>CM067843.1:594317133-595567133 GCA_034509565.1 Triticum monococcum | reverse complement strand
ACACAATCGTCAACAGAGAGCTCGTCAGGCGCAGTGTCATTGGAGTCTTCCAGCGATGCGTCGAGCAAGAGAAGGGCATTGCAATCCTCAGAGACATCCACCAAGGAGAATGCGGCCACCATGCGGCCTCAAGATCACTCGTCGCCAAAGCTTTCCGCCATGGGTTCTTTTGGCCGACTGCTTTGGATGACGCCAAAGAGTTAGTTAAACATTCCAAAGGGTGCCAAGTCTTCAGCTCCAAGCAACACATGCCGGCTTCGGCACTCAAGACCATTCCCCTCACTTGGCCCTTCGCCGTTTGGCGACTGGACATGGTGGGCCCATTCAAGACGGCGCGCGGTGGCATGACACATCTGCTTGTCGTCGTGGACAAATTCACCAAATGGATTGAGGCAAAGCCGATCAAGAAGCTGAATGGGCTGACTGCCGTGACATTCTTCACAGATATAACAACTCTGTACGGCGTGCCACACAGCATCATCACCGACAACGGCACGAATTTCGCCAAGGGAGCATTGGCACGTTTCTGCGCAACGCAGGGCATCCGGTTGGACTTAGCGTCCGTTGCCCACCCGTAGTCAAACGGCCAAGTCGAGCGAGCCAACGGCCTCATCCTTTCCGGCATCAAGCCCCGACTGGTTGTACCACTAGAACGTTCGGCCAGCTGTTGGCTCGATGAGCTGCGGGCCGTCCTCTGGAGTCTGCGCACTACCCCAAACAAGTCAACCGGCTTCACTCCTTTCTTCCTCATGTATGGTGCCGAGGTGGTCATCCCAACTAACATCGAGTTCGACTCGCCTCGGGTAACCATGTACATGGAGGCGGAGGCCAAGGAAGCACGAGAAGACGGCGTCGACCTGCTGGAAGAAGGCCGGCTGTTAGCCCTCAGCTGGTCCTCCATCTACCAGCAGGGCTTGCGCCGCTACCACAGCCGGAAGGTCAGACCAAGATATTTCCAAGAGGGCGACCTCGTGCTCCGGCTGATCCAGCGAACAGCCGGCTAGCACAAGCTCTCAGCCCCTTGGGAAGGCCCCTTTGTCATCAGCAGTGCGCTGGGAAATGACTCCTACTACCTGATCAATGCACAGAAGCCGAAGGTATGTAAGAGAGATGACTCTGGCAAGGAGTCGGAACGACCATGGAACGCCAACCTCCTCCGAAGATTTTACAGTTGAAATGCAGTATGTATCACGCTAACTTTTGTACTAAGTACGAGACAATAGGCCCACCGAGGAGAGCTCGGGGACTGCCATCTTTTATCTATGAATGAAGATGAAAGCACAAGTGCTCCCTAGGTGGTTTTGGTAATTAATGACAACATATCTCTTGTTGGACTAACGTTTCTATCTAGTATGTTTCAAATAAGTTCAACAGTGGAGTGGCATGGACTAAAGGTTGTGGGAAATTCTCCAAGATGATAAGGACAAAGGATTGGCTAAAGCTTAAAGCTCAAGACTCTTCATTTTATATTTTAGTGATCCAAGATCACATTGACTCTTTAGGAAAAGCCAATACTATCAAGGAGGGATGAGGTGTTGCTTAATGAGCCTCTTGCTCAAGTGCTTAATGATATGCTCCAAAATCCTCAGCTACTTTCCCACTTCCACATATGACCTAAACCCAAAGCCAAACTCGGACCTACCGATTATTTCTATCCGGCGCCACCGAGTTCAGATGTCATAGCCACTGCCAAAACCCTAATCAATTCGGTCTCACCGATGGGATCTCGGTCTCACCGAGATGCGCTTGCAAACTCTTTGTTACCTATTGCAATACTTTCGGTCCCACCGAGATATGCAATCGGCCCCACCGAGTTTGCTTGGTCAACTCTCTGTTTCACTTGTTACCCAAATCGGTCCCACAGAGTTTGAGTAATCGGTCAAACCGAGTTTTGGATTTACCCTAACCCTAGCACATCGGTACCACCGAGTTGATCCAGTTGGTCCCACCGAAAACCCTAACGGTCACTAGGTTTGCCAATTCGGTCCGACCGAGTTTTTCAATTCGATCTCACCGAGATTGGTAAATTGTGTGTAATAGTCAGATTTTGTGTGGAGGCTATATATAACCCTCCACCTCCTCTTCATTCTGGAGAGAGCCATCAGAATCCATCTACACTTGCAACTCATATGTTCTGAGAGAGGACTACCTACTCATGTGTTGAGGCCAAGATATTCCATTCCTACCATATGAATCTTGATCTCTAGCCTTCCCAAGTTGCTTTCCACTCAAATCTTCTTTCCACCAAATCCAAATCCTGTGAGAGAGAGTTGAGTGTTGGGGACTCTATCATTTGAAGCACAAGAGCAAGGAGTTCATCATCAACACACCATTTGTTACTTCTTGGAGAGTGGTGTCTCCTAGATTGGCTAGGTGTCACTTGGGAGCCTCCGACAAGATTGTGGAGTTGAACCAAGGAGTTTGTAAGGGCAAGGAGATCGCCTACTTCGTGAAGATCTACCGCTAGTGAGGCAAGTCCTTCATGGGCGATGGCCATGGTGGGATAGACAAGGTTGCTTCTTCGTGGACCCTTCGTGGGTGGAGCCCTCCGTGGACTCGCGCAACCATTACCCTTCGTGGGTTGAAGTCTCCATCAACGTGGATGTAGGATAGCACCACCTATCCGAACCACGGGAAAAACATCCGTGTCTCCAATTGCGTTTGAATTCTCCAAACCCTTCCCTTTACATTCTTGCAAGTTGCATGCTTTACTTTCCGCTGCCTATACACTCTTTGCATGCTTGCTTGATATGTATTATGAATGTTGGAATTGTGCCTAAACTCCACTTAAACCGAAAAAGCTTAAAAACTGCAACTTTAGCATTAAGTGTCTAATCCCCCCCTCTAGACACATCTACTTCAAGGTCCTACAGAAGAGTATCATGCTTATGATCATGTCATTACATTCACTTTTTTCGTCCGGCACCGGGTTCGACTAGTCGGCCCGGGGACTGGCCGCCTCGAGTTATATTAGAAGTCCTATCCGTGGTCAGACAAGTAGTGTGCTGGCACCCAAGCCTTCTCTTGCCAAAAGTCGCAGTTCGAAGAACCGACTGTCCGGCTGGCAAGAGTTAAAGGCAGGAAAGGATGCCCACACAAAAAATGGCTAGGGACTAATGGACTAATATAACAAAAGCCGGTTTCTCTCCCACCACCGACCGACTACCAGAGTAGCCGGCCGGCCGGCTTCCATTCACCTCGCTTCAATCTAAGAAACCTCGAGTACTTGCCTTCCCCTAAAAAAATATAAATATAGCCAAGTTCTTCCCTAGCCATAGGCTGCAGAGCAGCTGCCGGTTGGGAAGGCAGCAGCCAGGGGAAGGCGGCAAAGGAAATAGCCTAAGGATAAAAATCATACCGAATGGAAGCCAAACACACACACGATCATATTTACACAAAAGACCTTTGAAAGGCCAGCATTCAACATAGTTTGAATACACCCCCAGTGGGTGGAACTGCGCAAGTTTAATAAAAATTGTTCAAAGAGTAACAAGCAGGAAAAGCAAGGACGGCAGATTAAGCCAAGGGAATGACTGGCGAGTCCGGCAGGTCGGTAGAGACGGCAGAGCTGGCTGGAGGAGTGGCCGGCTGGCGAACCTCGGCATGATCACCACCTCCCGCAGAGGGCGCGCTAGCACGTGCCTCGTTGCTGGAGGCACGGTCAAGCTGAGGCTGGCTGGCCGCTTCACCGGCCAGCTCGACGTCTTCGCCTTCCTCTCCTTCGTCGTCTTCACCTTCATCGCTGGAAGCGATCTCCTCTGCCGAGTCCTCACCCTCTGCCGGGTTCAGCCCGAACCATTCCTCCGGCTGGGCAACACTGTCGTCATTTATCTCAAGAGCAAAGGCGCTGATGTCAGTGCACTCGGTGATCGTCGAGGCATGCTGAGCGATAGCCGGCCTCACCTCCTCCATCTCCTCGTCGGCTTCCAGCCGCCAGGTGCGCAGCTGGTCCAGGTTCAGCCCAGGATACTAGGCTCGGACGAACTCCAGCACCCGCCCAGCTCCAAGCCGGGCTGCCGATGCCTTCCAGGCCTTGAAGCGGCCAACCGCAGCCTCCAGCCAGTCGGTAGTCTGACTCGGGGTGCGGGGAATCGCTTCGCCTGGCCAGAGGGCAGCCAACACCTGCGCCCCGTCGCGCTGGAGGCGGCGGAGCATGCGGTGAGCCGGCTACAACCGGGCTTGGACCGCCAAGAGTTGCTCCTTAAGCGTCCGGCTCGCGTCCGGCGCGATTTCAGCCCCCGCCTGCCGGCGCGCCTCGCGGTGGGCCTCGATGGCCTGGGTGGCAATGACGGAGTAGCCGGGGAAGTAGTCTGCACAAAGAACAAAAAGCAGCACAAGTCAAAACACAAATCAGGGGGCAAGGGGCAAGCAAGGAGTGAGGAAGGCGGCTTACCATCGATCAGATCCTCAACCCAGCTGTAGCCCTCGCTCAGCGCTTGTTTTGCCTTAGCCCAGCCCGCCGCTTCGGTCTCGAACTCAGCTTTAAGGGCGTCCTCGCTATCCTGCGCCTTCTTCAGGGCCGCCTTGTGGCTCTCCTCCTGGTCGGCCAACTTCTTGGCTAAGCGGTCGCGCTCCAGGACTAAGTCGTTGCACTCGGCTTCCTTGGCGCGAAGGGCAGTCTGGGCCCGGCTGAGCTGTTCCCTCAAGTCGGCATTGGCTCCTGCAAGCATGAAGACAAAGAAAAATCAATAAGGAAGAAGTCATCAGGGAAGATCCGACTCGACTGCTCAGCAGTCGGCCTGAATCTCAGGGGCTACACCCAGTGGGTGCGCTCACGTGCCCCCACAGGAGATGAACGAGACAAAGCACGCACTCCGGCTGTTGGTCAGGTCCTCGGTTTTCTGGCCCAGCTCCTGAGCCTGGCAGTTGAAGGCAGCAGCGCGAAGGTTATGGTATTCCTAGAAGATCAGACGGGATGCAAGAATAAGATAGCTGTCAGGACCTAGTAAGTTCCAAGCCGCCTGCTCGGCAGCCGACTCGGAACTCGGGGACTACACCCAGTGGGTGCGCTGACGCGCCCCCACGGAAGAAATCAAAAAAGCAAAACAACCAAGGCCAGAAGGCTCACCCGGATGACGGCCCGCGTGGTGAGGAACTCTTGGGTATATCGCTGCAGCGAAGCGGCCTAGGCTTCAAGCCGGTTCCGGACCTCCGGGGCCGCCGTGTTCAGCTCGGCCGTCCCCCCGCTGGGCATCCACTCGGATGTGCTGGCGCTAGCCGCCTCCAGGGCCTCCGCCGTCCGGCTGGCGCCCGCAGCTCTGTGCGGCTCCGGCACGGAGGTAGCTCCCCCTACGCGCCGGCGAAATGCCGACTACACCTCGAGGCCGGCCCCTGCCTCCGGCTCGCCCCCGGCCGGCTGCTCTGGCGCCGCGGCTGGTTGGCCGCTTTGGCCCGCTCCAGTCAGCGCCATCTGCGGTGCCTCCTCCATGAAGACCACGTGGTCCTCCCTCCTCTCCATCACTGGTGGGTCTCGGTCGACCTCCTCCGACGGGGGCATGGGGATGTCGGGGGCCACGGCACGGAGGGGAACGACGAGCTGCGGAGGCTGGTTGCGCAAGGCCTCCGCCTCCCTCTCTGCGGCCGCCGCCTCCGACCGGGCCTTGGCCGCCGCGTCAGCCTGCTCCTTCGCCGCCTGGGCGGTCCTTTGCTCCGCTGCCTCCCGCTCCTCCCGCGCCTCCCGTGTGTTCTGCTCCGTGACCTCCATGAGGTCCGAGCGGGGATCCACGCGGCGGGAGCCTGACGACCCTGCAGTCGGCCCGACTACAGAGCCGCCAGGACCTCGCTCGAGGGAAAGCGGTGCCTTGCTCGGCGAGCAAAGAAAAGTTTAGAAGAGCCTCAATCGAAGAGGACAACAAAAAATACAAGACGTTTGACGCTTACGCCGAGATCACCTGCGGCTGTTTCACCGCCTTGCGGAAGCGGGCCGCCTTCACGGCCGCCTCATCCCGGTTGGTCGCCGCCGTGGAACCCTTGGATTTCTTCGGCCGGCTGCCGAAGTAGGTCGACGCGGACCGGCATTTCAGCGCGCCGCCACGGGCAGCCGGCGCGGCAGACGGGCCCGTGCCTTGATGATCAAGCGCCGGCTGGCGGTGCAGAACGGCTTCGACCTCGTCATCGTCCACCCAGTCCTCGAGGCCGGCCCCGAGCCCCGTGCCGCCTACCTCGTTGTCGTGGTATTTCTCACGAGGGGCTTGCGAGTCGACAAATGCCACAAGGGCTTAGTGTGTGGGTAAGACTGCTGCTGATAGGACCGGGAGCGGGTATGCGAGTAGCACGTGGTGGTTTACCCAGCTTCGGAGCTCTCAGGAGAGGTAATACTCCTACTGTTGCATGTTTGAGTGCATCTATCTGGGGTGTACATCGGGCAGTACAAAGTGCTCCTGGAGCTGTATCTGGGATCAGTGCCAAATGCATCTGATCCGGTATATGCCTATATGAGGCATGCTAGTGGCTAGCCATGTATGGCCATGGCCTGTGGCCGTGAGTGGCCTTGTGGCCAAATGAATGTGGCCGTGGCTATCCCCGGATGGATGGAAGTGTGCCCCTTTTATAGTGTGGGCTAGCTTAATGTGGGTAGGCATGGGTGAGGCATGGTGCATGTCATGCTTGTCCCCTGGGTCACTTCATAAATAGTGCCAGGCGACAAGTGACACTGTACATGATGTCGTCGCAGTATGGTTGTCTTGTCCGCGGTATGGCCGTCTCGTCGGTGTCTTGTCTATGTCGGGTCGGGCTGCAGTCGGCAGCCGGCTGGTTGGCGCAGTCGGCAGCTGGCTGGTTGGCGCAGTCGGCGGGTTGGTGTAGTCGGCAGCCAGCTGGTTTGTGTAGTCGGCAGCCGGCTGGTTGGCGCGGTCGGCAGCCGGCAGGCGGACCGAGGGGCTTTGCTAGCCCCGATGTCTTAAAATATCATCAAGCCGTCTTCGGGGTATCCGTGTCCAATTACTCCGACAGTAGCCCCCAAGCCTTCGGGCAACTTCGCAAAGTTGGGCGGAGGTTTTTTGGCAAATGTTCATGGAAATGATCATAAAAAGGACAAAGTTAGTCCACGCAAATATATCATATGCTTGCTTTTAGTGTTGCAAGTTTTATGCAGAGGGTGTCGACTCGGTTTCGTCCGAGCCCCCTTAATCATTTTCGTGTTCCCTCCGCTTTTTGGCTTATGCTCTTGCTTGTCGGACAGCCGCTCTGCGGTCTGTGGCTAAGAGTGGGCCGCGAAGTGGAGTGTACAGTACTCAGAGTCTAGGAGCAGATTCAACCGAGTAGATACTTGTAAAGGAAACGGTCGGGTCGCCTGAACGTTTTTCTTCCCGGGCGTTTTTCGCGTGGGTGGCCTCCATCGTTGACTCTTGCTAGCCGGACAGCCGCTCTCCGGTCTGTGACTAAGAGTGGGCCTTTGGTACCATGCACGGTACTAAGCCGTCTGCGGGAACTAACGTCTCAGGCCAAGCGGCCAGCCCCCGGGCCAACTCTGGATGGCGCCGGGGTGAACAGTGATGCTACTGTAATAAAATGCGGGGACAGCCCCCGAGCATTGCTCGTGGTTATCCATGCTTGCGTGGTGCAAAAAATATGCGAGTGAGGATCTCACATCGATTTTCGTGTAGTCACGGCAGAGGTCGTCGAAGACAGCTGGCGCGGCTGCGCGTCGGCGCACCCGCTGGGTGTAGCCCCCGAGATTCGGGCCGACTGTCGAGCAGTCGATCTGATCTCCTGGCGACTACTTTGTTCTTCTCTTCTCCTCGTCAGCCGGCAGTGCGTAGCCGAACCGGCTCATCGATTGGCCAGGCAGCGAAGCGGGCAGACGAACCGGCCGGCCGAGCGGTGACGCGGTCGGTCAAACAAAGCAGTCGGCTGGGCTGCAGTCTGCGTAGTCAGATCTTTCCCGATTTTCTCCTCTCTTTTTTTATCCAGCCGGCCACTCTTTTCTTTCTCTTAGCCGGCTAGGCACTCGGCCTTTGCTTCTTTCCCGTCGGCATCCCACTCCATTTTTTTTTCTTTTTTCGCCAGCCGGCCTTGAGTAGTCGAACACAGCTCTTCTTCCTTTTTTAAACCCGGAAACTCTTTCCAGCCGGCCCCTTCTCTCTTTTTCTCTCTTTCGTTGCATGAGCAACAGGCAGGAGCGGGACGCAGCTAAAACTGACAGCCAGGGCGCGGCAGAAGCCGGCGCCGGGTTGCAGGGAAGCCAGCAACCGGGGCGCAGCAGAAGCCGGCAGGCTGGGTTGCGAGGAATCTGGCGCGGCCGGGTCGCCGGGTTGCGGGCAGAACCGGCAAGCGGCCGGGGAAGCCGGGGAAGCCGGCAGGCGGCAAGGCCGGCCGGGTAGCCGACGCGGGTGGAGCCGGCGTGCCGAGTGGACAGGAAGCCGGCCCGGGGCGAAGCCGGCAGGCCGAGTTGCGAGGAAGCCGGCGCGGCCGGGTCGGAGGACTCCAACGGACGGGGCCGAACCCGGTGCTACAGGCGGAGGCGGCGGCAGGCGAGCTGGCGAGTGGCAAGGCGGGCGCGGAGCCGGACCCAGCGTTAGACGGCGCAGACGCGGGAGGAGTCGGACCCGGCAGCGGAGGACCAGGCCGGCACGGGACGCAGCAGGGGCGACCCGGCCCATGCGGGAGACAGAGCCGGCACGCGGGTGGCCACATTGGCGACCCGGGCAGGCACATGGAGACTGAGCGGACGGCCAGGCGAGCCGGCGCGGCCGTGACGGAGGCGCGGAGCCAGATGCAGGGCACAGCGCGGGCCGGGCAGGCCAAGCGCGGAGGAGGCCGGAGCCACGCAAGGACGACGAGCCAGGCACGCGGGGTGGCAGGAGCAACGAGCAGCGCGATAGTCTGGGCGTTCTCTGATGGATATCTGACTAGTATCCGGTCAGTGTACAAGTAGTGGATTATAGGGGGATTATGTGACTATTATCTGGGGAATATCTGAGCATGGTTTTGGTGGCGCATGGCCATGGTACAGGAAGCGTACGAGGCATGTATAACCAGTGCATGGCTAACGTTTGACCACGGTTTGACTTGCATCTGGCTAGCTTGTATGGATGATATATGGAGTGGCAAACGCGTGTTTCAGCCGGAGCAAGGCACAACGCGGAGGGGAGCAGACGCGAGCGGTGCATGGATGGACACCACCAACCGAAACACGGCCCCGCGCGTGGCGCGCGTGGACGGGCGGCCGGTGTTGCGATGGTGGTGAAGGAGGCAAGGCTGATGGCGAGGTCACGCCGCCCTTCACGGCCATTTCGGAAGCATGTCGACATCGAGCCCCCAACTGCTATCGGAGAGGCGGCGCGACACCGCGGTGGTGAAGACGAAGAGGCCGACGGCGAGGACGCGCCACCCCTCGCGGCCGCTCTGGGGGCGGGTCGATGTCGAGCCCCCGAGCACTACCGGAGAGACGCCGCGACGCCGCGGTGGAGGCGATGAAGAAAAAAGGGTCCCGCTCGGATAGCGAAACCAGCAGCAGCATGGTAGCGTAGTAGTAGTACCGCCCCACGGTGGGCGCCAACTGTCGTGGTATTTCTAACGGGGGGCTTGCGAGTCGACCGATGCCACAAGGGCTTAGTGTGTGGGTAAGACTGCTGCTGATAGGACCGGGAGCGGGTATGCGAGTAGCACGCGGTGGTTTACCTAGCTTCGGAGCTCTCCGGAGAGATAATACTCCTACTGATGCATGTCTGAGTGTATCTATCTGGGGTGTACATCGGGCAGTACAAAGTGCTCCTGGAGTTGTATCTGGGATCAGTGCCAAATGCATCTGATCCGGTATATGCCTGTATGAGGCATGCTAGTGGCCGGCCATGTATGGCCATGGCCTGTGGCCGTGAGTGGCCTTGTGGCCAAATGAATGTGGCTGTGGCTATCCCCTGGATGGATGGAAGTGTGCCCCTTTTATAGTGTGGGCTAGGTTAATGTGGGTAGGCATGGGTGAGGCATGGTGCATGTCATGCTTGTCCCCTGGGTCACTTCATAAATAGTGCCAGGGGACAAGTGACACTGTACATGATGTCGTCGCGGTATGGTTGTCTTGTCCGTGGTATGGCCGTCTCGTCGGTGTCTTGTCGATGTCGAGTCGGGCTGCAGTCGGCAGCCGGCTGGTTGGTGTAGTCGGCAGCCGGCTGGTTGGCGCAGTCGGCAGCCGGCAAGTTGGCGCAGTCGGCAGCCGGCTGGTTGGCGCAGTCGGCAGGTTGGTGTAGTCGGCAGCCGGCAGGTTGCTGTAGTCGGCAGGCGGTTTGTTGGTGTAGTCGGCAGCCGGCTGGTTGGTGTAGTCGGCAGCCGGCTGGTTGGTGCAGTCGGCAGCCGGCAGGTGGACTGAGTGGCTTTTCTAGCCCCGATATCTTAAAATACCATCCTACCGTCTTCGGGGTATCCGTGTCCAATTACTCCGACACTCGTCGCCTTCCCCCACGACGGCACCTTCCATGGCGGCCGCTCCCAGGTCCGGATCATCGACGTCGTCCACCGTGCGGTCGGGGAGGAGCTGGCGCTCTACCCCTGCGGCCCCGGCCGTCGGCGGAAGAAGGGGGTTCTGCCGAGGGCAAACCAATTGATCAGAAATCGGCCATCATGAGGCCGGCTACAAAAAGGAAGAAAAGAAGAAAAAACTTACAGCAGGCGGAGGATTGGCATGAGAATACGGCGCCTTGCCGTATCGCCAATCCTCGGCGAGCTTGCAGTTGGAGATGTAGTTCACCATGTAAGACACCTCGACATGAGGCATCTCCCTGGTGCTCAGCCAGCACGGGTCAAAGCGGCCGCTCATCTGACAAATCATGTGAGGCCGGCCTTGGAGCGGAAGTACTCGGCGCTCCACGAAGGCGGCCCCCAGGTTGGCTCCGGTCAGGCCCTCCGACTGGATCATCACCCAGAGCCGGACGACGGCTGCGTTCCCGACCTGAGACAACGACCTGGCCCGGTAACTCCATGAGGGTTGCCTCCCAGCCGGCGGGCCGGCTACATAAGCCGGCATGTTGACGAAGTCGCCTTGTTGGGCGACGTTCTTCACGTAAAAATAGGACTTCTGCCAGAGCTTCACCGACTGGATTAGCAGGATGGGCGGGAACGGATTGTTCTCGCCCGTCTGCCTCATGGCGATGAAGGCTCCGCAGGGGGCGGGCACGCCCGCGACAACGGTGCCGAGCTTGCACTGGAAGAATTCTCCCCAGAGCTCGAGAGTGGGGAGAACCCCAAGAAAGCCCTCGCATAGGGTGACGAAAGCCGACAGCAGCATCACCGCATTGGGTGTGAGGTGATGCGGCTGGAGGTGGTCAAACTCAAGAAAAGCGCGAAGGAATCCGCTCGCCGGGAGGACGAAGCCGCATAGGCAGTGCGAGCGGAAGATTACCCGCTCGTCCTCCTGCGATGCCGGCGAAATCTCCCTCGCCGGCGCACGACGAACCCGCACGTAGTTCTCGCCCGGCAGATGCCGCGTCTGGTGGAGGAACTCAACATTGTCCTCGTGGACGTTGGAGCCGTCCCACGAGCTCGACAACACCATGGGAGCGACGCGGTGAGGAACAAGGCGATGCAACGGCGGAGACGCGCACGACCCCGCTACGGCGGGACCGAAGGAATCAAGAGGTCCGATGGCAGGGCGGCGCGGCAATGGGTCGCTACGGCGGCGGAAGGAAGGAGAAGGAAGGTGAGAAAGGGTGGAGCAAGGGAGAGCGTGTGAGCCTCTGCGGCTCCCTCTCCTCCCCCTACTTATAGACCCGCGCGGCGGAGACGAGGAGGCGTGGTGTGGGGGAACGTGGGATCAACTGCACCCAGTCCCCCACGTCCCGCGATTATTGCGCCCTGACGACGTAATGAAACCACCGCGGGGAGGCGAGCGTTCTGTTGTGGGCCGCAGAAGATCCGCGCTTGGGCTGAGGCCTAGAAGTGGCGGGCCCGGGCCTACGGTGGGGTCCCATCACGCGCGTGCGTTCTCAGGCTTTCCTTGCCACGTGGCCCGCGGGGTGGCGCGTGGTCCGCTCGCAGGCCGACCCATGTTCCCGCCTACAAGATACGGAGCTTTCCGAAGACGGCGCGCATAAGCAAAGCCGGCTCCTTAGGATAGGAAGCTGACCAAGCTTCTCGTCCCTTTGTCAGCCTCGAAGCTTGATCAGCTTCAGGGACTACTATCGGAGTAAACGACCACGGGTAGCCTAGCCGGCTCCCCCTGGCCCTTCTGAAAAAATTACGAGCCGATCCGGCCCTCAAGAATCCAAGATGTGGGGCCGCCTTCCCCTTGCCAGCTGTCTCCTAGGCCGAGTATCGGAAGGCGGCCCCGCTTTAGCCCTCATGAAGAAAGCCGCGGGACGGCCGGCTCCAAGAATCCGGCCGCGAGAAGGCCGACTCCAAGAAGCCGGCTCCCACAAAGCGGTCAAGATCGTACCCTCGAAGTCTGCATCCACATAATGGTGATGTGGCGGGGCGTGGCTACAGTAAAGCCTGCCGCCCCCGAATCCTGGAGCCCGCCTGGCACAGTGCGCATGACCCGTACGGCGCGGCACTGTTGCCATGTTGACCCTGATGCCACCCACGACGGGCTGTCAGCGCGGCCCACTGGCGGTGGGCCCCTTTAGGCAGAGAGACACCCGAAGGCGGCCAGGCCTCCCCACAGCCGGCTTGCCTCCTCCCTCGTAGGAGACGCCCCATTAAGGAGACAAGATGGGGTGAGGCTATAGCGATCGCCCGCCGGGCGGCGGCACTGTAGCCACGCCCACCTCGGCGAAGCCCTTGTCACCAGGTTCGAGGCAACAGTAACCAGCCATCGACAAGGCCCTTGACAGTGGGGCCTACCTGTCGACCAAGGAGCCGGCAGCCGGCGCAGAAGCCGGCGAGCATAGACACAGACGGCTAGGGCCCACACCCAACTGGATTACCATTGTACCCGCGGGGGGTGGGCCTATATAAACCCCCCGGGGCACCCATGCAAAGGGTTGAGCTGAGCTAGTTTTAGACACCACATAGAGAGGAGAGGAGAGCTAGCCATGCCCTTCTTCTTCTTCTTCTCGCCAAATAGCTCAAGGAGCATCTTGTAGCCACTCGTTCATCTAGTGGTCATGCGGAGACCCCGCAGAGCAGCAGTAGGGGTGTATCTCCACGGAGAGCCCTGAAGCTGGGTAAGATTTGCCGTCATGCATGTCTTCGCCTCATCCCGCTTCTAGGCACCGGCGACGTCTTACTGGCTCCCACAATGATAAGCCACCCGTTGGCATATGTCGCACCTACCACCCGACACCGTCTGCACTCAAACCGTGATTATGAAGCCGGTTTAGTGAACCTGATGAAGGAACGCTATAAGGTATTTTCATCACTTTTCCTTTCTTAAACCCAAAGTTCAAGTATCATCCCAAGTAGCCCCCAAGGGTCGGTTTATGATGTTAATCATAAACCGGGACTTTGTAATATCTTAATCCTTGCATGCTGATCCTCCATATGTCAAGTCATCGTTGGAAACAAACCTGTAATTTATCATTGTATTCCTGTAGTTTTCATTGGTGTAGCCCCCAAGGGCCGGTTTATCTTTGCAAGGTAAACCGGGTCTTGAATCAATGCGTTAACTTTGAACAGATGTACATTAGCCCCCAAGTGTTAAGGATAATGCTTGCATTGTACTTGAGACTTGTGAAAAATATGTTGATGATAGAGCAAATAGGAATTAGCCCCCAAGTACAAAGTGCATAACTCGTTATACGCTTGGTACTTCATAACCTGTTTTGATGACATACCTCACCTTTGTAGGCTAAGCTGAGTAAAAAGGATGCTCAGACCGCGGACCTTCAGGAGAACATCAAATCTCAGCAAGCAGAGGCTTCCAAGGCTAAGGAGGAATTAACAAATGCCCTGGCAGCCATGGAAAGGCTGAAAGAGACCTTCAACAAAGAGTGTGCCGATTGGGAGACAGAAAAGGCTGGTTTGACCACAAAGGACGAGGACGCAGAGGCAGCCCTGAAGCCGGTGGTTGAAGAACTGACCGGCTTAAAGCGGCAGATTGACGCCATGACTTCTGTTGTGTTTGGTAAGTACCTCTTATGCAGTTTGTCTAACTCATAATATCTTATCAATGATTAGTTTACTGATGTTTAATAATGACAGGGACCCGCATTGCTCACCTAGGCGCTGACAAGCGGATGAAGCTTAAAGCAACCTACACCTTGATAGAACAGTTGTTCTCTGGATCCCAGCGAGCCACTTGCACTGCAGCTTATAACAAGCCTCCGCCATCGCTGATAAAAAAAACTATTGAAAAGCTGGCCATGCTACCTGTCCGGATCAACAAACTGAAGAGATCACCCACAAGATTAGGAGCGCTGACCACGCTAATCCTGGCCAAGGCGTGGATTCCGGATCTTGAACTGGCAGATAACATCAAAGGGTATCCTGGTGTGAAAGAAGACGACTCAGACTTCAATAACAATGATCTCCGAAGGCTGACAAAGTAGATGCAACCGATAGCAAGCAAACCGGCGGAGGACACAGATCTATCTCATTTTCAACCGGTTTATGATGCTGAGGGAAAAAGACGGACCGCGTTGATCCATAATGTTGAAGATCTTGTGCCACAAATCCGTAAGCATACGTACACTCCTGACATTGACCCCTCCAATCTTATCCATGAAGAGGCCGTTTTTCAAACTTTAACCGGAATCGATTGGTCAACAGTTGATTTCCATCGTCTGGGGAGGGATGAAGAGAATGTGACCGCGCAAGATGACCCTCAATCGTCAAGTCGTCCCAACGAGGAAACCTAAACCGGTGGTCGGTTTACCAGTTCTAGTCTTCCACTCTTTGAAAACAATTATTCAATTTGGGTTGTTTAAAGCACCTTGTAATAGGATAGCATGAACACCTTTATCTGCCATGCCATCGAGCATGTTTGTTTTGCTTGATACCTGAAAACTTGTTCTGCCTTTGGGATCTATTTATGCATAGTCCATTATGATTTATGTTCCTGCATATAAGAACTTTGAAAGTGTCCTAGTGGTTTACAACTGGATGGGTCATGATGCCCAAAAAATATATACATAACTTGGATGGACAACCAAGATTTGTAAAAATAGATCATACCTGTCACAAACCTCGTTGGCTGACCACCTGTTTGTATAGTATGGGTGAAAAACACCAATCCGGAGTGTTGATGACTCCTTGCCCTCTTGCCGGTTCATATAAAAACCAAGCCGGGCTATAATGCCGGTGACCTGTAGCCAAAACCAGACCGGAACAATTTACTGCCAGTTTAGAACTGATTATTTACTGCCAATTAAGCGTTGAAAGCCATGCCGGGTTGTAATAAACAACGGTTTATCAGAAATATTCATAAATCCCTTATCAAAATATATTAAAAACATCAAATCAAAAAGGAAATATACAAGGCTTTTCATGGGCTGCCAGGCCCTAAATCGAGGCTTTTCATGGGCTGCCAGGCCGCTGAGTTAAACCATTTTGCAAAGCCTTTTAAGATCGACCTTAATCTTTAACCAATCACCATTTTAACTTTGACAAGTTCAGGCTCCATGAGATTGACTTTTCAAACGTTCGATGGGTCATACCAGGTTTACCTGGATGGAGTGGCTTACTTAAAGAGGCAGGATAACCGGGGGTTTTAGTTGAATACATCTACCTTCCAAGCCTAGCTTGATAGCCTATTACAAGGACGCAAGCTCGTTGTTCTTTGAGAAGTAAGGATCCCCCAGGTAATATTTGAGCTGTGCTCAGTGGTTACCTATGTTTGAGTTGTGTTTGATGCAATAGACTCTCTTTGGTTCCACATAATTTCCTTTTGGCTTTAAGCCTATCAAGAGGTGTGGCTATGGTGTGAAGACAACCAAGCCCCCTAGCGATATCCCTTTTTGGTTTTAAACCGATCAAGAGGTGTAGCTATGGTGTGAAGACAACCAAGCCCCCTAGTGATATCCCTTTTTGGTTTTAAATCAATCAAGAGGTGTAGCTATGGTGTGAAGACAACCAAGCCCCCTAGTGATATCCCTTTTTGGTTTTAAACCGATCAAGAAGTGTACCTATGGTGTGAAGACAACCAAGCCCCCTAGTGACTTCCTTCATATATGTGTGGCCTTATGGCCGGGTTAGTAAAAATCCGCTTTGTTAGTAGAAGCCCCTGTGGAACGACACATGATGTAAAAAAGAGCAGAGACCCCACTTTAGCCGAGGCTCCGGTTTTATATAATATATACATTGTCATAAGTACGTACATAAGAAGAGCCTGTGGCTCAAGTATAGTAAGGCCAAAGAAGGGCTACATTCCACGGCCGCTTGGTCTCCTCCTCCGATTTATGTGAGTCTTTGTGCTCTCAGACATCGATAAGGTAGTATGACCCGTTGTGTAGGTTTTTGCTGACCACAAAAGGTCCTTCCCAAGGTGGGGATAACCTATGAATATCAGTTTGATCCTCGATGAGCCGAAGTACCAGATCACCCTCTTGAAAAGTTCTGGTTTTAACCCGGCGTCTGTGATAATGCTGGAGATATTATTGATAAATCGCCGAACGTGCCGCTGCGAGATCACGCTCCTCATCTAACAGGTCCACTGAGTCCTGACGTGCCTTCTCATTGTCAGCTTCAACGTAAGACGCCACACGGGGCGAGTCATGACGGATGTCACTAGGAAGAACCGCCTCTGCTCCATAAATCATGAAGAAAGGTGTATAACCCATTGATCTATTTGGTGTGCTGTTGATACTCCATAACACAGAAGGTAACTCCTCCACCCAACAACCCGGTGTACGCTTTAAAGGAACCATAAGCCGGGGTTTGATACCTCTCAAAATTTCTTGATTTGCCCTCTCAGCTTGACCATTAGACTGGGGGTGAGCTACTGACGCTATATCAAGCCGGATGTGCTCACATTGACAAAATTCCTCCATCTAACCCTTAGACAGATTAGTACCATTATCCGTGAGATCACCTTCTTGATGAATTGAACCACCGTTGCTGCATCACACTTACTGACTGGCTCTGCCTCTACCCACTTGGTAAACTTGTCAACCGCCACCAATAGGTCGGTCTTTTTGTCCTTGGATCTCTTAAAGGGTCCAACCATATCGAGCCCCCAAGTAGCAAATGGCCAAGTGATTGGAATCATTCTCAACTCTTGAGCCGGAACATGAGCGCGGCGTGCAAATTTTTGACAACCGTCACACCTTTTGACTAAATCCTCACCATCAGCATGAGCCGTCAACCAATAGAAGCCATGACGAAAAGCCTTAGCCACCAAGGATTTTGAACCGGCGTGATGACCACAATCTCCTTCGTGGATTTCTCGCAAAATCTCACAACCCTCTTGAGGAGACACACAACGCTGAATTGCTCCTGTAACGATGTAACTCCCCACTGACAATCGTCATTGACTTGAATCACTGGATTATCTGTCGGCCCAAGGTTTTATCCTCCGATAACTCGCCCCGGTTCATGTAAGCCAAGTACGGGACTGTCCAATCTGATGTAACATGGAAAGCCGCCACCAACTGGGCCTCCGGGTTAGGAATAGCCAGCTCCTCCTCTGTTGGTATCTTGACCGATGGATTATGTAGTACATCGAGGAAGACATTAGGTGGGACCAGTTTACGCTGAGAACCTAGGCGACTTAAAGCGTCCTCTGCTTCATTCTTTCTCCGGTCTATATGGTCAACTTGATAACCCTTGAAATGACCAGCCACTATGTCCACCTCTCGTCGATATGCAGCCATGAGTGGGTCCTTAGAATCCCAAGTGCCAGACAGTTGTTGAGCCACCAGGTCCGAGTCACCGAAGCACTTAACCTGGCTTAAGTTCATCTCCTTAGCCATCCGAAGACCGTGGAGTAAGGCCTCGTACTCAGCTGCATTGTTAGTGCAAGGGAACATTAGGCGAAGAACATAACAAAACTTGTCACCTCGTGGGGAAGTTAATATGACTCCAGCCCCCGAGCCATCCAATTGCCTGGATCCATCAAAGTGAATAGTCCAGTAAGTGTTGTCTGGCTATTCCTCTGGTGCCTGCAACTCTATCCGATCATTGATGAAGTCCATGAGTTCTTGGGATTTAATCGTTGTGCGAGGTGTATACTTGAGCCCGTGAGGTCCAAGCTCAATAGCCCACTTGGCAATCCGGCCAGTCTCCTCTCGGTTTTGTATGATATCTCCCAAAGGGGCTGAACTAACCACTGTGATAGGATGACCCTGAAAATAGTGCTTGAGCTTCCGGCTTGCCATAAAAACTCCATACACCAGCTTCTGCCAATGCGGATACCTCTGCTTTGATTCAATAAGCACCTCACTGATACAATAAACCGGTCGTTGAACCAGATACTCCTTTCCAGCCTACTTGCACTCCACAACTACAGCCACCCTGACAGCCCGGGCATTAGCAGCCACATATAGCAGAAAAGGCTCTTTATCGATTGGAGCCGCAAGAACAGGTGGTTCAGCTAACTGTCTCTTCAAATCCTTAAACGCTTTATCAGCCGCATCACTCCAGACAAAATCATTTGTGTCGGCGTTCTGGGAATGGGGGTCCCCAGACTTGCCTGCCTGTGGCCCGCGGCGTGGCTCAAAGGAGGCCCAGTGTGGCCCATCTTCATCAACACAAGATTCAAGACCCACGCGAGGGGCCAAGCCTCGCGAGGCAGACGACACAGCGCATCCTTAGGCGCAGCCTCCTCAGGCTGTCTCGCGAGGAGGCGGAGATATCAAGGCGGGATACCTCGCGAGGTGCCCGTGATGCAAGCCATGACGACTCAGGGCGCCAGGCGGGCGCCAGCGCTCGCAGCGTCCTTCTTTCCTCTTTGGTGCAAAGGGGGCAGGCGCAGCCGCAGAGTACCGAGGCATCAGGCAAAGGTTGCCATTTCGGTGCAACGAGACCAGGACCAAGCGGACTATGAGACGGAGGTCACCATGGAGCCCAGCACGGCGTCACCGCAGAGCCTTTTGCAGGCGAAGACCAACTTTAGTCAGGATAAGTGTACTAGATGTTCCCCTTGGAATTGGCCAATTGTTGGCGCCCTTCCCGCTCAATATTTGGGGAGAGGCCCTGGGCCTTTGCCTATAAATAGGACTAGCCACCTACAGAGAAAGGGAAGAAAGGATCGGACAACCCAGAAGCAAGGGGTTCGGTTCGGTTCGGTTCGGTTGGTTCGTTCGGTTCGCAAGCAGAGAGAGAGTGAGCAAGAGAAAGAGAGAAGGGTGACTGAACTCCTCCTAGCAGTTCATCGCCCCAGCCAAGAACAGACCCTCGTGAGGCTGTTCTTCCTTGTATCGTTCATCATCATCAGTCCCAAGAGGCAATCCACCCACCACACACTGGAGTAGGGTATTACACCACAACGGTGGCCCGAACCAGTATAAATCTTGTGTCTCTCGCGCAGTTCTTTCCGTAGTTTAGATCTTTGTGAGACGGGCAGGTAGAAGGCGTGATCTCCGCGTGCACCCCAGTGTTCGAACCTTAAGGGTCTGCTGGAACCCGTGAATCCGACATTTTGGCGCGCCAGGTAGGGGTGCGCCGGAATCTGTCTTCCACCACTCCGCTCTTCTCCGACCGTCGCATCCATGTCTGACGCTCGTCGGGCCCGCGCCGAGCGCCGGGCCGCCATCGCTTCTTGCGTCGCCCAGACGGCCCCCATTGGTGGGCGTCCTCGTCGTTCCCCGTCGCCCGCCGTCAATGCCGCCACCGGCCCGGCAGGGGGCGAGCAGCAAGCGTCGTCTCAGCATCCGTCTGTGCGCCAAGACGGCCGCACCGCTATTCCATCGCTCGCACCAGCCGTATCTTCGTGCCGCGCGCTCCACGCACCCTTGGAAGCTCGAGCTGCGCTCCTCGCGGCAAATGAGCTCCTGCGCTACCGTCCCGTCGACGACGTCTACGAAGAGTGGCTCGACCGCGTCGCCGAGCTTGTCCGCGCCGCAGGGGGCTCTTCCGCGCTGTCCGTTCCTCTGCGCCACACCCCGCCCCGCGCGGGCAACGAAGCTCCAGAGGCGCACCAGCCGCCTCCTCTCCAAGAAGATGCCATGGCTCCAAGGCGCGTGGCCCCTGGGCGGAACCCGCTCCGATAGGTGCCAGCGCAACAAGAACGGAGCTGTCAGGAAGTCCCTCGCCTGCAAGGGGCAGCCAGGGCGCTCCCTGCTCAGGCACGCTGCGACCCTGCTCCAGCTCCGACGTGCCAAGACCCCGCTCTGCTCCTAGCCGCAGCGCGTGGGGACCCTCAAGACAAAGCTCTCCACCAGCCGAAGCCTTTCGTGGCCACCGCCGGCTACCGCGCCTACACCACTGAGCTGCGTAGCGTCGCGTCGCCCGGCAAGTTCAAGCCAGACTTGCCTCCTCGCTACGACGGCACAATTGACCCTGCAGAGTTCCTCCAGATCTATGAGCTGGGCATCGAAGCTGCCAGCGGGGATGAAAAGGTCATGGCGAACTGGTTCCCCATGGCGCTCAAGGAAGGAGCTCGAATCTGGCTCCAGGCACGATCTCTTCCTGGGACCAGATGCGCACCCGCTTCATCGCCAACTTCCAAGGTACTCGCTACCGGCCACCCGCTGTGAGCGACATGCGTCGCATCAAGCAACAACCCGGAGATACCCTGCAAAAGTACATCCAGCGCTTCAACAGTGCGCGCCTCAAGATTCCCAAGGTGTCCGAGGAAGCCATCATCTCGGCCTTCTCCGATGGCGTGCGCGACGTCAAGATGAAGGAGGAGCTGGCGATGCACGAAGACCTCTGCACCTCCCTGGAGCTGTTTAACTTGGCGACCAAGTGCGCCAGGGCTAAGGAGGGACGTCCCTCCCTCCTCGAGCTGCCTGCCGCGGACCCAGAAGAGAAGAAGCCCAAGGCCAAGGACGTGAAGCGCAAGGGGGCTGCCGTACTCGCAGCAGAACCAGACACCAATCGGGGCAAGGATCTGCCCGAACCCTCCAGAGGCAGCCGGTACTGTGTGTACCATGACCTCCACACCCACAACACCAATGAATGTCAAGAACTCCGCGCCGTGCGAGAAGGAAGGATCGGCCGTCGCCCTGATCATGCTGACCGGGGCTACGGCCGAGGAGGAGGAAGAAACCCAGGACGCTGGGAGGATCGCGGCCCGAGCCAGGGGTGGCGCGACCAACCTCGCGAGGACCGTTGGCGGGACCTACCTCGCGAGGGAGACTGGAGGGATCAGCCTCGTGAGGATCGCCCTCATGGCAACGCAGGCCTGCCTCCGCTGCCGCCTCAGCCAAGGAGGAACGAAGACCGCCATCAAGATGAGGGGGCAGGGGGCTTCCAGGAGCCGCGCGCAATCGCCTGCATCCTGGGCGGAGCTCAAGCCCCAGCCTCTCAACGTATCTTCAAGCAGTTTGCCCGCGAAGTGAATGCAGTTCTCCCCAAGCCCGAAGCAACACGCCCCCTCAGGTGGTCGGCGTGCGCCATCATGTTCAGCTCAGCAGACTAGCTCAAGTGCGCGGCCACGGCCGGAGTCCTCCCGATGCTTTGCTCCCCAGTCACCAGCAACATGCTGGTCACCAAGACCCTCATCGATGGCGGGGCAGGGCTCAACGTCCTGTCCGTGGAAACATTCGACAACCTCCAAGTGCCCTATGACCAGCTTCAGCCAGCCAAGCCTTTCTCCGGAATCACCGATGGTTCCACAGTCCCGATCGGGAAGGTCCGCCTCCCTGTCACCTTTGGGGCTCGCAGCAACTACCACACCGAGCTCATCGACTTCGACGTCGCCCACATCCGCCTATCGTACAACGCCATCCTCGGGTACCCAACTCTGGCCCAGTTCATGGCCGTGACTCACCACGGCTACAACGTCCTCAAGATGCCAGGAAGTGGCAGCGTCATCACGGTGCCCTGTGAAGAGAAGGATGCAGTGTGTTCCCTAGAGCGGGCCTATCAGGCCGCGTCGCTAGAAGACCCAGATCGCGGAAGCAGGAGGCTTCCTGAGACCACCCCCAAGAAGAAGAAGACATCATCAGGCTCAGCCCCTCAAGAGGCAGGCCCCTCAGGGCCCGTGTCTGCCCAGGGGGACCCCCCATCCATCGCATAGGAAAGCGCGCGCAGCGCCCTCCTCAGGTAGGGCTCGGGGCTCTCACCTGGAGGGCCACCGACCTAGCCAGGGTCATGAGGGCGGCGCTTGGGCACCATGTGGAGGCGTGCTTTGCAGCACGTTTCCCTCGAGAAGGAGCCAGGCAAGGAAGGTCAGACCAGCAGGAGTTCGTTAACGAGGCCATTCAAGGACTACAGGAGTCAAGGATCATGAGAGGTTGCCGCCGTCTACCAGCTGTGGCCCCACATCCAGGCGAGGATGGTGGGCTGTGTGTCTGCGTCGACGTACCAGGACTCAATCAGATTGCCACGACGGAGCATCTCTGGCCCTCGCGAGTGGGGCGCAGCGGGGGTCCACCCCACAGCTATGTTCGCATGCCTTACGGCCTGCCGGGCATGGCTGCGGCGTACCAGCGCCTCACGAGGGCCAGAGATGAAGACAGCTCGCGAGGAGTTACCAGTGCCTCCGGAGCCTCCCGAGGCCCCGGGGCCTGGGGGCTCGTGAGGATTAGCTTCCGCAGCCTATCGAGTCTACTGCACCAACGCCACTTCGTCGACGACATCCTCAGGTGACATCTTTCAAGCTTCATTCCCAGCTGGGAGCACCCTCCCAGGGTTGCATCACTCCCAGGCCGCGTGGGTCCGTCCCTGCGGCATGTATCCCCTTTTATTTCTCGGTCATTAGTTTGCCTTGTTGGGGGCACCCCTCGGGCTGCATCATCCCCAAGCCGCTCGGGCTAGGCCCGGCGGCGTGTATATCCCTCGCGTTTATTTCCAGCTATGCATTGCCTATCACGCTTGATTGCTTGATGCCTGTCCGCGGCATCCTTTCTTCTCCATGTCGGCCACTTGCACGTTAAAGGGGGGTGCCTGAGCATCGCGGCTCAGGGCTCTTACTGGCTCTCCAGCTCTCAACCTCTAGCCTTGTCCACGGCATCGCGACCTGGCATACCAGCGACGGCTGAGACAAGCTCGAGGGCCGGGACCCGAGGACGTAGAGTACCGGCATCTAACCAAATTTTGCAGGGACACATCTCAAGATACGGCCCAGTGCCAGGCGCAACCCGCCTAGAGGTAGGGCCTCGTGAGTCCCGCGCTGGCTCACGGGTGCCTAGATACACCTCACCTAGCCCAACCGTGCCGGCCACGTGTCAGGGCGGGGCTGTACACGCCCCGGGGGCTCCTCCCGGAGGGGAGCCCCCTCCCACGTACCAGTAGTAGCACCATGCTCCGCGCTGGCTGACGACACTGCCGAGGAGCGGCTATGCCCGTACACATACGGAAGCACTATGCTCCGTGCTGGTGATAAACAACTAGGGGTGGCCTCCGGGCCGCGTTAACCTCAGGGAGCCCAGAGCTCAGTGGCTGGCCTCATCGCAACGCCTCCCCTCGGGAGTGCCGCACGAGGGGGCAAGGCACGGGGGCTATGACTGGGTCACGCCCAGACATACACCGCCCAGCCAGGCCCCTCGGGCCTGGTTCATCGCGCGTCTCTCCCCGAGCGGAGCCAAGGTATGAAGGCCGTTTGCGCGTCAAGGGGGACCCCTAAGCATTGCGACTCAGGGGCCTCACTGGTCCCGTGGCCCCTCACTCCTTAGTTCCGAAAGGCTATGCCGGGTGAGGTACGCGCGGGGCCGGGCTCTGCAGACGTAGAACGGTAGCCCTGCTTACATTGCACCTCATCGCCCGCTGTTTGCGCGTCAAGGGGGGCTCCTGAGCATCGCGACTCAGGAGCCTAACTGGTCCCGTAGCCCCTCACTCCTTAGTTCCGAAAGGCTATGCTGGGTGAGGAACGCGCGGGGCCGGGCTCTGCAGACGTAGAACAGAAGATACACCACATCACGCCTCCCTACTTGTTGCTTGCACGCCAAGGGGGACTCCTGAGCATCGCGACTCAGGGGCCTAACTTGTCACGTAGCCCCTCACTCCTTTGGTCCCGTCCTGGTTTCCGGTCGGGGCTAATGCTGGGTGAGGCACACGCGGGGCCGGGCTCTGCCGGCGCAGAACACAAGCAAGTAGGGAAGAAAAGCATAAAATTCAAGGAACTTAAAAGCAAATATTACAGTCCATACTGTCGTCTCAGTACCAAACGCAAGTTTAAATGCCTCCCCGAGGCGTGATGCATGTGCAGGAATTGAAAGAAGAACAGGGATGGAACGGAGTCACTTGTCGGCAGTGAAGCCATGCGGAGTGGCTTCGCCTCGTGGAGCAGCAGGGCCGGCAGCGCCTTGCTCTGGCTTGGTGCTGAAGGCCCGGAACTTCCCCAGTAGCGCCTCTGCGCGCCCCTTCACGGCTTCGATAGCGGCGGCAGCACCCTCGCCGCTCACCGGTTCCAGTAGGCCGTCGAGGTCGGTGTTGGGATCACGAAGGTACATGTGGGCGAAGACCCGCGTCAGTGCAGCAGAAGACATGACGCGCGCCTCGGCCTCGGCCATGGGGCCGATGCCAAGGGCGACGTCCCCAAGAGCCTTAACAAGGAAAGGAAGCAGCTTGGCGGGGCCGTCACCATCACCGGCTAGCGGGCTGTCCAGGCCGCTCTCGTAAAGCGTCTTCAGCGAAGCACGGGCATCTTTCTCCATGTCCGCGAAGGCCACCGATCCTCGGCAAGAACCTTGGCCTTGCTGTCCAGCTCAACCCTCGTCGCCTCCAGCTCCTCCCCCGGTGCATTTAGACGGTCGCGGCGCTTCTTGAGCTTGGCCTCCCGGCCCTCGATGGCCGCCTCGCGAGCCTTCATGCCTTCTTCTCGCTCCTGGCAAAGACGAACCTCCTCCGCGAGCCGGCCCCGCAGGTCTTGCAGCTCGTCCTCCAGCACCTTGCAACGACCGCGGACTTCAACCACCTCTCCCAGGGCCGCGTCTCGGGCAGCCTTCGCCTCGAGGGTGGCCTCCCTCTCTCCGTCATAGGCCGTTGAGGCCTAAACCAACCGTCGTCCTCCATGATCACAAGTAATCATAACACAATCTGCATGCAGGGACTTGTCCACCTCGCGCGATCATCGAGGCATCATGGGGAAGTGGAGACGCCCATGTCCCATCAACCGCCACGCGGCGCCCAAGGCCGCCGGTTGTTAGGGCCCGCGGTGCTTCGCCCTTGACCTTTCGCCTCTCAGCATGGCCAAGTCCATGCGCGCCTTGGGCCCGGGGGCTACTGTCGGCGTTCTGGGAACGTGGGTCCCCAGACTTGCCTGCCTGCGGCCCGCGGCGTGGCTCAAAGGAGGCCCAGTGTGGCCCATCTTCATCAACACAAGACTCAAGACCCTCGCGAGGGGCCAAGCCTCACGAGGCGTTCGACACGGCGCATCCTCAGGCGCAGCCTCCTCAGGCTGGCTCGCGAGGAGGCAGAGATATCAAGGCGGGGTACCTCACGAGGTGCCCGTGACGCAAGCCATGATGACTCAGGGCGCCAGGCGGGCGCCAGCGCGTGCAGCGTCCTTCTTTCCTCTTTGGTGCAAAGGGGGCAGGCGCAGCCACAGAGTACCGAGGCATCAGGAAAAGGTTGCCATTTCGGTGCAATGAGACCAGGACCAAGCGGACTACGAGACGGAGGTCACCATGGAGCCCAGCACGGCGTCACCGCAGAGCCTTTCGCAGGCGAAGACCAACTTTAGTGAGGATAAGTGTACTAGATGTTCCCCTTCAAATTGGCCAATTGTTGGCGCCCTTCCCGCTCAATATTTGGGGAGAGGCCCAGGGCCTTTGCCTATAAATAGGACTAGCCACCTATAGAGAAAGGGAAGAAAGGTTCGGACAACCCAGAAGCAAGGGGTTCGGTTCGGTTCGTTCGTTCGGTTCGCAAGCAGAGAGAGAGTGAGCAAGAGAAAGAGAGAAGGGTGACTGAACTCCTCCTAGCAGTTCATCGCCCCAGCCAAGAACAGACCCTTGCGAGGCAGTTCTTCCTTGTATCGTTCATCATCATTAGTCCCAAGAGGAAATCCACCCACCACACACTGGAGTAGGGTATTACACCACAACGGTGGCCCGAACCAGTATAAATCTTGTGTCTCTCGTGCAGTTCTTTCCGTAGTTTAGATCTTTGTGAGACGGGGAGGTAGAAGGCATGATCTCCGCGCGCACCCCAGTGTTCGAACCTTAAGGGTCTGCCGGAACCCGTGAATCCAACAATTTGTTTTCTTTAGCATCTGATATAAAGGGATAGCCTTCTCCCCGAGATGACTGATAAATCGGCTCAAAGCTGTAATCCGGCCTGCCAGACGCTGAACATCATTGATACACGCCGGTTTAGCCAGAGAGTTGATAACTGTAATCTTCTCCGGGTTAGCCTCAATGCCCCTGTTCGACACCAAAAAACCTAGGATCTTGCCTGATGGAACACCAAAGACACATTTGTCTGGATTAAGCATCATTTTATAAACCCGGAGGTTGTCAAAGGTTTTTCTCAAATCATCTATCAATGTCTCCCCCTTCCTGGACTTTACCACAATATCATCCACATATGCATGAACGTTGTGCCCAATCTGTTTATGAAGACAGTTCTGAACACAACGCTGGTAAGTCGCCTGGGCACTCTTGAGCCCAAAGGGCATAGAGACATAGCAGAAGGCTCCAAAGGGAGTTATGAAAGCTATCTTATCCTGGTCCTTAACTGCCATTTTGATCTGATTATAACCAGGATAAGCATCTAGAAAACACAAATGGCCACAACCCGCCGTAGCATCAATAATCTGGTCAATACGAGGGAGGGAAAAGGGATCAGCTGGACAAGCCTTGTTCAAGTCTGTGTAGTCCACACACATACGCCAAGTGCCGTTTTTCTTAAGGACTAGCACCTGATTAGCTAGCCACTCCGGGTGAAAGACTTCCACGATAAACACTGCAGCCAACAGCCGAGCTACCTCCTCACCAATAGCCTTACGCCTTTCTTCGTTGAAGCGGTGGAGAAACTGCCTGACCGGTTTGAACTTATGATCGATATTAAGTGTGTGCTGAGCGAGTTCCCTCGGTACAGCTAGCATGTCAGAAGGCTTCCATGCAAAGATGTCCCGGTTCTCATGGATGAACTCGATGAGCGCACTTCACTATTTGGGATCCAGGTTAGCGCTGATGCTGAACTGCTTGGATGAATCACCAGGAACAAAATCAACCATATTAGTGTCTGTAGCCGATTTAAACTTCAACGCCAGATCGTGCTCTGTAGTTGGTTTTTTCAAAGAAGTCATGCCTGCCGGATCAACCTTGTCTTTATAAAACTTTAGCTCCTTTGTGGCACAAACCGACTCAGCATAAGCCGCATCACCCTCTACACACTCCAAAGCGATCTTCCTGCTCCCATGCACTGTGATGGTCCCCTTGTGACCCCGCATCTTAAGTTGTAAATAAACATAACACGGCCTCTCCATGAACTTATCATAAGCCGGACGCCCAAACAGGGCATGATACGGACTCTTAATTTTCACCACCTCAGAAGTCAATGTTTCTGACCTTGAATCATGATCATCTCCAAAAGCCACCTCTAGGGCTATCTTGCCAACTGGGTACGCCGATTTACCAGGCACCACTCCATGAAAGACTGTATTCGATGGTTTAAGATTCTTATCTGTCAACCCCATACCGCGGAAGGTATCATAATAAAGGATATTGATACTGCTTCCCCCATGCATAAGAACCTTGGTGAACTTATACCCCCCAACTTGAGGTGCCACCACTAAGGCCAGATGACCCGGATTATCAACCCGGGGTGGGTGATCCTCTCTACTCCATAAAATGGGCTGCTCAGACCAGCACAGATACTGAGGCATCACCGGTTCAACAGAGTTTACTGCCCTCTTGTGAAGCTTTTGATCGCGTTTACACAAGCTAGTGGTAAAGACATGATACTGCCCACTATTCAACTACTTCGGATTGCTCTGATAACCCGACTGCTGCTGCTGCTGCTGATTCCCCTGATGGTTATAACCTCCTTGATTGCCCTGGTTCCCTTGATGGCCATGTCCGGTTTGATTGCCTTGGAATCCTGAACCGGAGCTGCCACCTCCATAACCTGGTCCATGAAAACCGCCTCCTGAACCGCCGGGCGGGCCGTTGTCATATTGAAACAAATTGGAATTCTTAAACTCCCGCATAATGAAACAATCCTTCCAAAGATGCGAAACTGGCCTTTCCTTCGATCCATACTTTGGACAAGGCTGATTTAATAGGCGCTCCAGATTGGGGCCTGACCGTCCGCCCCTCTGAGGCTGCTTACCCTTATGACGCTGACCGTTGTCCTGAGCGTTGGTGTTAGACACAAAGTCCAAATGTCTGCCTTGCGCTTGCCATTATTCCCATGACCTGCCGGATTGTGGTGCTACCCATTGGTATTGCCATTCTTTTTCCCTTTCCCCGGTTTGTCATCCTCAGATTCAGGGTCTTTGGTACTATCTGAATCGGCGTATTTCACCAAAGCAGCCATAAAAGTTGACATGTCATTGCAGTGACGCTTGAGCCTCCCTAGCTTCAATTTTAATGGCATAAACCGGCAGTTGCCCTCCGACGTCAAAACTGCTGTATCTGCATTAATGCGGTCTGATTAATGCAAAATAGCTGAGACTCGCTTCACCCAATGCGTCGTAGACTCCCCCTCCTCTTGAACACAAGCGGCTATGTCCACAATTGACATAGGCTGCTTACATGTATCTTTGAAATTCTGGATAAAGCGGTGCTTCAGCTCAGCCCATGACCCCACAGAGTTAGCTAGTAAGCTCTTTAACCAAGTTCGAGCCGTCCCCTCCAACATCATGGTGAAGTATTTAGCACACACTGCTTCATCCACGTCTAGCATCTCCATCGCCATGTCATAACTCTCCACCCATGACTTTTGTTGCAAATCGGCGGTGTAATTGGGCACCTTACGAGGTCCCTTGAAATCCAATAGTAATATCCCCAACAAATTCAGTTGGATAGTGATCTGACCTATGAGGAGAAACCAGTCAAGATTCTTGAGTTTGCCAGCCGAGTTACTCGCAGCAATGTTATAAAGTTTTGCAAAGTTCAGTGGAGCCACCATACCGAGGATGAAGCCACCTGGGAGCGAGAGGATGATCTACGCAAAGACCACCCACACCTATTTTCTAGCCAACCCGAATCTCGAGGGCGAGATTCATCTTAAGGGGGGTAGGTTTGTAACATGCCCAATTTTCAATTTGGAATGTTATACATAGGTCATTCATGCATATCATATTTTACTGCATTTTCGTTTCACGGATCCTCGAAATTCTAAGCAACTCAAGGACCCACGGAGATAGTTGGGAATTTCGTTACTTTCATATTTGAGTTTTCTCAAATTTTGAAAAGCGGATCATTTGGTTTTGATTATTTTTCCTCTCTGAAAATATTTCTAATTAAAATATATGAGAGGAGATAATATCACTTCTCCAAAATAAAGGAAATATTAGAGGAAAAATATTAATATCAAATAAGTGATTTGTATTTGGATTTTATTGCACTTTTATTTGAATTAGGAAAAATATGTGTTTTTCAAAATTGCATTAGAAGCCCAAATAAATGTTCACTTTGTCTGCAATATTATTAGGGGACCGTGAAAATTTATTTCAGGATTTTTGCACTCCGTTTAGTATTTCTTTTATTTGTTTTTCCGCGTCAGGATTTATATATAAAAAAGTCACCGACCTAAACGGGCCGTGTCCGACTAGGACACGGCCCGTCTGGCCTTATAAGCCGGGAGGCCCGACCCCGCCAAACCCCAGACCCGCGCCCGAAACCCTAGCCGCTCGCGCCGCCGCCGCGCGTAGCCGCCGCCCCGTCCCACCCGCCGCCGCCGCTAGCCGCCAGAGCCGCTGTCCCACCGCTGGGACCGATCTCGCCGGAGGTATAACCGCCGCCGCCGCCGATTTTCACGAGAAAACCGTTCGTTTTTTTAGAAACCCTAGATCAGTTTTTTATTTTCGGTTTTGTTCGGTTTTTCTTCGGTTTAGTTAAATAGCGGACGTTCATCTGTACATTCGTTTTAACGAATGCCGCTCATCTATTAGCCGCAGACAGCGAACATTCATTCGTTAGCCTGTTCGTCTCGTTTTACTTTCTATGGTTTTTCCGCGATTATTTTCGATCGCGATTTCTACCCTAATGTTCGATGTAGTATATCTTTTCGCCCATTTATCCAAATCGGGTGAAACAAGTGCCTAGATCTTCGTCTCGAATCCCTCTTTCTGTTTAACCAGCTTGAACAAGATTTTGATACTGTAAAATTTGATTTTAGTCCAATTAGTAATCGGATCTTGTTTCTTTCGTAGTTTGAGTTTTGTTGCTCCGTTTGAGTTGATTCTTTTTGCAAACTGGAGTTCTTTAGTTGAACTTTCTGGTTAGATCTTTTATTCGAAGTTTTTCCCATGCATCTTTGCTTGATTGCTTATGTATGCTATTGTTTGTTTGTGATAGAACACCCAGAGTGTGAAGCGTGCTACTACGAGTCTTTAGGATTTGCAGATTGTCAGCAAGGCAAGTAACACATTGATCATACTCCTTCATACCCAGTTTTTATGCATTAGTCCAACCCTCACACATTGCATGAGTAGGATCTCTTAATATGTGGGTCTGGGAAGTAGATGTTGAGGTAGAACCTATTACCTGTTTATTATCAAACCCTTGGGAGTTACTTCTACGTTATGCTTATTGCCATGCTATGCTCTTAGACGTGGATTGGGTTTGAGAGTATCCATGACAGATGTGAGTTGTTAATTAATAGTTCAACTTAAGGTGGAAACTTTAATAAACATCTGGGTGGATTGCTTGTGGGCACCTGGGGTTATACCAGTGTTGTCCTAGGAGATCCCGGGGTTATACTGTGTGATCCTCCTATGGTCCGCCACCCAGGCTCAAAGAGATCATAAGATTATTCATGCTTGAAACTTCCTTGTGCAACCACAAGCTATTACGGGCTCTATCATAGTGGAGTAAGTTGCATGACCTCTTCTAGTGGTGGACTAGCAGATGTAGGGGATGTAGGTTGGTACGGTCTACCCGGGGTTAGAGCTAATGCTTATGAAAGACTGTGTCTCCGTCATCCATTTCTCAAACACCTTGTAGTGCGAGAAATCCAACGGAGGAGATCGAGTCTTGTGGGGAAAAGTGCGGAAACCTCTGTAGAGTGTACAAACTAATCATGGTTAGCCGTGTCCTCAGTTATTGACATCTTGAGTATCTGGTTCTTGAATTATCCTATGGATCTCATTACTCTAAATTAATTTGTTGGGTTGATAATTACTTTTAATTGGGATTGAGATGGGGGTACCATTCTCAATGTTGTTTCAACTACCATGATAGTTAAATAAAATATATTCCTTTGTTGTAGGGGAAAATTGGATTTTCGCAAAAACATTGTAACCGTAGAGCCTCCACCAGCCATATATGCATGTAGTGATATCATTTATCTGTTCTCTGCTCTACTGTGTTACTATGCCAGCATATTTCATGTGCTGACCCGTTTTCGGGCTGCAACATATTATGTTGCAGACTTTTCAGACGACGAGTAAGGCGCCATAGGTCGTTTATCATGCACTCAACTTTGCCGTTGGAGTTGGTGGACTCACTTTATCTTCCAAGTCTTCCGTTGTTATCTTATTTAGATGGCTTTAAGCCATATTTATTGTAATAAGTTCTCTTTTGAGACATTCGATGTAATAAGTGTGTGATTGCTACTCTGTTATAGATCCTTCGTGTACTGTGTGTGTCAGCATTACCGATCCAGGGATGTGTCACAACCGGTTTTCCAATAAAAATATTTATTGAAAAACCAATCTTTTGAGTCCAGCATGAGAGAAATCCTCCTCACTGGTAGACAAGTTCTTGATACAATAAGCCAGTAGCATAGAATATATTACAGGGTTGAGCTAGGGCTGCTCAACAAATTATTACAAGCGCGCCAATAATTATACATAATGGCGGGTTTAACACAATGGTGTGGTGGCATACTACTGACTCGAGGATAAAGTGATGGTGGGATAACACCATGGGGAGTGTGATAACATGACTCTCAAACTGGCATCACATCGAGCGTCGAGGTGAGGCTCGATGAATGTTATTCGAGTTGCGGAAGCGGATATAATACAGTGACCAAATCCAGGGTCGCACGAGACTGACTGGGATTCCTCTAGGCGTCGGACTCGTTATCGAACTCTTCATCAGTGAGATCGCCTTCGTCAGCATCTGGCCAAATCAACAAGCCAATGAGTACTTTGAAAGTACTCGCAAGATAGTTCGGACGTGAGATATAACAATTGCATGCATGAATGCGTCATGATTAATCTTTCCAATGCATATTCAAAAATTTGCATAACGAAGTATGTACAAGGGAAACGGCGGTAGTCCGCCTGAAATCCCAACAAAATATAAATGAAAACCCATCGGGTGTCTGAAGCGACGCCTCGAAAGGTGAACAAATAATAACAGAAAAATCATGCCACAGTCGGGCGTCTTGGCGACACCACATAAAGGGCTTTTAAAAGAAATGCCACAGTTGGACGTCTGAGCGACATCACAGAAAGGGCTTTAAAAGAAATGCCACAGTCGGACGTCTGAGCGACATCACAGAAAGGGCTTTAAAAGAAATGCCACAGTCGGACGTCTGAGCGACATCACAGAAAGGGCTTTAAAAGAAATGCCACAGTCGGACGTCTGAGCGACATCACAGAAAGGGCTTTAAAAGAAATGCCACAGTCGGACGTCTGAGCGACATCACAGAAAGGGCTTTAAAAGAAATGCCAAAGTCGGACGTCTGAGCGACATCACAGAAAGGGCTTTAAAAGAAATGCCACAGTCGGACGTCTGAGCGACATCATAGAAAGGGCTTTATTCACAAGTAAATAATACTCATAATAAATATTCAATTCATGATAATAAACGGGTTAGTCCATCCACAGGAATAAACTTTTAACCGGACTTAGCACTCATGTGATTCACCGGAGTATCTGTCACCAAAACTAGCACTTGTCAGAATAAGTCAGTGAAAAATTTGGATATGGATAAGATGATTTGGAGATTTATGACTCTGCAGAGTTTGTACAAAAATTTCCCACAGTTAACGGATTTCCGTAGTCACGAAGGACTAGTTCCATTTATGGTATTTCGGAAGAAAACACAGCTAACCAGTACACACCCATCCTACCTCTCGATGCCAGGACTCACCCTAAACATCATCCAAGAAAAAAATTTGAGACGGGGAGATCACAATCTCGAATAGCATGGGATCAAATTTATATACGCGCGCTCTAAGGGGTGCCCCCCTCTTGGTCCCAACCGGAAACACCCATGCCCCCTGACCGGATGACTGGCTTTAATCCAGGGCCATGGAACCATCATCCCGGCCTCTCCTTTTGGTGTGTACCAGGAAAGCGGTTTGCAACTTACTAATCCATATTCCTTGCGGAAAACATGTGGTAGTACAAGGAAGGAAATGGGAGGAACTGGACCGATACGGTTTGACACTGTAGTCATATAGTCTGGCATAAGACTAGCATGCTACAACACTGCCATCTTACCCATCCTCATGCCAACACATGGCCATTCATACTCACATCCATCCACCTATGGATCATCAAGCTCACTTACCTCAACAATGCATGAAAATAACGTTCATCGGTATGCTCATCAACATGCCATGAAACTAACTAAATGCAAAACATACCAAGACACTCATCATATCAAAAGTTCAAACATGCTTGCCTGGTTCAGAGTAGTCGGAGCCTAGCTCGGTGAAGTTTGTGGCTCCGTCACCTCCTTCGGTATCTACGGTATAAAGAAAATATATGCGCTATCGTGAATACCAAGAGGTGCACAAAAAGTATTCCAAATATTTTTCAAATAAATCTGATAAAAAACTAGACAAAATTTTAAAGAGAACAGAAAAAGAATCAATCAAAAATACTCTTCTGTTTAAAAGTTATAAGGGTTTTTGTCCAGGGACTCATCTGTAATGAAACAGAAAGTTTCCCGGGGCTAGCTTATAAAAATAGAAAACGATCCAGTCTCGAATACGCCAGCCCAGGGGGGAAAGCGTATTTCGCCCGAAGGCGTTTTCAGAAAATGATTCGTGCAAAAAGAACTGAGAGGCTGACTGGCGTGTCCCACCCGTCAGGTTTAAATATTCAAACGGGGGACGAAGCTCGTCGGCGCCCGAGAGCCGCGGTGGTCACCGGCGGCGATCCACGGCGAGGCAGGGGGATCGGAGAGTACCTCCGTGTTCAGGGCGCCCTTCCGCGTCGGTTGGTGGTGGTGGTGGCGGTCGGCGAGTACCACGTCGACGGCGAGCCTTGCTCCGGCGGACGGCGGCTCGGGTGGAGACGGATCTCGTCGGGGAGAGCTGCGAAGGTCAAATTGACGCTTGGGTTAGCTCACTGGGTGCTCGAGGATGCTACTGACAAAGTTTGGGCGCCGGAGATGGCCTCACCGGAGCGAATAGAGGTGGAGGCCCAGGCGGAACGAGGCGGCCGGAGTCGGGGGAGGAGACCTCTTCGAGGTCCTCCTAGTGGCCTGGCGGGGTGTTTGTGGGGTGCAGTGGTGGTGCGTGCTCGAGGGCGAGCTCGGGGTCTCCTTTTATAGGCGATCCGAGGCGGTGGCCGTGAACGGGGATCTTCGGTGATGGATTACGGCGGCGCAGTGCTTGGTCGGGGAGTTTAGGAGGTTGGGCATCAATGTGGGGGTCCACTGGTTCCATTCAGACGCTAAACGGACTTGGATTGGAAGCTTAGGGCAGTTTTGGTCGGAACGGGATGGCGCGGGTCCGTCGGCGGCAGAGAGCGCGTCCAGCGCTGTCGGGCCACGGCGACTGTGCTGCGGGGTTGCGCTGGCGTGCATGAGGTCACGCGGAGAGCCAGGGGGCGTTGGGAGGCGCCGAACGGCGTTGATCCGCCGTTTTGCTCCCTGTCGGCTGGTACGGTGGTTTGGCCGCCGCAAGACACGCCGGCGCAGGAGGGCCAGGGCGCCACCGACGCCAGGAAGGCGCCAAGCGCGCGTGCGGTGCTCCAGACAGGAGGAAGAGGCGGCAAGGAACGTGCCAAGGGCACTGTCTACGCGTGACTGAAGCAGCCGAAGAGAAACGACACTGGAATCTGAATATTTACTGAATTTACTGAAAGTGCAAGGAACAGTGCATGCAAGGTGTTCGACAGAATGATACTGTCCTCTAGGGATTTTTCCTTGAGCTGATTTTTGGTGGAGTGGCTACTCATTGCTCCAGTAGGCTGCCTGAATTTTGGTGGAATTTTTGGAGAAGTATAGATATGAATTTCACCAAATTTGGCAAATCTGGTCCAAACTTGCAGAGGCTGAAATTTGAAAATTTTGAAAAGAGGAGTGGATCAAGATGGTTCTAGGTTGTGGATGCTAAGGACAATCCAGAGGAGTTGGTTTGAGGTCAAAACTCAAATGAAATAGGGTACTTGCTTTGAAAAACACTCAGGCTCCAAATCATTGACAGAAATGATTTGAAAGGAAAAATAATTAGAATAAAATCCAAAATTTGTTTGGATTAGTTGGGACAGAGAACTTAGGTTGATTACAAGGAGGAGGAAAGGATTTTGAGAGGTTTTACCACATGGGCAAAAATACAAGGTCATGGGGGGGGGGGGTTTCAAGATATGAAAATCCCCAATTTTCATAGAGTTTCTTTTTAAAAGAAAAAGACTAAACTCCCAAAAAAATAATTTGAGAAGGGAACCAACAGAGGAAGTTTTGAATGATCAAACACCATAGTTTGAGGAAAAATAGAAATCCTTGCCAAAGAAAAGGAAGTTTTTAAGAGGAAGGATTTCTAGAAAAGAAATTTTAAATGCTCTCTTTTAAAATCCAACAAAGTTTTTGAAGTAAACCAAATTAAAATTTTTGGAGTGTCACAACACCTACCCCCTTAGGAAAAATCTCGTCCCCGAGATTTTAGCTGTCCCTCAAATAAGTGTGGATGCTCTGTCCGAAGAAAATCCTCTCTTTCCCAAGTTGCTTCACTGTCGGTGTGATTGCTCCACTGGACTCTGAAGAATTTGATGGTCTTCTGTCGGGTCCTCCTTTCAGACTCCTCTAATATTCTTACTGGACGTTCCCGATAAGTGAGGTCTGGCTGCACGTCAATGCTCTCGTGGGATACTTGTTTCTCTGGGTTGCTTACACACTTCCTCAATTGCGAGACGTGGAACACGTTGTGGATATCTGATAGTTCCTCAGGTAAGTCTAGCTGGTAGGCTACCGTGCCTCTTCGCGCCATTATACATAATGGTCCAATGAATCTTGGTGTTAGCTTCCCTTTAATCTTGAATCGTTGCAATCCTCTCATAGGAGATACTCTCAGGTATACGAACTCACCGGGCTTGAAGCTGACCCTACGATGTTTCTGATCATAATAACTCTTCTGTCGACTTTGAGCGGTCTTAAGTCGGTCTCTGATTAGCTTGACTTTTTCCTCGGCTTCTCTGAGCATGTCTGGTCCGAAGATGCGGCTGTCTCCGGTCTTTGACCAATTTAACGGGGTACGACATCTTCGTCCGTATAAAGCCTCAAATGGTGCCATTTGCAGGCTGGCCTGGTAGCTATTGTTGTACGTGAACTCGGCGTATGGCAGGCTTTCTTCCCAACTAGTTCCATATGTGAGGACACATGCCCTCAGCATGTCTTCTAAAACCTGGTTTACGCGTTCCGTTTGTCCATCAGTCTGTGGGTGGTATGCTGTACTGAAGGCTAGTTGAGTTCCCAGAGCCTGTTGTAAATGCTCCCAAAATCTCGAGACGAATTGAGTGCCCCTGTCGGATATTATAGTCTTCGGGACACCATGCAGACAAACTATACGGGAGAGATAAATCCTGGCAAGCCTCTGAGCATTGTAGGTTGTCTTCACTGGAATGAAATGTGCCACTTTGGTTAATCTGTCGGTGATGACCCATATGGTATCATTCCCATGTCATGACCGAGGTAGTCCGACAATGAAATCCATCCCTATTTCATCCCATTTCCACTTAGGTATTTTGTTTGGTTGCAGTAGTCCGGCTGGCCTCTGATGCTCAGCTTTTATGCGTTGACAAGAGTCGCAACATGCAATGAAGGTGGCTATGTCCCTCTTCATACCGTGCCACCAAAATCTTTCCTGGATATCTGTATACATCTTGGTTCCTCCAGGGTGGATCGAGTACGGGGCAGTGTGGGCTTCAGCTAGGATTTGCTGTTTGAGGTCCTTTATATTTGGTACGCAGAGTCTGTCTCCGTACCATAATATTCCTTCATCGTCTATGATGAATGCCGAGGCCTTGCCCATACTTACCTTTCTTTTGATGCCTTCGATGCTGGGGTGACCAGGCTGAGCTTCTTTAATTCCCTCCACAAGGTCGGGTTGTATTTCCAAGTTTGATATGGTGCCTTTTGCTACCATTATCAAGTTGAGTTTGGTAAATTCTTGTTGGAATTCGGGCCTCAAGCTTTGCAGACTGTTTTCGTCGGAGCTGGGGTTCCGACTAAGAGCATCGGCCACTACATTTGCTTTACCTGGATGGTAGCGGATACCAACATCATAATCCTTTACCAATTCCAACCAGTGTCGTTGCCGTAAATTTAGTTCTGGCTGCGTGAAAATATATTTGAGACTTTTATGATCTGTATATATTTCACATCGATTCCCAAGTAAGAAATGCCTCCATTCCTTGAGTGCATGAATGACTGCTGCCATTTCTAAGTCATGAGTGGGATAATTTTCCTCATGCTTGCGAAGTTGCCTTGAAGCATAGGCGACAACCTTGCCTTCTTGCATCAACACGCATCCGAGATCCTTTCTGGACGCGTCACAAAACACTTCAAAATTTGTGTGTATGTCTGGCACAATTAATACTGGTGCTGTTGTTAATTTCCGCTTTAGCTCTTGGAAACTCTTTTCGCAGGCTTCTGTCCATTCAAACTTCTTGTCTTTCTTGAGCAACTGCGTCATAGGCTTGGCTATGGTGGAGAATCCTTCAATAAATCTGCGGTAATATCCTGCCATTCCCAAGAAACTACGTATGTCTGTTACGCTCGCTGGCGACTTCCAGCCAAGTATGGCCTTGACTTTCTCCGGGTCCACTGCGATACCGTCTTGGGTTAGTACGTGGCCTAGAAAGCCCACTTGTCTTAGCCAAAATTCGCACTTGCTGAACTTGGCATACAATTGGTGTTTCCTGAGTTCTCCTAGCACAATCCTGAGATGTTCTGCGTGCTCTTCTGGTGTCTTGGAGTATACCAGAATGTCGTCGATGAATACCACAACGAATTTGTCCATAAACTTCATAAATACTTTGTTCATGAGGTGAACAAAATATGCAGGGGCATTAGTTAATCCAAATGGCATTACTGTGAACTCATACAGTCCATATCTGGAGGTGAAGGCTGTTTTGGGGATATCTTCCGTTCGCACCTTTAATTGATGGTATCTAGACCTTAAGTCAATTTTTGAGAATACCTTAGCCTGAGCGAGTTGATCAAACAAATCATTTATCCTTGGCATCGGGTAATTGTTCTTGACTGTGACCATGTTAGGTGCTCGATAGTCAATACACAATCTCAGTGTTCCATCCTTCTTTTTGGCAAATAGAATTGGTGATCCCCAAGGTGAGGAGCTGGCCCGAATGTATCCTTTGTCCAGCAATTCTTTTATTTGTTTCTTCAATTCAACCAACTCGGAGGGTGCCATTCGGTATGGTTTCTTGTATCTGGGGGTGGTTCCTGGTGCGAGCTCAATGCAGAACTCTATCTCTCGGTCTGGTGGCATGCCTGGTAGTTCTTCAGGGAATACGTCTGGAAATTCACACACTACTGGGACCTTGTTTAGCCCAGAAACGTCGACCTTATTCAATCTCGGTTGCCGGGGTATTATTCCTTCCTTGGCTGACACTCTTATTGTCTTCCCGTGGTGGTGTGTGAGGATTACGGTCCGGTTGAAACAGTCAATAAAACCCTTGTTGGTGGTTAGCCAGTCCATCCCTAGGATGACATCCAGTCCTTTGTTTTCCAGTACAATAAGATTGGCGTGAAACTCCAATCCTTCGAACTCAATGACCACATCCTGACAGTAATTCTGAGTGACTTGCTGAATCCCAGGGACTTGATGATCATGGATTTCTCCAAAGGAAGCATCGAAAAATTATTTTGCAAAGCAAAACTTTTCGAAATGAAAGAGTGAGAAGCTCCAGAATCAAACAAAACCATTGCAGGTATTGTGTTGACAAGAAACGTACCGAGTACGATATCCAGAGCATTTAGTGCCTCCTCTTTGGTTACGTGGTTCAGATGACCCTTCCTGTGGTTGTTGCTAGGATTGAAATTGTTTCGCTTGGGCGCTGAATTATTGCCGCCGTTGTTCGGCTTTGGGGTTGAGTTTCTAGGCTTGGGACACTGTTTGGCATAGTGTCCTTCCTCTCCACAGGCGTAACAGGTAACGCCGGGGCGATATGTGAACTCCTTGTCCCTTGCATGAAAATTCTTGATTGGGCGTGAGACGTTGGATGAGGATTTGTGCGTCCCACCCTTTTGAAAATCTGTCCTGCTTCGGTGATTGCGAGCATGATTGGTCTGGTCCCTTTTTCGCTTGCGGATATCTTCCAGGCTGCGTCTCTCATTTTCCAGAGTAATCGCTTTGTCCACCAGAGTTTTAAAATCTGGAAAAGTGTGCATGACTAGTTGGCATTTAAGCGCGGGCGCCAGACCGTCAAGGAATTTCTCCATCTTCTTACTTTCAGTCATACGCTCCTCATTGGCGTAGCGAGACAATAGAGTAAATTGACCATTGTAATCTGCCACTATCATGTTCCTTTGTTTGAGGTCATCGAACTCTCTTTTCTTGATTTTCATAATGCTCTTAGGAATGTGTGCACCACGGAAACCTTCCTTGAAATCATCCCAGGTTATGTCATGTTCGTTGGGATGCATGTGCAGAAAATTCTCCCACCATGATGCGGCTGCTCCTGTGAGATAGTGCGGAGCATACAATACCTTTTCGGGGTCTGAACATTTTGCAATAATTAATTTCCTCTCCATATCTCGAAGCCAGTCCTCGGCTTCAAGAGGCTTGTCAGTATGAGAAAATGTTTGGGGACGCGTCTTTGTTAGCTCAGATAACTTGGAATGCTGCTGATAATGTCCATGGTGATTTCCCATGTTGATGACTTGGTTCATCATTTCACGATGTTGTTGCTGACTCTGTTCATAAAGGCGGCACATTTGGGAAAGTGCCGTTTCACTGCCCTGTTGACTCGACTGCCCTTGTGTGAAATTGTTGCCTGGTTGAGTGTCATAATTTTCCTCTGGCGGAGTAGGCATGGAGCGAGTCCAAGGGCGAGACATTTTTCACTCTGGGGATATATTTTGTAAAACTCATAAGAAAAGTGAATATGGTCGCCAAAAACAACTCCAAAAATGCACAAGAATGGCAAATAATTTAAATGACCAAGATCACTTAAGAAAACAAATTGATTTGCGCACGGAGAAGGACTGCTCATTACATATCTTACATGCGGGCGATAATTATACAGTACATCACTCAGGATATGCGCACATAATCCTAACATGTTATTTAGGCTAGTACACTTCTCCAGTTCTACATGATGCGCAAACAAGCTACTTTTCACAACCTATGTACATATCTTACAAAGCGGTACATCGCATGATGGGCAAGCGCACTCAGCCGGAAATGTTGACGATCTCCTTGGCCCTGCCAAGGGTGAGGCGCAGTGAGGCTGGGGACTCGACCTCCTCCTCACTAATAGGCTCCAGACGTGAAGAGCTGCGTCGGGTAGATGGAGCGGGTGCCAGGGGCGGAGCAACATGAATAGGAGTAGGCACAACGAGTGGTGCAGTGCGCGCTGGAGTGGGTGCAAAGGCCTGGTTGAACCCTTCCGTGGTAGGTAGGCGACGAGTAGGTGCATAAGATGCTGAGGACGAGACAAAAGTCAGTGGCAGTGCGGTGAGCAGGAGCTCCCTCCTGTTGGCGGCACAGCCATGGACTGAGTCCATGCGGGCAGCCACGAAGTCGTCCACCAGGTTGTTTAAGGCTGCCTCCAGGGCCCGGAGATACTCAATAAGCATCTCAAAAGCCTCGTCTCGTTCTCCTCTGGGGCAGGAGAATGCGTAGTGACAGGTGTAGGGCACATGACATGGAAGATATCGGTAGCGACGAGTCTTCATCGCGGGAAGGACATCCCTGAGGCGGGCTATCGCCTCGCGGGCTGCCATCTGCATAGCATGCCTCTCCGTAGGCATGGCTCTTCCCACGAACAGGAAGCAGCGGAACTCACCACGCCCTCCCTTGAACTGCACCGTGGCCTGGTGCATGGTCAGACTGTCGTTGACATTGTGCTGGCGGAGTGTGAAGACTGGGCGCACGGATGGCCCCATCGCGACCTGAACGATGAAGGAGAGAAGCTTGACGAACCCATCGGGTACGTTGGCGAAGGTCTGAGACTCGCAGCTGTTGTCAGCCATCTACAAAAGTAGGCAAAAATCCCGAATGGTCAGATCATAAATTTATGCTGACTGTCAGAAAATGACTACAATTGCAAAAAAAATCGGCTCTATCATGCTAATAACCGATTAGCGATCGCACCAAGTGGCTTCCTACAATCAGCCTGGCTCAAGTACCAAGCTTGTCACGACCGGTTTTCCAATAAAAATATTTATTGAAAAACCAATCTTTTGAGTCCAGCATGAGAGAAATCCTCCTCACTGGTAGACAAGTTCTTGATACAATAAGCCAGTAGCGTAGAATATATTACAGGGTTGAGCTAGGGCTGCTCAACAAATTATTACAAGCGCGCCAATAATTATACATAATGGCGGGTTTAACACAATGGTGTGGTGGGATACTACTGACTCGAGGATAAAGTGATGGTGGGATAACACCATGGGGAGTGTGATAACATGACTCTCAAACTGGCATCACATCGAGCGTCGAGGTGAGGCTCGATGAATGTTATTCGAGTTTCGGAAGCGGATATAATACAGTGACCAAATCCAGGGTCGCACGAGACTGACTGGGATTCCTCTAGGCGTCGGACTCGCTATCGAACTCTTCATCCATGAGATCGCCTTCGTCAGCATCTGGCCAAATCAACAAGCCAGTGAGTACTTTGAAAGTACTCGCAAGATAGTTCGGACGTGAGATATAACAAATGCATGCATGAATGCGTCATGATTAATCTTTCCAATGCATATTCAAAAATTTGCATAACGAAGTAAGTACAAGGGAAACGGCGGTAGTCCGCCTGAAATCCCAACAAAATATAAATGAAAACCCATCGGGTGTCTGAAGCGACGCCTCGAAAGGTGAACAAATAATAACAGAAAAATCATGCCACAGTCGGGCGTCTTGGCGACACCACATAAAGGGCTTTGAAAAGAAATGCCACAGTCGGACGTCTGAGCGACATCACAGAAAGGGCTTTAAAAGAAATGCCACAGTCGGACGTCTGAGCGACATCACAGAAAGGGCTTTAAAAGAAATGCCACAGTCGGACGTCTGAGCGACATCACAGAAAGGGCTTTAAAAGAAATGCCACAGTCGGACGTCTGAGCGACATCACAGAAAGGGCTTTAAAAGAAATGCCACAGTCGGACGTCTGAGCGACATCACAGAAAGGGCTTTAAAAGAAATGCCACAGTCGGACGTCTGAGCGACATCACAGAAAGGGCTTTAAAAGAAATGCCATAGTCGGACGTCTGAGCGACATCACAAAAAGGGCTTCAAAAGAAATGCCATAGTCGGACGTCTGAGCGACATCACAGAAAGGGCTTTAAAAGAAATGCCACAGTCGGACGTCTGAGCGACATCATAGAAAGGGCTTTATTCACAAGTAAATAATACTCATAATAAATATCCAATTCATGATAATAAACGGGTTAGTCCATCCACAGGAATAAACATTTAACCGGGCTTAGCACTCATGTGATTCACCGGAGTATCTGTCACCAAAACTGGCACTTGTCAGAATAAGTCAGCGAAAAATTTGGATATGGATAAGATGATTTGGAGATTTATGACTCTGCAGAGTTTGTACAAAAATTTCCCACAGTTAACGGATTTCCGTAGTCACGAAGGACTAGTTCCATTTACGGTATTTCGGAAGAAAACACAGCTAACCAGTACACACCCATCCTACCTCTTGATGCCAGGACTCACCCTAGACATCGTCCAAGAAAAACTTTTGAGACGGGGAGATCACAATCTCGAATAGCATGGGATCAAATTTATATACGCGCGCTCTAAGGGGTGCCCCCCTCTCGGTCCCAACTGGAAACACCCATGCCCCCTGACCGGATGGCTGGCTTTAATCCAGGGCCATGGAACCATCATCCCGGCCTCTCCTTTTGGTGTGTACCAGGAAAGCGGTTTGCAACTTACTAATCCATATTCCTTGCGGAAAACATGTGGTAGTACAAGGAAGGAAATGGGAGGAACTGGACCGATACGGTTTGACACTGTAGTCATATAGTCTGGCATAAGACTAGCATGCTACAACACTGCCATCTTACCCATCCTCATGCCAACACATGGCCATTCATACTCACATCCATCCACCTATGGATCATCGAGCTCACTTACCTCAACAATGCATGAAAATAACGTTCATCGGTATGCTCATCAACATGCCATGAAACTAACTAAATGCAAAACATACCAAGACACTCATCATATCAAAAGTTCAAACATGCTTGCCTGGTTCAGAGTAGTCGGAGCCTAGCTCGATGAAGTTCGCGGCTCCGTCACCTCCTTCGGTATCTACGGTATAAAGAAAATATATGCGCTATCGTGAATACCAAGAGGTGCACAAAAAGTATTCCAAATATTTTTCAAATAAATCTGATAGAAAACTAGACAAAATTTTAAAGAGACCAGAAAAAGAATCAATCAAAAATACTCTTCTGTTTAAAAGTTATAAGGGTTTTTGTCCAGGGACTCATCTGTAATGAAACAGAAAGTTTCCAGGGGCTAGCTTATAAAAACAGAAAACGATCCAGTCTCGAATACGCCAGCCCAGGGGGGAAAGCGTATTTCGCCCGAAGGCGTTTTCAGAAAACGATTCGTGCAAAAAGAACTGAGTGGCTGACTGGCGTGTCCCACCCGTCAGGTTTAAATATTCAAACGGGGGACGAAGCTCGTCGGTGCCCGAGAGCCGCGGTGGTCGCCGGCGGCGATCCACGGCGAGGCAGGGGGATCGGAGAGTACCTCCGTGTTCAGGCGCCCTTCCGCGTCGGTTGGTGGTGGTGGTGGCGGTCGACGAGTACCACATCGACGGCGAGCCTTGCTCCGGCGGACGGCGGCTCGGGTGGAGATGGATCTCGTCGGGGAGAGCTGCGAAGGTCAAATTGACGCTTGGGTTAGCTCACTGGGTGCTCGAGGATGCTACTGACAAAGTTTGGGCGCCGGAGATGGCCTCACCGGAGCGAATCGAGGTGGAGGCCAAGGCGGCACGAGGCGGCCGGAGTCGGGGGAGGAGACCTCTTTGAGGTCCTCCTAGTGGCCTGGCGGGGTGTTTGTGGGGTGCAGTGGTGGTGCGTGCTCGAGGGCGAGCTCGGGGTCTCCTTTTATAGGCGATCCGAGGCGGTGGCCGTGAACGGGGATCTCCGGTGATGGATTACGGCGGCGCAGTGCTTGGTCGGGGAGTTTAGGAGCTTGGGCATCAATGTGGGGGTCCACTGGTTCCATTCAGACGCTAAACGGACTTGCATTAGAAGCTTAGGGCAGTTTTGGTCGGAACGGGACGGCGCGGGTCCGTCGGCGGCAGAGAGCGCGTCGAGCGCTGTCGGGCCATGGCGACTGTGCTACGGGGTTGCGCTGGCGTGCATGAGGCCACGCGGAGAGCCAGGGGGTGTTGGGCGGCGCCGAACGGTGTTGAGCCGCCGTTTTGCTCCCTGTCGGCTGCTACGGTGGTTTGGCCGCCGCAAGACACGCCGGCGCAGGCGGGCCAGGGCGTCACCGACGCCAGGAAGGCGCCAAGCGCGCGTGCGGTGCTCCAGACAGGAGGAAGAGGCAGCGAGGAACGTGCCAAGGGCACTGTCTACGCGTGACTGAAGCGGCCGAAGAGAAACGACACTGGAATCTGAATATTTACTGAATTTACTAAATGTGCAAGGAACAGTGCATGCAAGGTGTTCGACAAAATGATACTGGCCTCTAGGGATTTTTCCTTGAGCTGATTTTTGGTGGAGTGGCAACTCATTGCTCCAGTAGGCTGCCTGAATTTTGGTGGAATTTTTGGAGAAGTATAGATATGAATTTCATCAAATTTGGCAAATCTGGTCCAAACTTGCAGAGGCTGAAATTTGAAAATTTTGAAAAGAGGAGGAGTGGATCAAGATGGTTCTAGGTTGTGGATGCTAAGGACAATCTAGAGGAGTTGGTTTGAGGTCAAAACTCAAATGAAATAGGGTACTTGCTTTGAAAAACAATCAGGCTCCAAATAATTGACAGAAATGATTTGAGAGGAAAAATAAAGAATAAAATCCAAAACTTGTTTGGATTAGTTGGGACAGAGAACTTAGGTTGATTACAAGGAGGAGGAAAGGATTTTGAGAGGTTTTACCACATGGGCAAAAATACAAGGTCGTGGGGGGGGGGGGGGTTTCAAGATATGAAAATCCCCAATTTTCATAGAGTTTCTTTTTAAAAGAAAAAGACTAAACTCCCAAAAATATAATTTGAGAAGGGAACCAACAGAGGAAGTTTTGAATGATCAAACACCATAGTTTGAGGAAAAATAGAAATCCTTACCAAAGAAAAGGAAGTTTTTAAGAGGAAGGATTTCTAGAAAGGAAATTTTAAATGCTCTCTTTTAAAATCCAACAAAGTTTTTGAAGTAAACCAAATTAAAATTTTGGAGTGTCACAGGATGACACTGAAACACAGAGACTTGACCATTTGAGGTCGGGTCGATACAACTTGTGCTTCCAAACATCCCTAAACCCATTTTTGCAATGGGAGTCCACCATACCTACATATGGATTGAGTAAGATCCTTCAAGTAAGTTGTCATCGATGCAAGCAATTAAAATTGCTCTCTAAATATGTATGATTTATTATTGTGAAGAAAATAAGCTTTATACGAACTTGTGATATGGAAGAAATAAAAGCGATAGACCCCATACTAAAGGTCCTTATCACAAGCGGCAATATAAAGTGACATTCTTTTGCATTAAGATTTTGTGCTTCCAACCATAAAAGTGCATGACAACCTTTACTTCCCTCTGCGAAGGGCCTATCTTTTACCTTTATCTCCTACCCTTATACAAGAGTCATGGTGACCATCACCTTTCCTTTTTATACTTTTTCCTTTGGCAACCACCATGTGTATCACGTGAGTGTTAGCAATTGTGAAAGACTAAATGATAGTTGAGTATGTGGACATGCTGAAAAGCACTTTAATTGACTCTTCCTGATGTTATGATAAATTGCAATTGCTTCAATGACTGAGATCATAGTTTGTTAGTTTTCAATAAATTTTCTGATTCATACTTTATCTTGTGAATGAATTGTTACTTTAGCATAAGAAATTATATGGCATTATCCCACGAACCAGGAGCGCCACCACTGGTTCCTCGATCTTCCTACTAGAGGCATGTTCGCATTATATGTTGTTGTTCTAAAGATGATCATGATGCCCTCGTGTTCGTATTTTATTTTTATCGACGCCTCTATCTCTAAACATGTGGACATATTTTTCGATTTCGGCTTTCGCTTGAGGACAAGCGAGGTCTAAGCTTGGGGGAGTTGATACGTCCATTTTGCATCATGATTTTATATTGATATTTATTGCATTATGGGCTGTTATTACACATTATATCACAATACTTATGCATATTCTCTCTTATTTTATAAGGTTTACATGAAGAGGGAGAATGTCAGCAGCTGGAATTCTGGAATGGAAAGGGAGCAAATATTAGAGACCTATTCTGCGTAACTCCAAAAATCCTGAAACTTCACGGAGCATGTTTTTGGAATATATAAAAAAATAATGGGGCCACCAGCCAGCCACAAGGGTTGAGGCCGCGCCCTACCCCCTGGGCGCCCCCCCCCACATCCTTGTGGGCCCCTGGCAGGCCTCCGATGCCCATCTTTTGCTATATGGTGTGTTTTGACCTGGAAAAATATCAGAAGAAAGCTTTGGGGACGAAGTGCCGTCGTCTCGAGGCGGAACTTGGGCAGAACCAATCTAGGGCTTCGGTGGAGCTATTCTGCTGGGGGGGACTTCCCTCCGGGAGGGGGAAATTAAAGCCATCATCATCACCAACAATCCTCTCATCGAGAGAGGGTCAATCTCCGTCAACATCTTCACCAACACCATCTCTTCTCAAACCCTAGTTCATCACTTGTATTTGATCTTGGTCCCAAAACCTCAAATTGGTACCTGTGGGTTGCTAGTAGTGTTGATTACTCCTTGTAGTTGATGCTAGTTGGTTTATCCGGTGGAAGATTATATTTTCAGATCCTTAATGATAATTAATACTCCTCTAATCTTGATCATAAATATGTTTTGTGAGTAGTTACGTTTGTTCCTGAGGACTTGGGAGAAGTCTTGTTATAAGTAATCATGTGAATTTGGTATTCGTTTGATATTTTGATAAGATGTATGTTCCCTCTCCTCTAGTGGTGTTATGTGAACATCGCCTACATGATACTTCACCATTATTTGGGCCTAGGGGAAAGCATTGGGAAGTAATAAGTAGATGATGGATTGCTAGAGTGACAAAAGCTTAAACCCTAGTTTATGTGTTGCTTCGTAAGGGGATGATTTGGATCCATATGTTTCATGCTATGGTTAGGTTTACCTTAATACTTCCTTCGTAGTTGCGGATGCTTGCGAGATGGGTTAATCATAAGTGGGAAGCTTATCCAAGGAAGGGAAACACCCAAGCACCGGTCCACCCACATATCAAATTATCAAAGTAACGAACGTGAATCATTTGAGCGTGATGAAAACTAACGTGACAACAATTCCCATGTGTCCTTGGGAGTGCTTTTCTTTATGTAATAGTTCGTTCAGGCTTGTCCTTTTCTACAAAAAGGATTGGAACACCTTGATGCAACTTATTTACTTTATTTACTTGTTACCCGTTACGATTTATCTTATCTCAAAACTATCTGTTACCGATAATTTCAGCGCCTGCAGAGAATACCTTGCTGAAAACCACTTGTAATTTCCTTCTGCTCCTCGTTGGGTTCGATACTCTTACTTATCTAAAGGACTACAATAGATTCCCTATACTTGTGGGTCATCAGTTCTCCGTGAATTTTCAGCTCATTTGGAGTTGTGCAGAATAGGTAGTCTGACATAGCTTTTTTAGGTCCAGAATTCCAACTGCCAGTATTCTCCCTCTTTGTGTGAACCTTGCATATTATGAGAGAAAAGGCATTAGAATTACTTCAAAAACCATTATTATGCATAAAAACATTATAAATAACAGTAGATAAACATGATGCAAACTGGAAGTATCAAAACCTAGCTGTCGGTGTCAAAACCGGCGGATCTCGGGTAGGGGGTCCCGAACTGTGCGTCTAGGCCGGATGGTAACAGGAGGAAAGGAACACGATGTTTTACCAAGGTTCGAGCCCTCTTGATGGAGGTAAAACCCTACGTCCTGCTTGATTAATATTGATGATATGGGTAGTACAAGAGTAGGTCTACCACGAGATCAAGGAGGCTAAACCCTAGAAGCTAGCCTATGGTATGATTGTCGTATGATGAAGTTGTCCTACAGACTAAAACCCTCCGGTTTATATAGACACCAGAGAGGGTTAGGGTTACACAAAGTCGGTTACAATGGTAGGAGATCTTGAATATCCGCATTGCCAAGCTTGCCTTCCACGCCAAGGAAAGTCCCATCCGGACACGGGACGAAGTCCTCAATCTTGTATCTTCATAGTCCTGTAGTCCGGCTGAAGGTATAGTCCGGCTACCCGAACACCCCCTAATCCAGGACTCCCTCAGTAGCCCCTGAACCAGGCTTCAATGACAATGAGTCCGGCGCGTAGATTGTCTTCGGCATTGCAAGGCGGGTTCCTCCTCCAAATTCTTCATAAAAGTTTGTAAACACCAAGAGTAGTGTCCGGCTCTGCAAAATAAGTTTCCACGTATTGACACAGAGAGAATAATATTAACACAAATCTAATCTGCTGACGTATTCCGCAGCGTGACATCACACTACGGCCAAGCCTTTATTCGAATCGTTTTCACTTTTCCACCTCAGCGCGTTTTGCGAGGCGGTTTCCTTGGCACGTCTAGTCAAAGCAGAGACTGTTTCCCCTTTATTTACGAGATTCTCATCAATACGGACGTGGGTAACCCAATCGTGCCCGTTAGCATGTCTTCTCAATTAAAGGCGAGTCCCAAACGGTTACGGGGAGGGCTCCTGGTATTCAACCTCTTATAAAGAGACCAGGGCCTTACTCCTTTTCTCCAATCTCAAGACAAGTTCGCCCGTCGCCTCGAGTTCCAACACCCTAGGCTCCAGTTTCCAGGTGCTTTGGACCTTCGACAATGTCCGGTTCCGACCTTCAAGGCCAATGGATGCCCTCCTCCATCATGGAGGAGGACGTGCTAAAGTTGAGAGAGGCTAAGTTCTTGACCGCCGAAATTTCGCATAGGTTGCCTGCTCAAAGGCAGGCTATTCCTAGTCCCCAGCCCGGTGAGAGCGTAGTGTTCATGTCTCACTTCCTTCGGGGGTTAGGCTTCCCGATGGATCCCTTCATGAGGGGGATGATGTTCTATTATGGGCTGGAATTTAATGACTTAGCTCCGGAGTCCATCCTCCACATTTCCTCATTCATCGTTGTGTGCGAAGCGTTCCTCCGTGTTACTCCTCACTTCGGATTATGGCTCAGGACTTTTGGAGTGGAGCCGAAGATGATCGAGGGACGGCACACAGAGTGCGGAGGCGCTGTCATAAGTAAGAATGCTGATGCTCCATGGCCCGAGGGCTCCTTTCAAGAGGAGCTCGGCTTGTGGCAACAAGAGTGGTTCTATATCACCGCTCCCAGGAGCACCAAGCGGGTGGCGCCTCCGGCCTTTCGCTCGGGTCTCCCACCACGGCTAGCGTCATGGGTCAACAAAGGATTAGATTGGGGGTTATCCAAAGACGTGCCCTTGTTGCAGGGCCGCATTAGGGATCTCTTAGAAAGAGACCTCAACCTGGTCAAGGTGACGCAGGTCATGCTGATTCGCTGAATACTGCCCGGCAAACGTCGCTCCCTTCGTCTGTGGGAGTTTAATCCAGAGGGACCACGAGCTTTCCAGCATTTTATGGGCGCAACGCCCGTGGAGATGTATAAAATGTTCTTCAAATCACAAGCAATGTGTACGGATTTGACCGAGGACGCAGGTTTAAGCTGCAATCGCCCGGATACTCAAGTAAGTAACCTTGTGCCCGGACTCGCTATCCTTAAAATTGTCATAAATTTGCCCCTAAAAGATTTGTCCTTTTAAACAGGAGTGGATAGCGAAGGCAAAGCTGATCAGGTGTCCAGCTCCCCTTCCTGAGACCAGGCCGGATCCCATGCTAGGCAGGATGTTGAAGATCGTGCCTTTGGAGGGAAGTGAGTGGGAGGACAAGGAAACTATGGCCTCCTCGAAGGAGGCTGCTCCAAAGGGAGGAACCGACAATTCCTCTCCTAAGGGGAAGAAGATGGCCACCTCTAAGGACCCGGAGACCATGACCTCAAAGCGGGGGAAAAAGTCCTCGTCAGAGGGTCTGACGCCGGGGAGATCCTCGGCCGAACTACACCCTCAAAGGGATCAGCCCTCCAGCGATCCGTAAGTAGAGAAAGATTTTCCTTTAGAGGGATGAGAGAAATCCTTGCTTTTTATCTAAGAAGATTAACCGAAATTTTACTTTGTAGCTCGGACCTCAGCCCTTCTCAGCAGAGCTCATCTTCGGGGGATCTTCTTCCGGAGATGATGGAGAGTGGAAGGCCTCCCCTGCCGTACCGCCTGGCGAGGCGGGCGAGCCTGAGGTGTCGTCGCGGAGGGTTTCTCCGAGTCCTGGAGGGGTGGAAGGTAGCCATATGTCCCCCAAGGTTCTCCGCGTCCGGCCCTCAATGGAGGTCATAGGACGAGTCCAGCACTGCCCGATGCATGGTCGGAGGAGCTGATGATTCTGCTGGGGCGAGCTTCTATCTTAGAGGAGCACCGTGCATTAATGGGTATGGTGATTGGAAGGATTTCGTCCGCGGAAAGCGGATTGAATGAGGCCGTCAGAAGTTTGCTGACGGATTTTGAGGTACGTTTGATAATGTACTTCTTTGTCAGTTGCGCATAAACAAGATGCGCCCTGTGTAGATAGTAGCCCCTGAGACTCTATGCATTGTCAAAATTGACGGCGCGCAGAGGATCATAATCCCAGGTCTAAAATGTCGCCTTTGTATATAGGTGGCGAAGTGTATAGAATCGAGCCGAACTGATGATTTTGCCGAACTAAAGCGGCAACTTAACGTGGCAGATGCCGACATCGCGCTCGTCAACGAGCGGCTTGATGAGGCTCAAGGTATGCAATTCCTTGGGCGGCAACTGGTAAGAGGAGCTTTATGCCAGTATCTTACAATGTGTGTGCTTGACGCAGATGGTGCAGCCGCTGTGGAGAGTCTTCGGGCGGAACTTGCCCGGGCTAAGGAACAAGCCAGGAAAAGTGATGCGGCCGCCAAGAAGGCCCTAAAGAGCTGAGAGCCGAACAGGCTGCTCACTGCCGAAGCAAGAAGGAGATGGCCGAGATGGCCATGAGGTTAAAAAGTGCTGCTGACTGTTACAAGTTTCTTGAGAAAGAAGATTGGGCGAGACAGACGGACTTAGAGAAGGCCGTTGCTGATGCCAAGGACGCTCGCTCTGTGATGAGAGCCGCGAAGGAGGAGCTGCGTCAGGCCGGACAGATTGCGGCTGGAAAGCCCTTTATGCCGCGGAGGAAGTTTTGCGATCCGAAGTTTGCTCCGTTGGACCGGATGTGGAGTACGGAGGACACCTATCTGGATTTGGCAGCGAGTGCTGCTGATGCGACCGAATACTTTCGAGATCAAGAAGATTGCGAAGTGGAAAGGCTTTTCTGGTCGCTGTTCCAGAATCCAGAGCATCCACTGGCAGTGGACGATCGTCTGGCTCAATGGGCCGAACTGAATAGATTGTCCGGACTCGCCATGAAGTTCGTCATGGGTCATCTGTGGCCGGGGAGATCGGAGCCGAAAAGTTATTTCAGCTTGGTGCAGCAATTCCTTGACACGGTGCCATGTATCAATGTGATGAAGAGGTCAGCATGCATAGAGGGCGCACAGATGGCTCTTGCCCGTGTCAAGACATACTGGGCAGAGATGGAGACCACCGTTGTTGCATCCCGAGATTCGGACAAAAGCCGAGTACCCTCCGAGCACTATTTTCAGGAAGTCCTTGAAGGCGCTCGTGTAATAGAGGCGCAGTGCTCGAAGGATGCTATGTTCTGATAGCATATGTAATTATAAAGCAATATTTTGATGAATTGTAGTAGCCTTTTATACTTGTGCCTTCAAGTATTTGGAACACCTCCTGTGCGGCTGTTTTAAGATATATATACAAAATCTGAAAGATTGCAGTCGTTGGCTTCAGCCCCCACGCACATAGTGCGGGGGTGCTCGCAGATGGCGCATTTTCACACTTAATCCAACGCCTTGGTCCTACAAAGGAGGTGATAGCACAGAGAGCTAGGCAACCGGACTATAATGCTTTAACACTTTCACTTGGCCATAGGAGCTTGGCAATGGGACTATTTACATAGCCCCTGGTGGCGACTGCGCTCGCCCGAATTCGGGGCGCGTATGTGCCTGGCCGGGAAACGGCCCTTCATTAATGCGGAGGAATCCTACAGATTCCGGAGAGTCATCAAGTGGTTGACCAGTCTCACGCCATATCATGACAGTCGGTTTTCGGCTTTCTCTACTGAGATGCTCGCCTGGCCGAACCAGGGCACAATCGCAGTAGTTCTCCTAGTGCCGCCTTAGCCGATAGAGCGGAACGTAAGGCGGTCGAACACAGGAGCCGGGCAACCCAACATTTGACCAAAATCATGACTCGGAGCTGATGCATATAAGGCCAAACTCGCGACGCCGAACACTCCCTAAGGTATTCGGTCTTTATGAGAGCGGGCGAGGTAACGCTCTGAGGTATAAGCCCCTAGTGTCCAGGTACGCGCAAGAATTCTGACGTGGCCACATGCCAAGACGCCAGCCTCCTCCTTGGTCATAGAACCAGGGGATGTGTATCAACAAGAGACAGTAAATAAAGTTTATGCAGGGTCTTAATCTGAAAAGAATCCTTGGAACGGGTCCCTACTGCACGTCTGCGCCTGTGTCTCTGTTGTGCCGTATCCTGGACGGGCGCAGCACGACGTTCATCTGTAAAAAGAGAGCAACTAAGTTGAAAAAGGGGCGTGCCGAACAAAAGTTATATGGAATAAACAAAGTGTAAAGTAAAATATGAAAAATTGAGCTTTATTGTCTCTTATTTTATACGTCTGAAGCCCCTAGTGCAGGGGTATATGGCCACTAAGCCTTTATCAACGATACTTTTGTGCCGGACTCGTCTATCCGTGTCCATGGTCTTAATGACCTGTTCCGATGTTCTGGCTGGTGAAGCCATTGTATTGTGGGGCTGTTAAAGTGGCCTCACAATCCTCCGCTTGGGGGAGGTGTTCTCACTGCTTCCCCTTTAAGGAGATGATGCCGCGTGGACCGAGCATCTTAAGCGTAAGAGATGCATAATGCGGTATTTCGTTAAAGCGAGCGAAAGCTTCGCGTCCCAGTAGTGCTTGGTAGCGACTTGAGAATGGGACGATGTGGAAAGTCAGCTTTTCGCGACGGAAGTTATCGGCAGAGCCAAAAATAACCTCGAGCCGGAGAAAACCCATGCAATGGGTGTCCGGACCTGGCGTTACTCCTTGAAAGGAGGTTTTGTTGTGGCGAATTCTTTTTGGGTTGATCCCCATGTGGCGGATTGAGTCCTGATATATCAGGTTGAGTTCGCTGCCACTGTCCATAAGGACATTTGAAAACTGGAGTCCGCCAATTATTGGATCGAGTACCAGGGCAGTCCAGCCTGGGTTCCTGATATTTCTAGAATAATCCAGATGATCGAAGATGATTGGTTTTGACAACCAGTGGCGGGATTCCTTTGGGATAGGCCGTGGGGCGCATACCTTTATGGGCGCCGCACGTTTTGTTATGTGGAGTAAGTTTACTGTTTTTACTTCTTGTGGGAAATTCTTTTGTTTCCTGGTACTCTGCTTTTGGGGTTCGTCCTCGTCTTCGCTTGGTGTGTCGAGCCCCTTGTGTTCGGCGTTGAGTCTATCGGATTGTTTGAAAACCCAACAATCTCTGTGGGTATGGTTAGCAGGCTTTCCGGGAGTGCTGTGTATTTGACATATCCTATCCAAGATTTTGTTTAGGTTGGATAGGTCGTCCCTGTTATCTTGGAGGGGCGGCTTTTTCTGATTCTGTCGTGAGCTTTTGAATCCGGCATTGACTGCCATGCTCTTCGGACTTTTTTCCTTAATCCGGCGACGGTCCTTATTGCGTCGCAATTTTCCATTTCCATCCCTAGTTTTGGATGTACTTGGGTCACTGGTGCTGCATCTTGCCAACCAGCTGTCCTCTCCTGCGCAAAAGCGTGTCATGAGGTTTGTTAATGCGGCCATTGTTCTTGGCTTTTCTTGGCCGAGGTGTCTGGCGAGCCATTCGTCTCGGACATTATGCCTGAAATCCGCTAAGGCTTCAGCGTCCGGACAGTCGAATATCTGATTCTTTTTAGTAAGAAATTGTTCCAGAATTGCCGAGCTGACTCTTCGGGCTATTGAGTTATGTGACTAAGATCGTCTGCATCCGGAGGGCGGACATAGGTCCCTTGAAAATTTCCTCGGAAAGCGTCCTCGAGCTCTTCCCAACTTCCGATTGTGTTTTCAGGAAGGCTTTTGATCCAATGTCGGGCTAGCCCTTTAAGCTTGAGCGGTAAGTATTTTATGGCATGGAGGTCATCTCCTCTAGCCATATGTATGTGGAGGATATAATCCTCGATCCAGACTCCAGGGTCTGTTGTTCCATCATATGCCTCTATGTTTATGGGTTTGAATCCCACTGGAAATTCATAATCCAGGACCTCATTGGTGAAACATAGGGGGTGTGCGGCACCCATGTATTTGGGTGTGCCGGATTCTTATAATGGCTTTATTGCATTGCTTACAAGAGCTTGCTTCCTTGCCCCATAAATGGACCTGGCTGGGCCATGATGCGAATCCTTAAGTGGGTCGCATGCCGGCTTAAGTGCGGCGCTACTTGCCGCTTTATGCTGGCCATGGGGTCGTCTATCCGACCGTGTGGCTTTCTCACTTTTGGAATGCGAGGGCTCTAAGGCCTCCTCATCGAATTCAGGCAGTAGCTTTCTCTTCGGATAGCTTTTAGTGCAGCGACTATCGCCGTATTTGTCTGCGGTATTGATTACTTTACTCCATCTGATCCTGAGTGCATCTTCCGCGGTTTTTAGCTTCCGCTTCTGCTTTTTCAGGCTGCGTGCGGTTGCAACGAGCCGTTTGTGGAGGTTCTTCTGTTTCGTGGGCTTGTCCGGTGTAGGGTCGTCCGGAATGCCATTTTCGCCGGGGGAGGGATGTTCGGTTTCTCTATCCGGGTTGTCTTGTTGGGACGGTTGCTCTAAGGCATGCTTGTCGTCTACTAGCTCATCCTACTCTATGGCTGGGTCTTTATCGAGGCGGGGCTTGGGTCGGCGTTTACACCGACGCTTTCATTGTTTTTCGAGAGATCGATCCCTCTTTCCATCCCCGTTTTCGTCGTTGTTGCTTCCTTTAGGGGTATCCACCATGTACACATCGTGAGATGAGGTGGCTATCTGGTGCCCTATAGGCGTTGGTTCTTGGTTGTCTCCTGCATCGTCGTCCATACCGTCGATGTCTTCGGAGTCGAAGTCGAGCATGTAGGTTAAGTCGTCGACAGTGGCTACGAAGTGGGTGGTGGGTGGGTTTTCAATTTCTTCATCATCCGAATCCCATCCTTGCTGGCCGTAGTCCGGGCAGGGCTCTCCTGATAAAGAGAGAGACTTTAGCGAATCCAGGATGTCGCCGAAGGGCGAGTATTGAAAGATGTCTGTGGTGGTGAACTCCATTATCGGCGCCCAATCGGATTCGATCGGCAGGGGCGCGGGGGGCTCGGAGTTCGGAAAGGAATCCGGCTCCTTGGAGTCATGGGCCATGCGGAGTGCGGGGCTAGAGTTCGGCTCGATCGCCTCTGAGATTGCAGCCCCTGAGGCAGCATCCAACCGCTGATCCTCGATCGGCGCAGTAGGCTCCAAATCAATGGTCGGAACCGATGCGTGTGCGGCCTCCAAGGCACTGTTTGGCGGCAGAGCTATATCATGCCCATCGAGATAGTGCGGCGCGCTTGACTGTGGCTTGAATCCGTCGAAGATCAAGTCCCCGCGGATGTCAGCCATGTAGTTTAGGCTTCCAAACCTGACCTGATGGCCAGGGGCGTAGCTTTCGATGTGCTCAAGGTGGCCAAGCGAATTGGCCCGCAGTGCGAAGCCGCCGAAGACGAAGATCTATCCGGGGACAAAAGTCTCACCCTGGACTGCATCGTTGTTGATGATCGAAGCAGCCATCAGGCCTAAAAGCGACGACACAGAGAAACTCTCAATGAAAGCACCAATGTCGATGTCAAAACCGGCGGATCTCGGGTAGGGGGTCCCGAACTGTGCGTCTAGGCCGGATGGTAACAGGAGGCAAGGAACACGATGTTTTACCCAGGTTCGGGCCCTCTTGATGGAGGTAAAACCCTACGTCCTACTTGATTAATATTGATGATATGGGTAGTGCAAGAGTAGATCTACCACGAGATCAAGGAGGCTAAACCCTACAAGCTAGCCTATGGTATGATTGTTGAATGATGAAGTTGTCCTACGGACTAAAACCCTCCGGTTTATATAGACACCGGAGAGGGTTAGGGTTACATAAAGTCGGTTACAATGGTAGGATATATTGAATATCCGCATCGCCAAGCTTGCCTTCCACGCCAAGGAAAGTCCCATCCGGACACGGGACGAAGTCTTCAATCTTGTATCTTCATAGTCCTGGAGTCCGGCTGAAGGTATAGTCTGGCTACCCGAACACCCCCTAATCCAGGACTCCCTCACTAGTTAAGGTATACCTTTGCCTTGCACATTCCACTTGAGCTTGATGATGACTTTAATGCTTGCCTCAGGTTGGAATCTTTTTCTTGTCCATAATCACTTGGTGAAGATACTCGAAATGCTTCCTCATATTGCAATGAGGGAATCCTTAACTTAAGCCCATCTTCACATGCACATTATCATGACGTGGGCCGCAAGCTTCAAAGCATATAACCTCCAGCTTCTCATCTTGTACTTGGACTCCTCGAACCCGATGGCCATCACCACTTGATGTCATCCACACATAGGCTACTTGAAATCTTTCCTTTTGATGCAAGCCCATGAGAAACAGCTAACCCACATAGACATAACAAACACGGAGATGGGTTAGGTTGCAAAGCACAATCCACAACTACTTACCATACCACTAGATCACTTGATCCCACGTGGTACAAGGATTTCGCTTTGTGAGTTTACCATCTAGATAATCTTCGAGCTTCAACTTGGTCAACCAACATCTTTACTTCATGCCCCATCTTGGTTTCTTGAAAGCCATAATGAAATCTTCATTTCCCTTCATTCCTTCAAGAAGGAGATCACCAAAGACTCTTTCATGACTATATCAAGTTTTGCTTATGAATATCATATTGGTCATCATTTGCTCCTTGAAAAACTCCACCATAATCTCTTGAGAGGCACAATGAATTCTTCACTCTAGTTGTTTGCTTCAAGACTTGATAAACCAAAAACCCAACACATGAGCTTACCATGATCTTATCGTGAAACCATAATTTGAATTCTTCTATTTGTTTATACTCTCGAGCTCTTGATCCTTAAGAGCCCACATATGTCAATCTTTGAGATCTTCTAACGAACTCCACCTTGAATATATTTGGTTAGACATTAAAATCAATCTTTATGGCTTCAACATAAATCCCCAAAGACCAACTTGAAACCTTATTGGATATGGGACCTTGATTGCCAAAACCTAGGCCCCGTGTGCACGGGGGGTCAAGGACCCGATGCGCACAAGGTATCTAGAGAGTTGACACTCGAGCCCATGTGCACGGGGGTCCGGAGGCCCATGTGCATGGGGTATCCAGAGAGGGATACCATGAGGATTTCTTTGAAGGTTTTGATGGCATTCTTCCCACATAAATCCAACATGCTTCATGCATCACTATGGAACATTTCTTCAAATAGGATTCAGTGCACTTGATGCTCCATAGGAATTGTCCACGAATACCAAAGCTTAGAGCAAATATATCTTCATGTATATGGACTTCATCCTTGATTCCCTCTAATATCCTTGATGCACCTTCTATGGACAATACCTTCAAATATATCTCAATGAAAACATTAATCCATAGAGATTGACATTAATTACCAAAACCACACTTAGGGGCTACATGCCCTTTAGTTGGTATGTGAAACTAGGTGCTATATATTTAGCAACAATGTAATTAGCATAGTGTAGGATCGAAAGTATGTCTAGTGGGGGGTGATTAGACTACTTGACCAAATAAAAATCTAGCCTTTTCCCAATTTTAAGTCTTGGCAGAATTTAGGAACTTAGCACTAGTAAAGCAATCAACCTACACATGCAAGTCTAATAGTATAGCAGCGGAATGTAAAACATTGCACATGAAGGTAAAGGGAGGAGTTTGGAGGGAGCAAACGCCATGTAGACACGGAGATTTTTGGCGTGCTTCCGATAGGTGGTGCTATTGTACATCCACGTTGATGGAGACTTCAACCCACCAAGGGTAACGGTTGCGCGAGTCCATGGAGGGCTCCACCCACGAAGCGTCCACGAAGAAGCAACCTTGTCTATCCCACCATGGCCATCGCCCACGAAAGACTTGCCTCACTAGGGTAGATCTTCACGAAGTAGGCGATCTCCTTGCACGTACAAACTTCTTGGTTCAACTCCACAATCTTGACGGAGGCTCCCAAGTGACACCTAACCAATCTATGAGACACCACTCTACAAAAGGTAATAGACGGTGTGTTGATGATGAACTCCTTGCTCTTGTGTTTCAAATGATAGTCTCCCCGACACTCAACTCTCACTCACAGATTTGGATTCGGTGGAAAGATGATTTGAGTGGAGAGCAACTTGGAGAAGACTAGAGATCAAGATTCATATGGTTGGAATGGAATATCTTGACCTCAACACATGAGTAGGTGGTTCTCTCTTAGAAAATGTATGATGTAAGGTTAGGCATGTTCTGATGGCTCTTCTCATGAATGAAGAGTGGGTGGAGGGGTCTTTATAGCCTCCACAGAAAATCTAATCGTTACACGCAAATGATCAAACTCGGTGGGACTGAATAATGAAACTTGGTTGGACCGATTTAGTTCAAAATGTGAACGTTAGGATTATTGGTGGGACTGACATGTCAACTCGGTGAGACCGATTTCATTAGGGTTAGGGCATAACGTAATCTTGGGGTGACCGATTACACAAACTCGGTGAGACTGACTTTGGTAATAAGCTAACCAGAGAGTTGGTCAGGCAAACTCGGTGGGACCGATTCGATCATCTCGGTGAGACCGAAATGTTAGGAAGGGGAAATAGAGAGTTTGCATTGCGAACTCTTTGGGACCGATCGCTCATTTCGGTTGGACCGAAATGTTATGAAGGGAAACAGAGAGTTTACAATCCCATCTGGTGAGACCGAGATCCCTATCGGTGAGACCGAAAAGACTAGGGTTTTGTGGCAGTGGCTATGTCAACTAAACACGGTGGCGTCGGGTAGAAAGTTTCGGTGGGGCCGAGTTTGACTTTTGGTTTGGGACATATGTGGATATGAGAAATTGGTTGAGGGTTTTGGAGCATATCACTAAGAATTTTAAGCAAGTAACCCATTAAGCAACACCTCATCCCCTTTTAATAGTATTGGCTTTTCCTATGGACTCAATGTGATCTTGGATCACTAAAAGGTAAAATGTAGAGTCTTGAGCTTTAGAGCTTGAGCCAATCTTTTGTCCTTAGCATTTTGAGGGGTCCACATTTCTAATCCATGCCATGCCAATCATTGAGCTTTCCTAAAATATTTATCTTGAAATAGTATTAGCTCAATGAGCTATATGTTGTTAGGTATTACCAAAAGCAAATGCACAATCAATTAGGATCATGGGTCACTCTTCCATGTCACATACATCTTGGTGGAGCGTTCAAAATGATGGAAATTAAAAGCATGCACTCATCACCAAGCAAAGTGAATCATCATATGTGGAATATAAGAGATAATGTCATCCAAGCAAGCATTAAGGTAGCATATGATCAATCACATGATGAAACAAGTATCTCACACAGACAAAGAATAGTGTATCAACGAAGCGCATAAAAAAGGTTCAACCAAAAACAAGAGAGATAAAAGGCAAAACACTCTCTCTCAAAGCCTATGATGTATACATATTTTCCCCCTTTGGCAACAAGTTACCAAAAAGTTTGAAAATGCATAGTACTATGCGTCTCTCAGGCTTGGTCTTCAGGAGGTGGTGTAGAGAGAACTCCAAGGACGAAGGCATCTGTTGATGTAGTTGGAGCTGGTGGAGTGGCTGCTGGAGGTGGCACTGAAGCTGTAGCTACTGGTGCAGATGATGTAGCTCTAGAATCAGGTACATGCACTGCAGCAGACCTCTGACTCCTTGGTACTCGCTGAAAAGCATCAGTAGTTGCCTTCCCTCTCCTCTCTTCTGCTTCCTCCTGGAGCTGCTCAACTGCAGTCTGTATCTCAGTTACCTTGAGGTCAAGATCATAAAATTTTGTCTCAACAATCCTCTCCAAGGTCTCTTAATTCTGAGTCAGGGTGGCCAAGCCCTTCTCAATCCTCAAAGTAGATTGTATCCGGTATGCAAGTTGATCTTGCTTGCTCTTCAGGAAAACTTGAGATGCTTCCTCTAAACTAGGAATCTTGGCAGCTTTCTCAGCCTTAGCTCTAGCTCTCTTCTCTTGTGCTTGAGCTGATGATGGTTCATTCTCATTCATGAAAACTTCATTATATTCAAACTCTAGAAGCAAGGGTAAGTGCTCTTTGTCCAAAAAGTATGTTCTTGTGCCCATCTTGGAGTTGATGAACTCATGAATATCTAGAGGATACCCACAGCTTCTCTTTTGGTCAGTAGTTGTCCTCTTGATTGTATCTACAATCATACTCATGACTTTGAACTTTTGAGGGACATCAAAGATTTGCAGCAAGTTGATGGACTGTCCTCTGATCATCTTGTGATCTCCTGATTTGGGTAGCAATGTGTGCCTTAGGATGGTGTTGATGGTAGGCATACCAGACAACAAGTAATGTACTAATCCAAGCTTGTGAGTCTCCAAAGCTTTATCAGGGATCTCTTTGTACATGTTTACCATGGAGTTGTGGTCTTTCTTCTTCTTGGCATGCACATCCAAGTCATCCTCATGTTCCTCTGGGGCATTGATTAGCTTGGCCCATTCTTCAATAGTGGATTGGTACCTAGTACCTTCAGACATCCATGCGATCTCCCCATCTGGGTAAAAGTGAGTAGTCGAGTAATACTCCATGATCAGCTCATCATTCCATTTTGTGAGCTTCTGTCCAACAAACTCATCTACTCCACATGCTTTGAAGCTGTCATATACTCCTAGGAAGTGATCTTCATTCTCCTTGTTGTATTCCCACTCAACCCATCTCATGTCACAAACCATGGGCTTTTGTCAAGCAGAATATTCTCATAGAAGTCTTACTGTTCTTTGGTATGAAATCTGTAATCAACTTCAGTCCTCCTCCTAACAGCATAGGGATCAGACTCTCTCCACAATCTCAGTCCAGCATCTTTTCTGATGTGCATGTCTTCAGCCACTGGATGAGCATCATTGTGGTCTGGGATCTTGGGTTTCAATTTCCTCAAAACAAGAGACTCATCATCCTCTTCTTCAGCTTGAGGCACTCGGGCCTTGTTCTTCTCTTCTGCAAGAATACTTCTATTGTTTCTCTTGGGCTTTGACTTCTGAGCTTGAGCTTTGGGAGCAGACTTGGGCTTTGATGTTGCAGCCCTTGACTTGATAGCATCTCCCATAAGCTTCTGAGCTTTGGGTGCTGGAGCATCCTCTTCCTCTTCCTCTGCGGGATCCTTAAACATGGTTGGTCTCCCTAGGACTCTGGCAGTGGTCTTCTTGACCCTCTCCTTTCTCTTCTTGCCTTCTCCAGCCTCTTTGGGTTCAAGAGTGAACTCCACAGTTTCTTCCAAGGCTGCTTTCCTAGGCTTGGATGTTGGCACTCTCTTGGCAGGTGCCTTCTTGTGCATCCCTGGCTTTGTTGTAGCAGCTGTGCCATATTCCTTCTTCAACACTTTCTTCTTTGAGGTGGCCTCATCCTCAACAGCCACATAGTCTTCATCCTCAGAGGCTGAGGTTCTGTTCTTCCTTGCTCTAGTGGCTGCCTTGGGCAAGTTACTAGGTGTGCTTCTACTTACCTCATCGTAGCTGCTTGAGAGATCTGAACCCTCACTCAATTGCACATGTTCTTCAGAACTGTTCTGACTGTCACTCTGGTCAGACATCTTGGTAATCACTGACAACAAACCCTGTGAATAGATGTAGATGAGGTAGAGTGGATGAGCATCACAAAGTGTAGAGTTTTTACAAAACAGATGAGTCAAAAACTTAGTTTTAGTTCTCCACAGAAAGCGTTTTGGAGCTACCGATTTGACAAACTCGGTGGTACCGAAGCAGCTTTTGGAACCTAAACTAGTGAACTCGGTCAGACCGAGTCACAGTTCAGTGGCACTGAGACTTCTAGGGTTTCACAGAGAGTCGAACTCGGTCGCACCAATGTGCAGTTTTTGGTCAGACCGAAAATGCATGTGCTATGGCCTAAGACAAATGATTGAGACCGATTTCAACAATTCGGTCAGTCTGAGATGAGTTCGGCGGAGACCTAACCCTAAATTTTCAAATCAAATCTAACCTAAAGGAAGTTTTCAGTGGATGGATTGTTTGCATACGTGGTCATGATCATGGCAAAGCAATGTGCTATGAATCAGAATTAAGGAATTAGCACATAGAGTCGAACCCATACCCTAGTTCGACGGAGGTTCGCTACGGCAGCAACAGCGGAGCAGATTTCCATCGACGGCGATGGAAACCAGCGGCGGGAGTTCGCTGGCGGCGAGGAGATGATCCGGAGACCTGAGGAGGCAGAGCAGGACACACACGTGGGCTGAGGAGTTTGAAGACATTTCCAAAATCTCACCTGTGGGTATATACATCCTGACCCTGTCGGTGTGACCGAGTGGAACAACTCGGTGGCACCGAGATGCAGAATCACGAGCGGTTACAGCAACTAGGTGTGACTGAAAAGTTCAAATCGGTTGCACCGAGATGAAAAACCTAGATCAACTTAGTGAACTCGGTGTGACCAAAGTGGATGACTATGTCATACCGAAATGCACAAAGAGGTTTTGGAAGTTTAAGTCTATGACGAATCGGGGACTCCGAGTGCTCCTCACACAGAGTGGTTCGAATCTGACTTGATCAAACTTTGTGATGTAGCATGAATAGAGTTTGAGACGAGAAAAGCATAGATAGCTAGAGGGGGTTCTTAGGCATTCTTGTCCATCCATTTGGCAAAAGAGAAAAAGCCAAACATACAAAGCAACAAATGGATGTCCTCGGATGAGTAAAATATGCAACCAACATGCTCACACAGTAAAATGGCAAATGAAATATGTGGCAAAGCTTGCACAAACACTCTAGCATCTGTCAAGCAATTGGTGATGACTAGGTCATCTATATATGAGTACATTGATTGAGGAGTCAAATGAGAACATTTGATCGTAGGTCATACTCATCGTTTAAGGACAAGTGGGGTTGCCACTTTTACATAAAGCATTGTTGTGTTCGCACCATTAGAGTTGCTTTAGCTCAATTGATTAGAGTAAAGCTCCCCCTAGATGTTATATCCCCCCCTAAGAGGGATGAACTAACCTTGGGTTTTGTCAATGATTACTTCATGTAGGTGTTGAAGATGTAGATGCTCAATGTTGATGTAGATCATTTGGAGCAATCCATTGGAGTGAGTTGCACTTTCCATACCTACACGGGTTAGTCCCGCAAGGAACAAACAACGAAATCCATAGACATAGAGTGATGCTCACATAAGATGATGTCCATGAAAGCATTAGGTTACCATGTCCCTTGTCTTACTAACAAGAGGGTTTGTGACTCCTTGAACTAGTGCAAGATATGGAAGTTGTTTGCACATGTCCTTGCCAAAAGATATGAGTGAAGTATGTTGGTGGAGTCACCCTCAAGAACTCTCTAGTTCTTTTTCTTAGGGATCCACACCATCTTGATGGGAATCCTTGGAGTTGTAGTCATACTTGATGAAGTGGAACTTGATGTAGTCTTGGGAACCCACTTGACCAAGGCCATGGGAGCTTCTTCAAATGCATCAATCTCCTCTTGAAGCTTGTCCTTGCCTTTTTGCTTATGGTCTTGTGGTGGAAGATCATCTTGAGCTTGTGTTCCTTGGAAAAGAAGTAGGATCATACTTCTCTTGTTGAGGAACAAACTTCGTCTTGGGGTTTTGATCTTCTTCCCACTCAACTCCATTGGCATTGAACCTTCGTTCAAAACCAATTCCTTGATTCTTCTGGTGCCTTCCTTGCTTGCGTACAATTTCCTCAAATTGCTTACTTCCGGCAAGGCTCTTGTAAACACCTTTCTTTATAATTCCCTTCAATAAGATATTTTATTTCTCAAGTGTAACTTGGCTAAGAGAATCATTAGTGGAATCAAGAGAACTACTAGAAGCAACAACATTAGATTTAGCATGATTATTGTTACTACTAGAAGAACCTTTCTTACTCTTGTTGCTAGATTTAACTTGTGGTATGTAAGTAGACAAGAGTAAACGCTTGGAAATGTAAGAAGAACTTTTCTTGCGAAGATCATCATTGATTGCTTTTAAGAACCCATGCACTTGCTCAAGGTTGAGCTTTTCAAAGCGTAACTTTTCATGAGTCTTTAAAAGCTCTTGATGATTTTCCAAGGTAGTTTCATGAGCTAACTTAAGAGTGTTTAGTTCTTTAGTTAGACGCTAAATATCCTTCTTATCATCGCCATTCGTTTTATCTTGATTAGCATGATTAATGTCAAGTTCATCATAGTTTTCATCACTAGAATTGTCAACAAGTAAATCATCATCACCTAGCAAATCATCTTCATCACTATTGAAATCAACATACTCGGGGTGTGATACCTTTGGGCCTTTAGCCATGAAGCATGTTCCAATTCCTTCATTTTGTGACTCAAATATGTCGTAGGAGTTGGTTGACACAAGTGCTAGACCGGTAACACCTTCATCTTGACTATATTCGGAGTTGGAGTTATAACTTCTCTCGGAGTGATTGTTGGAGTCGGAGTTGGATACCCATTCACCAACATGAGCTTGATGTCTTCGTTTTTTGTAGCTCCTTGATGATTTGTCCTTCATTTCTGAATCCTTGCTTCTTCGTGATGTTCTTCATTCATAACAGTCATCTCTACTCCTTCTCTATCTTGGTGGTGATTCTTCTATTCTACTTCTTCTTTTGGGAGAATCTTCTCTTCTTTTGTAGTAGTGTCCGGGTCTTCCACGATTGTAGCAATTATGTTCACGACTTGAAGATCTTTTGTCATTGTAGGACCTTGACTTGGAACTTCTCTCCTTGCTTCTACTCTTGTAGAACTTGTTGAAGTTCTTCACCATTAGGCTCAATTCTTCATTGAAGGATTGTTTATCACTTGATGATGTGGGAGCATCACATGAGGCTTTGTAAGCACCACTTGACTTGTTGTGAAGCTCTTCCTTATCCTTAAGTGACATCTCATGAGCAACAATTCTTCCAATGACTTCCGTTGGCTTGAGATCTTTGTAATTGGGCATCATTTGGATCAATGTGCACACTGTATCATCTTTTCCATCCAAGGCTCTTAGGATCTTCTTGATGATGAATCTATTGGTCATCTCTTCACTTCCTAAGCCAGCAATCTCATTTGTGATGAGATCAAGCCTAGAGTACATTTCAGCAACACCTTCACCATCCTTCATTTTGAACTTGTCAAGTTGACTTTGAAGCACATCCAATTTGGATTCCTTGATGGAGTCGGTGCCTTCGTGCATATCAATCAAAGTATCCCAAATTTCCTTTGCATTCTCAAGACGGCTGATTTTGTTAAATTCTTTAGGGCACAATCTTTGAAGAGAATATCACAAGCTTGAGCATTGTATTGCAGCATCTTCAACTCTTCTGCGGTAGCTTCACGGTTCGATTGTCTCCCATCAAAGAATTCACCTTGCAAGCCAATACACACAATAGCCCAAACGGCAGGGTTATGTCCAAGAATATGCATTTTCATCTTATGCTTCCAACTAGCAAAATTTCTACCATCAAAGTAAGGACCTCTACGGTGGTAATTTCCCTCGCTAGACGCCATACTCTCCTAGGTTGTGAAACCAAGGATATGATCACCAAAAGCTATGGAATCAAGGCAAATGGTGACCAAAGCTCTGATACGACTTGTAGGATCGAAAGTATGACTAGAGGGGGGTGATTAGACTACTTGACCAAATAAAAATCTAGCCTTTTCCCAATTTTAAGTCTTGGCAGATTTTAGCAACTTATCACTAGTCAAGCAATCAACCTACACATGCAGGTCTAAGAGTATAGCAGCGGAATGTAAAACATTGCACATGAAGGTAAAGGGAGGAGTTTGGAGGGAGCAAACACAATGTAGACACAGAGATTTTTGGCGTGGGTCCGATAGGTGGTGCTATCATACATCCATGTTGATGGAGACTTCAACCCACGAAGGGTAACGGTTGCACGAGTCCACGGAGAGCTCCACCCATGAAGGGTCCATGAAGAAGCAACCTTGTCTATCCCACCATGGCCATCGCCCATGAAGGACTTGCCTCACTAGGGTAGATCTTCATGAAGTAGGCGATCTCCTTGCGCGTACAAACTTCTTTGTTCAACTCCACAATCTTGACGGAGGCAACCAAGTGACACCTAACCAATCTAGGAGACACCACTCTCCAAAAGGTAATAGACGGTGTGTTGATGATGAACTCCTTGCTCTTGTGCTTCAAATGATAGTCTCCCCAACACTCAACTCTCTCTCACAGATTTGGATTTGGTGGAAAGATGATTTGAGTGGAAAGAAACTTGGAGAAGGCTAGAGATCAAGATTCATATGGTTGGAATTGAATATCTTGACCTCAACACATGAGTAGGTGGTTCTCTCTCAGAAAATGTATGATGGAAGTGCAGGCATGTTCAGATGGCTTTCCTCACGAATGAAGAGTGGGTGGAGGGATATTTATAGCCTCCACACAAAATCTAACCGTTACACACAAATCACCAAACTCGGTGGGACCGAATAATGAAACTCGGTTGGACCAACTTAGTTCAAAATGTGAACGTTAGGATTTTTGGTGGGACCGACATGTCAACTCGGTGATTCTGATTTCATTAGGATTAGGGCATAACTTAATCTTGGTGAGACCGATTACACATACTCGGTGAGACCGACTTTGGTAATAAGCTAACCAGAGAGTTGGTCAGGCAAACTCGATGGGACCGATTCGCTCATCTCGGTGAGACTGAAACGTTATGAAGGGGAAACAGAGATTTTGCATTGCAAACTCGGTGGGACCGATCGCTCATTTCAGTTGGACCAAAATGTTATGAAGGGAAACAGAGAATTTACAATCCCATCTCGGTGAGACCGAGATCCTTATCGGTGAGACCGAAAAGACTAGGGTTTTGTGGCAGTGGTTATGTCAGCTGAACTCGGTGGCGCCGGATAGAAAGTTTCGGTGGGGCCGAGTTTGACTTTTGGTTTGGGACATATGTGGATATGAGAAAGTAGTTGAGGGTTTTGGAGCATATCACTAAGCATTTTGAGCAAGTAACCCATTAATCAACACATCATCCCCTTTTCATAGTATTGGCTTTTCCTATGGACTCAATGTGATCTTGGATCACTAAAAGGTAAAATGTAGAGTCTTGAGCTTTAAAGCTTGAGCCAATCTTTTGTCCTTAGCATTTTGAGGGGTCCACAATGCCAATCATTGTGCTTTCCTCAAATATTTATCTTGAAATAGTATTAACTCAATGAGCTATATGTTTTTAGGAATTACCAAAACCACCCAGGGATAGTTGCACTTTTACATAGTCAGCATACCAAGGAGTGTTATGAGAAACATTTATTACAGCTAGTTGTTCATCAGGAAAACTATCATCAATAGGTAGTGCGTCATCTAGAATATTTTCTTACCTAGACAAGTTATCAGCTACAGGGTTCTCAGCTCCTTTTCTATCAGTAATATGTAAATCAAATTCTTGTAGCAAAAGAACCCACCTAATGAGTATAGGTTTAGCATATTTCTTTTCCATAAGATATTTAATAGCAGCATGAACACTGTGAACAATTACTTTGGAATCAAAAATTTAAGATTTGAATTTCTCACAAGCAAACACGACTGCTAAAAATTCTTTTCAGTAGTAGCATAATTTCTTTGAGCACTGTCTAGAGTTTTACTAGCATAATGGATAACATTTTTTTATCAACTCTTTGTCCTGGAACAGCACCAACAACATAATCACTAGCATCACACATAATTTCAAAAGGCAAGTTCCAATCAGGTGGTTGAACTATAGGTGCTGAAGTTAAGGCTTTCGTAAGTGTTTCAAAGGCTTCTACACAATCATCATAAAAAACAAATGGAACATCCTTTTGTAAAAGATTTGTAAGAGGCCTAGAAATTTTAGAGAAGTCTTTAATAAACCTCCTATAGAAACCAGCATGACCAAGGAAACTACGAATACCTTTAATATCTTTAGGACATGGCATTTTCTCAATTGCATCAACTTTAGCTTTATCCACCTTAATACCTTGTTCAGAAATTTTATGCCCCAAGACAATACCTTCATTAACCATAAAGTGGCATTTCTCCCAATTCAAGACAAGATTAGTTTGCTCGCGTCTCTACAAAACTCCGTCAAGATTACTTAAGCAATCATCAAAATAAGTTCTGTAAATGGAGAAATCATTCATGAAAACTTCAACAATCTTTTCACAAAAATCAAAGAATATAGCAGTCATACATCTTTGAAAGGTAGCAGGTGAATTGCATAAACCAAAATTCATACGTCTATAAGCATATGTTCCAAAAGGACAAGTAAAGGTGGTTTTCTCTTGATCAGGTTGTGAAACAGGTATTTGAGAAAAAACAGAATATCCATCAAGAAAACAAAAGTGTGTGTGCTTACATAGTCTTTCTAGCATTTGATCAACAAAAGGAAGAGGGTAATAATCTTTTCTAGTTTCTTTATTTAATTTTCTAAAATCAATTACCATTCTATATCTAGTGACAATTCTTTGTGGGATAAGTTCATTTTTATAATTAGTAACAACAGTAATACCTCCCTTCTTAGGGACACAATGAACGGGACTTACCCACCTACTATCAGCTATGGGATAGATTGTACCTGCTTCTAGAAGCTTTAATATTTTAGTTCTTGCCACTTCTTTAATCTTAGGATTCAAACATCGTTGGCGATCAACAAAGGGTTTAGCATCATGTTCCATATAAATCTTGTGCTGACACATAGTGGGACTAATGCCCCTAAGATCATCAAGAGTATATCCGATAGCAGCTCGGTGCTTCTTCAGAATTTTCAATAATCTTTCTTCTTCATGTTCTAAAAGGTTAGCACTAATAATAACAGGATATATCTTTTTCTCATCAAAATAAGCATATTTCAAAGTGTCAGGCAATTGTTTTAATTCAAACACAGGATCACCATTAGGTGGAGGAGGAACTCCTAGATTTTCAATAGGCAAATTATGTTTAAGCAAAGGTTGTTCTTCAAAGAATATTTTATCTATTTCATTTCTCTCATGCAAGTGCATATCATTTTCATGGTCTAGCAAATACTGTTCTAGTGGATCAGTAGGAGGCATAGCAATAGAAGCAAGACCAATTATTTCATCCTTACTAGGCAATTCTTTATTATGAGGTTGTCTATTAAACTTAGAGAAATTAAACTCATGGGACTCATCACCAAAACTAACACTGGGAGTTTGTTTATGACAATCTATAGTAGCACTGACAATGTTCAAGAATGGTCTAGCAAAGATAAGTAGACGAAATTCATCTTGTGGGGAACCAAGAACTAGAAAATAAGTAGGGTATTTTATTTTCCCACGCAAGACTTCAACATCTCAAACGATCCCAAGTGGTTTGATGGTGTCTCTATTAACAAGTTTAATAGTAACATCTATGTCTTCTATTTCAGTGGGTGCTATATCATTCATGATTTCTTGCTATAAGGTAAAAGGAATAGCACTCACACTAGCACCTAAATCACATAGGCCATGATAACAATGATCTCCTATTTTGACTGAGACAACAGGCATGCCAACAACAGGCCTATGTTTATCTTTTTCATCGGGCTTAGCAATTATAGCAGCTTCATCACAGAAGTAAATAACATGTCCATCGATATTTTCTACCAAGAGATCTTTAACCATAACAACACTAGGTTCTACTTTGATTTGTTCTGAGGGTCTAGGAGATTTAATATTACTTTTGTGAACCATAGTTGAAAACCTTAGCATGTTCATTTATCCTAACAGGGAAAGGTGGGTTTTCAATATAAGTAGTAGGCACAACTGGATCAACATTGTAAATAATAGTTTCATCTTTAGCTATTGCCAATTCTTTAGTTTCTTCTTTAATAGGGGAATGGTATTTAAACCACTTCTCTTTAGGGAGATCAACATGAGTAGCAAATGATTCACAAAAGGAGGCTCCTATCTCAGAGTCAAGTCCATATTTAGTGATAAACTTGTGAAAAGCATCGGTATTCATAAAATATTTAATACAATCAAACTCAAGCTTGATACCTGATTCTTTACCTTCTCGAGTTCTCAATCTTCAGAGTTGCGTTTAACTCTTTCCAAAAGATCCCACCTAAATTCAATAGTCTTCTTCATAAAAGAACCAGTATAAGAGGTATCGAGCATGGATTGATCATCATGAGAAAACCAAGCATAAAAGTTCTGAATAATAATTTCTCTAGAGAGCTTATGATTGGGGCATGAATATTGAAGGAAATATGCCCTAGAGGCAATAATAAAGTTGTTATTTTATATTTCCTTATTCATGATAAAGTTTTATTATTCATGCTATAATTGTATTGATCGCAAACCTAAATACATGTGTGAATGCATAAACAAATACCGTGTCCCTATTAGGCCTCTACTAGACTAGCTCATTGATCAAAGATGGTTAAGGTTTCCTAACCATAGACATGTGTTGTCATTTTATAACGGGATCACATCATTAGGAGAATGATGTGATGGACAAGATCAATCCGTTAGCTTAGCATAATGATCTTTCAGTTTTATTGCTATTGCTTTCTTCATGTCAAATACATATTCCTTCGACTATGAAATTATGCAACTCCCGGATACCGGAGGAATGCCTTGCTGCTATCAAACGTCAAAATGTAACTGGGTGATTATAAAGAGGCTCTACAGGTATCTCTGAAGGTGTTTGTTCAGTTGGCATAGATCGATATTAGGATTTGTCACTCCGAGTATCGAGTGGTATCTCTGGGCCCTCTCGGAAATACACATCATAAGCTTGCAAGCAAAACACTAAGGAGTTAGTCACAAGGTGTTGTATGACGGAACGAGTAAAGAGACTTGCCGGTAATGAGATTGAACTAGGTATGAAGATACCGATGATCGAATCTCGGGAAAGTAACATACCGATGGACAAAGGGAATTACGTATGTTTTCATAATGGTTCGACCAATAAAGATCTTCGTAGAATATGTAGGAGCCAATATGGGCATACAGATTCCGCTATTGGTTAATGACCAGAGAGGTATCTCGGTCATGCCTACATAGTTCTCGAACCCGTAGGCTCCGCACGCTTAAACGTTTGATGATGATATAGTATTATATGAGTTATGTGATTTGGTGACAAAATTTTGTTCAGAGTCCCGGATGACATCACGGACATGACGAGGAGTCTCGAAATGGTCGAGAGGTAAAGATTGATATATATATATATATATAGGGTCGCGCTATTTGTCACCCTGGGTGAGGAATAGTTATTCTTGATCCTCCTCTATTTTACTATCAATGCACCGTAATTTTACGTTCTGTAAGTTTTGTCTTATTTCCGACGCAAAAAGGGACCGTAAGAAAATATATAATCGCCGTAAAAAAATTATGTTATGTAAAATTATAGACGTAAAAACATAGTCTAAAATACACATAAACTGCAAATTTTCTTGTCTATGACCTATATTTTTATTTTTTATGTCAAATTTTACGTAATTAATCAATAGGAATGTAACTATTTGAGTTCGAAACGTAATTTAATTATGAAATGATCGTAAGATTACCTCGGGTGAAGAATAACTTATTCTGCACCCTGGGTGATGAATAGTAACACTATATATATAGTAACACTATATATATATAGGATGATGGTATTCGGACACCGGAAGTGTTTCGGCGGTTACCGGGTACTTATCGGGTCACCGGAAGGGGTTCCGGGCACCTTCGGCAAAAGATATGGGCCTTATGGGCCAGAAGGGTAAACACACCAGCAACAAGGGGCTGCTGCACCGCCCATATGGGCCGGCCAAGGAGGAGAAGGAAAAATGGGAAGGGAATGGAAAGAGTGGAATTGGATCTCGAGCCATCCGTTGAGGGTGGAAATTTAAGAATAAATAAATTTTCCCTTCCTTCCCTCTCCCCCTCTCTTTCCTTGCCCCTCCGACATATTGGGAGGGGGTGCACGGCTAGGAAGGAGCCCAACTAGGATTCGGTCCTACTTGGGGCGCCTCCTGGCCTCTCTCCTTCCCCTCCCGGCTATATATATGTGGGGGGCGCCTAGCACACCCCAGACAATTGTTTAGCCGTGTGCGGCGCCCCCTCCACCGTTTACACCCCCGGTCATATTTTGATAGTGCTTAGGCGAAGCCCTGTGAGGATCACTTCACCATCACTGTCACCGCGTTGTCGTGCTGCCAGAACTTATCAACTACCTCGATGTCTTGCTGGATCAAGAAGGCGAGGGACGTCACCATGTTGCATGTGTGCAGAACGAGGAGGTGTCATGCGTTTGGTACTTGACCGGTCGAAATGCGAAGAAGTTCGACTACATCAATCGCGTTGAGAAACGCTTCCGCTTACGGTCTATGAGGGTATGTAGACATACTCTCCCCCTCGTTGCTATGCATCTCCATGGATAGATCTTGCGTATGCATAGAATTTTTTTTGTTTTTTCCATGCAATGTTTCCCAACAGTGGTATCAGAGCTAGGTCAATGCGTAGATTATATGCATGAGTAGAACACAAAGAGTTGTGGGCGGTGATAGTCATACTACTTGCCACCAATGTCTTATTTCAATTTGGCAGTATTGTGGGATGAAGCGACATGGACCAACCTTACATGTCCACGCACATGAGACCGGTTCCACCGACAGGCATGCAACTAGTTTTGCATAAAGGTGGCTGGCGGGTGTCTATTTCTCCTACTTTAGTTGAATCAAATTTGACTACGGCCGGTCCTTGAAGAAGGTTAAAACATCAAACTTGATAATCACCGTTGTGGTTTTTGCATAGGTAAGAACGATTCTTGCTATAAGCCCGTAGAAGACACGTAAAACTTGCAACGACAAAGTAGAGGACATCTAACATGTTTTTGCAGGGCATGTGTGATGTGGTATGGTCAAGACATGATGTGATAAACGTTATTGTATCAGATGATCATGTTTTGTAAGTTATCGGCAACAGGCGGGAGCCTTATGGTTGTCTCTTTATTGTATGGAGTGCAAACGCCATGTAATTGCTTTACTTTATCACTATGCGTTAGCGATAGTTGTAGAAGCAATAGTTGGCGAGACAACCACGACGCAACGATGAAGATCACGGTGTCGAGCCAGTAACGATGGAGATCATGATGATGCTTTGGAGATGCATATCAAAAGCACAAGATGATGATGGCCATATCATGTCACATATTTTGATTGCATGTGATGTTTATCTTATATGCATCTTATTTTGGTTGGAACGACGGTAGCATTATAAGATGATCCCTTCACTAAATTTCAAGGTAAAAGTGTTCTCTCTGATTATGCGCCATTGCGAAAGTTTTTCGTTTTGAGACACCACGCAATGATCGGGTGTGATAGACTCTACGTTCACATTCAATGGGTGTAAGACAGTTTTACGCATGCAGAATACTTGGGTTAAACTTGACGAGCCTAGCATGTACAGTCATGGCCTCGGAACACTGGAGACCAAAAGGTTTAACATGAATCATATAGTAGATATGATCAACATAGAGATATTCACTAGTGATGACTACCCCATCTCACGTGATGATCAGACATGGGTTAGTTGATTTGGATCACGTATCACTTAGATGACTTGAGGGATGTCTATTCAAGTGGGAGTTCTTAAGTAATTTGATTAATTGAACTTTACTTATCATGAAGTTAGTCCTGATAGTATTTGCAGATCTATGTTGTAGATCAATAGCTCGCAATATAGCTCCCCTATTTTTGATATGTTCCTACAGAAAAATAAGTTGAAAGATGATAGTACCAATGACGCGGACTAGGTCCGTGATCTGAGTATTATCCTCATTGTTGCACAGAAGAATTATGTCCTCGATGCACCGCTAGGTGACATACCTATTGCAGGAGTAGATGCAGATGTTATGAACGTTTGGCAAGCTCGATATGATGACTACTTCATAGTTTAGTGTGCCATGCTTTACGACTTGGAACTAGGACTTCAAAAACATTTTGAACACCACAGAGCATATGAGATGTTCCAAGAACTAAAATTGGTATTTCAGACTCATGCCCGTGTCGAGAGGTATGAGACCTCTAATAAGTACTTTGCCTACAAGATGGAGGAGAATAACTCAACCAGTTAGCATGTTCTTAGAATGTCTGGGTACTGCAATCGATTGAATCAAGTGGGAGTTAATCTTGCAGATTAGATAATGATTGACAAAGTTCTCTGGTCACTATCACCAAGCTACTAGAACTTCGTGGTGAACTATAATATGCAAGGGTTGACAAAAATGATTCCCGAGCTCTTCGCGATGCTGAAATCAACGATGATTGAAATCAAGAAATAGCATCAAGTGTTGATGGTTAACAAGACCACTAGTTTCAAGAAAAAGGGAAAGGGAAAGAGAGGGAACTTCAAGAAGAATGGAAAGCAAGTTGCCGCTCCCATGAAGAAGCCCAAAGCTAGACCCAAGCCTAAAACTGAGTGCCTCTACTACAAATGAAATGGTCATTGGAAACAGAACTGTCCCAAATACTTGGCAAATAATAAGGATGGCAAAGCGAACAAAGGTATATTTGATATGCATGTTATTGATGTGTACCTTACTAGTATTAATAGTAGCCCCTGGGTATTTGATACCGATTCAGTTGCTAAGATTAGTAACTCGAAACAGGTGTTGCAGAATAAACAGAGACTAGTTAAGGGCGAGGTGGCGATGTGTGTTGGAAGTGATTCCAATGTTGATATGATCACCATTTGGTGTTTGCGTTGAGCATGAATGTGATTCTATCATGTTTATTGGAATACGGTTATTCATTTAAGTCAAAGTATAATTATTGTTCTATTTACATGAATAAAACCTTCTATGGTCATACACCCAATGTGAATGATTTATTGAATCTCGATCGTAGTGATACACATATTCATAATATTGATGCCAAAAGATGCAAAGTTAAAAACGATAGTGCAACATACTTGTGGCACTACCCTTTAGGTCATATTGTTGTAAAGCGCATGAAGAAACTCCATCCATATGGACTTTTGGAATCACTTGATTATGAATCATTTGATACTTGCGAGCCATCCCTCGTGGGAAAGATGACTAAAACTCTGTTCTCCGGAACAATGGAGCGAGCTAATGACTTATTGGAAATAATACATACTGATGTATGTGGTCCGATGAGTGTGGAAGCACGTGGCGGGTATCGTTATTTTCTGACCTTCACAGATAATTTGAGTAGGTATGAGTATATCTACTTAATGAAGCACAAGTCTGAAACATTTGAAAAGTTCAAAGAATTTCAGAGTGAAGTGAAGAATCATCGTAACAAGAAAATGAAGTTTCTACGATCTGGTCGCGGAGGCAAATATTTCAGTTATGAGTTTGGCCTTTGATAACCCACAAGTATAGGGATTGTTTGTAGCCTTCTTAGATAAATAAGAGTGTCGAACCCAACAAGGAGCTAAAGGTAGGACAAATATTCCCTCAAGTTCTATCGACCACTGATACAACTCTACGCACACTTGACATTTTCTTTACCTAAAACAAGTATGAAACTATTTTGCAAGAATAAAACTACGAGTACTTTACAAGAATAAAACTATGAATAAATTGCTAGGTAATAAAAGTGGATAGCTTTTGTCAACAAGAAAGTCATTTGTCACTAGGCAATCAATAACAAGTACTGGTAATTATTCTTGTAATTTTATATGAGGGAGAGGCATGAGCCAACATACTTTCTCTACTTGGATCATATGCACTTATGATTGGACCCCTAGCAAGCATTCACAACTACTAAAGATGATTAAGGTCATGAAACCCAACCATCGCATTAAGTATCAAGTCCTCTTTACTCCCGTACGCCATAACCCACTTACTCGGGTTTAAGCTTCTGTCACTCTCGCAACCCACCATAAGCGAACCATGAACATATTGCAACACCCTATAGTGGGGGCCCTCACATTTGCGCCAGACGAAGGGCACCGTAGGACAACACCATAAATAAAATATACAATCATACCAACCAAGATCACGATTAACCCATAGGAAAAAAACGGATCTACTCAAACACCATAGGATAACCATAGATCATTGGGAAATAATATATGGAGTTGAGCACCATGTTTAAGTAGAGATTACAGCAGGGAGAAGAGGTGTTACACCGCTGCATAGAGGGGGAGAAAGTTGGTGTGGACGGTAGCAAGATTGTTGATGTAGATCGACATCACGATCCTTGCCCCGAAGGCACTCGGGCGCCACCGGGAGAGAGGCGGAGAGAGCCCCCCTCCTTCGTATCTTCCTTGGCCTCCCCCTAGATGGGAGGAGAGTTCCCCCTCTGGTACATGGCCTCCATGGTGGCGGAGGGGTGGGAGCCCCTCCAAGATTGGATCTCCCTCTCTGTTCTCTTCTGTTTCGTGTTCCCAGATCTAGCCGAAAACTGTTTCTTATATTTCGGGAGATCCGTAACTTCGATTGCGCTGAAATTTTAACACTATTTTTTTTGGATATAAGCTTCCTTGCGCCTGAAGTAGAGCTCCAACCGACGTTCTAGGGGAGCATACAACACCTGGGCACGCTTGGGGCCTGGGGCACGCCCTGGTGGGTTGTGGGCACTATGGGCCACCGTTTGCGTTGATTCCACCTCCCAAAAATCACATATATTCCAAAATAATTCTCTGTAAATTTTTATCGTGTTTGGACTTTGTTTGATATGGATTTTCTGCGAAGCAAAAAACATGCAAAAAATAGGAACTGGCACTGGGCACTGGATCAATATGTTAGTCCAATAAATCATATAAAAAGTTGCCAAAAATATGTGAAAGTTGTATAATATTGGCATGAAACAATGAAAAATTGTAGATACAATGGAGACGTATCAGCATCCCCAAGTTTAATTCCTGCCCGTCCTCGAGTAGATAAATGATAAAAAAGATAATTTTTGATGTGGAATGCTACCTAGCATAAACTTGATCATATGTCTATCATGGCATGAATATTAAGACATAAGTGATTCAAAGCAATAGTGTATAATTTTTTTGAATATTTACTATGAGGCAAAGCCACATAGCCCTTTATTAAGGAAAACAGAACTGTACAAGAAAAATATAGACTATACAAAGAAAAAAAGACAAGAGCCTACCTATGACTAAACATCCCTACCTGCTTTACAACAAAGAATCAACCCAAGCCAAGAGTTTTAGTTTAATACAATCCTTCACCCTATGAGCAAGCAATGAAATATCATGGATGAATTTACACTTCCAAGCACTGAAAGTAGCTCTCTCAGCTCTGAAGGTTCTGCCATTTCTTAAAATCCAAATATTCCAGGCTGCTGTTAGCATAACTTCAAAGAAGAAAGGGTGCCTGGAGCTGGATCTAGCATGCATGATACATTGCAGTATATCAGAGCCTCCAGACCAATCAATGCCCAAGTAGCTCCAGACTCTACAGCTGAATGTGCAATTAAAAAACAGATGGATTATATCCTCATACACCAGCTCACTACAAATGAGACAGAGATTGTCATCTTGGCTCGAGCGCCAATGTCTTCGAACTAGCATATCCTTGGTGTTTAGTCTGTTAAAGAATAACAGCCACCCAAACACCTTGATCTTCATAGTGCACCTACTCTGCCACAACCATTTGCAAGGTTGTATTGTAGGTAGGTGGGAGTGCATGATCGTGTATAATTTTACATAAAGACATCAATACTTAGGCATCCCAAAAAACCATCGTGTCTTTCAAAATATCAACGCTAAAGAAAGCTATCCCTACAAAATCATATAGTCTTATCATGCTTTGTCTTCTTAACACAAAGTATTTATCATGCACGACCACGATGACAAGCCGAGCAATTGGTTCATACTTTTTAACACGCTTTAGCTTTTTCAACCCTCACGCAATACATGAGCACGAGCCATGGACATAGCACTACAGGTGGAATAGAGTATGATGATAGGGGTAAATATAGAGAAGATAATAAAGTAAGGAAGTCTCACATCGATGTGGCTAACCAACGGGCTATGGAGATGCCCATCAATTGATATTAATGTGAGGAGTAGGGATTGCCATGCAACGAATGCACTAAGAGCTATAAGTGTATGAAAGCTCATCATGAAAACTAAGTGGGTGTGCATCTAATCCAATAATGAAAAATTCCCACTAGTATATGAAAGTGACAACATAGGAGACTCTCCATATGAAAAACATGGTGTTACTTTGAAGCACGAGTGTCGAACTAGCATGCCCCTTCTCTCTTTATTTCTTTATTTTCTTTTTCTTTCTTTCTTTTTCTTTTTCTTTTTCTTTTTCTTTTTCTTTTTTTCTTTTTTTTCTTTTTTCTTTTTTCTTTTTTTTCTTTTTCTCTCTCATTGTCCGGAGTCTCATCCCGACTTGTGGGGGAATCATAGTCTCCATCATCCTTTCCTCACTGGGGCAATGCTCTAAAAATGAATAATGATGATCATCACACTTCTATTTACTTATAACTCAAACGAAATAAAAATTACAACTCGATACCTATAACAAAGTATGACTCTATATGAATGCCTCTGGAGTGTACCAGGATGAGCAATGATCTAGCATAACAACGATATCAAAAAATGTACAAGCCATGGAAATATCATGCTAGCTATCTTACGATCATGCACAGGAATATGAAAACGAATGCTCAAGTCATCAAAACGGAAGCAGTGGAAATTGCATGGCAATATATCTCAGAATGACTATGGAAGGGCCATAATAGGTAGGTATGTTGGATATTTTGAGAAAAATATAATAAGGCTTATGTCTGAGGTCGTTTGTAGCCTTCTTCGATAAATAAGAGGGTCAAACCCAACGAGGAGCTAAAGGTAGGACAAATATTCCCTCAATTTCTACCGACCACCGATACAACTCTACGCACACTTGATGTTTACTTTACCTAAAACAAGTATGAAACTATTTTGCAAGAATAAAACTACAAGTACTTTGCAGAATAAAACTATGAATAAATTGCAAGGTAATAAAAGTGGATAGCTTTTGTTAACAAGAAAGTCAATTGTCACTAGGCAATCGATAACAAGTACCGGTAATCATTCTTGTAATTTTATATGAGGGAGAGGCATGAGCTAACATACTTTCTCTACATGGATCATATGCACTTATGATTGAACCCCTAGCAAGCATCCGCAACTACTAAAGATCATTAAGGTCGTGAAACCCAACCATAGGATTTTGGAGCATATCATTAAGCACATGAAGCAAGAGGCTCGTTAAGCAACACCTCATCCCTCCTTGATAGTATTGGCTTTTCCTAAAGACTCAATGTGATCTTGGATCACTAAAATATAAAATGAAGAGTCTTGAGCTTTTGAGCTTGAGCCAATCCTTTGTCCTTAGCATTTTGAGGGTTCCACTTTCACATCCATGCCATGCCAATCATTGAGCTTTCCTGAAATAATCATCTTGGAATAGCATTAGCTCAATGAGATATATGTTGTTATGAATTACCAAAACCACCTAGGGATAGTTGCACTTTCAGTAGGGTACGCCTGTGGCTGTCCCACCATTGAGCAGCGAGGCCCTTCAGAAAGAAAGATGCAAAGGTGACATAGCTAGCAGGGGCCACACTAGCAAACTCCATTTCATATGTCATGTCGCGGAGCCAGTCATCAGCATCAAGAGGTTGAGTTGAGCTGCGATAAATAGTTGGGTTGAGATGCATGAAGTCCTGCAGAGTTCCTAGGGTTGGCTGTTGATTCATGTTCGGATGAGGAAACTGCACCATCATTCCTTCCATGAATTGGCGATTCAGCTCAAACGGTTGCATCATTCCAGCAAAGAATTCGGGCGGTGGTGGATCGTTGGCACCACGGCCATGACCAGCGGGTCTAACCATCCTGCTAACAAGTAACAGGGGGTAGTTCAGCATTGAGCATTTGTAAAAACAAGGATCATTCATGATGAAACATGCATAATGAAAGAGGTACGATGGATACCACTTCGTTGTCATCACGATGGTGTGTGTACTATCTAGAACACTATTCTAAGGAAAACTATGGCTTATCCAGCTTTGGGTGGATGTGGTCAAGGGATCCTAATGTTAGAGTTAGTAAAACCATTTAAACCCGAATAGAAGAGAGATCAGAGTCCCAGAGTATAGATGAGGAATAAAAGATCCTAATACCACCCAATAGCGACGTGGGCCCGTAAGCCACACAACCATGTTAGTAAAGTTTTTGTTGTGACTAGACTCGACTTCAGCCAAGGAGTTGGAAAGCGGGCTACCTACAGGCAGTCGGCTCTGATACCAACTTGTGATGCCCTCAATTCAATCGTACACTAATCATACACGCAAATGTGTACGATCAAGATCAAGGACTCACGGGAAGATATCACAACACAACTCTAGACATAAATTAAAATAATACAAGCTTTATATTACAAGCCAGGGGCCTCGAGGGCTCGAACACATAAGCTCGAATACACCAGAGTCAGCGGAAGCAACAATATCCGAGTACAGACATGAGTTAAACAAGTTTGCCTTAAGAAGGCTAGCACAAAAGCAACAATGATCGAAAAGGCAAGGCCTCCTGCCTGGGAGCCTCCTAACTACTCCGAGTCGTCAGCGGCCGTCACGTAGTAGGAGGCACCCTCGGGGTAGCAGTATTATTCTATGGTGTCGTCTGGCTCCTGGGATCCGTCATCTGGTCACAACAATCAGGTATGGGGGAAAAAGAAGTAGCAAAGCAACCGTGAGTACTCATCCAAAGTACTCGCAAGACTTACATCAGATCTAAACTAAGTATGTATCTGTATCAAAGGAATGGGTTGTATATGTGTACTGGGCTGCAGAAATGCCAGAATAGAGAGAAGGCCTAGTCCTATCGAAGACTAGCATCTTCTGGAAACCACCATCTTGCAGCAACAGGAGGGAGTAGAGTAGCATAAAGTAAAGTAGTAGTAGTGTTATCAACCTCGGCCAGAGATCCTTTCTTGACTCCCTGCGAGAAAGCAATCCTAGAGCCATACTATCCAGTTATCATCTCATATCCAAGTCTCATCTCCAGGTCTCATCTCAAGTATCCAGTTCTAGTTGTATTGATCGGGATACAACTCCAAGTGGCTGTTACCGTAGGACAGGCTATCGATAGTTGTTTTCTTCCCTGCAGGGGTGCACCAATTACCCACCATGCTCAATTAACTCTGGCCGGACACACTTTCCTGGGTTATGCCCGGCCTCGGCCAAACAATACGCCGCAACCCGACCTAGGCTTAATAGAGAGGTCAGCACACCGGACTAAACCTATGCCCCTAGCTGTCGGTGTACTAAAGTAGGGGTACCTTAGTATCCCGAACTTCTGCACGGGCAGTCGCAGCGTCCCGCGGCAAGGCTTGCCGGGCGACCGCCAAGATCCTCCGTGGTTCCCTTGGAGCCATTCAAGAACAAAGTATCCAAGGCCCCGGCAAGAGGAGCTTGCCGGGAAGGCCACTCGAAGCACAAAAACCCCGGCAAGAGGAGCCTGCCGGGAAGGAGACAAGACCCCGGCAAGAGGAGCTTGCCGGGGAGGCCCACCAAGGCATCTCGAGAAACTTGCTGCGACGCGCTGCGCGTCCCGGCAAGACCTGGTGAGCGACAAGCTCCCGGACGCGACAAGACCCGGTGAGCGACAAGCTCCCGGACGCGGCATGACAACATCCGTGGCAAGGCGCTTGCCGCGGCAAGCTACTACTCCGCAGCCCGCGCTCCGGCTCACCCACCAACGTGTCGCTCTGGGACAGTTCCTGGCGTACGTGGCGGGAGGCTATGCAGCCAGGGGCATGCGGTGGCAAGCAGGCGCTGACAAGATAGCCAACGTGGCACAGGGTGGCGCCCCTGACGGTCCCTTTCTGTACCATCTAGGCGACGCAGACGCGCATTTAATGCCTTTGTCCCCCGTCGTCAGGGTTAGGTATGATACAACTGTAGCAAGCGGTGGCGCCAACCACCACCTCTTTTACCTTTTTACCCTCATCTATGTTGCCACCTGTCGGTGACCCCTTTGACATATAAAAGGAGGCCCATGCGCAACAGAGAAGGGAGGACAACCATTCTCACGCTCGGTCTCACTAGCCACCCAAGTGTACTGTAGCACTCATCGCTCCCGAGCAAGAACACAAATACAAACCAAAGCAGAAGTAGGGTCTTACGCATCCGTGCGGCCCGAACCTAGGTAAACCGATCGCGTGTGCTCGTGCGTTCACCTCGATCTGCTCTTTGTGCACTCTCCGCCCCCCTGCCGAACCGAAAGGGGCCCCGGTCCGCCGCGGTCCCATTGGTGTCCGTGGGATCAGAACCACCGACATCTTTGGCGCGCTAGGTAGGGGTGCGTCGAGGCTGTGTGAATCTGATCCGGTGTTCGCACGAGCCGAAACTTCGTCATCTTCATCAACATGCCGCCGAAGAAGAAGATTTCGGAGGCAGCTGCTCCGTCTGTGCTGAGCCCACCGTCGCTGGAGCGAACGGCTGGTGGAGAAGACGTCGGCGGAAGAGCGGGCGTCGACGAGGATGCTCGTGGTGCTGCCAGGTCCAAGGACAAGGCTGCGCCGCACATCGGCGGGGCAGTCGGCTCCCACAACGACCGGGCGCACTCCAAGACCTCGGCGTCCGTACACGCACCGCGCCCATCTCAGGAGGCGCGGGACCAGCAGCGTCATGGTACTCACGGTACCATACGCTTGCTGGGCCAAGATCAAGCTGGCGGATCCCGGAGCGCTCAAGACCAGCATGCACGCCAACATGCTGGCGCGAGCGTGGCACGGTCGCTTGGACGAGATGTTGCTCCTTCTAACGTAGTTAGAAGTCCGAGCATATCCCGTTCCTCGCACCGCTCGCCGCCGCCGCCTGCCACTCCGGCAGAAGCGTTGGCACGGGCCCAACTGCTCCTAGATTACCCTCCAGCATCGGAGAAGATCGACGACTGGAGGGCCACTATCCAGAGCCTCATCGGCTTCGCCAACGGTGACAACCCATGGCAGCCGAGCGCATCGCTGCCGCGGCAAGCCAGCCAGGCGCGAGCCGGTGGTGACAAGACCGGCGAGGGTGCAACCACTGTGCACTCTCCGCCTAGAAGGCCAAGATCGCCGACTCGCCGGATCCACCTCGACAGCGACTCCACCGCGTCATCAGATCCGCGAGCTCGTCGCGATCAGCGCCGAGTTCTTCATGAGAGACAGCAAGAAGACGCTCGAACATGCATCGAGCACCGAAGAGAAGCGCGGCGTCAATCAGACCTGCGCGCTGGGCCTTCTGTTGACATGCATGCGCCCGGAGAACCAGGCGACTTACCGTACGCGGTAGGCTGCCCTGCTTTTACCCGTGAGCTGCGGCAAGTCCAGTGGCCCAGCCAGAAACATTTCAAGCCAGACGAGCCGGAGAAGTACGACGGCAAGTCACACCCGTCAGAGTTCCTCAGCATCTACACCATTGCGGTGCAAGCTGCCGGGGGGCGAGATGACAAGGTCCTTGCCAACTACTTCCCGCTCGTGCTCAAGCCCGAAGTCAGATCCTGGCTCATGCACTTGCCAGACAACTCCATATCCTCTTGGGCGGACTTGTTCCATCAGTGTGTCGGCGCCTTTACAGGCGGCCACAAGCCACATGGCCAGGAAAGCAACCTTCACCTGCTTGCCCAGAAGGAAGGAGAGCCCCTGCGCAAGTATATTCAGAGGTTCAGCCGTGTGCAGTGCAACATCCCAGACATCCACCCCGCCGCGGTTATCAGCGCGTTCCATCAGAACGTGCGTAACCGCAGGATGCGGGAGGAGATGGCGATGAGCAGGATCAGAGACGTCAGCGAGCTTTACGCCCTGGCCGACAAGTGTGCATGCACTTAAGAAGGGAGGAAACTCCCCGGAGAGGACACTGGAGCAGGAGGATCTGACAGTGAAGATGCTGCCCCGGCAAAGAAAAACTAGAGGCGCAACAGGAATAAGAGAGGCAAAGAGGTACTAGTCGTTGAGCAGTCCGGCAATGACGGCGCCGCCAACCAAGCCAAAGTTGGCAGTTCCGGCAAGGAGGTTGCCGCGTGCACCAACTGCCAAGCTGTGGCGGTCGCCGACAAGCAGGACGGCTCCGACAAGCAATACTGCAAGATCCACCGCACCAAGGGCCATGATCTCCAGAGCTGCAAGAAGGTCGAGCAGCTTGTCCAGCAACAAAAAGCTGAGTACGAGCGGCGCGACAAGGAGAGAGCCCAAGGAGGCGGTGGAGAGGCCGGCAAGAAGCGCGCTGGCCGCGAAGGAAGCCGCGGCAAGGCCAAGCAGCGGCAAGGAGACAGACCTCCCCGTGGCCGCGACAAGGACGAAGACGAAGACGACGACGAAGACATGGATGATGTTGAGAACAGTGAGCAGGAGTTTCAGAAAGCTACCGAAGTTTTGGGCATTGACGGCGGTGCTTCTCTACATACTTCCCACCGCCAACTCAAACAGTGGCTGCGGGAAGTTAATGTGGCAGAGCCACCTGTCGAGTCGCGCAAACTTCTGAAATGGTCCAGCACGCCTATCATCTTTGACATTGAGGACCACCCTGATCGCACAACTGCGGTCGGGTGCTTGCCATTGTTGGTTTCGCCAACAATCCGCAACCTCAAAGTCACTAAGATGCTAGTTGACGGCGGGGCCAGCTTAAATCTGATCTCCTCCACTGTACTCCAGAAACTCGAGATCCCAGACAGCGAGCTCGAAGAGACCGGTACGTTCCAAGGAATCAACCCAGGAAGGAGCAAGCCGAAAGGGAAGGTCACGTTGCCAGTGACATTTGGCGGTCAAATGAACTTCAGGACTGAGAGGGTCACTTTCGACGTTGCCGATTTCCCATTGCCTTACAATGGGATACTTGGCCGTCCAGCGCTCGCCAAGTTCATGGCGGCCTCTCACTATGCATACAACTTGCTCAAGATGCCAGGCCCGATAAGCGTCATCTCTGTCCCTGGCGACAAGAAGGATGCCCTTATCTGCGTCGACAAGATTTACCGGGAAGCAGCAGCTGCGACGGATCGCAAGACACTTGCCGCTGCAGCTCCCGGGGCGAAGAAGAAGACCAAGTCCGGCAAGAGCTCTGATGCCCACTCCGGCAAGCGCACCTCCTCGGAGTGCTGCGCTGCCGTCGAGGACGCACCATCGAGCTCCACCGGCAAGTGTAAGAAGGCCATGGCAGCTCCACCACATACCAAGAAGGTGTCCGCCAAGGAGGACGGCACTGGTGGTACCTTCACCATCAGTGCCACGCTTGACCCTAAATAGGAAAGCGCGCTCGTTGCTTTCCTGCGGGCGAATGTCGACGTGTTTGCATGGTAGCCGTCTGACATCCCCGGTGTTCCCAGGAAAGTAATTGAGCACCATCTTGCCGTTTGTCCTCATGCGCGGCCCGTCAAGCAGAAGGTCTGAAAACAGGCAGTGGAGCGCCAAGAATTCATAGCGGAAGAAATCAAGAGATTGGAAGCAGCAGGCCTTGTCAGAGGAGTGCTCCATCCCACGTGGTTGGCCAATCCTGTTGTCGTGCCCAAGGCAAATGGAAAATGGAGGCTTTGTATTGACTTTACTGATGTTAATAAAGCTTTTCCCAAAGATCCATTTCTCTTGCCGCGCATTGACCAGATTGTTGACTCCACAGCTGGATGTGATTTTCTTTCATTTCTTGACGCATATTCAGGATACCATCAGATCTTCATGGCAGAAGAGGATGAGGAGAAAACCGCTTTCATTACTCCATGTGGCACATACTGTTTCGTACGGATGCCTTTCGGATTAAAGAATGCTGGTTCAACGCTTGCCAGAACAGTCCATGTCGCTTTGAAGCCATAGATACACAGAAATGTAGAGGCCTACATGGATGATATAGTGGTCAAAAGCAAGGACAGGGCAACTCTGATCCAAGATTTAGAAGAGACTTTTGCAAATCTGCGCAAGATCAACCTCAAGCTCAACCCCGAGAAGTGTGTGTTTGGAGTCCCTTCCAGCAAGCTTCTCGGGTTCTTTGTGTCTCAGCAGGGAATCGAAGCCAATCCCGACAAGATCAAGGCCATTGAGCAGATCGAAGCACCAAAGCGCATCAAGGATGTACGGAAGCTTGCCAGTTGCGTGGCTGCTCTCAGCAGGTTTATCTCTCGGTCTGTTGAGCGCGACCTGCCGTTTTTCAAAATTTTGAAAAAGGCAGGTCCAATGAAATGGACTCTGGAAGCGGAGGCTGCGCTGCAAGACTTGAAGAGATACCTGTCCTCCACTCCAACACTTGTCGCACCTAAGCCACAAGAGAAGTTGCTGCTGTACATAGCGGCAACCAATCAAGTGGTTAGTGCTGCGTTAGTAGTGGAGAGGGAGGCAGATGACGAGCCAGCAACCGCGGCAAGCACATCCAGTGACAAGTAGGGGGCTTCGCCGACAAGCTCTGGTCCCGACAAGCAAGGATCTGCGCAGATGCAAGAGGAGACACAGAAGACGATGGTGCAGCGCCCAGTTTACTTTGTCAGTTCCCTTTTGCAGGGGGCTAGGTCAAGGTACTCTGGCGTGCAGAAGTTGCTTTTCGGCCTTCTCATGGCCTCGAGAAAGCTGCGCCATTAGTTCCAAGCACATGAAATCACAGTTGTCACTCGCTTTCCGCTGAGGAGGATATTGCAAAATCCAGAAGCAACAGGCAGGATCGTCGAGTGGGCACTAGAGCTGTCAAGCTTTGGCCTCAAATTTGAGAGTACATCAACAATCCAAAGTAGAGCATTGGTAGAGTTCATAGCAGAGTGGACGCCAACTCCAGACGAAGAGATTCCGGAGACGAGCATCCCCGCCAAGGAAACAAACAAAGAGTGGCTTATGTACTTTGACGGTGCCTTCTCGCTGCAAGGCGCCGGTGCTGGAGTGCTGCTTGTCGCACCCACCGGAGAGCACCTCAAGTACATAGTCCAGATGCACTTTCCCAAGGAGCAAGCGACAAACAACACTGCAGAGTATGAAGGCTTGCTTGCCGGTCTTAGGATCGCGGCAGAACTTGGGATTAAGAAGCTCATAATCAGGGGTGACTCACAGCTTGTCGTCCGCCAAGTGAACAAGAATTATCAGAGTCCATTAATGGAAGCTTACGTCGACGAAGTGAGAAAGCTAGAAGAGCACTTTGACGGCCTGCAGATGGAGCATGTCCCAAGAGCTCAGAATGACATTGCCGATGGCCTATCAAAGTGCGCCGCACTTAAATTACCTATGGAACCAGGGATTTTTGTGCTCAAGCTGACTCAGCCGTCCGTAACACCACCAACTGGATAGAGCAAGAAAAGGAAGTTGGTTTTTGGCGACTATTTTCCGGCAGAGCTTCCCGAAGCCGCCGCCAAGAAAGTCCCCAAGATCAACACCAAGAATGCTGAGGAACAGTCTGCTCCGGCAAGCCCCAGGGTTTGTTCCGTTGAAGCAAACGCTCCCGACAAGTTTTGCTCCGGCAAGCTTGCTGGGGAACATCAAGCTCCGGTAGAGCCGCAGGCTCTTGCCGTAGAAGCAGATGTTCCCGCAGCAGCCGATGTGCCTTTAGTCCTTGTTGTCGAGCCACAAGCTCCAGCATGGGCGTAGCAGATTGTCCGTTTCCTTCAGACAGGAGAACTTCCCGAAGAGCAAGAAGAAGCGGAAAGAGTAGCCCAGCAGTCTAGTATGTACCAGTTTGTCGATGACACACTGTGCAGAAGAAGACTCAACGGTGTGAAATTGAAGTGCATTCCCCGGGAAGATGGACAGAAGCTGTTGGCAGAGATACATGGAGGCATATGTGGTCACCACATTGGCGCAAGAGCTCTTGTCGGAAAATCATTCCGGCAGGGCTTCTTCTGGCCGACAGCCCCCAGGATGCAACTGCACAAGTAACCAAGTGTGAAGCGTGCTAGTTCCATTCCAAGCAGATACACCAGCCAGCTCAAGCTCTCAGACGATCCTTTTATCCTGGCTATTTTCGGTCTGGGGGCTCGATATCCTCGGCCCCTTTCCCCGAGCTGTTGGGGGCTTTGAGTACTTGTACGTTGCAATCGACATGTTCACAAAGTGGCCGGAAGTGGAACCAGTGAGGAAGGTGACGGCACAGTCAGCAATCAAGTTCTTCAGGTCAATTGTTTGCCGTTTCGGGATCCCTAACAGGATAATCACCGACAACGGTACACAATTTACAAGCTGCACCTTCATGCAGTACGTCCAAGATCTTGGCGCCAAGGTCTGCTTCGCTTCTGTTGCTCACCCGAGAAGCAACGGTCAAGCGGAGAGGGCAAATGCTGAAGTGTTGCGCGGGCTCAAGACCAGAACTTTCGACAGGCTGCACAAGTGCGGAAGAAACTGGATTGAGGAGCTACCAGTGGTTCTTTGGTCGATCAGGACGACGCCAAATCGAACCACTGTCCAGACACCCTTCGCTCTAGTCTATGGAGCAGAAGCAGTTATCCCCACGGAACTCGTATACGGGTCACCTCGAGTGCTCGCTTATGACGAGCTTGAGCAAGAGCAGCTGCGGCAAGATGACGCGCTGCTCCTTGAGGAAGACCGTCTTCAGGCTGCTCTGCGAGCCGCTCGCTACCAGCAAGCTTTGCGCCGCTATCATAGCCGCAAAGTTAACGCCAGAAGTCTCGAGGAAGGCGACCTTGTTCTTCGGCGCATTCAGTCCACCAAGAATTCCAACAAGTTGACGCCGAAGTGGGAAGGCCCTTACCGGGTGAAACGAGTCACCAGGCCTGGCGCTGTCCGCCTGGAGACCGAAGATGGCATTCCAGTGAGCAACTCCTGGAATATTGAGCATCTTCGTAAGTTTTACCCGTAAGGCGCGGTTGTCGGACCCTGTCCGGCAACCACCCTTTTGTACAAGTCTTGCCGCTGTTGCATGTAATCCTTTGTACAAAGCCAGGCGCAGACCCTGAGCACAAGTAAATGAAGCGCTGGCGCCCTGAGTTATAGCATGCATGCTAGGTCGAGTCTCGTCCTTTGTTAGGGTTGATAGTGCTTAACAGCGGCTAACTCCTAGCTTAGAGGTCGAGTGTGCGTCCCTTTGCCTTTCTTTCGTTTCCTTTGGTTCGCAGGGCTCGCATATCCTTGCCGGACCGCCTGAGGACGAAAAGGAGAAGAAGGACGTACCGACATCTGGACCCCGGCAAGCCAGTATTGCCGGGGGCTGCAAGTACCAAGATTCACCCGCGGCAAGCCAGAGTTGCCGGGGGCTGCAATCTCAGATAAGTCTTTCATCCCTCATAATGCATTCTCTTATGGACTGGGGAATACGAAACCTCGTTTCTTCCCGAAAACTACCGTGCTCCCTTAACTCTAGGCCCTGGGGCTCGTTCCTGGGGCCAAGTTTGGTCGTAGTCGCAGTAGCAAAGGGATGAAATGAAGGGGCCGCACCCGCCTCGTCCCTGCCTCTGTCAAAAGCATGAGAAAGGTCGAGCGACGTGGGAAGACGGTAGGGCCTGTTGCCGGGAGAAAAAGTGTCTATCTGAAAGATACCAAGGATTTGCTCCTTGACGTGGGTTCTACCCGCGAGACAAAATGACCCAGCAAGCATCCCCTTTTCATTAAGGTACAGTCCATAGAGGATGAAAAACATGAAAGAGAGGATTACAAGTTTTAAATGCAACTAAGGCCCGAAGGCTTACAAATTAAAAAGATAAGATGCCCATAATCCCTTTCTTGTCCCTCTTTTCAGGAGGTAGATCAAGGAGGCGAAAAGGGCAAAAGGAGCGCCTAGGCGAGCTACGGGTGCCAGAAGACACCAAGAGAACATCCTGGGGGCCGTCCGAAGGCTGGACGATGATGGCGGCGCCGGAAGCGGGGCTCGAAGACGAGGCGGCAGGACGTCAGCACGCTATCGAGGGCACCGCGCCCTCGTACTCCGACTTGAAGGCCTTGCCGCCGGCCCTCTTCCTCTTCCGCAGCCTCCCTACGCCAGCCGCCCAAGGAGACAACCCCGGGGAGTTCAAGGAGCCGGCAACACGGATGATGGGGTCGCCGGTGCCGCACGGAGCGGCGCCCGACACCTAGTCGGACCCGTCATCCTGCCGCCCGCTACCCTTGTCGTCGCTGTCGCTCCCCTCCTCGTCACTCTCGCTCGAGGAGGAGCCTTCGCTATCGGAGGAGCTGTCCACACAGCACCTTGCCCGAATGCCGAAGCACCCGAAGACCTTGACGGAGAGGAGATCGCCCTCCATCAACTTAAAATGGAGGGTGAGCCCCGCCGTCAAGCTGTGGATACGGGCAAACGTCTTCCACCCTCGACCAAGATACATCACATTAGGGGCTGGGAATTCAACGCGGACTCGCATACCGCTGATCCCACAGCCCCTCATGTGCAGTCTCAGTGTCTCGGGGGGGTCCAACTCCACCACGCTCGGAAACGGAGCTGGGAGTCAGAGGCGACGACGAGGCGCCCGGCGCAGCCTGACGAAGAACTCGCAAGGGTCGTCCCCAGCATGGACCGCCGCGGGAAGAGGAACCGCCGGCGGAGGCGAAGCCGGCGCGCCGCCCCGTCCACCTCTTCCCCGAGCGCCTCGACCTCGTCCTCGACCTCGTCCACGACATCGCCCCCTCCCTCTTCCCCTTACGGTTGGCTCTGCCGCCATGGGTGCGGGAGAGGGAGGGATGCGCTGTCTGGCGGCGACCCTCGCCGCCAGACATGAAGGGCCAGGGTTCCCTTTCTCCATGGCGAATGAGAGAAAGGGGAGCAGAAGTTGAAGGAAGGAGAAGATGAGAGAATGCGGGCTTCCGTCCTCCCCTCCCGCTCTTTATAAAGGAGCGAGGTGGGGGCTCGGCCGCCCCGCTCAGCGAATCAAGACACAGGAAGAGCAGGGAGCTGGGGCCGACCCGCTGCCTCAACCCGCGGTGGCCCAGTTTTCCGCCTCCACCGTCCATGACCCCAAGTGCATGGGAGCCGTGTGGCAGGCGTGCAGAACTGAGGCGACGGATGAGGCGACCTCTCCCCACCCCGTGATCATGGGGAGTGGACGCCTCGAAAACCGCACGTCGGCCCCGTCCAGTAAATGAACCACGCCTCCGCGCCTCCCTCTGTTCATGGGCGCGAACCGTCCCCTTTACCATGACGTGACGCATGCGCGCGGGGCTTAGCCCCGCGCACGCCGCCCACGTCACGCACGACGCCGCGTTCGACGCGTGCCACTCGGGGAGGGCGCGGTGGATGCGGAGTCAGATACGGCGTGACCCAGGCCGCGCGTGCCCCTGCACTGTTTTGGGCCTGGCCCAACAGCGCTCGGCATCGTGTATGGCCCAGGCCCGGGGGCTCCTGTCGGTGTACTAAAGTAGGGGTACCTTAGTATCCCGAACTTGTGCACGGGCAGTCGCAGCGTCCCGCGGCAAGGCTTGCCGGGCGACCGCCAAGATCCTCCGTGGTTCCCTTGGAGCCATTCAAGAACAAAGTATCCAAGGCCCCGGCAAGAGGAGCTTGCCGGGAAGGCCACTCGAAGCACAAAAACCCCGGCAAGAGGAGCCTGCCGAGAAGGAGACAAGACCCCGGCAAGAGGAGCTTGCCGGGGAGGCCCACCAAGGCATCTCAAGAAACTTGCTGCGACGCGCTGCGCGTCCCGGCAAGACTCGGTGAGCGACAAGCTCCCGGACGCGACAAGACCCGGTAAGCGACAAGCTCCCGGACGCGGCAAGACAACATCCGCGGCAAGGCGCTTGTCGCGGCAAGCTACTACTCCGTAGCCCGCGCTCCGGCTCACCGACCAACGTGTCGCTCTGGGACCGTTCCTGGCGTACGTGGCGGGAGGCTGTGCAACCAGGGGAATGTGGTGGCAAGCAGGCGCTGACAAGATAGCCATCGTGGCAAACGGTGGCGCCCCTGACGGTCCCTTTCTGTACCGTCTAGGCAACGCAGACAGGCATTTAATGCCTTTGTCCCCCGCCATTAGGGTTAGGTATGATACAACTGTAGCAAGCGGTGGCGCCAACCACCACCTCTTTTACCTTTTTACCCTCATCTCTGTTGCCACCTGTCGGTGACCCCTTTGACATATAAAAGGAGGCCCATGCGCAACAGAGAAGGGAGGACAACCATTCTCACGCTCGGTCTCACTAGCCACCCAAGTGTACTGTAGCACTCATCGCTCCCGACCAAGAACACAAATACAAACCAAAGCAGGAGTAGGGTTTTACGCATCCGTGCGGCCCGAACCTGGGTAAACCGATCACGTGTGCTCGTGCGTTTGCCTCGATCTGCTCTTTCTGCACTCTCCGCCCCCCTGCCGAACCGAAAGGGGCCCCGGTCTGCCGCGGTCCCATAAGTGTCCGTGGGATCCGCACCCCCGACACCAGGGGTCATGGGCCATCTCCCCGGGAACTCCTGCACGTTGCGTGGGCGGCCGGTGAGCAGACCTAGCTACCTCCTTCAACAAGGCAGGTGCTTATGCAGTCCAACCCGGCACGCGCCGCTCAATCGCTGACGTCTATTAAGCTTCGGCTGATCCATACGACACAAAACGCCCATACTATGCCCATGTGATGGTTAGTGCTATCAGGCCAGATGCCCCTCGGATCAAATATCCAAATCGTAGTGGATTAGGAACGCGCGGTAACAAGCAGAGACTCACGAAAGATGTGACCCCGTTGCCCCGTCTCGAGTAGTTGTGGCAAGGGCTAAGAATGCCCGGCCTCGCCTCGTAAGTATCTCGCGGGCACCTTCCAGGTCAACCCGACTCCACATCACACGCTATTAAGCTCCCGCGGGTACCTTCCAGGTCAACCCGTCTTTAGTAACATGGTTCAGTGTAAAGTCATAGTAACCATAGTAACTGTGTGTCTAACAGCAAGGGGAAAACCCGAGGAATCACCCCCGGTGAATCCCATTCGATGTCATCATCAAGGTGAACGTAAGAGGATCCACCCTCGAGGTTCACACTTGAGGGGTTGCACGACAGAGTAGTAACGGAAGTGGTTAAGGAGGAAATCACCCTCGATGACCTCGACCATATAGCTACACTACAGAGATCTCATCAGGAGTGATGTAAGAGGTTCCACCCTCGGCATTTGATGGTAACTCTGCAGAGATGTACAACTAGGGGGGTGATGTGCGGTGTCAGGGCCTGGACGTCGATCACGTTGATCGAGTCATCGAACATAAAGCGGGGCAACTGGGAACAGGTGGGGGTCACTGATGGATCACTAACCAACCTATACTAAGCAGCTTAGGATAAGTAGGTAAGGTATAAAAGCAGGTAACAACAACAGGCTATGCATCAGAGTAGGATCATACAGAAAGCAGTAGTAGTTCTAATGCAAGCATGAGAGGAAAAGAAATAGGCGATATCGGAATGCTCAAGTGGGGTTTGCTTGCCTGGTTGCTCAGACAAGGAGGGGTCATCGGTGACATAGTCGATCACAGCGGCATCATCGGTCTCGGGGTCTACCGGAGAGAAGAGGGGGAAGAAACAGTAAATATAGAGCAATCAATGCATCACAAGGCATAACATGATGACGGGAAGAGCTAGGGTTGCCCTAACGTAGTACTACATGTTGCATACGGAGGGGATAAACATCCGAGGATGAATTCCCGGCATTAGGCGGATTCCGACAGACGAAAGAGAGGGGAATGGTTCCCTGTTCAGCATGCTAGGGGCATGTGACCGATGAACGGACTGCGTATTCGGATTCGTTGAATTTTTCTGAGCAACTTTCATATAGAGAACATTTTCATCCGAGGCACGGTTTATTTTCTATGAATTTTCAAGGATTAAAGCATTTTCTAGAATTACTAAATTAACAAAAAAGGAATATGACGTCAGCATGACACCATGCTGACATCAGCAAGTCAACAGCGGTTGTACAGGTCAAACCTGACATGTGGGACCCACCTGTCAGTGTCTAATTTACATTAACTAAACTAATTTAATTAATTCCTATTAATTAGGGGGGAGGGCCCCACTGGTCAGTGGCTGGGGGTTGCCCAGTCAGCAGGGTTGACCGGTCAACCAAGTCAACTAGTGTCCCTGGGCCCCACTGGCAGTGACACAAAGGTGGGGCCCACTGCGCCATGTCTGCGTCGTCGCTGGAGACAACTCCGGCGACCAAAAACGCAGCGGAGCGGCTCGGGACTTCGCCAGAAACGTGCTACGGGGCACCGTTTGGTCCGCGCGATAGCGCGTTCGAAAGCGGAGGCAAAGCCGCATCGTTTTGGGGCTACGGCACGGCCGGAGCGGGCGTGCAACGACGGCGGCGACCTCAACGGCGGAGGTCGAAGCTCGGGCACAGGTGGAATCGGGCTAGGAGCATGGGCAGAGGCGCACTAGTGGTGGCGTTGGACTCGCACGAGCTCCCGGAGCTCGATGAGAGGCTCAGCCGCGCGTTACAGTGGCGAAGGCCACGACGGCGAGCCCGTCCGCGGCGATGCGTGCGGGTGCTAGCGGAGCAGCGGCTACGGCGCGTTCGCAGGCTGAAAGGAGGGGCACTACAAGAAATATGTCAACTTGTGACCACCACTATTGGTCACTGAATGGTCACAAATTTCCATTTGTGACCTTTTTGTGACCAAAAACATAAGGTCAAAAGCTGGCCATCATAAACTGACTATAGCGACCTTTCTTCTGGAATGGTCGCAAACGTTTATGACCAAAATATGTCCACTGTGCCGTTTTGGTCACTAGCAACCTCCGCAGGCCACGTAGGCATCCAGCATAGCAAGCTAATGTGGCACAAGATTCAGCCCGGTCCAATTCGGTTTTCTACATGGGCCTAGCCCAATAATTCGGCCTTTTTAATGTATTTTTTTCTTGTTAATTTTCGGTAGCTACATGGGCTTGGGCCATTAATTCAGCCTTGTTTTTCTAAGATGCAGCCTTTTACAGTCTACTGAATTTTTATTTTTGTCCTTTTTTTGCCACTGGTCCCACCAATCAGATTGGTCCCACTTGTCATGCTTATCACAAAATTGACCCCACGCATCAAAAATTTCGAAATCTGTCAAACAACCATTATAACTTGGACCCCCTTGTCAGGTTTCCATTTGACGGGTATTCAAATCACATACACAATCATTATTTCAAACAATCCAAATAGCAAATGAAATTCATCCAAAACACCACGGCATTAGTCTAGTACAAACATTACAGTATACTATAGCCCAGATAAGCCTACTACTGTCTACATTTATAACACACAATATGCTAGTCTTTGTTGATATGCTTCACAACTTCGAACTTGGATTCGCACTTCACCTGTGCAAAAAACAAGAATGAACATATAAGAATAAGAATGTGCACAGAACATCAAACAGTAGCCAATGAGGGATCCAATAACTTATAAGCAAGAATTGACAGCAAATGAGATGTACATAAATAGTATGACTAACACTAACCAGTATGCGTTCATGGAGCGACTAAAATGTTCTCACTAGCTAGGATTTTTTTAGTATACAATATACTCACATGTGCAACTCTCTAAATTGATCATAGAAATGAAAACTGTAGGTGTGCTGCAGGCCAGATCATCATATTTGAGCATTAATATTTCTGTATTACTACACAACAACTACAGCACTAGGAGTACACAGCAACTAGTAGCAGAACTAGAAGAAATAACCAAATAGAGTGTACACCAATATCATCAGGAACATGAGTATAACAAGCATCTTGCTTTACTTGGATACAGTGACACAGTAGAATTACTAGGATACAATAACAAAGCAGCAATAAGATAACATATTATGTGCTACAGGCTGATATTTCCAAAGTGGCACGTTTGATATGCTAAGGATTTGTCGATCTAATCCAGGTTTTGTTTTACAAATTCGTTTTGTTGTAAATTCAGCTAGTGTTCAGGTTATAAACAATTTCTTTTTACTTGACATCTTTGTTTCTTCTCCGTGACATTTAGTAGCACACAGGATATTATTGCAAACCTAACATACTTGAACATCTTGGTCAGGGCAAGAACAGACCTGGTGAGCTCTGAAGTTGAACGAATGGTGAACGAGCCCGTGGAGAGGCAAAGCACCTGCATTTAACACAAACTACTAAGGATCAATGCAAACCAAACACACTATTGATATTGTACAGAAATGGGTCGTAGGATTCAGAAACTGTGAATGTGATACAGTAAAAAAATTGCATGCTATGCACATCAAGTTAAAAGGCACAAGTTATATAGTAGCCTCAAGCAGAGCAAGTGTACAGCAAGTTGATAAAAGAATGCTCAGTCTTGCCGTGGACTCACAATCCACATCCAACAGCCCACCATCTCGTATATACATCCAAACCATAAAAATAGCAGTCAAACAACAAGGTAGTGCAAAGAAATTAAGTAAACTATTGGATATTAAGTAGTATACTCATCTGGTGAATTTTATGGAATACTTAATCTATACTCTGCATCTACCAAAAACAAATCTCCATGAACAGGTTCTGATGCCAAACAATCCAAAGGCATCTAACTGAAAAAGGCAAAAAAATGGTGCTTCTGCTGCAGTGAATTGAAACCCAAAGCACCCCCAAACCGTAGCAGACTAAACTAGCTAGCTCTAGGAGAACTAAAACGCTAGCTGCAAGCAAGGAATGGAGGAATGGATGGTCACCGTTACTGAAGTTGATGCTTCAGGAGCCCGCCGGCGTGGTAGTTCAGGCGGTCGAGGAAGAAGAGGAGCATTACTGCATAATCATCATGAAACATAGCTGGACACTTCACCTGTGTTAAGAGCCAAGCAAATGGTAGTATAAGCACACGATGCACAAGTATATTAAACGGAGCAGAAAAATGCGCGTGCTGTGTTTAATCCCTCGACATGAACCGTTCAGCTTCAGTTGGGTTTTACTTCAGTATGTCATCTGAAGAAAAAGGGGACATGTTTTTGTTCCATTATTTCGTTCACTAGATTAGTGTTCACCATTGATTTGTAAATCTAGTTCATGAACAGTAGAAGTGTTGAAAATATTCAGTTTCGTCAGGCTTGGATCTTGACACTAGTCATTTACATGGATATATGTTTTTTCTTAGATGGTGTTGCTACTGCATATTCATTCATAACAGAAACTCAAGATCCAAAAGGGAGGGATGCTCCAGTTCTAGTCTCACGGTCTAACCATACACATACATACAAATTGCTTTAACCAACAAGTTTCATATATATCAGTACAATTGCAAGTAGCAGGACTAGATGATGAAGAAACAAAACATATAGTACATGTTGAGATTTGATGAGTATGAAAACCCTACCTTTGCATGACGACTGGCTTGGTCATGGTGTTGATGGAGCGTGCCATGAAGTGGGTGGGGGTCCTTTTTCTCCTCCTTGAGCTTCGCGTCAGTCCATCTAGGGGTCCTCCTGCGATGAACACATCCGTCAGAGAATCCAATCGAATGAAAAGGAAGGGGAAAGGAGAGCAAATCGAGAGAGAGGGGCGGACCTTATCCCTATCCCGGCAGCGCAAGTTGTGGGCAAGGAGCTGAGCCATGAAGTGTGCCATGAAGACCTTCCAGTGGTCCTTCTCCTCCTCCTCCGCCAATACCCCTATGGGTATGCTGAGTTCTTCTGCATCAGCAGCACGAACTTGACGAACACAGGAACCATGTCTGCAAACTCGAATTGAATCGAATCAGAGAGAGAGGGAGAGGCGTGGGGAGGAGAAAAGGGGAGAGATAGGGGACCTTGTGGATGAGATCCATGGATCTGGCCACGGCTGCCCTGCTGCTTGATTTGGACCGAATGCGACGGCGGCTCTGGGTGGGGATGCAGGTGCGACGTGGATGAGGAGGGGCGACGGCGTGCGTCGGAGGTATGGATGTGGGGAGTTGTTGATGGGGATTGCGTGGCGGGTGACCATGGGATTCAGAGGCGGCGGCGATCTGGTGTTGGCAGCCGATGGAGTTGACAGCGGTGATCTGGCCTCGCCGTCGCTGGAAGTGGTGGATCCTAGCGAAGTTAGGGGTGGCGGCCAAAACCCTAGCTAGCCACGGGGGGTTGGTGGAAGGCGGGAGCGACGATTCTGGCCGGAGGCGAGGGAGGAGTGGAGGGGAGGGAAGGGAAGGGTGTAGAACGGTGGCGAGGGGAGGGGTGGGTGGCGGAGGCGAGGGGAGAGGTGGGCGGCGGAAGGAAGGGGAGGACGGGGCGGCGGCGGAGGGATCTGGATTGGGAAGAGGAGTGGGGCGGGGAGGGATCTGGATCGGCTAGGGATCACGCACGTGTGAGAGAGAGAGGCTGCACTGGGTTGGATTGGATCGACGGATGGATTGATGTATGGATGGACGGATGGACGGATGTTTGCCACGTCATCGATCCATGTCACAACGGATTCCACCAATCAGAATTCAGCCTATGTTTCTCTTATATTTTTTATCCTCTTATTTAGGGCAAACATTCAACATATTAACCACTTATAGTTTCCTTTCAAAAAAACACTTATAGTTTGTTAAAATGAAATAATATTGTGCACATGTGTGTGTCTTGTGATGACAAACAATGTTGATCTGGGGAGTACTCATTTTCATTGCACAAAAGAGCCGTTTTCTGTTTTTCGAGTGCCCGAAATGGTTTTTTGTGAAGGACCTACCATGCATCTATTGCAAAAATTGGACCAAATCATTTTTCTAAAATCATTTTCTATTTTCTTTGGACGAAAAAACCATTTTCCGTTTTCCGAGTGCCCAAAAGGAGGTTTTTTGTGACGGACCTCCAAAATAATTGTTGCAAAATTGGACCAAATCATTTTTCTAAAATACTAAGACATATTTAATGCACAATTGACAAAATGGTTGGGTGTAAAAAGTTTTGATCCACCTCTCGTGAAAAAGACAAATTTCCGCCGATTCAGCTAGAAGCGGGTCAAATTTGAACTGCCAGAAATCATTTATAGGTACATAAGTATCTATTTAATAAGAGAAACACCAAAAAATTCCAAGATTCAACCACTAGCTAGGAAGGGTCATTCCCGCCGTTTTGACCGCATTTTGAAACGGGCATAAAAAATTCAAAAAAAAATCAAAAAATTGGGAAACCTTCGCATTGTGTCATTATATGTGGCCAAGTTCCCAGGAAAAATAACAAACTTGTAATACGGCAATTATTTTTAAAAAGTGTTCTCAGAAACGAGCTATCATGTGTGGAGATCAATGGCTTCCAAGCCAAATGACCAATCTTATGGCCACATTCATGGCATAGTTTGTTCAAATGATCACATATTGTGCACAAGGGTGCATATTGGAATGGCAAACAATGTTGCCAAAATCATTTTCCATTTTCTTTGGACGAAAAAGCCATTTTCCATTTTCCGAGTGCCCAAAAGGAGGTTTTTTTGTGAAGGACCTCCAAAATAATTGTTGCAAAATTGGACCAAATCATTTTTATAAAATACTAGGACATATTTAATGCACAATTGACAAAATGGTTGGGTGCAAAAAGTTTTGATCCACCTCTCATGAAAAAGACAAATTTCACCGATTCAGCTAGAAGCGGGTCAAATTTGAACTGCAGGTGCCTCATAGTTTATTATTTATTTTTTCCAAAAATCATTTATAGGTACATAAGTATCTATTTAATAAGAGAAACACCAAAAAAATTCCAAGATTCAACCACTAGCTAGGAACGGTCATTCCCGCTGTTTTGACCGCATTTTGAAACGGGCATAAAAAATTCAAAAAAATCAAAAAATTGGGAAACCTTTGCATTGTGTCATTATATGTGGCCAAGTTCCCAGGAAAAATAACAAACTTGTAATACGGCAATTATTTTTAAAAAGTGTTCTCAGAAACGAGCTATCATGTGTGGAGATCAATGGCTTTCAAGCCAAATGATCAATCTTATGGCCACATTAATGGCATAGTTTGTTCAAATGATCTCATATTGTGCACAAGGGTGCATATTGGAATGGCAAACAATGTTGCCTAAGGAAGTTTTCATTTTCGTTGGACGAAAAAACCATTTTCCATTTTTCGACTGCCCGAAAGGAGGTTTTTTTGTGAAGGAACTACCAAATAATTGTTGCAAAATTGTACCAAATCATTTTTATAAAATACTAGGCCATATTTAATGCACAATTGACAAAATGGTTGGGTGTAAAAAGTTTTGATCCACCTCTCATGAAAAAGACAAATTTCCGCCGATTCAGTTGGAAGGGGGTCAAATTTGAACTACAGCTACCTCATAGTTTGCTATTTATTTTTTCCAAAAATCATTTCTATTTACGTAAGGACCTATTTAATCATAAAGACATAGTTTGGTGGCGATACGTCGAGGTTTGGGCGGTGGCTGAGGGCCCCAACTCTAGAGCGTGTAAACTCGCATGCCCGTCGCGTGGTCACCGCGTGACCGTAATGTTGCCATGTGTTCTGGGCGGCCTAGGCATGTCTAGTGGGTTAGGCACTCCCCAGGTTGGTGCTAGGAAGAAAATTACAACATAAGATTCTCACGAGGAGACCGATCAATGCTCAAACATGAATTAGCAGCCAAGTGTTTGATTAGCGGTACGGGAAATGCACATGGCCAATGTGCGTGAGTTTTGGCTGAGGATGATCATCTAGTAAGTAGAATGTCTTCACAAATTTTGAGCTCAAAAGGAGGATCCTAGGTGGTACTTGCTTTGCAAAGTACCACGCTGGACAAAAATATGAATGTTGAAGCTGGGCTCAAAATAATGAATGGAGTGAGCTGAAATTTTGTGGAGGATGGTTATTTGGGCATAGGAAAGCATTGTAGAAAATTGATACCATTTGGACATGCCAAAGTAGTACTTCCTTCACAATGCTCTTCTATGGACAGAAACTTGGGAAAACTAGTGTGAGAGATTGGATGAATGAAATGAGCTCAAAATTGGTGTAGGTAAGTTACTTCGGTATGGTCATGCGCTGGTAAATTTTCAGATCATTTGGGTAAGCCTAGCTAGTACTTACTTCACAAAGCTTCTCTCGAGGTAGAAACTTTGGAAATTTCCCGAGAAAGATTTACTAGGAAAATTGAGCTGAATATTATCATGTGGCAATGATTTGGGTATGGAAGAGTGCCCGAAAAGTTTGAGGGTAATAGAGGGGTCTATATAACACTTGCTTTGCAACGTGCCAATTTGGCCATAAAATATAAATTGAACCTGGGCTCACATAGATGATTTGACTAAGCTGCAATTTGGAGGAGGGTGATAATTTGGGCATATGAAGGAACTGTATAAATTTCATGTCATTTAGAGATATAAAAAAGGTACTTCCTTCACAATGCTTCTAGGTGGACAAAAACTTTGGAAATTTGCCGAAGAAGATTTGCTAGGCAAATGGAGCTGAATTTTGTCATGTGGTAATGATTTGTATAGGAAAGAGTGCCCAAAAATTCCGAGGGCAGTCAAGAATATATAAATAGCACTTCCTTCATAAAGTGTTGTTGTGAATAGAATAGGAAAATGAATATTGTTGAATTAGTTTTGAACTATGCAAGGAAGGATTTTTACATATTTTATGAAGATATGCCCCAAAGAATTTATGAGATTTTTTTGGGAATTTTGGGAATGATAGAAATATAGGTTGCTTCACAACCTAGGGCAAAAACTGCCACATGGACATGACACATAGGCAAAACTGATGAGATGGCACCTAGTCATCACAACCCACCACAATCTACAAGGCTATGACCATCTATATTGGTCATTAACAACTAGAAATAAGGCAGCGGACTAGCACTGTTTGCTTTGTGACCATTTCGTGTAAGGAAATTATGACCTTTCTGACCAAAATGGTCGCAATGGTTTAGGGTTTGGAGCCCCCTGAACAGCTTTTGACCAATTGGTCTAAAATGGTCACAAATTTATGACCAATTATTCGAGGGTCACTGACAGAAGGTCATAAGTTGACATATTTCTTGTAGTGCGGGAGCAGGAGACGGAGGAGCTCACCTAGCGGCACGCAAGGCGGCCCTTGACGGCTTAGGAGCAGCAGGGGTGTTGGTGGAGCAGCGGCGATGTCGCGGTGGCCGGAGATGGGGACGAGGTCAAATGGCGGCTGCGGTGCCTCCCAGCTCCAGCTGAGGCCACCGGTCGACGTAGTCGACCCCGGCGGAGCTCACCGATAGGGTCAGCGGGCGCGGGGCCGCCGGTGGCCGCAACAATGACGGAGGGCGGCGGCGACTGCGCTCGGGCCGCGGATCTAGAGGAGAGGAGGGGCGAAGCGAGCGCGTGGGCGAGAGAGAGAGAGAGAGAGAGAGAGAGAGAAGGGCAAGTGGGCGAGTGGGAGGCAAGGGGGTCGAGGCGTCAGGGGGGTCTTATCCCTCTCTCGCCGGCGACAGCGAGTGGGTTCGGCGGGGCTACGCCCCTGTTCCGACCCCGGTCGGGGGAACAGGGAAGGGGACGGGCAGGGGGGATCTGGGCTGGCTCGGGTGGGCAATGGTGGGCCGGCCCAGGTGGGCTTGGCCCCAGTGGGGCAGGGGCACTCCCCTCTCTCTCCTTTCCATTTCCCTTTTTCTTTTTATTTTTTTTTCTTTTCTGTTTTAGCTATTTTAGGCCACCTTCACATTTTGCAAAAATGTTGGTTCACCACCAAAATTACCAGAAGAATAATATCCACATGATGAACATTTTAGTTTTTATGTTTGAGCAATTTTGAATTTCACCTAGGATTTGAATTTGAATTCAACTGGAATTTGAAAGAACATGAAACAATAATGATCAGGCACATGTTTAGCAAAAAGATTAACTTAACCCCAGGGGTTAATGTAGCATCATTACACCGGGGTGTTACACGCTCCAAGCAAAACACATATCATGTGGTGAATAAAAATACAACTCCAAGTAAAGTTACCGATGAATGAAGACGAAAGAGGGGATGCCTTCCGGGGCATCCCCAAGCTTAGGATTTTGGTTTTCCTTGAATATTACCTTGGGGTGCCTTGGTCATCCCCAATCTTAGGCTCTTGTCACTCCTTATTCCATAGTCCATCGAATCTTTACACAAAACTTGAAAACTTCACAACACAAAACTTAACAGAAAACTCGTGAGCTCCGTTAGCGAAAGAAAACAAAACCCCACTTCAAGGTACGGTAATGAACTCATTATTTACTTATATTGGTGTTAAACATACTGTATTCCAACTTCCCTATGGTTTATAAACTATTTTACTAGCCATAGATTCATCAAAATAAGCAAACAACACACGAAAAACAGAATCTGTCAAAAACAGAACAGTCGGTAGTAATCTGTAGCTAACGCAAACTTCTGGAAACCCAAAAAATCTAAAATAAATTTATGGACGTGAGGAATTTATCTATTAACCATCTTCAAAAAGAATTAACTAAATATCACTCTCCAATAAAAAGTGGCAGCAATTCTCGTGAGCGCTAAAGTTTCTGTTTTTTACAGAAAGATCAAAAAGACTTCCCCCAAGTCTTCCCAACGGTTCTACTTGGCACAAACACTAATTAACACAAAAAACACAACCAAAACAGAGGGTATATAAATCATTTATTACTAAACAGGAGCAAAAAGCAAAGGACAGCAAAAAAATTGGGTTGCCTCCCAACAAGCGCTATCGTTTAACGCCCCTAGCTAGGCATCATGATTTCAATGATGCTCACATAAAAGATAAGAATTGTAACATAAAGAGAGCATCATGCAGAGTATGACTAGCGCATTTAAGTCTAACCCACTTCCTATTCATAGGGATTTTGTGAGAAAACAACTTATGGGAACAATAATCAACTAGCATAGGAGGGCAAAACAAGCATAACTTCAAAACTTTAAGCACATAGAGAGGAAACTTGATATTATTGCAATTCCTACAAGCATATGTTCGTCCCTCATAATAATTTTCAGTAGCATCATGAATGAATTCAACAATATAACCAGCACCTAAAGCATTCTTTTCATGATCTACAAGCATAGAAATTTTATTACTATCCACACAAGCAAAATTCTTCTCATGAATAATAGTGGGAGCAAACTCAACAAAATAATTATCATGTGAGGCATAATCCAGTTGAAAACTAAAATCATGATGACAAGTTTCATGGATATCATTATTCTTTATAGCATACAATTCATCACAATAATCATGATAGATAGCAACTTTGTTCTCATAACCAATTGGAACCTCTTCCGAAATAGTGGATTCATCACTAAATAAAGTCATGACCTCTCCAAATCCACTTTCATCAATATAATCATCATAAATAGGAGGCGTGCTTCCATCATAATAAATTTGCTCATCAAAACTTGGGTGACAAAAAATATCATCTTCATCAAACATAGCTTCCCCAAGCTTGTGGCTTTGCATATCATTAGCATCATGGATATTCAAGGAATCCATACTAACAACATTGCAATCATGCTCATCATTCAAATATTTAGTGCCAAACATTCTAATGCATTCTTCTCTAGAACTTGAGCACAATTATTGGAATCCTTATTTTCATGGTACATCTTAAAAAGATGAAGCATATGAGGTACCCTCAATTCCATTTTTTGTAATCTTCTTTTATAGACTAAACTAGTGATAAAACAAGAAACAAAAAGATTCGATTGCAAGATCTAAAGATATACCTTCAAGCGCTAACCTCCTCGGCAACGGCGCCAGAAAAGTGCCTGATGTCTACTATACAACCTTCTTCTTGTAGATGTTGTTGGGCCTCCAAGTTCAGAGGTTTGTAGGACAGTAGCAAATTTCCCTCAAGTGGATGACCTAAGGTTTATCAATCCATAGGAGGCGTAGGATGAAGATGGTCTCTCTCAAGCAACCCTGCAACCAAATAACAAAGAGTCTCTTGTGTCCCCAACACACCCAATACAATGGTAAATTGTATAGGTGCGCTAGTTTGGCGAAGAGATGGTGATACAAGTGCAATATGGATGGTAGATATAGGTTTTTGTAATCTGAAAATATAAAAGAGCAAGGTAACTAATGATAAAGGTGAGGACAAATGGTATTGCAATGCGTTGAAACAAGGCCTAGGGTTCATACTTTCACTAGTGCAAATTCTCTCAACAATAATAACATAATTGGATCACATAACTATCCCTCAACATGCAACAAAGAGTCACTCCAAAGTCACTAATAGCGGAGAACAAACGAAGAGATTATGGTAGGGTACGAAACCACCTCAAAGTTATTCTTTCTGATCGATCTATTCAAGAGTCCGTAGTAAAATAACATGAAGCTATTCTTTCTGTTCAATCTATCCTAGAGTTCATACTAGAATAACACCTTAAGACACAAATCAATCAAAACCCTAATGTCACCTAGATACTCCAATGTCACCTCAAGTATCCACGGGTATGATTGTACGATATGCATCACACAATCTCAGATTCATCTATTCAAACCAACACAAAGAACTTCAAAGAGTGCCCAAAAGTTTCTACCGGAGAGTCAAGACGAAAATGTGTGCCAACCCCTATGCATAGGTTCATGGGCGGAACCCACAAGTTGACCACCAAAACATGCATCAAGTGAATCAATAGAATAACCCATTGTCACCACGGTTATCCCACGCAAGACATACATCAAGTGTTCTCAAATCCTTAAAGACTCAATCCGATAAGATAACTTCAAAGGGAAAACTCAATCCATTACAAGAGATTAGAGGGGGAGAAACATCATAAGATCCAACTATAATAGCAAAGCTTGCGATACATGAAGATCGTATCACCTCAAGAACACGAGAGAGAGAGAGAGAGATCAAACACATAGCTACTGGTACATACCCTAAGCCCCGAGGGAGAACTACTCCCTCCTCGTCATGGAGAGCACCGGGATGATGAAGATGGCCACCGGAGAGGGATTTCCCCCTCCGGCAGGGTGCCGGAACGGGTCAGATTGGTTTCCAGTGGCTACGGAGGCTTCTGGCGGCGGAACTCCCGATCTATCGTGCTCCCCGAAGTTTTTAGGGTATATGGGTATATATATGGGAGGAAGAAGTACGTCTTTGGACCTCCAGGCTATCCGCGAGGCAGGGGGCGCGCCCAGGGGGGTGGGCGCGCCCCCCACCCTTGTGGGCAGCCCAAGACTCTCCTGGTCCAACTCCTATACTCTGTGGGCTTCTTCTGGTCCAAAAATAAGTTCCGTGAAGTTTCAGGTCAATTGGACTCCATTTGATTTTCCTTTTCTGTGATACTCTAAAACAAGGAAAAACAGAAACTTGCACTGGCACTGGGCTCTAGGTTAATAGGTTAGTCCCAAAAATCATATAAAATAGCATATAAATGCATATAAAACATCCAAGGTTGATAATATGATAGCACGGAACAATCAAAAATTATAGATACATTGGAGATGTATCAGGAGGCGAAGGCACCCAAGAGGGGGAAGGGCTCCCTTGCGGATAACTCCGCGTGGGATGTCGATAGCAGTCCTAAGCGAATGCCCCAGACCAAGCCTCGGGCCGCCTCGTAAGTACCAAAAACCTTATGGACGTCCAAATGCCTGGCCTCTCCATTTTGTAATATTCATATGTTTAAATTATGTCATCGCAGTCCAGCCCGTGACAGCTCCCCGCGATCCTCGATAGAGGGTTCACTAGATTCAAAGGAGATGGCTAGCATGTCACCGCCTCCCGCTCACTCTGTCTCGGCCAAGGGTGATACGTCTCCAACGTATCTATAATTTTTTATTGTTCCATGCTATTATATTATCTGTTTTGGATGTTAATGGGCTTTATTTTATAGTTTTATATTATTTTTGGGACTAACTTATTAACTGGAGGCCCATCCCAAATTGTTGTTTTTTTGCCTATTTTAGTGTTTCACAGAAAAGGAATATCAAACGGAGTCCAAACGGAATGAAACCTTCGGAAGCGTTATTTTTTGGAACAAACGTTATCCAGGAGACTTGGAGTGGACGTCAAGAAATAATCGAGGAGGTTACAAGGCAGGGGGCGCACCCACCCCCCTTGGGCCTGCCCTCCACCCTCGTGGGCCCCTCGCTGCTCCACCGACCTACTTCTTCCTCCTATATATATCCATATACCCCACAAACATCCAAGAGCACCACAAAACCCTATTTCCACCGCCGCAACCTTCTGTACCCAAGAGATCCCATCTTGGGGCCTTTTCCGGAGCTTCGCCGGAGGGGGCATTGATCACGGAGGGCCTCTACATCAACTCCATGGCCCCTCCTATGATGTGTGAGTAGTTTACTTCAGACCTTCGGGTCCATAGCTAGTAGCTAGATGGCTTCTTCTCTCTCTTGGATCTCAATACAAAGTTCTCCTTGATTCTCTTGGAGATCTATTCGATGTAATCTTCTTTTGCGGTGTGTTTGTCGAGATCCGATGAATTGTGGGTTTATGATCAAGTCTATCTATGAACAATATTTGAATCTTCTCTGAATTCTTTTATGTGTGATTGGTTTATCTTTGCCAGTCTCTTCGAATTATCAGTTTGGTTTGGCCTACTAGATTGATCTTTCTTGCAATGGGAGAAGTGCTTAGCTTTGGGTTCAATCTTGCGGTGCTCGATCCCAATGACAGAAAGGGAAACGACACGTATTGTATTGTTGCCATCGAGGTTAAAAATATGGGGTTTATATCATATTGCATGTGTTTATCCCTCTACATCATGTCATCTTGCTTAAGGCCTTACTCCGTTCTTATGAACTTAATACTCTAGATGCATGCTGGATAGCAGTCGATGTGTGGAGTAATAGTGGTAGATGCAGGCAGGAGTCGGTCTACTTGTCACAGACGTGATGCCTATATACATGATCATACCTAGATATTCTCATAATTATTCGCTTTTCAATCAATTGCTTGATAGTTATTTGTTCACCCACCCTAATACTTATGCTATCTTGAGAGAAGCCACTAGTGAGACCTATGGCCCCGGGTCTATTCTCCATCATACAAGTTTCCAATCTATTTTATTTTGCAATCTTTACTTTCAATCTATATCATAAAAATACCAAAAATATTTATCTTATTATTATTATCTCTATCAGATCTCACTCTTGCAAGTGGCCGTGAAGGGATTGACAACCCCTTTATCGCGTTGGTTGCGAGGTTCTTATTTGTTTGTGTAGGTACGAGGTGACTCGCGCGTGGTCTCCTACTGGATTGATACGTTGGTTCTCAAAAACTGAGGGAAATACTTACGCTGCTTTACTGCATCACCCTTTCCTCTTCAAGGGAAAACCAACGCAATGCTCAAGAGGTAATAAGAAGGATTTCTGGCACCGTTGCCAGGGAGATCTACGCCAAGTCAAGACATACCAAGTACCCATCACAACTCTTGTCCTTCGCATTACATTATTTGCCATTTGCCTCTCGTTTTCCTCTCCCCCACTTCACCCTTGCCGCTTTATTCGCCCTCTTTTTCCATTCCCCTTCTCTTTTTCAATTTGCCTCTTTTGCATGTTTCTTGTTTGCTTATGTGTTGGATTGCTTGCTTGTCACGATGGCTCAAGATAATGCTAAATTGTGTGACTTTGCCAATACCAACAATAGTGATTTTATTAGCACTCCGATTGGTCCTCTTACCGATGCTGAATCTTGTGAGGTTAATACTGCTTTGCTGAATCTTGTCATGAAAGATCCATTTTCTGGCCTTCCTAGTGAAGATGTCGCTACCCATCTAAACAACTTTATTGATTTGTGTGACATGCAAAATAAGAAAGATGTGGATAATGATATTGTTAAACTTAAACTATTTCCATTTTCTCTTAGAGATCATGCTAAAGCTTGGTTTTCGTCTTTGCCTAAAAATAGTATTGATTCATGGAATAAGTGCAAAGATGTTTTTATCTCTAAGTATTTTCCTCCCGCTAAGATCATCTCTCTTAGAAATGATATTATGAATTTTAAGCAACTTGATCATGAACATGTTGCACAATCTTAGGAGAGGATGAAATTAATGATACGTAATTGCCCTACACATGGTTTGAATTTATGGATGATTATACAAAAAAATTATGCCGGATTGAATTTTGCTTGTAGAAATCATTTAGATTCGTACGCGGGAGTCACTTTTATGGAAATCACTTTAGGAGAAGCTACCAAACTCCTAGGTAATATTATGGTTACTTATTCTCAATAGCACACTGAAAGATCTACTAGTAAAAAAGTTCATGCGATTGAAGAGATTAATTTTTTGAGTGGAAAGATGGATGAACTTATCAAATTGTTTGCTAATAAGAGTTCTCCTACTGGTCCTAATGATATGCCTTTGTCCACTTTGATTGAGAATAATAATGAATCTATGGATTTGAATTTTGTTGGTAGGAACAATTTCGGTAATAACGCGTATAGAGGTAATTTTAATTCTAGTCCGTTTTCTAGTAATTCCTCTAATAATTATGGTAATTCCTCCGACAATTATTATGGAAATTATAATAAGATGCCCTCTGATTTTGAATATAGTGTTAAATAATTTATTACTTTGCAAAAGAGTTTCAATGCTTTGATTGAAGAAAAATTGCTTAAGATTGATGAGTTGGCTAGGATTGTGGATAGAATTTCTCTTGATGTTGATTCTTTGAAACTTAGATCTATTCCACCTAAGCATTATATCAATGAGTCTCTCGAAGCCATCAGAATTTCCATTGATGAGTGCAAAGAAAGAACCGCTAGGATACGTGCTAAGAAAGATTGCTTTGTAAAAGCGTGTTCTTCTAGTTTTCATGATAATAAGGATGAAGATCTAAAAGTGATTGATGTGTCCCCTATTAAATCCTTATTTTTCAATATGAATCTTGATAATTATGGGACTGGAGATGAGTCAACTTTAGTTAGAAGGCATCCCAAAAATTCGGAGTTTTTAGTTCTTGATGCAAAAATTGTTAAAAGTGGGATTGAAGAGGTTAAAACTTTAGATAGCAACGAACCCACTATCTTGGATTTCAAGGAATTTAATTATGATAATTGCTCTTTGATAGATTGTATTTCCTTGTTGCAATCCGTGCTAAATTCTCCTCATGCTTATAGTCAAAATAAAGCTTTTACTAAACATGTCGTTGATGTTTTGATGCAATCTTATGAAGAAAAACTTGAGTTGGAAGTTTCTATCCCTAGAAAACTTTATGATGAGTGGGAATCTACAATTGAAATTAAAGATCATGAATGATATGCTTTGTGTGATTTGGGTGCTAGTGTTTCCACGATCCCAAAAACTTTGTCTGATTTGCTAGGTTTCTGTGAATTTGATGATTGTTCTCTGAACTTGCACCTTGTGGATTCCACTATTAAGAAACCTATGGAAAAGATTAATGATGTTCTTATTGTTGCAAATAGGAATTATGTGCCCGTAGATTTCATTGCTCTTGATATAGATTGCAATCCTTCATGACCTATTATTCTTGGTAGACCTTTCCTTGGAACGATTGGTGAAATTATTGATATGCAGGAAGGGAATATTAAATTCCAATTTCCGTTAAGGAAAGGCATGGAACACTTCCCTGGAAAGAAAATTAAATTACCATATGAATCTATTATGAGAGCCACTTATGGATTGCCTACCAAAGATGGCAATACCTAGATCTATCTTCGCGTTTATACCTAGCTAGGGGCGTTAAACGATAGCGCTTGTTGGGAGGCAACCCAATTTTATTTTTGTCCCTTACTTTTTCCTACTGTTTAGTAATAAATAATTCATATGTCCTCTGTTATTATTGAGTTTTTATGTTTTAATTAGTGTTTGTGCCAAGTAGAACCGTTGGGAAGACTTGGGGAAAGTCCTTTTGATCTTGCTGTAAAAAACAGAAACTTTAGTGCCCACGAGAATTGCTTCCATTTTTATTGGAGAGTGATATTTTGTTAATTATTTTTGCATATGATTAATAGATAAATTCCTCACGTCCAAAAATTTATTTTAGAATTTTTGGGGTTCTAGAAGTTTGCGTTAGTTACAGATTACTACAGACTGTTCTGTTTTTGACAGATTATGTTTTTCGTGTGTTGTTTGCTTATTTTGATGAATCTATGGCTAGTAATAGAGTTTATGAACCATAGAGAAGTTGGAATACAGTAGGTTTAACACCAATATAAATAAAGAATGAGTTCATTACAGTACCTTGAAGTGGTGTTTTGTTTTCTTTCGCTAACGGAGCTCATGAGATTATCTGTTAAGTTTTGTGTTGTGAAGTTTTCAAGTTTTGGGTAAAGATTTGATGGATTATGGAACAAGGATTGGAAAGAGCCTAAGCTTGGGGATTCCCAAGGCACCCCAAGGTAAATCCAAGGACACCAAAAAGCCTAAGCTTGGGGATGCCCCGGAAGGCATCCCCTCTTTTGTCTTCGTTCATCGATAACTTTAGTTGGAGCTATATTTTTATTCACCACATGATATGTGTTTTGCTTGGAGCATCTTGTATGATTTGAGTCTTTTATTTTTAGTTTACCACAATCATCCTTGCTGTGCACACCTTTTGAGAGAGACACACATGAATTAGAATTTATTAGGATACTCTATGTGCTTCACTTATATCTTTTGAGCTATATAGTTTTTGCTCTAGTGCTTCACTTATATCTTTTAGAGCACGGTGGTGGTTTTATTTTATAGAAATAATTGATCTCTCATGCTTCACTTATATTATTTTGAGAGTCCTTTAGAACAACATGGCAATTTGCTTTTAGGAATAATAAAAACTTTCATATAAGTGCATTGAATACTAAGAGAAGTTTGATACTTGATAATTGTTTTGAGATATGGAGATGGTGATATTAGAGTCATGCTAGTTGATTGGTTGTGAATTTGAGAAATACTTGTGATGAATTTTGTGATTCCTGTAGCATGCACGTATGGTGAACCGTTATGTGATGAAGTCGGAGCATGATTTATTTATTGATTGCCTTCCTTATGAGTGGCGGTCGGGGATGAGCGATGGTATTTTCCTACCAATCTATCCCCCTAGGAGCATGCGCGTAGTACTTTGTTTCAATAACTAATAGATTTTTGCAATAAGTATGTGAGTTCTTTATGACTAATGTTGAGTCAAAGGATTATACGCACCCTCACCCTTCCACCATTGCTAGCCTCTCTAGTACCGCACAACTTTCGCCGGTACCATAAACCCACCATATACCTTCCTCAAAACAGCCACCATACCTACCTATTATGGCATTTCCATAGCCATTCCAAGATATATTGCCATGCAACTTTCCACCGTTCCGTTTTCTATGACACGCTTCATCATTGTCATATTGATTTGCATGATCATGTAGTTGACATCGTATTTGTGGCAAAGCCACCGTTCATAATTTTTTCATACGTGTCACTCTTGATTCATTGCACATCCCGGTACACCACCAGAGGCATTCACATGGAGTCATATTCTGTTCTAAGTATTGAGTTGTAATTCTTGAGTTGTAAGTAAAAAGAAGTGTGATGATCATCATTATTAGAGCATTGTCCCAGTGAGGAAAGGATGATGGAGACTATGATTCCCCCACAAGTCAGGACGAGACTCTAGACGAAAACAAGAGTGAGAAAAGAGGCCAAAAAAAGAATGAAGGCCCAAATAAAAATGAGAGAAAAAGAGAGAAGGGACAATGTTACTATCATTTTTCCACACTTGTGCTTCAAAGTAGCACCATGATCTTCATGATAGAGAGTCTCCTATGTTGTCACTTTCATGGACTAGTGGGAATTTTACATTATAGAACTTGGCTTGTATATTCCAATGATGGGCTTCCTCAAATTGCCCTAGGTCTTTGTGAGCAAGCAAGTTGGATGCACACCCTTTCATACACTTATAGCTCTAATGCATCCGTTGCATGGCAATCCCTACTCACTCACATTGATATCTATTAATGGGCATCTCCATAGCCCATCGATACGCCTAGTTGATGTGAGACTATCTTCTCCTTTTTGTCTTCTCCACAACCACCATTCTATTCCACCTATAGTGCTATATCCATGGCTCACCCTCATGTATTGCGTGAAAATTGAAAAAGTTTGAGAACATTAAAATTATGAAACAATTGCTTGGATTGTTATCAGGGTTGCGCATGATTTAACATTTTGTGTGATGAAGATAGAGCATAGCCAGACTATATGATTTTGTAGGGATAACTTTGTTTAGCCATGTTATTTTGAGAAGACATAATTGCTTAGTTAGTATGCTTCAAGTATTATTATTTCTATGTCAATATTAAACTTTTATCTTGAATATTTCGGATCTGAACATTCATGCCACAATAAAGAAAAAATTACATTGAGAAATATGTTGGGAAGCATTCCACATCAAAAATTCTGTTTTTATCATTTACCAACTCGAGGACGAGCAGGAATTAAGCTTGGGGATGCTTGATGCGTCTCCAACGTGTCTATAATTTTTGATTATTCCATGCTATTATATTATTTGTTTTGGATGTTAATGGGCTTTATTTTACACTTTTATATTATTTTTGGGACTAACCTATTAACCAAAGGCCCAGCCCAAATTACTGTTTTTTGCCTATTTTAGTGTTTCGCAGAAAAGGAATATCAAACGGAGTCCAAACGGAATGAAACCTTCGGGAGCGTTATTTTTGGAACAAACGTGAACCAGGAGACTTGGAGTGGACGTCAAGAAACAATCAAGGAGGTCACGAGGTAGGGGGAGCGCCCACCCCCTTGGGCGTGCGCTCCACCCTCGTGGGCCCCTCGTTGCTCCACCGACCTACTTCTTCCTGCTATATATACCCATATGCCCTACAAACATCTAGGAGCACCACGAAACCCTATTTCCACCGCCGCAACCTTCTGTACCCAAGAGATCCCATCTTGGGGTCTTTTCTGAAGCTCTGCCGGAGGGGACATTGTTCACGAAGGGCATGTACATCAACTCCATGGCCCCTCCGATGATGTGTGAGTAGTTTACTTCAGACCTTCGGGTCAATAGCTAGAAGCTAGATGGCTTCTTCTCTCTCTTTGGATCTCAATACAAAGTTCTCCTCGATTCTCTTGGAGATCTATTCGATGTAATCTTCTTTTGCGGTGTGTTTGTCGAGATCTGGTCAATTTTGGGTTTATGATCAAGTCTATCTATGAACAATATTTGAATGTTCTCTGAATTCTTTTATGTATGATTGGTTTATCTTTGAAAGTCTCTTTGAATTATCAGTTTGGTTTGTCCTACTAGATTGATCTTTCTTGCAATGAGAAAAGTGCTTAGCTTTGGGTTCAATCTTGCGGTGCTCGATCCCAGTGACAGAAAGGGAAACGACAGGTATTGTATTGTTGCCATGGAGGATAAAAAGATGGGGTTTATATCATATTGCATGAGTTTATCCCTCTACATCATGTCATCTTGCTTAAGGCGTTACTCTATTCTTATGAACTTAATACTCTAGATGCATGCTGGATAGCGGTCGATGTGTGGAGTAATAGTAGTAGATGCAGGCAGGAGTCGGTCTACTTTTCACAGATGTGATGCCTATATACATGATCATACCTAGATACTCTCATAATTATTCGCTTTTTCTATCAATTGCTCGATAGTAATTTGTTCAACCACCGTAATACTTATGCTATCTTGAGAGAAGCCACTAGTGAAACCTATGGCCCCCGGGTCTATTCTCCAGCATACATGTTTCCAATCTATTTTATTTCGCAATCTTTACTTTCAATCTATATCATAAAAATACCAAAAATATTTATCGTATTATTATTATCTCTATCAGATCTCACTCTTGCAAGTGGTCGTGAAGGGATTGACAACCCCTTTATTGCGTTGGTTGTGAGGTTCTTATTTGTTTGTGTAGGTACGAGGTGACTCGCGCGTGATCTCCTACTGGATTGATACCTTGGTTCTCAAAAACTGAGGGAAATACTTACGCTGCTTTACTGCATCAGCCTTTCCTCCTCAAGGGAAAACCAACGCAGTGCTCGAGAGGTAGCAAAGGGTGATGACGAGGTGGTGTCCCAAAGGACCTTTCCAGACCGGGGGAGGTTTCGGAGATCATCGGGGTGGCGCCCAAGGATGACTCCTCGGCCACCGGACACATGGGGGAAAAGCCCTTGTGAGGACTGGTGATGGGGGCGAAATCCCATTCGGCCCCAGCCGGATACCATTCCGGAGACCTACGCGGCTCCGGAGTCCAGCGAACGGCCTTCCCTGAAAGGAGGAGGTGTGCCTATTCCGCCGGTGACCTCTGTCCAACCAGAGGCACCGGATAATCTACTGGAAGCGCTGCGAGGCGCTTCCATTGTGGATGAACACCGTGTCCTTATGGGTACGGTGATCGAGAAGGTTTAGTCCGCCAAAAGTGGACTGACCGAAGCCCACGCTAGCCTTTTAAGAGGCTTTGAGGTAAGTAATGTAATTGTAGAAAGGATATCATAGTGTAGACAGTAGCCCCTGATGCTCTGTTCGGTGTTCGGGAAAAAAGCCGAACAGAGGATCAAAATAATTTTCGCAGGAGTCTAACATAAGATGTCTATGTGAATAAACAGGCGTCGCTGCTGGCTGCTGCCGCTCATACTGCGGAGGTTTCCGTCCTGAAGCAGAGCCTGGAGCGAGCCGAAGAAGAGCTCAGCCTCATGAAGAAGCAGCTGGAGAACAGCCAAGGTATGCAGTGACCTGCGCGTATATTTAGGAAGGATGAATGTTTCGTGTTGATTGAAGTGTCATCAATTTTATTAGGGGCCACGACCGAGGTGGCGGCCCTCAAGAAGGCATTAGCCGAGGCCGAGGACAAAGCGGCCAAGGAGCCGTGCGCGAGAAGCACGAGGCCCGGGTCAGCGAGGTCCAGCAAGAGCTCCAGGACGCCGTCAAGAAGTATGAGTCCTTGGAGCGTGATTCTAAGACGCAAGCGTCCGAACTTGCGAAGGCCCGCCAGAGCACACAAGAGGCTCGAGCCGATGCCCAGAGCGTCCTTCAGGAAATCCAGACGGCCAAGAAGATTGCAGCGGGTAAGGCTTTCATTATGCAAAGCAAGTCTGTGAGGGAAACATTCTTTTTACTTACCCAAATTTGGAGCTCTCCAGGGTCATTTACGGATTTGCCGTGCAGCGTATCAGATGCTGCTGAGTTCTATCGAGCTGAAGAAGGGAGTTCTATGGAGAAGCTGTTCTGGTCTCAATATCTTGGACCATAACATCTGGTGCCCTTCAACACCAGCTGAAATAGCTGGTCAAGCTGCACAAGGCGGCCGAGCTAGCCATGAAGGACCTGATAGTCCGACTATGGCCTGCCGCGCTGATACCCAGCAGCTACTTCGGACTTGTGAAGCGGCTTGTTAGTGCCTGCCCACGGCTTGAGGTCCTAAAGCAGCCGGTCTATATTCAAGGTGCCCGGATGGCCTTCGCCTGTGTCAAGATGCACTGGGCGAAGATGGATGCCAAGAAGCTGATGACCGAGGGGCTGCCTGAGGGCAAGGATCACCGCCGACCCGAATTATATTTTGATGGTGTCCTGGAGGGATCCCTCCTTGTGGCAGAGCAATGTGCGAACGATGTTATATTCCCATGAAAATATTCGTATTATCCTGTCCTGTAACATGAAACAATGATGTTATGTAATATAATGCTTGTTATATTTTAATTTTTTTCCTCCTGTGTGGCCGTGTTGTATGAAATATGAGGGTTGGCCAGTCGTCGGCTTCTGCCCCCATGTAGGTAGTACGGGGGTGTTCGGGATGGAATCTAAACAATCTTTATCCAATTATATGGTCCTTGAAGGAGTTGTTTAGCGCAACGAACCAAGCAACCAGACTATGCGGCTTGAACGCCCTCACTTAGCCATAGGAGTTTTACAACGAAAACATGGGCACAACCCCTAGTATCCGAACTAGAGTGTTATAAGCATCTGATCGAGAAGTACCGATCCTTCGCGTAATGCAGAAGAAATCTCCAATGATTTGTAACCTCCGAACAGCTGACCGGCTCTCGCCACATCATGACAGTCAGTTTTCGGCTTTCTCTACTGAGGTGCTCCTTTGGATAAACCAAGGCACAATGGCAGTAGTTCTCCCTTTACTATCTTAGCCGATATAACGGAACGTAAGGTAGCAAGCACAGGAGCCGGGCAACCCAACTATTGACCAAAGACATGATTTAGAGCCAATGCATATAATGCTAAATTCGGGGTGCCGAATTATACTTATAAAAAGTGTTCGGACTTTTGTTGCCGTAATGTGGGGTGCTATGAAGCTCCTGGCAAACATCAAACGTACCAAAGTTTACGGGTGCGACCTGATAGGGTTATCCACAGGGGAGCTGAAAAAAAGGAAACGATAAAGGTACAAAGGTAAAAGGCTGTGGTCCTAAAGCTCCATCCGCAAACTGTTCTCATTGTAATTTAATTAGTATGTCAAGGCGCATTGATACAGGAAGTGCGATAAGCAACTGGCTATTTGACATGCCGAAACCAAGGGAGGGCTGCATGTGGGTCCTGAAAAAACAGGTAGAGTTATCTTTAACGGAATCACCTAAAAAATCCCCCATATGTCTGTGTTTCTCGTCATCTTGGTGTGTTTATCCTTCAAGAGGACCGATGACCCGACCACCAGATGGGGCCTATGTGATTGAAACCTGAAAAGGAAACAAGTAAAAGTGAAAGTGTGTGTGTATCCGATATCGGTTGAGCCGTACTATGGACCACAAGCTAGCTATGCCTCCGTCGATGCCCATGGGATTTTGAGTGTGTAGTTATGTACGCGCGACACGAATGCCACCACTTTATCGGGACTTAGACGGAGGCCCGATTGCTAGTCGAGCTCCTGACGAGCCGAGCTCTCCTGCTGTAGAGTAGTTCGGACCCTCTTAACGGTGTTTGTGGGCTCGGCAGACGAATTAAGGTTCTGCTTGAGAAGGCCGCTGTGTACTTCTGCTGCTAAGGCAGCTGTGTGCTCTTCTGTACGGAGGGAGCGTTCCGTATTTCCATTGACCGTTATGACACCGCGTGGACCGGGCATCTTGAGCTTGAGATAAGCATAGTGTGGTACTGCGTTGAATCGAGCAAACACAGTTCGTCCGAGTAGTGCGTGATAGCCGCTGCAGAAGGGGACGATATCGAAGAATAACTCCTCGCTTCGGAAGTTGTCCGGAGATCCGAAGACAACCTCTAGTGTGATTGAGCACGTACAGCGGGCTTCTACACCTGGTATGACTCCTTTGAAGGTAGTCCTTGTGGGCTTGATCCGTGATGGTTCAATGCCCATTTTTCGCGCTATATCCTGATAGAGCAGATTGAGGCTGCTACCTCCGTCCATAAGGACGCGAGTCAGGTGGAACCCATCAATTATTGGGTCTAGGACCAGTGCGGCTGAACCACCGTGACGGATACTAGTGGGATGATCCCGGCAATCAAAAGTGATCAGACATGATGACCATGGATTAAATTTTGGGGCGACTGGCTCTATCGCGTAGACGTCCCTGAGCACGCGCTTGCGCTCCCTCTTGGGGATGTGGGTAGCATATATCATGTTCACCGTTTTGACCTGAGGGGGGAACTTCTTTTGTCCCCCTGTGTTCGGTTGCCGGGGCTCTTCGTCATCGTCCTTGCTTTGCGACCCCTTTTCCCTGTTCTCCGCATTTAATTTGCCGACCTATTTAAAAACCCAGCAATCTCTATTTGTATGATTGGGTGGTTTGTCCAGGGTGCCATGAATCTGGCATGGACGATCAAGTATGCGGTCCAAGCTGGATGGGCCTGAATTGTTCTTTTGGAACGGCTTCTTCTGCTGACTGGACTTAGAGCCACTGAATCCGGCATTGACCGTCGTATCCTCGGTGTTATCACTGTTGTTTCGACGCTTGTATCTGTTGCATCGAGACTTGTCTTTCTTATTTTTAACTTCAGGGGTGCCGGCGTCGCTTGCATTGTTTTTGCTACGGGCCAACCAACTATCCTCACCCGCACAGAAGCGGGTCATGAGTGCCGTGAGGGCCGCCATGGATTTTGGCTTTTCTTGGTCAAGGTGGCGAGCGAGCCATTCGTCGCGAATGCCATGTTTGAAGGCTTCTAGGGCTTCGGCATCCGGACAATCAACAATTTGGTTCTTTTTAGTTAAGAATCTAGTCCAGAATTTCCTGGCGGACTCTCCAGGTTGTTAAACTATCTGGCTTAAGTCATTGGCGTCTGGTGGCCGGACATATGTACCTTGGAAGTTGTCGAGGAAGGCTTCTTCCAAGTCCTCCCAGCTGCCGATAGAATTTTCAGGCAGGCTGTTTAACCAGTGCCGAGCTGGCCCCTTGAGTTTTAAAGGAAGGTATTTGATGGCGTGGAGGTCATCGTCGTGGGCCATATGAATGTGCAGAATTGATACGTCTCCGTCGTATCTACTTTTCCAAACACTCTTGCCCTTGTTTTGGACTCTACCTTGCATGATTTGAATGGAACTAACCCGGACTGACGATGTTTTCAGCAGAATTGCCATGGTGTTATTTATGTGCAGAAACAAAAGTTCTTGGAATGACCTGAAACTCCACGGAGAGTATTCTTGGAAATAATAAAAAATACTGGCAAAGAATCAAGACCAGGGGGCCCACACCCTAGCCACGAGGGTGGGGGCGCGCCTGCCCCCCTGGGCACGCCCCCTGCCTCGTGGGCCCCCTGGAGCTCCACCGACCTCAACCTTGACTCCATATATTCGTGTTCGGGGAGAAAAAATGAAGAAGAAGGATTCATCGCGTTTACGATACGGAGCCGCCGCCAAGCCCTAAACTCTCTCAGGAGGGCTGATCTAGAGTCCATTCGGGGCTCCCGAGAGGGGAATCCGTCGCCATCGTCATCATCAACCATCCTCCATCACCAATTTCATGATGCTCGCCGCCGTGCGTGAGTAATTCCATCATAGGCTTGCTGGACGGTGATGGGTTGGATGAGATTTATCATGTAATCGAGTTAGTTTTCTTAGGGTTTGATCCCTAGTATCCACTATGTTCTGAGATTGATGTTGCTATGACTTTGCTATGCTTAATGCTTGTCACTTGGGCCAGAGTACCATGATTTCAGATCTGAACCTATTATGTTTTCATGAATATATGTAAGTTCTTGATCCTATCTTGCAAGTCTATAGTCACCTACTATGTGTTATGATCCGGCAACCCCGAAGTGACAATAATCGGGACCACTTTCGGTGATGACCGTAATTTGAGGAGTTCATGTATTCACTATGTGTTAATGCTTTGGTCCGGTACTCTATTAAAAGGAGGCCTTAATATCCCTTAGTTTCCGCTAGGACCCCGCTGCGACGGGAGGGTAGGACAAAAGATGTCATGCAAGTTCTTTTCCATAAGAACGTATGACTATATTCGGAATACATGCCTACATTACATTGATGAATTGGAGCTAGTTCTGTGTCACCCTAGGTTATGACTGTTACATGATGAACCGCATCCGGCATAATTCTCCATCATTGATCCATTGCCTACGAGCTTTCCATATATTGTTCTTCGCTTATTTACTTTTCCATTGCTATTGTTATTATCACTACAAAACACCAAAAATATTACTTTTGCTATCATTACCTTTTGCTACCGTTACCATTACTATCATATTACTTTGCTACTAAACACTTTGCTACGGATACTAAGTTTCCAGGTGTGGTTGAATTGTCAACTTAGCTGCTAATACTTGAGAATATTCTTTGGCTCCCCTTGTGTCGAATCAATAAATTTGGGTTGAATACTCTACCCTCGAAAACTGTTGCGATCCCCTATACTTGTGGGTTATTAAGACTATTTTCTGGCGCCGTTGCCGGGGAGCATAGCTCTATTCTTTGAGTCACTTGGGATTTATATCTGCTTATCATTATGAAGAACTTGAGAGATCCAAAAACAAAAATTTATCCCTCAACTACGAGGGGAGGTAAGGAACTGCCATCTAGCTCTGCACTTGATTCACCTTCTGTTTTGAGTAAGCTTGTGACACCTAAACCTGCTTCTGCTATTAATTCTGATATGTCGCATATTATTGATGACGCCACTTCTGCTATGCATGATACTTATGATGAAACTACTTCTATGCTTGATACTATTGTGCCACTTGGTGAATTTCTTGATGAACAACTTTCTAGGGCTAGAGATAATGAAATTATTCAAACTGATAATACTGATGAAAGTAATGATGAAGGCTCTCCTAATAAATATGAATTACTTGTTGTGCCTTAGGGCTCTGTTATGGATGAAGAAACTAAAAGAGACTTTATTGCATGCAACGATAGAAGAGATCTTAAAAAATTATTAGCTAAGCTTAAACAAAAAAACTCTGAATGCTAGAATGAAATATGATCCTGCTTTATGCTACTTCACCTATCTTTGTTACTGATAAGGATTATGAATTCTCTATTGATCCTGATATAATTACTTTGGTTGAATCTGATCCTTTCTATGGTTATGAATCTGGAACTGTTGTGGCACATCTTACTAAATTAAATGATATAGCTACCCTGTTCACTAATGATGAGAGAACTCGCTACTTTTATATCCTTAAAATATTTCCGTTTTCATTAAAGGGTGATGCTAAGATATGGTTTAATTCTCTTGATCCTGGTTGTGTGCGTAGTCCCCAGGATATGATTTATTACTTCTCTGCTAAATATTTCCCTGCTCATAAGAAACAAGCTGCCTTAAGGGATATAAAAATTTTTGTGCAAATTGAAGAAGAGAGTCTCCCACAAGCTTGGGGGAGGCTTCTCCAATTACTTAATGCTTTGCCTGATCATCCTCTTAAGAAAAATGAAATACTTGATATCTTTTATAATGGACTAACCGATGCTTCCAGAGATTACCTCGATAGTTGTGCTGGTTCAGTTTTCAGGGAAAGAACACCAGATGAAGCTGAAATTTTATTGAATAATATGTTGACAAATGAAAATAATTGGACACTTCCTGAGCCAGCTCCTGAGCCAACTCCTGATCCTATTCCTAAACCAACTCCGAAGAAAAGAGGTGTTCTATTTCTCAGTCCTGAAGATATGCAAGAGGCAAAGAAATCTATGAAAGAAAAGGGTATTAAAGCTGAAGATATTAAGAACTTACCTCCTATTGAAGAAATACATGGTCTTAATTTACCGCCCATTGAAGAAACACATGGTCTTGATAACCTGACACAAGTAGTAAAGGTAAATTCTCTCTATAGATATGATAAAGGTGAAATCCCATTTACTAAGTTTGCTAGCCCATGCTTGGATGAGTTTGATGACTTTATGGTTAAACAAGAAAACCTAAATGCTTATTTTGGTAGAGAATTAAAATGCAATGCTGATATGCTTGAACACTTGGATGATTATATGGCTAATGTTAAAGGTGAACTTAAACTTATTAGTAAACATGCTTCTATGGTTACCACTCAAGTAGAACAAGTACTTAAAGCTCAAAATGATTTGCTCAATGAATTGAATAGTAAGAATAATGACTATGCTGTTAGAGTGGCTACTAGAACTGGTAAAATGACTCAGGAACCTTTGTATCCTGAAGGCCACCCTAAGCGAATTGAGCAAGATTCTCAGAGAAATAATATAGATGCACCTAGTCCTTCTAAGAGGAAGAAAAAGAAAATGGATAGGACTTTGCATGCTTCTAGTGAACCTGTTGCTGACACACCTGAGAATCCCAATGATATTTCTATTTCTGATGCTGAAACACAATCTAGTAATGAACATGAAACTAGTGATAATGTGAATAATGATGCTCATGTTTATGCTCAACCTAGCAATGATAATGATATAGAAATTGAACCTGCTGTTGATCTTGATAACCCACAATCAAAGAATCAATGTTATGATAAAAGAGACTTTGTTGCTAGGAAACACGGTAAGGAAAGAGATCCTTGGGTTCAGAAATCCATGCCTTTTCCTCCTAAGCCATCCAAGAAAAAGGATGATGAGGATTTTGAGCGCTTTGCTGAAATGATTAGACCTATCTTTTTGCGTATGCGTTTGACAGATATGATTAAAATGAATCCTTATGCTAAGTATATGAAAGATATTGTCACTAATAAAAGAAAGATACCGGAAGCTGAGATTTCCACCATGCTTGCTAATTATACTTTTAAGGGCGGAATACCTAAGAAACTAGGAGATCCAAGAGTACCAACTATACCATGCTCCATTAAAAGAAACTATGTTAAAACCGCTTTATGTGATCTTGGAGCCGGTGTTAGTGTTATGCCCCTCTCTTTATATCGTAGACTTGATTTGAATAAGTTGACACCTACTGAAATATCTTTGCAAATGGCTGATAAATCAACTGCTATACCTGTCGGTATTTGTGAGGATGTGCCTGTTGTGGTTGCAAACATTACTATTTTAACAGACTTTGTTATTCTTGATATTCCCGAGGACGATAGTATGTCTATTATTCTTGGAAGACCCTTTTAGAATACTGCAGGTGTTGTTATTGACTACACCAAAGGCAATGTCACTTTTCATGTTAATGGTAATGAGCATATGGTACACTTTCCGAGGAAACAACCTCAAGTCCACAGTATCAATTCTATTGGAAAAATTCCATCGATTATTTTTGGAGGTTTTAAATTTCCCCTACCTACTGTCAAGAAGAAATATGATATTCTTATTGTTGGGGATGTCCAAATCCCCATTGAGGTAACCTAGCGTTATTCGAAATTTCTCTGGTTCCATGTTATTCGGAATGGGTTTGTTAACAAGACCTGATCAACCTTGTTAGTGGATTCCTTTTGATGAACATGAGATGGATGAAGTTAGAAAGCACAACTCTCTGTACCATCTTTTTACTTTCTGTTATTTATATTAAATAAATCAAAAATAGTAATTTATGTATGTTTCCTGAATTATCCGTGCAATATAAAAATACCCTGAAAATAAAAGTTCTCCAAATGCCCTGAAATTTAAATATGATTTTTTCTGGAATATTTGATAATATCTGGCACTGAGAACACAACAGGGGAGCTGGCACCTGGCCACGAGGGTCCAGGGCGCGCCCACCCCCTGGGCGCGCCCCCTGCGTCGTGGGCCCATGGTGGCTCCCCTCCACTTATTCCTGCACCCACACACTTCTTCTTCCTCCCAAAAAAATCACCATCCAGCTCAAGCACGAGTTCTAGCTCATTTTGCTGCGATTTTCGATCTCCTTACTCAAAGCACCACTCACAAAACTTCTTTTGGGGGATTGTTCCTTGGTATGTGACTCCTCCATTGCTCCAATTAGTTTTTGTTCTAGTGCTTTATTCATTGCAAATTTGTGCTTCCTAGGTGACTATGTTCTTGAGCTTGCATGTCAAATTTATAAGGTTCCAAGTAGTTCTAATGCATGATATAGGTCCTAGGCACTTGTAGGAGTAGTTGCTATCAATTTTGTTGAGCTTGGTTCGCTTTTATTTGAAGTTACTAAAAATTTCAGAAATTTTTCAGAAGAAGAAATATGTTTAGGAAAATGTACCAAGGTGGTCCTTCAAGGAAGCAAGGGCCCAGGCTTGCAATGCGTGATGCTGATGATGAGCCACCAAGAGATGCTCTAGTGCGGCCTTGTGAATGGCCGTCAGAGGACTTCATGGATCGAGCAGGAATTAAGGAAGAATTTAACGCATATTTGCATAACGCTGATCTTGTGAGCTTTGAGGTGGAAAAGTGCCGCCAGTACCACTATCTCACTAGTTCCTTTGTGAGGAGGTTTGAATTTTCATCTTCACGCAATTCTCAAACTGTCCTGTTTGATCTTTATGAAAATTCTTATACTATGGACTTAGAGGATTTTATGACTGCTTGCAAACTTCCACAATGGGGTAGTACTAGTGAACCTCGCAAATATGAGTTTAGAGATTTTCTTGCTAGTATAACTATGGGTGAATCTAGAGATATAGCACAAGCTACCATAGGGAGCATTCATTTTCCTGCTATACATTATTTTGCTCTCTTCATAGGTAGGTTCATAAATGGTAAAGATGAAGCATGTCACATGTGTGTCCCTGACCTCAGTATTCTTAGGAGTGTTGTGTTAGGAGATAAATATTATAATTTGGGAGCCATTGTTGCATGTAGGTTGCATCCTAATAGATTTAATGGAGATTTCTTTGGTGGAATTTATGCAACCCGTATAGCTAATTTTCTTGGTATAACCATACGTGAGGATGATATTGAGTTGCCTCCTGCTTATTTGGATTATGAGGCTATGGTTCGTCATCATTTTGTTGAGAGGAACGATCAGTTCCTCCAGTACCAACTAATCTTTGATAGACGACGCACCTATCACGTCGCTCTCCCTGCTTCTACTTTCTTTGACTTTCAGGCAAAAGGGAGATATTTTATAACCAGAGAGGAGGCGGAAGAGTATAAGAGGAGGGCTGAGATAGCTCGCCTCCAAGCTGCAGCCCACGATGCAATGACTGCTGCATCTCAGTATGACCCCAACTACAACTTTGGATATCCGCCAAGCCATCTGTGGCATTAGACCAACTTAGGCCAAAAGCCTAAGCTTGGGGGAGTACGTATTTCTCACTAACATTACATTCATGTTCACACACTCATTGCTAATTGTCGGTGCTCATACTTTTTCATTGTATCATCCATGCTAGTTTATTTCCTTTTTATGCTTTCTTCTTGTGTGTTTGATAAACCTTAAGAAAAAACAAAAAAATTAGTTGTAGCTTTAGCTCGTTTTAATTTCCATGCTTGTAGTAGTAATTAAAAAGAAAACCCAAAAAGATTTCATGTTCTTCTTTTGCTTGTTGGGAGCTTTCCCATGTAAATAGTTTTATTTCTTTTCCTTTCTTTGGGGGTTGATAGGAGAAGACCATAATTAAAATGGCTCTGATATGCATTATTATTGATCTGACAAAATAGCCCATATTACCTTGTTTTCTCTCTTGAATTGAATGCTTGCAGATTCCAGCTTAGTCCAATGCATGTGCACTGTTATTATTATTCACATCATTCGGTCGTGCAAGTGAAAGGCAATTATGACGATATATGATGGATTGATTGAGATGGGAGAAGCTGGTATGAACTCAACCTCTCTTGTTTTTGTAAATATGATTAGTTCATCGTTCGTGATTCAGCCTATTATGAATGAACATGTTTGCAATGACAATTAGAGATTACAGTTGCTTATGCCATATGCTTAATTAGCTAGGAGCTTATAATGGTTTACCTTGCGTGCCAACATGCTATTAAAATGGTTGTGATGTGGTATGATAGGGTGGTATCCTCTTTTGAACGATTCGAGTGGCTTGACTTGGCACATGTTCACGCATGTAGTTGAAACAAAATCAACATAGCCTCTACCATATTTATGTTCATGGTGCATTATATCCTACTCATGCTTGCATTCGGTGTTGATTAATTTTAATTCATGTTCATGACTGTTGTCGCTCTCTAGCTGGTCGCTTCCCAGTCTTTTTCTAGCCTTCACTTGTACTAAGCGGGAATACTTCTTGTGCATCCAATCCCATAAACCCCAAAGTTATTCCATATGAGTCCACTATACCTTCCTATATGTGGTATCTACCTGCCATTCCAAGTAAATTTATATGTGCCAAACTCTAAACCTTCAAATAAACATTTTGTTTTGTATGCTCGAATAGCTCATGTATCAACTAGGGTTTTTCGTATCTTCCATGTTAGGCGGGTTATTCTCAAGAGGAGTGGACTCCGCTCCTCACTCACGAGAAAATGGCTGGTCACCGGGATGCCTAGTCCCATGCTTTATGCAAATCAAATCAAAATAACTACGAACAAAACTCCCCCGGGATTGTTGTTAGTTGAGGCACTCATTGTTTCGAGCAAGCCATGGATTGATGCTTGTTGGTGGAGGGGGAGTATAAACTTTACCATTCTGTTTGGGAACCGCCTATAATGTGTGTAGCATGGAAGATATCGCCATCTCTTGGTTGTTATGTTGACAATTAAAGTATACCGCTCAAAATATTATTCATCTCTATTTCAAAATCGAGCTCTGGCACCTCTAAAAATCCCTGCTTCCCTCTGCGAAAGGCCTATCTATTTACTTTTATGTTGAGTCATCATCCTCTTATTAAAAAGCACCAGTTGGAGAGCACCACTATCATTTGCATTCATTACTGTTAGTTTACATTGAGTATGACTTGACTGGATCTCTTTTACCATGAATTACAATGTCTAGCCAGTCCTTGATCTTTAAAGGTGCTCTGCATTTATGTTTTGCGGTATCAGAAAGGGCTAGCGAGATACCATCTTGTTATATCATATTATGATTGTTTTGAGAAAGTGTTGTCATATGAGATTTACTATTATTGCTCGCTAGTTGATTATGACATTGATATGAGTAAACATGAGACCTAAGAGTTATTGTGAATATGGTTAGTTCATAATCTTTGCTAAAAACTTGAATGCTAGCTTTACATATTTACAACAACAAGAGCAAACAGAGTTTGTAAAAGTTTTTCTTTATCACTTTCAGTTTGTCAACTGAATTGCTTGAGGACAAGCAAAGGTTTAAGCTTGGGGGAGTTGATACGTCTCCGTCGTATCTACTTTTCCAAACACTTTTGCCCTTGTTTTGGACTCTAAATTGCATGATTTGAATGGAACTAACCCGGACTAACGTTGTTTTCAGCAGAATTGCCATGGTGTTATTTATGTGCAGAAACAAAAGTTCTCAGAATGAACTGAAACTCCACGGAGAGTATTTTTGGAAATAATAAAAAATACTGGCAAAGAATCAAGGCCAGGGGGGCCACACCCTAGCCACGAGGGTGGGGGGGGAGCCTGCCCCCTGGGCGCGCCCCCTGCCTCGTGGGCCCCCTGGAGCTCCACCGACCTCAGCCTTGACTCCATATATTCGTGTTCGGGGAGAAAAAAATGAAGAAGAAGGATTCATCACGTTTTACGATACGGAGCCGCCGCCAAGCCCTAAACTCTCTCGGGAGGGCTGATCTGGAGTCCGTTCGGGGCTCCGGAGAGGGGAATCTGTCGCCATCGTCATCATCAACCATCCTCCATCACCAATTTCATGATGCTCACCGCCGTGCTGAGTAATTCCATCGTAGGCTTGCTGGACAGTGGTGGGTTGGATGAGATTTCTCATGTAATTGAGTTAGTTTTGTTAGGGTTTGATCCCTAGTATCCACTATGTTCTGAGATTGATGTTGATATGACTTTTCTATGCTTAATGCTTGTCACTAGGGCCCGAGTGCCATGATTTCAGATCTGAACCTATTATGTTTTCATGAATATATGTGAGTTCTTGATCCTATCTTGCAAGTATATAGTCACCTACTATGTGTTATGATCCGGCAACCTTGAAGTAACAATAATCGGGACCACTTTCGGTGATGACCGTAGTTTGAGGAGTTCATGTATTCACTATGTGTTAATGCTTTGGTCTAGTACTCTATTAAAAGGAGGCCTTAATATCCCTTAGTTTCCGCTAGGACCCCGCTGCCACGGGAGGGTAGGACAAAAGATGCCATGCAAGTTCTTTTCCATAAGCACGTATGACTATATTCGGAATACATGCCTACATTACATTGATGAATTGGAGCTGGTTCTGTGTCACCCTAGGTTATGACTGTTACATGATGAACCGCGTCCGGCATAATTCTCCATCACTGATCCATTGCCTACGAGCTTTCCATACATTGTTCTTCGCTTATTTACTTTTCCGTTGCTATTGTTATTATCACTACAAAACAACAAAAATATTACTTTTGCTATCGTTACCTTTTGCTACCGTTACCATTACTATCATATTACTTTGCTACTAAACACTTTGCTGCAGGTACTAAGTTTCCAGGTGTGGTTGAATTGACAACTCAGCTGCTAATACTTGAGAATATTCTTTGGCTTCCCTTGTGTCGAATCAATAAATTTGGGTTGAATACTCTACTCTCAAAAACTGTTGCGATCTCCTATACTTGTGGGTTATCAAGAATGAAGTCTTCGATCCACACCGCGGGGTTCGTGGTTCCATCGTATGATTCTATATTCACGGGTTTGAACCCTTTTGGGAATTCATGATCCATGACCTCATCTGTGAAGCAATGAGGTTGTGCGGCACCTCTGTATCGGGTCGTATCGCAATGTAGCTCTGATGGAGTCCGTCTACGGTTTTCAGCCCGCGCATGACTAAGTTTGTCACGTCCTAATAGGTGGCCGTCGTTGCGTGTCGAGGCACGTCCTCGAGATCCGTGAATTGATCTGGTATGTCCTGCTTTATTGTTTAGGTTTTGTCGGAGGTCATATGTATGGCCATGGGCTAATTTACCCCTACCTGTGCGATGAGGCGGGGCGGGCTGGTGTTCGGCGTGAGTTGCCGTTTTGTCCCGACCACGTGGTGGTCGGTCAGCCACATTGTATGATGGTGGTATGTATTCCGGCGCCTCCTCGTCAAACTGAGGTAGCAATTTGCGCTTTGGTAACTTTTGGTTGGGCGCTTGAGGCCGTATTCTTCGGCTGCTAGGACATCGGACCATTTATCATTGAGCAGATCTTGATCAGCTTGAAGCTGCTGCTTCTTCTTTTTTAGGCTCCTTGAAGTGGCTATTAGCTGGCGCTTGAAGCGCTCCTGCTCAAGAGGTTCCTCAGGCACGATGAAATCATCGGTGCCGAGGCTCACCTCATCCTCGGAGAGCGGAAGATAACTCCCGTCCTCTGAGTCTTCGTTCGTGGCCTATTTACCAAGGCTAACCTGCCCATCTTCCCGTTCATCTTGTTCATTAGCTGTTTCAACGGGGTCTTCGTTGTCTTCGGCACCTTCTGGAGTGTTATCTTCTTCTGTGCCGGTGTTGCTGTCTTTACTGCGGTGTCACTTAGAGCGGCGCCGCTAATGCCGGCGCTTGGATTGTATTTCGGAAGGTTTATCCTCAGTTGGATCTTCCTTGTCATCGCCGATGTTCTCCTTTGGTGCATCCACCATGTATACATCATACAAGGAAGTGGCCGTCCAGCGTCCAGTGAATGGCGGGTTCTGGGCCTCTTCTTCTCCGGCATCGTCGTCCATACCATCGATGTCCTCGGAGTCGTAATCAAGTGTGTCGGTTAAATCCTTGACCGTGTCTATGAAGTGGGTGGCGGGTGGCGAGCAAAGTTCTCCATCGTCAGCCCCTAGTTCAAACCGGATATAGTTCGGCTGTGAGTCCTCTGCCAAGGACATGTTTTTTAATGAGTTTAGCATGTCGCCCAAAGGCGAGTGCTCGAAGATGTCTGCGGCGCTCAATTCAAAGATCGATGAACGATCAAGTTCGGCGTCCGCGGGCTCACATGGTTCGGAACTTACGGCCAGAAACGAGTCCGGAGTTCCGGTGGCACAGGTATCGTGTGAGATCAAGTCTATGTGCGGCCCCAACACCATGGAATCTATGGCCTCCGTGGTGGGGTCGATCATCCCGTCCTTGGATGGCGCAGTTTGCTCTGGATCTAGGACCAAAGCGGTTATGGGAGCTGTCTCCTGGATAAAATCCGATGACAGATTTAGGTCATGTCCCTCGGGGTGACCAGGAGTGGTAGCCGTGGTCTCGAGTCCGGCGAAGATCAAGTCTCCACGGCTGTCCGCAACGTAGTTCAAACTCCCGAATCTGACCTGATGGCCAGGGGCGTAGCTTTCGATCTATCCCAGATGGCCAAACGAATTGGCCCGCAGTGCGAAGCCGTCGAACACAAAGATTTGTCCGGGGAGGAAAGTTTCTCCTTGGACAGCGTCATTATTGACGATTGAAGGGGCCATCAAACCTTTTTGACGACAGCACAGTGGAACTCTCAATGAAAGCACCAATATCGGTGTCAAAACCGGCGGATCTCGGGTAGGGGGTCCCGAACTGTGCGTCTAAGATCGATGGTAACAGGAGAGAGGGGACACAATGCTTTACCCATGTTCGGGCCCTCTCTATGGAGGTAATACCCTATGTCCTGCTTGATTAATCTTGATGAATATGAGTATTACAAGAGTTGATCTACCATGAGATCGTAATGGCTAAACCCTAAAGGTCTAGCTTGTATGGCTATGATAATGTATGTCCTCCGGACTAAGTCCTCCGGTTTATATAGACACCGGGAGGATCTAGGGTTACACAAGTCGGTTACAAAGAAAGGAATCTACATATTTAGTCGCCAAGCTTGCCTTCCACGTCAAGGAGAGTCCCATCCGGACACGGGTGCAGTCTTCGGTCTTCGTATCTTCATAGCCCATTAGTCCGGCCCATGGCTAACAGGCCGGACGCCCGAGGACCCCTTCGTCCAGGACTCCCTCAGTCGGTGTCGGGCGCCGAGTGGACGGACGCTTAGGAGGGCTCCGACTCATCCTCCTTCTGCTCGACCTCATCCATGTAGGGGAGCATCTCCGCCTCCTCCGCGGCCTGATGCGCCTCCATTTCCTGTCGGCGACTGCGTCTGGCCTTTGCAGCCGACTCTGAGCAAAGGGAATCGAGGATGGTCTACTTCTCCGCCTATGGATCCGCGTCGCCAGCGTCCCCACATCCTCCTCCTCCGGGTCCACTACATACGGAGGTAGCCCCGCAACGATCCGGGCTTCGCGCCTTATTTGGATCTGCTCAAGGAGCTCCAGTCGGCGCTCCGGTGTTAGAAATGGGTAGCTCCTCACCCGACGCCGGCGGGGGGGGGGGGGGGGGGGGCATGGCTACTAGACATACGGGGAATAAAAAGTGGTGGCATCGGCGGATAGGTGAAGGAAAATGTGGATGGTAGGATTTCGGTGCCGACGGTCGACTTTTTTTTGAATTTCGATGCCGACGATCAACTTAAATAGCCAAAATAGGCACTACGCGGCCCGCCAAGCGGCGACATCGATCTAACGGATGAGACGAGTTTTGGACCGTTGAGTTTTCAAACGATTCAGTGTGGGACCCCTTCGTTAGTCGTACGTAGTGAGCACGCCCTGGCGCTCTATATCTGCTTCATATTTGAGCTGGATATAAGGGATGTTGATCAGTCTGAACGTTTGAGATCCGTTGACGCCCGACTAAGTCGAAATTCCATGACGGTGAGTGACCGGGCGACCCGTGACCAGTCAACGATGCCGGCCCGGACGTTTTAGGCGAAGGGTTTAGGGTGCCGGTTGTAGATGCTCTAACACCAAAGTCGGCCTCCGACGCCATCAAACGGTGTAGCCCGTCTCAAAAGCTAGACTAGATAGACTATGAGACAGGCTGACACTCCTCGGCGGTCCGTCAGCAGGAAGCACGCCGCGACCAGTGCCTGCCCCCGCCGAGCAGATTAGAACAGAACGCATTGCATGCTCCACGGGCCACGGCCCACGCGTCCAGCATGCGCAAGCACGCGCGGCTCCTTCGCCCATGCGGCGGCCACGCCGTACGCGACCAAACCAAAGGACGCGCGCCGCGCGCCGCGCGACGCGAGCGACACCGGGCCATGCGGACCTGGCGCCACCCCCAGATCGCGTCGCGCCACCAGTGCGCCGTGCGCGGCGCCGGGGCGAAAGCGACGGGAAACGGAAGGCGATAAACTAACCGCTCCTCTCGTCTCGCAGTTCCCGTCCGTCTCATTTCCTCCGCTCTTCAGGATTGCAATCCAAGGAATTATGAATAAACTACTAGTACTGTACTATCAAAAAAAGAACGGATCAGACTAGAGAGCGCACACATGCAAGCACACAAGAAACTAGTTACGGATACATATATACTACTGTATTGAACAGGAGTAGTAGGAGGAACTTCGACTTTAGAACACAGGCATGCAGTTTGTGCAGGCAGGTTATACAATGGCAGAGAAACAACGATATTAATATCTAGAAATCCAGAATAAACAGATTATTCAGACTCTATTCAGACTCTGTACACTTAAGTTGGCGGCAAAGCAAGCTAGTTGAGGAATGGCGAGCCTGTCATGGTTTTGAGCCCGAGGGGGCGGTCGTCGCTGCGGCTGCGAGCGGCAGACGCGCGTTCTGGGCGCCCTCCTCCTTCCGGCGGCTCCAGTCGCGCACCGCCAGGTGCAGCTGCTTGGCTGCCATCAGCATCTCCACCGCCTGCCGCGGCGTCAGGATCTCAGTGGCCAGCGCCCTGGCCGTCGACATGCGCAGCTCGTCCGCCTCCTCCAGGAGCCTGGCCAGCCCGGCCGAGTAGCTCTCCATCGCCGCGTCCACCTCGGCGGCGAGTCCTCCTGACGATTCTGCTGCCGCGAGCCGTCCGGGAATGTCGTCGCGCTTAGCGCTCCGGTCCTGGCCGGCTAATGCTGCCGCCGCCGCCGCGGCGCGCTCCCGGACGATCGGAAGCAGCGGCCGGTCGGCGATGTTCTCCTGCAGACTCGCGAGACGCTCCGTCAGGTAACCCTCGTCGCGCAGCGTGCAGCGGTGGAGGTCGTTGATCTGCTGCAGCTGCGTGGCCGTGATCCCGACGAGGCCCATACCCTCCGCGAGGCCGCGCCCGCGGCCTCTGACGAACTCCTCGATGTCCTCCTCCAAGCCCTCGCCGGAGATTGAGTAGAGAAGCCGGATGGCCAGAGACGGGCGGCAGCCCCCGAGCCAGAGCACGGAGTTCTCAAACGCCGTGCACCAGGGCGGGGCGACGAAGGCCGCGCCGTTCTCACGCGCCAAGGCACGCCGGCTGGCGGCGTACTCCTGGTACCCGCGCATGCACCTTTCCACCACGGCCCTCAGCTCTGCGTCCGTGGCGCGCCCGGCGGCGGCATTGGCTGCCGCCTCCGCGAGCTCGCGGAGGCCCGCCTGCTGGCCCGCGATCCACTGCTGGTGGAACGCGACGTAGCGTGCCATGTCCATGGCGATCTGGTCTCTCGCGCGCGACAGGGAGTGACGGGACTGACTTGTGAGTAAGCAAGACTGGCCTACGCCAGTGTGACTCCTCCTATGTACACGCCCTGCTCCTCGCAGCAGTTTTGTCTTCTCCTATGCTCTGAATCTCTAGATTCTTCTAGTATGGTTCTTGTGGTTGGTTTATTTCTTATACTCCCTCCGTTTCAAATTACTCATCATGGTTTTAATTCAAACGGAGAAAATAGTATTAAAAAACGTCCTACATTTTGGAACGGAGGTGAACCAGGTGTGGTGATGGCTCTCTCTGTATGTCTAGTCAACAATACGTACATATCTAGACGTGATTTAAACTGTATTTGAACCACACTGCCAAGTTATAGAATTAGTTTGGTGTATTTTTCAAATTCAAGCACCAAAGTGAACATAGATGGCGAGTTGAAGCTACACTAGTATTATTACCTCATTTTATTTTCTTCAAAATTGACGCATTGGTTGCTCCCATCGAGTACATGGAAGGCCGGCCATATTGCATGGTTGTGAAGTGCAAGCCAACCACGTAAAGGCCTCACACATAGGCAAATTGAGGTGGGCTAATTCGTTACCTGGCTAAATAAATACTCCCTCTGTCTTAAAATATAAAAATGTTTTTAACACTTTACTAGTATAAAAAATATTCTTATATTATGGGACGAAGGGACTATATGCTAGTGAAATTTTTGTAAAAACATGTTTTCTAAAAAATAATGGATTAGTGGCATGAGAATTATCTGTGACTGGGCAGATATGTATTGTGCCCGGCAAAAACAGATTTGCAAGGAGTTTGCCAAAGGCTTTCTCATTCGGAGAAAAACAATTTCAAGTATATTTCCCTTCTTCATTCTATGCTCGGATGATTGCCGCTTGTGTGAATTCGTTGTTGTGGGTCCCGTGTGTGTTCGAATAAGATTGTTTTAGGAAAATAAAATAAAAACAAAAATAAAAATTGAAATAAAATCTAAAACAAAATAAAAAATATTAAGTTTTCTGTGGAAGAATGAATTTGTGACAAAAAGAATGAAACAAACTTACCCTTTCGAAAGAAAGAAAATAAAAAGTTAAAATAATTAAAACAATGAAACCCTTTAAGTAGAAAGAAAAAGCTTTAAAAACTTGCACACAACGGTGCACTGAAATTGCATTGGCATTGGTATTACCATTTTTAAAAGAAAAGAAAATGAAAAACAAAATCTAATCTAAGAGTAACAAAATTTGCACAAAATATAAATATAAATATGCAAGAATAAACATATAAAAGTGATTTTTTTTGCAAAACAAAAAACTAAGAAGGAATGAATTGGTGACATTGGTATTACCCTTAAAGTATAATGAAAATGGAATAAAACTAAAATAATATCAAAATAATGAAGTTTTCTAAAATATAATGAATTACGGGTGTTGGTATGTCCTTTAAGAAGAAAAAAAACTAGCACAACTTGCACTGAAATTGCACTTTTTGTAAGGAAAATGTTTGAAAACGGCGCATCGGCCGCGCTGCGTTGGATACCAATAGATCATGTGGTTGTGCGTTATCCCGAAAGGGGTCAAACCTTATCACTTTGCACATGAACCCCCACCACTCGTTTCCCTCGTTCGTCTTCTCCCCCACGCCATCGTCTTCTCCATAGAGCACACATGAGCCTGATTCCTCTTAGCTGGCGTGCACCAAGTCACTGCAGGCGTCGAAGACGAAGAGGGATATCACCAGGGGTCAGACGCCGGTGCTGGAGACAACACATTGGACCACTGCGATGGGGACACCATTTTATTGCTGGAACGACCACCGACGGAGCTGCAACCATGCGCCCGAAATGCTAGAACCAGCCGTCAGAAGAGCTACAACCAAGGGCACCAGCAATGTTGGAATCGGCCATCGCCAGAGCTGCAACCGACCGCGACAGAGCTGCAAACGGCTGTCAAAATGCTGGAACCAGCCACTAGAATTGATGGAACTAGCACCAACAGAGCTACAAAACCCAGCGCCGGCATGATGGAACCTGCCGTCGTCGAAGCTACAACCGACCGCCAAAATTGCTAGAAACGACCATCGGCCGAGCTGCAACTGGGGAGCAGCATGGCATGATAGGCGGTAGATTTGCTGGAACCTGTCATCGTAAAAGCTGCAATCGTAGGACGTGGTGCTGTAACCGTGTGCAGTGGTGCAACGAGCGGCAATGGCAGAGCTGCAATGGCGCACGGTGGCTCGACAAGTTTTTTGGCTACGACCGGTGGGCCGGTGGTCGGGGATGCTACCACCGGCGACTGGTTTTGCTACAACCGAGCAAAACAAGGTTGCAACGGGCGATCATGGGAGCTGCATGCTAGCGGCGACAACCGACTTCGAACTGCAACCGGCGGCGACAAGAGCCGATGTACAAAGGTGGGCGATGTTGCAACCATGGATGACATAATTGCAATCGTTGTAGTCAGTGCTTTGATTGTGGGAGACGAAGCTGCAAGCAGCGGCCGGTTCTTGTCGCCAGTTGCATGTAGCATCATCACAACATCACTGTGGCAAGGAGTGGGAGGGAGGAGAGTACCAAACACTGGGCCGTGAGGAGCAAAGGACCAGTCACCGAGAGGAGGGGCGGTGGAGGAGCGGGGGAAAACATGAAGGAGAGATGTGAAGTCAAAGGAGAGGAAGATGACGTACCTACAGGGGTGAGATCCAACGGTAAATGATGTAGGTAATCATGCGGCTGCGAGCCGGCTGGCCCAAATTTGTGCCGGCGGGCTAACGCCTAGTAGTCCTTTTTTGTAATATATAAAGAATAATCATATAATTGTAAATTTTTGGCACATATTATATAGTATTTGTATGTATATTTACACTCATCCAACATCCTAAAAATACCCACAAAACAAAACAAATAACTAATAAAGAAAAGGAAAAAGTAAAAGTAAAACACATAAAAACATAAAACAAAGGAGAAAGAAGAAGGCTATTTCGAACTAGAATGGGCTTCAGGGTATTAAAGAATTGATTGGCTCGAATATGGGGTAAGTGAGAAAAAGCCCAAGACAACACACAGACTAACCTAGAAAGAAAAAGGTACACAAATCTTAAAGAAGAATTCAATGGCCCAAAAAATTGAGTGGCCCAAAATTAATTTCTAGGCAACTTGAATATAGTAGCTAAAGTGGGAAAGTGTTTTTAGTCGGTGCGGACTTTCATAGGTTTGTGGCTCACAGCTGGCTTGCATCGTCATCCACACATGGATTTTTGGTGTCTTGTTTATCTGATGTCAAGTTTTTGTTTTGTTTAAAAAAACGAGTATGTGGTTTCTTCGGTGTGCATGAAAACTTGTTGTCTGGTCCTACGTGCTTGACATTCTGAATTACCGAGAGCGCAAGATCGCCTCAATTAAAATTACGTAGAAATATGGAGTATTGCTGATGTCGTATAATGCAGGGAGGCTGACACATAGTTTTTGAAGCTGTGCAAAAATGTGTGACTACTCTTAACTACTATTTGAATTGTGTTGGCTCATAAATTACATAAAAATAATCAAATTCTTTCTTCAAAGTATCTAAATTAGGTTCAACTTTATTGTTTTGATTGTTCTCCATCCAGTGGATATTTTTCATATTGACCTACATATCTAGCATGTACGAGGAACATTCAAATTGGCTTTTCTTTTCATGAATGTTTATGAAATATTGAATGAAAAATTGATGTTTGAATGCACCCTTTAAAAATGTACTTTTGAATGTTACTTGAGAATAATGTTTGGTTCGCCCAAAAAAACTGTGCAAATTGTTGCCAGTCATTTCATATCATCTCAACCAATTCATACCATCGTACTTATTCCCCACAAAAAAGATCATTATACTCATTTACCTTAACATATGAGATGGTTGTGCGAGATCGGACCAAGAAATAGGATATAGTGGCTACAATGCAAGGTGCTTCCAGATGAGTGTTTAAATACAGAATACATTGTCTCCATCACAAGTTTGTAATGCTCGCCTAAACATCATTAAGAAAAGTATTGTTTGCCATGTCTTGTTCCTTTTATAACATCTCAATTGACAATATTTCAATCAATGCACTCATTTACGCTCTTGTGAGATGATTGTACCAAACTGGAGCAAAAAATGGACATGTTGTGTACAATACAAGATGCTTCTAGATAAGCCTTTAAAGAAAGAAATCATTTACTTCCACCAAAAGTTTGTAACGTTTGCATAAACATCATTATGAAAAGGTGTCGGTATCCCTTTTATTATCATTTATCATCTCAACCATTGACACTCCAAGCAATGTACTCATTTAACCCTCCGTATGAGATGGTTGTGCCACATCAGACCAAGAAATTGGATATGCATGTATAATGCAGGAAGCTTCTAGATGAGCGTTTAAAGAGATGAACATTTATTTCCACTAAAAAGTTGTAACGTTTCACTAAAAAAAATTATCATCATTGTTGTTAATGATGGGAGTTACAACTATTGATGTTGCGTGCATGAATCCTATTGGATGGTGGCGGCGTAATTTCAGTCCTGTGCGAACAGATGAGAAATGAAGAAGGTATGTCTCCCATATTGAGAGTTTCACCGAGGTGCGAACTTTCATGTGTATGTGGTCATCTATGTGTGCCTTTCTGTTTGGCATTTTATCTGACTCTGCTGTCAATTTATATTTTGTTTCCCATTTTTTCGGGGAGTGTATGGAAACTTGTGGTCTGATACTATGTTCTTGATATTCTGGATGAAAGTAATTGCAAGATCAGCAATAGATTACCATGGAGAACACCTCAGTTACAATCCCGACAAAATCAGGGATACTGCAGACGCAATATGATGAAGGGAGACAAACACGTTTGGAAACAGTTCAATTACTTGCAAATAAACATGTATTGATGTTTTCTGCAATTTGTAACCACTCTTAACCGCTCTTTAAATAGATCGTGCTTATAAGTTATACCAAAAAATCAAATTACTTTTTCAAAGCATAATCTATATTAGGTTTCAACTTGAGTGTTTGAATTCTTCTCCATCCGATGGATATTTTGCAGATTTACACACATATCTTGCATGCACAAGGGACATTCAGATAGGATTTTATTTTCTTGCATGTTTATGAAGTATTGAATGGACATGTAAGCATTAAATTGGTGTTTGAATGCACCCATTGAAAAAAAATACCTTTGAATGTTGTTTGAGAATAGCATTTCGTTGAACCAAACTTGATTGTGGAACAAACTTATAGCCATTTTCCATCATTTTACATCATCGCAACCCATGATGTTCAGTTCATTGTACTCATTTGCTCGGACGTTGTTAAGATTATTGTACTCATTTACCTCTCCATATGAGATACTCCCTCCATTCACTTATACAAGGCCACTTCATATTTTTATGTCTAGCTTTGACCATTAATTTTACCGACAAAAATTTGAGTTATATGTCACGAAAAGTAAGTCATTAGATGTACATTTCAAAGAAATTACTAATGATATACTCTTTATGATATAGATTCCATATTTTGTTGACCAAAATTACAAGTCAAAGTTTGACATGAAAAACAAAGTGGCCTTGTATAAGGGAATGGAGGGAGTAGTTGTGCAAGGTGCTTCTAGATGAGTGTTTAAATTCAGAATAAATTGTCTCCATTGAAATAAAAATACGAGCATTTAAAGAGATAACATATTTATTTCAACCAAAATTTGTAGCATTTCCCTAAATATCATTAAAAGATTTGTCGTTAAACATGTTCATTTCCTTTTATATCATTTCAACTGATGACACTCCAGTCAATGTACTCACTGGCCCCTGTATGAGATGGTTGTGTGGACCAAGAAAATGGATAACATGTGTACAATGCAAAATGCTTCTTGATGACTCTTTAAAGGGAGAAAACATTTATAGTTGAACCAAAATTTTGTACAATTTGCCAAAACATCATTATTATCATTGTCTCGTGTTTGTTGTGTATCATCTCAACTAAAGGTGTTCCAGTCGATGTACTCATTTACCCTTCCATATGGGATATTTGTGTCAGAAGAGACCAAGAACTTGGATGTCATGTGCACAATGCAATAGATGAGCTTTTAGAGAGAGAAAACATTTGTTTCCATCTGAAGTTTGTAACAGACACCTAACCATCATTATGACTATTATTGTTTCGAAAGTCCACTTCTGCTGCCAAGCTCAAAAGTGCTTGGGTTGGACAGTAAAATTTAGAAAAAATGAAAGGAAATTAAAAAATTATTTTTTGCAGCAGTTTTGACAAATGTTTTGAGTGCTTAAATTTTTTAATCATGAAATTACATTCGTGGAAGCCATGGCAAAAAAATCAGCGCTACAAAATGCTTTTGAAATGGCATTTTTGGAGCGTCATTTTTTCATGAATGTCATTTCATGATAGAATTTTATAAGACACAAAACATTTGTCAAAGTTTGCCACAAAAATCACATTTTTATGTGTGTACCTTTTTATTTAATCATTTGGGCATTTCTACTAACTACTCTTTAGAAACCATATTTATATAATCTCTACAGCTAATTTGCAGGTCATGATATCAATAGGAAGGAAGGTCTAAGAACCTAAAAAGTAGGATCTAATCTCATCAGCACAACATTCTGTAACACCGAAAAGATATGTTGAGCAAAGTATCTGTTTCTCCCTTGCTAGAATTTAGTTTTGATCTACAAATATTAAACTAAACAATGAAGTGACTTTTTATATGGAACTAAAAAAGGTCTTTATAGAATGGTTGAAAGTTTTTGAAACTCAAACATCGCAGCATCACACGTCACACATAGAACATGAACACGGGGAAATTAAAGTTTGTAATGTTGTGTCCTGCTTCTATTTTTTGATGGAATACCATCATGGCGGTTTATATTCATGCGAGAAAATGGATACATTATTTGCTAGTACATCAATTAGGAAATATGAAGGCTCAGATTGCCAAACAATAGTCCTCAAAGCTTCTGATCTACTAGATAATACACCAGCCGCCATATTGGCCTCCTATGGATAAAACTAACATAATTTAAATATGTGCATAAGAAGGTACAATCTTCAAAGATAGCCCAGTCAACCTTCTATTGAGTACATAAGAAGATAACTGCATGCACACTGACCTTCTGTTGAACCCCCGAGATATAGGTAGTAGATTTCTTCTTCTTTCTCTCAATGAAACATTGTATAGGTGCATCCCTTGGTCTAGACTATATAAAATTGGAAACGTTCACCATATTATGCCAGGGTTTATCTTATTTCTCTTGATGAAACATTGTATAGGTGCATCCCTTGGTCTACACTACATAAATTTTGACACTTTCACCATATTATGCTAGGGTTCAAATAATGGACATATTGTCAACTTAGAAGCATCTTGCATTGTACATGACATATCCTTGTTTTGAATATGTTTTTACACAATCATCTCATATGCATTGATAAATGGTTATATTCATTCCAGCATCTTCGATTGTGGTGATATAGGAGAAATATAAAAGAGGTAGAAAAAATGGTCAAAATGATTTTGAGGTAAACGGTAGAAACTTTTGGTAGAAGTAAAATAATTCCTCGCTTACACTGTCATCTAGAAGCATATTGTTCTTTACATGTTATATTAGAATTATAAAATGATCATGGCGAAGGAATCCCCCACCGAATAGGCCCACAACTACATACGACCCAGGTAAAGCCCAGGCCCATTGATGCTAAGGTCAAGATAAAACAACAATATGGGGGTGACGACTCATTTGGAGTGGGGTACCAGTCGTGGAAGAATATCCAATTGGTATGGTCCAGCAAAAGGCGAACGGCTAGACACATTGATGGATGCGTTTCACACGAGCTCCATTACACATTGAAGGCATGCGTTACTTGGCGTCTTCATTATAGATTTATTACAGCCGTTACCACCTTGTAATGTCTAGAAATAGCTGACAATTAATGGCCTACTATACTTACAATCATATCGGCCTATTTGGCTACTGGTCATGTTGCGCTCTATATAAGCCATATCAAGGGCACCTGGCTGAGGGTTAGCTTCACTTGCAATCATAGTTTCAAATAGCGGAGATAACATCTACTATTGCGTCCGCAATAACTTAATCTATCATATACGCATGAGAGAGAAAAAACAACAGAAAGTGTGATACTACCTCCACCGCTAAGAGTCTAAACATGTATAATTCCTTGTGTGTACTCTCATTTGCATCATTTATAGCCATTACACTACTTCGTAAACACCCCTATATGCATTGTCAGGATTATATCCCTGATAAGTCATCATCTCAAATGGAAGTGTTAATGAGTACACATTCATTAGCACATTTTATTGAGATGATATAAAGATAACATAAAATGGCTAATGACAATGGGACCATAATGAGAAACATTGGTATTTTGTGAAAAGGATAGTTTTCTCTCTTTAGATGCTTGAGAAACATCTTGAATTGTACACATTGTATCCAACTTCTTGTCCCAGTCTGGTAAAATCATCGCATCCAAATGGGTTTAACGACTTCACTTATTGTAGTGTGCTTTGGTTGAAATGATATAAAAGGAAAATAAATGGGTAAATACGATGGCTCTAATGAAAACTACGTGAACATAAAGTTTTGGTGGCAACAAAAGTTTTTGCCTTTTAAATGTTCATGTAGAAGTATCTTGCATTGCGTGTCATATCCAGCTTCCCATATGTGGCACAGCCATCTCATATGGAAGGGTAAATGAGTGCATTGATTATTACATCTTTAGTTGATATGACATGAAAGAAACATGAAACGGCAAACAACAAGGATGCGGACTATCTGATCCTAAACTTAAATGCTCCCTGAAGAACGGCACACCTGTAACTTTGTAATTATGTGCACACTTTCGTGGTCATTTTGTATATGGGTTGCTTTGTTGCCTAATAGTACTACTCTATTGGGGGCTCAAAGATTCAGGCGTGGATTTCACATGGAATATATGGTCAGTTCATCACTATTGGCTTTGATAATCTATCCAGGAGAAATAGTTCCTATCTAGGAATGCTAAAGTGAGCTTTAAATTCTAATAGTCCACTAAATTTTAGTTTTGACTAGCAAAAGGCCCGTGCATTGCAACAGGAGAAAAAAAATCATAATCTCTAATGTAATTATGTAACACTTTTTTAATTCAATTTTTGCAAACGTCAAAAATAAAGTTACATTGAGTCTTTCTTTTTGGACTATGGAATTTGGACGTATCATAGCAATGTTTGTCATGACCCATTTCAGCTCTCCGTGAAAGAGTCTTTCAATCATTTTTATTTTTGTTGTTCAAAAAAACATGAATATATATATATATATATTTAATTTGAGAAGGTGTTTTATCTAATTTTTGAGAATATTTTTAAAATGGAATCATTTTTGTGGTGACTAACATTTTTTTGGAATATTATGTTTCATTTGTAATAGCTATTGTGAGAGCATCAAACTATGATGCATCCTAAACACAATTTTAAAAATGATTAACATGCAAGATAATAGAATATTTAAAATCTACATATTTTTCCGAGAAATTTTCATATATAACATGTTAGATTTGAAGTTAGGATTTGACACATATCAGTATTTTTAAAATATTTGAATTTTAAAAAACAAATTAAACAAAGAGAAAAAAGCAGGCCGGGTCGAGCAGCGGTTACGTGGTGCAACCAAAAGAAAAGAAAGAAACAATAAGGGGGAGAAGGGATCGAACCCGTGGTGCAGCAAAAAAAAGAAAGAAAGAAAAAGCGGGAGCAGGGATCAAACCCGGGTCTACAGGACGCAAGACACAAGCTCCAACCAGCGGGCTAGGCATGTATGCTTGCGATATGTGAGAGTGTTGCGCCATATGAACCAAACGCAAGGTGGATGCAGCCGCGAAACATTTTTTCTCACTTATCGGTGGCATAGTGGGTAATTGGTGCGAACTTCAGGGGCAATTTTCCTGACGGACGACCAGAAGCACTATTTGCTTTATTATTAGGGGCAATGTTTCTATTTTCATAAGCCAAAAAGCACATGTGTCCTATTCTATGATGTCACTATTTGCATCTTTTAGTTGTCCTATTTGGGCTTTGACATCATGACATTGATGCAACATTTCATAAAATACTTGATTGATATTGCTTGTCATCTGTTAGTATATTCCTCCAACACATCTACCCAAATCTTCACCAATGCTGCAAACGCTCACACCGTGTATTCTTTTAATATACATCATTTATCCTTTTCGTCTAATGAAGCTCTTAAACTCATAAAATTTGCAACACAAAGTCTAGTTTGTTCATCTTCCCAACTTAGCTTATCACATAAAATTTGGATTCTACTTAGAGTGTTGTGGTTGGTTTGCTCCGTTGCAAGTAGGGTTAACCACACTGTGATACATCGACATGTGATATTTGTTGTTAGGTCTGATTTCATGGGAACAAATTTCATGCTTTATGGCAGGCAACCAGCACACGAGGGTGCTAAGATATAAAGAAGTAGGCCTAGTTTCGTGAAAGTGCAACTAATCCCTAGGTGGTTTTGGTAATTGATAACAACAACATATACATCGTTGATCTAATATTCATTGAAAATAGATTTCGAAAACAATCAATGATTGGCATGGCAAGGACTAATCGATGTGGACCTGTCCAAATGTTAAGGACAAGAATTGGATACTCCAAGACTCTACATTTTTGGTTCAGTGATCCAAGATCACAGTGAGTCCCTTAGGAAAGCTAATACATTAAAAGGGGATGAGGTATTGTTGATGAGTTTATTGCTCAAATGCTTTGTGATATTGCTCCAAAAACCTCAATCACTTTCTCAAAACACATCTTCCCAAACCCTAATTTCCTATCCCAGTCCCATCAAAAATATCCCTTCTAGACCCACTGAGATAACCACTACCATTGCCACTACCAAACCCTAGCAATTCGTTTGACCGAAAAGGATCTCGGTCCCATCAAGATTGCTTGACCAAGTTTCTATGATGACATTGTTTCACATTGCAATCACCGACTTGAAACAATTGAAATTCCAGAAACTGAGTTCTACCCTAGCCATTGTGCTTCGATCCCTCCAAGTTGTTCCACTTTTGTAGCGACCCGACCCGAATGGATCAAGTCTCTGTGCTTAAGTGTCATCCCTGGATCGGTATGCTGACACACACAATACTTGAGGATTTATAACAGAGGTAAATCACATGTATAAAATAACGTAAATACTATTACCTCAATCCATATAGCGGATGTAACAAAGGTTGTGGATTCCCATCAACACCAACGACAAAGTTGAGTGTAGAAATCGTAACCCTAACGTATCACTTACTCGTCGTAAGATTCCTGCAACATGAGACGTTGCAGCCATAAAGGGTCAGTACATTGAATGTACTAGCAAATTCACACCATAGAGAGAAATGATGAACAATGGCTAACTCTACATGCCTATTTGGCTGGTGGAAAGCTCTATGGTTACAAGGTTTTGCGTAAAGCCAATTTTTCCCTACTTCAAAGGAATAAATTTTATTTAACTATCAGGGTTGTTGTTGAACATTGAGAATGGTTGATAGCATTCTCAATCCCAATTAAGTAACATACTTTAACCCAACAAAATTAATTTAAAGTAACATGATGAGATTCACATGATAATTCAAGTACTAGATACTCAAAACGTCCATAACCGGGGACACGGCTAATCATGATTAGTTTATACACTCTGCAGAGGTTTGCGTACTTTTCCCCACAAGACTCGATCTCCTCCGTTGGATTTCTCGCACTACAAGGTGTTTGAGAAACGGATGACCGAGTCATAGTCTTTCAGAAGCGTTTGCACCTTACGATGGGTAGACCGTACCACCTACAAACCCTACATCTGCTAGTCTACCACTTTAAGAGTTCACACGACTTAATCAACTATGCTAGAGCCCATAATAGCTTGTGGCTGCACACGAAAGTTTCTAGTATGAATAATCTCATGATCCCTTTGAGCCTGGGTGGCGGTCCATAAAAAAACAGGCAATCCTGGAATACCCAGGTGCCTAGACAGGCAATTGCTGGAATACCCAGGTGCCTCAATCCACCCAGATGTGTGTTAAAGTTGCCACCTTAAGTAAACCATTAATTAACAATCTCACATCTGTCATGAATACTCTCAAACCAAATCCATGTCTACGAGCAAAGCATGGCAATATAGGCATAACGTAATAGTAACTCCCAAGGTTTGAATGCAAGGCAATAGGTTCCTACCTCATCAACTACTTCCCAATACCCACATGTTATCAATCCTACGCATGCAATGCTTGAGGGTGAAACTAATACATAAAAACTGGGTATGAAAGGGATATGATCAAAGTGTGAACTTGCCTATAATGTTGATGAAGATGATTCGCACTCAAAACTCTTGATAGTTCTACCCGTCACACTCCGGTCAATCTATCCTAAGCAAGCAATAGTAACCACACATAAGCAATCACTCAATAGATCAGAAAGTACGAAGAAGACGATTCAGAGAACACCAAAACCAAGCAAATAACTCTTGCAACATAAAACAATTTCTAACAGTACCAAAATTACATGAATTTGGCCTTATCAGAAAGTTTAGGTCAAGAGCTTCGATTTGCAAAAAGAATCAACTCAAACGGAGGTACGAAACTCAAGTTATGATCAAATGAAGTTTGAATCTAAATCTGTTCTAATTCAAATTTTAAAATTTTCAAAAACATGTTTATGTTGGATTACTGGATAGAGGGGATCATAATGAAGACGGGAGCGTTGGTTTCATTGGATTTGGACAAACGAGCGAAAAGATGTGGTCGTTTGAAGTACATGGACTAATCTGTAAAAGAAACTACTACAAATAGGTCCCTGGACAGAACACTAAAGAAAATAAAAGAAAAAAAACTAAATAGTGAACGTTCGTTACCGATCGCTAACAAATGAAAATCGTTCCCTACCGAACCCTAGCTAATGAACCCTCGTAGAATAAGTTAACCTAAAATAATAAACCGTTTTTTTAAAACCGAAGTAAATCTAAACTCTAAAAAAACGGACCGAGCGGTTTTATACCAGTTCGCGACGGGTTGGCGGTTTTCGGAGAGAAAACCGGTGGCGGCGATGGCGTTCTCCGGCGATGGCAACGGCGAGGCGGGACGGCGCTGCAGCGGCTTCGTCGGGGTGCTGCAACGACGGTGATGGCGCGGGGTGGATGCGGCAGAGGGCGGCGGCTGTGGCGCGATGACAGCGGCGGAGCTGCGCGGGGCGGCGGCAGCGCGAGGGCGCAGCGGCGGATCTCGCCGAGGCGGCGGCGGGTGCTGCGAGGTGCGGCGGCGGCAACGCGAGAGGAGGAGAGGAGAGACAGGGCCCGGGGCGCCGCATTTATAGGAGGGAGGAGGCGCGGTGGCGTGGAGAAGGGGCAAAGCGAGGCGGCGGCGGAGTCCTGGTGCAGGACGGCGGCGGCGGCGCCGTGCGAGTGCGGGAGTCCGCCCGAGCTCGGGGACGAGCGGGGCGCGGCGCTGGGCTGGGCCGCACCCTGGCTGGCTAGCTGGGCCGGCCCAGTTCAGCGGAGGGATTTAAAAAAAAATATTTTCTCAGACAAAAAAAATAAAACAAAAACTAAAAAAATTATATAGACATATAATATATCAAAATTTTCAGAAAAAGATTGTCTACAACGTGAACATTTTCCTAGCATTAAATAAAATTCACACAAATTCAGATAATTCAATGAGTGTTACTGGTCTAATAAAATCCAATAAAAATCATTATAAAAACATACCAAAATTAATTCAAATTTATTTCTCTCCAATTTTCTGATGTAGGGAATCATGTTACCCTATTTTCCGTATATTTTATTTATGGAGAAAAATAATTTGAATAAAACCCAAATAGCTCCAAATTGAAAATAAATTCAAAAGAACTTTGAATTTAATTCTTTGAAACTCCCAACTCATATTTCATATAATTTGAAGAAGTCATTTTATCTTCTCTCATGCTGCATGAAGTTTATGAATTGAAATATTTCCAAATGAAACTCAATTATTTTCAAATACCCTTTCATTTAACTTAAATGGAAGAAGTCATATCATCTTCGCTCAAGGGTTTTGTATTTGAAAGAATTTGAATTCATGGAGATCAGAAAGCAAATATGAAAGTTTGGGAAAGTCCTTTTATTCCCTCTCATTTAACTTTCAAAAAGTTTCGAATTCACTCACTTTCAGACAAGCAATCAAACAATCCATCAAATCTACCTATTTATTATAACATTCCAAAATTTTGAATTTTGGGATGTTACAAACCTACCACCCTTAAAATGAATCTCGTCCTCGAGATTCAGAGAGGCTAGAAAGAAATAGGTTAGGTTCGGGGTCTTCTCAAAATCCATCGATCGTCTCCGGGGTCTCGGGTGCTACCACCCTTAGAAACATTGTTACGGTCCCATCAATACTCGTATACTCCATCCTTATTCTTGACAGGGCCGGTCTTCTCAGATCTTCAGTATAATTATTTTCTCTGGGTCCTTCCGGTAACGGCATAACCTTTTCCTCAATTCTTTTGTCCTTTCATCTTGGTAAGGTTATTCCAAGACTGGGTCTTCTTACCTGTCGGGTCTGGCGTCAGTACTAAACAACTAATCGATATCTCATGGTGGTCAACCATTTATGGTTTCTCCTGCAGGAAATGGGTTGGGATTGATCCTCACCGTATAACCGACGGTTGGCAAAAGCTGCCTTGTACAAGGGGAAAATTTCTTATACCATTTTAAGGCTTAAACAAGGTTTTGATCGTCGTCTCTCTACTATAGGTAAGTCACTCAGATTTACCATCCCATATAGCAAGGCGAATAATAAGAGTAAGTCGGTATGGTGATCAATCCATCCCGCACCCAAATCATTACCATGTATACAGTTTAGCGAACCTCGCATACTAAACACTCGGTCATCCTCACAAGCATTGCAGAATTTCTCTTGTCAACGAACTAAGTTCAGATAAATCCATTGATTCTGCAAGCCAAACAAACATCTATCGTTCCTTCACATTTCTCAGGTTTTGCGTTACTCCTATAAAATCGTCTGCCGATAAACGTCGTATCTTCCTCCATGGTTTTTCCTTCAGCAAGAATGTGCTTGCTTCTTGGTAGGTCCTGGGGCCTGTGGGTTATGGCCCATCTCATCACGTGTAGTCCTTGAACTTATCATTGGGAAACTGATTATTATTCCAACTTCCTAGTATTCTTAAATCCATCCAATTGTACTGTCTTCCTTCCTTCTATTGGCACCAAACTAGGACATGATTACTCAGACTCATCATGGAGTTTTCCATTGTTCCATATTTCCGACATCATACCTCCTTTATATCCAATAGTAATTTATCTCTTCATCCTCGTGGGATATCCCACATACCGAGTTAAAAACTTATACTTATGAAGTCCATACTCAACTTCGTGGAACATCATTATCCTTTCCAGGGTCAAGCGTCCTTACAGGGGAATATTGGCCATCCCTGGATGGCACTTCTTCAACGGGGAAACGTGAGACACATCATGAACTCCCGACAGTCCTTCAGGTGACTCCAACTTGTTGGCCACTTCTCCCATACGCTCCAAAACTCGGTATGGTCTTACAAATCTCAGGGCTAACTTTCCCTTAACTACAAATCGTTTAACTCCTCGCAGAGGGGACAAAGACATGCTCTGTCTCCAATCTCATAGACTACCTCCTTGAGTTTTTGAGTCTGCATATCTCCTCTGCCTGGACTGAGCTACCTTTAGTCTATCTCGAATCAACTTAACATTTTCTTCTGACTCCTTGATCACATTTGGTCCAAACAACTGACGATCGCCAACTTCATCCCACACACTCTTGGGGTATCACACATATCGAGACAAACTCATACTCATTTTGTCCGAAATCCACTTAGTGGAGTATCCTTATCTTTTCCAAGGGTCAAGGGTTCTTACGGGGTACTACCACCCTTAAAATGCACAAATCTTCCATAGACCATATTTCTCATATCCTCAAAAAATCCTTCTTCATAGAGTAACAACTCATAAAAACCATATCAGTACCAACGATGCTAACTTTATTCATTCTCCAATGATTACAACTCTCGCTTTTCCATTACATGTCTCAACTCAACACCTTGATACAAAAGAGTTGTTCCCACTACTTCTACTACTACTACTACTACATTACTCCTCACAGATACAACTAATTATCACAAGTCTTTTGCTCCTTGGGACAATCCCTGGCAAAGTGCCCTGCTTCATTACAACGAAAACATATTACTTCTGACAAGTCTCAAGGTTTCCTTTTTGGGCAACTGTTGAGGTAGTGCCCTGACTCCTTGCACCTGTAACAGGTGATATGACTCAGGTCCCTTCTGGGCTCCAATCGGTTTCTCTTCCTAGACTTTTCCATTCCAATCAGGGCTTCTATTTCCTGTGGGTCATATTCTACTTCCTCTGTCGGGAATTCTACTAGATCCCCATTCAAACAATTTTGGGAGATGTGTCCTTCTTCTCCACCTGAATAGCAAGACTTAGTGCAGGGTTTACTCGGGTCTTCTTTAGGTGTGTCCTCCATCTCTTCCTTCATCACGGCTTCTTCTAAAATTTCCATTAGGGCTCCTTTCATTACTTCTTTCTTCTGCTGGATGGTTTGTTGTACCATGGGGTAAATGTGACACTAAGCAGGATAGTGGGTAGTCCCTTCACACAAGAAACAACTAATCTGCCTAGTTGGGCATTCTTCAACTGTATGACTTCCTTCACAATTAGGGCATTCATCCTTGTGTTCTTTATGGGTGTGTCCTATTTCTCGACAAATCTTGCATGCACAAGGTTTCTTCATATCCTTTTCATAAGGCTTCAACTTCTGGGACACAAACCGAGACTTTGGAAAAGTCAACTTAAATTCTTTCCAAGTGGTTACTCCTTGCCATCCATTGATGGTTTGGTACATCCTCCACCAAGTAGCAGCACCTCTTTCAAAGCACTAAAGAGCATGCTGGGTCATATCCTTTCCGCCTATAGGGTTATTCTTCATCTGATCATCCATGTTCTGAATCCATCGGTATGTCTCCAACTGACTCATCGGTCCAGAAAATACAAGCTCATCTCCATTCATCCTCTATTGGGTCCAAGGGTTTGGGGTGAGATAAGAGAGACAAAGGGGGATACACACAATGCAAACAACAGTTTTGAAAAGACAGATTTTTTGTTGTGGCTGTAGAAAAACATCAAACAAATGACAACTCACAGTCGTCGCATCTAACGTAGGGATGTGACAGGGGTTTGGTCTTCTAAAGGTCAATAAATCTTCAAGGTCGTCTAACTCTTCAAGCCGTGTTCATGCCTCCAATGGCTTCTTCCGATCGTGCTTGTCTTTCTCAAGTTCTTTTGCCAGTTCAACTCTGTTGACGCGAGGTCTCTTGAGACGTCCTTTAGTATTCTGGAGCTGCATTCCTAACTTCTAGGTTTCAACATCCTTGGCATGAATCATGGTCCTACTGTCCTTTAGTTCCTGACGAATCTCCTATAGCTCAAGGTTTTACTCCTCTAGCTTGGCTACTTTCAGCTTCTGGATCCTGAGTTCTTCACGAAATGCTCCTTGTCAAATATAGCTTCCTAAAGGTCCATCTTAAAATCCTTCATGTAATACTCCAGATCCCGGTGTTACATCAGCTAAGGTTAAAACTTCACCTCTTGCTGATAGGTGCTCCATCAGCCTTCTACCATCCAATCCTTTCTGAAGAAATCCATCCTTAACTCAGCACGGTGACAATAGCATCAACGGGCGATATCATCAGGGGTAACCGTGTTTCTGCCCTTGTCATTGCCATGAGCTATCTTCCATAATTGATATCTCCTGCCTTAGGGTTTTTTTGACAAAACTTTGAGTTATCATGCTCTATGTTCCGGTCTTTCTCTGATACACCTTGATCTCGGTATTGACAGCTTCCATAGTCTGCCAAGTTCCATAAGGGTAGCCTTCTTAGGTCATACAAATCTAGAAATTCTTCATAGCCTCCAAATTCTCCTATTCTTCGGAGTCTTCAACCGTTGCAGTTTCCATTGTCATAATGTATGGTAAAATCCTCTTCATTCCGAATAATCTCGGTTGTTCGATATCTTGTACTTCTTGGAGTGGTCTCATTAGTCGAATCTTCGTGTGGTCAAAAGGGGAAAAGGGGGGTATGGTCTCACTAAAAGGGGATATTTGAATAAGCTCAAAAGAGAAGAGAGGTAAAAGATCTTTTTGAAAAGAAAAGTTTTAGAGAAAAATCTTTCCTATGGGCTTGCCGGTTTCTAGCGTCACGTCCTATAGTCAACATGTGCTCTGATACCATCTTGTAGCGACCCGACCCGAATGGATCAAGTCTCTGTGCTTAAGTGTCATCCCTAGATTGGTATGCTGACACACATAGTACTCGAGGATTTATAATAGAGGTAAATCACATGTATAAAATAACGTAAATACTATTACCTCAATCCATATAGCGAAAGTAACAAAGGTTGTGGATTCCCATCAACACCGACGACAAAGTTGAGTGTAGAAATCATAACCCTAACGTATCACTTACTCGTCGTAAGATTCCTGCAACATGAGACGTTGCAGCCACAAAGGGTCAGTACATTGAATGTACTAGCAAATTCACACCATAGAGAGAAATGATGAACAATGGCTATCTCTACATGCATATTTGGCTGGTGGAAAGCTCTATGGTTACAGGGTTTTGCGTAAAGCCAATTTTTCCCTACTGCAAAGGAATAAATTTTATTTAACTATCAGGGTTGTTGTTGAACATTGAGAATGGTTGACAGCATTCTCAATCCCAATTAAGTAACATCATTAAACCCAACAAAATTAATTTAAATTAACATGATGAGATTCACATGATAATCCAAGTACTAGATACTCAAAACGTCCATAACCGGGGACACAGCTAATCATGATTAGTTTATACACTCTGCAAAGGTTTGCGCACTTTTCCCCACAAGACTCGGTCTCCTCCGTTGGATTTCTCGCACTACAAGGTGTTTGAGAAACGGATGACCGAGTCATAGTCTTTCAGAAGCGTTTGCACCTTACGATGGGTAGACCGTACCACCTACAACCCCTACATCTGCTAGTCTACCATAGTAAGAGTTCACATGACTTAATCAACTATGCTAGAGCCCATAATAGCTTGTGGCTGCACACAGAAGTTTCTAGTATGAATAATCTCATGATCCCTTTGAGCCTTGGTGGCGGTCCATAAAAAAAACAGGCAATCCTGGAATACCCAGGTGCCTAGGCAGGCAATTGCTGGAATACCCAGGTGCCTTAGTCCACCCAGATGTGTGTTAAAGTTGCCACCTCAAGTAAACCATTAATTAACAATCTCACATCTGTCATGAAATACTCTCAAACCCAATCCATGTCTACGAGCATAGCATGGCAATATAAGCATAACGTAATAGTAACTCCCAAGGTTTGAATGCAGGGCAATATGTTCCTACCTCATCAACTACTTCCCAATACCCACATGTTATCAATCCTACTCATGCAATGCTTGAGGGTGAAACTAATGCATAATAACTCGAAAGGGATATGATCAAAGTGTGAACTTGCCTGCAATGTTGATGAAGATGATTCACACTCAAAACTCTTGATAGTTCTACCCGTCACACTCCGGTCAATCTATCCTAAGCAAGCAATAGTAACCACACATAAGCAATCACTCAACAGATCCGAAAGAACGAAGAAGACGATTCGGAGAATACCAAAACCAAGAAAATAACTCTTGCAACATAAAACAATTTCTAACAGTACCAACATTACGTGAATTTGGCCTTATCAGAAAGTTTAGGTCAAGAGCTTCGATTTGCAAAGAGAATCAACCCAAACGGAGCTATGAAACTCAAGTTATGATCAAATGAAGTTTGAATCTAAATCTGTTCTAATTCAAATTTTAAATTTTTGAAAAACATGTTTAAGTTGGATTACTGGATAGAGGAGATCATAACGAAGATGTGAGCATTGGTTTCGTTGGATTTGGACAAACGAGCGAAAAGATGTGGTCGTTTGAAGTATAGGGACTAATCTGTAAAAGAAACTACTACAAATAGGTCCCTGGACAGAAAACTAAAGAAAATAAAAGAAAAAAAACTAAATAGTGAACGTTCGTTACCGATCACTAACGAATGAAAATCGTTCGCTACCGAACCCTAGCTAATGAACGCTCATGGAATAAATTAACCTAAAATAATAAACCGTTTTTTTGAAAACCGAAGTAAATCTAAACCCTAAAAAAACGGACCAAGCGGTTTTATACCGGTTCGCGACAGGTTGGCGGTTTTCGGAGAGAAAACCGGTGGCGGCGATGGCGTTCTCCGGCGAGGGCAACGACGAGGCGGGACGGCGCTGCAGCGGCTTCGTCGGGGTGCTGCAACGACGGTGATGGCGCGGGGTGGATGCGGCAGAGGGTGGCGGCTGCGGCGCAACAGTAGCGGCGGAGCTGCGCGGGGCGGCGGCGGCGCGACGGCGGATCTCGCCAAGGCGGCGGCGGGTGCTGCGAGGTGCGGCGGCGGCAGCGCGAGGGGAGGAGAGGAGAGACGGGGCCCGGGGCGCCGTATTTATAGGAGGGAGGAGGCGGCGGTGGCGTGGAGAAGGGGCAAAGCGAGGCGGCGGCGGAGTCCTAGTGCAGGACGGCGGCGGTGTTGCTGTGCGAGTGCGGGAGTCCGCCCGAGCTCGGGGACGAGCGGGGCGCGGCACTAGGCTGGGCTGCAACCTGGCTGGCTAGCTGGGCCGGCCTAGTTCGGCGGAGGGGTTTTTTTAAAAAATATATTTTCTCAGACAAAAAAAACAAAACAAAAACTAAAAAAAATTATATAGACATATAATATATCAAAATTTTCAGAAAAAGATTATCTACAACGTGAACATTTTCCTAGCATTAAATAAAATTCACACAAATTCAGATAATTCAAAGAGTGTTACTGGTCTAATAAAATCCAATAAAAATCATTATAAAAAAAATACCAAAATTAATTCAAATTTATTTCTCTCCAATTTCTGATGTAGGGAATCCTGTTACCCTATTTTCCGTATATTTTATTTTTGGAGAAAAATAATTTGAATAAAACCTAAATAACTCCAAATTGAAAATAAATTCAAAAGAACTTTGAATTTAATTCTTTGAAACTCCCAACTCGTATTTCATATAATTTGAAGAAGTCATTTTATCTTCTCTCATGAAAATCATTGAGCTGCATGAAGTTTATGAATTGAAATATTTCCAAATGAAATTCAATTATTTTCAAATACCCTTTCATTTAATTTAAATGGAAGAAGTCATATCATCTTCGCTCAAGGGTTTTGTATTTGAAAGAATTTGAATTCATGGAGATCAGAAAGCAAATATGAAAGTTTGGGAAAGTCCTTTTATTCCCTCTCATTTAACTTTCAAAAAGTTTCAAATTCACTCACTTTTAGACAAGCAATCAAACAATCCATCAAATCTATCTATTTATTATGACATTCCAAAATTTAGAATTTTGGGATGTTACAACTTTGGTCCCACCAAAAATCCCAACATTGATATCTTTTACACTAATCGATCTCATCGAGTTTATATCCGGTCTCACCGATTTGGGTCAAACGTCTGTAATGGTTGGATTTGGGTGAAGGCTATTTATACCCCTCCACCCCCACCTACACTCTAAATAAGAGAGCCATCAGCATGAAATGCAACTTCCACCATTCATTTTCTGAGAGAGAACCACCTACTCATGTGTTGAGATCAAGAGATTCCATTCCTACCATTTGAATCTTTATTTCTAGCCTCTTCAAGTTGCTTTGCACTCCAATCCTTCTCCTTCACAAGCCAAATCGATGTGAGAAAGATTGAGTGTTGAGGAGACTATTATTTGAAGCAAAACATCAAGGAGTTCAGTACCAACACAACATCTATTACCTTTTGGAGAGTGGTGTCTCCTAGATTGGTTAGGTGTCACTTGGGAGCTTCCAAGATGCGGAGTTGAACCAAGGAGTTTGTAAGGGCAAGGAGATCACCTACTTTGTGAAGATCTACCGGAGTGAGGCTAGTCCTATGTGGATGAGGGCCATGGTGGAATAGAAAGGTTGCTTCTGAAGGAAATATGCCCTAGAGGCAACAATAAAGTTGTTATTTTATATTTCCTTATTCATGATAAAGGTTTATCATTCATGCTACAATTGTATTGATCGGAAACTTAAATACATCTATGAATACAAAAACAAATACCGTGTCCTTAGTAAGCCTCTACTAGACTAGCTCATTGATCAAAGATGGTTAAGGTTTCCTAACCATGGACATGTGTTGTAATTTGATAATGGGATCACATCATTAGGAGAATGATGTGATGGACAAGACCCATTTGTTAGCTTAGCATATTGATCGTCCAATTTATTGCTATTGCTTTCTTCATGTCAAATACATATTCCTTCGACTATGAGATTATGCAACTCCCGGATACCGGAGGAATACCTTGTGCGCTATCAAACGTCACAACTTAACTGGGTGATCATAAAGATGTTCTACAGGTATCTTCGAAGGTGTTTGTTGAGTTTGCATAGAGCGAGATTAGGAGGATTTGTCACTCTGAGTATCGGAGAGGTATCTCTGCGCCCTCTCGGTAATACACATCATAAGCTTGCAAACAAATGACTAAGGAGTTAGTTACGAGATGATGTATTATGGAACGAGTAAAGAGACTTGCCGGTAACGAGATTGAACTAGGTATGAAGATACCGACGATCGAATCTCGGGAAAGTAACATACCGATGGGAAAAGGGCATTACATATGATATCATAATAGTTCGACCAATAAAGATCTTTGTAGAATATGTAGGAATAAATATGGGCATCCAGGTTCCGCTATTCATTATTGACCGAAGAAGTGTCTCGGTCATGTCTACATAGTTCTCGAACCTGTAGGGTCCGCACGCTTAATGTTCGTTGACGATATATTGTTATATGAGTTTTATGATTTGGTGACCGAATGTTGTTCGGAGTCTCAGGTAAGATCATGGACATGACGAGGAGTCTTCAAATGGTCGAGAGGTGAAGATTGATATATAGGACGATGGTATTCGAACAACGGAAGAGTTTCAGGATGCATCGGGTAGTCATCGGGTCACTAGAAGGGGTTCCGGACACCCCCTGGGTACGTGTATGGGCTTAATGGGACAAGGAGGGGACATACCAGCCCACATGGGGCTGGTGCGCCCCTCTCCCTGGCCGTCCAGCCCTAGGCAAGGAAAGGGGGAGGGCTAGCCCATCCCGCCTTTTCCCTTCTCATGGGAGAAAGGAAAAGGGGGGCGCCTCCCTCCCCTGCCTTTCCCCCGCACCTAAACATGGCAGAAGGAGGCGCCATGATACGTCTCCAATGTATCTACAATTTTGATTGTTCAATGATGTTATATTATCATTCTTGGATGTTGTACAATCATTTTATAGCAACTTTATGTCATTTTTTGGGACTAACCTATTGACATAGTGCCCAGTGCTAGTTGATGTTTTTTGCTTGTTTTTTACTTCATAGAAAATCAATACCAAACGGAGTCCAAACGCAGTGAAACTTTTTGGAGAATTTTTCTGGGCCAGAAGACACACGTTGGGCCAAAGAAGTACCATAGGGGTGCCCCGAACGGGGGTACAACCCACCTGGGCGCGCCTGGGGGCCCAGGCGCACCCTGGTGGGTTGTGCCCACCTTGGTGGCCTCCCGCACCACCTCTTTGCTCTATAAATACCCCAATATTCTAGAAACCCTAGGGGAGTCGACGAAAATCAATTCCAGCCGCCGCAATTTCCAGAAACCACAGATCCAATCTAGACACCATCACGGAGGGGTTCATCATCCTCATTGATGCCTCTCCGATGATGCGTGAGTAGTTCATTGTAGACCTATGGGTCCGTAGTTAGTAGCTAGATGGCTTCCTCTCTCTCTCTCTTTTGATTCTCAATACAATGGTCTCTTGGAGATCTATTTGATGTAACTCTTTTTGCGGTGTGTTTGTTGGGATCCGATGAACTTTGAGTTTATGATCAGATCTATGTTTTTATCCATGAAAGTTATTTGAGTCTTTTGATCTCTTATATGCATGATTACTTATAGCCTTGTATTTCTTCTTTGAATCTTTGGTTTATTTAGGCTGACTAGGTCGATTTTTCTTGCCATGGGAAGATGTTCTTTGTGATGGGTTCGATCATACGGTGCTCGATCCCAGTGATAGAAGGGGAAACGACATGTATGTATCGTTGCTATTAAGGATAACAAGATGCGATCTATTCCTATATGAGTAGATATTGTCTACATCATGTCATCATTCTGATTGCATTACTCTGTTTCTCCATGAACTTAATACGCTAGATGCATGCTGGATAGCAGTTGATGTGTGGAGTAATAGTAGTAGATGCAGGCAGGAGTCGGTCTACTAATCTTGGACGTGATGCTTATATAATAATCATTGCATGTATATCGTCATGATTATTTTAAGTTCTATCAATTTCTCAATAGTAATTTTTTTACCCACCGTATGCTATTTTTCTCGAGAGAAGCCATTAGTGAAATCTACGGCCCCGGGTCTCTTCTTTATCATATTTGCCTTCGAGATCTATTTTTATTTTGATCTATTAATTGAAAAACCCAAAAATATATTGCTGTCATTTATTGTTATTTATTTTATCTAGCATTCCCGCGAGATCTATTTATCCAATCTACTACAATTTTTACCTATCTTTTACCCGGGAGGGATTGACAACCCCTCTTTTACGTCGACTTGCAAGTATTTGTTCTTTGTGTGCAGGTGCCGTTCACGTAGTGTTGCGTGGTTCTCCTACTGGTTCGATAACCTTGGTCTCATCACTGAGGTAAATACCTACCGTAGATGTGTTGCATCATCCCTTCCCCTTTGGGGAAATACCGACGTAGTTCAAGCCGCATCAAAAGGAATTTCTGGCACCTTCACTGGGGAGACATCATCAACATCTACTAGGTTCCTAATAACAAATCTCATATCCTTGCAATTTACATTATTTGCCATTTGCCTCTCATTTTCATCTCCCTCACTTCACAAAATTAGCCATTTTATTCGCCCTCCTTTTCCTTCGCCGTTTTCTCGTCAGATCCGTTTTTGAGTGCAATCTTGTTGCGTAGTCACGATGGCTCAAGAGAACACCAAGTTGTGTGATTTCTCCAATACCAACAACAATGATTTTATTAGCACTCCGATTGCTCCTCCCACTGCTAGTGCGGAGTCTTGTGATATTAACGCCGCTTTGTTGAATCTTGTCATGAAAGATCAATGGTACTCCTAATGAGGATGATGCGTCCCATCTTAACACATTCATGGAATTGTGTGATATGCAAAAGAAATAAGATGTGGACAATGATATTGTGAAGTTGAAATTATTCCCGTTTTCTTTGCGAGATCATGCAAAAATTTGGTTTTCTTCTTTACCTCGCAATAGTATCGATTCTTGGGATAAGTGCAAAGATGCTTTTATTACTAAGTATTTTCCACCTGCGAAAATTATTTCCCTTAGGACACTAATCATGAATTTTAAGCAACTTGAGCATGAACATGTTGCGCAATCTTGGGAAAGAATGAAATTGATGCTAAGAAATTGTCCTACTCATGGTTTAAATCTTTGGATGATCATACAACATTTTTATGCGGGATTGAATTTTGTTTCTAGAAATCTTTTAGATTCCGCCACGGGTGGTACTTCTATGGAAATTACTTTGGGTGAAGCTACTAAATTTCTTGATAATATTATGGCAAATTATTCACAATGGCATACCGAAAGAGCTCCTACTGGTAAAAAAAGTTAATTTGGTAGAAGAAATAAATTCTTTGAGTGAAAAAGTTGATGCTCTTATGAAGTTGGTTTCTAATAAACATGCTCCTATTGATCTTAATGATGTGCATTTGTCTACTTTGATTGAGCAAAATAGTGATGTCGTAGATGTGAATTTTGTTTCGTGAAACAATTTTAATAACAATGCTTATAGAGGTAATTTTAATCCTAGACCTTTTCCGAGAATTCCTCTAATAATTATGGTAATTCCTATGGTAATCCTTCTTATAATAATAGGAACACCTCTGATCTTGATAATAATATTAAAGAATTTATCAATGCTCAAAAGAATTTTAATACTAGAATAGAAGAAAAGTTGAGTAAGATTGATGATATGTCTAGAAGCATTGACGGAATTTCTCATGATGTAGAAAATCTCAAGATGAAAAATTTTGTGCCTAAGGTTGAGGAATCAATTAAAGCTTTATATGTTTGTATGGATGAAAGTAAGAAAAGAACCGCTATGCTTAGAGCTAAAGAGAATTTTTAGGAAAGGCATTTTCTAGTGATTGCTTTCATAAAAATGATGAAGATCTTAAAATGATTGGTGTTTCTTCTATTGATTCCTTGTTTAGTAAAACTAAAATTGATGAAAAAGGGACTGAAGAAGAGTCAATTTTAGTTAGAAGGCATCCCGATAATTTGGAGGGTGAAAATCTTGTTGAGAAAATTGATAAAAGTGGATTTGGAGAGGTGAAAACTTTAACTAGTGATGTGCCCACTCTGTGGATTACAAAGAATTTAATTATGATAATTTCTCTTTGATTGATTGTATTTCTTTGTTGCAATCCATGATTAATTCACCCCATGCTTATGAACAAAATAAACCTTTTACTAAACATAACATTGATGCTATGATGAAAGCTTTGGAAGAAAAGTTCGAATTAGAGATTTCAATTCCTAGAAAACTACATGATGAATGGGAACCTACTATCAAAGTCAAGATTAAAATTATGAGTGTTTTGCGTTATGTGACTTGGGTGCTAGTGTTTCTACAATTCTGAAATCTTTATGTGATGTGCTTGGTCTTACCGGTATTGAAGAATGTTCTTTAAATTTGCACTTGGAGGATTGTACTATTAAAAAGCCTTTGGTAAGAATTAATGATGTTCTTATTATTGCAAATAGGAATTATGTGCCCATAGATTTTATTGTTCTTGATATTGATTGCGACCCGTCTTGTCCAATTATACTTGGTAGACCGTTTTTACGTACCATTGGTGCCATGATTGATATGAAAGAAGGCAATATCAAATTTCAATTTCCACTAAGGAATGGTATGGAACATGTCCCTAGAACAAGAATTAAGCCACCATATGAATCAGTCATGAGGGCATCTTATGGATCTAGAAATAAAGATGACAATACTTAGATCTTTGCATTATACCTAGTTAGGGGCATAAAACGATAACGCTTGTTGGGAGGCAACCCAATGAATAAAATTTATTTTTGTCTTTTTCTTCCTGTTCTTGATTGTTTGCATAATTATGCTACAGTTATGATTGTGTTTTTTATGTTTTAGTTAGTGTTTGTTCCAAGCAAAGCCTTCGGGCTCATGTTGGCTGATAGTTGATTTGATCTTGTAGAAAAAAAACTTTTGTGTTGAGAAAACTAATTTTCATTTTTAATAGGGCGCGATAAAATCCTGATTTTTGTACACAAGATAGGTATACAAATTTCCCACGCTGTCCTAATTTTTCAAAAAAATTGTAGTTACAGAAGTATCAAAAGTTTTCCGATTACTACAGATTGTTCTGTTTTTTACAGATTCTATTTTCTTTGCATTGTGTGCTTATTTCGATGAGTATATGGTTTGTATTGGAGGGTATAAGCTATAGCAAAGTTGGAATACAATAGATATAATGCAAAAATAAAATATGAATGGATTTGCAACCATACTTATAGTAGAGATTTGCTTTGTTATACTAACGGATCTCACGAGGTTTTGTAGAGTTTTGTGTGATTGAAGTTTTCAAGTTTTGGGTGAGATCACGATGGATGAAGGAATAAGGAGTAACTAGAGCCCAAGCTTGGGGATGACCCATGGCATCCCAATCCATTATTTAAAAGAGAAGCAAGCAACTAAGCTTGGGGATGCCCGAGTGGCATCCCCTCTTTCTTCTAACGACCATCAGTATTTTACTTGGAGCTATATTTTTATTCATCACATATCATGAGTTTTGCTTGAAATGTCTTGTGTGATATGAGTCTTTGCTTGTTTTGCTTTTCATTTTTGTTCATCTATCTTTGCTGGAAACACCTATGTGAGAAAGCCAAAATCATAATATGACTTGTTAGAATTGCTCTCTATGCTTCACTTAAATCGTTTTGAGCTAAGGAATTGCTCTAGTGCTTCACTTATATCTTTTTTAGCACGGTGTGCTTTATTATTTTTGAAGAAATGCTCTCATGCTTCACTTAGATTTATTTGAGAGTTAGTGAAATTTTTAAAAAATTCTCTCATGCTTCACTTAAATTATTTTGAGGGAAGAATTTTTTAATGCTCATGTTCTTCACTTAGGTTTGTTTGAGCTATCAAAAGCAACATATGAAATTAGTCCCAAAGTGATAGATATTCAAGAGGGATATAATAAAAAATTCATTAAGATCATTGGACAAAATAAACTTGATTCCTTGTACTAGTTTTGCGATATGATGATATAATATGTGTGTCATGTTGATGAGTAAGTATGCTTTAGTAAGAATATTGGTGTTAAGGTTTGTGATTCCCTATGCAAGCACGAAAGTCAATAGTTATGCAATGAAATTATATCCTACTTGTGGTGCATTATTCGTTAGTTATGCTTAATGCTCGCTTATGAGATTTTTTATTTCTTGGTTGGATGCTTCTCAACCTTTTGCTAGCCTTCATTTGCACTAAATATGATCACTACTTGTGCATCCAAAATCCTTAAACCCAGTTTTGCCACATGAATCCACTATACCTACCTATATGCGGTATTCTTATGCCGTTCTAAGCAAATTTGTATGTGCCATCTCTAATTTTCAAAATAAATTTCATTTTTGTGTGCTTGTGTCACTCATGAAACGGTACGGGGTGGCTGATATTTTTCCATGCTAGATGTGTTATTCTCAGGATGAGTGTTTATTCACTTGTCATTGCATGAGAGTACTACAAAGGTATTAGAAATGAAAAATGAATTTACTTTATGTTTTCAAATAATAAATTCCTTGGAAAGTGTTGGTATGGATGGTGCCCGTGGATTCGGTTAGCCGTGGAATGTGAAAGTATGGTGGAAAAAGGAATAAACTTCATTTTCTGTTTGGGAACCGCCTATGATATATCTAACATGGAAAGTATTGGGAACTACTCGATCATTTTTGTTGACGGGAAAAGCATGCCACCCAAAATGTTTTTATCTCTATCTTTTTCGCTTTGAGTTCTAGCACCTCTACAAATCCCTACCTCCCTCTGCGAAGGGCCTTTCTTTTCGTTTATGCAATTTTTTATTTGAGTATCCATCTTCTCTTATAAAGCACCAACTAAGGGGCACTATGATCATACTTGAGCATTGGGTGTAGCTAATATGTGAGTGTGTTTCACGAATGGGTCAATGATTGAGCATAATGGGCTAGGGATAACTTGCTTTAGTGTTGATATTTTGAAAGACATGGTTGCTTCTTGATATGCTTGAGTATTGAAATATTCATGTCAAAACTAGACTATTTCTTTGAATCATATAAAAGTCCAAATGTCCATGCTACAAAGAAAATAATATGCGATGAACATGTTAGGCAGCATTCCACATCAAAAATTCTGTTTTTATCATTTACCTACTCGAGGACGAGCAGGAATTAAGCTTGGGGATGCTGATACGTCTCCAACGTATCTATAATTTTTCATTGTTCCATGCTATTATATTATCATTCTTGGATGTTTTACAAGTATTTTATAGAAACTTTATATCATTTTTTTGACTAACCTATTGACATAGTGCCTCGTGCCAGTTGTTGTTTTTTGCTTATTTTTTCCTTCACGGAAAATCAATACCAAACGGAGTCCAAACACATAGAAACATTTTGGAGAATTTTTATGGGCCAGAAGACACATGTTAGGCCAAAGAAGTACCAGAGGGGTGCCCCTAGGGGGGCACAACCCACTTGGGCGCGCCTGGGTGCCCAGGCGCACCCTGGTGGGTTGTGCCCACCTCGGTGGCCTTCCGCACCGCCTCTTTGCTCTATAAATACCTCAATATTCCAGAAGCCCTAGGGGAGTCAACAAAAATCAATTCTAGCTACCTCAAGTTCCAGAAACCGCAGATCCAATCTAGACACCATCACAGAGGGGTTCATCATCCTCATGTTGGTGCCTCTCCGATGATGCGTGAGTAGTTCATGGTAGACCTACGGGTTCGTAGTTAGTAGCTAGATGGCTTCCTCTCTCTCTCTCTCTCTCTCCCTCTCTCTCTCTCTTCATTCTCAATACAATGGTCTCTTGGAGATCTATTTGATGTAACTCTTTTTGTGGTGTATTTGTTGGGATTGAATGAACTTTGAGTTTATGATCAGATCTATGTTTTTATCCATGAAAGTTATTTGAGTCTTTTGATCTCTTATATGCATGATTACTTATAGCCTCGTATTTCTTCTTCGAATCTTTGGTTTAGTTAGCCCACTATATCGATATTTCTTGCCATGGGAAGAGGTGCTTTGTGATGGGTTCGATCTTACGGTGCTCGATCCCAGTGACAGAAGGGGAAACGACACGTATGTATCATTGCTACTAAGGATAACAAGATGGGGTATTCATATATGTGTAGATCTTGTCTACATCATGTCATCGGTCTTATTGCATTACTTCGTTTCTCCATGAACTTAATACACTAGATGCATGCTGGATAGCGGTTGATGTGTGGAGTAATAATAGTAGATGCAGGCAGGAGTCGGTCTACTAATCTTGGACGTGATACCTATATAATGATCGTTGTCTGGATATCGTCATGATTATTTGAAGTTCTATGAATTTCCCAACAATAATTTGTTTACCATCATATGCTATTTTTCTCGTGAGAAGCCACTAGTGAAATCTACGGCCCTCGGGTCTCTTCTTTATCATATTTACCTTCGAGATGTATTTTTATTTGCTTTTATTTTCAGATCTATTAATCCGAAAACCCAAAAATATCTTGCTGCAATTTATTGTTATTTATTTATCTCGTGTTCCCGTGAGATATATTTATCCAATCTACTACAAGTTTTACCTATCTTTTACCTGGGAGGGATTGACAACCCCTCTTTTACGTCTGGTTGCAAGTAATTGTTCTTTGTGTGTAGGTGATGTTCACGTAGTGTTGCGTGGTTCTCCTACTGCTTCGATAACCTTGGTCTCATCACTGAGGGTAATACCTACCGTAGCTATGCTGCATCATCCCTTCCTCTTTGGGGAAATACTGACGTAGTTCAAGCTGCATCACGCAACTTGGGAGGAGACCCCAAGTAGGATTCAGCCTACTTGGGGTGTCCTCCTGGCCGCTCCCTATTCCCCCCACCTATATATATGTGGGGGGCGCCTAGCACACCAGAACATTGTCTTAGCCGTGTGCGACGCCCCCCTCCACAGTTTACACCCTCGGTCATATTTTCGTTGTGCTTAGGCAAAGCCCTGCGGAGATAGCTTCACCATCACCGTCACCACACCGTCGTGCTGCCGAAACTCATCTACTACCTCGCCGTCTTGCTGGATCAAGAAGGCGGAGGACGTCACCGAGCTGAACGTGTCCTGAACATGGAGATTTCATATGTTCGGTACTTGATCGGTTGGAGCGCGAAGAAGTTCGACTACATCAACTGCGTTGTTAAATGCTTCTGCTTATGGTCTATGAGGGTACGTATACACACTCTCCCCTCTCGTTGCTATGCATCTCCATGTATAGATTTTGCGTGTGCGTAGATTTTTTTTCCATGCAACATTTCCCAACAGTGTCATCCAAGTCAGGTCTATGCGTAGATGATATGCATGAGTAGAACACAAAGAGTTGTGGGCGGTGATAGTCATACTGATTACCACCAATGTCTTATTTTGATTCGATGATATTGTGGGATGAAGCGGCCTGGACCAACCTTACATGTCCACGCACGTGAGACTGGTTCCACCAACTGACATGCAACTAGTTTTGCATAAAAGGTGGCTGGCGGGTGTTTGTTTCTCCTACTTTACTTTAATCAAATTTGACTATGACCAGTCCTTAAAGAAGGTTAAAACAACAAACTTGCAACAACAAAGTAGTCGATTGTGGTTTTTTGCGTAGTTAAGAACGGTTCTTGCTAGAAGCCCGTTGCAGCCACGTAAAACTTGCAACAACAAAGTAGAGGACGTCTAACTTGTTTTTGCAGGGCATGTTGTGATGTGATATGGTCAAGATATGATGCGATATATATTTATGTATGAGATGATCATGTTTTCTAATATAGACAACCGGCAGGAGCCTTAGGGTTGTCTCTTTATTGTATGAAAAGCAAGCGCCATTTAATTTCTTTACTTTATCGCTATGCGTTAGCAATAGTTGTAGAAGCAATAGTTGGTGAGACGATCCCAACGCTACGATGGAGACCAAGGTGTCGAGCCGATGACGATGGAGATCAAAAGCACAAGATGATGATGGCCATATCATGTCACATATTTTGATTGCATGTGATGTTTGTCTTTTATGCATCTTATTTTGCTTAGAACGGCGATAGCATTATAATATGATCTCTTCACTAAATTTCAAGATAAAAGTGTTCTCCTCGAGTATGCACCGTTGCCAAAGTTCGTCATTTCGAAGCACCATGTGATGATTGGGTGTGATAGACTCTACATTCACATACAACGGGTGTAAGACAGTTTTGCACATGCATAATACTTGGGTTAAACTTGACGAGCCTAGCATGTATAGACATGGTCTCGGAACAATGGAGACCGAAAGGTCCAACGTGAGTCATATAGTAGATATGATCAACATAGAGATGTTCATCATTGATGACTACCCCATCTCACATGATGATCGGACATGGGTTAGTTGATTTGGATCACGTATCACTTAGATAACTTGAGGGATGTTTATTTAAGTGGGAGTTCATTAGTAATTTGATTAATTGAACTTAATTTATCATGAACTTAGTCTTATAGTTTTGCATATCTATGTTGTAGATCAATGGCCCGAGCTACCGTTCCCCTAAATTTTAATGCGTTCCTAGAGAAAGCTAAGTTGAAAGATAATGGTAGCAACTACACAGACTGGGTCTGTAACTTGAGGATTATCCTCATTGTTGCACAGAAGAATTATGTCCTTGATGCACCGCTAGGTGAAAGGCCTGTTGCAGGAGCTGAAGCTGATGTTATGAACGTCTGGTAAGCTCGATCTGATGACTACTTAATAGTTCAGTGTCCCATGCTTTACGGCTTAGAACCGGGACTTCGAAGACATTTTGAACGTCATGGAGAATATGTGATGTTCCAAGAGTTGAAGTTAATATTTCAAGCAAATGCCCGGGTTGAGAGATAGGAAGTCTCCAACAAGTTTTATAGCTGCAAGATGGAGGAGAACAGTTCTGTTAGTGAACACATACTCAAAATGTCTGGGTATCATAACCACTTGACTCAGCTGGGATTTGAACTTCTAGTTGATAGTGTTATTGACATAGTTCTTCAATCACTGCCACCAAGCTACAAAGGCTTCGTGATGAACTATAATATGCAAGGGATGAATAAAACGATTCCTGAGCTCTTCGCAATGCTTAAGGACGCGGAGGTAGAAATCAAGAAGGAGCATCAAGTCTTGATGGTTACCAAGACCGCTAGTTTCAAGAAAAAGGGCATGGGAAAGAAAGGGAGCTTCAAGAAGAATGGCAAGAAAGTTGCCACTCCCGGGAAGAAGCCCAAAGCTGGATGCTACCTCTTGAGCACTGCGTTGGTTTTCCCCGAAGAGGAAGGGATGATGCAACAAAGTAGCGTAAGTATTTCCCTCAGTTTTTGAGAACCAAGGTATCAATCCAGTAGGAGGCTACGCGCGAGTCCCTCGTACCTGTGCAAAACAAATAAATCCTCGCAACCAATGCAAATAGGGGTTGTCAATCCCTATAAGGCCACTTACGAGAGTGAGATCTGATAGATATGATAAGATAATATTTTTGGTATTTTTGTGATAAAGATGCAAAGTAAAATAAAGGCAAAGTAAAAAGCAAAGGAAATAACTAAGTAGTAGGAGATTAATATGATAAAGATAGACCCGGGGGCCATAGGTTTCACTAGTGGCTTCTCTCAAGAGCATAAGTATTCTATGGTGGGTGAACAAATTACTGTTGAGCAATTGATGGGATTGAGCATAGTTATGAGAATATCTAGGTATGATCATGTATATAGGCATCACGCCCGAGACAAGTAGACCGACTCCTGCCTACATCTACAACTATTACTCCACTCATCGACCGCTATCCAGCATGCATCTAGAGTATTAAGTTAAAAAACAGAGTAACACCTTAAGCAAGATGACATGATGTAGAGGGATAGACTCATGCAATATGAAGAAAACCCCATCTTGTTATCCTCGATGGCAACAATACAATACGTGCCTTGCTGCACCTACTGTCACTGGGAAAGGACACCGCAAGATTGAACCCAAAGCTAAGCACTTCTCCCATTGCAAGAAAGATCAATCTAGTAGGCCAAACCAAACTGATAATTCAAAGAGACTTGCAAAGATAACCAATCATACATAAAAGAATTCAGAGAAGATTCAAATATTGTTCATAGATAGACTTGATCATAAACCCACAATTCATCGGTCTCAACAAACACACCACAAAAAGAAGATTACGTCGAATAGATCTCCACAAGAGAGGGGGAGAACATTGTATTGAGATCCAAAAAGAGAGAAGAAGCCATCTAGCTACTGACTATGGACCCGTAGGTCTGAGGTAAACTACTCACACTTCATCGGAGAGGCTATGGTGTTGATGTAGAAGCCCTTCGTGATCGATGCCCCCTCCGGCGGAGCTCCGGATTTATGGTTTCATTCTGTTTGGACTCCGTTTGATATTCCTTTTCTTCGAAACCCTAAAATAGGCACACAAAAAAGCAATTCTGGGATGAGCCTCCGGTTAATAGGTTAGTCCCAAAAATAATATTAAAGTGGATAGTAAAGCCCAATAATGTCCACAACAGTAGATAATATAGCATGGAGCAATCAAAAATTATAGATACGTTGGAGACGTATCAAGCATCCCCAAGCTTAATTCCTGCTCGTGCTCGAGTAGGTAAATGATAAAAAAAGAATTTTTGATGCGGAGTGCTACTTGGCATAATTTTAATGTAATTCTTCTTAATTGTGGTATGAATATTCAGATCCGAAAGATTCAAGACAAAAGTTCCTAGTGACATAAAAATAATAATACTTCAAGCATACTAACTAAGCAATTATGTCTTCTCAAAATAACATGGACAAAGAAAGTTCATCCCTACAAAATCATATAGTTTAGTCATGTTTCATTTTCGTCACACAAGAATGCTCTCATCATGCACAACCCCGATGACAAGCCAAGCAATTGTCTCATACTTTAGTAATCTCGAACCCATAAACTTTCACGCAATATATGAGCATGAGCCATGGACATAGCACTATGGGTGGAATAGAATATACTGAGGGGGGTTATGTGGAGAAGACAAAAAGGGAGAAAGTCTCACATCAACGAGGCTAATCAATGGGCTATGGAGATGCCCACCGATTGATGTTAATGCAAGGAGTAGGGATTGCCACGCAACGGATGCACTAGAGCTATAAATGTATGAAAGCTCAACAAAAGAAACTAGTGGGTGTGCATCCAACTTGCTTGCTCATGAAGACCTAGGGCACTTGAGGAGGCCCATTGTTGGAATATACAAGCCAAGTTCTATAATGAAAATTTCCCACTAGTATATGAAAGTGACAAAACAAGAGACTCTCTAACATGAAGATTACGATGCTACTTTGAAGCACAAGTGTGGCAAAGAATAGTAACATTGTCCCTTCTCTCTTTTTCTCTCATTTTTTGGGCCTTCTCTTTTTTTATGGCCTTTCTCTTTTTTTTATTCCTCACTTGGGACAATGCTCTAGAAAATGATGATCATCACACTTCTATTTATTTACAACTCAATGATTACAACTCAATACTAGAACAAAAGATGACTCTATATGAATGCCTCTGACGGTGTACCGGGATATGCAATGGACCAAGAGTGACATGTATGAAAGAATTATGAACGGTGGCTTTGCCACAAATACTATGTCAACTACATGATCATGCTAAGCAATATGACAATAATGAATGTGTCATGATGAACGGAATGATGGGAAGTTGCATGGCAATATATCTCGGAATGGCTATGGAAATGCCATAATAGATAGGTATGGTGGCCGTTTTGAGGAAGATATAAGGAGGTTTATGTATGAAAGAGTGTATCATATCACGGGGTTTGGATGCACCAGCGAAGTTTGCACCAACTCTCAATGTGAGAAAGGGCAATGCACGGTACCGAAGAGGCTAGCAATGATGGAAGGGTGAGAGTGCGTATAATCCATGGACTCAACATTAGTCATAAAGAACTCACATACTTATTGCAAAAATCTACAAGTCATCAAAAACCTCGGTACTACGCGCATGCTCCTAGGGGGGATAGATTGGTAGGAAAAGACCATCGCTCGTCCCCCGACCGCCACGCATAAGGAAGACAATCCAATAACACCTCGTGTTTCAAATTTGTTGCATAACGTTTACCATACGTGCATGCTACAGGACTTGCAAACTTCAACACAAGCATTTCTCAATTTCACAACTACTCAACTAGCATGACTTTGATATTATTACCTCCATAGCTCAAAACAATCATCAAGCATCAAACTTCTCTTAGTATTCAAAACACTCTTAAGTCTTAAGAAAATTTTACTAATCTTGAACACCTAGCATATTAGGATTTTAAGAAAATTACCATGCTATTAAGACTCTCAAAATAATCTAAGTTAAGCATGAGAGATCAATAGTTTCTATAAAACAAATCCACCACCATGGTCTAAAAGATATAAGTGAAGTACTAGAGCAAAACTATATAACTCAAAAGATATAAGCGAAGCACATAGAGTATTCTAACAAATTCTGAATCATGTATGGCTCTCTCAAAAGGTGTGTGAATCAAGGATGATTGTGGTAAACTAATAAGCAAAGACTCAAATAATACAAGACGCTCCAAGCAAAACACATATCACGTGGCGGATAAAAATATAGCTCTAAGTAAAGTTACCAATAGAAGTAGACGAAAGAGAGGATGCCTTCCGGGGCATCCCCAAGATTTGGCTTTTAGGTGTCCTTAGATTATCTTGGGGGTGCCATGGGCATCCCCAAGCTTAGGCTCTTGCCACTCCTTGTTCCATAATCCATCAAATCTTTACCCAAAACTTGAAAACTTCACAACACAAAACTTAAAGTAGAAAATCTCATGAGCTCCGTTAGCGAAAGAAAATAAAAGACCACTTCAAGGTACTGTAATGAACTCATTATTTATTTATATTGGTGTTATACCTACTGTATTCCAACTTCTCTATGGTTTATAAACTATTTTACTAGCCATAGATTCATCAAAATAAGCAAACAACACACGAAAAACAGAACAGTCTGTAGTAATATGTAGCTAGCGCAAGATCTGGAACCCCGAAAATTCTAAAATAAATTGCTGGACGTGAGGAATTTATCTATTAATAATCTGCAAAAGAATTAACTAAATAGCACTTTCCAAAAAAATGGCAGCAGTTCTCGTGAGCGCTAAAGTTTCTGTTTTTTTACAGCAAGTTCAACAAGACTTTCCCCAAGTCTTCCCAACGGTTCTACTTGGCACAGACACTAATTAAACAAAAAGACACAACCAAAACATAGGCTAGAAAAATTATTTATTACTAAACAGGAGCAAAAATGAAGGAATAAAAATAAATTGGGTTGCCTCCCAACAAGCGCTATCATTTAACGCCCCTAGCTAGGCATAACAAGTAAGAATAGATCTAGGTATTGCCATCTTTGGTAGGCAATCCATAAGTGGCTCTCATAATAGATTCATAAGGTAATTTAATTTTATTTCTAGGAAAGTTTTCCATCTTTCCTTAATGGAAATTGGAATCTAATATTCCCTTCCTTCATATCAATAATTTCACCAATCGTTCCAAGGAAAGGTCTACCAAGAATAATAGGACATGAAGTATTGCAATCTATGTCAAGAACAATAAAATCTACGGGCACATAATTCCTATTTGCAATGATAAGTACATCATTAATTCTTCCCATAGGTTTCTTAATAGTGGAATCCGCAAGGTGCAAGTTTAGAGAGCAATCATCAAAATCACAGAAACCTAACAAATCACACAAAGTCTTTGGAATCGTGGAAACACTAGCACCCAAATCACATAAAGCATAGCATTCATGATCTTTAATTTTAATTTGAATAGTTGGTTCCCACTCATCATAAAGTTTTCTAGGGATAGAAACTTCCAATTCAAGTTTTTCTTCATAAGATTGCATCAAGGCATCAACAATATGTTTAGTAAACGCTTTATTTTGACTATAAGCGTGAGGAGAATTTAGCACGGATTGCAACAAGGAAATACAATCAATCAAAGAGCAATTTTCATAGTTAAATTCCTTGAAATCCATAATAGTGGGTTTAGCAACATCTAGGGTTTTAATTTCTTCACTCCCACTTTTATCAAATTTAGCATCAAGATCAACAAATTCCGAATTCTTAGAATGCCTTCTAGGTAAAGGTGGATCATATTAAGTCCCATAATTATCAAGATTCATATTGCAAAACAAAGATTTAATAGGGGACACATCAATAACTTTTAGATCTTCATATTTATTTTCATAGGAACTAGAAGAACACGCTCTTATAAAGGCATCTTTCTTAGCATGCATCCTAGAGGTTCTTTCTTTGCACTCATCAATGGAAATTATCATGGCTTTGAGAGACTCATTGATATCATGCTTAGGTGGAATAGATCTAAGTTTCAAAGAATCAACATCAAAAGCAATTCTATCAACGTTCCTAGCCAAATCATCAATCTTAAGCAATTTTTCTTCAATCATAGCATTAAAATTCTTTTGCGAAGTAATAAATTCTTTAATATTAGATTCAAAATCAGAGGGCATCTTATTATAATTTCCATAAGAATTGTTGTAGGAATTACCATAATTATTAGAGGGATTGCTAGGATAAGGCCTAGGGTTGAAATTTTCTCTATACGCGTTGTTACCAAAATTGTTCCTACCAACAAAATTCACATCCATAGATTCATTATTATTCTCAATCAAAGTAGACAAGGGCATATCATTAGGATCAGAAGAAACACTCTTATTAGCAAATAATTTCATAAGTTAACATTAATTTCTTCTATCGCATGCACCTTTTTATTAGTAGATCTTTCAGTATGCCATTGAGAATAATTAACCATAATATTATCTAGGAGTTTAGTAGCTTCTCCTAAAGTGATTTCCATAAAAGTGCCTCCCGCGGCCGAATCTAAAAGATTTCTAGAAGCAAAATTCAATCCGGCATAAAAATTCTGAACAATCATCCATAAATTTAAACCATGAGTAGGGCAATTACGTATCATTAATTTCATTCTCTCCCAAGCTTGTGCAACATGTTCATGATCAAGTTGCTTAAAATTCATAATATCGTTTCTAAGAGAGATGATCTTAGTGGGAGGAAAATACTTAGAGATAAAAGCATCTTTGCACTTATTCCATGAACCAATACTATTTTTAGGCAAAGACGAAAACCAAGCTTTAGCACGATCTCTAAGCAAAAAAGGAAATAGCTTTAATTTAACAATATTATTATCCACATCTTTCTTCTTTTGCATGCCACACAAATCAATGAAGCTATTTAGATGGGTAGCGGCATCTTCACTAGGAAGGCCAGAAAACGGATCTTTCATGACAAGATTCAGCAAAGCAGTATTAATTTCACAAGATTCAGCATCGATAAGAGGAGAAATCGGAGTGCTAATAAAATCATTGTTGTTGGTATTGGTGCAGTCACACAATTTAGCATTATCTTGGGCCATCGTGACAAGCAAATGAACTAACACACAAGCAAACAAAAAGCAAACGGGCAAAAAGAGGCAAATAGAGAAAGAGAGGGAGGACGAATAAAACAGCAAGGGTGAAGTGGGGGAGAGGAAAACGAGAGGCAAATGGTAAATAATGTAATGCGGGAGATAAGGGTATGTGATGGGTACTTGGTATGTTGACTTTTGCATAGACCTCCCCGGCAACGGCGCCGGAAATCCTTCTTGCTACCTCTTGAGCACTCTGTTGGTTTTCCCCGAAGAGGAAGGGATGATGCAGCAAAGTAGCGTAAGTATTTCCCTCAGTTTTTGAGAACCAAGGTATCAATCCAGTAGGAGGCTACGCGCAAGTCCCTCGTACCTGCACAAAACAAATAAATCCTCGCAACCAACACAAATAGGGGTTGTCAATCCCTATAAGGCCACTTACGAGAGTGAGATCTGATAGATATGATAAGATAATATTTTTGGTATTTTTGTGATAAAGATGCAAAGTAAAATAAAGGCAAAGTAAAAAAGCAAAGGAGATAACTAAGTAGTAGGAGATTAATATGATAAAGATAGACCCGGGGGCCATAGGTTTCACTAGTGGCTTATCTCAATAGCATAAGTATTATACGGTGGGTGAACAAATTATTGTTGAGCAATTGACAGAATTGAGCATAGTTATGAGAATATGTAGGTACGATCATGTATATAGGCATCATGTCCGAGACAAGTAGACCGAGTCCTGCTTGCATCTACTACTATTACACCACTCATCGACCGCTATCCAGCATGCATCTAGAGTATTAAGTTAAAAACAGAGTAACGCCTTAAGCAACATGACATGATGTAGAGGGATAGACTTATGCAATATGAAGAAAACCCCATCTTGTTATCCTTGATGGCAAAAATACAATACAATACGTGCCTTGCTGCCCCTACTGTCACTGGGAAAGGACACCGCAAAGTTGAACCCAAAGCTAAGCACTTCTCCCATTGCAAGAAAGATCAATCTAGTAGGCCAAACCAAACTGATAATTCAAAGAGACTTGCAAAGATAACCAATCGTACATAAAAGAATTCAGAGAAGATTCCAATATTGTTAATAGATAGACTTGATCATAAACCCACAATTCATCGGTCTCAACAAACACACCACAAAAAGAAGATTACATCGAATAGATCTCCACAAGAGAGGGGGAGAACATTGTATTGAGATCCAAAAAGAGAGAAGAAGCCATCTAGCTACTGACTATGGACTCGTAGGTCTGAGGTAAACGACTCACACTTCATCGGAGAGGCTATGGTGTTGATGTAGAAGCCCTCCGTGATCGATGCCCCCTCCGGTAGAGCTCCGGAACAGGCCCCAAGATGGGATCTCGTGGATACAGAAAGTTGCGGTGGTGGAATTAGGTTTTTGGCTCCGTATCTGATAGTTTGGGGGTACGTGGATATATATATATATTATATATATATATAGGAGGAAGGAGTGCGTCGGTGGAGCAACAGGGGGCCCACGAGGGTGGAGGGCGCGCCTGGGGGGGTAGGCGCGCCCCCTACCTCGTGGCCTCCTGTTTCTTTTCTTGACGTAGGGTCCAAGTCTCCCGGGTATTGTTCATTGAGAAAATCACGTTCCCGAAGGTTTCATTCCGTTTGGACTCCGTTTAATATTCCTTTTCTTCGAAACCCTAAAACAGGCAAAAAACAGCAATTCTGGGTTGGGCCTCCGGTTAATAGGTTAGTCCCAAAAATAATATAAAAGTGGATAATAAAGACCAATAATGTCCAAAACAGTAGATAATATAGCATGGAGCAATCAAAAATTATAGATACGTTGGAGACGTATCACTGGACCAAAGCTTGAAACTAAGTGCTTCTACTGCAAAGGGACTGGTCACTAGAAGCGGAATTGCCCCAAATACTTGGCGGATAAGAAGGATGGCAAAGTGAACAAATGTATATTTGATATACATGTCATTGATGTGTACCTTACTAATGCTCGTAGCAGCGCCTGGGTATTTGATACTGGTTCAGTTGCTCATATTTGTAACTCGAAACATGAGCTGCGGAATAAACAAAGATTTGCTAAGGGAGAGGTGATGATGTGCATCAGGAATGGTTCCAAGGTCGATGTGACCACCATTGGCACGCTACCTCTACATCTACCTCAGGTATTAGTTTTAGACCTGAATAATTGTTATTTGGTGCCAGCATTGAGCATGAACATTATATCTGGATCTTGTTTAGTGCGGGATGGTTATTCATTTAAATCAGAGAATAATGGTTGTTCCATTTATATGAGTAATATCTTTTATGGTCATGCACCCTTGATGAATGGTCTATTCTTGTCCCATCTCGATAGTAGTGATACACAAATTCATAATATTGATGCCAAAAGATGCAAAGTTGATAATGATAGTGCACCATATTTGTGGCATTGCTGTTTAGGTCATATTGGTGTAAAGCGCATGAAGAAACTCCATACAGATGGACTTTTGGGATCACTTGATTATGAATCATTTGATACTTGCGAACCATGCCTCGGGGCAAGATGACTAAAACTCAGTTCTCCGGAACAATGGAGCGAGCAAATGACTTATTGGAAATAATACATACCGATATATGCGGTCTGATGAGTGTTGAGGCATGCTGCGGGTATCATTATTTTCTAACCTTCACAGATTATTTGAGTAGGTATGGGTATATCTACTTGATGAAACAGAAGTCTGAAACATTTGAAAAGTTCAAAGATTTTAGAGTGAAGTGAAGAATCATCGTAACAAGAAAATAAAGTTTCTACGATCTGATCACGGAGGCGAATATTTGAGTTACGACTTTGGCCTTCATTTAAAACAATGTGGAACTATTTCACAACTCACGCCACCTGGAACACCACAACATAATGGTGTCTTCGAACGTCGTAATCCTACTTTATTGGATATGGTGCGTTCTATGTTGTCTCTTATCGATTTACCACTATCGTTTTGGGGTTATGCATTAGAGACTGTCGCATTCATGTTAAGTAGGGCACCGTCGAAATCCGTTGAGATGACACCATATAAATGGCTTGAGGCCATGAAATCTGAGATAGGATCCATGTATGAGAACAAAGTGTGGACTTTGGTGGATTTGCTCGATGATCGGCAAGCCATTGAGAATAAATGGATCTTCAAGAAGAATACAGACGTTGGTGGTAATTTCACCATCTACAAATCTTGACTTATCGCGAAAGGTTTTTGACAAGTTCAAGGGGTTGACTACGATGAGACCTTCTCACCCGTAGGGATGCTTAAGTCAGTCGGAATCATGTTTGAAATTGCCATATTTTATAATTATGAAATTTGGCAAATTGACGTCAAACTACATTCCTTAATGGATTTCTTAAAGAAGAGTTGTATATGATTCAATCCGAAGGTTTTGTTGATCCTAAAGGTGCTAACAAAGTGTGCAAGCTCCAGCAATCCATCCATGGACTGGTGCAAGCATCTCGAGTTGGAATATATGCTTTGATGAGGTGATCAAAGCATATGGTTTTATACAGACTTACGGTGAAGCATGTATTTACAGAACTTCTGGATAGCAAATTATATCTGGATGACATATTGTATTATAGTGGATGACATGTTGTTGATTGGAAATAATACAGAATTTCTGGATAGCATAAAAGGATACTTGAATAAGAATTTTTCAATGAAATACCTCGGTGAAGCTGCTTATATATTGGGCATCAAGATCTATAGGGATAGACCAAGGTGCTTAATAGGACTTTCACAAAGCACATAGCTTGATAAAGTTTTGATGAAGTTCAAAATGGATCAGTCAAAGAAATGGTTCTTGCATGTGTTACAAGGTGTGAAGTTGAGTCAGACTCAAAGCCCGACCATTGCAGGAGATAGTGAGAAAATGAAAGTCATTCCCTATGCCTCAGCCATAGGTTCTAGTATCATGTATGATATGCTGTGTACCAGACCTGATGTGTGACTTGCCTTAAGTTTGGAGGGAGGTACCAAAGTAATCTAGGAGTGGATCACTGGACAGCAGTCAAGAACATCCTAAAGTAACTGAAAAGGACCAAGGATATGTTTCTCGTTTATGGAGGCGATAAAGAGCTCGTCGTAAATGGTTATGTCGATGCTAGCTTCGACACTAATCCGGATGACTCTAAATCACAAACCGGATACGTGTTTATATTGAATGGTGGATCTGTCAGTTGGTGTAGTTCCAGGCAGAGCGTCATGGCGGGATCTACGTGTGAAGCGGAGTACGTAGCTGCTTCGGAAGCAGCTCGTGAAGGAGTCTAGATGAAGGAGTTCATATCCGATCTGGGTGTCATACCCAGTGCATCGGGTCCAATGAAAATCTTTTGTGACAACACTACAGCAATTGCCTTGGTGAAGGAATCTAGGTTTCACAAGAGGACTAAACACATCAAGAGTCTCTTAACTCCATTCGTGAAAAGGTCAAGGATGGAGACATAGAAGTTTCCAAAATACATACGGATCTAAATGTAGCAGACCCGTCAACTAAGCCTCTTCCATGAGCAAATGATCAACACCAAGACTCCATGGGTGTTAGATTCATTACAATGTAATCTAGATTATTGACTCTAGTGCAAGTGGGAGACTGAAGGAAATATGCCCTAGAGGCTATAATAAAGTTGTCACTTTATATTTCCTTATTCATGATAAAGGTTTATTATTCATGCTAGAATTGTATTGATCGGAAACTTAAATACATATGTGCTACTTCTTGAGCTTGCGTTGGTTTTTTCCTTGAAGAGGAAAGGGTGATGCAGCAAAGTAGAGATAAGCATTTCCCTCCGTTAGAGAACCAAGGTATCAATCCAGTAGGAGGTACAAGCAAGTTCCCAATCTATGCACTTGCACAAACAATCAAACACTTGCACCCAACGCGATAAAGGGGTTGTCAATCCCTTCACGGCCAATTGCAAAGGTGAGATCTGATAGAGATAGATAAAACTAAACAAAAGATAAAATATTTTTGGGTTTTTTTGGTTTATAGATCGGAAAATAAAAGATTGCAAAATAGTAGATCGGAAACTAATATGATGAAATATAGACCCGGGGGTCACAGGTTTCACTAGAGGCTTCTCTCATAAAGGTAAAGGCAAATAATACAATGGGTGAACAAATTACTATCGAGCAATTGATAGAGAAGTGCAAAGTTATGACGATATCCAAGGCAATGATTATGCATATAGGCATCACGTCCATGTCAAGTAGACCGACTCCTGCCTGCATCTACTACTATTGCTCCACACATCGACCGACTCCTACCTGCATCTAGATTATTAAGTTCAAGATAATAGAGTAACGCATTAAGTAAGATGACATGATGTAGAGGGATAAACTCAAGCAATATGATGAAAACCCCATCTTTTTATCCTTGATGGCAACAATACAATATGTGCCTTGCTACTCCTACTTTGTCACTGGGTGAGGACACCGCAAGATTGCACCCAAAACTAAGCACCTCTCCCATTGCAAGAAAAAACAATCTAGTTGACCAAACCAAACCAATAATTCGAAGAGAAATACAAAGATATCAAATCATGCATATAAGAATTCAGAAAAGATTCAAATAATATTCATAGATAATATGATCATAAATCCACAATTCATCAGATCTCGACAAACAACACCACAAAAGAAGATTACATCGGATAGATCTCCAAGAACGTCGAGGAGAACATGGTATTGAGAATCAAAGAGAGAGAAGAAGCCATCTAGCTACTAGCTATTGACCCATAGGTCTGAGGTAAACTACTCGCGCTTCATCGGAAGGGCAATATGGTTTATGTAGAAGCCCTCCATGATCGAATCCCCCTCCGGCAGATTGCCTGAAAATACCCCAAGATGGGATCTCACGGGTACAGAAGGTTGTGGTGGTGGAAAAGTGGTTTCGTGGCTCCCCTGAATGGTTTTCGAATATATGTGAATATATAGGACGAAGAGCTAGGCCAGATGAGTCCTGAGGGGCCCACAAGGTAGGGGTGCCCCCCTAGGGCGCACCCTCCACCCTTGCCGCCGCCTCGCAGCTCTTCTGACTTGGACTCCAAGTCCCCTGGGTGTCTTTTGGTCCCAAACAATCATCACAAAGTTTTATTCCGTTTGGGCTTTGTTTGATATTCCTTTTCCGCGAAACTCAAAAACAAGGAAAAACAGAAACTAGCACTGGGCTCTAGGTTAATAAGTTAGTCCCAAAATAATATAAAATAACATAATAATGCATATAAACATCCAAAACAGATAATATAATAGCATGGAACAATAAAAAATTATAGATACATTGGATACGTATCAAGCATGATTGTGGCAAACTAAAAAGCAAAGACTCATATCATACAAGACGCTCCAAGCAGAACACATATCATGTAGTGAATGAAAATATAGCCTCAAGTAAACTTACCGATAGACGAAGACGAAAAAGGGGATGCCTTCCGGGGCATCCCCAAGCTTTAGGCTCTTGGTTGTCCTTGCTTATTACCTTGGGGTGCCTTGGTAATCCCCAAGCTTAGGCTCTTGCCACTCCTTATTCCATAGTCCATCAAATCTTTACACAAAACTTGAAAACTTCACAACACAAAACTCAACAGAAAACTCATGAGATTGCTTAGTATAAGAAAATAAATCACCACTTAAGGTACTATTGTGAACTCATTCTTCATTATATTGGTGTAATATCTACTATATTCCAACTTTTCCATGGTTCATACCCCCCGATACTACCCATAGATTCATCAAAATAAGCAAACAACACATAGAAAACAGAATCTGTCAAAAACAGAACAGTCTGTAGCAATCTGTAAATCTTGAATACTTTTGTAACTCCAAAAATTCTGAAAATTTAGGACAATAGAGAAATTTGTATCTTAATCTTCTAAAAAAAGAATTAGTATTTTATCACGCTTCTGTTAAAAATGTAAACTATCACTATAAGCCATCTCAAAGGTCTTACCTGGCACAAACACTAATTAAAACATAAAAAACATCTAACCAGAGGAAATATGAAAAATTAATTTAAAACGGAACCAAAAAAGTAAGAACAAAATTAAAATTGGGTTGCCTCCCAACAAGCGCTATTGTTTAACGCCCCTAGCTAGGCATAACATAATGCAATAGATCTAGGTATTGTCATCTTTGGTATGCAACTCTTCAATTGCACACTTATAAACCTTATGAGATTCTTGGGTCTTATAAGTAATCATACTCCTAGGCAAGAAATCAAGAAATTCGCTCGTGGCAATTGGTTCCTTAATGATATCGAAAAGATTAGGGTGAACAATTATCATTTGAGATCTTTGTTTTCTTTACTAGAAGATTCCCCCTTGTTCTTAGGAACATAAATAAACTTTGTGGCCTTAGTAGGAGGAAAAATTTGAGTAGTTTTAACGGAGGAAAAAGCGGAACCCAAGTTGGTAATAATATCTTCTAGTTTGCCAATTCTAGTAGAATCTTGATCTATCTTTTCATTAACTATGGTTTCATTTTCCCTAAGGTTCTTTAAAGTGACTCCTACCTTAGATCCATATTGAGTAATATGATTATGAATCTTATTATCCAAGTTGTCAATCAACTCTATGGTAGGAATTTTATTCTCAATAATATCAAGCCTTTGCATCACATGTTCCAAGGTTAAAACAGTTTCATTAACCATAAGAGGTGGTGGGCCTAACGAATCTATCATAGCATTATAAGCATCAAAAGTATGGCTCCTCAAGAAATTTCCCCTGGTAATGGTATCCAAAACATATCTATTCCAAGGAGTAACGCCCACATAAAAATTGCGAAGGAGAACGGTAGTAGATTGCTTTCAAGTAGATCTCTTCTGAGGATTGCAAATTCTATACCGAGCATCCTTTAAATTTTATCCCTTGATTTGCTTAAAATTAAGGACCTCATTCTCGGGAGAGCTAACAATGATGGAAGTTCTAGCCATGAAAGCAAGAGAAGCGATCTAACACACGAGCAAACAAAAAGCAAACAAAAAGGCAAACGGAAGAAGGGCGAATAAAAAGTCAAATCTTTTTGTGTTTTACTAAAAATGGTTTTAGAAGTGGGGGAGAGGGAAAGGAGAGGCAAATGGCAAATAATTTAATGCAAGGGAAGAGATTTTATGATGGGTAATTGGTAGGCTTGATGTAGACCTCCCCCCAACGGCGCCAGAAATTCTTCCTACTACTTCTTGAGCTTGTGCTGGTTTTTCCCTTGAAGAGGAAAGGGTGATGCGGCAAAGTAGAGATAAGTATTTCCCTCAGTTAGAGAACCAAGGTATCAATATAGTAGGAGGTACAAGCAAGTCCCCAATCTATGCACCTCCACAAACAATCAAACACTTGCACCCAACTCGACAAAGGGGTTGTCAATCCCTTCATGGCCAATTGCAAAGGTGAGATCTGATAGAGATAGATAAAACTAAACAAAACATAAAAAAATTGGGTTTTTTTGGTTTATAGATATGAAAATAAAATATTGTGAAATAGTAGATCAGAAACTAATATGATGAAAAATAGACCCGGGGGCCATAGGTTTCGCTAGAGGCTTCTCTCATGAAGGCAAATAATAGGGTGGGTGAACAAATTACTGTCGAGCAATTGATAGAAAAGCACTTCATCGGAAGGGTAATATGGTTGATGTAGAAGCCCTCCATGATCGAATCCCCCTCCGGCAGATTGCCAAAAAAGGCCCCAAGATGGGATCTCACGGACACAGAACGTTGCGGCGGTGGAAAAGTGTTTTCGTGGCTCCCCTAAAGGGTATTGGAATATATGTGAATATATAGGACGAAGAGCTAGGTCAGATGAGTCTCGAGGGGCCCACAAGGTAGCCCCCCTAGGGCGCACCCTCCACCCTTGCTGCCGCCTCGCGGCTCTTCTGACTTGGACTCCATGTCCCTTGGGTGTCTTCTGTTCCAAGAAAAATCATCGCGAAGTTTTATTCTGTTTGGACTCCGTTTGATATTCCTTTTATGCGGAACTCAAAAAAAAGGAAAACAGAAACTGTCATTGGGATCTAGGTTAATAAGTTAGTCCCAAAAATAATATTAAATAGCATAATAATGCATATAAAACATCCAAAATAGATAATATAATAGCATGGAACAATAAAATATTATAGATACGTTGGAGACGTATCAATGTGTGAATACATAAACAAATACCGTGTCCCTAGTAAGGTTTCCTAACCATGGACATGTGTTGTCATTTGGTAATAGGATCACATCATTAGGAGAATGATGTGATGGACAAGACCCATCTGTTAGCTTAGCATATTGATCATTTAGTTTATTGCTATTGCTTTCTTCATGTCAAATACATATTCCTTCGACTATGAGATTATGCAACTCCTGGATACCAGAGGAATACCTTGTGTGCTATCAAACATCACAACGTAGCTGGGTGATCATAAAGATGCTCTACAGGTATCTCCAAAGGTGTTTGTTGAGTTGGCATAGATAAAGATTAGGATTTGTCACTCCGAGTATCGGAGAGGTATCTCTGGGCCCTCTCGGTAATACACATCATAAGCTTGCAAGTAAATGACTAAGGAGTTAGTTGACGAGATGATATATTACAGAACAAGTAAAGAGACTTGTCGGTAATGACATTGAAAAAGTTATGAAGATACCGATGATTGAATGTCGGGCAAGTAAGATACCGATGGACAAAGGGAATTGTGTATTTTGTCATAACGGTTCAACCGATAAAGATCTTTGTAGAATATGTAGGAACCAATATGGGCATCCAGGTTTCGCTATTGGTTATTGACCGGAGAAGTGTCTCAGTCATGTCTACATAGTTCCTGAAACCATAGGGTCCGCACGCTTAACGTTCGTTGACGATATAGTGTTATATGAGTTTTACGATATAGTGTTACTTTGTTCTTCATGAACTTAATACTCTATATGCAGGCAGGAGTTAGTCGATGTGTGGAGTAATAGTAGTAGAAGCAGGCAGGAGTCGGTCTACTTGATACGGACGTGATGCTTATATTCATGATCATTGCCTTAGATATCATCATAACTTTGCGCTTTTCTATCAATTGCTCGACAGTAATTTGTTCACCCACCATAATATTTTCTATCTTGAGAGAAGCCTCTAGTGAAACCTATGGCCCCCGGGTCTATTTTCCATCATATAATCTTCTATTTTCCATCATATAAGTTTCTGATCTACTATTTTAGTTTCCTATTTACTTTATTTGCAATCTTTTACTTTCCATTTCATAAACCAAAAATACCAAAAAATATTACTTTACTGTTTATCCATCTCTATCAGATCTCACTTTGCAAATAGCCATGAAGGGATTGACAACCCCTTTATCGTGTTGGGTGCAAGTTGGTGTTTGTTTGTGTAGGTATTCTGTGACTTGCGCGTTGTCTCCTACTGGATTGATACCTTGGTTCTAAAAAATGAGGGAAATACTTACTCTAGTTTGCTGCATCACCCTTTCCTCTTTAAGGGAAAAATCAACACAAGCTCAAGAAGTAGTAGATAGCACCACCTATCAGAACCACGCCAAAAATCTCTGTGTCCCCATTGCATTTGAAATCTCCAATCCCTCCTTTACATTCATATGCAAAGTCTTTACTTGTCGTTGCCAAGACTCTTAGACTTGCACGTGTCGGGTGTATTTCACTTGGTAGAATTGTTAAAGATAAGTTTTTATTTGGTCAAGTAGTCTAATCACCCCCCCTCTAGACATACTTTTGATCCTACATTTCGTAAGCAGACAAATAAGCCCACTGGTTTCCAAAAGAAATTCTGAAGTTGGACAAGTTTGAAGGATTGAGGTAGACCCAAAGGGTGGGTGAAGTACAATTACTTAATTTTAATTACTACTTAGCAATTCTAGGCAATATGCAAAATATAAAAGTGAGCCTAACAATTGCAGGGGTGGTTCTAGAGCTAGCAATTCAGAAATAGTATAATGGGGTGACCTACGAGCCTCTACAACGATTTGGCACCCTGCACCATGTGATCAACTCACTCAACTCTCTGGATCATCTCATCGTCCAACCATGTCCTCACGACCTTTTCTAAGCTCCTAACTCCGAGTATCACAATAGGCCCAAATGTCAATGGAACGCTGCTCTGAAGACCTATCTGGGCGGCCTCTCATTCACTAATGGAGGCTAACCTTCAATCCTCATAAGATGGTTGTGATTTCTGTGGTTCTAGGGGAACGCAAGACTCACGTGTTAAGGTTGCTCCTCCTTCTGCATTCACTTTGGTTCTCTCTCATAGTGCCTCCTCCCCTCCCATGCCCATCTTGCATAGAGATGGCGACATCATAGTGCTGGTTTGCTTCTGGGCATTGTAGTTGTGCCTGGCGCCCCATTCTCTCTTATCCTCAACCACTACTCTCCTCCGGCATGTAAGTGTCACTCTGGCCGGCCGCCTCTCCACTTGTGTACTGCTCCTTTATCTGATACAGCCGCTCTCTCGCCGCTTTTCCCATTCGCTGACACAACCTCTATTCTCTGTTATTTATCCTTGCCTTGTTGTGCAGGTGCACGCACTGCTGAAGTCCAACATTGCACAAGAAAATTTTCTAGAATCTCTACCATGTACTACCTCTGTTCCTAAATATAAGTCCTTTTAGATATTCCAATCCAAACTACATATAGAGTAAAATGAGTGAATCTGCACTTCAAAATATGTCTATATACATCTGTATGTAGTTCTTACTGAAATCTCTAAAAAGATCTATATTTGACTTATATTTAGGATGGAGGGAGTAATTCACATGTAACTATGATATACTATGCATTTGCGGTTCATATACTACATATGCTAGCATTAATATTTTTCCTTGCCAAAAAAGTTGCAGATAATTCTAGGGAGATGGATGAGCTAATTGAATGTCCTAGCCAGGTATAATTTTTTTAATTTTCCCGCCCTTCCGTGTGGGACTTATTTAGTTCTGAAAATTCATTCTCATACTAAATCAGAGAGGCAAATATCATAATTTCTTTATGCTCCACGGATTAGATTTGTAGCAACCCGGTTCCAATAAGGATCCAAGTCTATTGTGCTTCTGTGCTATCCCTGGATCAGTAGGGAGCACACACAATACTCGATGAAATAACAGAATATCAGATGTTATAAATAACGTAAATACTATTATCTTATAGTCCACACAGCAGAAATAACAACAAAGGTTGTGGAATCTCGTTAACAGCAATGGCAAAGTTGAGTGTAGACATCCTAACCCTATAACGCATCACTTACTCGTCGTATAAATCTTACAACATGATAAGTTACAGCTGCATAGGTTAGTACATTGAATGTACTAGCAAGTTACACCATAAGAGAGTATGAAAGTCCTACTTCTACATGCAATTTGGATAGTGGAAGTCTCTATGTTTCAATTTGCATAAAGTTGATTTTGTCCAACTATCATGAATATCAATGTATTTCTACAAAGCTTGTCATAATATGATTGAGATGGTTCCTCCACTCAATATGTACCCAAGTTATTAAACCCATTAATGTTAATGTTAATTTAATGTGATCATATTACTCAAATTCCCACTTCTAGATGCTCAAATTGTCCATAACCGGGGCCACAACTAATCGGTTAGTTTTACACCCTGCTGACTTTTGCGCACTTTTCACCACAAGACACCTCCAGGTAGTATCCATCCTACCTACTTATAACTACTTCTCGTAGCACCACTTGGTAAGAGTCACTACAATGATCAACCAAGCCAGAGCCCATAATAGCTTGGCTACACATGCAAGCTTCTAGTCATGAAATATTGTTTGATAAAGGTACTCCAGGATACTTGAGAAAATCCCTGATTACTCCAGGGTTCCCCTCACCATGCAACCATTCCACCCAAATAATTCCTTAACATAAAGTTGTTATCATTTATTTGGCCCTACTTGATACACCGCCTCTCATCCTCATAATGAATCCCAGACCTGCCTCAATGAACTACTGGGTGTATATTGCATAGCCATAGTCATAATCCTACTCATACATGATATTCAATTTGGAGTATGATGCATAGAAAACATAGGTATAAATGGATCATGGTCAAAGAGTCACTTTCCTTGAACTGTTGTTGAAGATTCGTCACACTCATAATTCTGATAATTCTACTCGTCACACTCAGAGTAATCTATAGTAATCAATTATAACAACACATAAGTAATCACTCAAAGATCCAAAAAGAAACCAAATGAAAGACTTATCAAACTCAAAAAAGAATCAAATATAGTTTCTGGATAGAAAACATATTTTTAACAGTATTAAAATTAGGTGGTTCTGACATCAAGTGAAAGTAGATGTCAAGAGCTTCGATTTGCAAAAAGAATCAAATCAAACAGAGTTGTAGATTGCGAATTATGGCCTAACAAAGTTTAAATTTGAATATAATAAAATTCAATTTTTAAAGTTTCAAAAATATTACTTGTTGCACCTACTGGATAGAGGGTATCAATACAAACCGGTAGGAAAAAGAATCACTGAATTTGGAGTTATAGATCTAAAGATCAGCTAAAAGAAAATTTTGAGTAGAATCTGAAATCTAAAAGTACTAAATATCGCCCGACCGTGTCAGACGTGCCACGTGGCACACTGTGGTTGGCTGCTGGCAGTTTGTTGCAGATTTATGCGGCGGATGACCGGTAATTAAGTGATTTGGCTGTTGCAGCTAATTAAAAGAAAAACCTACAGTTTGTTTAATACAATCGATCTGCTGAAATAAAACCTAACCATTCAGATTATACCTAATCTAAGATGTTTATTTAGATCTAATGGAGGGGAGTAGAGATTGCGGCTTACAGCTAGGAAACGCTGGAAGGGAAGAATACGGTGGCAACGCGGCTGCTCCAGTTGGCTCCGGCGACGGCGGTGGTGTCCCGCTGGTGCGGCTCGGAGGAGGGGTCACGGTGGTGGGTTCTTCCGCCTTCAAGGGTGTCGGTGGCAAGCAGGGCGATGTCGGGAAAGCTTTGGCAAACTCCTGTGCTCTGGCGGATTCGATTGAGCTCGAGAGGAAGGCTACGGCGTGATCCGTACTGTCAAACGGATGCACGACGAAGAGGGAGGTCAAACAGCGAAGATAGGGGTCTCAGAGATGCTCACCAGTGTCAGAATCATCAATGTAAATAGCTTCGGTTGCAAAGATTTGTCGTGATCATGCGGGTGTTTTAGGTGGCCTCGGCTGTTGGTGTTTGAGGGGAACGGACGAGGGGGCGGCTTGGATATTTATGGGACATGTTCTTGGAGGAGAGGGAAAGGCCTCGGGCGAATTCCTGAAGATTCGGACGCGGAAATGGTGTTGTGCGTGAGCCGGACTCGGCATTGCGCACGGGAGGAGGGAGAAGGGCGCGGGCCTGGTGGTCAGTGATACGTCCATTTTGCATCATGTTTACCTACTGTTATTTATAAAGTTATTATGCATAATAATGCTTTTTGGAGTAATTCTAATGCCTTTTCTCTCATAATATGCAAGGTTCACACAAAGAGGGAGAATTCCGGCAGCTGGAAATCTAGACCTAAAAAAGCTACATCAGGCTGCCTATTCTGCACAACTCCAAATGAGCTGAAACTCCATGAGGATTTTTTCTGGAATAAATAAGAATTATTGAAGCAAATAACTACCAGAGGGGTGCCACCAGGTGGGCACAACCTACCTGGGTGCGCCAGGGAGCCCGGGCGCGCCCTGGTGGGTTGTAACCTCCTCGGCCCACCTCTGATGCCCATCTTCTGGTATATCAGTCATTTTTACCTAGAAAAAATAATGAGAGGACGTTCGGGATGAAGCGCCGCCGTCTCGAGGTGGAACTTGGGCAGGAGCACTTTTGCCCTCCGGCGAAGCGATTCCTCCGAGGGAACTTCCCTCCCGGAGGGGGAAATCACTGTCATCATCATCACCGACAACCCTCTCATCTTGGGGAGGCCAATCTTCATCAACATCTTCACCAACACCATCTCCTCTCAAACCCTAGTTCATCTCTTGTGTTCAATCTTTGTACCGGTACCTCAGATTGGTACCTGTGGGTGACTAGTAGTGTTGATTACATCTTGTAGTTGATCACTATATGGTTTATTTGGTGGAAGATTATATGTTCAGATCTATTATGCTATTTAATACCCCTCTGATCATGAGCATGTGTATCACCTGTGAGTAGTTAGTTTTGTTTGTGAGTTCACGGGAGAAATCACGTTGCAAGTAATCATGTGAACTTGATATGTGTTCAATATTTTGATAATATGTATGCTGTGATTCCCTTAGTGATGTCATGTGAACATCGACTACATGAAACTTCACCATATTTGGGCCTAAGGGAATGCATTTTGGAGTAGTTATTAGATGATGGGTTGCTAGAGTGACAGAAGCTTAAACCCTAGTTTATGCGCTACTTCGTAAGGGACCGATTTGGATCCAAAAGTGTAATGCTATGGTTAGATTCTATCTTAATACTTTTCTCGTAGTTGCGGATGCTTGCAAGGGGGTTAATCATAAGTAGGAGGTTTGTTCAAGTAAGAACAACACCTAAGCACCGATCCACCCACATATCAAATTATCAAAGTAGTGAACACAAATCAAGCCAACATGATGAAAGTGACTAGATGAAATTCCCGTGTGCCCCCAAGAACACTTTGCTTATTATAAGAAACTGTTTTGGCGTGTCCTTTGCCACAAAAGGAATGGGCTATCTTTTTGCATATTATTTGCCATTACGGTTACGCGCTCGTTACAAATTATCCTGCTATCAAATTATCTATTACTTACAATTTCAGCGCTTGCAGACATTACCTTGCTGAAAACCACTTGTCACTTCCTTCTACTCCTCATTGGGTTCGACATTCTTACTTATAGAAAGGACTATGATTGATCCCCTATACTTATGGGTCATCAAGGCTCTTTTCTGGAGCCGTTGCCGGGGAGTGAAGCACTCTTGGTAAGTGGAAATTGGTAAGGAAAGATTATTACTACGTCCTGAAATTTATTTTCACTTGTTACTATGGAGAACAATCCTTTGAGGGGTTTGTTCGGGGTATCTTCACCTCGATCGGAACCGCAATTAGTTGCCCCTCAACCCACTCACTACTACCTCTTTTAGAACTGCGTTGGTTTTCCCCAAAGAGGAAGGGATGATGCAGCAAAGTAGCGTAAGTATTTCCCTCATTTTTTGAGAACTAAGGTATCAATCCAGTAGGAGGCTACGCGCGAGTCCCTCGTACCTGCACAAAACAAATAAATCCTCGCAACCAACGCAAATAGGGGTTGTCAATCCCTATAGGGCCTCTTACGAGAGTGAGATCTGATAGATATGCTAAGATAATATTTTTGGTATTTTTATGATAAAGATGCAAAGTAAAATAAAGGCAAAGTAAATAACTAAGTAGTAGGAGATTAATATGATAAAGATAGACCCGGGGGCCATAGGTTTCCCTAGTGGCTTCTCTCGAGAGCATATGTATTCTACGGTGGGTGAACAAATTACTGTTGAGCAATTGACAGAATTGAGCATAGTTATGAGAATATCTAGGTATGATCATGTATATAGGCATCACGTCCGAGACAAGTAGACTGACTCATGCCTGCATCTACTACTATTACTCCACTCATCGACCGCTATCCAGCATGCATCTAGAGTATTAAGTTAAAAACAGAGTAACGCCTTAAGCAAGATGCCATGATGTAGAGGGATAGACTCATGCAATATGAAGAAAACCCCATCTTGTTATCCTCGATGGCAACAATACAATACGTGCCTTGCTGCCCTTACTGTCACCGGGAAAGGACACCGCAAGATTGAACCCAAAGCTAAGCACTTCTCCCATTGCAAGAAAGATCAATCTAGTAGGCCAAACCAAACAGATAATTCGAAGAGACTTGCAAAGATAACCAATCATACATTAAAGAATTCAGAGAAGATTCAAATATTATTCATAGATAGACTTGATCATAAACCCACAATTCATCGGTCTCAACAAACACACCGCAAAAAGAAGATTACATCTAATAGATCTCCAAAATAGAGGGGGAGAACATTGTATTGAAATCCAAAAAGAGAGAAGAAGCCATCTAGCTACTAACTATGGACCCGTAGGTCTGAAGTAAACTACTCACACTTCATCGGACTGGCTATGGTGTTGATGTAGAAGCCCTCTATGATCGATGCCCCCTCCGACGGAGCTCCGGAACAAGCCCCAAGATGGGATCTCATGGATATAGAAAGTTACAGCGGTGGAATTAGGGTTTGGGCTCCTGTTCTGATTGTTTGGGGGTACGTGGATATATATAGGAGGAAGAAGTATGTCGGTGGAGCAACAGGTGGCCCACGGGGTGGAGGGCGCGCCTGGGGGGGGGGGGGGGGCAGGCGCCCCCCTACCTCGTGGCCTCCTGTTAGTTGGCTTGACATAGGGTCCAAGTCTCCTGAGTTGTATTCGGTGAGAAAATCATGTTCCCGAAGGTTTCATTCCGTTTGGACTCCGTTTGATATTCCTTTTCTTCAAAACCCTAAAACAGGCAAAAAAAACAGCAATTTTGGGCTGGGCCTCCGGTTAATAGGTTAGTCCCAAAAATAATATAAAAGTGGATAATAAAGCCCAATAATGTCCAAAATAGTAGATAATATAGCATGGAGCAATCAAAAATTATAGATACGTTGGAGACGTATCAAGCATCCCCAAGCTTAATTCCTGCTCGTCCTCGAGTAGGTAAATGATAAAAACAGAATTTTTGATGCGGAGTGCTACTTGGCATAATTTTAATGTAATTCTTCTTAATTGTGGTATGAATATTTAGATCCAAAAGATTCAAGACAAAAGTTCATATTGACATAAAAATGATAATACTTCAAGCATACTAACTAAGCAATTATGTCTTCTCAAAATAACATGGCCAAAGAAAGTTCATCCCTGCAAAATCATATGGTTTAGTCATGTTTCATTTTAATCACACAAGAATGCTATCATCATGCACAACCCCGATGACAAGCCAAGCAATTGTTTCATACTTTAGTAATCTCAAACCTATAAACTTTCACGCAATATATGAGCGCAAGCCATGGACATAGCACTATAGGTGGAATAGAATATAATGAAGGGGGTTATGTGGAGAAGACAAAAAAAGGAGAAAGTCTCACATCAACGAGGCTAATCAATGGGCTATGGAGATGCCCACCGATTGATGTTATTGCAAGGAGTAGGGATTGCCATGCAACGGATGCACTAGAGCTATAAATGTATGAAAGCTCAACCAAAGAAACTAGTGGTTGTGCATCCAACTTGCTTGCTCACGAAGACCTTGGGCACTTGAGGAGGCCCATTGTTGGAATATACAAGCCAAGTTCTATAATGAAAAATTCCCACTAGTATATGAAAGTGATAACATGAGAGACTATCTACTATGAAGTTCATGGTGCTACTTTGAAGCACAAGTGTGGCAAAGGATAGTAACATTGGCCCTTCTCTCTTTTTCTCTCATTTTTTTGCCTTTTCTTTTTATGGCCTTTCAGTTTTTTTGGGCCATCTCTTTTTTATGGCCTTTGCTCTTTTTTGTATGTATATATTCCTCACTTGGGACAATCCTCTAGAAAATGATGATCATCACACTTCTATTTATTTTCAACTCAATGATTACAACTCGATACTAGAACAAAGATGACTCTATGTGAATGCCTCCGGGGGTGTACCGGAATATGCAATGGACCAAGAGTGACATGTATGAAAGAATTATGAACGGTGGCTTTGCCACAAATACTATGTCAACTACATGATCATGCTAAGCAATATGACAATGATGAATGTGTCATGATGAACGGAATGATGAAAAGTTGCATGGCAATATATCTCAGAATGGCTATGGAAATGCCATAATAGGTAGGTATGGTGGCTGTTTTGAGGAAGATATAAGGAGGTTTATGTGTGAAAGAGCGTATGATATCACGGGGTTTGGATGCACCGGCGAAGTTTGCGCCAACTCCCAATGTGAGAAAGGGCAATGCACGGTACCGAAGAGGCTAGCAAGGATGGAAGGGTGAGAGTGCGTATAATCCATGGACTCAACATTAGTCATAAAGAACTCACATACTTATTGCAACAATCTACAAGTCATCAAAAACCTCGGTACTACGCGCATGCTCCTAAGGGGATAGATTGGTAGGAAAATGTTGGGGAACGTAGTAATTTCAAAAAAATTCCTACACACACGCAAGATCATGGTGATGCATAGCAACGAGGGGAGAGTGTGATCTACGTACCCTAGTAGATCGACAACGGAAGCGTTTGGTTGATGTAGTCGTATGTCTTCACGGCCCGACCGATCAAGCACCGAAACTACGGCACCTCCGAGTTTTAGCACACGTTCAGCTCGATGACGATCCCCGGACTCTGATCTAGCAAAGTGTCGGGGAAGAGTTCCGTCAGCACGACGGCGTGGTGACGATCTTGATGTACTACTCTCGCAGGGCTTCGCCTAAGCACCGCTACAATATTATCGAGGACTATGGTGGCAGGGGGCGCCGCACACGGCTAAGAATAAGATCACGTGGATCAACTTGTGTGTCTCTGGGGTTCCCCTGCCTCCGTATATAAAGGATCAAGGGGGGGTGCGGCCGGCCTAGGAGAGGCGCGCCAGGAGGAGTCCTACTCCCTCTGGGAGTAGGATCCCCACCCCCAATCCTAGTTGGAATAGGATTCGCGGAGGGGGGAAAAGAGAGAGGGGGGCCGGCCCACTCTCCTTATCCTATTCGGACCAAGGGAGGGGAGGGGCGCGCGGCCCATATTGGGCTGCCCCTTCTCTTTTCCACTAAAGCCCACTAAGGCCCATATAGCTCCCGGGGGGTTCCGGTAACCTCCCGGTACTCCGGTAAAATCCCGATTTCACCCGGAACACTTCCGATATCCAAACATAGGCTTCCAATATATCAATCTTTATGTCTCGACCATTTCGAGACTCCTCGTCATGTCCGTGATCACATCCGGGACTCCGAACAACCTTCGGTACATCAAAACGTATAAACTCATAATATAACTGTCATTGAAACCTTAAGCGTGCGGACCCTACGGGTTCGAGAACAATGTAGACATGACCGAGACATGTCTCCGGTCAATAACCAATAGCGGGACCTGGATGCCCATATTGGCTCCTACATATTCTACGAAGATCTTTATCAGTCAGACCGCATAACAACATACGTTGTTCCCTTTGTCATCGGTATGTTACTTGCCCGAGATTCGATCGTCGGTACCCAATACCTAGTTCAATCTCGTTACCAGCAAGTCTCTTTACTCGTTCCGTAATACATCATCTCGCAATTAACTTATTAGTTGCATTGCTTGCAAGGCTTAAGTGATGTGCATTACCGAGAGGGCCCAGAGATACCTCTCCGACGATCGGAGTGACAAATCCTAATCTCGAAATACGTCAACCCAACATGTACCTTTGGAGACACCTGTAGAGCACCTTTATAATCACCCAGTTACGTTGTGACGTTTGGTAGCACACAAAGTGTTCCTCCGGCACACGGGAGTTACATAATCTCATAGTCATAGGAACATGTATAAGTCATGAAGAAAGAAATAGCAACATACTAAACGATCGGGTGCTAAGCTAATGGAATGGGTCATGTCAATCAGATCATTAAACTAATAATGTGATCCCATTAATCAAATGACAACTCTTTGTCCATGGTTAGGAAACATAACCATCTTTGATTAACGAGCTAGTCAAGTAGAGGCATACTAGTGACACTCTGTTTGTCTATGTATTCACACATGTATTATGTTTCCGGTTAATACAATTCTAGCATGAATAATAAACCTTTATCATGATATAAGGAAATAAATAATAACTTTATTATTGCCTCTAGGGCCTATTTCCTTCAGTCTCCCACTTGCACTAGAGTCAATAATCTAGATTACACAGTAATGATTCTAACACCCATGGAGCTTTGGTGCTGATCATGTTTTGCTCGTGGAAGAGGCTTAGTCAACGGGTCTGCTACATTCAGCTCCGTATGTATCTTGCAAATCTCTATGTCTCCCACCTGGACTAGATCCCGGATGGAATTGAAGCGTCTCTTGATGTGTTTGGTCCTCTTGTGAAATCTGGATTCCTTTGCCAAGGCAATTGCACCAGTATTGTCACAAAAGATTTTCATTGGACCCGATGCACTAGGTATGACACCTAGATCGGATATGAACTCCTTCATCCAGACTCCTTCGTTTGCTGCTTCCGAAGTAGCTATGTACTCCACTTCACATGTAGATCCCACCACGACGCTTTGTTTAGAACTGCACCAACTGACAGCTCCACCGTTTAATGTAAACACGTATCCGGTTTGCGATTTAGAATCGTCCGGATCAGTGTCAAAGCTTGCATCAACGTAACCATTTACGATGAGCTCTTTGTCACCTCCATATACGAGAAACATATCCTTAGTCCTTTTCAGGTACTTCAGGATGTTCTTGACCACTGTCCAGTGATCCACTCCTGGATTACTTTGGTACCTCCCTGCTAAACTTATAGCAAGGCACACATCAGGTCTGGTACACAACATTGCATACATGATAGAGCCTATGGCTGAAGCATAGGGAACATCTTTCATTTTCTCAGTGGTCGGGCATTGAGTCTGACTCAACTTCACACCTTGTAACACAGGCAAGAACCCTTTCTTTGCTTGATCCATTTTGAACTTCTTCAAAATTTTGTCAAGGTATGTGCTTTGTGAAAGTCCAATTAAGCATCTTGGTCTATCTCTATAGATCTTTATGCCTAATATGTAAGCAGCTTCACCGAGGTCTTTCATTGAAAAACTCTTATTCAAGTATCCCTTTATGCTATCCAAAAATTCTATATCATTTCCAATCAGTAATATGTCATCCACATATAATATCAGAAATGCTACAGAGCTCCCACTCACTTTCTTGTAAATACAGGCTTCTCCGAAAGTCTGTATAAAACCAAATGCTTTGATCACACTATCAAAGCGTTTATTCCAACTCCGAGAGGCTTGCACCAGTCCATAAATGGATCACTGGAGCTTGCACACTTTATTAGCTCCCTTTGGATCGACAAAACCTTCCGGTTGCATCATATACAACTCTTCTTCCAGAAATCCATTCAGGAATGCAGTTTTGACATCCATGTGCCAAATTTCATAATCATAAAATGCGGCAATTGCTAACATGATTCAGACAGACTTAAGCATCGCTACGGGTGAGAAGGTCTCATCGTAGTCAACTCCTTGAACTTGTCGAAAACCTTTTGCGACAAGTCGAGCTTTGTAGACAGTAATATTACCGTCAGCGTCAGTCTTCTTCTTGAAGATCCATTTATTCTCAATTGCTTGCCGATCATCGGGCAAGTCAACCAAAGTCCATACTTTGTTCTCATATATGGATCCCATCTCAGATTTCATGGCTTCAAGCCATTTTACGAAATCTGGGCTCACCATCGCTTCTTCATAGTTCGTAGGTTCATCATGATCTAGCAGCATGATTTCCAGAACAGGATTACCGTACCACTCTAGCGCGGATCTCACTCTGGTTGATCTACGAGGTTCAGTAGTATCTTGTCCTGAAGTTTCATGATCAGTATCATTAGCTTCCTCACTAATTGGGGTAGGTGTCGTAGAAACAGTTTTCTGTGCTTTCCAATAAGGGAGTAGGTACAGTTACCTCATCAAGTTCTACTTTCCTCCCACTCACATCTTTCGAGAGAAACTCCTTCTCCAGAAAGTTTCCGAATTTAGCAACAAAAGTCTTGCCTTCGGATCTGTGATAGAAGGTGTATCCAATAGTTTCCTTTGGATATCCTATGAAGACACATTTTTCCGATTTGGGTTCGAGCTTATCAGGTTGAAGCTTTTTCACATAAGCATTGCAGCCCCAAACTTTCAGAAAACGACAACTTTGGTTTCTTGCCAAACCATAGTTCATAAGGCGTCGTCTCAACGGATTTTGATGGTGCCCTATTTAACGTGAATGCAGTCGTCTCTAAAGCATAACCCCAAAATGATAGCGGTAAATCAGTAAGAGACATCATAGATCGCACCATATCTAGTAAAGTACGATTACAACGTTCGGACACACCATTACGCTGTGGTGTTCCGGGTGGCGTGAGTTGCGAAACTATTCTGCATTGTTTCAAATGTACACCAAACTCGTAACTCAAATATTCTCCTCCACGATCAGATTGTAGAAACTTTATTTTCTTGTTACGATGATTTTCAACTTCACTCTGAAATTCATTGAACTTTCCAAATGTTTCAGACTTATGTTTCATTAAGTAGATATACCCATATCTGCTTAAGTCATCTGTGAAGGTGAGAAAATAACGATATCCGCCACGAGCCTCAATATTCATTGGACCACATACATCTGTATGTATGATTTCCAACAAATCTATTGCTCTCTCCATAGTACCGGAGAACGGTGTTTTAGTCATCATGCCCATGAGGCACGGTTCGCAAGTACCAAGTGATTCATAATCAAGTGGTTCTAAAAGTCCATCAGTATGGAGTTTCTTCATGCGCTTTACACCGATATGACCTAAACGGCAGTGCCACAAATAAGTTGCACCATCATTATCAACTCTACATCTTTTGGCTTCAACATTATGAATATGTGTGTCACCACTATCGAGATTCAATAAAAATAGACCACTCTTCAAGGGTGCATGACCATAAAAGATATTACTCATATAAATAGAACAACCATTATTCTCTGATTTAAATGAATAACCGTCTCGCATCAAACAAGATCCAGATATAATGTTCATGCTCAACGCTGGCACCAAATAACAATTATTTAGGTCTAATACTAATCCCGAAGGTAGATGTAGAGGTAGCGTGCCGACCGCGATCACATCGACTTTGGAACCGTTTCCCACGCGCATCGTCACCTCGTCCTTAGCCAATCTTCGCTTAATCCGTAGTCCCTGTTTCGAGTTGCAAATATTAGCAACAGAACCAGTATCAAATACCCAGGTGCTACTTCGAGCATTAGTAAGGTACACATCAATAACATGTATATCACATATACCTTTGTTCACCTTGCCATCCTTCTTATCCGCCAAATACTTGGGGCGGTTCCGCTTCCAGTGACCAGTCTGCTTGCAGTAGAAGCACTCAGTTTCAGGCTTAGGTCCAGACTTGGGTTTCTTCTCTTGAGCAGCAACTTGCTTGCTGTTCTTCTTGAAGTTCCCCTTCTTCTTCCCTTTGCCCTTTTTCTTGAAACTAGTGGTCTTGTTGACCATCAACACTTGATGCTCCTTTTTGATTTCTACCTCCGCAGCTTTTGTAACGCCCCAGATATACCTTTCCCAATTTGTACTCCAACTCTTGCCGTTTCCGGCATTAAGTTATATTTATTTCTTGGGTTCGGGTCTTTGTCTCCGTGTGTTGTTTTCTTTTTCATGCATCTCATATCATGTCATCACGTGCATTGCATTTGCATACATGTTCATCTCATGCATTCGAGCATTTTTCTCGTTGTCCGTTTTGCATTCCGGCGCTTCGTTCTCCTTCGGTGGTCATTTCTAGCTTTCTTTCGTGTGTGGGGATTAAACATTTCCGGATTGGACCGAGACTTGCCATGCGGCCTTGGTTTACTACCGGTAGACCGCCTGCCAAGTTTCGTGCCATTTGGACTTCGTTTGATACTCCAACGGTTAACCGAGGGACCGGAAAGGCCTCGTGTGTGTTGCAGCCCAACACCCCTCCAATTTGGCCCAAAACCCACCAAACTCTGCTCCATCGTCTCGGTCGTTCGATCACGATCGCGTGGGCGAAAACCGCACCTCATTTGGACTCTCCTAGCTCCCTCTATGCCTATATATAGCTCCCCCCGTTTTCGGATCTCTCTCCCCCGTCCAAACCCTACTCCAAAAAAATAGGATCCGCCGCCAACGGACGTGTCCGGGCGGAGCCGGACAACGTCCGCCGCAGACCCTCGCCAATCGCTGCGTGCCACGTCGCCCGGGCCGCGCCCCACATCGCCGCCGACGCCCGGGGCCCGCCAGGCCCGTGGGGAGCCCTCCCGGCCCGCGTCATCGCCCCGCCGCCTCACGCCCGCAGCGCCGCCGCCCTCCTCGCGGCCAGCCACCCGGGGCACCGGCACCGCCGCCCGCCATCATCGCCGGCCGGCACCTCGAGCCGCGGCCCCGCCGTCCGGCGGTGGCGCCCGCCGCCGCCCAACCTCGTCGTGGCCACCACCGGGCCCCGCCGCCCTCGTCCGGTCCCCCCGGCGGCCGGATCGGGCTCCGGCGAGCCTCCCCACGTCCTGCAGTCGTGCTCCGGCGAAACCTCTCCCTCCGATGAACAGTAACTCCGATGGCCTCGTAATCCGTGCGGATCTCAGATCTGAAATTTGAAAACCCTAGGGTTGACTTTCCTTCCCCCCCTTGAATTTTTATGCTATGTTTGACTGCTCTTATCTTTGCATCCGTGGCTCCGTTTTGGACATACGATATATCAAAATCTTCGTCTCGATGAGTACATTATTTCATTCCATTGCATCATTTGAATTTGAGGTCATCTTGATGCCCAAAATGCTGTTAGAAGGAGGCATCATGAGTTAAACTGCAGATCCATTAGCTCATCATTGACTTTTGTCATTTTTGCCATGATTATTGTGTGCATGATATGCCTGTGCCCCTTTGGGATGAATTGTTAAGCATTTTGTCTTCTTTCTAGAGGTGCCACCCATGCATTTTTAGGATGTGTGTGGTGTCTTGTGCAAGCTTGCCAAGAGGGGTACCTGAGATTGCTGTTTTCAGGGACTTAGTGATTTTCACTAAGTCTGGGATGTTTTAGTTCATGATGCTATATGTCCAGCTTGTTTCCTAGTGATCCGTGCCTCTTTTGAGGATGATCAGTAAGAGTGATTTGTTATTCTTGTTATGCTCTATCCATCCATGTCCTTACTTGTTATGTTGGAGCACCCTAGGTTGACTCAATCGAGCTCAACTTTTGCATAGTTGTTAATTTGGGTGGATCGTGAACTCTTGCGATTTTGCCGGTGCTATTGCTAGTGATCCATGCATGCTATGCCATTGTTCTTGCCATGTCTAGCTAGCATTTTGTGCCTTCTTTATGGATATATGCTTGCATTGCCATGACTTGCACCGTAGTGAGTGCATCGAGCTCGTTTACATGCCTCCGTGAGTTATGATTTCAGCATGTCTCAGTTTTCACTAAGTCTGAAAACTGATTGTGTTTCATCTATGTTCGTGTGCTCGTTAGAGTATTTGGTGAACCCTTTTGGCCCCAGGTCACTTTGGGTGTTTTGTTAAGCTTGTTGAGTAGCTCCATGCCATGTTCTTACTTGCCATGTTCAGGTTATGTTTCATGTTGTTTTGCTGCTCCGAAGAGAGCATCGTGGTCTGAAATTTCAGACTAGCGTTAATTTCGCTAAGTCTGAAATCTGTTTTGCTTATTCAGTTTTGCCATGCTTGTTTGAACCCCTTAATGGATGAATTTGCCTATGGCTCAGTCCTAGTGATTTGTTAAGCATCTTGTGTACATCCCTTCCATGCATTTTGTTTTCATGTTTGGTGGCTGTAGCATGTTCATTTCGTTGCATGTAGGAGCCTACTTGATGTAAATCGCAGATCGGTTCGTTTCGTAAAACGCTTGCCATTTCCAAACCGTAGCTCCGATTCCTTTGATCTTTATATCGTTTTCAGGTGATTTCATCCCCTCTATCCAGTGGCACACTTGGTTTTCCAAGTTGAGGCCAGGTTCATGCATTTCCTGTCATGTCTTGCATTTTGCATCCCACATCGCATCCCGCATAGCATACCATCTTTGCATATTTTTGGTTGCCCTTGCACGTGGTTGATTGTATCCTTGTTGCTTGTTTGTGTTGTTGGGTAGAGCCGGGAGATGAGTTCGCTAACGAGGAGCCCGTTGAGTTTGCTTTTGAGGATCCAGTCAACTCTGACAACTGTGCAGGCAAGATGATCATACCCTCGAAATCACTACTATCTTTGCTATGCTAGTTTGCTCGCTCTTTTTCTTTGCCAATGCTACGATGCCTACCACTTGCTTGTCAGCCTACCAATTGCCATGATTGAGCCTCTAACCCACCTTTGTCCTAGCAAACCGTTGATTGGCTATGTTACCGCTTTGCTCAGCCCCTTCTTATAGCGTTGTTAGTTGCAGGTGAAGATTGGAGCCGTTCCTTGTTGGAACATTTATTTACTTGTTGGGATATCATTATATTGCTACGCTATCTTAATGCATCTATATACTTGGTAAAGGGTGGAAGGCTCGGCCTCTTGCCTAGTATTTTGTTCCACTCTTGCCGCCCTAGTTTCCGTCATATCGGTGTTATGTTCCCGGATTGTTGCGTCCCTTACGCGGTTGGGCTATAATGGGAACCCCTTGATAGTTTGCCTTGATTAAAGCTTTTCCAGCAATGCCCAACCTTGGTTTTACCATTTGCCACCTAGCCTCTTTTTCCCTTGGGTTTTCGGAGCCCGAGGGTCATCTTTATTTTAGCCCCCCCCCCCCACGGGCCAGTTCTCCTCTGAGTGTTGGTCCGAAATGAGCTGCCTGCGGGGCCACCTCGGGGAAACTTGAGGGTTGGTTTTACTCGTAGCTAGTCTCATCTGAGTGTGCCCTGAGAACGAGATATGTGCAGCTCCTATCGGGATTTGTCAGCACATTCGGGCGGTGTTGCTGGACTACTTTTAACCTGTCGAATCATCTTGTTGTACCGAGGTACCGAGTCTGATCGGTGTGTCTTGGGTGGAGGTCTATTCCTTCGTTGACCGTGAGAGCTTGTTATGGGCTAAGTTGGGACCCCCTGCAGGGATTGATCTTTCGACAGCCGTGCCCGTGGTTATGGGCAGATGGGAATTTGTTAATGTCCGGTTGTAGATAACTTGAACCTTAATTAATTAAAATGAATCAACTGAGTGTGTTGCCGTGATGGCCTCTTCTCGGCGGAGTCCGGGAAGTGGACATGGTGTTGGAGTTATGTTTGCGCAGGTTGCTCTCTAGTTTCTCGCTCGTGCTTTGCCTCCCCTTCTCGCTCTCTTTTGCGAATAAGTTAGCCACCATATATGCTAGTCGCTTGCTGCAGCTCCACTTGTACATTACCCCTTTCCTACCTATTAAGCTTAAATAGTCTTGATCGCGAGGGTGCGAGATTGCTGAGTCCCTATGGCTCACAGATTACTATTACACCAGATGCAGGGACAGATGATACAGCTCCAGATGGCGTGCTCGAGCTCAAGTGGGAGTACGACGAGGACTCTCAGCGTTACTATGTGTCTTTTCCTGATGATCAGTAGTGGTGCCTAATTCGGGGTTAGATTCAGGGCCTTGTCGCATGTTGGGGGTCTTTTCTATTTTGGCGCCGTAGTCGGGCCATGAGTGATTTGTATGGTGGATGTTATTTATGTACTTTGATGTGACGTGGCGAGTGTAAGCCAACTATGTTATTCCCCATTATATTATTTATGTACATGGGATGTGTAATGATTTCCCGACTTGCGACATATGCCTTCAATGCGATTATGCCTCTAAGTCGTGCCTCGACACGTGGGAGATATAGTCGCATCGAGGGTGTTACAGCTTTCAGCATTGCGAAGAGCTCGGGAATAGTCTTATTCATCCCTTGCATATTATAGTTCATCACGAAGCTCTTGTAGCTTGGTGGAAGTGATTGGAGAATTCTGTCAATGACACAATCATCTGGAAGATTAACTCCCATCTGAATCAAGTGATTACTATACCTAGACATTTTGAGTATATGCTCACTGACAGAACTGTTCTCCTCCATCTTGCAGCTATAGAACTTATTGGAGACTTCATATCTCTCAATCCGGGCATTTGCTTGAAATATTAACTTCAACTCCTGGAACATCTCATATGCTCCATGACGTTCAAAACGTCGTTGAAGTCTTGATTCTAAGCCGTAAAGCATGGCACACTGAACTATCGAGTAGTCATCAGCTTTGCTCTGCCAGACGTTAATAACATCTGGTGTTGCTCCTGCAGTAGGCCTGGCACCCAGCGGTGCTTCCAGGACGTAATTCTTCTGTGTAGCAATGAGGATAATCCTCAAGTTACGGACCCAGTCCGTGTAATTGCTACCATCATCTTTCAACTTTGCTTTCTCAAGGAACGCATTAAAATTCAACGGAACAACAGCACGGGCCATCTATCTACAATCAAACATACATGAGCAAGATACTATCAGGTACTAAGTTCATGATAAATTTAAGTTCAATTAGTCAAATTACTTAAAGAACTCCCACTTAGATAGACATCCCTCTAATCCTCTAAGTGATCACGTGATCCAAATCAACTAAACCATGTCCGATCATCATGTGAGATGGAGTAGTTTCAGTTGTGAACATCACTATGTTGATCATATCTACTATATGATTCACGCTCGACCTTTCGGTCTCCGTGTTCCGAGGCCATATCTGTATATGCTTGGCTCGTCAAGTATAACCTGAGTATTCTGCGTGTGCAACTATTTTGCACCCATTGTATTTGAATGTAGAGCCTATCACACCCGATCATCACGTGGTGTCTCAGCACGAAGAACTTTCACAACGGTGCATACTCAGGGAGAACACTTCTTGATAATTTAGTGAGAGATCATCTTATAATGCTACCGTCAATCAAAGCAAGATAAGATGCATAAAAGATAAACATCACTTGCAATCAATATAAGTGATATGATATGGCCATCATCATCTTGTGCCTGTGATCTCCATCTCCGAAGCACCGTCATGATCACCATCGTCACCGGCGCAACACCTTGATCTCCATCGCAGCATCGTTGTCATCTCGCCACTTTTATGCTTCCATGACTATCGCTACCGCTTAGTGATAAAGTAAAGCATTACAGCGCGATTGCATTGCATACAATAAAGCGACAACTATATGGCTCCTGCCAGTTGCCGATAACTCGGTTACAAAACATGATTATCTCATACAATAAAATTTAGCATCATGTCTTGACCATATCACATCACAACATGCTCTGCAAAAACAAGTTAGACGTCCTCTACTTTGTTTGTTGCAAGTTTTACGTGGCTGCTACGGGCTTAAGCAAGAACCAATCTTACCTACGCATCAAAACCACAACGATAGTTTGTCAAGTTGGTGTTGTTTTAACCTTCGCAAGGACCGGGCGTAGCCACACTCGGTTCAACTAAAGTTGGAGAAACTGTCACCCGCAAGCCACCTATGTGCAAAGCACTTCGGGAGAACCGGTCTCGCGTAAGCATACGCGTAATGTCGGTCCGGGCCGCTTCGTCCAACAATACCGCCGAACCAAAGTATGACATGCTGGTAAGCAGTATGACTTATATCGCCCACAACTCACTTGTGTTCTACTCGTGCACATAACATCAAACCATAAAACCTAGGCTCTGATGCCACTGTTGGGGAACGTAGTAATTTCAAAAAATTTCCTACGCACACGCAAGATCATGGTGATGCATAGCAACGAGGGGAGAGTGTGATCTACGTACCCTAGTAGATCGACAACGGAAGCGTTTGGTTGATGTAGTCGTATGTCTTCACGGCCCGACCGATCAAGCACCGAAACTATGGCACCTCCGAGTTTTAGCACACATTCAGCTCGATGATGATCCCCGTACTCCGATCCAGCAAAGTGTCGGGGAAGAGTTCCGTCAGCACGACGGCGTGGTGATGATCTTGATGTACTACTCTCGCAGGGCTTCGCCTAAGCACCACTACAATATTATCGAGGACTATGGTGGCAGGGGGCGCCGCACACGGCTAAGAATAAGATCACGTGGATCAACTTGTGTGTCTCTGGGGTTCCCCTGCCTCCGTATATAAAGGATCAAGGGGGTGCGGCCGGCCTAGGAGAGGCGTGCCAGGAGGAGTCCTACTCCCTCTGGGAGTAGGATTCCCCCCCCCCCAATCCTAGTTGGAATAGGATTCGCGGAGGAGGGAAAAGAGAGAGGGGGGCCGGCCCCCTCTCCTTGTCCTATTCTGACCAAGGGAGGGGAGGGGCGCGTGGCCCATCTTGGGCTTCCCCTTCTCTTTTCCACTAAAGCCCACTAAGGCCCATATAGCTCCCGGGGGGTTCCGGTAACCTCCCGGTACTCCGGTAAAATCCCGATTTCACCTGGAACACTTCCGATATCCAAACATAGGCTTCCAATATATCAATCTTTATGTCTCGACCATTTCGAGACTCCTCGTCATGTCTGTGATCACATCCGGGACTCCGAACAACCTTCGGTACATCAAAACGTATAAACTCATAATATAACTGTCATCGAAACCTTAAGCGTGCGGACCCTACGGGTTCGAGAACAATGTAGACATGACCGAGACATGTCTCCGGTCAATAACCAATAGCGGGACCTGGATGCCCATATTGGCTCCTACATATTCTACGAAGATCTTTATCAGTCAGACCGCATAACAACATACGTTGTTCCCTTTATCATCGGTATGTTACTTGCCCGAGATTCGATCGTCGGTATCCAATACCTAGTTCAATCTTGTTACCGGCAAGTCTCTTTACTCGTTACGTAATACATCATCTCGCAATTAACTTATTAGTTGCATTGCTTGCAAGGCTTAAGTGATGTGCATTACCGAGAGGGCCCAGAGATACCTCTCCGACGATCGGAGTGACAAATCCTAATCTCGAAATACGTCAACCCAACATGTACCTTTGGAGACACCTGTAGAGCACCTTTATAATCACCCAGTTATGTTGTGACGTTTGGTAGCACACAAAGTGTTCCTCCGGCACACAGGAGTTACATAATCTCATAGTCATAGGAACATGTATAAGTCATGAAGAAAGAAATAGCAACATACTAAACGATCGGGTGCTAAGCTAATGGAATGGGTCATGTCAATCAGATCATTCAACTAATGATGTGATCCCGTTAATCAAATGACAACTCTTTGTCCATGGTTAGGAAACATAACCATCTTTGATTAACGAGCTAGTCAAGTAGAGGCATACTAGTGACACTCTGTTTGTCTATGTATTCACACATGTATTATGTTTCCGATTAATACAATTCTAGCATGAATAATAAACCTTTATCATGATATAAGGAAATAAATAATAACTTTATTATTGCCTCTAGGGCATATTTCCTTTAGAAAAGACCATCGCTCGTCCCCGACCGCCACTCATAAGGAAGACAATCAAATAACACCTCATGTTTCAAATTTGTTGCATAACATTTACCATACGTGCATGCTATGGGACTTGCAAACCTCAACACAAGTATTTCTCAATTTCACAACTACTCAACTAGGACGACTTTCATATTATTACCTCCATGTCTCAAAACAATCATCAAGCATCAAACTTCTCTTAGTATTCAACACACTCATAAGAAAGTTTTATTATTAATCTTGCATACCAAGCATAATAGGATTTTAGGTAAATTACCATGATATTAAGACTCTCCAAATAATCTAAGTGAAGCATGAGAGATCAATAGTTTCTATAAAACAAATCCACCACCGTGCTCTAAAAGATATAAGTGAAGCACTAGAGCAAAATTATATAACTCAAAAGATATAAGCAAAGCACATAGAGTATTCTAACAAATTCCAAACCATGTATGGCTCTCTCAAAAGGTGTTTACAGAAAGGATGATTGTGGTAGACTAACAAGCAAATACTCAAATAATACAAGATGCTCCAAGCAAAACACATATAATGTGGCGAATAAAAATATAGCTCCAAGTAAAGTTACCGATAGAAGTAGACGAAAGAGGGGATGCCTTCCGGGGCATCCCCAAGCTTTGGCTTTTAGGTGTCCTTAGATTATCTTGGGGGTGCCATGGGCATCCCGAAGCTTAGGCTCTTGCCACTCCTTGTTCCATAATCCATCAAATCTTTACCCAAAACTTGAAAATTTCACAACACAAAACTTAAAGTAGAAAATCTCGTGAGCTCCATTAGCGAAAGAAAACAAAATACCACTTCAAGGTACTGTAATGAACTCATTCTTTATTTATATGGGTGTTATACCTACTGTATTCCAACTTCTCTATGGTTCATAAACTAATTTACTAGCCATAGATTCATCAAATAAGCAAACAACACACGCAAAACAGAATCTATCAAAAACAGAACAGTCTGTAGTAATCTGTAGCTAGCGCAAGATCTGGAACCCCAAAAATTCTAAAATAAATTGCTGGACGTGAGTAATTTATCTATTAATCATCTGCAAAAATAATTAACTAAATATGACTTTCCAAATAAAAATGGCAGCAGTTCTCGTGAGCGATAAAGTTTCTGTTTTTACAGTAAGTTCAACAAGACTTTCCCCAAGTCTTCCCAGCGGTTCTACTTGGCACAAACACTAATTAAACACAAAAAACACAACCAAAACAGAGGCTAAATAATTTATTTATTGAATAACAGCAAGGATAAATATTGGGTTGTCTCCCAACAAGCACTTTTCTTTAAAGCCTTATAGCTAGGCATACTATTTCAATGATGCTCACATGAAAGACAAGAATTGAAGCACAAAGAGAGCATCATAAAACACATGACAAAAACATCTAAGTCTAACATACTTCCTATGCATAGGCATCTTATAGGCAAACAAAATATCATGGCAAGCAAGAACTAGCATATGCAAGGAAGCGGAAAGAAACAATAGCAATCTCAACATAACAAGAGGTAATTTAGTAACATGAAAATTTCTACCACCATATTTTCCTCTCTCATGGTAATTGCATGTAGGATCATGATCAAATTCAACAATATATCTATCACATAAAATATTTTCAACACGATCCATATGCATGCAAAGTTGACACTCTTCCAAATTAGTGGGATTAACATTATCTAAAGTCATGACTTCTTCAAACCCACTTTTATCAAAAATTTCATCAGATTGAATATTCTCCAAATATGTGGGATCTAAAGTTGACACTCTTCCAGACCCACTTTCAATAACATTGCAAACACTATTATCAATCTTATATTCGTCGTGGGGCTTAAATAAATTTTCAAGATTGTAAGAAGAATCACCCCAATCATGATCATTGCAACAAGTAGATGTCATAGCAAAACTAGCATCCCCAAGCTTAGGGTTTTGCATATCATTAACACAATTGACATTAAGAGAATTTATAATAACATCATTGCAATCATGCTTTTCATCGAAGGAACTATCAAGTATGGGTGCAATAGCAATGATCTCATGTTTAACATAAGGAACTATAGCAAATTCATCTTCATAAATATTGGCATCATGGCCACAAGAATAGCAAGCATCATGTTCATCAAGGGATATTTCAACCAAATCATTGGAATAATCATTATCTATAGATTCATGTATATCATTATTTTCTTCCAAGGCAACGTTCATTCTTTCAATAAATTCTTGGACATAGACATTATGAGCAAAGTTTTCATTGCAATATTTAAGTATGACAGAATTTTCAGATTTATTGATAGTAAAATCATACTTTTCAATCAAAGAAGTAACTTCATGAGCACCCTTAAAAACGACAAATTCTTCAATTTGTTCGATATCATAATAACTATAAACACCCTTTGCATAAGAAGATAAGATTTCATTATCATTGAACTCACATAGGTAGGGAAGGTGTTTTTTAGGGTTCTTAGAGCAACAAGTAAAATCACAATTTTCACAAAGATTCCAAGCATAGCATAGCAAACTATTTATATGATACCATAAGAGCTTCCCCTTTTCAGACAAATGATGACGCACAAAATGAGCATGCTCATCTAAAGATTTCCCATCAACTAGGCTAGTTGGGGTTTCAACACGAGCGCATAAGGATCGAAGATGATCCAAGTAGAACACTTTAAGTGGATCCATATCAATAGATTATCAGCAAGCAAAGATGCAAGCAAATGGAAGGCACATGGTAACACAAGCAAACAAGCAAAAGAGATAAACGGAAAAGAGAGGGGGGATAGAGAGAGAGGGTGAATAAAACGGCAAGGGTGAATTGGGGGGAGATGAAAACGAGAGGCAAATGGCAAATAATGTAATGAGGGAGATAAGGGTATCTGATGGGTACTTGGTATGTTGACTTTTGCGTAGACGTCCCCGGCAATGGCGCCAGAAATCCTTCTTGCTACCTCTTTTAGCACTGCGTTGGTTTTCCTCGAAGAGGAAGGGATGATGCAGCAAAGTAGCGTAAGTATTTCCCTCAGTTTTTGAGAACCAAGGTATCAATCCAGTAGGAGGCTACGCGCGAGTCCCTCATACCTGCACAAAACAAATAAATCCTCGCAACCAACGCAAATAGGGGTTGTCAATCCCTATAGGGCCACTTACGAGAGTGAGATCTAATGGATATGATAAGATAATATTTCTGGTATTTTTATGATAAAGATGCAAAGTAAAATAAAGGCAAAGTAAATAACTATGTAGTAGGAGATTAATATGATAAAGATAGACCCGGAGGCCATAGGTTTCACTAGTGGCTTCTCTCGAGAGCATAATTATTCTACGGTGGGTGAACAAATTACTGTTGAGCAATTGACAGAATTGAGCATAGTTATGAAAATATCTAGGTATGATCATGTATATAGGCATCACGTGTGAGACAAGTAGACCGACTCCTGCCTGCATCTACTACTATTACTCCACTCATCGACCGCTATCCAGCATGCATCTAGAGTATTAAGTTAAAAACAGAGTAACGCCTTAAGCAAGATGACATGATGTAGAGGGATAACTCATGCAATATGAAGAAAACCCCATCTTGTTATCCTCGATGGCAACAATACAATATGTGCCTTGCTGCCCTTACTGTCACCGGGAAAGGACACCACAAGATTGAACCCAAAGCTAAGCACTTCTCCCATTGCAAGAAAGATCAATCTAGTAGGCCAAACCAAACTAATAATTCGAAGAGACTTGCAAAGATAACCAATCGTACATAAAAGAATTCAGAGAACATTCAAATATTATTCATAGATAGACTTGATCATAAACCCACAATTCATCGGTCTCAACAAACACACCGCAAAAAGAAGATTACTTCTAATAGATCTCCACAAGAGAGGGGGAGAACATTGTATTGAGATCCAAAAAGAGAGAAGAAGCCATCTAGCTACTAACTATGGACCCGTAGGTCTGAAGTAAACTACTCACACTTCATCGGAGAGGCTATGGTGTTGATGTAGAAGCCCTCCGTGATCGATGCCCCCTCCGGCGGAGCTCCGGAACAAGCCCCAAGATGGGATCTCGTGGATACAGAAAGTTACGGCGGTGGAATTAGGGTTTGGTCTCCTGTTCTGATCGTTTCGGGGTACGTGGATATATATAGGAGGAAGAAGTACGTCGGTGGAGCAACAGGGGGCCCATGAGGGTGGAGGGCGCGCCTGAGAGGGCAGGTGCGCCCCCCTACCTCGTGGCCTCCTGTTAGTTGGCTTGACGTAGGTTCCAAGTCTCCTAAGTTGTATTCGGTGAGAAAATCACGTTCTCGAAGGTTTCATTCCGTTTGGACTCCGTTTGATATTCCTTTTCTTCGAAACCCTAAAACAGGCAAAAAACAACAATTTTGGGCTGGGCCTCCGGTGAATAGGTTAGTCCCAAAAATAATATAAAAGTGGATAATAAAGCCCAATAATGTCCAAAACAGTAGATAATGTAGTATGGAGCAATCAAAAATTATAGATACGTTGGAGACGTATCATGTACCTACTAGAAATACTGAATATGAAGTAGCTTCGGGTATGATAGAACAACTGCTAGCTAATCCTTATGCAGGAGATGGAACCGAACATCCTGATATGCACTTGATATATGTGGATGAAATTTGTGGATTGTTTAAGCTTGCAGGTTTACTAGGAGATGAAGCTAAGAAGAAGGTTTTCCCTTTATCTTTGAAGGGAAAGGCATTGACATGGTATAGGTTATGTGATGATATTGGATCTTGGAATTGGAATCGATTGAAATTGGAATTCCATCATAAAAATTATCCTATGCATCTAGTTCATTGTGATCAGAATTATATATATAATTTGTGGCCTCATGAAGGAGAAAGTATCGCTCTAGCTTGGAGAGACTTAATTCAATGCTATATTCATGCCCCAATCATGATCTCTCGAGAGAAATTATCATTCAGAACTTCTATGCTCCGTTTTCTCGTAATGATCAATTCATGCTTGATACTTCTTGTGTTGGTTCTTTTATGAAGAAGACTATTGAGTTCAGGTGGGACCTCTTGGAAAGAATTAAATGCAACTCTGAAGATTGGGAACTCGACGAAGATAAAGAGTTAGATATTAAGCTTAAGTTTGATTGTGTTAAATCTTTTATGAATACCGATGCTTTTCAAAAGTTTAGCACTAAATATGGACTTGATTCTGAGGTAGTAGCCTCTTTCTGTGAATCTTTTTGTACTCATGTTGATCTCCCTAAAGAGAAGTGGTTTAAATATCATCTCCCTATGAATGAAGAAATTAAAGAACCGGTAGTTGCTACAAAAGAAACTATCATCTACAATGTTGATCCAGTTGTTCCTACTGCTTACATCGAGAAACCACCTTTTCATGTTAAGATAAAAGAACATGCTAAGTGAGGGAGTTCTGGATTAAGGGGTCCTCGGGCGTCCGGACTATGTAACATGGGTCGGACTAGTGGGCTATGAAGATACAAGATAGAAGACTTCTCCCCGTGTCCGGATGGGACTCTCCTTTGTGTGGATGGCAAGCTTGGTGTCCGGATGTATTATTTCCTTTCTCTGTAACCGACTTTGTATAACCATAGGCCCCTCCGGTGTCTATATAAACCGGAGGGTTTAGTCCATAGAGGCAATCACAATCATACAGGCTAGACTTCTAGGGTTTAGCCACAACGATCTTGTGGTAGATCAACTCTTATAATCCTCATACTCATCAATATCAATCAAGCAGGATGTAGGGTATTACCTCCATCAAGAGGGCCCGAACCTGGGTAAAACATCGTGTCCCATGCCTCCTGTTACCATCGACCTTAGACGCATAGTTCGGGACCCCCTACCCGAGAACCGCCGGTTTTGACACCGACATTGGTGCTTTCATTGAGAGTTCGGCTGCATCGTCACTAGAAGGTTCGATGGCTCCATCAATCATCTGCAACAATGTTTCCCTGGGGGAGGTTTTCCTCCCCGGTCAGATCTTTGTGTTTGGCGGCTTCGCACTGCAGGCCAATTCTCTTGGCCATCTAGAGCAGATCGACAGCTATGCCCCAGGTCACCAGATTAGTTTTGGTAACTTGGATTATGTCGCTAACATCCGAGGTGACTTGATCTTCCAAGGATTCACGACCACAACCTCCACTCTGACCTTAGAGCCGGAACACGTCGCCAGGTCCGAAGACGGGGTTTCTAAACCCGCCGGACTATCTGTGGCCACTAGGCCCAGTACGGGAGAACCGGAGGAAGAAGTGTCACTGGCAACCATCACAAAGCCGGACTCTTCCCCGGACACTAGCTCTGAACTCTCGGAGTCAGCATCATGTGGGCTCGGCCGAGGAATCCCCTTCCCGCCATACTCCACGGATTCTCTTCTCCCTGGCCAAACCTCGCCTTTAAGCGAGGCTCTGGACTTGATGCGATCCCTCCTCATTATGAAGGAGCAACGTCCGAACTACGCCCAGCTCGGACTAGGATCCCATCGATCTTAGACGCACAGTTCGGGACCCCCTGTTACCATCGATCTTAGACGCATAGTTCGGGACCCCCTACCCGAGATCCGCTAGTTTTGACACCGACACTAAGGTTTCAACTATGGTCCGTAGAAGTAATATCAAAGCACCTAAACCCCCTGAGCAAATCAAAGTACAACCTAGTGTTGCTATGGTTAAGGATCTCTTGGTCGATAATATTGATGGGCGTGTTATTTACTTCGTTGGTGAAGATGCTAGAATTGCCAAACCCGATGGGAAAGATAAACATAGACCCGTTGTTGGCATGCTCGTTGTCTCGGTTAAAATAGGAGATCACTGTTATCATGGTTTATGCGACATAGGTGCTAGCGTGAGTGGTATTCATTTTCCCTTATATCAAGAAATTATGAATGACATAGCACTCGCTGAAATAGAAGACATAGATGTTACTATTAAACTTGCTAATACAGACACCATCACACCACTTGGGATTGTTAAAGATGTTGAAGTCTTGTGCGGGAAAATAAAATACCCTACTGATTTTCTTGTTCTTGGGTTCCCCACAAGATGAATTTTATCCCATTATCTTTGATAGACCTTTCTTGCACATTGTTAATGCTAAAATAGATTGTGAGAAACAAACTATCGGTGTTAGCTTTGGTGATGAGTCTCATGAGTTCAATTTTCCAAGTTTAGTAGAAAACCTCATAAAAAAGAATTTCCTAGTAAGGTTGAAATTATTGGTCTTGCTTCTATTGTTGTACCTCCTACTGATCCTTTAGAGCAATCTGCTAGACCATGAAAATTATTTGCATATGCACGAAAGAAATGAAATATATAGAATCTTGTTCGAACAACAACCTCTGCTTAAGCACAATTTGCATATTGAAACTCTAGGAGGTCCTCCTTTACCTAAAGGTGATCATGTGTTTGAATTAAAACAATTACCTAACACTTTGAAATATGCTTATCTCAATGAGAACAAGATTTATCCTATTATTATTAGTGTTAACCTTTCAGAACATGAAGAAGAAAGATTATTGAAAGTTCTAAGGAAGCACTGAGCTGCCATTGGATATACTCTTGATGATCTTAAGGGCATCAGTCCCACTCTATGTCAGCACAAGATTAATATGGAACCTGATGCTAAACCCGTTGTTGATCACCAATGTCGGTTAAATCCGAAGTTGAAAGAAGAGGTAATAACGGAAATATTAAAACTTCTAGAAGCAGGTATAATCTATCCTATAGCTGATAGTAGATGGGTGAGTCATGTCCATTATGTCCCTAAGAAAGGAGGTATTACTGTTGTTCCTAATGATAAGAATGAACTTATTCCACAAAGAATTGTTACAGGCTATAGAATGGTAATTGATTTGAGAAAAATAAACAAAGCAACTAGTAAAGATCATTACCCTCTGCCTTTTATTGATCAAATGCTAGAAAGATTATCTAAGCACACACATTTTTGCTTCCTTGATGGATATTCTGGCTTTTCACAAATACCTATTTCTCAACCTGATCAAGAAAAGACCACTTTTACTTATCCTTTTGGAACTTATGCTTATAGACGTATGCCTTTTAGTTTATGTGATGCACCTGCTACCTTTCAAAGATGTATGACTGCTATATTCTCTAACTTTTGGGAAAATATTTTTGAGGTTTTCATGGATGAATTTTTTGTTTATGGGAAGTCTTTTGATGATTTTTTAAGAAATCTTGATCGAGTTTTGCAGATATGTGAGAAAAAAAATCTTGTCTTGAATTGGGAGAAGTGCCACTTTTCAGTTAACGAAGGTGTTGTTTTGGGACATAAAATTTCTGAAAGAGGTATGGAGGTGGACAAAGCTAAGGTTGATGCAATTGAGAAAATGCCATGTCCTAAAGATATCAAAGGTATTCGTAGTTCCCTTTGTCATGCTGGTTTCAATAGGAGATTTATCAAAGACTTTTATAAAATTTCTAGGCATCTTACAAATGTTTTGCAAAAGGATATTACTTTTTTATGATGATTGTTTAGAAGCCTCCGAAACACTCAAGAAAGCCTTAATTTTTGCATATATTGTTCAACCACCTGATTGGAACTTGCCTTTTTAAATTATGTATGATGCTAGTGATTATGTTGTTGGTGTTGTTCTAGGACAAAGAGTTGATAAGAAACTTAATGTTATTCACTACGCAAGTAAAACTCTAGACAGTGCACAAAGAAATTATGCTACTACTGAAAAATAATTTCTAGCAGTGGTGTTTGCTTGTCATAAATTTAGATCCTATCACTGGTATGCGTCGGTCCTAAACAAATGTTTTTCAACCCCTTTCTGTGACGATATTTGGAACCGTCGCCAAGTGAGTGTGGGTGATATGGGGGTCCTTCCCACACGACCCAAAAATCGTCGGGGATATGCCCTCCTGGCACACACGCTCAGCAAAATGAGGTTGTGTGCGACCGGTGAGCTCAAATACAGAAATACGTATAGTAGAGCTAAAAAATACAATTATATGGCAAAATTGTTTTCGGTCACAAGTACATCCCACACAGTCAGTCCCCGCTAAACATTTCCGTTCGTATGTACATCCCACACAGTCGCTCCAAGGAAAACGTTTCCGTTCACAGGTACATCACACACAATTTTTCCCGTTAAATCGTTTCCGTTATTGAATGTATCGCACACGGTCCATACAAGAAATTGTGTGGCAAAGGCTGTCCATCACACAAGTTTTTATGTGGTAAACGTTTGCGCAAGGTGGCCTAACGCAAACAATTTTCAAGAGAAAGTCATGTGTGATTTTTCATTGATCCAACACGTTTATTCCTAGAAACTGTGTGCGTTTCCTGAGGTCATCACCCACGGTATTTTTTCAACAACCGTTTGCAATAGCAAAACCCAATTAGCAGGCTAATTTCCCTATTATTAATAATCCATTTATTTATCTAATTAACATTCATATTAAGCACATAATATGTTTCATTTCCATATTAAGGAAGCAGAATTTCATAATTGAAATACATTAGAGTACAACACGATATAGCTTCAGCACTCAGCTGCCCCATTGCACAACTGCACCAGCACCAAGTTTCACATGCAACATGTAGAACCTTTCGAAATTAGCATCATAGACAGTATATAGACAGATGCATCTCATCTGGAAAACTGCTGAAGCGGAAGGCGAATATTGAGCCTTCATTCATGTTGAAGGTCTTTGCAACTTTAGGCCAGTGCATGTGGATGATTGATCGTCCGTCCTTCATCCTCTTCAGGAACACTTCAATATTGAACCATGGGTGTTGTATGAAAACCTTCCTTGCCTCCTGACCATAGAGGTGGGTTGAGAGGTAATCATCAGTGAACTTCTTTGGAAAGGCCTGAAAACAAGGATGTGCATAAATATCTTCTCTATATTGGAAATGGGGCAAAGGAATAAAAAAGGCAAGGTATAATAGTTAGTACCATATTGTAGTGAACTGATGTCTTCTTAATTACGTAGACAAAGATCTTGTTGTTTTTTCCTCTAATTTCTTTATCCTAACAATCTTTCTGAGTTTTTGATTTGATTGATATTCATGGACAACTCATTTCCCCATATGCAAAAAGGGTCAAAAAGTAGGTCAAAACATCTGATAGCAGGACCTACATGTGCAAGACCAAATTGTTAAAAACCAAAATATTAGAATGGTTTCTACAATTGCAAAATAATGTGCTATTAGACAACGGACCATGCACGTGCTAACCTCGATTGTAAACCTCAGTGCTTCCCATTGTTTCCCTGCAACACATATAAGGTAGTTAGTCATCAGGTTATGTCGTGGGTTTGTCACAGCAGATGTCCTTGTGAAAGGACTTAGTCGTGGAGCCATCGCTACGAGTTAGCTTAAAGGGGTTAAACCGGACAAGGGGACACGAGGAGTTTTATACTAGTTTGGCCCCTTCAAGGAAGGTAAAAGCCTACGTCTAGTTGTGATTGGTACTGCTAGGGTTTCGAAGGCCAGGGAGCGAATCCGCTTTGTCTGGCTCTCGAATTGTTGTCCGTCCCTAAACCGCTGTCGGGTCGTCCCTTTATATACATAGGTTGATGCCCGCCAGGTTACAGAGTCCCAACGCCGCATCATAAATGTGTCCGGTTCGGTCTCTATCCTTCCTATCTTACAACACAAGTTACATGACCGGGTCGGTTTATATCTACAGGCTTTAACCCGCCTTTGGGCCTTGGGCCTTCGTAAAGCGCCATCATTCTTGCATCTTCATGGGCTTCTAATCTTCAAGGAGTTAACCCGGCTACACCTGGCTGGTTTACATCCAGTAGTAATATCCCCAACATTAGGCCCCGGATTGGTTTGAACTTGTTCATGTCAATCTTCAACACTTAGAAAAATTCCTCCCTCATATCTTCACCTTGATCTTGTAAACCGCCATGACGTCATACTTCCTGATTATGATAAACCGCCCTGACGTCATCTATCCGTTAAAGCTGAAGATTACCTTCATTAATGTGTATTCAGTCACCGAGGTGACACCTTTATTAATTTATCCATTTTTGAGCTCCTCGATTCCCGCACTTGCCGTTTTATCGTTTTGCCCTATAAATAGGGGCAGAGGGCCCCTTTCTTTTCTTTCTGCTACCCTTTCATCCCTTCTTCTTCCTCGCGACGTCTCCGCACCTGACCGTCGCCGTCATCGTCAAGCCTCGCCTCTGCTTCACCGTCGGTCGCTGCATCGACCTGCTCGTACCAGAGTTCCACAGCACACCTCCGCTGCTTCCGCAGCTGAATTAAGTCCTTTCCCCCTTCTTTTCTAGATCCATTAGGGTTTCCTTGCTCTTCGCCGGTCTTGAAGTTCATCGGAGCTTTCGGTGCTGTTCTTCCTTGGCCTGTAGATGAACACTTCGCACTTCATGTATCCCTTGCCGTAGCTAATCTTCTGTTACCACCACAAACCCTTATGCGCAAAAAGCTGATCTATTCCTTCATAAGTTATTTTGGGTCTCACCTTTTTAGGTCAAATTATTTTTGCTTTTCTGTCTTACCGTAGATCCGAAATTTTCATATACCTTTGTGAAATCTGTTTCTCCTCACACCAACATAGGCGGTTTAACTTTGTATACGCAATCTATACCATTAGCCCTCTGATAAACCGGAGGAGCCTTTTACCTCCATAATTATACTCTGGTTTAACAGTGTCTGAGCACCCCTATCCTGGTATTACCTTTTATCCATTAGTGCATTGGTCTCTAGTTTATGCCATTTCACATATCAGTATATCTTTTACTCCATGGCATCTTGTATATCATCATGAGTGATTTATAAACCGTCCTTTTGTTTTCAGCTTGTTTGTTTCGCAATGGCCAAACAATTCACCACTTGCAACCGGGCTCGTTCCCGGGTCACCGAGGATCTGTTGAATGATATGGTCAACATCGGCTCCTTGCCTAAGAAAACTGAAATAAAATGGCGAGTCCCATGAACAGAAAATCCTCCGACCCCAAGGCAGGGTGAGGTGGTGGTCTTTGTTGACCACATAAGCCGTGGCTTCAAACCGCCAGGGTAAAAGTTTTACCGGGATGTGCTTGCCAATTTCCAACTCCGTCCTCCAGACATTGGGCCCAACTCAGTATCCAATCTATGTAACTTCCAAGTCTTCTGTGAAGTGTACTTACAGGAAGAACCAACTGCCGAGCTATTCCAGGACTTCTTTCACTTAAACCGGCTCACAGAATTTGTAAATGGCCCCAACACTGAACTTGGTGGTGTCTCAATTCAAAAGCGGAAAGAAGTTGAATTTCCTCATGCCAAACTGCACAGCCACCCAAAGGAATGGAACCAGACTTGGTTTTATTGCATAGACACTTCACTTGAAGATGAAAATCACCTCCCCGGCTTTCGTGATCACCGGCTTTCCAACACCCATCTAATGCCCCAACGCTTAAGCTCCGCAGAAAGGGCGAAATATGCTCCTCAACTTGCCAAACTCCGGGCCTTTATGGCCAACGGTTTAACAGGTGTGGATTTCGTGCGCTGTTGGATATCTTGGAGCATCTTGCCACTAAGCCGGCGTCCCGGTTTAATGTGTGAGTACACCGGTGAAGTTGAAGACCCTCAACGCCATTGCAGCATTCAAATGTCTGATGAAGAAGTCACTGAAGGCGTAAAGAAGATTTTGAATGAATCAGACCTGGTCTGTAGTCAAACTGGTTTGAACCCCTTCTATACCAAGAACAAACCACCTGCTGTAAGCATTATACTTCCTTTTCATCTTTAATATTTTTACCTTGTGCAACCTGTAATCCTTCTTCTGTGTATGTATGTATAGGGTGATGACCCCTTCTGGAAACAGAAAGCCGTAGTAAAATCGGTAAAGCCAACTAGGGATAAAGCGGTCAAACCATCTTGCCCCAAAACCAAAGCCGTCAACGGACGTCAAAACGGAAAATGGCTGACCGGATCAACATGGAGCTTGATGATGACACTGATGATCCGGAAGTCTCTCTTTTCATGCATCTCATTAACAATGATCTTCCTCAGGAGGGCGCAGAAGGCAGTCAAGCTGATGATGTAGAGGTAATTACCCTTTCCTCCAGTTCAGACTCTATGCCAACAAAAAAACCCGCCAAGCAGTCCGGAAAGTAAGATTTTCTCATCCTCTTGCTCACTTGGATCCAACATTTATTTTGAAGACTCAGCAGCATGAAGCTCGCCGGACAACCCGGCACAATGGCCAACAGGTCACTTCAGCCGGTTTACCTGATACGTCGGTTCAGAAGCACCGGTCTGAGGTCTCTCCTACTCCTGACCATTCTTACCCCAAGGCTAGTTATTTCAGACAACCTCTTAATCCGTCTGATTCAAATTATCAGGTGACACCTCCCTCATCATCTGGCGAGTCGACAACAACTCAGCTCCCTCCTCTGAAAACTATAGTCGGGTAAGTTGTAAAACCTTTTCCTTCAATGCGTCATAGAACTTGAATAAGATGTTAATCCTTTATATTTTGTTTGCGGGGCCAAAGCTAGACCCAACAAGAAAGCTCAGGTCACCAATCCGCCCGAAGACCCGGCCACCTTTGAAGAACCCAGAGGTGAACCGGAACAAACTTATGAACCGGAGGGCCCTCATCCTAAAGCCGCCTCTGGTGAACCGCCCCTTCAAGGCCAAAACACCAATGAACCAGTAGACGTTGAACCTGCCGCGCCTGACACTGAACTAGCAGAGCCAAATCGGGATAGTCCGGTGAGAAATGCTGAGACTCCATTGTCACCAGTCAAACACACTGAAGGCCAAGGAGACGATGTCATCTTTACTGGCATGGGCCACAGCTCTCCTGGCCATCCCGTCATCTTGGCTCAACATAGTGCCAAAGAAGAGCAAGCTGCTAGGGAAAAAGGCAAATGGAGCAGTGATTTATCAAACTATGCTCATCTCAACGCTGAAGAGCTTCACTCTGGCTTCTTGAACCATCTGCACTCAAACCGGGATTATGAAGCCGTTTTGGTGAACTTGATGAAAGAGCGATATGAGGTAAGTTCATCTCCCTTTGTTTATTGATTCATAGCTGAGACACTAGCCCAAGTAGCCCCCAAGGGCCATTTTATGATGTTTAATCACAAAGTGGGTCTTTGTAACACCTGAAGTTTCTCATCACTGATCCTCAAAACGGCATGTCTCTAATAAGAATCAAGACTCATCTTTTAACAATTAGATAACTTTCTGCAGCATAGCCCCCAAAGGCCGGTTTAACCTGACAAGTTAATCCGGGTTTTAATCCATGCATCCGTTTTAGAACAGACACACATTAGGCCCCCAAGTGTCAAGGATAATGCTTGCATTGTTCTGGAGACTTGTATAAGATGTAGTATTTTAGAGCAAATATGCATTAGCCCCCAAGTATGAAGTGCATAACTTGTTATACGCTTTGTACTTAGAACGTGTATATCCTGTTGTTTAATATACCTTCAATGTTGCAGGCTGAACTGAGAAGCAAAGATGCCTGAAATTTTGACTTGCAAGAAAATGTGAAGTCACAACAGGCAGAAGCTGCAAAGGCCAAAGAGGAGCTGACCCAAGCCCTGGCCGTAATGGAAAAGCTGAAAGAATCTTTCAACAAAGATCGTGCTAACTGGGAAAACGAAAAATCCGGTTTAACCAAGAGAGATGAAGACGCCGAGGCAGCCCTGAAACCAATTGTAGATGAACTAGCTGGCTTGAAACGGCAAATCAACGCTATGACTTCTGCTATCTTTGGTAAGTATCCGATAATATGTTTTGCGTAAGTCAATAAACCTTATCACTGACCAGAATGTTGATATAAACCTTTGGCAGGTACTCAGATTGCTCATCTTGGTACAGACATGCGGATGAACCTCAAAGCGGCATATACTTTGGTTGAACAGTTGTACTCTGGGTCTCGGCGGGCTATTTGCACAGCAGCTTACAACAAACCGGCCCCAACCTTGATAAAAGAAACACTTGAGAAGCTGGCCATGTTACCAGCCCGTATTGCCGAATTGAAAAAGGCAGCGGCCAGAGCAGGAGCTTTAACCGCACTTATTCGATCCAAAGCCTGGATTCCCGACCTTGAAGTGGAGGATATCATTAAAGGATACCCAGGCATGAAGGAAGACGGTTCAAATTTCGACAATGATGACCTCCGGCAGCTGACCAAACAGATGCGCCCAGTAGCCAGCAAGCTGGCCGATGATATAGACTTGTCCCATTTTCAACTGTTTTATGACGCTGAAGGGAAAAGATAGCCTACCGACATCCATGAAGTTGAAGAACTTGCGCCTTCGATTCGTAAGCACACATATGCTCCTGACATTAACCCTGCCAATCTTATCCATGAAGAAGCAGTATTTCAAGCTTTATCTGGAATCGATTGGTCAACGGTTGATTTCCAATGTCTGGGGAGGGATGAAGAAGTGCCTACACCAACTGACCCTCAGCCATCAAACCGTCCAGATGAAGCGTCCTAAACCGGTCGCCGGTTTACTAGCTACTATGTGCCGATATTGTGAAAAACAATTATGCCATTGGAGCCGCTTTGAAAGCTTCTTGTAATAGGATAGCCAAAACTCCGTTATCTGCCATGCCATCGAGCATGTTTTGCAATACCTCGTGACAACTTGTACCATCTGTCAGGATATATTGATGCATAACCCATGATGAATTGTGTTCCTGGGTGCAACAACTTAAAAGCATCTAGCAGTTTACCGCTAGATGGGTCATGATGTCCAACAAGTATGCAATACATAGATGAATAATCGAAGTGTTTGTATAAACAACAATATGTGTAACATACCTCACTGGTTGACCAATGGTGTATATGGCAAAGGCATTAATACCAATCCGGAACGTTGATAACCCCATCCTTATACTGCCGTTTTATATAGTAATCTGGACCGGGATAACTACCGGGTTTTCTTTATAACACTAGTGATTTAATCAAACCAGACCGGGTCAACAAACACCGGTTTATAACTTATCATGTGCCAACAACTTGTAGTTGAAAAGCAAGCCGGGTCAAGGACGCCGGGTTAAAAGAAGATACTTATGAACTTTAACAAATAAAACTCAAAAAGGAAAATATGCAAGGCTTTTTATGAGCTGACGGGCTCCAAATCGAGGCTTTTCATGGGCTGCCAGGCCTTTGAGTTAAACCATTTAGCAAAGCCTTTTAAGATGGGCCTCCAATTAACCAATCATCGTTTTAACTTTGACAAGTTCAGGGTCTGTAGAAGATTGACTTGTCAAATGTTCGGCGGGTCATACCAGGATTACCTGGATAGGAGTGGCTTACTTGATGAAGGCAGGTTAACCCGGGGTTTTAGGTGAATACACTAGGCTTCCAAATCGTGGCTTGATAGCCAATTACAAGGGTCCTTTCAAACTCTTTGTTGCTTTGCAAAAAGAGCCCCCAAGTAACTTTGTGAGTTGTGCTCAGTGGGTGCCCATGTTTGAGTCTGTGCTTTGTGCAACACTCTCTTTGGCCCCACATATTTTTCTTTGTGGCTTAAACGCCTATCAAGAGGTGTAGCTATGGTGTGACAACAACCAAGCCCCCTAGTGATATCCCTTCGTGGTTTTCAACCGATCAAGAGGTGTAGCTATGGTTCAGATATGAACAAGCCCCCTAGTGATTTTCTTTATATTCGTGTGGCTGCTGAGACCGGATTAACAAAAAATTCCGCTTTGTCAGTAAACTCTTGTAAGCACACACATGATGTAAAAAGAACAGATACCCACTTTAACGAAGGTTCCGGATTATTATATAATATATACATCATCATAAATATGTACATATGAAGAACCTATGGCTCAAGTATAGTAAGGCCAAAGAAGAGCTATGTTCCATGGCCGCCTGGTCTCCTCCTCCGATTTACGTGAGTCTTTGTGCTCTCGAACATCAATGAGGTAGTATGACCCGTTGTGCAGATTCTTGCTGACCACAAAGGGTCCTTCCCAAGGTGGGGATAACTTGTGCATATCAGTCCGATCCTGGATGAGCCGGAGCACCAAATCACCTTCTTGAAAGGTCCTGGTCTTAACCCAGCGGCTGTGATAACGTCGGAGATCTTGTTGATAAATCACCGAACGTGCTGCTGCCAGATCACGCTCTTCATCCAATGGGTCCAGGGAATTTTGACGTGCCTTCTCATTATCAGCTTCAATGTAGGCTGTCACACGGGGCGAGTCGTGACGGATGTCACTAGGGAGAACTGCCTCCGCTCCATAAACCATGAAGAAAGGTGTGTAACCCATAGACCTATTAGGTGTGGTGTTAATGCTCCATAACACAGAAGGTAGCTCCTCGACCCAACAACCCGGTGTTCGCTTCAAAGGAACCATAAGCCTGGGTTTGATACCTCGTAGAATTTCTTGATTTGCCCTCTCCGCTTGACCATTAGACTGGGGGTGAGCCACTGATGCTATATCGAGCCGGATGTGCTCACGTTGGCAAAATTCCTCCATCTCCCCTTTTGACAGATTAGTACCATTATCAGTTATAATATTGTGTGGAAAGCCAAACCGGAATATCACCTTTTTGATGAACTTAACCGCCATGGCCGCATCACACTTACTGACTGGTTCTGCCTCCACCCATTTGGTAAATTTATCAACTGCTACTAACAGGTGGGTCTTTTGTCCATGGATCGCTTGAAGGGTCCAACCATATCAAGCCCCAAAGTCGCAAACGGCCAAGTTATTGGAATCATCCTCAACTCTTGAGCCGGAATGTGCGCACGGTGGGTGAATTTTTGACAACCGTCACAGCTGTCAACCAGTAAAAACCGTGGCCAAAAGCCTTAGCAACCAAAGACTTTGAACCGGTGTGATGACCGCAGTCCCCTTCATGGATTTCTCGGAAAATCTCACAACCCTCTTGAGGAGAAACACAACGCTGAATTGCTCCTGAAACGTTGTAACGATGTAACTCCCCGTTGAGTATGGTCATGGACTTGGAACGCCGGATTATCTGTCGAGCCAACGTTTCATCATCTGGTAACTCGCCCCAGTTCATGTAAGCCAGATATGGGATTGTCCAATCCGGTATGACATGCAAAGCTGCCACCAATTGAGCCTCCAGATCCGGAATAGCCAACTCTTCTTCGGTTGGTACCTTGACTGGCGGATTATGCAACACGTCAAGAAAGACATTTGGCGGAACCGGTTTACGCTGGGAACCAAGATGACTTAAAGCGTCCGCTGCTTCATTCTTCCGCCGGTCTATATGGTCCACCTGATAACCCTTGAAGTGACCAGCCACTGTGTCCATCTCTCGCCGATATGCAGCCATGAGTGGGTCTTTAGAATCCCAAGTGCCAGACACCTGTTCAGCCACCAGATATGAATCCCCGAAGCACTTAACCAGGCTTAAGTTCATCTCCTTAGCCATCCGAAGACCGTGGAGCAAAGCCTCATATTCAGCTGCATTGTTAGTACAAGGGAACATTAAACGGAGGACATAACAAAACTTGTCACCTCGTGGGGAAGTTAGTATGACTCCAGCCCCCAAGCCCTCCAACTGTCTGGACCCATCAAAATGAATAGTCCAATATGTATTATCTGGTTTCTCTTCAGGTGCCTGTAACTCTGTCCAATCATTGATGAAGTCCACGAGTGCCTGGGATTTGATCGTTGTGCGGGGTATATATTTGAGCCCATGAGGTCCAAGCTCAATAGCCCACTTGGCAATCCGGCCAGTTGCTTCTCTGTTTTGAATGATATCTCCCAAAGGAGCTGAACTGACCACTGTGATGGGATGGCCCTGAAAATAATGTTTAAGCTTCTGGCTTGCCATGAACACTCCATACACCAGCTTCTGCCAATGCGGATACCTCTGCTTTGACTCAATGAGCACCTCACTGATATAATAAACCGGCCGCTGAATCGGATATTCCTTGCCAAGCTCCTTGCGTTCTACCACAATAGCTACGCTAACAGCCCGGGCATTAGCAGCCACATATAGCAATAACGGATCTTTATCGATCGGTGCTGCAAGCACGGGCGGCTCAGCTAACTGCCTCTTCAAATCCTCGAATGCTTTAGCAGCTGCCTCGCTCCAGACAAAGTTATCTGTTTTCTTGAGCATCTGATATAAAGGGATGGCCTTCTCTCCAAGGCGACTGATAAACCAGCTCAAGGCTGTAATCTGGCCGGCCAGACATTGAACGTCATTGATACACGTCGGTTTAGCCAAAGATGTAATTGCTGAAATCTTCTCCGGATTAGCCTCAATGCCTCTGTTTGATACCAGAAAACCCAAGAGCTTGCGTGCCGGGACACCACAGACACATTTCTCCGGATTGAGCATCATCTTGTAAACCCAGAGGTTGTCAAAGGTTTCTCTCAAATCATCTATCAATGTTTCCTCCTTTCTGGATTTTATCACAATATCATCCACATATGCATGAACATTGCGCCCAATTTGCTTATGAAGGCAATTCTGAACACAGCGCTGATAAGTTGCCTGGGCACTCTTGAGTCCAAAGGGCATGGAGACATAGCAGAAGGCTCCAAAGGGAGTTATGAAAGTTGTCTTCTCCTGTCCTTAACCGCCATCTTGATCTGATGATAACCAGAATAAGCATCCAGAAAACACAGACGGTCACAACCTGCCGTAGCATCAATTATCTGATCAATGCGAGGGAGAGCAAAGGGGTCTGCAGGGCAAGCTTTGTTTAAATCTGTGTAATCCACACACATACGCCAAGTGTCGTTTTTCTTAAGAACCAGCACCGGATTAGCCAACCACTCTGGATGAGAGACCTCTACAATAAACCCTGCGGCCAACAAACGGGCTACCTCTTCACCGATAGCCTTACGCCTTTCTTCATTGAAGCGGCGGAGAAACTGCCGGACCGGTTTAAACTTAGGATCAGTGTTAAGTGTGTGCTCAGCGAGTTCCCTCGGTACACCTGGCATGTCAGAAGGTTTCCATGCAAAGATGTCCCGGTTCTCACGGATGAACTCGATGATGTTGGGGATCATAGCAGAAATTTAAAATTTTCTACGCATCACCAAGATCAATCTATGGAGTAATCTAGCAACGAGGGGATTGCATCTACATGCCCTTGTAGATCGCGACACAGAAGCATTACAAGAACGCGGTTGATGGAGTTGTACTCGCGGCGATTCAAATCGCGGAAGATCCGATCAAGCGCCGAACGGACGGCGCCTCCGCGTTCAACACACGTACAGCCCGAGGACGTCTCCTCCTTCTTGATCCAGCAAGGGGAGAGGAGAAGTTGAGGAAGAAGTCCAACAGCATGACGGCGTGGTGGTGGAGGAGCTTGTAGTTCTCCGGCAGGGCTTCGCCAAGCACCATGGAGGAGGAGGAGAAGGTAGGAGGAGGGAGGGCTGCGCCAGGGAAGAGCTGCGGCTACCCTCCCACCCTTTCACTATATATAGGGGCAAGGGGAGAGGGGGAGGCTCCCTAGGGTTTCCCCCAGGGGGTGGCGGCTAGGGCAAATTGGATCTCCCTAGGGAAAATCCTAGGGAGACTTGCCCCCAAAGCCAAGCAGGTGGAGGCTTGCCTCCCAAGCCTGTTGGAGGTGCCCCACCTCCCCAAGTAACGTGGGAAAGGGTGTGGGGGGCGCACCACCCCTTAGTGGGCTGGTTTGCCCCTTCCCCTTTGGCCCATGAGGCCCTCCCCCACTTGCTAGGGCTCCCGAAACACCTTTCGGTCATGCTGGCCATAGCCTGATACCCCCGGAACACTTCCGGACTCCAATACCCTTCGTCCAATATATCGATCTTCACCGTCGGACCATTCCAGAACTCCTCGTGACGTCCGGGATCTCATCCGGGACTCCGAACTACCTTTGGTAACCACATACTATTTCCCATAACAACTCTAGCGTCACCAAACCTTAAGTGTGTAGACCCTACGGGTTCGGGAACCATGCAGACATGACCGAGACACCTCTCCGGCCAATAACCAACAGCGAGATCTGGATACCCATGTTGGCTCCCACATGTTCCACGATGATCTCATCGGATGAACCACGATGTCGGGGATTCAATCAATCCCGTATTCAATTCCCTTTGTCTATCGGTATGTTACTTGCCCGAGATTCGATCGTCGGTATCCCCATACCTTGTTCAATCTTGTTACCGGCAAGTATCTTTACTCGTTCCGTAACACATCATCCCGTGATCAACTCCTTGGTCACATTGTGCACATTATGATGATGTCCTACCTAGTGGGCCCAGAGATACCTCTCCGTTTACACGGAGTGACAAATCCCACTCTCGATTCATGCCAACCCAACAGACACTTTTGGAGATACCCGTAGTGCACCTTTATAGCCACCCAGTTACGTTGTGACGTTTGGTACACCCAAAGCATTCCTATGGTATCCGGGAGTTGCACAATCTCATGGTCTAAGGAAAAGATACTTGACATTTAGAAAAGCTTTAGCAGACGAACTATACGATCTTGTGCTAGGCTTAGGATTGGGTCTTCTCCATCACATCATTCTCCTAATGATGTGATCCCGTTATCAACGACATCCAATGTCCATGGTCAGGAAACCATAACCATCTATTGATCAACGAGCTAGTCAACTAGAGGCTTACTAGGGACATGGTGTTGTCTATGTATCCACACATGTATCTGAGTTTCCTATCAATACAATTCTAGCATGGATAATAAACGATTATCATGAACAATGAAATATAATAATAATAACTAATTTATTATTGCCTCTAGGGCATATTTCCAACAGATGAGCACGCTTTCCTATTGGGGGTCCAGGTTAGCGCTAATGCTGAATTGCTTGGATGAGTCACCAGGAACAAAATCAATCATTTTAGTATCTGTAGCCGATTTGAACTTCAACGCCGGATCATGTTCCGTAGTCGGCTTTTCAAAGAGGTCATATCTGCCGGATCAACTTGCTCCTTATAGAATTTCAACTCTTCCGTGGCACAAACCGACTCAGCATAAGCCGCATCACCTTCCTCACACTCCAAAGCGATCTTTCTGCTTCCATGTACCGTGATAGTCCCCTTATGACCTGGCATTTTAAGCTGTAGATAAACATAACATGGCCTCGCCATGAATTTAGCATAAGCCGGCCGCCCAAACAAAGCATGGTACGGACTTTTGATCTTTACCACCTCAAACATCAATGTTTCTGACCTTGAATCGTAATCATCTCCAAAAGCCACCTCTAAGGCTATCCTGCCAACGGGATATGCAGACTTACTAGGCACCACACCATGAAAAACCGTATTTGACGGTTTAAGATTCTTATCCGTCAACCCCATATGGCGGAATGTATCATAATATATAATGTTGATGCTACTTCCCCCATCCATGAGCACCTCAGTAAACTTGTATCCCCCAACTTGAGGGGCTACCACCAGGGCCAAGTGACCCGGATTGTCAACCCGTGGTGGGTGATCCTCTCTACTCCACAAGATGGGTTGCTCAGACCAGCGCAAATATTGAGGCATAGACGGTTCAACAGAGTTTACCGCCCTCTTGTGAAGCTTCTGATCACGTTTACACAAACTAGTAGTGAAGACATGATATTGCCCGCTATTTAGCTGCTTGGGATTGCTCTGGTAACCCAACTGCTGTTGTTGCTGCTGATTCCCCTGATGATTGCAGCCTCCCTGGTTTCCTTGGTGCCCTTGATTGATGTGTCCGGTTTGGTTGCCTTGAAACCCTAAACCGGAACCACCACCTCCGTAACCCGGCCCGTGGAAACCACCTCCTGAACTGCCGGGCGGGCCGTTATCATACTGGAACATATTGGAATTCTTGAAATCCCGCATGATATAACAATCTTTCCAAAGATGCGATGCTGGCTTCTCCTTTGATCCATGCTTTGGACAGGGTTGATTTAACAAGCGCTCCAAATTGGGGCCTGAACCTCCACCCCTCTGGGGCTGCTTGCCCTTACGGCGCTGGCCATTCTCCTAGGCATTGGTGTTAGCAACAAAGTCCAAGCTGCTGTCGGCCTTGCGCTTCTCGCTGTTCCCATGGCCTGCCGGATTATGCTGCTGACCCTTGGTGTTGTCGTTCTTCTTCCCTTTCCCCGGTTTGTCCTCCTCTGAATCCGGGTCCTTGGTATTATCTGAATCGGCGTACTTAACCAAAGCGGCCATGAGCGTTGACATATCATTGCAGTGACGTTTGTGAAGGAAATATGCCCTAGAGGCAATAATAAAGTTATTATTTATTTCCTTATATCATGATAAATGTTTATTATTCATGCTAGAATTGTATTAACCGGAAACATAATACATGTGTGAATACATAGACAAACAGAGTGTCACTAGTATGCCTCTACTTGACTAGCTCGTTGATCGAAGATGGTTATGTTTCCTAGCCATAGACATGAGTTGTCATTTGATTAACGGGATCACATCATTAGGAGAATGATGTGATTGACTTGACCCATTCCATTAGCTTAGCACTTGATCGTTTAGTTTGTTGCTATTGCTTTCTTCATAACTTATACATGTTCCTATGACTATGAGATTATGCAACTCCCGTTTACCGGAGGAACACTTTGTGTGCTACCAAACGTCACAACGTAACTGGGTGATTATAAAGGTGCTCTACAGGTGTCTCCGAAGGTACTTGTTGGGTTGGCGTATTTCGAGATTAGGATTTGTCACTCCGATTGTCGGAGAGGTATCTCTGGGCCCTCTCGGTAATGCACATCACTTAAGCCTTGCAAGCATTGCAACTAATAAGTTAGTTGCGGGATGATGTATTACGGAACGAGTAAAGAGACTTGCCGGTAACGAGATTGAAATAGGTATTGAGATACTGACGATCGAATCTCGGGCAAGTAACATACCGATGATAAAGGGAACAACGTATGTTGTTATGCGGTCTGACCGATAAAGATCTTCGTAGAATATGTGGGAGCCAATATGAGCATCCAGGTTCCGCTATTGGTTATTGAATGGAGACATGTCTCGGTCATGTCTACATAGTTCTCGAACCCGTAGGGTCCGCACGCTTAAAGTTTCGGTGACGATTGTATTATGAGTTTATGTGATTTGATGTACCGAAGGTAGTTTGGAGTCCCGGATGAGATCGGGGACATGACGAGGAGTCTATAAATGGTCGAGATGTAAAGATCGATATATTGGACGACTATATTCGGACATCGGAAAGGTTCCGAGTGATTCGGGTATTTTCGGGGGTACCGGGGAGTTACGGGAATACGAGGAAGAAGTAATGGGCCTCATGGGCCAAGTGGTGGAAGAGAGGAGGCAGGGCGTGCGGCCCCCCTAGCCCAAACCGAATTGGACTAGGGGGTCGGGCCCCCTTTCCTCCTTTTCCTCCTTCTCCTTCCTTCTCCTTCTCCTCCTTCCTTTCCTCCTCCTAGTAGGAGTAGGAAAAGGGAGTCCTACTCCTACTAGGAGGAGGACTCCTCCTCCTGGCGCGCCCATAGAGGGCCGGCCGACCTCCCCCTTGCTCCTTTATATACAGGGGCAAGGGGCACCTCTAGACACACAAGTTGATCAGTTGATCTCTCCCAGCCGTGTGCGGTGCCCCCCTCCACCATATTCCACCTTGGTCATATCGTAGCGGTGCTTAGGCGAAGCCCTGCGTTGGTAGCAACATCATCACCATCACCACGTTGTCGTGCTGATGGAACTCTCCCGTGAAGCTCTGCTGGATCTGAGTTCGCGGGACATCATCGAGCTGAACGTGTGCTGAACTCGGAGGTGCCGTGCGTTCGGTACTTGGATCGGTCGGATCGTGAAGACGTACGACTACATCAACCGCGTTGTGCTAACGCTTCCGCTTTCGGTCTACGAGGGTAAGTGGACAACACTCTCCCCTCTCGTTGTTATGCATCACCATGATCTTGCGTGTGCGTAGGAATTTTTTTGAAATTACTACGTTCCCCAACAGTGGTATCAGAGCCTAGGTTTTATGCGTTGATGTTGGGCACGAGTAGAACACAAGTGAGTTGTGGGTGATATAAGTCATACTGCTTACCAGCATGTCATACTTTGGTTCGGCGGTATTGTTGGATGAAGCGGCCCGGACCGACATTACGCGTACGCTTACGCGAGACTGGTTCTACCGACGTGCTTTACACACAGGTGGCTGTTGGGTGTCAGTTTCTCCAACTTTAGTTGAACCAAGTGTGGCTACGCCCGGTCCTTGCGAAGGTTAAAACAACACCAACTTGACAAACTATCGTTGTGGTTTTGATGCGTAGGTAAGAACGGTTCTTGCTAAGCCCATAGCAGCCACGTAAAACTTGCAACAACAAAGTAGAGGACGTCTAACTTGTTTTTGCAGGGCATGTTGTGATGTGATATGGTCAAGACATGATGCTAAATTTTATTGTATGAGATGATCATGTTTTGTAACCGAGTTATCGGCAACTGGCAGGAGCCATATGGTTGTCGCTTTATTGTATGCAATGTAATCGCGTTGTAATGCTTTACTTTATCACTAAGCGGTAGCGATAGTCGTGGAAGCATAAGATTGGCGAGACGACAACGATGCTACAATGGAAATCAAGGTGTCCCGCCGGTGACGATGGTGATCATGACGGTGCTTCGGAGATGGAGATCACAAGCACAAGATGATGATGGCCATATCATATCACTTATATTGATTGCATGTGATGTTTATCTTTTATGCATCTTATCTTGCTTTGATTGACGGTAGCATTATAAGATGATCTCTCACTAAATTTCAAGATAAAAGTGTTCTCCCTGAGTATGCACCGTTGCCAAAGTTCGTCGTGCCCAGACACCACGTGATGATCGGGTGTGATAAGCTCTATGTCCATCTACAACGGGTGTAAGCCAGTTTTGCACATGCAGAATACTCAGGTTAAACTTGACGAGCCTAGCATATGCAGACATGGCCTTGGAACACTGAGACCGAAAGGTCGAGCATGAATCATATAGTAGATATGATCAACATATTGATGTTCACCATTGAAAGCTACCCCATTTCACGTGATGATCGGTTATGGTTTAGTTGATTTGGATCACGTGATCACTTAGAATATTAGAGGGATGTCTTTCTAAGTGGGAGTTCTTAAGTAATATGATTAATTGAACTTAAATTTATCATGAACTTAGTACCTGATAGTATCTTGCTTGTCTATGTTTGATTGTAGATAGATGGCCCGTGCTGTTGTTCCGTTGAATTTTAATGCGTTCCTTGAGAAAGCAAAGTTGAAAGATGATGGTAGCAATTACATGGACTGGGTTCGTAACTTGAGGATTATCCTCATTGCTGCACAGAAGAATTATGTCCTAGAAACACCGCTAGGTGCCAGGCGTGCTGCTGGAGCAACACCAGATGTTATGAACGTCTGGCAGAGCAAAGCTGATGACTACTCGATAGTTCAGTGTGCCATGCTTTACGGCTTAGAATCGGGACTTCAACGACGTTTTGAATGTCATGGAGCATATGAGATGTTCCAGGAGTTGAAGTTAATATTTCAAGCAAATGCCCGGATTGAGAGATATGAAGTCTCCAATAAATTCTATAGCTGCAAGATGGAGGAGAATAGTTCTGTCAGTGAACATATACTCAAAATGTCTGGGTATCATAATCACTTGACTCAACTGGGAGTTAATCTTCCTGTTGATAGTGTCATTGACAGAGTTCTTCAATCACTGCCACCAAGCTACAAGAGCTTCATGATGAACTATAACATGCAAGGGATGGATAAGACAATTCCCGAGCTCTTCGCAATGCTAAAGGCTGCGGAGGTAGAAATCAAGAAGGAGCATCAAGTGTTGATGGTCAACAAGACCGCCAGTTTCAAGAAAAAGGGTAAAGGGAAGAAGAAGGGGAACTTCAAGAAGAACAGTAAGCAAGTAACTGCTCAGGAGAAGAAACCCAAGTCTGGACCTAAGCCCGAAACTGAGTGCTTCTACTGCAAGCAGACTGGACACTGGAAGCGGAACTGCCCCAAGTATTTGGCGGATAAGAAGGATGACAAGGTGAACAAAGGTATATGTGATATACCTGTTATTGATGTGTACCTTACTAGAGCTCGCAGTAGCACCTGGGTATTTGATACTGGTTCTGTTGCTAACATTTGCAACTCGAAACAGGGACTACGGATTAAGCGAACACTGGCAAAGGACAAGGTGACGATGCACGTGGGAAATGGTTCCAAAGTCGATGTGATCGCGGTCGGCACGCTACCTCTACATCTACCTTCGAGATTAGTTTTAGACCTAAATAATTGTTATTTGGTGCCAGCGTTGAGCATGAACATTATATCTGGATCTTGTTTGATGCGAGACGGTTATTCATTTAAATCCGAGAATAATGGTTGTTCTATTTATATGAGTAATATCTTTTATGGTCATGCACCCTTGAAGAGTGGTCTATTTTTTATGAATCTCGATGGTAGTGATACACATATTCATAATGTTGAAGCCAAAAGATGCAGAGTTGATAATGATAGTGCAACTTATTTGTGGCACTGCCGTTTAGTTCATATCGGTATAAAGCACATGAAGAAACTCCATACTAATGGACTTTTGGAATCAATTGATTATGAATCACTTGGTACTTGCGAACCGTGCCTCATGGGCAAGATGACCAAAATGCCGTTCTCTGGTACTATGGAGAGAGCAACAGATTTGTTGGAAATCATACATACAGATGTATGTGGTCTGATGAATATTGAGACTCATGGCGGATATCGTTATTTTCTCACCTTCACAGATGATTTAAGCAGATATGGGTATATCTACTTAATGAAACATAAGTCTGAAACATTTGAAAAGTTCAAAGAATTTCAGAGTGAAGTTGAAAATCATCGTAACAAGAAAATAAAATTTCTACGATCTGATCGTGGAGGAGAATATTTGAGTTACGAGTTTGGTCTACATTTGAAACAATGCGGAATAGTTTCGCAACTCACGCCACCCAGAACACCACATCGTAATGGTGTGTCCGAACATCGTAATCGTACTTTACTAGATATGGTGCGATCTATGATGTCTCTTACAGATTTACCGCTATCGTTTTGGGGTTGTGCTTTAGAGATGGCTGCACTCACGTTAAATAGGGCACCATCGAAATCCGTTGAGACGACGCCTTATGAACTGTGGTTTGGCAAGAAACCAAAGTTGTCGTTTCTGAAAGTTTGGGGCTGCGATGCTTATGTGAAAAAGCTTCAACCTGATAAGCTCGAACCCAAATCGAAGAAATGTGTCTTCATAGGATACCCAAAGGAAACTGTTGGGTACACCTTCTATCACAGATCCGAAGGCAAGACTTTCGTTGCTAAGAATGGAGCCTTTCTAGAAAAGGAGTTTCTCTCGAAAGAAGTGAGTGGGAGGAAAGTAGAACTTGATAAGGTAACTGTACCTGCTCCCTTATTGGACAGTAGTACATCACAGAAACCGGTTTCTATGACACCTACACCAATTAGTGAGGAAGCTAATGATAATGATCATGAAACTTCAGATCAAGTTACTACCGAACCTCATAGATCAACTAGAATAAGATCTGCACCAGAGTGGTACGGTAATCCTGTTCTGGAAGTCATGCTACTCGATCATGATGAACCTACGAACAATGAAGAAGCGATGGTGAGCCCAGATTCCGCAAAATGGCTAGAAGCCATGAAATCTGAGATGGGATCCATGTATGAGAACAAAGTGTGGACTTTGGTTGACTTGCCCATTGATCGGCAAGCAATTGAGAATAAATGGATCTTCAAGAAGAAGACTGACGCTGACGGTAATGTTACTGTCTACAAAGCTCGACTTGTTGCAAAAGGTTTTCGACAAGTTCAAGGGATTGACTATGATGAGACCTTCTCACCCGTAGCGATGCTTAAGTCTGTCCGAATCATGTTAGCAATTGCCGCATTTTATGATTATGAAATTTGGCAAATGGATGTTAAAACTGCATTCCCGAATGGATTTCTGGAAGAAGAGTTGTATATGATGCAGCTAGAAGGTTTTGTCGATCCAAAGGGAGCTAACAAAGTGTGCAAGCTCCAGTGATCCATTTATGGACTGGTACAAGCCTCTCGGAGTTGGAATAAACGCTTTGATAGTGTGATCAAAGCATTTGGTTTTGTACAGACTTTTGGAGAAGCCTGTATTTACAAGAAAGTGAGTGGGAGCTCTGTAGAATTTCTGATATTATATGTGGATGACATATTATTGATTGGAAATGATATAGAATTTCTGGATAGCATAAAGGGATATTTCAATAAGAGTTTTCAATGAAGGACCTTGGTGAAGCTGCTTACATATTGGGCATTAAGATCTATAGAGATAGATCAAGACGCTTAATTGGACTTTCACAAAGCACATACCTTGACAAAGTTTTGAAGAAGTTCAAAATGGATCAGACAAAGAAAGGGTTCTTGCCTGTGTTACAAGGTGTGAAGTTGAGTAAGATTCAATGTCCGACCACCGCAGAAGATAGAGAGAAAATGAAAGATGTTCCCTATGCTTCAGCCATAGGCTCTATCATGTATGCAATGTTGTGTACCAGACCTGATATGTGCCTTGCTATAAGTCTAGCAGGGAGGTACCAAAGTAATCCTGGAATGGATCACTGGACAGCGGTCAAGAACATCCTGAAGTACCTAAAAAGGACTAAGGATATGTTTCTCATATATGGAGGTGACAAAGAGCTCATCGTAAATGGTTACGTTGATGCAAGCTTTGACACTAATCCGGACGATTCTAAATCATAAACCAGATACGTGTTTATATTGAACGGTGGAGCTGTTAGTTCGTGCAGTTCTAAACAAAGCGTCGTGGCGGGATCTACATGTGAAGCGGAGTACATAGCTGCTTCGGAAGCAGCAAATGAAGGAGTCTGGATGAAGGAGTTCATATCCGATCTAGGTGTCATACCTAGTTCATCGGGTCCAATGAAAATCTTTTGTGACAATACTGGTGCAATTGCCTTGGCGAAGGAATCCAGATTTCACAAGAGAACCAAGCACATCAATAAACGCTTCAATTCCATTCGGGATTTAGTCCAAGTGGGGACATAGAAATTTGCAAGATACATACGGATCTGAATATTGCAGACCTGCTGACTAAGCCTCTTCCATGAGCAAAACATGATCAGCACCAAGGCTCCATGGGTGTTAGAATCATTACTGTGTAATCTAGATTATTGACTCTAGTGCAAGTGGGAGACTGAAGGAAATATGCCCTAGAGGCAATAATAAAGTTATTATTTATTTCCTTATATCATGATAAATGTTTATTATTCATGCTAGAATTTTATTAACCGGAAACATAATACATGTGTGAATAGATAGACAAACAGAGTGTCACTAGTATGCCTCTACTTGACTAGCTCGTTGATCGAAGATGGTTATGTTTCCTAGCCATAGACATGAGTTGTCATTTGATTAACGGGATCACATCATTAGGAGAATGATGTGATTGACTTGACCCATTCCATTAGCTTAGCACTTGATCGTTTAGTTTGTTGCTATTGCTTTCTTCATAACTTATACATGTTCCTATGACTATGAGATTATGCAACTCCCGTTTACTGGAGGAACACTTTGTGTGCTACCAAACGTCACAACGTAACTGGGTGATTATAAAGGTGCTCTACAGGTGTCTCCGAAGGTACTTGTTGGGTTGGCGTATTTCGAGATTAGGATTTGTCACTCCGATTGTCGGAGAGGTATCTCTGGGCCCTCTCGGTAATGCACATCACTTAAGCATTGCAAGCATTGCAACTAATAACTTAGTTGCGGGATGATGTATTACGGAACGAGTAAAGAGACTTGCCGGTAACGAGATTGAACTAGGTATTGAGATACCGACGATCGAATCTCGGGCAAGTAACATACCGATGACAAAGGGAACAACGTATGTTGTTATGCGGTCTGACCGATAATGATCTTCGTAGAATATGTGGGAGCCAATATGAGCATCCAGGTTCTGCTATTGGTTATTGACCGGAGACATGTCTCGGTCATGTCTACATAGTTCTCGAACCCGTAGGGTCCGCACGCTTAAAGTTTCGGTGACGATTGTATTATGAGTTTATGTGATTTGATGTACCAAAGGTAGTTCGGAGTCCCGGATGAGATCGGGGACATGACGAGGAGTCTCGAAATGGTCGATACGTAAAGATCGATATATTGGACGACTATATTCGGACATCGGAAAGGTTCCGAGTGATTCGGGTATTTTCGGGGGTACCGGGAGTTACGGGAATACGAGGAAGAAGTAATGGGCCTCATTGGCCAAGTGGTGGAAGAGAGGAGGCAGGGCGCGCGGCCCCCCTAGCCCAAACCAAATTGGACTAGGGGCCGGCCCCCCTTTCCTCCTTTTCCTCCTTCTCCTTCCTTCTCCTTCTCCTCCTTTCTTTCCTCCTCCTAGTAGGAGTAGGAAAGGGGAGTCCTGATGGAACTCTCCCGTGAAGCTCTGCTGGATAGGATTTCGCGGGACATCATCAAGCTGAACGTGTGCTGAACTCGAAGGTGACGTGCGTTTGGTACTTGGATCGGTCAGATCGTGAAGACGTACGACTACATCAACCGTGTTGTGCTAACCCTTCCGCTTTCGGTCTACGAGGGTACGTGGACAACACTCTCCCCTCTCGTTGCTATGCATCACCATGATCTTGCATGTGCGTAGGAATTTTTTTGAAATTACTACGTTCCCCAACAGTTTGAGCCTTCCTAACTTTTGTTTGAGCGGTAGGAAGCGGCAATTGCCCTCTAACGTTAAAACTGCGGTGTCTGCGTTGATACGATCTGATGAGTGCAAAATTGTTGAGACCCGTTTGACCCAATGGGTCGTGGACTCCCCTTCCTCTTGGACACAAGCAGCCAGATCCACGATTGACATCGGCTACTTACAAGTATCTTTGAAGTTCTGGATAAACCGGTGCTTCAATTCAGACAGAGTTAGTTGGTAAGCTCTTCAACCAAGTACGAGTTGTTCCTTCCAACATCATGGTGAAATATTTAGCATACACTACCTCATCCACATCTAACATCTCCATTGCCATCTCATAGCTTTCCACCCAGGCCTCCAGTTGTAAATCGGCGGTGTAATTTGGTACCTTACGAGGTCCCTTGAAGTCCTTGGGCAGTCTCACATTACGCAAAGCGTGGGTGAGACACGGCACCCCTAAGGAACTGAACACCACACCTAGCTCTACTGAAGCAGTAGGGTGAACCGGAGTATGTTGTCGTGCTCCGTGTCGAGCTGCTAACTTGGCCTCCCGGCGTGCGCGGCCATGGTCCACAACATCCTGCGCATTAGCACCTCCCCCTGCCGGGTTGTTTCCTCGCGGTGAATTTCGGTGACGTGCACTGCTTGACACAGCCGGTTCATCCTCAATGTGTCTACTATAGCTCTGGCTTGGACGGGGAGTGGAGTGAATCCTCTCACGACTGTGTGAATATGTCTGCTGTTGATTTAGCGCTGTTTGAAGGAGTTCTCTGGCCCGACGTGCTTCAACCGGAACTGGTGACTCGCCGTCGGTTGGGAGGGCTGCCAGGCGTGAAGCGGCGGCCCCAATATTGTCCAACGGGTTGGAATAATGCCTAGGAGGTGTTGGTACATACTCTGGCACAACATTGTTCTGGTGAGGCGGGCCCATCGTGCGCGGCTGAACCGGTGCTCCTGTTCCCGGTGCCTCCGTCCGGTTTAGAATGGGTTGGTTACCAGCTCCTGCTCCTGGTGTGTTGAAGAGATTTTGTGGCTCATAAACTGACGGGAGACGCGATCGGTACCTTCTTCTCATGACTTCTTCGGAAGCATTCTGATCCAGCCTAATCCGGTAGGCCCGTGCTTCCAATTCAGCCTGTTCTATAGCCATCCTAGCATTCTCCGTCGCCAGGTCCGCTTTAGCCTGAGCTATCTGATCTTTCACCTTTGCAATCTCCGCATTGTGCTGATCCCTGGCTGCTGCATCCACCTATGCGGCCATCAACGTTGCCAAAGCGTCAAACAAATCAGACAAGACTTGGGCTGGAGGCGGCGCAGAGCTTCCTGCCCCTGCCGGTGTGGCCGTTGTTGAACCGTAGAGTATTGCTGCGGCAGACGATGAATGAGGCACTGATTGTGTGCCGGCCATGAAGATGGCGGCCTGGTTTGGCAGATCAGGGGAATCCGGAATATTGTTGCCCTCGGATCCTCCATCAATCCGGCCGTCCTGCAACTGATAAAGCGATTCGGTCTCTCCAGAAGACTCGTCATCAGAACAGACCACGGTCTCTCCATCAAACACCGGCCCGTCCTCGTATCTCACTTCATGGATGACACCTATGAAAACATGCTTTGTCACGGGCTGAATCGGCGAAGAGCTTGCACGCCGAGCTGTTTTGATGATGTCGGTGCAGATGTCCGGCTCAGGGGCCGGTTCGCCGATCTTGCCGATGAAGACGTGAATCCCACCGAAGGGGACCCGGTACCCATACTCGATTGAATCAGCCCCGGGACCCCATCCTGCATTGTCGATGTAGAGCTTGTCGCGACGACTCTTCGTCATCCGGCCCACAGCGTATCCCTTAAGTCCATCAACGCTGCCCTTCAAGAACTCAAAACCATCATGCGATAGCCCCACGGTGGGCGCCAACTATCGTGGGTTTGTCACGGCAGATGTCCTTGTGAAAGGAGTTAGTCGTGGAGCCATCGCTACGAGTTAGCTTAAAGGGGTTAAACCGGACAAGGGGACACGAGGAGTTTTATACTAGTTCGGCCCCTTCAAGGAAGGTAAAAGCCTACGTTTAGTTGTGATTGGTATTGCTAGGGTTTCGAAGGCCAGGGAGCGAATCCGCTTTGTCTGGCTCTCGAATTGTTGTCTGTCCCTAAACCGCTGTCGGGACGTCCCTTTATATACATAGGTTGACGCCCGCCGGGTTACAGAGTCCCAAAGCTGGATCATAAACGTGTCCGGTTCGGTCTCTATCCTTCCTATCTTACAACACAAGTTACATTACCGGGTCGGTTTATATCTATAGGCTTTAACCTGCCTTTGGGCCTTGGGCCTTCATAAAGCGACATCATTCTTGCATCTTCATGGGCTTCTAATCTTCAAGGAGTTAACCTGGCTACACCTGGCCGGTTTACATCCAATGGTAATATCCCCAACAGGTTAAGTAAGGGTTCGCATGCTATCAGTAAAATATGTTGATGAAAAATAAGCACATTGCAGATTCATCAGACTAATTCAAGCCACATGGAAAACCCATTTATCCAAACCAAGCATGATTAAGAACTAGGAAATATAGCACTTGTATATGTTTCTCATGTATTAAGTGCAGCCAAATTCGATTTATTCCTGACATGGTATACAATAACAGAATGCAGCCACATCAATTGAATATCGCATTGCAGAATTGAACCAAGCAGTTAACTAAACACCACAACAAATGAACCAAACGTTAACTAAGCACCACATTGCACAATATAACATAGTCCTAATAGAAGATCAGACAGTTAACCAAACCAAGCATGCTTAATAACTTGGAAATATAGAAATTTTATTTGTTTCTCATGTATTTAGTACAGCCAAATTCGATTTATTCCTCACATGGTATACAGTAACAGAATGCGGCCACAGCAATTGAACATCGCATTGCAAAATTGAACCAAACAATTAACTAAACACCATAACACAAATGAACCAAACGTTAACTGAGCACCACATTGCACAATGTATAACCAAACCAAGCATGCTTGACAACTTGGAAATATAGCAATTGTATTCGTTTCTCATGTATTTTGTAAAGATAAATTTGATTTATTTCTCACATGAAAGACAATACAAAATTGCTGCCTGAAGAATTGAACAGCACATTTGCAGAATTGAACCAAACAGTTAACTGAAGACGACAACTAATTAACAAAACAGTTAATAAGTGAGCACCACACTGCATGACATATAGAACATGTACACTACAACAACAGATTGCATGGTAAAATTAGATAGCACAATTCACTAGAATTTGTGAAGGAAATGCAGGAGCAGCACACGCAACGGGTAAACCGAGCATGCTTAACCGGCGTAGCTAGCAAATGGCAAGGTGCTCCTCCAAGATCTAGGGGTCGGCACGAATGGTAGCCATCGCGACCTCATCCATGCGTGCGGCCGCGATTTCCTTCTCCGCTGCCAAATGCTCCTTAAGATCCTGGCTATACTGCGTGCACCATGGCTTAGGGTCGCGCTTATTTGGTGGAGGGGTTGGTGAATTGGGTGGAAGGTGTTACGCCCACGCCGGTGGTCGGGGCATGTGGGATGTGGAAGGAGGAGTAGGATGGGGGTCGGGTGTGGATTACCTGCCTAGATAGGCGAGGCTGAGCAGCGTGAAGGGGGGTCGCCGGCGAGGAGGCAGCGGCGCTGCAAGCAAGGAGTGAAGGTTCCAACTTGGAAAGGAAGGTGGAAACAGGGGAAATGTGGCTTTCGGTAAGGGGGAGGTAGATATTTCCACAGAAGCCGAAATTTGGAATCGCTTCAGCGAAAAAACTGGTGCGCAAAGTGTCATCAGACACTGTCCCTTATTCAGAACTGTGGACGATATGTGCACATCACAAACAATTCAGATAGCTTAACCCATGTGTGATGAGTTTGAACGTCAAAAATTTTGGTTTGAATTTCCCTGGTTACAGTGGTCATCCATGTCATTGCATAATTTGGGTACACAAAGGAGACTAACTTCTTAATCGAGCAAGTTCAGCAATTAAACCGAGCTAGTTGACCTAAACATTACTCTAACAAATTAAAGATTGACGCTCTTAATTAAAGAAAACAAAGAGTACTACTACGGCTGGTGATCGTCGATCTCCGTCGCCGCCTCCATGTCCAGCTCGCGCCCGACGGTCTCCTGGGGAAGGGGCTCCATGTCATCCATCGCACCATACTCGGCAAGCATCTCGCCATCCGCATTCGCCATCTCTTTGGAAAAGGCCGCCACGAGCTGGGCATGGGCGGACGCGATCTAGGCTTAGACGGGCTCCATCGTCGCAAGGTATGTAGCGGAGGAACAGACGGCTGCTCGAACGCTCTCGGCGATTGCCAGCTCTTCGGTCATGGGTTGCCGACCGTTGTCGAAGAAGCTTCGTTCGATTTGTGCGGTGACCGCCAGGAGCTGGGCATGGGCGGCCTCGACATGGTCATGGGCGGCCTCCATTAGGGCTAAGGCCACCGCTGCGGAACGGACAGCTTTTGTGCCGCTCTCGCCAGTTGTTATCCCCGAGCCAGATGTTGCTACCGCCACATGAGAAGCAACAACGGCCATTTGGGCTACCATAGCCGCCCGGTCGCAGATTGCGGCCGCGCTCATGCACCTTGTTAGCACGCGCATGGCGGCTGTGGCCGCGCTCTTGCTGGAGTGGGTCACCGAAGTTGCCCTCACGACGTGGGTCCATGTACCCATCTTTCACCGGTGATGATTGAACAGTGAAATGATATTTGGGGAGCGAGCTAGTGTGCTTGAGACGCCGGATGTGGACTGTAGCCAACGCACCTTCTCGCGTAAGCCATAGGCGTACTATACACCGACGGTGCTCCAGGATATTTTGTGTTGCATCTCACACGATTGGTGATAATAAACTGTGTGCAATCTACTTGATTTTTCATCTTGATTTGAAATACATAATGGGGTCACAGCAGCAATGGACGGTGTTTGAATTGCTAGACCTTTTATCTGGAGTGAACATGCAACTATATGTGTGTGGTAAAAGAATTGGAATTATTCAGGGTTCGTTTGAACATTTTATACATTAAATTGGTTTTCTAGCCATTTCAGGTGCACAATTCAAAATTAAACTACATGCACATGCTCCGGTGCACCAACATGGGTTGTAAAATCATATATGTGCCCATGGGTTTATGCTTATCTCCCATGCAAGAAATGGGGATGAAATTCAAACACCACGGCACCGTGGCTCTCCAGAAAACGTCGACATACTTGCTTTTGTAATTCTAGTAAATCCAAAATTCGTCCGAAATTCATGAAACTTGGCATGCTACCATGGAGCGGCATCACTATGCCATGGTAAAATTTTTGTCCCATTTGGGGCAGGTTTGGGAATAAGCTTCTCACACAACAAGTGTGATGGTTTCGGTAGGGAACGTTTCACCTTTCTGGACGAAACGATATCCGTTGCCTCTTCTCAATTTCAATTTTTTCCTAGTGTCAACATAGAACAACAGGAGTGTTGTGTCAATTTTTGGGATTTTTCGGGGTTCGCTTGGATATTTTTATACATTAACTGAGTTTTCTATGCATTCATGTGGATAATTCAAATTTGAACTACAGCCACATGCTCTAATGCATATAAATTAGTTGAAAATTTTAAATCTGTGTCCTTCGTTGCCTGCTTAGGTCCCATGCAAGAAATGGGAATGAATGTCAAACACCCTGGCACTGTCACTCGGCCGCAAACATTGAGATACCTGGTTTTTAAATTCTAGTAGATCCAAAACTCATCTGAAATTCATGAAACTTGGCATGCTATCATGGAGCGGCATCAACATGCCATGGTAAAAAATTTGTCCCATTTTGGGGCAGGTTTGGGTATATGCTTCTCACAACAAGCATGATGGTTTGGGTAGGGAACGTCCCACCTTTGCGGACGAAACGATATCCATTGCCTCTTAGTGCTTCCAAAAAATTTCTTGTGTCAACATAGAACAACAGGAGTGTTGTGTCAATTTTTGTGATTTTCCAGAGTTTGTTTGGACATTTTTATGCATTAACTGAGTTTTCAATGCATTTATGTGCATAATTCTAATTTGAACTACATGCACATGCTCCAGTGCATAAAAATTGGTTGAAAAATCAAATATGTGTCCTTGGGTGCATGCTTAGGTCCCATGCAAGAAATGGGAATGAATTTCAAACACTAGGGCACCGTTGATTGCCGGCAAAACATTGAGATGCTTGGTTTTGAAATTCTAGTAAATCCAAAACTCGTCTGAAATTCACCGGACATGATGTGGTATTTTTCATGTCCATTTTAAGAGAAGGCGCACTCGAATAATGAAAGCCAAGAAAGGCATTTTGAAAAAATAGCTGCCACTTTAATATATCAAACGTTTATATAATACAAATCGTGTGCGTTCTGTTAACCACTCACGTGATGCCACGTGTATTGGTTTTAATGACTGTAGGACGTGACGTGCGGACAGCTGCTTGACCTTGACTGAATGGGAGGCGTGCGAGCGCAGTCCGGTGCACAGGCTGACCGAGAGGAGTGCAAGCTGTCCTCGAATGCGCAGGCTCACCGGGTGCGAGTTGTACGCTGCGCAGGCTCACTGGGAAGCGATCCCTTTGACTTCCATGGCCGCCCGCCTTCCTCTATGTGCATGTGCCACCCTCAGCAGCATGGGACGCCGCCGTCAAACGCTACCTCTCAGCGCTGCCAGCTGCCGTCCTCCTACCCCACGCCCGTCGACCCCGGGACGACATGATGCAAAGTGAGAGCGGGATTTGTGCATCTCTTCAACACAAATGGTTCTTTTGGACAACCCGTGTGCAACCACTTAGAAACAATTTGGTGCGATTTGCATCTGTCATATTGGGTATGTTACCATTTGTCAAACTGGAAAGATTGACATTTGTTGATCTAGTAACATTGCCATTTGTCAACCTTGTAACACTGCGATTTGTCAAAATATGAAGCTAAAAATCACTAGCAGTATCTAATTTTTGCAACTAAAATTCAGTAATTAAGCATAGATTTTATTCACAGATTAAGAATCCGTTCTTAATTTATACAAATAGTTCAACTCGACAGCTGAACCAACCAAACTTTTCCCCGATTGTTGCCAACCATGTACTGAAATAGTTAATTCAACTATATATATTAGCTAATTTTAAGTACGTTGTATAGTTCCACCACATCTATAGTCAGATGAACTGAATAAAATAGCCCCTAAATACTACTACTGTGTAGGGGCTTTGTACTACTTCCGGCTGCCTCTCCTCTGCCGAGCGCGCTTGGTAAGAGGCGGAGGACGAGGAGCCTACCGACGAGCTGGGCAAACGCAATACGGTGTCTGCCGCTGTTGCAGCTTCAGCGACGCTCACCTCGAACGCCCTTTGCCGCTCCAGACGACCCCTCTCGAAGTGGTGGTTCTCCTCGTAGATCTCCTGATTCCTCACCTCTGAGGCGGTGTGTGCCGTGGCCACGGCGGCGGTAAGGCTCTTTGTGTGCTCGACGAGGTGCTCCTCCTCCCGTAGGAACTCGATGTAGCGCGGCAAGGTCGCTGACGCACGTGCGGGCATCCACCTCCGCCTCCCGCCTTCCGGTGGCGGTGGCGGAGTAGGTGATGACCCTAGCGGTCGATAGTGGGCTGGCGGCTGACGACGGGGTGGCAGCCACGACCACCACCTCCCGCCTTCGGGCCACGGTGGCAGAGCGGGTGATGGCCACGATGGCTGCTAGTGGGGTGGCGGCCACGACGGCCACCTCCCGCCTTCGGGCCGCGTCGGCGGAGTGGGCGATGGCCCTGGCTTTCGACGGTGGTGTGGCGGCAACGGTGGCCGGCAACAGCTGCCGACGGGCACCGGCGGTGGAGCATGTGGTGGGTATTCCACGCACACCCAACAGGGACGCCACGCGCACTACACTACACCTGGGAATGCTCCGCTGCCCCGGTGTAGCCTCCTAGCTGGAGCTGTCCTCTGATGACGGTGGAGTGCCTGAGCGACGACGATGGACCGGTGCCATTGGCGATTGTGGGAGAAGCGTAAGAGATAAGCTACAGGAAGGGAGCCAAAAATGTGATGCAGGACTCCCCGGTCGTGAGGGTTTTTATAGCAGGCTAGTAAGCATTGGGATTTTGGGGGATTTCACCGAGTCGGGCGGGAAGCTTGCGTGGGAACCTGCGAGGTTGTGCGGGAATGGGCTCACCGACGATTCATTGGCGCCACCGTTTGGCCAAAAGAATGCCCACGCGCGATGTGCAAGCTTGCGCTGTAAGCCGTCTACGGCAGCAGGGTGACAAGACGTGCGAGAGGAGGACGAAAGGCCACATACACATACGGTTAATAAAAAATGTTTGCAATTTAATTACCTACTATACCCCCGTCCTGGTTTATAAGTATGATTTAACTAATAAAATACGAATGCATGTCACCAAAGATTATATAGTTGGATTCGTATTTGAACATAGTTTCCAATTATATAATTTTTATAGCATGCATTAACATTTTGTTCGTTAAATTTGAGGGCAAAGTATGGCACAGAATATAAAGGGGGCTATAGACTAGACGAAGGTGGTAGCACACGACCGCTCTCTACACAACGACACAATTGTCGGCCGGCTTGTAGGTGACTATTTCCTGCGTGTTCAACTGCTCTATGTGTGTGATTGCTTGCGGTTCAGGTGGCCGCGGCGCGCTCTGCTCGTGTCTCGCCATGCACACTCTACTCTCACGTCCCTCCGGGTGCTCTGCCCTCATCCCTCCATGCGCGCTGCCAGTGTTTGGGGCCGGTGTACGATCACGCGCGTTCGTGTGCATGCGGTGGCACCGGGCGTGGCGCGGCCATGCAGTTGCCCGCTGCAAAAACTGCCATGCGGACGCGCCGAGAATCCATGCCGCCCGGCCCCCTTTTATTCCTGTGCCATTTACCTTCATTTGTTGTCTCACACGACACAATAAGCACAACCACGAGGACACATACAAAGAGCACATCCAGCGGTTCCAATGGCGCTCCCCGTGGCTCCAATGGCGCTCCCAGCGGCCGACGACGACAACGGCAGGCATTTCACCATGCAACACGTCGTGGACACCCACGTGAGGGGGAAGGCTCTCTCGGTGGTGTACACGAACGATCCGGTCTCGGTGGAGAGCTCCATCCAAACTATGGAGCAGTTCCTTGCCGAGGACAAGTACCAAGTGGTCGGCTTCGACCTCGAGTACACCATGGGTCATGTCGGGCACGATCAGAAGGTTGCCGTCGCCCAGTTGTGCGTGCGACATGACGTCCTTGTCTACCACTACCACCTGGACACAACGCCTTGCGAGCATTTCTCCAGGTTTATCAATAGCTCCGACTACAGTTTCGTTGCGGTCCACACCACCAATGATCTAAAAGCGCTCAAGGTTTCATGCTTGAAACGCCCGAATCTTGTCAACATCCAAAGCCACTACAAGGTCTGGGGCAGTGACAAAAACAAACTGAACTCCCTGGTTGACCTCGCCTCGGCCATCATCGACCCCTACTACCTGAAGATGAAGAATGAGAGTAATAAGGACAGGAACGCCTGGCACAGTGTGTGGCATAAGAGACTGGATGAACAACATGTCAAGTATGCGGCCATGGACGCGTACACAAGCTACGAGATGTACAGGCGGATCGTTGACATGAGGAAATGTCTTCTTCCTAACCCAGATGAGGGATCGAGCCACATAGCAGTGGCGGGAGCGTCACAAGAAGTAGATGACTAGACGATCGTTTCTCCTGCTTTAGAATGCACGCAATTGTTTATGGAGGTGTGTGCGAATGATCTGTATAGTCACTTATGTAATTGGATGTTTATTTCAGTTATATATATACACACGTTATTCTACTGTAGATAGAGCAAATCACACGCCTTATTAGCAGCAATCGTTTGTGTTATTATTTGTTTTCGCACACATTTCTGTTTACGGACTTGTTTGCCGTGTATCACACACATCTTGTTCGACTGAACCATTTCCATTGTGTTGCCTAATCACACACAGTTCATCCTAGTGAACCATATGCTATATATCTAATACGTCTCCAACACATCTATAATTTTTTATTGTTGCATGCTATTATATTATCTGTTTTGGATGTTAATGGGCTTTATTATGTATTTTTATATTATTTTTGGGACTAACCTATTAACCGAAGGCCCGGTGCAAATTGTTGTTTTTTTGCCTATTTCAGTGTTTCGCAGAAAAGGAATATCAAACGGAATCCAAACGTAATGAAACCTTCGCGAGGATCTTTTTTGGAACAAACGCAATCCAGGAGACTTGGAGTGGAGGTCAAGGAAGCAACGAGGCTGCCATGAGGTAGGGTGGCGCACCCCCACCCTCGTGGGCCACTCGTAGCTCCACCGACCTACTTCTTTCGCCTATATATACTCTTATACCCTTATAACATCCAGGGGAGCCACGAAACCACTTTTCCATCATCGCAACCTTTTGTACCCGCGAGATCCCATCTGGGGACCTTTTCCGGCGATCTCCCGGAGGGGGATTCGATCACGGAGGGCTTCTACATCAACACCATAGCCTCTCTGATGATGTGTGAGTATTTTACCACAGACCTTTGGGTCCATAGTTATTAGCTAGATGGCTTCTTCTCTCTCTTTGGTTCTCAATAAAAAGTTCTCCTTGATGTTCTTGGAGATCTATCCGATGTAATACTTTTTTGCGGTGTGTTTGCCGAGATCCGATGAATTGTGGGTTTATGATCAAGATTATCTATGAACAATATTTGATTCTTCTCTGAATTCTTTTATGCATGATTTGATATCTTTGCAAGTCTCTTCGAATTATCAGTTTGGTTTGGCCTACTAGATTGATCTTTCTTGCAATTGGAGAAGTGCTTAGCTTTGGGTTCAATCTTGCGGTGTCCTTTCCCAGTGACAGTAGGGGCAACAAGGCATGTATTGTATTGTTTCCATCGAGGATAAAGAGATGGGGTTTATATCATATTGCTTGAGTTTATCCCTCTACATCATGTCATCTTGCTTAATTCGTTACTCTTTTCTTATGAACTTAATACTCTAGATGCATGCTGGATAGCGGTCAATGTGTGGAGTAATAGTAGTAGATGCAGAATCATTTCGGTATACTTGACACGGAGGTGATTCCTATGTTCATGACCATGCCTAGATATTCTCATAACTATGCGTTTTTCTATCAATTGCTTGCCAGTAATTTGTTCACCCACCGTAATATATGCTATCTTGAGAGAAGCCACTGGTAAAACCAATGGCCCCGGGGTCTATTTTACATCATATTAGTTTCCCGTCAAGTAGCCATTTTTGTCGCCGTCTATTTTGCAATCTTTACTTTTCAATCTATACAACAAAAATACCAAAAATATTTATCTTATTATATTTATCAGATCTCACTTTTGCAAGTGGCCGTGAAGGGATTGACAACCCCTTTATCGTGTTGGTTGCAAGGTTCTTATTTGTTTGTGCATGTACTAGGCGATTTGCATGTAGTCTCCTACTAGATTGATACCTTGGTTCTCAAAAACTAAGCGAAATACTTACGCTACTTTGCTGCATCACCCTTTCCTCTTCAAGGGAAAACCAACGCATGCTCAAGAGGTAGCAAGAATGATTTCTGGCACCCTTGCCGGGGAGATCTACGCTCAAGTCAAGACATAGCAAGTACCCATCACAAACTCTTATCCCTCGCATTACATTATTTGCCATTCGCCTCTCGTTTTCCTCTCCCCACTTCACCTTTGCCGTTTAATTTGCCCTTTCTCTGTTCGTCTCTTTTCACTTGCCTCTTGTTTGCTTGTGCGTTGGATTGATTGTTTGTCGCGATGGCTCAAGATAATACCAAATTATGTGACTTTTCCAATACCAACAATAATAATTTTATTAGAACTACGATTGCTCCTACTACCGATGTTGAATCTTGTGAAATCAATACCGCTTTGTTGAATCTTGTTATGAAAGATCAATTTTCTGCCTTCCTAGTGAAGATGTCGCTACCCATCTAAACAGCTTCATTGATTTGTGTGATATGCAAAAGGAGAAAGATGTGGATAATAATATTGTTAAATTGAAGCTATTTCCGTTTTCACTTAGAGATCGTGCTAAAACTTGGTTCTCTTCTTTGCCTAAAAATAGTATTGATTCATGGAATAAGTGCAAAGATGCTTTTATCTCTAAGTATTTTCCTCCCGCTAAGATCATCTCTCTTAGAAACGATATTATGAATTTTAAGCAACTTGAGCATGAGCATGTTACACAAGCTTGGGAGAGGATGAAATTAATGATACGTAATTGCCCTACACATGGTTTGAATTTATGGATGATTATACAAAAAATTATGCTAGATTGAATTTTGCTTCTAGAAATCTTTTAGATTCGGCCTCGGGAGGCACTTTTATGGAAATCACTTTAGGAGAAGCTAGTAAACTCCTAGACAATATTGTGGTTAATTATTCTCAATGGCACACCGAAAGATCCACTAGTTAAAAAGTTCAAGCTATTGAAGAGATTAATGTTTTGAGTGGAAAGATGGATGAACTTATGAAATTGTTTGCTAATAAGAGTGCTTTTTCTGATCCTAATGATATGCCTTTGTCCACCTTGATTGAGAATAATAATGAATCTATGGATATGAATTTTGTTGGTAGGAACAATTTTGATAACAACGCATATAAAGGGAATTTTAATTCTAGGCCGTTCCCTAGTAATTCCTCTAATAATTATGGAAATTCCTACAACAATTCTTATGGAAATTTCGATAAGATGCCCTCTGATTTTGAGACTAGTGTTAAAGAATTTATGAATTCGCAAAACAATTTCAATGCTTTGCTTGAAGAAAAATTGCTTAAGATTGATTAGTTGGCTAGGAACGTGGATAGAATTTCTCTTGATGTTCATTCTTTGAAACTTAGATCTATTCCACCAAATCATGATATCAATGAGTCTGTCAAAGCCATGAGAATTTCCATTGATGAGTGCAAATAAAGAACCGCTAGGATGCGTACTAAAAAATATTGCTTTGTGAAAGTGTGTTCTTCTAGTTTTCATGATAATAATGATGAAGATCTAAAAGTGATTGATGTGTCTCCTATTATATCTTTATTTTAAAATATGAATCTTGATAAAGATGGGACTGGAGATGAGTCAACTTTAGTCAAAAGGTGTCCCAATGATTTGGAGTTTTTAGATCTTGATGCAAAAATTGGTAAAAGTGGGATTGAAGAGGCCAAAACTTTACATAGCAATGAACCTACTATTTTGGATTTCAAGGAATTTAATTATGATAATTTCTCTTTAATAGATTGTATTTCCTTGTTGCAATCCGTGTTAAATTCTCCTCATGCTTATGATCAAAACAAAGCTTTTACCAAACATATCGTTGATGCATTAATGCAATCCCATGAAGAAAAGATTGAATTAGAAGTTTCTATCCCTAGAAAACTTTATGATGAGTGGGAACCTACTATTAAAATTAAGATTAAAGATCATGAATGCTATGCTTTATGTGATTTGGGTGCTGGTGTTTCCACGATTCCAAAAACTTTGTGTGATGTGTTAGGTTTCCGTGAATTTGATGATAGTTCTTTAAATTTGCATCTTGCGGATTCCACCATTAAGAAACCTATGGGAAGGATTAATGATGTTCTTATTGTTGCAAATAGGAATTATGTGCCCGTAGATTTCATTGTTCTTGATATAGATTGCAATCCTACATGTCCTATTATTCTTGGTAGACCTTTCCTTAGAATGATTGGTGCAATTATTGATATGAAAGAAGGAAATATTAGATTCCAATTTCCGTTAAGGAAAGGCATGGAACACTTTCCTAGAAAGAAAATTAAATTGTCTTATGAATCAATTATGAGAACCACCTATGAATTGCATACCAAAGATTGCAATATCTAGATATATTCTTGTTTTTATGCCTAGCTAGGGGCGTTAAATGATAGCGCTTGTTGGGAGGCAACCCAATATTATTTTTTTTCCTTGCTTTTTGTTCCTGTTTTGTAATAAATAAATCAATTATGCTCTATTATGATTGTGTTTTTTATGATTTAATTAGTGTTTGTGCCAAGTAAAGCCTTTAGGATCTTCTTGGATGATTATTGTTTGATCTTGCTGGAAAAAACAGAAAGTATGGGCTCACGAGAATAATTTTCATTTTTACCAGAGAGCAATAAAATACCAATTCCAACTGAAGTAGATCAATATACAAATTATTTAGGATGTCCTAATTTCTCAGGATTTTTGGAGTTACATAAGTACTCGAAACTTACAGATTACTACAGACTGTTCTGTTTTTGACAGATTCTGTTTTTCGTGTGTTGTTTGCTTATTTTGATGAATCTATGGCTAGTATCGGGGGGTATGAACCATAGAGAAGTTGGAATACAGTAGGTTTAACACCAATATAAATAAAGTATAAGTTCATTATAGCACCTTAAAGTGGTGGTTTGTTTTCTTATACTAATGGAGCTCATGAGATTTTCTGTTGAGTTTTGTGTTGTGAAGTTTTCAAGTTTTTGGGTAAAGATTTGATGGATTTTGGAACAAGGCGTGGCAAGAGCCTAAGCTTGGGGATGCCCAAGGCACCACAAGGTAAAATTCAAGGACAACCAAAAGCCTAAGCTTCGGGATGCCCCAGAAGGCATCCTAGTGATAGATCATTTAGGCAATAAGGCAATAAAAGTTGCTTCTAAAAGTGTTAGATCATTTAGTGTAAGAGAAAATTGAGCGTTGTACGAACTTGTGATGGCAAAGAATAAAAGCGACATACTGCATAATAAAGGTTGCTATCATAAGGGGCAATATAATGTGGCGTTATTTCGCACTAAGGGATTGAGCATACAAACAAAAAGAGCATGGCAACCTCTGCTTCCCTCTGCAAAGGGCATATCTTTTACTTTTATGTATTTACTTTCATGCAAGAGTCAAAGTTTTTCTCTCTATTTATTTTTCTCTTTTGGCAAGCATCATGTGCTGAGGAAAGATCTAGGCACATATATCCAGTTGGATATGGGTAGCATGAGTTATTATGTTGACATCACCGTTGAGGTGAATACGTTGGGAGGCGAAATTATAAGCTCATATCTTTCTATGTGTCCGGCTAGAACGTTTTGCTCATGTGTATGCGGTGAGTGTTAGTAATCATTGAAGACTATATGATGGTTGAGTATGTGGACTTGCCTAAAAGCTCTGATACGTGACCCTTCCTGGAAAGATGATGAATTGTAGTTGCAAAGTTGACTAAGAACATAGTTTGTTGGTTTCCAATAGAGTTTATGCTTTATACTTCGATGTTGTGATGAATTGTTACTTATTCATGAGAAGTATATGATAAAAGTTCTATGATAAAAGTTTTATGTTAAAGTTTGATGTTGTTATAATAGTTTACATGATGCTTCTATGTCTGTATTTTTTTATCGACACCTCTCTCTCTAAGCATGTGGACATGTTTTTCGATTTCGGTTTTCGCTTGAGGACAATTGAGGTCTAAGCTTGGGGGAGTTGATACGTCCATTTTGCATCATGTTTACCTACTATTATTTATAATGTTTTTATGCATAATAATGCTTTTTGGAGTAATTCTAATGCCTTTTCTCTCATAATATGCAAGGTTCACACAAAGAGGGAGAATTCCGACAACTGGAAATCTAGACCTGAAAAAGCTACGTCAGGCTACCTATTCTGCACAACTTCAAATGAGCTGAAACTCCATGAGGAATTTTTATGGAATAAATAAGAATTATTGAAGCGGATAGCTACCAGAGGGTCCCACCAGATGGGCACAACCCACCTGGGCATGCCAGGGAGCCCAGGCATGCCCTAGTGGGTTGTAACCTCCTCGGCCCACCTTCGGTGCCCATCTTCTGGTATATAAGTCATTTTGACCTATAAAAAATAAGGAGAGGACTTTCGGGATGAAACGACGTCGTCACGAGGTGGAACTTGGGCAGGAGCACTTTTGCCCTCCGGCGGAGCCATTCCGCCGGGGGAACTTCCCTCCCGGAGGGGGAAATCATCGTCATCGTCACCATCATCACCAACAACCCTCTCATCTTGCGGAGGCCAATCTTCATCAACATATTCACTAGCACCATCTCCTCTCAAACCCTAGTTCATCTCTTGTGTTAAATCTTTGTACCGGAACCTCAGATTGGTACCTGTGGATGACTAGTAGTGTTGATTACATCTTGTAGCTGATCACTATATGGTTTATTTGGTGGAAGATTATATGTTCAGATCCATTATGATATTTAATACCCCTCTAATCATGAACATGTGTATCACTTGTGAGTAGTTACTTTTGTTCTTGAGGTCACGGGAGATATCATGTTTTAAGTAATCATGTGAACTTGATATGTGTTTGATATTTTGATAATATGTATGTTGTGATTCCCTTAGTGGTGTCATGTGAACATCGACTACATGACACTTCACCATATTTGGGCCTAAGGGAATGCATTGTGGAGTAGTTATTAGATGATGGGTTGGTAGACTGACAGAAGCTTAAACCCTAGTTTATGCGCTACTTTGTAAGGGACCGCTTTGGATCTGAAAGTTTAATGCTATGGTTAGATTCTATCTTAGTACTTTTCTCGTAGTTGCGGATGCTTGCAAGGGGGTTAATCATAAGTTGGAGATTCATTCAAGTAAGAACAACACCTAAGCACCGATCACGCACATATCAAATTATCAAAGTAGTGAACACAAATCAAGCCAACATGGTGAAAGTGACTAGATGAAATTCCCGTGTGCCCTCAAGAACACTTTGCTTATTATAAGAAACCGTTTTGGCGTGTCCTTTGCCACAAAAGGATTGGGCTATCTTGATGCATATTATTTGCCGTTACCGCTATGTGCTCGTTACAAATTATCCTCCTATCAAATTATATGTTACTTACAATTTCAGCGCTTGCAGACATTACCTTGCTGAAAACCACTTGTCATTTCCTTCTCCTCCCCATTGGGTTCAACACTCTTACTTATCGGAAGGACTACGATTGATCCCCTATACTTGTGAGTCATCAGTCAGCAGGAGCGAGGGAGAAGAAAGGGACCATGTGGCTAGAACGAAGCCTTTTCATGAGGGAGAGAGGCCATGTGCAGTTTCGGCTAGCACCTGGCCTGACAGTTGGGTTTTTTATATATAAAAAATAGAGTTTTTTCTATTTTATTTTTATTCCAGGAGGAGAAAATCACAGAAAATACAAAGCAAAATAAATATAAAAATACCACAAAATTCACATAAATACTTGGGCATATATAGTTCGTTGTGAACTTTTTCTCTGGCCTAAATGCATAATCTCAAAATAATTGTTTTTGCAAAATAGTTTATTTGACTATAAAATAATATCTCAAATAACTTAGAATTACCAAATAATATTCAAATACTTTTTCCTACTCTTTTATTCTAAAACAGTCATGTTATCTTCTCTCTTAATATTTTTCTTGAATTGAAAAAATGGAATAACCGTAATTTAATATTTAGAACATTAGCAACTCTGTTTATTTTGAAGGAGTCATTTTACCTTCTCTCAATTATTTTGAGTTGGATTTTTTTTAAATAATAAGATCCAAAATAAATATTTGGGAAAGTCATTTTATTCCCTCTCTATTAAATGCTTAATTAAATTATCAAAAGTTTCAATTTGCACTGAAATTCAAACAAGATCAAAACAAAACAATCACTATTATTTAATTTATATAACATTCCAATATTTGGAATTTTAGGATGTTACAAGATTAACTCTACACAAGGATTGTGTCACAGGCCATATGTGCTTCTTCACGCTTATAATTTTTTGTGTCAACCTTGAGTTTGAATCTCAAGTTATCTCTTCTATATTTTTCTGAATATGTTTGTATTGTCTGCTAATGTATGTGAATCATATAAGCTATTTTTTGTACAAATTTAGAACTTTGAATAAATCTAAATCGAGGCATTGTAAGCCGAATGTCACATGCTTATACTCTTTAGGTTTTTAAGTCATTTTTATCCCAATTTCATCAAGATGGTTGAGTGCGGCAACGCGTGCCTTCATGATCTAGTATAATCAACGACAACAACTAGATAGGCAAGCAATCACCATATGATATGACAAGTAAGGACAAATAACAAGTAAGGAGCTAGGGTTAGGGATAACAGAAACTTCTGAGATGAGGATGTATCCCGATGTGCAGTCCATTGAAGGGAAGCTAGTCATCGTTGGAGGGATGGATGTTTACCAAGGAACACAAACACTACGAAGACTCACGCTATTATCCTTGAGATATCACAATGAATGTGATTCTCAACCACCTAGACCTTGAGGTGGTCTCCAAACCTTCACAAACTTTCTGGGGTGAATCACAACAACCAATTCCTCTTCCAAGAGCACCTACCTCCTAGGAGTCTCCAACCTCCAAGATTAACAAGATCGGGGGGAAATGCTCAAGACTTGCTCAAATCATAATTTCCTTTGGGCAAAAGAGGGGGATGGAATGGATCTATCACTTGGTGAAATTTCTCTCAAGAAATCTCACCAATCCCTCCGGATCTAAGATTTGGTGTACGAGAGAGTGAGATGGAGAACTTGTGTTCTTGGGAATGCTTTTGAGAGAAGTGCTCAACCCTCTGCCGGAGTGGTAGAGGGGCATTTATAGTTTCGATGAAATGGAGTCGTTTGAGCTATCTTAGATAAGTGCCCGGACGTCCGGGTAGCAACCCAGATGATCTAGGCATGCCCGGATGTCTGGCCTAGGACCCGGACGATCCGGCTAAGTTAAATGCAGTGTGGTAAAGGTAATATAGTCGGATCAAAGTGTGTTCTTGATACGTCTCCAACATATCTATAATTTTTTATTGTTCCATGCTATTATAGTATCAATCTTTGATGTTTTATATGCAATTATATATCATTTTTTGGGACTAACCTATTAATCTAGTGCCCAGTGTTAGTTCATGTTTTTTGCTTGTTTTTGGTTTTTCAGAAAATTAGTACCAAATGGAGTCCAAATGTTATGAAACTTTTTAACGAATTTTTCTGGACCCAGAGAGACCCTAGAAGCTTCGGGAGAAGACCTAAAGAGTCATGAGGGAGCGACAAGCTCGGGAGCTCGCCTAGGGGGAAGGCAAGCTCCGGGCTTGTGGGCCCATCATGGCACCTCTTGACCTAATTCCACTTCTATAAATTCTCAAATATTCCCAATACATCAGAGAGCCACCCGAAACACTTTTTTCGCCACCGCAAGCCTCTTTTATTTGCATCTTCTATTTCATGTTTATTCCATATTTATTTATCCAATCTACCACAATTTATCCCGTCAACTTGACAACTTCCTACGCCATTACCCGAAAAGGGATTGACAACCCCTTATAAGCGTAGGGTTGCAAGTATTTGTTCTTTGTGTGCAGGTACCGTTTACATAGTGTTGCTTGGTTCTCCTACTGGATTGATACCTTGGTTTCACAACTGAGGGAAATACCTACTGTAGTTGTACTGCATCGCCCTTCCTCTTTGGGGAATTACCGACGCAGTTTCAAGCGCCATCAAAAGGAATTTATGGCGCTGTTGCCGGGGAGACATCATCAACATCTATCATGTTCCAAATCACAAATCTCATCTCCTTGTAACTTACATTATTTGCCATTTGCCTCTCGTTTTCATCCCCCCCCCCCCACTTCACAAAAATATTTGCCTTTTTATTTTCCTTCTTTTTGTTCGCCTTTTTCTCGTTCGATCTTTTGTTTGCTTGTGTTGCCATGTGCCTTCTATTTGCCTACATCTTCGCTTGCTAAAGTTGATATGGATCCTCATCCACTTGCTAATCTTTTTCAAAATATCCAATTATGATGAACCAAGTGCTAGTGAATTGAGTTCACTAGATTATTTTTATGAAGTTTTGCTTGAGATTCGTGAATCTGAAAATTGCGATGAATAAATTTATGAAGTGATTCATGATAGCTCTTTGAATGAAAATCTTGATTGCAATGATTTTACTATAAATTCTATTAATGTCAATTGTGCCAATAATATGCAAAGCTACAAGCTTGGGGACGATGATTTTGTTATCTCCGCTACTTATTGCATTGATCGTGATTGGGGTGATAATGCTTCTTATGATCTTGGAAATTTATTTAAGCCTCATAATGAATATGATATTGATAATAAATATTGCAATAATAATATTGAAAGTGGGTTTGGAAGAGCGTCAAATTTAGGTAATAATAATCCCACATATTTGGAGAGTGTTCAATCTTATGAATTTTTTGATAAAACTGGGTTTGGAGAGGTCATGACTTTAGTTGATGTTAATCCTACTATCTTGGAAGATTATAAAACTTTTATGCATGTAGATCATGAAGAGAAAATTTTATATGATAGCTATATTGTCGAATTTGATTATGATCCTACATGTAATTATTATGAGAGAGGAAAATATGGTTGTAGAAATTTTCATGTTACTAAATTACCTCTCATTATGTTGAAATTGCTATTGTTTATTTCCTCTCCTTTGCATATGCTATATATTTCTTGTCTTGATAAGTTGTTTTCCTATAAAATGCCTATCCATAGGAAGTGTGTTAGAGTTAAATGTGTTTGTCGCAAGTTTTATGATGTTCTCTTTGTGTTTCAATTATTATCTTTTGTGTGAGCATTGTTGAAATTTTTACGCCTAGCAAGCAGCATAAAACGATAGCACTTGTTAGGAGGCAACCCAATGAATAAAATTTATTTTTCCCTTTTATTTATATTCTTGAGTGTTTGCAAAATTATGATACTATTATGATGGTGTTTTTATGTTTTAATTAGTGTTTGTGCCAAGTAAAGCCTTTGGGATTATGTTTGGTGATAGTTGATTTGATCTTGTTGGAAAACAGAAAATTTTGTGTCCAGTAAAATAATTTTCATAAATCACATAAGTGACGAAAGTTTATGAATGTTTTAGACAAGATTGATATACAAATTTTCTACATCGTCATAATTTTTCAGAATTTTTGGAGTTGCAGAAGTGTAGTTATAGTCCAGATTACTACAGGCTATTCTGTTTTTGACACATTCTATTTTCGTTGCATTGTGTGCTTATTTTGATGAATCTATGGATTGTATTGGGAGTATAAGCCATGGTAAAGTTGGAATACAGTAGATATAATGCGATAATAAAAATGAATGGGTTTGGAACAGTACTTATAGTAGTGATTTGCTTTATTATACTAACGGATCTCACGATGATTTTGTTAAGTTTTGTGTGATTGAAATTTTCAAGTTTTGGGTGAGATCACAATGGATGAAGGAATAAGGAGTGAAAATAGCCTAAGCTTGGGGATGCCCATGTCACCCCAAGTTATTATTTAAGGAGAACCAAGCAACTAAGCTTGGGGATGCCCCGGAAGGCATCCCCTCTTTCTTCTAACGACCATCGGTATTTTACTTGGAGTTATATTTTTATTCGTCACACATTATGAGTTTTGCTTGGAGCGTCTTGTATTATATGAGTCTTTGCTTGTTTTGGTTTTTAGTTTGTCACAAGTATCCTTGCTGGACACACCTATTTGAGAGAGCCAAAATTTTGCTATGATTTGTTAGAATTGCTCTTTATGCTTCACTTAAATTTGTTGAGCTATGGAATTGCTCTAGTGCTTCACTTATATCATTTTTAGCATGGTGTGCTCTATTATTTTTGAAAAAATACTCGCATCCTTCACTTAGATTTATTTGAGAGTTAGTAAATTTTTGAAGAAATTCTCTCATGCTTCACTTATATTATTTTGAGAGACAAAAAATTTTATGCTCATGTTCTTCACTTAAATTTATCTGAGCTTGTCAAAAGCAATTGCAAAATATTAAACTAGTCCCAAAGTGATAGATATTCGAGAGGGATATAATAAAACTTTCATGAAGATCATTGGACAAAATAAAATTGATTCTTTGTAATAGTTTTGAGATATGATGATAGTGATATGTGAGTCATGTTGGTGAGTAATTATGCTTTAGTAAGAATATTGGCGTTAAGGTTTGTGATTCCCTATGCAAGCACAAAAGTCAATAGTTATGCAATGAAATTACATCCTACTTGTTATGCATTATTCGGTGTTAGTTATGCTTAATGCTCGCTTATGTGATTTTTCGTTCCTTGGTTGGTTGCTTCTCAATCTTTTTGCTAGCCTCCACTTGTACTAAGTAGAAATACTACTTGTGCATCCCAATTAGTTAAACATAGTTTTGCCATATGAGTCCACCATACCTACCTATATGCGGTATTTCCATGCCGTTCTAAGCAAATTAGTATGTGTCATCTCTAAATTTTTAAAATAAATTTCATTTTTATGTGCCCGTACCACTCATGAAGCGGCAGGGGGTGGTCAATATTTTCCATGCTAGATGTGTTATTCTCAAGATGAGTGTTTATTCACTTGTCATTGCACAAGAGTACGACGGTAATAGGGATGCCCAATCCCGAAATGAAAAAGAAATTTACTTTATGTTGTCAAATAATAAATTACTTGGAAAGTGTTGGTATAGAAGACACCGGTGGATACGACTAGCCATGGATTGTGAAAGAATGGTGGAAAAAGGAATAAACTTTATTTTCAGTTTGGAAACCGCCTATGATATATTTAGCATGGGAAGTGTTGGGAATTACTCAATCGTTTTCATTAATGGGAAAAGTATGCTTCTTAAAAAAATTATCTGTCAATTTAAGCTTTGAGCTTTGGCACCTCTATAAATCCTTTCGCGTAGTGCTCCGCCGTCACTGACAGCAGTGGACCACTTACCGCGCGGCCCACCAGTCAGCGAGATAGGAATAATAGACCGAACTAAGAAAGAAGCGACAATATTCATTGTAGCAGTGTTTGCTACGATCCGACGGCCAGGATCGTCTAACCTGAAGATCCGACAGCCCGGATTTGTTTGGACGTTCCATCCGACGGTCCAGATTCAGACGACCCGAGACGGCTCCATTTCTTCTTGGATTCTAACAATGGGATTATGTAGATAAGGGGATCGAGAAGAATACACTGCAGTTTTCAGTGCCCTCTCACAAATAGATCGACATGAGGCAGAGAAACTCAGCACCCCAAGCTCGTTGACTCTAGATAATAAGTTAGGAACAATGGCATGAGCATTTGAAATGTTGATTTTTGAATTTCCGTGGCCGAGTATGGTTGCTTCAGTGAAGAAATTCCTACTAATCACTCTTCAGGGTGCGACAGTACTTCCTTCAGCTTTTTTTAAGTATCAAACTTTATTCCTCATACGATTGCCATATCGTTTACAAGTTGTGGAAGAATAAAGTCAGGCGCATTGGCATCCCAATGTTCAGACAAGCTATAATTAAAACAGTGTCTTGCTAGACTATCTGCTACTAAATTAACTTCCCTGTAGCAATGAATAAAAGAAACACTCGAAAAGTCCAACGCCTGGAGAGAGGCTTCTGTGATCACTGGAACATCTGGACCCATATAAGTTTTCGGGTTTGAGATTGCCTCTAAAGCGAGCTTGCTGTCAGATTCTATGACCACCTGAGAGCATCCAATATTAGCTGCTAGGATCATTCCATTATGGATAGCCTTTATTTCCGTTGATTCCGCATTAGATACGTGGGGTAACGTCCAGGTTGCTGCTGCAATAGAGATCTCGTGTTCATCGCGCGCCACAGCACCGCAGGCACCTAACAAGTTTTTAGCATGAAATGATGCATCGACGTTGATTTTGACAACCCCACTACTCGGTTTCTTCCACACATGATCGATCTTCCGGGTAGGCTGGTTCGGCGTACAACTGCGGATAAAGTTAGTAGCAAGAACACGGATAGACATTGTTATACGTTCCCGGGACTGGATAGTCTCTCCTTTCACGCCTTGTCGTCTCTGTCACCAAATATACCACATGGCCACAATGACCAACTCGGCTGCTGGTAGTTCATGGACCACGGAGCGATCTTGGAGAAGAAACTCTAGATTTATTGAGCCCGGCCGGTCCTGAGCCACTGCAGACTTGATGGTTTCCGCCAGTTTTAATTCAGTCCAAACATCAACTGCACGTGAGCAGGTAAATAGACAGTGTTGTATGTCCTCCAGTCCAACCTTACAATGTGGACATTGAGGCACTAGGGGAATGTGTCTGTCCGCCAGGACTCCTAGGCATGGTAGGGCGCCCTTGAGCACCTTCCATCCAAAATGCTTAATCTTTCCAGGTATGCGCATATGCCATAGTTCTTTCCAGACCGGGTCTAACTGAGATCGCCCAAGACAGTTAGCTCTAGCAAAGCGGTGACCAAACTGATGGTTGAACTCCACATGATAAGCCGACCTTACTGAAAAGGTACCTAAACGTGCAAAATGCCAAGCCACGAAGTCCTCTACAGCCTCAACATGAAGCGAGATTTGCAAAATTTTGTTCACATCAACAGGTGAAAACACATCATGAATAAGCTCCTCGTCCCACTTTCCCGTGTGAGGGTCAATAAGTTCTTCCACCTTGGATAACATTGTCACTCCTCTGTTGGTAATGACTCTTCTTGTTTCACTAGATGGAATCCAAGGGTCTTCCCAAATTTTGATTTGTGAGCCTAACCCAACTCGCCATATACACCCTCTTTTGAAAGTTTGAATACCAGCAACAATACTTTGCCAAGTAAAGGAGGACCCTTTCTTTGGACCTGCTGAAAGTATATCACCCTCCGGATAATACTTGGCTCTTAGAACTCGCGCGCATAAAGATTTAGGATTTTGGAGAAGTCGCCAATACTGCTTTGCTAACATAGCAATGTTAAAGTTGTGAAGGTCCCTAAACCCCATTCCACCATTCTTCTTCGGAACGCACATTTTCCACCAAGCAAACCAGTGCATCTTTCTTTTCTCTTCTTCATCTCCCCACCAAAAACCCGATATCTCATCGGTAATTGATTTGTAAATTCCTTTAGGCAATTTAAATACTGGCATGGCATAGGACGGAATAGCTTGTGCAACAGATTTCAATAGAATTTCTTTACCTTGTACTGAGAGTATTTTCTCCTTCCATCCTTTTAAGCATTGACATACCCTGTCAATGAGGTGCTGAAAGTAATCACTTCGGTCCACTCCCACAATGGTTGGGAGACCAAGATATTTGTCTGACAGAGCTTCCGTTAAGATGTCCAATATACCACAAACGCTTTCCCAAACCATGACACCGGTGTTAGGGCTGAAATAAATACTAGATTTTGCTGTACTTACACGTTGCCCTTAGCTTGTGCAATAAGTGTCTAGAATCCTCTTCAAGGTAGTTGCATTCTGATCATTCGCTCTCATCAAAATAAGAGAATCATCTGCAAACAAAAGGTGAGAAATAGAAGGGGCATCTCTGCACACACTAATACCGTCAATTCCACCGATTTCCTCCTCGTGAGCTAGCATACTAGAGAGCCCCTCAGAACATAGTAGGAACAAGTATGGTGACAATGGGTCACCCTGCCTGAGACCTCTAGTTGGAATAAACTCCTCCGTCTCTGTATCATTAAATCTGATCCTGTAACTCACCGAGGAGACATACTCCAAAATCAACTGAACCCACTGTGTATGAAATCCCAATTTTAGCATCATGTGTTTTAAGAATCCCCACTCCACTCTGTCATATGCCTTAAGCATATCCAATTTAACAGCACATACACCATTGGATCCGTGAGTCTTCTTTTTATTGCATGAAAACACTCATAAGCTACCAACACATTATCTGTAATTAGTCTACCTGGGACAAACGCCCTCTGCGTTGGGGAAATCACCTCGGGCAGGATCTTCTTGAGTCTATTTGCTAGCATCTTGGAGATAATTTTACAAACCGCATTACACAAACTGATGGGTCTATATTGAGTGATTACCTCTGGGCTATCCACCTTAGGGATGAGTACTACATTGGTGGAGTTCCACCCCTCCGGGATTTTCTTGTGGTTAATTGCTTCAAGAACTTCTTTTGTTAACTCCTCTCCTACAATGTGCCAAAACCTCTTAAAAAGGATAGCATGGAGTCCATCTCGGCCAGGGACCTTCATGTCTCCTATTTGAAATAGCGCTTTTTCACTTGCTCTTGCGTATATGGTGCCATCAAAAGCATATTCATATCCCCTGTAACCATTGGCTTGACAGTAGCTATCAAATCCTGATCAATCGCACCTGCATTAGAATTAAAAAGACTCTGGAAATAATCAAAAATGAGGGGTTTGAGGTTATCATTACCCCCCACCCAGCCATTATTATTATCTTTCAATTTCTTAATTAAATTCCAGCGTCGACGAGCCGAAGCGAACTGGCTAAAATATTTCGTCTTTTGGTCTCCCCGGCGTAGCCAATTGACATGTCCTCGCTGCGCCCAATAGATCTCCTCTTGTTCCAACAGATTTTCAATCAAGAGTGTGAGGTATTTTTGTTTTATTCTTGATTCAGCTGTATACGCAGACCGCATTAACTCATCCAATTCTTTTTTGGGTCGTCCGTAGGCGAGTATGGGGCCCTTTTAACACCTTCCGGTCCCAAGCATGCAACTCCTTGTGCACCTCCTCAAGCTTCTCTCGTGCTGACGGACAGAGACCTTGTACTGCAGCTTTTTGCCATGTTGTTTTCACTACTTGCTCCACCAACTCTTCTGCCAGCCAACGCATCTCAAACTTACGAGCAGTTCTAATCCTGGGCGATGTAACCCCTACCATATATTCAGTATCTAGGCATATAGGTCGGTGGTCCGGCTGCCCCATTTCCAGGTTGCAAAGTCCAAATAACGGGTGCATCTCCATCCAGTCGTCGTTTGAAACAGCCCAATCAAGTCGCTCTTTCATGCCGCCGCGGAACCAAGTGAATTTGTCACTATTATACCCAATATCCTCTAAGGAACAATCTGCCAATCCGTCTTGAAAGGCTTGTAGTCGCGACTGATGACGCGGGGCTCCGCCCTCCTTTTCGGACGAGAGTAGGATCTCATTAAAGTCTCCTATTGCCATCCATGAAAAACTAGATTGAGCATGCAAGTAATGTATTAGTTGGTACGTACGCTCCTTGTTATCCCAACTAGGCTCACTGTAACATCCCAAATTTTCAATTTGGAATGTTATACATTAGGTCATCATTGTATATCATATTTTATTGTATTTTGGCTAGATCCTAGAAATTCTATGCAACTCAAGGACCCACGGAGAGAGTTGGTAATTTCGTTATTTTCATATTTGAGTTTTTCTCAAATTTTGAAAAGAGGATCATTTGATTTTAATTATTTTATCTTCAAATAATTCATTTATAAAAATAAAAGAGAGGATAAAATGACTTCCTCAAAATAAAGAAATATCGAAGATTTAATATTAAAATCAAATAAGATTTTATTCGGAGTTTTATCGCTATTTTATTTGAATTAGGAAAAAATATTCGTTTTTCAAAATTGCATTTTAGGCCCAAATAAATGTTCACCTTATCCGGCTTATTTTTAGAGGACGGGGAAAATTTATTTCGGGATTTTTTCGAGTCCGTTTAGTATTTCTTTTTCTGCATGTCGAAATTATTTAAAAAAGTCAACCGACTCCAAGCCGTACCTGAGCGGGACTCCGCCTGGGGTGGGGGGGGGGCTTTATAAGCCGCGCCACCCGAGCCACCGAGGCCCAGCCGCAGCCGAAGCCCACCGCCGCCCAAACCCTAACCCTAACCGCGCCCCGCCGACGCCGCCGCGCCTTGCCGGCGCTCGGAGGCGCCGCCCGCGCCGCCACCCGTCGTCGCCTCGCCGACTGTCGCCGCCGACCACCACCGCTGGACCCGCCGCCGCCCTCGCCGGAGTCGTCGAGGTAGCCGGAGCCGCCGCCGCGATTTTCGTTAGAAAACCATCGGGTTTTTTTAGAACCCTAGATCCGTTTTTTATCCGGTTCGGTTTTTCGGTTTAGTTAAATAGCGGACAACCGTTCGTACGTTCGTTTTAACGAAACTGATGAACAGGCTAACGAACGTTCGTTCGTTCGTTAGCCTGTTCGTTCGTTCATTAGCCTGTTCGTCAGTTTTTCTTTTTCTCGGATTTTCCGCGATTATTTTGATCGTGATTTCTGATCTGATTTTCGTCTTAGTATAACTTTTTGCTCGTTTATCGAAATCAGGCGATTCAAGCGCCTAGAGTTTCGTCTCGAAACCCTCTTTCTGTTTAACCAACTTAAACAAGTTTTTGCTACTACAAAATTTGACTTTAGTCCACATTAGTAAACGAAGCTTGTTTCTTTCGCCGTTTGAGTTTGGTTGCTTCGTTTGATTTGATTCTTTTTGCAAACCGGAGTTCTTAAGTTGAATTTTCTGGTTAGATCTCTTATTTGAGTTTTATCCGTGCCCTTGCTTGATTGCTTATTGTATACTTGTTTGATTGCGATAGAGTACCCGGAGTGCGAAGCGTGCTACATCGAGTCTCTAGGTTTCACGGATCATCAGCAAGGCAAGTAACACTTTGATTATACCTCTTTACTACCCAGTTTTATTGCATTAGATCAATCCTCAAACAATTGCATGGTTAGGATCTGAATAAATTGTGGGTTGGGAAGTAGATGAGGTAGTACCTATTCACCTGTTTATTTTCAAACCCTGGGAGTTACTTCTACGTTGCTTATACGGCTATGTTATGCTCGTAGACGTGGATTGGATTTGAGTGTATTCATGACAGATGTGAGATTGATAATTAATGGTTCAACTTAAGGTGGCAACTTTAATACACATCTGGGTGGATTGAGGCACCTGGGGTATCCAGTGATTGCCTGTATTTTTGGAAATCCCGGGGTACCGTGTGATTTTCCTATGGACCGCCACCCAGGCTCAAAGGGATCATAAGATCATTCATGCTGGAAACTTCCGTGTGCAACCACATGCCATTATGGGCTATGGCATAGTTGAGTAAGTTGTGGTAAACCTTTCCATGATGGGCTAGCAGATGTAGGGGATTGTAGGTGTATCGGCCTATCTATTGGTTAAGGGGACCTCTTCGGAAAGACTGTGTCTCGGTCATCCGTTTCTCAAACATCCTGTAGTGCGAGAAATTCAACGGAGGAGATCGAGTCTTGTGGGGAAAAGTGCACAAACCTCTGCAGAGTGTACAAACTAATCATGATTAGCTGTGTCCCCGGTTATGGACATCTTGAGTATCTAGTTCTTTTATTATCATGTGGATCTCATCACTCTTAATATAATTTGATTGGGTTTAATGATGATGCTTAATTGGGATTGAGTTGGGTGAACCTTCTCAATGTTTAACAACTACCATGATAGTTAAATAAAATTTATTCCTTTGCAGTAGGGAAAAAATGGCTTTCCGCAAAATCTATTAACCATAAAGCCCCCACCAACCATATATGCATGTAGTGATAGCATTATTTTGTTCATTACTCTCTTGTGTTACACTGCCAGCATATTCCATGTGCTGGCCCGTTTTCGGGCTGCAACGTATCATGTTGCAGACTTTTCAAACGACGAGTAAGGAGCCTTAGGTCGTGGTCTTTTACTCAGTGATGCCGTTGGAGTTGATGGACTCACTTTATCTTCGAAGCCTTCCCTTGTTATCGTATTTAGATGGCCTTAAGCCATATTTCTTGTAATAAGTTCTCTTTTGAGACCTCCGATGTAATAAGTGTGTGATTGCTACTCTGTTATAAATCCTCAAGTACTGTGCGTGTCAGCATTACCGATCCAGGGATGACACTTATGCACAAAGATCAGACTGTTTGAGGTCTGGTCGCTACACGCACCATACACCCCAGAGAGTCTCCATTCTCTTCCATCCGGTTCCTCAACCATCACATCGATGACACTAAAGGTAGTAGTCCAGGAGTAGATCCTAACCTCCTTCCAGACTAAGAGCAAACCACCTCTCCTGCCATCCAGACTTTGTGCAACAATTTTGTGATCCATGCCCATTTTCCTCATTAGAGCTTGCGTCCTATCTATTGGAAATATGCCCTAGAGGCAATAATAAAAGCATTATTATTATATTTCCTTGTTCATGATAATTGTATTTATTCATGCTATAATTGTGTTATCCGGAAATCGTAATATATGTGTGAATAACAGACACCGACATGTCCCTAGTAAGCCTCTAGTTAACTAGCTCGTTAATCAACAGATAGTCATGGTTTCCTGGCTATGGACATAGGATGTCATTGATAACGAGATCACATCATTAGGAGAATGATGTGATGGACAAGACCCAATCCTAAACATAGCATAAAGATCGTGTAGTTCGTTTGCTAGAGTTTTGCAATGTCAAGTATCTTTTCCTTAGACCATGAGATCGTGTAACTCCCGGATACCGTAGGAGTGCTTTGGGTGTACCAAACGTCACAACGTAACTGGGTGACTATAAAGGTATACTACGGGTATCTCCGAAAGTGTCTGTTGGGTTGACACGGATCAAGACTGGGATTTGTCACTCCGTATGACGGAGAGGTATCACTGGGCCCACTCGGTAATGCATCATCATAATGAGCTCAAAGTGACCAAGTGTCTGGTCACGGGATCATGCATTACGGTACGAGTAAAGTGACTTGCCGGTAACGAGATTGAACGAGGTATTGGGATACCGACGATCGAATCTCGGGCAAGTAATATATCGATTGACAAAGGGAATTGCATACGGGTTTGATTGAATCCTCGACATCATGGTTCATCCGATGAGATCATCGTGGAGCATGTGGGAGCCAACATGGGTATCCAGATCCCGCTGTTGGTTATTGACCGGAGAGTCGTCTCGGTCATGTCTGCATGTCTCCATAACCCGTAGGGTCTACACACATAAGGTTCGGTGACGCTAGGGTTGTGAAGATATGTATATGCAGTAACCCGAATGTTGTTCGGAGTCCCGGATGAGATCCCGGACGTCACGAGGAGTTCCGGAATAGTCCGGAGGTAAAGAATTATATATAGGAAGTGCTGTTTCGGCCATCGGGACAAGTTTCGGGGTTACCGGTATTGTACCGGGACCACCGGAAGGGTCCCGGGGGTCCACCGGGTGGGGCCACCTATCCCGGAGGGCCCCATGGGCTGAAGTGGAAAGGTACCCAGCCCTTAGTGGGCTGGGGTGCCACCCCTAAGGGCCCATGCGCCTAGGGTATAGGGGAAACCCTAAAAGGGGGCGCCCCCTTGCTTGGGGGGCAAGCCCCCCACCCCTTGGCCGCCGCCCCCCTAGGAGATCCATCTCCTAGGGCCAGCGCCCCCCTTGGCACCCCTATATATAGTGGGGGAGAGGAGGGACTTGAGGCTATGGTTTTTGGTGCATCCCTCTCTCCCTGTTACGTCTCTCTTGTTGGGGAACGCAGTAATTTCGAAAATTTTCCTACGCACACGCAAGATCATGGTGATGCACAGCAACGAGGGGGGAGTGTTGTCTACGTACCAACGCAGACCGACTGCGGAAGCGATCACACAACGTAGTGGAAGTAGTCATACGTCTTCTTCCCGATCCGACCGATCCAAGCACCGTTACTCCGGCACCTCCGAGTTCTTAGCACACGTTCAGCTCGATGACGTTCCTCGGGCTCCGATCCAGCAAAGCGTCGAGGAAGAGTTCCGTCAGCACGACGGCGTGGTGACGATCTTGATGTACTACCGACGCAGGGCTTCGCCTAAGCACTGTAACGGTATGATCGAGGTGGAATTTGGTGGCAGGGGGCACCGCACACGGCTAAGGAACGATCTCAAGGATCAACTTGTGTGTCTTGGGGTGTCCCCTGCCCCCGTATTTATATGTTGGAGGAGGGGGGGCTGGCCGGCCAAGAGGGGGAGGCGCAGGGGAGTCCTACTCCCACCGGGAGTAGGACTCCTCCCCCCCAATCCTAATCCAATTAGGATTCCCGGGGGGGAAAGAGAGAGAAGGGGGGCCGGCCCCTTATCCTATTCCTAATAGGATTTGGGGAAGGGGGGCGCCGGCCAGCTTGGGCTTTTTCCCTTTTTTCTCTTTTTCCACTAAGGCCCAATAGGCCCATTTGCATCCCGGGGGGGTTCCGGTAACCCTCCCGGTAATCCGGTAAAATCCCGATTTCACCCGGAACGCTTCCGGTGCCCAAACATAGGCTTCCAATATATCAATCTTTACGTCTCGACCATTTCGAGACTCCTCGTCATGTCCGTGATCTCATCCGGGACTCCGAACAACATTCGGTACATCAAAATGCATAAACTCATAATAACTGTCATCGTAACGTTAAGCGTGCGGACCCTACGGTTCGAGAACAATGTAGACATGACCGAGACACGTCTCCGGTCAATAACCAATAGCGGGACCTGGATGCCCATATTGGCTCCTACATATTCTACGAAGATCTTTATCGGTCAGACCGCATAACAACATACGTTGTTCCCTTTGTCATCGGTATGTTACTTGCCCGAGATTCGATCGTCGGTATCCAATACCTAGTTCAATCTCGTTACTGGCAAGTCTCTTTACTCGTTCCGTAATACATCATCTCATAACTAACATCTTAGTTATTATGCTTGCAAGGCTTATGTGATGTGTATTACCGAGAGGGCCCAGAGATACCTCTCCGACAATCAGAGTGACAAAAACCTAATCTCGAAATACGCCAACCCAACATCTACCATTGGAGACACCTGTAGTACTCCTTTATAATCACCCAGTTACGTTGTGACGTTTGGTAGTACCCAAAGTGTTCCTCCGGTAAACGGGAGTTGCATAATCTCATAGTTATAGGAACATGTATAAGTCATGAAGAAAGCAATAGCAACATACTAAACGATCGGGTGCTAAGCTAATGGAATGGGTCATGTCAATCAGATCATTCAACCAATGATGTGACCTCGTTAATCAAATAACAACTCTTTGTTCATGGTTAGGAAACATAACCATCTTTGATTAACGAGCTAGTCTAGTAGAGGCATACTAGTGACACTTTGTTGGTCTATGTATTCACACATGTATTATGTTTCCGGTTAATACAATTCTAGCATGAATAATAAACATTTATCATGATATGAGGAAATAAATAATAACTTTATTATTGCCTCTAGGGCATATTTCCTTCAGTCTCCCACTTGCACTAGAGTCAATAATCTAGATTACACAGTAATGATTCTTACACCCATGGAGTCTTGGTGCTGATCATGTTTTGCTCGTGGAAGAGGCTTAGTCAACGGGTCTGCAACATTCAGATCCGTATGTATCTTGCAAATCTCTATGTCTCCCACCTGGACTAAATCCCGGATGGAGTTGAAGCGTCTCTTGATGTGTTTGGTCCTTTTGTGAAATCTGGATTCCTTTGCCAAGGCAATTGCACCAGTATTGTCACAGAAGATTTTCATTGGACCCGATGCACTAGGTATGACACCTAGATCGGATATGAACTCCTTCATCCAGACTCCTTCGTTCGCTGCTTCCGAAGCAGCTATGTACTCCGCTTCACATGTAGATCCTGCTACGACGCTTTGTTTAGAACTGCACCAACTGACAGCTCCACCGTTTAAAGTAAACACGTATCCGGTTTGCGATTTAGAATCGTCCGGATCAGTGTCAAAGCTTGCATCAACGTAACCTCTTACGGTGACCTCTTTGTCACTTCCATATACGAGAAACATATCCTTAGTCCTTTTCAGGTATTTCAGGATGTTTTTGACCGCTGTCCAGTGATCCACTCCTGGATTACTTTGGTACCTCCCTGCTAAACTTATAGCAAGGCACACATCAGGTCTGGTACACAGCATTGCATACATGATAGAGCCTATGGCTGAAGCATAGGGAACATCTTTCATTTTCTCTCTATCTTCTGCAGTGGTCGGGCATTGAGTCTGACTCAACTTCACACCTTGTAATACAGGCAAGAACCCTTTCTTTGCTTGATCCATTTTGAACTTCTTCAAAATCTTGTCAAGGTATGTGCTTTGTGAAAGTCCAATCAAGCGTTTTGATCTATCTCTATAGATTTTTATGCCTAATATGTAAGCAGCTTCCCCGAGGTCTTTCATCGAAAAACTTTTATTCAAGTATCCCTTTATGCTATCCAGAAATTCTATATCATTTCCAATGAGTAATATGTCATCCACATATAATATCAGAAATGCTACAGAGCTCCCACTCACTTTCTTGTAAATACAGGCTTCTCCAAAAGTCTGTATAAACCCAAATGCTTTGATCACACTATCAAAGCGTTTATTCCAACTCCGAGATGCTTGCACCAGTCCATAAATGGATCGCTGGAGTTTGCACACTTTGTTAGCTCCCTTTGGATCGATAAAACCTTCTGGTTGCATCATATACAACTCTTCTTCCAGAAATCCATTCAGGAATGCAGTTTTTACATCTATTTGCCAAATTTCATAATCATAAAATGCGGCAATTGCTAACATGATTCTGACAGACTTAAGCATCGCTACGGGTGAGAAAGTCTCATCGTAGTCAACTCCTTGAACTTGTCGAAAACCTTTTGCGACAAGTCGAGCTTTGTAGACAGTAACATTACCATCAGCGTCAGTCTTTTTCTTAAAGATCCATTTATTCTCAATTGCTTGCCGATCATCGGGCAAGTCAACCAAAGTCCATACTTTGTTCTCATACATGGATCCCATCTCAGATTTCATGGCTTCAAGCCACTTTGCGGAATCTGGGCTCACCATCGCTTCTTCATAGTTCGTAGGTTCATCATGATCTAGTAGCATGACTTCCAGAACAGGATTACCGTACCACTCTGGTGCGGATCTTACTCTGGTTGATCTACGAGGTACAATAGTATCTTGATCTAAAGTTTCATGATCATCATCATTAACTTCCTCTCTTATTGGTGTAGTTCTCACAGAAACAGTTTTCTGTGATGTACTATTTCCCAATAACGGAGTAGGTATAGTTACCTCGTCAAGTTCTACTTTCCTCCCACTCACTTCTTTCGAGAGAAACTCCTTCTCAAGAAAGTTTCCGAATTTAGCAACAAAAGTCTTGCCTTCGGATCTGTGATAGAAGGTGTATCCAATAGTTTCCTTTGGATATCCTATGAAGACACACTTCTCCGATTTGGGTTCGAGCTTATCAGGTTGAAGTTTTTCACATAAGCATCGCAGCCCCAAACTTTAAGAAACGACAACTTTGGTTTCTTGCCAAACCATAGTTCAAAAGGCGTCGTCTCAACGGATTTAGATGGTGCCCTATTTAATGTGAATGCGGCCGTCTCTAAAGCATAACCCCAAAATGATAGCGGTAAATCAGTAAGAGACATCATAGATCGCACCATATCTAGTAAAGTACGATTACGACGTTCGGACACACCATTGCGTTGTGGTGTTCCGGGTGGCGTGAGTTGCGAAACTATTCCACAATTTTTCAAATGTTCACCAAACTCGTAACTCAAATATTCTCCTCCACGATCAGATCGTAGAAACTTTATTTTCTTGTTACGATGATTTTCAACTTCACTCTGAAATTCCTTGAACTTTTCAAATGTTTCAGACTTATGTTTCATTAAGTAGATATACCCATATCTGCTTAAATCATCTGTGAAGGTGAGAAAATAACGATATCCGCCACGAGCCTCAATATTCATCGGACCACATACATCGGTATGTATGATTTCCAATAAATCTGTTGCTCTCTCCATAGTACCGGAGAACGGTGTTTTAGTCATCTTGCCCATGAGGCACGGTTCGCAAGTACCAAGTGATTCATAATCAAGTGGTTCCAAAAGCCCATCAGTATGGAGTTTCTTCATGCGCTTTACACCGATATGACCTAAACGGCAGTGCCACAAATAAGTTGCACTATCATTATTAACTCTGCATCTTTTGGTTTCAACATTATGAATATGCGTATTACTACTATCGAGATTCAATAAGAATAGACCACTTTTCAAGGGTGCATGACCATAAAAGATATTACTCATATAAATAGAACAACCATTATTCTCTGATTTAAATGAATAACCGTCTCGCATCAAACAAGATCCAGATATAATGTTCATGCTCAACGCTGGCACCAAATAACAATTATTTAGGTCTAATATTAATCCCGAAGGTAGATGTAGAGGTAGCGTGCCGACCGCGATCCCATCGACTTTGGAACTGTTTCCCACGCGCATCGTCACCTCGTCCTTTGCTAGTGTCCGCTTATTCTGTAGTCCCTGTTTCGAGTTGCAAATATTAGCAACAGAACCAGTATCAAATACCCAGGTGCTACTGCGAGCATTAGTAAGGTACACATCAATAACATGTATATCACATATACCTTTGTTCACCTTGCCATCCTTCTTATCCGCCAAATACTTGGGGCAGTTCCGCTTCCAGTGACCAGTCTGCTTGCAGTAGAAGCACTCAGTTTCAGGCTTAGGTCCAGACTTGGGTTTCTTCTCTTGAGCAGCAACTTGCTTGCTGTTCTTCTTGAAGTTCCCTTTCTTCTTCCCTTTGCCCTTTTTCTTGAAACTAGTGGTTTTGTTAACCATCAACACTTGATGCTCCTTTTTGATTTCTACCTCCGCAGCTTTCAGCATTGCGAAGAGCTCGGGAATAGTCTTGTTCATCCCTTGCATATTATAGTTCATCACAAAGCTCTTGTAGCTTGGTGGCAGTGATTGGAGAATTCTGTCAATGACGCAATCATCCGGAAGTGTAACTCCCAATTGTATCAAGTGATTATTATACCCAGACATTTTGAGTATATGCTCACTGACAGAACTGTTCTCCTCCATCTTGCAGCTATAGAACTTATTGGAGACTTCATATCTCTCAATCCGGGCATTTGCTTGAAATATTAACTTCAACTCCTGGAACATCTCATATGCTCCATGACGTTCAAAACGTCGTTGAAGTCCCGGTTCTAAGCCGTAAAGCATGGCACACTGAACTATTGAGTAGTCATCAGCTTTGCTCTGCCAGACGTTCATAACTTCTGGCGTTGCTCTTGCAGCAGGCCTGGCACTCAGCGGTGCTTCCAGGACGTAATTTTTCTGTGCAGCAATGAGGATAATCCTCAGGTTACGGACCCAGTCCGTGTAATTGCTACCATCATCTTTCAACTTAGCTTTCTCAAGGAACGCATTAAAATTCAACGGAACAACAGCACGAGCCATCTATCTACAATCAACATAAACAAGCAAGATACTATCAGGTACTAAGTTCATGATAATTTTTAAGTTCAGTTAATTTACTTAAGAACTCCCACTTAGATAGACATCCCTCTAATCCTCTAAGTGATCACGTGATCCAAATCAACTAAACCATAACCGATCATCACGTGAGATGGAGTAGTTTTCAATGGTGAACATCAATATGTTGATCATATCTACTATATGATTCACGCTCGACCTTTCGGTCTCCGTGTTCCGAGGTCATATCTTATATGCATAGCTCGTCAAGTATAACCTGAGTATTCTGCGTGTGCAACTGTTTTGCACCCGTTGTATTTGAACGTAGAGCCTATCACACCCGATCATCACGTGGTGTCTCAGCACGAAGAACTTTTGCAACGGTGCATACTCAGGGAGAACACTTCTTGATAATTTAGTGAGAGATCATCTTATAATGCTACCGTCAATCAAAGCAAGATAAGATGCATAAAAAGGATAAACATCACATGCAATCAATATAAGTGATATGATATGGCCATCATCATCTTGTGCTTGTGATCTCCATCTCCGAAGTACCGTCATGATCACCATCGTCACCGGCGCGCCACCTTGATCTCCATCGTAGCAACGTTGTCGTCTTGCCAATCTTATGCTTCCACGACTATTACTACCGTTTAGTAATCTAGTAAAGCATTACATCGCGATTGCATTGCATACAATAAAGCGACAACCATATGGCTCCTGCCAGTTGCCGATAACTTAGTTACAAAACATGATCATCTCATACAATAAAATCAGCATCATGCCTTGACCATATCACATCACAACATACCCTGCAAAAACAAGTTAGACGTCCTCTACTTTGTTGTTGCAAGTTTTACGTGGCTGCTACGGGCTTAAGTAAGAACTCATCTCACCTACGCATCAAAACCACAACGATAGTTCGTCAAATAGACTCCGTTTTAACCTTCTCAAGGACCGGGCGTAGTCACACTTGGTTCAACTAAAGTTGGAGAGACAGTCTTCCGCAAGCCATCTGTGTGCAAAGCACGTCGAGGGAACCGGTCTCGCGTAAGAGTACGCGTAAGGTTGGTCCGGATCGTCTCGTCCAACAATACCGCCGAACCAAAGTATGACATGCTGGTAGGCAGTATGACTTGTATCGCCCACAACTCACTTGTGTTCTACTCGTGCATATAACATCAAACCATAAAACCTGGCTCGGATGCCACTGTTGGGGAACGCAGTAATTTCGAAAATTTTCCTACGCACACGCAAGATCATGGTGATGCACAGCAACGAGGGGGGGAGTGTTGTCTACGTACCAACGCAGACCGACTGCGGAAGCGATCACACAACGTAGTGGAAGTAGTCGTACGTCTTCTTCCCGATCCGACCGATCCAAGCACCGTTACTCCGGCACCTCCGAGTTCTTAGCACACGTTCAGCTCGATGACGTTCCTCGGGCTCCGATCCAGCAAAGCGTCGAGGAAGAGTTCCGTCAGCACGACGGCGTGGTGACGATCTTGATGTACTACCGACGCAGGGCTTCGCCTAAGCACTGTAACGGTATGATCGAGGTGGAATTTGGTGGCAGGGGGCACCGCACACGGCTAAGGAACGATCTCAAGGATCAACTTGTGTGTCTTGGGGTGTCCCCTGCCCCCGTATTTATATGTTGGAGGAGGGGGGGCTGGCCGGCCAAGAGGGGGAGGCGCAGGGGAGTCCTACTCCCACCGGGAGTAGGACTCCTCCCCCCCAATCCTAATCCAATTAGGATTCCCGGGGGGGAAAGAGAGAGAAGGGGGGCCGGCCCCTTATCCTATTCCTAATAGGATTTGGGGAAGGGGGGCGCCGGCCAGCTTGGGCTTTTTCCCTTTTTTCTCTTTTTCCACTAAGGCCCAATAGGCCCATTTGCATCCCGGGGGGGTTCCGGTAACCCTCCCGGTAATCCGGTAAAATCCCGATTTCACCCGGAACGCTTCCGGTGCCCAAACATAGGCTTCTAATATATCAATCTTTACGTCTCGACCATTTCGAGACTCCTCGTCATGTCCGTGATCTCATCCGGGACTCCGAACAACCTTCGGTACATCAAAATGCATAAACTCATAATAACTGTCATCGTAACGTTAAGCGTGCGGACCCTACGGTTCGAGAACAATGTAGACATGACCGAGACACGTCTCCGGTCAATAACCAATAGCGGGACCTGGATGCCCATATTGGCTCCTACATATTCTACGAAGATCTTTATCGGTCAGACCGCATAACAACATACGTTGTTCCCTTTGTCATCGGTATGTTACTTGCCCGAGATTCGATCGTCGGTATCCAATACCTAGTTCAATCTCGTTACTGGCAAGTCTCTTTACTCGTTCCGTAATACATCATCTCATAACTAACATCTTAGTTATTATGCTTGCAAGGCTTATGTGATGTGTATTACCGAGAGGGCCCAGAGATACCTCTCCGACAATCAGAGTGACAAAAACCTAATCTCGAAATACGCCAACCCAACATCTACCATTGGAGACACCTGCAGTACTCCTTTATAATCACCCAGTTACGTTGTGACGTTTGGTAGTACCCAAAGTGTTCCTCCGGTAAACGGGAGTTGCATAATCTCATAGTTATAGGAACATGTATAAGTCATGAAGAAAGCAATAGCAACATACTAAACGATCGGGTGCTAAGCTAATGGAATGGGTCATGTCAATCAGATCATTCAACCAATGATGTGACCTCGTTAATCAAATAACAACTCTTTGTTCATGGTTAGGAAACATAACCATCTTTGATTAACGAGCTAGTCTAGTAGAGGCATACTAGTGACACTTTGTTGGTCTATGTATTCACACATGTATTATGTTTCCGGTTAATACAATTCTAGCATGAATAATAAACATTTATCATGATATGAGGAAATAAATAATAACTTTATTATTGCCTCTAGGGCATATTTCCTTCATCTCTCTCTTGTAGTATAGGCGAAGCCCTGCTACTGTGACGCCCTGCATCCACCACCACGCCGTCGTGCTGCTGGATCATCATCAACCTCTCCTTCCCCCTTGCTGGATCAAGAAGGAGGAGACGTCTCCCGTCCCGTACGTGTGTTGAACGCGGAGGTGCCGTCCGTTCGGCACTTGGTCATCGGTGATTTGGATCACGTCGTGTTCGACTACATCATCCCCGTTCTTTGAACGCTTCCGCACGCGATCTACAAAGGTATGTAGATGCATCTGATGACTCGTTGCTAGATGAACTCCTAGATGGATCTTGGTGAAACGAGTAGGAAAAATTTTTGTTTTCTGCAACGTTCTCCAACACTATCTTCATCCAAATGCGTCTCGAACAGAAAAAACACATGGGGGTTGTGCCACCTCTGGATGTCCAAAAGTGAACGGACTATCGGGTCACCCAAGAGGCCCCGACAGTTCCAACGTATTTGTTTCATTGCTCCCGGCAACCCTCCCCAGAGGAGGACACCGATGTGCCATTTGTTGCATTAGAGGCATCAGATTTCAACCTCTTGTTGTCATGAATCTTTTGGGGAGTACTCAGAAGGGATTTTTCTATCTACTCGCCTCCACTATTTTCAAGCAAATTTACTTTATCTATGACAAAACCAGGAGGGGGAGTTGTAGATGGAGCAACAGATGAGTTAACCCCCCATGTCCTGATTAATGAGACGCTTTCTTGCTGCCGGGACGATGGCGCCCCCTGGCAAAACATTTGCTTGTTCCAGGTCCATATCCACATTCTCTTGAGGGTTAGGGTTGCCCGGGTTTTCCCATGTTTCTGCCATGGCCATCTCCTCTAGCAAAGCCAGCGCTACCGCGGGGAACTCCCCTACCTGGAGGTTCAAAATTTACTAGCAACCATTCACCCCATTCGCACTTCTCTGGTTCATGAATTTCATCACCACATTCAGTCACAACATGTCCAATCAGACCGCAAAAGTCACAGAAATCTGGGAGCTTCTCATACTCCATAGGGTTTTTTTTCTCTCCTTAAGTGTCAACTGAACAAATCTTACGAGTGGTGTATCTAGTTTCAGGAATACTCTTGCACGCAAGTACTTGGAGGGGTACAGCCTTCCCTCATTTACCACCACTTTGAGAGGAGGAACACCAACTTTTGCAGCAATCTTCTCGGCCAATGTTTTCTTTTTCATCAGGCCTTCAAGGATTCCCACAATTCTCGCCCAGACAGGGATTCTGTCTAGCTTATACTGTCGAACGTCCGAGATGCCGTCGTATTCTTCCATCACCACTGTTGCGTTCCAAAAGATCCATGGGCCGCCGCCCATCACACGATTCCAGTCGCCCAAGCAAAAAAATGGAGCCAGGAAGATGTTGCTCTCCTTTGGTTTGAAAGTCACACCTTGCATCGTTGCCCATGCGTTCCGCATCGATTTGAACAGCGAGACATGGCTAAAAGGTTTCTGGGTATGAACCCTAAAAACAGTGATCCATCGAGTTTCCGCCAACAGCTCTTCCACCTCACCTGACAGATCAAGTTCTTCTTCCTCCCCATGGAGGTTTAGGCCCTCAAACCTATCTTCCAACGTCGTCGCACTCGGGCGACTAGTCTAACTTCCACCCGCGTCTCCGCCTATGCCGCCCATAGGCACCTCTCCTCCGGCTGCTCCTGCCATGCAAGCTCTCCTGCGAGCACCATACACACTCAGCCAGAACGATCCCTGGGATCTCAGCTTTGAGGACTAGTAGATCGGACGAGGGAAAAGTATAACCCTAGCGGTCGCCGCTGGGGAATAGGGGAACCCTAGAAAGACCTAGGGGAAAGGCACGGTACTTCCTTCGGTTTGGAAAAACTTGATGATGTTTTTTCATTTGACTACCTACCACCAGCCTCTGTCATCATTCCAAACGTTTGCTATCTCCCTCGCTAGTTACGGCACAAAGCTGGCATGTACATGGTATCTTGATCTTTTGAAAAAGATAAAATCAACAAAAGAAATATATATTCTGACAAGAGACTGATATGAATCTTAAAGTTTTCTTTATCAGGCGTTGGTATGTTTACTACCTTAAGCAGTGTCATCACATCATTGTAGATTGCTCTGTATGTAGGAAATAAGGTAGATATGTGTTTGGAATTTTCATACCTCTTACAGCATCATTGTTGTTTTCAGGATAAGGAGACAATGGACGCCAACCATAAGTTCAGAATACTGAAGTTAAAGAAAAAGGTTCAGGCTACTTAAGTTCAAAATAAAATATCAGACTACTTCTCAGCAGTTAGACTCGATGGATTTCTATTCATAGATATTTACTTTCGTTTCCTTCAAACTCAAGATCAATACACACCAGGAATCAACAACTCAAATACGATGCACTGTAAATCAGAAACTTTTAGGGAGTGTCTAGTTTCCAGACGTGTGTTTTTCAATTCGCTTTAGGTTGGAATTTTTTTTTTTTGCCTAGTCACGTCATGGCACGTGTCTCAGTATTTTCAGCCTGGGCTTGCCATGAAAAATGGACTGTTTTCATTTTAATTTTAGGTTGGATTCCCACCTCGCCTCTTGGATCTTCAAACGAGTGTTTCCGCCAGCGTGTCCTTAACGGGCTGGCTTGCAAACCCGTTACCGCTCAACACAGACAAACAAAAGTAGACTAGAGTTACCGCTCTTGCAAACCCGTTACCGCTCAACACAGACGTGTGTTTTTCAATCCGCTTTAGGTTGGAATTTTTTTTTTTGCCTAGTCACGTCATGGCACGTGTCTCAGTATTTTCAGCCTGGGCTTGCCATGAAAAATGGACTGTTTTCATTTTAATTTTAGGTTGGATTCCCACCTCGCCTCTTGGATCTTCAAACGAGTGTTTCCGCCAGCGTGTCCTTAACGGGCTGGCTTGCAAACCCGTTATCGCTCAACACAAACAAAGCCTTTAGTCCTAAATAAGTTAGGGTAGACTAGAGATGAAACTCATAAAATCTCACAACCAACTCATGGCTCTGGCACATGGATAGCAAGCTTTCACACACCCCTGTCCATAGCTAGCTCTTTGGTGATATTCCAATCCTTCAGATCTTCCTTAACGGACTCTTCCATGTCAAATTCAGTCTACCCCGCCCTCTCTTAACATTCTCCACACGCTTTAGCCGTCCGCTATGCACCGGAGCTTCTGGAGGCCTGGGCTGAATATGCCCAAACCATCTCCCATGTCAAATTCAGACACACAAGCAGATCCTTTCGAATTCAGTCACACAAGCAGATTTTGCACATTATTCTGTAAGACTGTTACATTATGCCTGCAATGAATCCCAAAAATGATGAGAAGACTACACGAAACAGAGAGATGATTGTTGCTATTGACCATATCTACAAGACAGAATGAGATAACTACATGACTGAGACCTGACAAAGCAGATCGCCTCTGGTCACATCGTTGAACGACATCTTTGCATTGCATGGGACGATCCGTGCAGCAAAAAAAGGAAAAGGGTAGAAAATACACACACAAAATGATGAGATACGAAAAGGAGGAAAAAAAGAGAAGAAATGAGTATTTGCGCGAGATTGTTATCACTGATATTTCAAAGTCCCCTGCTAGAAAACCCCCAAATGATGCGCCCGTAGATTAGCAGTTTGCGCAATAAGACATGACTTGGCACTTCATCTGTTGGGCATGATGAAAAAAAGAGATTTGCCAGTCGTACACAAAAAGCAAGAATGCACAAAGAAAATCCCGCGGGCCTTTTCGTGGGGTAGAACATAAGAAGTTTGCTGCTACCGACAACTAAAAAATGAACAAACAGAGGTGGCTTGCCATTCCCCCAAAAAAACTAGACTGCATATACATAACCTAGGTTGATCATACTCTATCTAAAAGAAATATGATTGCTGGGTATACCATAAAAAATGTGAAGCAAAGCATATCTAAAAAATCTGTCTCCACACACTAAGAAAACAACACTAGAACATGATGGTTAACAATAATTGACTATGATCAAGAAAGGATGACTGACCAAAATTATAAAACATGATCAAATTGATAATCTAGATTGACTATGGAACAAGAATAAAAAAGAAAAAGGGTTACAACTTGGCTGCTAGTAGCACTTCTGATACTGAGCATAAAAAACAATAACAAGATGTTTAAGCCCTGTTCGGATACTCTCTGCTCCGCCACAGCAGCTCGCGGAGCGGACGGAGCGCCAGCACAATTGCTGGGAGCGGCTCAGACCGCGCTCCTCGCGCGGAGCGGAGTTAGCAGACGGGAGAGATTCCGAACACCCCTTTAGTTTTTATGATGATCTTCTTGCTTGTATGTGTAGGTTGCTTCACCGTAAAAAAAATATAACATGATGCTAAAAAACACTTGAATAACACAACTAGAAGATAAAGATGTGCTAAATTAAATTTACGGAGCCATCATTTAGAAACAAAACGGATGAAGACTCATTTGCTGCTGCACATGAGATATAAAATATGAGATGCCTAAGAAGCAAGTAGAGAGTGGAAAATAACAAAAACTAAGCGAACAGGGAAGGACCTACTGAACACAGTTTATGCCTTTGGGTACTGAAAACAAGATCAAAATAAGAGACTAGGAAGAGAAGCGGGTAACATGCTAAACAAGACTGAGAAAACTAAAGAGAGATTAGATAAGAAAAATGAAGAATGAAACTAGGAACCTAAGAGACTAAGAAAGAGAGACTGAACAAAATGATGGGAAAATAAAGAAGAGCAAACTGATGAAACTGAGAACCAGAGAACCAGAGAAAAGAGAAAAAAGAGTGAGATCCTTAGGGAATTGGAAAAACTGAAAAACTGAAAGAATGATGAACTAAAAACTGATAAAATACTTATCAAATACTAGTGACAAAGACCTATGAGAAACAGAACCAACGAAGTATGCGAATCATGCCACTCCCTGTTTAAAGAAACCTGACTGATGACTGATACAGAAATGAAAACATGGAGACTGGTACTGAGAACTAAACCCACATGCACATATAGACTGACTGAACATGGAATGAAATAAATTAAACAGAAACAAACTATAATAAGAAAAAATTAGAGACTGAAAACTGAAAATTGATACAAAGAACTAAACCTAAATGGCAAAGGCTAAGTGAAAAAGTAAAACTGAAATAAGCAAGACAACATCACTAAGACTGAAACAAAAACTAAGAAACTGAAGTAAATCTAAAGAAAATGAAGAAAGTGAATGACTAATAAAACTAAGAAACTAAATAATGATGGACTGATCAAAACAAAAACAAAATCCTGATTAAACAATGCATGATAAGAAGTTGCACAAACATGAGCCTGAACCCATAAGGCCAGAGCGCTCTGCCTGAGGTACAACATGCTCATGAGGAGACTGCTCCACATGGCTTCAAAGGGATCGAAGAGTAGAATGAAGTATGAATACATACTAGGAGCAATTGATAGTGCTGAGGAATGGAAAGCAAAATCAAAACGAAGAAACAGAGGAAAATATGTAGCAAGCCAGCTCACTTAGGATAGTTGCAAAAAGTTAGTGTTGAGGGTAACAACGGCCCGATGATAATATTTTACAGTGGCAAATGCTCGATGAATAATCAAATGATGGAACAAATGAAGGTACAAGATAAAGTGATTTACAGAACCCATATTACGCCTTTGACAGCCCTGAGAAGAACAATGAATAATCCAATAAAAAAGAAGAAAATAAGATAACCTGATACAAATGAAATACTCCGGTGCAAAGAAAGAAAATAAGAGGGAGTACACACTGAACGCAACCCTGCCTGCCCCCTGAGTATATCCGCATGCTGAGTAATACACCAGTAACACCACACACATCATGAAGTAGGAGGTAAAAAGATGGCAGCGATAGAAAACTGCAAGTAGACAGAAAATAGTTGAAGCATTACGGACCAAAGAGCGCTAAAAGGGAGTCATTACAGTGGGCAAAACAAGTTTCAGTCTAGAGATTTGTCTGTAACCCCCCCCCCCCCCCCCCCTGTACATCTGCGTTCAGAGTCTAAAAAAATTGATCTGAACGAATGAATATCACTGGGGAATATCTAAGACTAAAATATTACTGAATAAAACAAGGTGAAAACATGATATGCTGACTAATTGCCTATTTCACAGCTAAACTGAATAAAATGGAGAAAATACAGAAAAGTAAAGATGATGGGCTACACAAAACTCAGGAAAAACTAAAACTACACTGATAATCAGTTCACAATTAGTTATGCCATAAAAAAACTGATTATCCCACTCTATTATCCCAAAAACTGATTGCTGAACCTACAAAAACTAATTCCCCCATAATATAATCCAAACTTATTTTGCATAAGATAAAATTATACAAACAACATCCCCAACGAGTATAAAACCTGATTCCCTGAACCTACAAAAGTGATTATCCCATACTACTATCCCTGACTTATCCTGCATAAGATCTCGCTGCAGAAACGAAAAACTAAAATGAAGAAAACTAAACTGACACATCCATCAGGGCCTGCAGTTTTACAAAAAAATAGGATATTCTAATGCAAAGAAGCGCTGAAACAGCGTCTCATTATCGCATTTAAGGAGCGATGCAGTTTCAGCTACCTTACAGTTTTTACTAACATACGATGGCTCTAAAAAATGAAAACAAATCTGGTTAACAGTACCACACACAGCTGATTACATCAGTACAAAAGCTTTTAGTGCTTTAACAAACAGTAGTTCTAGCAATAAAAATGATTTGGAAGCATGACTATAGCTAATTAGATCAGTAAAAACGCAATTCGCAGCAACAGGAGCAACACATATATGGAAAATATAAGAAATCGGCCCCTTCTCCCCAATCAGACGCGTTGAACACGCAGAATTTCAGAAACGATTTGCCAAGTGCTATTCCGGTGCTATGCTATCGCATGAAAATTGCTAGCCCACCACAGATGACAACAGCCTTCAAAAATGGAACTGAGATCTGAGTAAACACGATGCACGCATAGACGAAGAAAAAGAAAAGAGGAAAAATTAGCTACTGGGCACAAATTAGACAGAGGAAGGCGAAGGGGCAAATCAGGCAATACCTTCCGTCCGACCGGAGACCACTACTGCTACCCCACGCCCACACCCACCCACTCACTGACGGCGGCAGAGCTCCGGAGAACTCCTGTCCAAACCAACACCCCTCTTGCCTCCCGCCGTTCCCGGACAGCGCGCCTCCCTCCTACCAGCGCTGCTCGTCGGCAGCTCACCGCAGTCCATGGCCGCTAGCCAACTCCTACCACTGATTCACGAGCGAGACGCCGCTTCCTCCCTGTTTCCACAACCCAGCCCCATTCCAATCCCCTCCTCAGCTAAGCAAAATCCGGCAAAAAAAATGAGCAGGCAGCGCGGGACGACGGGCGGGGCCCAAAATGAGCGATCCGCAAATCCGGAAACAAAAAGAAGCCCAACAACAACAAACAAAGCCCCAGACTCGCACGCACAGAACACAGAGCAGCACTGAGATTCATACGGAATGAACGGCCCAAAAAATGACCTGAAGCGAAATTAAAAACAGACGGCTGAAAAATAGTAAAACTGAACTTTTAATACAGCTTTAGATGTTAAAAACAAGCATCAACAATACCAGAGCATCGAACTGATTAGACGCAGGCGTTGACAATGACCATCCAGGTTATCCATACAGCAAACCAGATCACATGTATTTCTAAGCTTTCTGACCAAGAAAGAATCTCTAACTTAGCACGAAGAACAAAATTAGGCCACCTCCATTTCTGCACTTCCAGAATCATCAAGTGCCCAGCTTGATCACAAGCGCCATCGTTGTCAGTTGTCACAATCTACCTGAATTTCTTACGATTGCAACAAAATATTCAGCAATGTGATAGACAATTAGACATGATACTACTAAGCAACATGGTAACAAGTTTACCGGAAAGGGTGTTGTCCGAGCAGGCAGCCCAGGGCGGCGTGAGCTGCCTCTTGGCCCGGGCGACCGAGCCGGCGTGCTGCACCAGCACCGCGCAGCCCGGGAACCGCATGCCCGCCTTGGCGCCGATCCCCTCGCACACCAGGCACAGGAACCACCCCGTCCCCCTCGCTCCGCCTCGTAGAATCCCCTCAGGCTCAGAGCCCGCGTCCCTAGGCCCTGTCGGCGGAGGGTTCCGCTGGAGGGCCCCAGATCCAGGAGGCGGAGGGCGCGGCGGCCGCGGGCGAGGACGGGTCACGCGGCCCGGGCCTGTCTTCGGGTGGCGCGCAGGGGGCGGAGGCGGCAGCCGGGGCACCGAGGGGCTCCCACTGGGCGAGCGCGAGGGCGAGGGTGTCCTCCCGCTTCCGCTGCCGCTTGCGCTCGCGCTTCTCCTCCTTGTGCTTGCGGCGCTCGCGCTTCTCCTCCTTGCGCTTGCGGCGCTCGCGCTTCTCCTCCTTGCGCTTGCGGCGCTCCCGCTTCTGCTCCTTGCGCTGCTCCTTGCGCTCCCGCTTCTGCTCCTTGCGCTGCCGCTTGAACTCCCGCTTCTGCGCCTTGCGCTTGTGGCGCTCCTCGCGCTTGAAGGCCGTGGTCTTGGCTGCCCGGAGGCAGGGTTTGTGGCTATGGCTCGGAGCGGGGGGCAGGAGGGAGACGTCGGGGTCGGGGTCGGGGTCGGGCTCAGACACCATTGCCCTGGCGGCGGCGCGCGAGATCTGGGTAAGCGTGTGGGGTGGGTAGGTGCAGGATGAACGAACCACCGCCCGCGATTTTGATTGTGTCGGCCAAACCGCCCGTGCTTCGCCGGCCGGTCGAGAAGGGGATCAGCTATTCATCGCGCTGGGGCGCTGAGGTCGGGTGTGTCGATCCAAGAAAAAAGGGGGGCTTCGAGTCAAAGATAATCTCTCTCCTGGCTAAGGCCAGTCATAGTGGGAGTAACTTAGGCCCTTCTCAGTGCTCCATCGTGAATGGATGCTAAGTATGTCACATAAGCAAAAAAATGATATGGCACAACATTTAAGGAGAGAAGAGAGTACTTTGGTGATCCCAGGAAGAACCAAAGCCAAACGCGAGAACCTAGGCAAACCACTTAAATGAAACAATTTGACCAATGCATGAAAGACTTTAGGTGCTAACTCATTAAATAAAGTGTGTTTAGCAACAACAAGTTAAGCACCTATGCATTGAGGAGTTGAGTTGCTAAGATATTTAATGTACTTAGCACCTCATCTGAGCACATTTGCATTGGAAGAGGTCTTAGAGGGTGTTTCCAGGGATTTATTGGTCTAGGGACTTAAATAAGTCTCTATAAGTCCCATCTAAACCAAACAGGAGGGACTTATAGGGACTTAAAGTGGGCATTTGGGACTTATGAAATACTCCCTCCGTTCCTAAATACTTGTCTTTCTAGGCCTTTCAACAAGTGACTACATACGGAGCAAAATGAGTGAATCTACACTCTAAAATATGTCTACATACATCCGTATGTACTAGTCATTTGAAATATCTAGAAAGACAAATGTTTAGGAACGGAGGGAGTAAGACTCTCAAGGAGGGACTTATAGGGACTTATAGTTGTAATATGATCTTATAGAGACTTATAAGTCTCAGGAACAAAACAGATAGGGACTTTTTTGGGACTTGAGACTTATAAGTTGAGACTAAAAAAAGTCCTAGACTTATAAACCAAACAGGGCCTTAGCTAGTAACATAGCGCACTCCAAGAAAATCTTGCTTATGTGGCAAGTAGTTAATGAGAAGTAGTAACATAATATGTTACTGTAACATAACGCTTTTCAATACAAGATGAGTCTACAAGCTAATAAATGAAGTCATTTATGACACTAGTATTATGTTATTTTGCACTATGAAGATAGTAATTTAGACTAGTGTCATATGCATGACATTAGTATAAGTTACTCCCCACTATGACTAGCCTAAATGGTGGTGGAAGTGATACGGGGGATGGCCTCTGACAAGAGGTGAATAGAGCGTATCCGGAATCAAATGAATAGAGCGTATTCGGAATCAAATGATCGATTACTCTTGTCGATGGTTACAGCGACTTTATACAATCTGAAGAGACACGACGATCCAGAAACGAGGGATGAAATCCGAAAATGGGCTGGCCCCTACCAATACCCAGCTCGTGAGGAGGTACGCGCCAGGTCGCTCACTGGCGCCCCGCACACAAAATATGAGGCGTTGTCGAGAAGCAGACGTGCCTAGCTCGTCATGGGGCTAAACGGGTTGTGCCTAGCCCGCTGCAAGTTTGAGGCCATGCCTGGGCCGCGAGGTGTGTGCCAGCCCGGCTCGGCACATTTGGTAGGTGGGCCAGCCCAGGCATGGCCCACCCGGCTTGAAACATTGAGCATGCAGTTCTCGGATAAGACCATCCCGACGTAGTACAATTTCAAGGAGCAGTAGAAACCCAACTTCAAATAAGATAGAAGACGGAGTAGAGACAAATTACATGCGATTACCTTTTTAAAGTGCCCCACGCACATATTGTTTCGATCATAGATACTTACTCCTTCGAGATCGAGCGACCAAAAAAGCCCTACACGCTCGTTCCTCTCTGCTGCCAATCCTAGAAGACGGGCATTCTGCCGCCATGTCGTCGTCGATCAGCTGGCCGACGCGCTGTCACCAGTCTCCGCTCTCGGTCGACGCCATCCTTCCTCCATCCTCCCACCTCCTAGCTCAAGGTGAGTTGCCCCTCCCCCTACCTCTCTCTATTCAAATCTATGATAGGCTTCAGCCTCACTTTCTGGGCAACCAACCCAGCTGGAGCTAGAGCAACCAATGTTGTTGAACGCTCCTGACTCCCGTGGGAAGCTGACTAGCACTGGCACCCTCGAGAAGCTGGCTACGCGAGAAGCCAGCGAGTTTTCGAACAAAAACTTAGGGTACCAACTACCAAGCGACAATGGAGCAAGCCATAGAAGGTGAAATTTGCTACCAAACTGAAGAACTATGCGTGATGTCTTGCTTGGAATTCAATTTCAACTGAAGTTGTTCGCCAACATCGAAGTACGGCAGAGACATCGGTGTTTCAGATATGTAATGCTCATGAAGATACTTGGAAACATGCCCGTGTTGAGTGCAACATGGAGAAAAGTGTTTGGTCTTTGGTTGATGAGTTAGTCGAACACTTGATCGCGTGCAGGTTGGGAGACGCACGATTGTGGTTAGTCGAACTGAAGGAAATATGCTCTAGGCAATAATAAAGTTGTTATTTATATTTCCTTATATCATGATAAATGTTTATTATTCATGCTAGAATTGTATTAACCGGAAACTTAGTACATGTGTGAATACATAGACAAACAGAATGTCATTAGTATGCCTCTAATTGACTAGCTCGTTGAATCAATGATGGTTATGTGTCCTAACCATAGACATGAGTTGTCATTTGATTAATGGGATCACATCATTAGAGAATGATGTGATTGACTTGACCCATCTGTTAGCTTAGCACGATGATCGTTTAGTTTGTTGATATTGCTTTCTCCATAACTTATACATGTTCCTATGACTATGAGATCATGCCACTCCCGAATATCGAAGGAACACTTAGTGTGCTATCAAACGTCACAACGTAACTGGGTGACTATAAAGATGCTCTACAGGTGTCTCTGATGGTGTTTGTTGAGTTGGCATAGATCAAGATTAGGATTTGTCACTCCGAGTATAGGAGAGGTATCTCTGGCCCTCTCGGTAATGCACATCACTATAAGCCTTACAAGCAATGTGACTAATGAGTTAGTTACGGGATGATGCATTACAAAACAAGTAAAGAGACTTGCCAGTAACGAAATTGAACTATGTATTGAGATACCAACGATCGAATCTCGGACAAGTAACATACCGATGACAAAAGGAACAACGTATATCGTTATGCGATTTGACCGATAAAGATCTTCGTAGAATATGTGGGAGCCAACATGAACATATAGGTTTAGCTATTGGTTATTGACCGGAGACGTGTCTCAGTCATGTCTACATAGTTCTCGAACCCGTAGAGTCCGCACGCATAACGTTCGGTGACGATCGGTATTATGAGTTTATGTATTTTGATGTACCGAAGATAGTTCGTAGTCTCGGATATGATCACGGACATGACGAGGAGTCTCGAAATGGTCGATACATAAAGATTGATATATTGGATGACTATATTCGGACACCGGATGAGTTTCGGGGGTCACCGGATAATTATCGGACTACCGGGGGGTTATCGGAACCCCCGGGGGAACTAATGGGCCGCATGGGCCTTAGTGGAGAGAGAGAGGGCCGGCCAAGCCAGGGCCGCACGCCCCCTCCCCTCTAGTTCGAATTGGACTAGGGAAGGGGGGCGGCGCTCCCCTTTCCTTCTCTTCTCTCCCTCTCCTTCCTTTCCCCTTCCTCCTCCTAGTAGGACTAGGAAAGGGGAGTCCTACTCCTACTAGGAGGAGGACGACTCCTCTCCTGGCGTGCCCCAAGGGCCGGCCGGCCTCCCCCTTTCTCCTTTATATACGGGGGCAGAGGGGCACCCTAGAACACACAAGTTGATCATTGATCCCTTAGGCGTGTGCGGTGCCCCCCTACCATAATCCACCTCGGTCATATCATCGTAGTGCTTAGGCGAAGCCCTGCGACGGTAGCATCATCATCACCGTCATCATGCCATCGTGCCGATGAAGTTCTCCCTCGACACTCAGCTGGATCGAGAGTTCGTGGGACGTCACCGAGCTGAACGTGTGCAGATCACGGAGGTGCCGTACTTTCGGTACTAGGATCGGTCGGATCGTGAAGACGTACGACTACATCAACCGCGTTGTCATAACGCTTCCGCTTACGGTCTACGAGGGTACGTGGACAACACTCTTCCCCTCTCGTTGCTATGCATCACCATGATAGATCTTGCGTGTGCGTAGGATTTTTTTTGAAATTACTGCCTCCCAATGATGGCATCCGAGCCAGGTCTATGCGTAGATGTTATATGCATGAGTAGAACACAAAGGAGTTGCGGGCGTGGGCATATACATATTGCTTGTCGTCACTAGTTGATTCTTGATTCAGCGGTATTGTTGGATGAAGTGGCCCAGACCAACATTACGCGTACGCTTACACGAGACTGGTTCTACCAACGTGCTTCGCACACAGGTGGCTGGTGGGTGTCAGTTTCTCCAACTTTAGTTGAATCAGATTCAATGAACAGGGTTCTTTCTGAATATCAAAAAGCAATCATTATACCGCGTTGTGGTTTTTGATGCGTAGGTAAGAACGGTTCTTGCTCAGCCCATGGCAGCCACGTAAAACTTGCAACAACAAAGTAGAGGACGTCTAACTTGTTTTTGCGGGGGCATGTTGTGATGTGATATGGTCAAGACATGATTTTATTGTATGAGATGATCATGTTTTGTAACACAATTGTCGGCAACTGGCAGGAGCCATATGGTTGTCACTTTATTGTATGAAATGCAATCGACATGTAATTGCTTTACTTTATCACTAAGCGGTAGCGATAGTCGTAGAAGCAATAGTTGGTGAGACGATAACGATGCTTCGATGGAGATCAAGGTGTCAAGCCGATGACAATGGTGATCATGACAGTGCTTTGGAGATGGAGATCAAAGGCACAAGATGATGATGGACATATCATATCACTCATATTGATTGCATGTGATGTTTATCCTTTATGCATCTTATTTTGCTTAGTTCAGCGGTAGCATTATAAGATGATCTCTCACTAAATTTCAAGGTATAAGTGTTCTCCCTGAGTATGCACCTTTGCTACAGTTCGTCGTGCCGAGACACCACGTGATGATCAAGTGTGATAAGCTCTACGTTCACTGATACGTCTCCAACGTATCTATAATTTTTTTATTGTTCCATGCTATTATATATTCTGTTTTGGATGTTTAATGGGCTTATTTATACACTTTTATATTATTTTTGGGACTAACCTATTAACCGGAGGCCCAGCCTAAATTGTTGTTTTTTTGCCTATTTCAGTGTTTCACAAAAAAAGAATATCAAACGGAGTCCAAACGGAATGAAACCTTCGGGGGCGTGATTTTTGGAACAAACATGATCCAGAGGACTTGGAGTGGACGTCAAGCAACCAACGAGGAAGCCACGAGGCAGGGGCGCGCCTACCCCCCTGAGCGCGCCCTCCACCCTCGTGGGCCCTTCGTGGCTCGACCGACCTACTTCTTCCTCCTATATATACCTATGTACCTTGAAAACATCGCAGAGCACCACGAAAACCTAATTCCACCGCCGCAACCTTCTGTACCCAAGAGATCCCATCTTGGGGCCTTTTCCGGAGCTCCGCCGGAGGGGCATCGATCACGGAGGGCCTCTACATCAACTCCATGGCCTCTCTGGTGATGTGTGAGTAGTTTACTTCAGACCTTCCAGTCCATAGTTATTAGCTAGATGGCTTCTTCTCTCTCTTTGGATCTCAATACAATATTCTCCTCGATCTTCTTGGAGATCTATTCGATGTAACTCTTTTTGCGGTGTGTTTGTCGAGATCCGATGAATTGTGGGTTTATGATCAAGATTATCTATGAACAATATTTGAATCTTCTCTGAATTATTTTATGTGTGATTGGTTATCTTTGCAAGTCTCTTCGAATTATTAGTTTGGTTTGGCCTACTAGATTGATCTTTCTTGCAATGGGAGAAGTACTTAGCTTTGGGTTCAATCTTGTGGTGCTCGATCCCAGTGATAGTAGGGGAAACAACACGTATTGTATTGTTGCCATCGAGGATAAAAATATGGGGTTTATATCATATTGCATGAGTTTATCCCTCTACATCATGTCATCTTGCTTAAAGCGTTACTCTGTTCTTATGAACTTAATACTCTAGATGCATGTTGGATAGCGGTCGATGTGTGGAGTAATAGTAGTAGATGCAGGCAAGAGTGGGTCTACTTGTCACGGATGTGATGCCTATATACATGATCATACCTACATATTTGTCACAGCCCTAGCTTTGGCCTTGCTTGTCATCGCATCATCATCTTGCATCATGTTTAAATTTCTCAGAAACTTGAAATGGGGACTGACCAAACCCCTAGCATTAAAGGAATGCACTAGGTTCACCTAAAATATTTTCAGTAAATCCAAATGGCTTTCAAAAATGTTCATCATTTATGGAAAATGTTGTAAACAGTAACCAGAGGTGATGCACATTTTTCCATGACATATTTGGGCTCTGAATTAAATCATACTCTATTTGCATTTGGGCATTTAAATACTACAAAATATTTTAAATGCTCAAATAATCATAAACTAAAATGTTTACTGTTGGATATATTCTAAACAGTAGCCGTGATTAGTTTCATGATTTTTGGAAATGCCCTGGCATTTTTAATAAAGCCCTAAAGTCTACAGAATAATAGAAAACAAGAAATAAGAGAGAGAGAGAGAGAGAGAGAGAAGAATTACTTGGACCACCTACCTGTAGCCGGCTTAGCCCACCTAGCGCCTCCTGTCGCCTTCCTCCTACTAGTAGGAGCAGCTGTGTGCTCGCACGCGCGCGGCCGAGGAGGCCAGCTCCTCCCTGCCTGTCTGCCCCCTCCCCGACGCGTCTGGACGTCGCCACACGACCCCCCTGGCCCCTCTCACTCTTCCCCGTGTCCATCCCCTCCTCTATCCCTCTCTACCGAGCGCAACCGAGTGAGCTCATCGCCGTCGGCGCCGTTTACGCGGCCACAACCACCCCCTTGCTCCCCTGACCAGTCCAAGAGCTCCGGGACGTCTTCCTCGTCCTCTCCACCAAGCCATGGAACTACGGACGCGCCACAACGTCGCCAGCATCGTCGTTTCCATTGTCGGCCACTGTGGATCCTCGCCGTCGATTCGAGAGCTACCAGACGTCCCCGAGCCCGCTAACCATCCATGTAGCTCCGCGGTGAGCCGCTGGCCCGATTCCCCCTTGCCCCGTCGTCCCTAGCATCCTGTAGCTGCCGTCCCCATGAGCTCCGAAGCTCGCCGCCGTCAGGCCTCATCGCCATCGCGGCCAGAGCTAGCTATGACCGCAACCGAGCACTGCAACATGCTCAGCACGCCGTCACGAGTCCATAGCACCCACCCTCTGTTCCTGCCGTGCGCTGCAACACCGTTCTCGCTGAGGTCCGAACTCCGGCCACCGCAGCTGTCGTCGTCGCCGTCGTTCCTGGCCTCCCCGCACCCAACCGCTTGCACCACTGGATGCGGCACCCATCCAGCTCGCCGTAGAATCCAACCGCGCCCTAAACGGTGCCCTGTAGCGTGAACCCGACGCGTCTCCGCCGTCCGTTGATTGTCGCCGGCCAAACTCCGGCGTGCCGACGTGGCCGTGTGATTAGTGCTAATCACTGCCAGCTAACCAACCTATAGTCACTGACTAGTGGGCCCAGCACCCTAATAGTTTTAACTTAATCACTAATTAGAGCAAGTGCCACTGACATGGGGGCCCAGGCCTTAACTAATCTAGATTAGGTTTAGTTTAATTTTAATTAACTCTGTTAGTTAACCGTGTCACTGACGTATGGACCCCACACGTCAGGTTTGACCTGGACCGAGCTGTTGACCTGCTGACGTCACTGTGAGGTCATGCTGACACAATAACTCTTTTCTGGAATTTAAATAAGTCTTAAAATGATTTATTTATTTCAGAAAATATCCAAAACTTTGAAAAATCATAGAAATTCAACCGTAGCTCAGAATGAAATAATTTATATATGAAAAATTATCAGAAAAATCCAATCTATCCATTCATGCTATTTCCATGCATGTTTGAGCAACTTATGCCTGTTGATCAGGTCAAATCAAATGTTGGCATTTAAATAATCACATGTGGAGTTTGAATTTGAACCTTTGGTTCAAACCAACTTCATTTAAATCATTGCTAGTTGCATTAGCTCAAATAACAGCATATTGCCATGTCATGATCATGCATCGCATTGATTGTGTTCTTCCTTGTTTGCCAGTAATTGTCCCCTCTCAGTAGACGACGTTCCGACAATGAGATCAATGACACCGATGAAGAACTATACTACCTTCAGAAGTGCCATGCAAGCAAAACCCCCTTGTTCATTCCGATACAATCCCACTCTCTCGCTCCTGCTCTCTCTTACTGCATTAGGACAACAATGATTCAACTGTTACATGCTGCGGTAGTTGAACCCCTTTCCTTTGCATGACCTGTCATTGCCACAGTAAATAGATGAAACCCACTAGCATGAGTAGGAGTTGTTTGAGCCCTGGTGTGCCTACTCATTTATACTTGTTTGTCATGCCTGCTATTGCTTAGAGTTGAGTCACGTGCGATTCATCGGGGATGAATTAGAGGTGTGAGAACATTTCCTACTGTTGTGAGCTAAGTGTGTGAACACAATTTGGTAAAGGTATCAGTGAGAGGCCATGTAGGAGTACATGGTGGGTTGTCTCATTGAAGCCGTCCTCAGGAACTGAGTTATGTGTTTGTGATCCATGAATAGCTACTACCACGCATTGGAATGCTTAAGTGCCCCTCTCGACTTATTAATCAACCTAATCTCTGTCCAGGAGTTGCAACTAGTTTCTGGTGTTTGTAGGTTGTGTTAGTAGTCTACCAAGTGGTACCCGGTACAGGTGGGCTTGGGATAGACTAGGCACCATGGCACGGTGTACCAAGCGTAGATCCATCCGTCGAGGTGGGCTTGGGAACCCCGCACACATCGTTTGGGGCTGTGAGCGACACCCCGGACGGATCTCCTTGCGGATGGAACCCAAATAGGCGATAAACCTAGACTAGAGACTTGTTGGTTAGTCAGGTCGTGGCCGACTCCCTCGCCAGGCTTCCGCTTGAAGGTTGCCGAGATACACGATGTGTACATGGTGGTAAGTGGCGAGAGCGTGTGTGAAGAAGTACACCCCTGCAGGGTTAACATCATCTATTCGAATAGCCGTGTCTGTGGAAAAGGACTTCTGGGTTACCTGTACAGTTCATAGACAAGTGAAAGTGGATACTCTAAAATGCGCAAGATAAGTGTGACTGCTATGGATGGCCTTCTCGTAGGGAGAAGGGAGTGGATCCATAGTGGTGTATTGATATGGTGAATATGTGGACTCGTTTGCGCCACCTCAAAAGAGTTACTTGCAGTCATAGTTTAGGATAGCCACTGAGTCAAAGCTAGCTTACTGCAGTCAAACTCCACCACCCCCCTTTGTTGATACTGATGCATATGTAGCAAGTTCTGATGTAAGTCTTGCTGGGTACATTTGTACTCATGTTTGCCTATTTTATGTTTTGCAGAGAGACGCCAGTCTCGCTAGTAGTTCCATGTGGACTTCGACGTTTAGCTTGATACCTCAGCTACGATCTTGTGCCCTCGGCAGGATCTGGTAGATAGTTAGGCTTCTCAGCCTTTTTCATTTGTAGATGTCTGTACTCAGACATGTTAAGCTTCCGCATGTGCTTTGAGTTGTATGCTCTGAATGTTGGGTCATGAGACCCATTTTTGTAATATCTCGCTCCTCGGAGCCTAATGAATAAATACTTGAGTCGTGGAGTTATGCTGTGATGCCATGTTGTATTTACACATATCGAGCATATTGTGTGCATGATTGAAATGCTTGGTATGTGTGGGATTTGACAACCTAGTTGTTTATCCTTGGTAGCCTCTCTTATGGGGAAATGTAGTCTTGTGCTTCCATGAGCCATAGTAGTCCGCTACAGCCCGGTTCACTAGAGTCCTGCTAGCCCAGCACTACTGCTCCGGAACACTTGACTGGTCGGCATGTGATTCACTTCGTTCCTGTGTCTGTCCCTTCGAGGAAATGTCACGCGGTGACATCCGGAGTCCTGCCTAGCCTGCTACAGCCCGGTTCACCGGAGTCCTGTTAGCCCAGTGCTGCAGCCCGGATTCGCACGCTGCTGACCGACATACTCGATGTTGATTCATGTATGCCTGTCCCCGTAAGCTAGTGCCACTTTGGGTTCACGACTAGTCATGTCGGCCCGGATTCTCTGTCATATGGATGCTAGCGACACTATCATATACGTGAGCCAAAAGGCGCAAATGGTCCCGGGCCATGGTAAGGTGACACCCGTGGGAATACCGTGCGTGAGGCCTTAAAGTGATATGAGGTGTTACCGGCTAGATCGATGTGACTTGGAATCGGGGTCCTGACAGCTTTGGTATCAGAGCCTCACTGCCTATAGGATTACCAAGCCAAGCTAGTCGAAGTTGAGTCTATAAATGTTTTAGTTATATAAGGGAATTGATTGTGGAAGGGAACATAAGGATATTTTTACTCCTTTACCTTATGCCCTTCTGATCTGAGTCAACCTCTTCTTTTCTACGGGGTTAAGGAACTAGATTTCTCATCTTTCTATCAGGATCATGTGTTACTAATCCGTAGATTTATAGGATTGATGGATTCAAGCCCCAGTTCAATTCCTACTACTTCCGTGTGTTGTTAGTTGATCTCGGAATCTTGTTATTGTGATGTTGAGTGGTTATGCCACCATTTTTGCAGGATGTCTCAAATCTTTTTGAGCATTTACAACCGTTATGTTGTCCGAGTCATCCCAGGTCTCTAAATAGTCTGATGCATTTGCAAATTCCTTCTTTCCATTCTCAATGTTCCTTTGGGCCAGATTAACCACACTAATCGTCGAGTTGAGGTACTTCATTGCCTCGGCATATATGTTGAAACCGTTATTATGACTCTAGGCATCCTGGAGAACCGCCCACTAATCTAACAATGCTTTGTATCCCCAGTGTGATGATTCTGGCCATTGTTCTTGAAAGCATCCTGTGATGCCATTTAGTTAGTAGGCATTCTATTTCTGGGTTTTTGAGCCCAAGTTTCACTCTACTTACCTCTTGTTGATAGTGTTGCTAGTTCCTTTACGATATTAGTAACCCTTGCAATAGTCCTCGAGGTCCGTGGTATTTCCTTCTTCCAAATACCATGAACCATTCTTGGCGGAAGTTCTTTTAACCAAAAGATCACAGCCAGAGTGCTCTTGACGAGTTCTCCATTCTATATTGTGACTCTGCCAATTCTACCTCTCCGCATGGATTATCCGGAAGAAATGTTGAGCTTTGCTCGACATACTAATCTATGCATCCACAACTCAGAAAGATATATGTTCCTTGAGTTGTTACTCTTCACTTTTATTCCGACCATTGTCTATCAATCGATAGTCTAGAGTATGTGTGCATTCATTCATCGATGCGTATTATTCTTGTGGTCCGTCAAGCCATCCTATTCAGAATGACTAGGAGAAACAAACTCCAGTACCTCGTCCATTTCCAGGATTGGGTCAAAGTAGTTGTGCTCTGTAGATCAAATGCCAATCCAGCTTTTGCTCTGTTCTACCTCAGAGTATTACCCCGTTTATGTCAGGATTGTCATAAGAATTGCACCATCTCTCATGAACTCTTGGTGCAGTGATACTTCTTGCCATCATTTTTCATTCCTCGGTTCCGTGTTGTTGCAACCAGAATATCGACAAGTGAACCATGATGTGTGAAATCAATACTCCTAGCAACTAGTTGCTTGGTAGTAATTGGACAATATTCTCATTCTTAGCGTGTTGGTTACTGAATCATCATTCTAAGATAGATTGTGCTACCTAGCCCTTATTTTTGGTGCACTCTTCGATCAATGAGTTAGGATTATTCAATCCCTTGCTTATTTGACCATATCGTCTTGCTCTGAAAAGCAAGATTGTTCTCGAGCCTAGTAACATATCGGTGGTTCGTGATGTTCCGAATATCTTCTCAGAAGTATTACCAGGTTGTCACCTGACCGCTATGTTGAGTTTGTGATCATGTTGGTTTTCCTCCAAACCACCCATTCTCCAAGAATCTGTGTTGGATACCCCTGAGCTAGTTGGTTAAGCCAAACAACAACTTGGAGAGTTGGAAGATAAAAGCTTGTCTGACTTAGTTCATGTTAAGGGATAGCTCTTTGTATACGTGTGTTGAAGAAAGATGATATCTCCATTGATTGGTCCTCGTGATCAGTTGTTGGATCTATTGCCTTGTCAAAACTTTGAGTTGAGTATGGGCTATCATCAAGTCAAATCAGAACCAACGATGTTCGTAATGTTGTCTTACTCGTGGTTGATCCCTCGAGCATACACCATTACATCTTTTGGTCTGACCAATGCTATCACCGTGTTCACATGATGGTGGAAGTCCAGTGATATGGAAATTCCGATGAGTTGTTGTTGAGCCCATCAGCAGCATTTTGTCTCCCCCATGATGCATGTTGAAAACCAACCTAGTGTTGGAAACTTTGTAAGCAATGCCCTCGTGTTTTGTTCATGAAGCTTATGCTTGGATGGAAGAAGTGACTTCCTCGAATTCATGTGCATTTGGTGCAAGTTGCCGCTGTGATGTTCGAGAAAGATTGTTTTTGTTTCCTCTAGTACCATCCCAAGCTAGTCATGCATGTGTGAGGTATGCTATGGTTTGACAGGCTCGCTACCTCCGTTCCATATGTATCTCCTAGTACACCAAGCCACTGACTGAGTTATTCAAGGAGAAGAAGTTCCTTCCTAAGAGCAAGACTTATGTTAGGATCTTGATATCCTCGATGATGGTTCCTTACCAAAACTCAGTAGTGTTTTATTGTAAGACTACTACATGGTCATGCTTGTCTAGGACAATGTGTTCACATTTATGTAGCAGAACTAGGTCATGTTTTGGAGCTTGCTATCGTAGTTCATCTCCCGAGAATCTCGCAACACCATCTCATCGATTTGTGTTGCAATCTTTCATTTTTCTCTCTAGACTGGATGAGTCCGCAATATCCTGACACCAACCAGATCTGAATCTCAGGCAGATATGATGGTTGGAACATTCCCAACATCTACATTTTGTTCCCAGCTTGCACCGCCATTGTGCCAATTTCCATGGGCTGCCCCCTCAGTAATTGTTGTTTAGGATCATCTTCAAAAGTGGTCCTACCATGGGTTCCATCCATTTCCGATGATAAACAAAATCATCCATCGCGTTGTCTTCAACAAGGTAGTCCACATCATCCATTCTAGTCCGATTATGTCATTCTTTTGAACTCCTTCAAACGATCGTTTGTGAATTTCCTTAGGCTGGTATAGAGAGTTCCGATGGTCTCTGTATCAAAAGTAATTCTTTTTGCCACTTAAGGGATAATTCCACGAGTCACCCCCTCTAAGATGTCTCGTTATGGTATCATGGCAAATCAACTCCTTGCTACGTTGACAACCGATCACCACCTCCTTAAGTGTGAAATTGTTGTCTACCTAGTGAACCTTCATCATCCGCTTCACTCCATCCCTTTGGATGTATGTTTGGTGCCTCAGCTCGAGAGATGTTTCTACGTCTCATTCCGTGAGTTGATCTTGTGATCATTAGGATGATCCATCCATGTAGACATGTCTTGCTCTTTTGTCCTCGTGTTGGATGAAGATCTCGAAAGCAAAGACGTCAAGATCGACTTGAGTTATCAGATCAACATCCTCAATAAAGACATTTGGATCGTGAAGAATGTGTTAACTTGTGTCCCTCTATCTTCTTACCTCACGACTTGAAACTCGGGACGAGATTCTTGTTTAGTGGGGGTGAGTTGTCACAGCCCTAGCTTTGGCCTTGCTTGTCATTGCATCATCATCTTGCATCATGTTTAAATTTCTCAAAAACTTGAAATGGGGACTGACCAAACCCCTAGCATCAAAGGAATGCACTAGGTTCACCTAAAATATTTTCAGTAAATCCAAATGGCTTTCAAAAATGTTCATCATTTATGGAAAATGTTGTAAACAGTAACCAGAGGTGATGCACATTTTTCCATGACATATTTGGGCTCTGAATTAAATCATACTCTATTTGCATTTGGGCATTTAAATACTACAAAATATTTTAAATGCTCAAATAATCATAAACTAAAATGTTTATTGTTGGATATATTCTAAACAGTAGCCATGATTAGTTTCATGATTTTTGGAAATGCCCTGGCATTTTTAATAAAGCCCTAAAGTCTACAGAATAATAGAAAACAAGAAATAAGAGAGAGAGAGAGAGAGAAGAATTACCTGGCCCACCTACCTGTAGTCGGCCCAGCTCACTGGCCCAGCCCACCTGGCGCCTCTTGTCGCCTTCCTCCTGCCAGTAGGAGCAGCTGCGTGCTTGCACGCGCGCGGCCGAGGAGGCTAGCTCCTGCCTGCCTGCCTACCCCTCCCCGACACGTCTGGACATCGCCACGCGACCCCCCTGGCCCCTCTCACTCTTCCCCGTGTCCATCCCCTCCTCTATCCCTCTCTACCGAGCGCAACCGAGCGAGTTCGTCGCCGCCGACGCCGTTTACCGTGGCCACAGCCACCCCCTTGCTCCCCTGACCTGTCCAAGAGCTCCAGGACGTCTTCCTCATCCTCTCCACCAAGCCATGGAACTACGGACGCGCCACAATGTCGCCAGCATCATCGTTTCCATCACCGGTCACCGTGGATCCTCGCCGTCGATTTGAGAGCTACCGGACGTCCCCGAGCCCGCTAACCATCCCTGCAGCTCCGCGGTGAGCCGCTGGCCCGATTCCCCCTTGCCCCGTCGTCCCTAGCATCCTGTATCTGCCATCCCCATGAGCTCTGAAGCTCACCGCCGTCAGGCCTCATCGCCGCCTGAAAGTGCATTATATCGACTAGAGGGGGGGTGAATAGGTGATTTTTATTAAAGTCTTCAAAGCATGGAAGTTTCGAAGACAAACGATAGAAATAAACCTATTACCATGCAGCGGAAGTTAGACTACACTAGATAAACCATAGTCATGTATTCAATGAAGTGAAAGGACAATGACTAGTAGTAGCTAGGTAGTAAGGATCAGGCAGGAAGATATTAAGAAGCCAAACGGATGACACAGTTACTCAGTGAAGACAAAAGATAGAGCAAACATACAATGACTTCACACAGAGTAACAGTAAGTAAAGAGAAGGGAAGGATGAAACCAGTGACTCGTTGAAGACAAAGATTTGTTGGACCAGTTCCAATTGCTGTGACAACTGTACGTCTGGTTAGGCGGCTAGGTATTTAAACCAAAGGAAACATAGTCCTGGACACCCAGTCCTGAACACGTAGCTCAGGACACCCAGTCCTCACCGTATTCCCCTTGAGCTAAGGTCACACAGACCTCGCCCAATCACTCTGGTAAGTCTTCAAGGTAGACTCCCAAACCTTCACAAACTTCGTTCACCGGCAATCCACAATGTCTCTTGGATGCTCAGAATGCGATGCCTAACCGGCTGGAGGATGCACAGTCCTCAAGTGTAATAAGTCTTTAGATCACTCAGACAAGAAGACTTAAGTGATGCCCAATTCTCTTTGGCTCTGGGTGGTTAGGGCTTTATCCTTGCAAGAAATTCTCTCTCAAAGGCTTCGAGGTGGGTTTCTCTCAAACGACAAAAGCCGTACTCTGAATCTGAGCAGCCAACCGTTTATGGTTGTAGGGGGTGGGCTATTTATAGCCACTAGGCAACCCGACCCGATTTGTCTGAAATGACCCTTGGTCACTAAGGAACTGACACGTGTTCCAACGGTTAGATTTCAAACTCACACGGCAACTTTACTTGGGCTACAAGCAAAGCTGACTTGTCCGACTCTGGACAAGATTTGCTCTCATAGTCTTCACTCGAAGACATAGGTTTTTGTTTAAGCATCACTTCAGTCATTCTGACTGGTTCTCTTGGACCCCACTTAACAGTACGGTGGTTCCTATGACTCAACACAGAAGAAAAAGAACTACGAAGGATCTAAGTCTTCGAGCTCCATAGGCTTCATGTGGTGTCTTCTCTTGTCATAGTCTTCAATGTGAATATCTTCATATACCACCTTTGACATCAATGTCTTCATACACTTTTTAGGGGTCATCTCTGGTAGGAAAACCGAATCAATGAGGGACTTCTACCTGTGTTATCCTGCAATTCTCACAAACACATTAGTCCCTCAACTAGGTTTGTCGTCAATACTCCAAAACCAACTAGGGGTGGCACTAGATGCACTTACAATCTCCCCCTTTTTGGTGATTGATGACAAACTAGTTGAAGTTTTCAATGGGGAATATAATCTGTGAAATTGTAAAGGATAAGGAATTGTCTTCATAAGTTGCAAGGGCTCCCCCTGAAGATGTGCATATAAGTAATTTGCTTTTGGAATGCAAATGCACATGGCAGGTTGTATTTGTGGAGATCCACTTCAACTTATGATGACAATCCACTATGCATGAGAAAGTATGTGAAGATAATGACATGCATAATGGAAAATGGATGTCTGCAGAATGATCTAAGTGCGGAATTTATCGTCGCACATGCGGAATTTATCATCGCAAAACAAGTTGGCAAATAAGTAGCAGACGACCATCGAGTTTAAGTGTTACAACTCAAAGAACCAAATGTAGCAAAACGAGAGTTGTAAGCACGAAGCAAAATATAAAACACCCGCCCATATGGACCCGCTTGAAGACTATCAAACTCATATGCTTCTCCCCCTTTTGTCAGTAAGGACAAAAAAGGTTTGAAGACATAGAGCCTCTACTCGTTCCCATGAGGAGTAGGTGAAGCAGCAGGGTCGTTGATGGTGTTTGGCGGTGCAGACGAGCTTGGAGCAGTGTCGACGTGTGCTGAAGGAGGCGGCAAAGAAGTAGCATCGTCTTCATCCTCGATCACTGGCATTCACGGTTGCAGCAGAGGAAGAGAACTCCGAGTCTTCAAGTGATGGGGTTCGTCGCAGCACATCCCTTCGAGGAGGTGTGGAGTCAAACTTGAAGCGCTCAGTGAAGCCATCCTCTTGCAGATCATCTTCAGAACACAGCAGCGTCAGCCCTTTCCATGTGCGTCGAGATGTTTCATGAGCAACAAAGGCGTTCTTGGTGGCAAGATTGCGGATGTGATTAACATCCACCAAGAGGCTTTGCATTTGACGCTTTAGCCAGTCATGATGCTTATCCTGTTTCTGATGAAGGGCTACCAGAAGTTCTCGGTCATTGAGAACACGAGTGCGCTTCTTGGGTCGTTGAGCAATGGTGCTATCAGTGGCTTCAGTAAGAGCAGGATGCGGTGCATGGGTAGTGCCAGCCAAAGGATACACACGTGTTACTGCTTCAACGCCTTCAACGTTCTGAGAGAAACTTTGATGCTCTGCATTCTGAAGACTTAGAGGTTCCTTGGTAGGCTCAGGATATATGGCTTCAATAGACATATCCACATCAGGCAAGAAGATCCAATGATTGCGGGCAGATGGCTGATATGAGATAGCAGAATGAAGTTTGATCAGTCGCATCACCCAAGGGGCGTAGAACTTCAAACCAAACAGATCAGAGCCAGATGCAGCAAGTTGGCGAATGAAGAAATCCTGTGTATTGAAGCATTTTCCATGAAGAATATAGAAAACCAAAGTCTTCATTGCACCTTCCAGCTTGGCATGGGGAGAATGTCCTTTGATTGGCCAGAGAGTTTGCCTTATGATATGATAAATGGTCCTTGGCAGATACTCAAGGTCTTCAACAAAGAACTCCGTGGGATAAGCAGCATCTTGGGGCAATGGCTTCATCATACTGAGCATCTGACTCATATTGGGTTTAGTCTTCTGAAAGATGCTCTCAACAGCTTCACTGTGAAGCTGACAGCCATGCTCATAGAGATCGCCAGGAGTGGGCAAGCCAGTGAGCTCAATGATGTCAAAGGCTTTGGCTTCGTGATGAACGTTTCCAGTCATCCACTCCAGGACCCAAGTCTTTGGATCTCTGCTATACCCGCGGATGTGAAGTGTGGCATAGAACTGGAGCAGCAACTCTTCATTCCAATGCTCTTGGTCAGTGACGAATGGCAGCAGCCCAACTTCCTTGAAGCAATCCAAAGCTTCTTCCAGACAGGGAAGACCAGCTATAGCTTCAATGTCAAGGCGCTTGTGTGGGAAGATGCGACCTTGGTTGTATAGAATGCATGAGTAATAGCTTCGCTGAGGATAGCTCCAGAACCGATCAGATGATATCCTTTCCCTTGAGTAGGGGTTCCTGGAGCTATTGAAGAATGTGTTGTCTGCCCTGAAGCCATTGATATTGAAGGAGCCAGGTGCTGATGCAGGACCTGGGAACCTGGGCAATCTTGGGATTGGCTTCTGGACTTGAGGCCTGTGCTCAACATGATAGTCGAATTGGGGACCGGCAGCAGACTCAGGAACAGAAGTGGCGGGATCAGTGGCTTCGCTGACTCCTGGATTAGCTTCAGCCATGACGGCGTCAGTGGCTTCAGTGGTGTTGGTGGTGGGAGCCTCTAGATTTTCAACCTCCACTTGACGAGCTGGAGGGTTGGTCACGATCACGTTCTCTTCGAGAACCGCTTCTTGGTGGGGCAGGGGAGTAGCAGCTTGTGGAACTTCTTCTTCCGCGGCTGATGTAGCCGGATTGTCTTCAGCAGAGACTTGAGGCCTTGGACCTTTGTGAAGCCTGCGCAACGCGGGCGACGCCTGTGGAGTTGGTGTTGGCTGGGCCTCAAAGTCTTCTTCCTCTTGTGGGCGATCAGCCCATGAAGCATCCTGTGCAATTGGCATCAGTGGACGACCAATGCTTATGCGTTCGCTGTGTGTTATCACAGGCGATGATACCTTTTGGTGCTCTAGCTGAGGAAGGACTGCATCATCTTCAACATGGTCATGGTGACCAATGTCTTCAGCTTCATGAGCCTCTGAGAAAGCAGGCTCATGGACAGTCAGTTGACGGTCTTGTGGATCAGCGTCGGGGTGAACCATGGAAATGGGTTCAACAATCAACGGCTCTGTGGGAGCAGCCCGTTCCTTCTTGGTTTTTCTTTTCTTCTTGGCGGGGGCAGTAGCAGAGGCTTCAGGATGTTTTCTCTTCCTTGCTTCAGCCTCAGCAGTCCTGGTCTTCTTCAGTTCTGAAGCGGTTGACCTGGCCTTTGGCTTCGGGCCAGTCATGCTAGTTGGGAAGACAATGGGATCTGCTTGCCTTGGTGCTTCGGGTTCAGCCATAGTGGGCTTCTTCTTCTTCTTTGCGGCCATTCTGGGGTCAATGCCAGGACGCCCAAGGGCCTTGCACTTCTCAGCCTCATTGTAGGCTTGCACACATCTGTCAGCCAGAACCTTCATACGCTCACGCGAACCCTGAGCTTCTGCACGTTTCTTCAGAAAGGCTTCCTTGAGCTCGTGCATCATGATCTTGAAGTTCTTCACTTCTTGCACACTGAGCTTGGCCATATGCTTCTTGAACTGAGCCTTTTCATAGTCAATTTTCTGCTTCAGTTCAACAACGCGCTGGGCGATGGCTAGCTCTGAAGCAATGGCGCCTTGGAAGGCGACACTGAGGCCAATGGGTAGCTGCAGATCATCAAAGTTGATGTTTGGCATGTCAAACCACTCGTCAATGAAGTTGTGAATGATGGTCACATCAAAGAGAGGCAGATCATTGAAGATTTCGGCTTCTTCTTTGCTCTTGATGAGTTGCTCAAGAGCGTCATCTACAAGATCTTCATCACTTGATAGATCAATGTCATCATTGCGCAGAATGGCAGCAGCTGTTAGCTCTTGGCCGGTGTGTGGCAGAGGCATCTTGGCCTTCTAGGGCTTGGAGATGCGTGATAAATCTTCGGACTGCACACTGTCTTCAGGAGGTGCAGTTGCCAGTGGCTTCTGAAGGAAATATGCCCTAGAGGCAATAATAAAGTTATTATTTATTTCCTTATATCATGATAAAGGTTTATTATTCATGCTAGAATTGTATTAACCGGAAACATAATACATGTGTGAATATATAGACAAACAAAGTGTCACTAGTATGCCTCTACTTGACTAGCTCGTTAATCAAAGATGGTTATGTTTCCTAACCATGGACAAAGAGTTGTCATTTAATTAACGGGATCACATCATTAGTTGAATGATCTGATTGACATGACCCATTCCATTAGCTTAGCACCCGATCGTTTAGTATGTTGCTATTGCTTTCTTCATGACTTATACATGTTCCTATGACTATGAGATTAGGTAACTCCCGTGTGCCGGAGGAACACTTTGTGTGCTACCAAACGTCACAACGTAACTGGGTGATTATAAAGGTGCTCTACAGGTGTCTCCAAAGGTACATGTTGGGTTGACGTATTTCGAGATTAGGATTTGTCACTCCGATCGTCGGAGAGGTATCTCTGGGCCCTCTCGGTAATGCACATCACTTAAGCCTTGCAAGCATTGCAGCTAATGAGTTAGTTGCGAGATGATGTATTACAGAACGAGTAAAGAGACTTGCCGGTAACGAGATTGAACTAGGTATTGGATACCGACGATCGAATCTCGGGCAAGTAACATACCGATGACAAAGGGAACAACGTATGTTGTTATGCGGTCTGACCGATAAAAATCTTCGTAGAATATGTAGGAGCCAATATGGGCATCCAGGTCCCGCTATTGGTTATTGACCAGAGAGGTGTCTCGGTCATGTCTACATAGTTCTCGAACCCATAGGGTCCGCACGCTTAATGTTCGTTGATGATATAGTACTATGTGAGTTATGTATGTTGGTGACCGAATGTTGTTCGGAGTCCGGGATGAGATCACGGACATGACGAGGAACTCCGGAATGGTCCGGAGACAAAGTTTGATATATGGGATAATAGTGTTTGGTCACCGAAAGGGTTCCAGAAATCACTGGAAGGGGTTCCGGATGTTTCCCGAAATGTTTGGGTACGAGAACACTTTATTTGGGCCAAAGGGGAAAGCCCACAAGGTTTTTTGAAAGCGCAAAAGGAAGTTTTGCGGAGTCCATGGGCCAGACGCCAGGGTCCCTGGCGTCTGGGTCTAGACGCCGGGAACCCTGGCGTCTGGCCCTGGAGTCCGAGAAGGACTCTTGCCTTTCGGGTGAAACCGACTTTGTGGAGGCTTTTACTCCAAGTTTCGACCCCATGGCTCAACATATAAATAGAGGGGCAGGGCTAGCACAAAAGACACATCAAGAAACACCAAGCCGTGTGCCGGCAACCCCATCTCCTCTAGTTTATCCTCCGTCATAGTTTTCGTAGTGCTTAGGCGAAGCCCTGCGGAGATTGTTCTTCACCAACACCGTCACCACGCCATCGTGCTGCCGGAACTCATCTACTACTTCGCCCATCTTGCTGGATCGAGAAGGCGAGGACGTCACCGAGCCGAACGTGTGCAGAACTCAGAGGTGCCGTGCTTTCAGTACTTGGATCAGTCGGATCGTGAAGACGTTCGACTACATCAACCGCGTTGATATAACGCTTCTGCTTACGGTCTACGAGGGTACGTAGACAACACTCTCCCCTCTCGTTGCTATGCATCACCATGATCTTGCGTGTGCGTAGGAATTTTTTTGAAATTACTACATTCCCCAACAGTGGTATCAGAGCCTAGGTTTTATGTGTTGATGTTATATGCACGAGTAGAACACAAGTGAGTTGTGGGCAATATAAGTCATACTGCTTACCATCATGTCATACTTTGGTTCGGCGGTATTGTTGGATGAAGCAGCCCGGACCGACATTACGCGTACGCTTACGCGAGACCGGTTCTCCCGACGTGCTTTGCACATAGGTGGCTTGCGGGTGACAGTTTCTCCAACTTTAGTTGAACCAAGTGTGGCTACGCCCGGTCCTTGCGAAGGTTAAAACAACACCAACTTGACAAACTATCGTTGTGGTTTTGATGCGTAGGTAAGATTGGTTCTTGCTTAAGCCCGTAGCAGCCACGTAAAACTTGCAACAACAAAGTAGAGGGCGTCTAACTTGTTTTTGCAGGGCATGTTGTGATGTGATATGGTCAAGACATGATGCTGAATTTTATTGTATGAGATGATCATGTTTTGTAACCGAGTTATCGGCAACTGGCAGGAGCCATATGGTTGTCGCTTTATTGTATGCAATGCAATCGCGCTGTAATGCTTTACTTTATCACTAAGCGGTAGCGATAGTCGTGGAAGCATAAGATTGGCGAGACGACAACGATGCTACGATGGAGATCAAGGTGTCACGCCGGTGACGATGGTGATCAGGACGGTGCTTCGAAGATGGAGATCACAAGCACAAGATGATGATGGACATATCATATCACTTATATTGATTGCATGTGATGTTTATCTTTTATGCATCTTATCTTGCTTTGATTGACGGTAGCATTATAAGATGATCTCTCACTAGTTATCAAGAAGTGTTCTCCCTGAGTATGCACCGTTGCGAAAGTTCTTCGTGGTGAGACACCACGTGATGATCGGGTGTGATAGGCTCTACGTTCAAATACAACGGGTGCAAAACAGTTGCACACGCAGAATACTTAGGTTATACTTGACGAGCCAAGCATATACAGATATGGCCTCGGAACACGGAGACCGAAAGGTCGAGCGTGAATCATATAGTAGATATGATCAACATAGTGATGTTCACCATTGAAACTACTCCATCTCACATGATGATCAGACATGGTTTAGTTGATTTGGATCACGTGATCACTTAGAAGATTAGAGGGATGTCTTTCTAAGTGGGAGTTCTTAAGTAATATGATTAATTGAACTTTAAATTTATCATGAACTTAGTCCTGGTAGTATTTTGCAAATTATGTTGTAGATCAATAGCTCGGGGTGTTACTTCCCTGTGTTTATTTTGATATGTTCCTAGAGAAAATTGTGTTGAAAGATGTTAGTAGCAATGATGCGGATTGGATCCGTGATCTGAGGTTTATCCTCATTGCTGCACAGAAGAATTATGTCCTTGATGCACCGCTAGGTGATAGACCTATTGCAGGAGCAGATGCAGACATTATGAACGTTTGGCTAGCTAAATATGATGACTACTTGATAGTTTAGTGCACCATGCTTAACGGCTTAGAATCGGGACTTCAAAGACATTTTGAACGTCATGGACCATATGAGATGTTCCAAGAAGTTGAAGTTAATATTTCAAGCAAATACCCGAGTTGAGAGATATGAAGTCTCCAACAAGTTCTATAGCTAAAAGATGGAGGAGAATTGCTCAAGCAGTGAGCATGTGCTCAGATTGTCTAGGTACTACAATCGCTTGAATCAAGTGGGAGTTAATCTTCCAGATAAAATAGTGATTGACAGAATTCTCTAGTCACCATCACCAAGTTAGTAGAACTTTGTGATGAACTATAATATGCAAGGGATGACAAAAGTAATTCCCAAGCTCTTCGTGATGCTGAAATCGACGAAGGTAGAAATCAAGAAAAACATCAAGTGTTGATGGTTAACAAGACCACTAGTTTCAAGAAAAGGGCAAAGGGAAGAAGGGGAACTTCAAGAAGAATGGCAAGCAAGTTGCTGCTCAAGTGAAGAAGCCCAAGTCTGATCCTAAGCCTGAGACTAAGTGCTTCTACTGCAAAGGGACTGGTCACTGGAAGTGGAACTGCCCCAAGTATTTGGCGGATAAGAAGGATGGCAAGGTAAACAAAGGTATATTGGATATACATGTTATTGATGTGTACTTTACTAGTGTTTATAGCAACCCCTCGGCATTAGATACTGGTTCAGTTGCTAAGAGTAGTAACTCAAAACAGGAGTTGCAGAATAAACAGAAACTAGTAAAGGGTGAGGTGACGATGTGTGTTGGAAGTAGTTCCAAGATTGATATGATCATCATCGCACACTCCCTATACTTTCGAGATTAGTGTTGAAACTAAATAAGTGTTATTTGGTGTTTGCGTTGAGCATGAATATGATTTGATCATGTTTATTGCAATACGGTTATTCATTAAAGTCAGAGAATAATTGTTGTTCTGTTTACATGAATAAAACCTTCGATGGTCATACACCCAATGAAAATAGTTTGTTGGATCTCGATCATAGTGTTACACATAATATTGAAGCCAAAAGATGCAAAGTTAATAATGATAGTGCAACTTATTTGTGGCACTGCCGTTTAGGTCATATCGGTGTAAAGCGCATGAAGAAACTCCATACTGATGGACTTTTGGAACCACTTGATTATGAATCACTTGGTACTTGCGAACCATGCCTCATGGGCAGGATGACTAAGACTCCGTTCTCCAGAACAATGGAGCGAGCAACAAACTTGATTGGAAATAATACATACTGATGTATGCAGTCCAATGAGTGTTGAGGGTCGCGGCGGGTATCATTATTTTCTGACCTTCACAGATGATTTGAGCAGATATGAGTATATCTACTTGATGAAACATAAGTCTGAAACATTTGAAAAGTTCAAATAAATTCAGGGTGAAGTGGAAAATCATCGTGACAAGAAAATAAGGTTTCTACGATCTGATCGCGGAGACAAATATTTGAGTTACGAGTTTGGTCTTCAATTAAAACATTGTGGAATAGTTTCACAAACTCATGCCACCTGGAACACCATAGTATAATGGTGTGTCCGATCGTCATAACCGTACTTTATTGGATATAGTGCAATCTATGATGTCTCTTACCGATCTACCACTATCGTTTTGGGGTTATGCATTAGAGACAGCTACATTCACATTAAATAGGGCACCATCTCAATCCATTGAGACGACACCGTCTGAATTATGGTTTGGCAAGAAACCAAAGTTGTCGTTTCTTAAAGTTTTGAGTTGTGATGCTTATGTGAAAAAGTTTTCATCCTGATAAGCTCAAACCCAAATCGGAGAAATATGTCTTCATAGGATACCCAAAGGAGACTGTTGGGTACACCTTCTATCACAGATCCGAAGGCAAGACATTCGTTGCTAAGAATGGATCCTTTCTAGAGAAGGAGTTTCTCTCGAAAGAAGTGAGTGGGAGGAAAGTAGAAAACTTGATAAGGTAATTGTACCTTCTCCCTTATTGGAAAGTAGTTCATCACAAAAATCTGTTCTTGTGACTACTACACCAATTAGTGAGGAAGCTAATGATGATGATCATGTAACTTCAGATCAAGTTACTACCAAATCTCGTAGGTAAACCAGAGTGAGATCCGCACCAGAGTGGTACGGTAATCCTGTTCTGGAAGTCATGTTACTAGACCATGACAAACTTGCGAACTATGAGGAAGCGATGATGAGCCCAGATTCCGCGAAATGGTTTAAGACCATGAAATCTGAGATATGATCCATGTATGAGAACAAAGTATGGACTTTGATGGATTTGCCCGATGATCGGCAAGCCATAGAAAATAAATGGATCTTCAAGAGGAAGATGGACGCTGATAGTAGTATTACTATCTACAAAGCTAGACTTGTCGAAAAAGGTTTTCGACAAGTTCAAGGTGTTGACTACGATGAGAGTTTCTCACTCGTATCTATGCTTAAGTCTGTCCGAATCATGTTAGCAATTGCCGCATTTTATGAAATCTGGCAAATGGATAAACAAAACTGCATTCCTTAATGGATTTATTAAAGAAGAGTTGTATGTGATGCAACAAGATGGTTTTGTCAATCCTAAAGGTGCTAACAAAATATGCAAGCTCCAACGATCAATTTATGGACTGGTGCAAGCATCTCGGAGTTGGAATATACGCTTTGATAAGATGATCAAAGCATATAGTTTTATACAGACTTGCGGTGAAGCCTGTATTTACAAGAAAGTGAGTGGGAGCACTACAACATTTCTGATAAGTATATGTGTATGACATATTGTTGATCGGAAATAATGTAGGATTATTCTGCAAAGCATAAAGGAGTATTTGAAAGGAGTTTTTCAAAGAAAGACGTTGGTAAAGCTGCTTATATATTGAGTATCAAGATCTATAGAGATAGATCAAGACGCTTGATAAATTTTTCAATGAGTACATACCTTGACAAGATTTTGAAGTAGTTCAAAATGGAACAGTCAAAGAAAGAGTTCTTGCCTGTGTTACAAGGTGTGAAATTGAGTAAGACTCAAAGCCCGACCACGGCAGAAGATAGAAAGAGAATGAAAGTCATTCCCTATGCCTCAGACATAGGTTCTATAAAGTATGCCATGCTATGTACCAGATCTATTGTATACCCTACACTGATTTTGGCAAGGGAGTACAATAGTGATCTAGGAGTAGATCACTGGACATTGGTCAAAATTATCCTTAGTGGAATAAGGATATGTTTCTCGATTATGGAGGTGACAAAAGGTTCGTCGTAAAAGGGTTATGTCGATACAAGTTTTGGCACTGATCCGGATGACTCTTAGTCTTCATCTGGATACATATTGAAAGTGGGAGCAATTAGCTAAAGTAGCTCCGTGCAGAGCATTGTAGACATAGAAAATTGCAAAACACTTACGGATCTGAATATGGTAGACCCATTGACTAAACTTCTCTCACATGCAAAACATGATCACACCTTAATACTCTTTGGGTGTTAATCACATAGCAATGTGAACTAGATTACTGACTCTAGTAAACCCTTTGGGTGTTGGTCACATATCGATGTGAACTATGGGTGTTAACCACATAAAGATGTGAACTATTGATGTTAGATCACATGGCGATGTGAACTAGATTATTGACTCTAGTGCAAGTGGGAGACTGAAGGAAATATGCCCTAGAGGCAATAATAAAGTTATTATTTATTTCCTTATATCATGATAAAGGTTTATTATTCATGCTAGAATTGTATTAACCGGAAACATAATACATGTGTGAATATATAGACAAACAAAGTGTCACTAGTATGCCTCTACTTGACTAGCTCATTAATCAAAGATGGTTATGTTTCCTAACCATGGACAAAGAGTTGTCATTTAATTAACGGGATCACATCATTAGTTGAATGATCTGATTGACATGACCCATTCCATTAGCTTAGCACCCGATCGTTTAGTATGTTGCTATTGCTTTCTTCATGACTTATACATGTTCCTATGACTATGAGATTAGGTAACTCCCGTGTGCCGGAGGAACACTTTGTGTGCTACCAAACGTCACAACGTAACTGGGTGATTATAAAGGTGCTCTACAGGTGTCTCCAAAGGTACATGTTGGGTTGACGTATTTCGAGATTAGGATTTGTCACTCCGATCGTCGGAGAGGTATCTCTGGGCCCTCTCGGTAATGCACATCACTTAAGCCTTGCAAGCATTGTAGCTAATGAGTTAGTTGCGAGATGATGTATTACAGAACGAGTAAAGAGACTTGCCGGTAACGAGATTGAACTAGGTATTGGATACCGACGATCGAATCTCGGGCAAGTAACATACCGATGACAAAGGGAACAACGTATGTTGTTATGCGGTCTGACCGATAAAGATCTTCGTAGAATATGTAGGAGCCAATATGGGCATCCAGGTCCCGCTATTGGTTATTGACCAGAGAGGTGTCTCGGTCATGTCTACATAGTTCTCGAACCCGTAGGGTCCGCACGCTTAACGTTCGTTGATGATATCGTACTATGTGAGTTATGTATGTTGGTGACCGAATGTTGTTCGGAGTCCGGGATGAGATCACGGACATGACGAGGAACTCCGAAATGGTCCGGAGACAAAGTTTGATATATGGGATAATAGTGTTTGGTCACCGGAAGGGTTCCGGAAATCACCGGAAGGGGTTCCGGATGTTTCCCGAAATGTTTGGGTACAAGAACACTTTATTTGGGCCAAAGGGGAAAGCCCACAAGGTTTTTGGAAAGCGCAAAAGGAAGTTTTGTGGAGTCCAGGGGCCGGACGCCAGGGTCCCTGGCGTCTGGGTCCAGACGCCGGGAACCCTGGCGTCTGGCCCTGGAGTCCGAGAAGGACTCTTGCCTTTCGGGTGAAACCGACTTTGTGGAGGCTTTTACTCCAAGTTTCGACCCCAGGGCTCAACATATAAATAGAGGGGCAGGGCTAGCACAAAAGACACATCAAGAAACACCAAGCCGTGTGCCGGCAACCCCGTCTCCTCTAGTTTATCCTCCGTCATAGTTTTCGTAGTGCTTAGGCAAAGCCCTGCGGAGATTGTTCTTCACCAACACCGTCACCACGCCGTCGTGCTGCCGGAACTCATCTACTACTTCGCCCATCTTGCTGGATCGAGAAGGCGAGGACGTCACCGAGCCGAACGTGTGCAGAACTTGGAGGTGCCGTGCTTTCGGTACTTGGATCGGTCGGATCGTGAAGACGTTCGACTACATCAACCGCGTTGATATAATGCTTCCGCTTACGGTCTACGAGGGTACGTAGACAACACTCTCCCCTCTCGTTGCTATGAATCACCATGATCTTGCGTGTGCGTAGGATTTTTTTTGAAATTACTACGTTCCCCAACAGCTTCGCCCTTGAGATTTTTGGTGAAGGGGCAGGCTTTGAAGCTTTGGGCTTCTTTAACTTCTTTGGCGTTGGCGCTGCAGGCGCTTCATCTGATTCAGCGTCAGCTGTAGGCTCATTCACGACTGTCCCTTGAACCAAGATATGGGTGATGAGTCCTGCAAGGTTGTAGAAAGGACTGACGACATTGGGTTCCGCATCGCGTGTGCCGTCAGCCCTTGGAGCAGAAGGACCAGGGTTGAAGTCTAGTCCCAATGTCTTCTTGTTTTGCTTTGCTGAGTTCTGGGCAAACTGGAAGTTGCGCTTGAACAGAATGTCGTCACGACACCATAGCAGGGAAGATGGGTCAGCATCCGCAGGTTGTGGTCGACGGACCATGCAGGGATAGAAACCTTGTTCAATGGCTTCTTCTCTGGTCCTGGGTTGAAGATTCTTGTATAGAATGTCTCCCCACGGTCTCTTGATGGCACATTTCTCAGCATATTCCTGGGTCACAAACCGGTATTTGAACCATTGTTTTGCCCAATATCTTCGAATCCACTGGATTCGGGTCTTGTGCTGATTATAATCCTCTTCAGGATCTGTCTTGTAAAGTTCTGAGAGGTCATCAGGCAGATCTTTTGATGTTCCGCCACGACGCTGTCTGCCACCCTTCCTTGCTGATTTCTCTGAAGCCATAAACTTTAACTTGAAAGGCTTCAAAACGTTCAAAGGCTTCAAAGGTTTTTGCTTACTGGACCAACAGGAACTGGCTTCAGGAGAGTTTATGTGATGCTGTAAGAATTCTGCAAATGAATGCAGACTATGAGAACCTAAGGATTCTCCCACGGACATGTACCTGTGACAGCATTATGGTGCGAGGGAAGGGGAAGAGGTCATATGCATTCTCATAAGATTTTGAAGATAAATCAGTTTAGAAGACATTGACCTCATCGTGCGAAGACATTCACTCATAGATAAGGAGTTGGTTCCAGATTTGTACAAATCCACAGATCAGTACAAGTGAGGAATCTAACTACTTTGTGAAGCATAAGTGAATATACTAGGCATGTTATGAGATGCAGTATGAGAGAGATCTAACTTGTGTGAATAGAAACTTCTTATGGTAGAAAGTGACAAAGCCATAGGATCAAAAGGGGTCGTAAAAAGAAGTTTTATTTACCACACTGGGAACTGCTAGACGAAGTGGAAGAGGAGGCCGAGCAGTTCGATCTTCCGTGCCCTAACTTGGCGACGGAGGACACCTAGGCGATGGCGGAGAGGACGATGTCCGCGGTCGGCATGAAGACGGCGTCGGAGAGGTTGCGGCAGTGAAGCGCTTCGTCGCCGGCGTCGTCGAGGGCTAGCGGTGGCGCTAGGGTTCGTGCGAGAGTGGAAGAAGAGACAATGACCGCTGTGAAGGGTGTATTTATAGGTACAGGGGCGGCACTGCGTTATTACACAGGTGCCCCTGGCGATTCACATCTGATAAACACGTGGCCATCATGCAGTATATTGGGGTTTGTTCCACGTCCCACGCACGCCTGGATTGTCGGGTGGTCATTCCTACTTCTCCGGGTTTCATGTGGAGGAATGAGCATTGAAAACGGACTTAATGTTTGTCTCTGTATCTTCTGCTGACAAGGACGCAGAGAAGACATTCGACAGTTTCAATAGAATGCATATGATTTGGAGAGATAGAATTTGAGATAGAAAGCATAAAGCGGTTAGGGTCCGATCACATTCACTTAGATCAAAAGATTCAACAAGAGGACATAGCTATAAGTGAATGCTGTAGAGGACAGAACACTAGTATATATATAATCAACATAGTGAAGATAAACATGAAAACATGTTGAGATTGAAACCAAACCAAATGTGAAGACATAGCAAGGTAACGCCATGAGTGAAACACTTCAAATAGAACATTTGGTGGTGGCGTTACCCACCGTATAGGAAGTATTAGACCCAGACACGGCGCACAATTATCGTGGCGCTCCGAAGTCAAATTCCACATTAATGTATTCACACTTAGAATGTATGTCTTCATTGATTGAAGATGTACTTTACTTCGTGTGTTGCACATCTAAGTCATCAATATGCATAAGTGTTAGGATGTGTGTCTAATCACAGGACATTTGAGGATTCCAAGATATTTAGCTCACACCGTAACTTGCAAAATCTCTTCTCATCCAAGGGCTTGGTGAAGATATCTGCCAATTTCTCTTCAGTGTTGACGTGTATGATATCAATATCTTCCTTCACAACATGATCTTTGAGAAAGTGATGACGAATTTCAATGTGCTTTGTCTTCGAGTGCTGAACTGGGTTGTTGGCAATCTTGATGGCGCTTTCGTTGTCGCAGTAGAGTGGCACTTGCTTCAGATGAATGCCATAGTCCTTGAGGGTTTGCTTCATCCACAGAAGCTGAGCACAGCAAGATCCAGCAGCAATGTATTCAGATTCAGCAGTGGAGAGAGATACACAGTTCTGCTTCTTTGAAGACCAACATACAAGTGATTGTCCCAGAAAATGACATGTGCCTCATGTAGACTTGCGATCCACCTTGTCACCAGCATAATCAGCATCCGAGAATCCAACCAGATCAAACTCTGAGCCCTTTGGATACCATAATCCTAGAGTTGGGCTGTGAGCCAAATATCGAAGAATTCGCTTCATAGCTAAGTGATGCGACTCCTTTGGTGCCGCTTGAAATCGAGCACACATGCAAACACTAAGCATAATATCTGACCTATATGCACATAGATAAAGCAAAGAACCAATCATGGAGCGGTATACCTTTTGATCGAACTCTTTACCATTGTCGTCAGGACCCAGATGATGCTTGGCTGGCATAGGCGTCGTGAACCCTTTGCAGTCTTGCATACCGAACTTCTTAAGGCAATCTTTGAGATACTTCTCTTGAGATATGAAGATGCCGTTGCGCTGCTGTCGTATTTGAAGACCTAGGAAAAACTTCAGCTCTCCCATCATGGACATCTGATATTGCTCCTACATCATATATCCAAACTCGTCACTGTACTTCTGATTGGTGCAGCCGAAGATAATGCCATCCACATATATTTGGCACACAAATAGTTCACCATCATATGTGTTCGTGAAGAGAGTGGGGTCGAGGGAACCAGGTATGAAGCCTTTGCTCTTCAGGAAGTATTTGAGTGTGTCATAGCAGGCCCGAGGGGCTTGTTTGAGGCCATACAGTGCCTTGTTGAGCTTGTATACCATATCAGGATGTTTTGGATCTGCAAAGCCAGGTGGTTGTGCAACATACACTTCTTCTTCAATCTTTCCATTGAGAAAGGCGCTCTTCACATCCATTTGATAAAGAAGTATGTTGTGATGATTTGCATAGGCCAGCAGTATGTGTATGGCTTCAAGTCTAGCCACAGGAGCAAATGTTTCATCGAAGTCAATGCCTTCCACTTGAGTATATCCTTGAGCAACTAGACGAGCTTTGTTTCTGACAACTTGACCATGCTCATCTTCTTGTTGCGGTATATCCATTTTGTGCCTATTATGTTGTGCTTCCAAGGATCAGGACGCTTAACCAGTTCCCATACATTATTCAGCTCAAACTGTTGAAGCTCTTCTTGCATAGCTTGAATCCATTCAGGTTCCATGAAAGCTTCTTCCACTTTCTTGGGTTCTGTTATTGAGACGAATGCGAAGTGCCCACAGAAATTTGTCAGCTGGGTTGCCCTTGATCGAGTGAGCGGACCAGGTGCATTGATGCTGTCAATTATTCTCTCAATCTGCACTTCATTGGCAACACGAGGATGTATAGGGCGAAGACTTTGCTCTTGCTGATCATTGTTGTTGTTGGAAGGATTGTCTTCAGGTTGAGCATTGTCTTCAGGTTGAACTGGTGCAGAGATGATGAGTTCCTCTTCAAGATGAGCTTCAGAAGGTATGATTTCTCCAGTTCCCATTAGCTTGATTGATTCACTGGATGGAACTTCATCTAGCACATTTGGCAGGTGCTCTCTTTGTGAACCGTTAGTCTCATCGAATCGCACATCCACGGTTTCAACCACTTTATAATGAAAGAGGTTGAAGACTCTGTAGGAGCGCGAATCCTTTCCATATCCAAGCATAAAATCCTCATGTGCTTTTGGGGAAAACTTCGAAGTGTGATGTGGGTCCTTGATCTAGCACCTTGCGCCAAATACTCTGAAGTAACTGGCATTTGGCTTCTTGCCAGTGAGGAGCTCATATGATGTCTTGTTCAGAAGCTTGTGAAGATAAACACGATTGATTGTATGGCATGCAGTATCAATGGCTTCAGGCCAGAATTTTCTTGGAGTCTCGTATTCATCTAGCATTGTTCTGGCCATCTCAATGAGTGTTCTGTTCTTGCGTTCGACGACGCCATTCTGCTGTGGCGTGTACGGGGCTGAGAATTCATGTGTGATGCCCAAGGTATCAAGATACATATCAAGGCCAGTATTCTTGAATTCAGTGCCATTGTCACTTCTGATGTGCTTTATCTTGGCGCCATAGTTGTTCATTGCTCGATTGGCGAAGCGTCTGAAGACATCCTGCACTTCAGTCTTGTAAAGGATTATATGCACCCAAGTGTATCTAGAATAATCATCAACAATGACGAAGCCATAGAGGCAAGCAGTAGTAGTAAGAGTTGAGTAATGAGTGGGACTGAAAAGATCCATGTGAAGCAGCTCGAAGGGTCGAGTAGTAGTCATGATTGTCTTCGAGGGATGCTTGGCCCTCGTCATCTTTCCTGCTTCACAGGCACCGCATAAGTGATCTTTCTTGAACTTGACGCCCTCGATGCCTATGACATGCTTCTTCTTTGCAAAGGTGTGGAGGTTCCTCTTGCTAGCATGCCCAAGCCTCCGATGCCAGAGCCAGCATTCTAAAGCTTTTGCTAGAAGACATACGGCAAGCTGTGGTCTGCTGAGAAATCTACCACGTACAAATCGTCTTTCCGATACCCTTCAAACACTAGAGATTTGTCAGATTCCATTAGAACAAGGCAACGATATTTTCCAAATATTACGATCATGTTTAAATCGCAAAGCATTGAGACAGACATTAAGTTGAAGCCAAGGGATTCAACAAGCATGACTTTATCCATGTGTTGATCCCTTGAGATTGCAACTCTACCTAGACCCAATACCTTACTTTTACCAGTGTCAGGAAATGTGATGTGGCTCTTGTCGGAAGGACGTAAGGTTGAGTCCATCAGAAGGCTTCCTTTTCCAGTCATGTGATTTGTACACCCACTATCAATAATCCATTCTGTAGACGCTGGTGTCGTACCCTACAGTGCAGTTAGGGGGATAGGCTTCACGAAGAGAGTTGTGAAGCAAAAACATTTGACGAACCAGTGGGTTATGAAAGCTTAGATCCAGATTAGGACTGATAGGGAGAGTAGCAAGCGATTCAGGAACGAAGTACATAGTAAGACCATTCGGGCATTTGATCTTGCGCCCTACAAGATGTTTAAGGTCCCCAGCGATAGCGTCAGAAGATTTTGATTTTCTGCTGGAGACCTTTCCCTGCAAAAGAGAGTTAAGCCTTCTTAACCACCCACATCTTCAAGGGTGGCTTAGAAGCAATGAGTCTAAATGCAGCATATGAGAACTTTGGCTTTGGAGCCCTAGCAAACAGTCTTGCAGGCGGACAATAGTACTCATAAGAATAAACAGAATAGTTCTTGGTCTTATGAACATGACGGTTTGATGAACCAGTCTCATATTCATATGCCTGAGTATGGTTTCCCTGCAAAACATTTGCGTTAGTCCGACTCAAGTGAGTCCTCTGTCTGTATGAAGCCTTTGGACCGTATGAAGCCTTTGGTCTGAGGTTTGTCTTCTTCAAGTGAGGTGTCATGATGACATTCATAGGAAGATTCTCCAGACACCTTTTCGGAACCCAGATCTTCTTCATAGGCGGTCCATTCCTGTAGTTAGTACCAATGTACCTGGCAAACACTTCACCATTCTGATTCTTAAACAGTTTATAGTTTGCATCAAGAGATTCATCGATGCTAATGGGGTTAGCACGAGTGAAGCCAGATAGATTGGATGGATCAGCTGAAGGTTCCTTTGCAGCAACCCATGTGGTTTTGGGGTACTGCTCAGGCTTCCAGTAAGAACCATCAACATTCATTTTCCTTACGAACCCAACACCCTCTTTCCTAGGGTTTCGGTTCAGTATCTGCTTTTTAAGGACATCACATAGTGTCTGATGCCCTTTAAGACTTTTGTACATCCCTGTTTCAAGCAATGTCTTCAATCTATCATTCTCATCAGCAATAGCAGTGGTATCCTCAGCAGAGGGGTTAGTTACCACATCAATAGTTGAAGATATTGCAACAGTAGCAGCAGTAGAACATTCAGCAACAGAAGCAGCATTATCACGCTCAATGCATTTAAGACATGGTGGTTCAAATCCTTCCTGAGCGGAACTGATCTGTTCGGCGCGAAGTGACTCGTTTTCCCTTTGAAGATCTTCATGAGCCGCTCTCAATTTCTCAAGATCTTGCTTCCTTTGAAGATAATCATAGGAAAGCTTCTCATGAGTTGTTGAGAGAGTTTCATGACAACTTTCAAGTTCCTGATACTTAACGTGAAGATTTTTTATGTCTTCAATTAAGGATTCAGATCGAGTCATTTCAGCACCCAACAGATCATCGCTTCTGTCTAACAGTTTTTGAATATGTTCCATAGCTTTCTGTTGTTCAGTTGAAATTTTAGCAAGTGTTTTGTAGCTGGGTTTTGAACCACAATTAGAGTCATCGTCACTAGATATTTGATAGTGAGTAGTGCGTGTGTTTACCTTGGCACCGCGTGCCATGAAGCAGTAGGTAGGAGCGGAGTAGTCCTTGTCATTTGCATCGGTGTTGGTGATGAAGTCATTGTCTTCAGTGTTGAAGATGGACTTTGCAACGTATGCCGTAGCCAGACTTGCAATGCCAGAGTCGGACTCCTCCTCAGACTCCACCTCCGCCTCCTCAGAAGCAGACTCCTCCTCTGAATCCATTTCCTTGCCAACAAATGCACGTGCCTTGCCAGATGAGCTCTTCTTGTGTGATGAAGACTTTGAGGAAGACTTGGAAGAAGACTTTGAGTATTTCTTCTTTTTCTTGTCGTCAGAGTCACATTCCTTGCTCTTCTTCTTCTTTTTGTTATCATTGTCCCACTGCGGACACTCAGAGATGAAGTGTCTAGTTTTCTTGCACTTGTGGCATGTTTTCTTCTTGTAGTCATGAGCAGAAGCTTCATCATTCCTTGAGCTTGATCGTGAAGACTTTCTTCTTGGTGAATTTTTGGAACTTCTTCACAAGCATTGCAAGTTCCCTTCCAATGTCTTCAGGATCATCAGAACTACTGTCAGATTCTTCTTCAGATGAGGAGACAGCTTTTGCCTTCAAGGCACGAGTTCGCCCATAGATTGGACCATAGATATCTCTTTTCTCCGAAAGCTGAAACTCATGTGTGTTGAGCCTCTCAAGTATGTCAGACGGCTCGAGTGTCTTGAAATCAGGACGTTCTTGAATCATCAGGGCTAGGGTGTCAAACAAACTGTCAAGTGATCTCAGTAGTGTCTTGACGACTTCATGCTTGGTGATCTCAGTAGCGCCGAGGGCTTGAAGCTCATTTGTGATGTCAGTGAGTCGGTCAAATGTGAGCTGGACATTCTCATTGTCATTTCGCTTGAAGCGGTTGAAGAGGTTGCGAAGGACGCTGATTCTCTGATCTCTCTGGGTTGAGACGCGTTCATTGACTTTGGAGAGCCAGTCCTAGACCAGCTTAGATGTTTCCGAAGCACTCACACGGCCATATTGTCCTTTAGTCAGATGACCACAGATGATATTCTTGGCAGTAGAGTCCAGTTGAACGAACTTCTTGACATCAGCAGCAGTGACACCTTCTCCAGCCTTGGGAACGCCGTTCTTGATGACATACCATAGGTCGACGTCAATGGCTTCAAGATGCATGCGCATCTTATTCTTCCAGTAGGGATATTCAGTTCCATCAAAGACGGGGCACGCAGCGGAGACTTTAATTATCCCTGCAGTCGACATAGCTAAAACTCCAGGTGGTTAAACCGAATCACACAGAACAAGGGAGCACCTTGCTCTGATACCAATTGAAAGTGCGTTATATCGACTAGAGGGGGGGGGGGGTGAATAGGCGATTTTTATTAAAGTCTTCAAAACATGGAAGTTTCGAAGACAAACGATAGAAATAAACCTATTACCATGCAGCGAAAGTTAGACTACACTAGATAAACCATAGTCATGTATTCAATGAAGTGAAAGGACAATGACTAGTAGTAGCAAGGTAGTAAGGATTAGGCAGGAAGATATTAAGAAGCCAAACAGATCACACAATTACTCAGTGAAGACAAAAGATAGAGCAAACATACAATGACTTCACATAGAGTAACAGTAAGTAAAGAGAAGGGGAGGATGAAACCAGTGACTCGTTGAAGACAAAGATTTGTTGGACCAGTTCCAGTTGCTGTGACAACTGTACGTATGGTTAGGGCCGCTAGGTATTTAAACCAAAGGACACACAGTCCCGGACACCCAGTCCTGAACACGCAGCTCAGGACACCCAGTCCTCACCGTATTCCCCTTGAGCTAAGGTCACACAGACCTCGCCCAATCACTCTGGTAAGTCTTCAAGGTACACTCCCAAACCTTCACAGACTTCGTTCACCGGCAATCCACAATGTCTCTTGGATGCTTAGAACGCGACGCCTAACCGGCTGGAGGATGCACAGTCCTCAAGTGTAATAAGTCTTCAGATCACTCAGACAAGAAGACTTAAGTGATGCCCAATTCTCTTTGGCTCTGGGTGGTTAGGGCTTTATCCTCGCAAGGAATTCTCTCTCAAAGGCTTCGAGGTGGGTTGCTCTCAAACGACAAAAGCCGTACTCTGAATCTGAGGAGCCAACCGTTTATGGTTGTAGGGGGTGGGCTATTTATAGCCACTAGGCAACCCGACCTGATTTGTCCGAAATGACCCTGGGTCACTAAGGAACTGACACGTGTTCCAACGGTCAGATTTCAAACTCACACGGCAACTTTACTTGGGCTACAAGCAAAGCTGACTTGTCCGACTCTGGACAAGATTTGCTCTCATAGTCTTCACTCGAAGACATCGTTTTTTGTTTAAGCATCACTTCAGTCATTCTGACTGGTTCTCTTGGACCCCACTTAACAGTACAGTGGTTCCTATGACTCAACATAGAAGAAAAAGAACTATGAAGGATCTAAGTCTTAGAGCTCCATAGGCTTCATGCGGTGTCTTCTCTTGTCATAGTCTTCAATGTGAATATCTTCATATACCACCTTTGACATCAATGTCTTCATACACTTTTTAGGGGTCATCTTTGGTAGGAAAACCGAATCAATGAGGAACTTCTACCTGTGTTATCCTGCAATTCTCACAAACACATTAGTCCCTCAACTAGGTTTGTCGTCAATACTCCAAAACCAACTAGGGGTGGCACTAGATGCACTTACACCGCCGCGGCCAGAGCTAGCTATGACCGCAACCGAGCACTGCAACATGCTCAGCACGCCGTCAGGAGTCCAAAGCACCCACCCTCTGTTCCTGTCGTGCGCTGCAACGCCGTTCTCGCTGAGGTCCGAACTCCAGTCACCGCGGTTGTTGTCATCGCCGTCGTTCCCGGCCTCCCCGCACCCAACCGCTTGCACCAGTGGATGCGGGACCCATCTAGCTCGCCGTAGAACCCAACCGTGCCCTAAACGGTGCCCTGTAGCGTGAACCCGATGCGTCTCCGCCGTCCCGTTGATTGTCGCCGGCCAAACTCCGGCGTGCCGACGTGGCCGCGTGATTAGTGCTAATCACTGCGAGCTAACCAACCTATAGTCACTGACTAGTGGGCCTAGTGCCCTAATAGTTTTAACTTAATCACTAATTAGAGCAAGTGCCACTGACATGGGGGCCCAGGCCTTAATTAATCTAGATTAGGTTTAGTTTAATTTTAATTAACTCTATTAGTTAACCGTGTCACTAACATATGGACCCCACACGTCAGGTTTGACCTAGACCGAGTCGTTGACCTGCTGATGTCACTATGAGGTCATGCTGACGCAACAATTCTTTTCTGGAATTTAAATAAGTCTTAAAATGATTTATTTATTTCAGAAAATATCCAAAACTTTGAAAAATCATAGAAATTCAACCGTAGCTCAGAATGAAATGATTTATATATGAAAAATTATCAGAAAAATCCAATCTATCCATTCATGCTATTTCCATGCATGTTTGAGCAACTTATGCCTGCTGATCCGGTCAAATCAAATTTTGGCATTTAAATAATCACATATGGAGTTTGAATTTGAACCTTTGGTTCAATCCAACTTCATTTAAATCATTGCTAGTTGCATTAGCTCAAATCACAGCATATTGCCATGTCATGATCATGCATCATATTGTGCATCGCATTGATTGTGTTCTTCCTTGTTTGCCGATAATTGTCCCCTCTCAGTAGACGACGTTCCGACGATGAGATCGATGACACCGATGAAGAACTATACTATCTTCAGAAGTGCCAGGCAACACTACAAAAAATACACTTCCGTGATGATACGTGTTTGTCACAGTAGGTCACGTTTTTTGTCATGCATGTACATCCATGACAAATTTATGACAGAATCAAGAGAGTCATACCTGTGCTGTCGTAGAAGTGTTCCATGACATTACCAAAATTATCATCACAGAAGTGCCCACTTCCATGACGATAAATCGCGCGTCATAGAAGTGCTTTCGTCAAGGGTGACCGACACGTGGCATCCACCGTAACGGAACACCGTTAAGCTATCGGGTCGGGTTTTGGATCCGATAACCCGTTAACAGCCCCGACTAATGGGATTTTCCACGTGTAAAATCATCATTGGCTGGAGGAAACACGTATCGGCTCATCATCGGGACAGATGTCATCCACTCATTGGACAGAAGGCGCCTGTGATACGTTGACACGTGGCACAGCCCAACAATGGCCCATTCCTGTGAAAAGGCCGGCCCGTTTGACTTGGTCAAAAGGTGGCGGGCCGGCCCATGGAAAGCCTGTTAACGGCCTGTTCGCATATAGCCCATTTACAGCCCGCTAACCCAAGGCCCATTACGCCCTATCCAAATTAGGCCCAGTAGCATCATCTGGGCCATCTAATATGATTCCAGCCCGTTTTCACTTCTGGCCCATGTATGGCCCATGACGTCTTTCGGCCCATATGAGGCCCTATGTAACTCTTGGCCTATTAACGGCCCGTGGTGAAACTGGCCCATAATGAACAGTGTATCACTTTACACCCATTGACGGCCCGTGGTAAAACTGGCCCGTAATGAACAGTGTATCACTTTATACCCATTAATGGCCCATTATTCCGTTGGGCCGTCTCCAGCCCATGTTATCTTTCGGCCTTCTCAGAGCCCATTTATTCTTGGGCTCATTTCCAGCATTCGTTTACTTACGGCCCGTCACTGTCATTTTCTGCTTGTGGGCCAAATTCAGTCCGTGGTTATAGTTGGCCCGTTTGTGGTCCGTTAATATGTTGGGCCGTTTTCATAGCGTCATCAAATATGGCCTATTAACGATGTCCCGTTATGGTCGGCCCATGAACGGGGGATTCCAACTCTAGCCCGTTTACGGCCAGAATGCGGTCTGTTTGGCTCGTATAAGGCCCATTGATGATACGGCCCATAGAAGGCCCATTGATGATACAACCCGTAGAAGGCCCATTGTTTCTACGGCCCGTAGAAGGCCCACTGTTTCTACGGCCCGTAGAAGGCCCACTGTTTCTACGGCCCGTAGGAGGCCCAGTGTCACTACAGTAAATATTAGCCCATGGTTATTGTGGCCTAGTTTTAAAAAATAGGTTATTGCAGCCACTAGCAAACCGCAGAAAAAGAACTGCACTGACTACAATCAAACAAATAAACAAGACAACAAGGAAATAAATAAGCAAGCAACTTACACCAGGCTATCACGGCTATTACACATATTACATCCACTGGGCATCAAAGTTCGCCACCAGTGCAAATATAGGGAACACAACAGCATATAAACGCCACAGCAAAACAAGTTCAGAACTGAAACCACTTTAGAAGAGCTCAATAAACAATATCCTGGGTACCCATACTGCTGGCAACATGCTTAGCAAGTTTATTAACTTTCTCTTGTTTGGCGCTTAAGTCCTCCAGCGCTTGCGGTTGCACCAGAAAGTATGCATCTGAATTCTGCAGGGACTTCCTCAGTCCTTCGGCTTCCTGTCGCATAACATCTGATCGATGTCTTTCAACTTGAAGTTGAGAGTCAAGAAGCCGAACTGATTCAGGCAATGAGTTCGAAGAGCTGGTGCCAGCAGTTGTAGCCAGTAACTCGAACACTACATCAAGACAGGACTTTGGGGCTGTCTCAGTGTCTTCAATATAGTTTTTATCAGCTTTCTTGGATACCAACAGGGATGTCTCACTATCTTGAACCTTATCTGCATTACTTCCTTTACCATTGCATAACAGTGTACTCTTCTCCAATATTTTATCTGCGTTCTAAAAGAGAAACAAACAAACACATCTCAGGTTTACAATGTAGTATATGAAACTCATTTTGGTAAACCAGTTCAGTAGTAAGGTGGACAGGATAACAGCATGAAACAAACATATATCTATGTAGTATGGTCACTGTATGGTCTATATCATTCTAGTTTATGTTGTCAAATCAAGACAGATACAATTCAAATCATATCTATTTAAGACAAAGCAGCATAGACAGAATATAAGTGTGGGAAACTACACAGCAATAACAACACTTGTAATGTGCATGGCATGAGAACATAACTGTTTATTCAATTGAAACTGAAATCAACATAGAGCAAGTTACAACAGCAAACAGCCAAACACATTGAAGAAACATGTTTAAAACATACCTGTTGCGCCATTGGAGTTTCAATTGCATCCTTCAAATTTGAAATTAGTTGCTATCAGTAAATACAGTGATGCAAGAGCAAACTAGTATGAACCATAGCTATGGAACCTGACCTGAGAACAATTCTTCTTCTGCTTTAAGCGTTGACTTTGGGTTCGGAGTGGTGGTCCTCGTGATTTGGGCACTGCAGTTGCCTTACTAACTGCTCGTGTTTGGGTGCTCTGTGGTGGAGACGGTGCCATGTCAACGGGAACTGGGTGTCTATCTGCTGGAGTTGGGGTTAGAAGGGGTGTAGTTGGTTCTCTGTCCAACTGGGTAGGGGTACAATCTGCATGAGTGTGGGTTATGTGTGGTGGGGCTGGTTCTTGGGCAAGTACAACCGTGGTTCTATCTGCATCGACAGGTAGCATGATCTTTTCTGAAGACCGTGTTTTTACTCCCACAGATACTGCCATCACTCCCTCCAATTGAAATGGCTGATAAACAAGAAAAGTAATTGAATGTACAGACATTGTAAGATAGACAGGTGCAATGGATAGTAGGGAAGAAAACAGGGCATGAAATAATTCACGTTTATGTTGTCTAAGCACACAAAATAGCAGGACATAATTTCACATATATGATGGCTAATTAAACAGGATAGCATGACACAATTTCACATGTATGATGGCTAACTAAACAGGATAGAATGACATACTTGAAAATATGATGACTATGTAAACAGGATGACATGATATAACTATACGATGTGTCTATTAAAGTGGTTGGCATGCCATAAATCACAAACATGCCGTCGATGGAAACATGATGGCATGATATAATTCACGGATAGAATGACATAATTTAAATATGATGACTATGTAAACATGATGAGATGATATAACTATATTATGTCTTTAGGAAATGGGTTGGCATGCCATAATTCAGATACATGCTATCTATGTAAACATCATGGCATGACATAATTTAAATATATTATTTATATACCAAGGAAGTGAGCAGAGGGCAATCGCATATATGATGTGTCAACTAAGGAGATGGCATTCAATATTGTGTATATGATGTAAAAACTAAGCATTGCAATACAACATATGCATTATATGAGTAATATAACCCTGCTAAGTTTGAGCATACACCTCAGGGGGATAATAGGACTGGTCATCTGCCTCTGAATCCTCCTCTGAAGAGCTATCTGTAACCAACAAGATATCTGCTTCAGCAGGTAGCATTGTCTGCTCTAAAGACCTTGTTTTCACTCCAGATTTCTCCATCACCAATTCAAATGGCTGATGCACAGGAAGAGTAGTTGAATATACAAACATTGTCGACAAAAGCAATGAGAAATTCAAAAAAAGGACGGCATGATATAATTCACATATATGACGCTTGCCTAAACAACATGGCATTGCATAATTCACATACATAATGCCTTGCAACAAGATAGCATTGCATAATTCACATATATAATGTCTTGCAACAAGATGGCATTGCATAATTCACATATATGGTAATTAGACACTAAACAGGTGGCATTCACACAAAGCATGTCTAAACTAAGCAAATGACATAGCAATGCAAGATACCATACACACGATATGAGCAACATAACCCTGCCAAGTTAGGGAATGCACCTCGGGGGGGAAATATGACTGGTCATCTGTCTCTGAGTCCTCCTCTGAGGAGCTATCGGTAACCAGCAAGACATGCGCTTCGTCAGATAGCATTGTCTGCTCTGAAGACCTTGTTTCCACTCCATATTTTTCCATGACCGTGCCAAATGGATGATGCACATGAAGAGTAATTGAATGTACTAAAATTGTTGAAAAATTTAACACGTAATAAAAAAATGATGGCATGATATAATTCACATATAAGATGACTGGCTAACCAGGGTGACATTGCAAAATTCACATATGTGATGCCTGGCTGGACAAGATGGCATTGCATGATTCACATATACGATAAAGAAACTAAACAGATGGCATTGACACAAAGCATGTCTAAACTAAGCAGATGACATCTTTAATGTATACAGTAAACAATGCAAGGCACCATATGCATGATATTACCAACATCAGCATGCCAAGTTAGAGCGAAGACCTCATGGGGTAAATAGGAGTGGTCTTCTCCTTCTGAATCCCCCTCATAACAGTTATCTTCCTCTTGATTACGATCCGAAATGGGTGGAGGGGGGGCTGCCTTTGCGCCCACCATGGAACGACATCTGCATGAAATTTTATTGCCACGCAAGGCTCGCCTCTTTTGCTCTACATGATCAGTTCCATTGTGTACAATAACTGGCATGCACAGGAATAAAACATAGTGAGATTATGTAAGGAGTGCATGCACAAATCCAGAGTGATGGTAGCAAACTGTGGATAGACCCAAAACCAATGATAGCAGGCAGATAATAGCTTTAGTTAAAAATACAGATAATGGCTCCTTTAATGTTTGTTTGCACCCAACATGAAACTCGTAGTAGACACCGGAGATTAACCAGATAGTAGACAGATAGTACTGATTGCTGCCCCAATATGTACCCCACAACCATTTAAAAACTCAAGTTTCAACATTAGTTTGGACCTGACTCAGAGTCTAATAGGTGAACACGACGATAATGTAGCATGTCATCATATTAAGCGACGCATAACGTAAGCAGACACGGAAGAGTACGACCTCTCTTGCAGACCCATGTAGTCCTCAAGGTCATCTGCTCAGTTGATGATGGTAATGCAGTTGTCGTGGCTGCCGGCAGCGGGGAAGAAGATCTGAGGCGGCGAAAGACAGTCTGGAGAGCGGATCCCTGCTATGGTGAACCCTTCTGTCGTTGGAGCAGCTGAGCTGGGGTGGAACACAACACCGCAGGAGCAGGACAAACCACACAAGGTTTTCTTTGACACATATCTGTAACAGAAGTAATTGAGTAAGGGCTTCTTTGAATTTGAGGATTCTAAGAATGCAGGGACAGGAATTAGACAGGAATAGGATAGGAATGCACGTGCAAACCAGAGAATTTAAAAACACAGGTGCTACATCTTGAGCTTGCATTGTTTTTCCCCGAAGAGGAAGGGATGATGCAGCAGAGTAGCGTAAGTATTTCCCTCAGTTTTTGAGAACCAAGGTATCAATCCAGTAGGAGCCCACGCTCAAGTCCCTCGTACCTGCACAAAGCGATAGCTACTCGCAACCAACGCGATTAGGGGTTGTCAAGCCCTTCACGATCACTTACGAGAGTGAGATCTGATAGATATAATATTTTTGGTATTTTTGGTATAAAGATGCAAAGTAAAAACTAAAAGCAAAGTAAAAAGAAAACAATATTAAAGTGATGGAGATTGATATGATGAGAATAGGCCCGGGGCCATAGGTTTCACTAGTGGCTTCTCTCAAGAGCATAAGTATTCTACGGTGGGTGAACAAATTAGTATTGAGCAATTGATAGAATTGAGCATAATTATGAGAATATCTAGGCATGATCATGTATATAGGCATCATGTCCGTGACAAGTAGATCGAAACGATTCTGCATCTACTACTATTACAACACCCATCGACCGCTATCTAGCATGCATCTAGAGTATTAAGTTAAAAATAGAGTAACGCCTTAAACAAGATGACATGATGTAGAGAGATAAATTCATGCAATATGAAATAAACCCCATCTTGTTATCCTCGATGGCAACGATACAATACGTGCCTTGCTGCCCCTTCTGTCACTGGGTAAGGACACCGCAAGATCGAAACCAAAGCTAAGCACTTCTCCCATGGCTAGAACTACCAATCTAGTTGGCCAAACCAAACGGATAATTTGAAGAGACTTGCAAAGATAACCAATCATACATAAAAGAATTCAGAGAAGATTCAAATATTACTCATAGATAGACTTGATCATAAACCCACAATTCATCGGTCTCAACTAACACACCGCAAAAATAAGATTACATCGAATAGATCTCCACGAGAGAGGGGGAGAACTTTGTATTGAGATTCAAAGAGAGAGAAGAAGCCATCTAGCTACTAACTATGGACCCGACGGTCTGAGGTAAACTACTCACACTTCATCGGAGAGGCTATGATGATGTAGAAGCCCTCCGTGATGATGGCCCTCTTCTGGTGGAGCTCCGGAGCAGGCCCCAAGATGGGATCTCATGGATACAGAAAGTTGCGGCGGTGGAATTAGGTTTTTGGCTCCTGTTTTGATCGTTTGGGGGTACGTGTGTATATATAGGAGGAAGGAGTACGTCGGTGGAGCACCGAGGGGCCCACGAGGTAGGGGGCACGCCCTAGGGGGGCGGGGGGCGCCCCCACCCTTGTGACCTCCTCTTTGATCCCTTGCAGTAGGGTCCAAGTCTCCTGGATCAAGTTCGGTGAGAAAATCACGTTCCCGAAGATTTTACTCCGGTTGGACTCCGTTTGATATTCCGTTTATCCGAAACACTGAAATAGGCAAAAAACAACAATTCTGGGCTGGGCCTCCGGTTAATAGGTTAGTCCCAAAAATAATATAAAAGTGGAAAATAAAGCCCAATATAGTCCAAAACAGTAGATAATATAGCATGGAGCAATCAAAAATTATAGATACGTTGGAGACGTATCAGGCATCCCCAAGCTTAATTCCTACTCGTCCTCGAGTAGGTAAATGATAAAAAGAGAATTTTTGATGCGGAGTGCTACTTGGCATAATTTCAATGCAAACCTTCTTAATTGTGGTATGAATATTCAGATTAGAAAGATTCAAGACAAAAGTTTATATTGACATAGAAAATAATAATACTTCAAGCGTACTAACAAAGCAATTATGTCTTGTCAAAATAACATGGCCAAAGAAAGTTATCCCTACAAAATCATATAGTCTGGCTATGCTCCATCTTCCCCACACAAAGTATTTAAATCATGCACAACCCCGATGACAAGCCAAGCAATTGTTTCATACTCTAACTTTTTCAATCTTCACGCAATACATGAGCGTGAGCCATGGATATAACACTATAGGTGGAATAGAATGGTGGTTGTGGAGAAGACAAAAAGGAGAAGATAGTCTCACATCAACTAGGCGTATCAACGGGCTATGGAGATGCCCATCAATAGATATCAATGTGAGTGAGTAGGGATTTGCCATGCAACGGATGCACTAGAGCTATAAATGTATGAAAGCTCAACAAAAGAAACTAGTGGGCGTGCATCCAACTTGCTTGCTCACGAAGACCTAGGGCAATTTGAGGAAGCCCATCATTGGAATATACAAGCCAAGTTCTATAACGTAAAATTCCCACTAGTATATGAAAGTGACAACATATGAGACTCTCTATATGAAGAACATGGTGCTACTTTGAAGCACAATATATGAGACTCGCTATATCATGGTGCTACTTTGAAGCACAAGTGTGGAAAAAAAGGATAGTAGCATTGCCCCCTTTATTTGGGCCTTCTTTTTTTCTTTGGCCTTTCTCTTTTTTTGGGACAATTCTCTATTGAATGATGATCATCACACTTATATTTATTTAGAACTCAATGATTACAACTCGATACTAAAACAAAGTATGACTCTATATGAATGCCTCCGGCGGTGTACCGGGATATGCAATGAATCAAGAGTGACAAGTATGAAAGAATTATGAATGGTGACTTTGCCACAAATACTATGTCAACTACATGATCATGCTAAGCAATATGAGAATGATGGATGTGTCATGATGAACTAGATGGTGGAAAGTTGCATGGCAATATATCTCGGAATGGCTATGGAAATGCCATAATAGGTAGGTATGGTGGCTGTTTTGAGGAAGGTATATGGTAGGTGTATGATACCAGTGAAAGTTGCACGGTATTAGAGAGGCTAGCAAGGGTGGAAGGGTGAGAGTGCGTATGATCCATGGACTCAACATTAGTCATAAAGAACTCATATACTTATTGCAAAAATCTAGAAGTTATCAAAGCAAAGTATTACGCGCATGCTCCTAGCGGGATAGATTGGTAGGAAAAGACCATCGCTCGTCCCCGACCGCCACTCATAAGGAAGGCAATCAATAAATAAATCATGCTCCGACTTCATCACATAATGGTTCACCATACGTGCATGCTACGGGAATCACAAACTTCAACACAAGTATTCTTTAAATTCACAACTACTCAACTAGCATGACTTTAATATTATCACCTCCATATCTCAAAACAATTATCATGCTTCAATCTTTTCTTAGTATTCAACACACTCAAAAGAAAGTTTCACAAATCTTGAATACCAAGCATATTATTATTAGGCAAATTACCATGCTATTAAGAGACTCTCAAATTAATTTAAGTGAAGCATGAGAGTTCAATAGTTTCTTTAAAACAAACCCACCACCGTGCTCTAAAAGATTTAAGTGAAGCACATAGAGCAAAATTATCTAGCTCAAAAGATATAAGTGAAGCACATAGAGCAAAACTACTTAGCTCAAAAGATATAAGTGAAGCACATAGAGTATTCTATCAAATTTTAATTCATATATGGCTCTCTCAAAAGGTGTGTACAGCAAGGATGATTGTGGCATACTAAGACACAAAGACACAAATAATACAAGACGCTCCAAGCAAAACACATATCATGTTGGTGAATAAAAATATAGCTCCAAGTAAATTACCGATGGAAGTGGACGAAAAGAGGGGATGCCTTCCGGGGCATCACCAAGCTTTGACTTTTTGGTGTCCTTGGATTATCTTGGGGGTGCCATGGGCATCCCCAAGGTTAGGCTCTTGCCACTCCTTGTTTCATGATCCATCAAAAGAATTCACCCAAAACTTGAAAACTTCACAACACAAAACTCAAAATAGAAAACTCATGAGCTCCGTTAGCGAAAGAAAACAAAAGACCACTTCAAGGTACTGTAATGAACTCATTCTTTATTTATATTGGTGTTAAACCTACTTTATTCCAACTTCTCTATGGATTATAAACTATTTTACTAGCCATAGATTCATCAAAATAAGCAAACAACACACGAAAAACAGAATCTATCAAAAACAGAAAAATCTGTAGCTAGCGCAAGATCTGGAACCCCAAAAATTATAAAATAAATTCCTGGACGAGAGGAATTTCTCTATTAATCATCTTCAAAAAGAATTAACTAAATAGCACTCTTCAAATAAAAATTACAGCAGTTCTCGTGAGCGCTAAAGTTTCTGTTTTTTACAGCAAGTTCAACAAGACTTTCCCCAAGTCTTCCCAACGGTTCTACTTGGCACAAACACTAATTAAACACAACCAAAACAGAGGCTAGATAATTTATTAATTACTAAACAGGAGCAAAAGTCAAGGAATAAAAATAAAATTGGGTTGCCTCCCAACAAGCGCTATCGTTTAACGCCCCTAGCTAGGCATAAAAGCGAGGATAGATCTAGGTATTGCCATCTTTGGTAGGCAATCCATAAGTGGCTCTCATGATAGTTTCATATGGTAATTTTATTTTATTTCTTTGAAAGTGTTCCATGCCCTTTTTTAATGGAAATTGAAGTCTAATATTCCCTTCCTTCATATCAATAATCGCACCAACCGTTCTAAGGAAAGGTCTACCAAGAATAATAGGGCAAGAAGGATTGCAATCTATATCAAGAACAATGAAATCTACGGGCACATAATTCCTATTTGCAACAATAAGAACATCATTAATTCTTCCCATAGGTTTCTTAATAGTGGAATACGCAAGATGCAAGTTTAGAGAGCAATCATCAAAATTACGGAAATCTAGTAAATCACACAAAGTCTTGGGAATAGTAGAGACACTAGCACCCAAATCACACAAAGCATAAAACTCATGATCTTTAATTTTAATTTTAATAGTTGGTTCCCACTCATCATAGAGTTTTCTAGGGATAGAAACTTTGAACTCAAGTTTTTATTCATAAGATTGCATCAAGGCATCAACAATATGTTCAGTGAAGGCTTCATTTCGACTATAAGCATGTGGAGAATTTAGCATGGATTGCAACAAGGAAATACAATCAATTAAAGAGAAACTTTAATAATTAAATTCCTTGAAATCCAATATAGTGGGTTTAGCAACATCTAGATTTTTATTTCTTTCAATCCCACATTCATCAATTTCATCATTAAGATCTAAATACTCCGAATTTTAGAACGCCTTCTAGGTAAAGGAAGATCATATTCAGTTTCATCAAGATTCATATTGCAAAATAAAGATTTAATTGGAGACACATCAATAACTTTTAGATCTTCATCTTGATTTTCATAGGAATTGGAAGAACATGCTTTAATAAAGGCATCTTTGGAAGCACGCATCCTAGCAGTTCTTTCTTTACACTCATCAATTGAAATTCTCATGGCTTTTAGAGACTCATTAATATCATGCTTAGGTGGAATAGATCTAAGTTTCAAAGCATCAACATCAAGAGCAATTCTATCAATGTTCCTAGCCAAATCATCAATCTTAAGCAATTTTTCTTCAATCATAGCATTAAAATTCTTTTGCGAAGAAATAAATTCTTTAATATTAGATTCAAAATCAGAGGGCATCTTATTATAATTTCCATAAGAGTTGTTGTAGGAATTCCCATAATTATTAGAAGGATTACTAGGATATGGCCTAGGATTAAAATTCCCTCTATAAGCGTTGTTACCAAAATTATTCCTACCAACAAAATTCACATCCATAGCTTCATTGTTATTCTCAATCAAAGTAGACAAAGACATATCATTAGGATCAGAAGAAACACTCTTAGAAGCAAATAATTTCATAAGTTCATCCATCTTTCCACTCAACACATTAATTTCTTCTATCGCATGCATGTTTTTATTAGAAGTTCTTTCAGTATGCCATTGAGAACAATTAACCATAATATTATCTAGGAGTTTTGTAGCATCTCCTAAAGTGATTTTCATAAAAGCGCCTCCCGCGGCCGAATCTAAAATATTTCTAGAAGCAAAATTCAATCCGGCATAAAATTTTTGTATAATCATCCACAAATTCAAACCATGAGTAGGGCAATTACGTATCATTAATTTCATTCTCTCCCAAGCTTGTGCAACATGTTCATGATCAAGTTGTTTAAAGTTCATTATATCGTTTCTAAGAGAGATGATCTTAGCGGGAGGAAAATACTTAGAGATAAAAGCATCTTTGCACTTGTTCCATGAATCAATACTATTCTTAGGCAAAGACGAAAACCAAGCTTTAGCACGATCTCTAAGCGAAAAAGTAAATAGCTTCAATTTAACGACATCATTATTGACAACTTTTTTCTTTTGCATATCACATAAATCAACGAAGCTATTCAGATGAGTAGCGGCATCTTCACTAGGAAGGCCGGCGAATTGATCTTTCATAACAAGATTCAACAAAGCAGTATTAATTTCACAAGATTCAACATTGGTAAGAGGAGTAATCGGAGTGCTAAGGAAATCATTATTATTGGTATTGGTGAAGTCACACAATTTAGTAGTATCTTGAGCCATCGCGACAAACAAGCAAACTAACACACGAGCAAACAAAAAGCAAACGGGCAAAAAGAGGCAAATAGAGAGGGAGGATAGGGAGAGAGAGAGGGCGAATAAAACGGCAAGGGTGAATTGGGGGGGAGAGGAAAACGAGAGGCAAATGGCAAATAATGTAATGAGAGAGATAGGGATTGTGATGGGTACTTCGTATCTTGACTTTTTGCGTAGACTCCCCGGCAACGGCGCCAGAAATCCTTCTTGCTACGTCTTGAGCTTGCGTTGGTTTTCCCCGAAGAGGAAGGGATGATGCAGCAGAGTAGCGTAAGTATTTCCCTCAGTTTTTGAGAACCAAGGTATCAATCCAGTAGGAGCCCACGCTCAAGTCCCTCGTACCTGCACAAAGCGATAGCTACTCGCAACCAACGCGATTAGGGGTTGTCAAGCCCTTCATGGTCACTTACGAGAGTGAGATCTGATAGATATAATATTTTTGGTATTTTTGGTATAAAGATGCAAAGTAAAAAGTAAAAGCAAAGTAAAAAGCAAAACAATATTAACGTGATGGATATTGATATGATGAGAATAGACCCGGGGGCCATAGGTTTCACTAGTGGCTTCTCTCAAGAGCATAAGTATTCTACGGTGGGTGAACAAATTACTGTTGAGCAATTGATAGAATTGAGCATAATTATGAGAATATCTAGGCATGATCATGTATATAGGCATCACGTCCGTGACAAGTAGATCGAAACGATTCTGTATCTACTACTATTACTCCACTCATCGACCGCTATCCAACATGCATCTAGAGTATTAAGTTAAAAACAGAGTAACGCCTTAAGCAAGATGACATGATGTAGAGAGATAAATTCATGCAATATGAAATAAACCCCATCTTGTTATCCTCGATGGCAACGATACAATACATGCCTTGCTGCCCCTTCTGTCACTGGGTAAGGACACCGCAAGATCGAACCCAAAGCTAAGCACTTCTCCCATGGCAAGAACTACCAATCTAGTTGGCCAAACCAGACGGATAAGTCGAAGAGACTTGCAAAGATAACCAATCATACATAAAAGAATTCAGAGAAGATTCAAATATTATTCATAGATAGACTTGATCATAAACCCACAATTCATCGATCTCAACAAACACACCGCAGAAAGAAGATTACATCGAATAGATCTCCACGAGAGAGGGGGAGAACTTTGTATTGAGATTCAAAGAGAGAGAAGAAGCCATCTAGCTACTAACTATGGACCGAAGGTCTAAGGTAAACTACTCACACTTCATCAGAGAGGCTATGATGATGTAGAAGCCGTCCGTGATGACGACCCTCTTCCGACGGAGCTCCGGAACAGGCCCCAAGATGGGATCTCGTGGATATAGAAAGTTGCGGCGGTGGAATTAGGTTTTGGCTCCTGTTCTGATCGTTTGGGGGTACATGTGTATATATAGGAGGAAGGAGTATGTCGGTGGAGCACCGAGGGGCCCATGAGGCAGGGGGCGCGCCCTAGGGGGGGCCCACCCTCGTGATCTCCTCTTTGATCCCTTGCAGTAGGGTCCAAGTCTCCCAGATCACGTTCGGCGAGAATATCACGTTCCCGAAGATTTTATTCCGTTTGGACTCCGTTTGATATTTCGTTTATCCGAAACACTGAAATAGGCAAAAAATAGCAATTCTGGGCTGGGCCTCCGGTTAATAGGTTAGTCTCAAAAATAATATAAAAGTGGAAAATAAAGCCCAATATAGTCCAAAACAGTAGATAATATAGCGTGGAGCAATCAAAAATTATAGATACGTTGGAGACGTATCAACAGGATTTCTGCCAATCTGGGTGTTTGATTCATAACAATTGGAAGATCACAGGATGCAAAAAAGCATGGTGAGATTAAGTCAAACCACAAGAAAATGTACGGTTATAATGCTATTATGCTACTATCTCTTGGTCTTGTGCTTGATGAATAGGAATATGAAAAGGAGGAGAAGTGGAAATTAGAATTCCTATGTTTTTTGTTTCAAGGAGACACTAAAGGAACAAATCCTACAGTTTTCCGTTGCTCCATTCCTTTGCACCAAATTCATGAAAAGTAGTACCATAGGAAACTTTCCAATTCCGATGTTTTTCATTCACTGTTCCTTTCAAGCACTGGCGATTCTAGTAGGCAGGCTTGAGCAAGGAAAATCCTACACTAAAAAAATGTTTTTGTGCTACTTCTATTACTTTGGACCCAGGCCACTGCCATACTAGCTCAACTCCGAGGCCCATCGACAAATGCACAGCTCAAACGCGCAGAGATAAATAATGATGGCGTTCAAGAGAGTCCATCACGGATAGCTAAGTTGCCTGGTACCTCACTGCTTGTCATATAGTAGGATAAAATAATAGTATTTCCCGTTACTACGAGTGCTCAGTGGACAATATATATAACATGTAGAGTAAAAAATAGATGCAACAAGTGTACAACCTCTTTGACGAAGCCATGTCGATCTCAACATGATTGGGTTGGCCGGTGAGGATGCTCCGACTGACTTGGCTATCGGAGGAGGGGAAGAAGATCTTAGGCATTTGGAGATGGAGCCCGAGTTACTGCTCCGCTGTGATGGAGGGTTTCATCGTTGGAGCAGCTCCGGTGAGTTGTACGACGCCAAGGCTGAAGCAGGACAAGAGAGACAACGAACAACGCTAACGTGAGTGGAATTCTAATAGCATCTCCAATACATGACGTAAAATACATAACCATAAAGTGCTAGATGTAAAATACATCAGCCGCTCATCTCTGAACTTAACTTTTGAAACTGAATTTAACTGTCGAAACTGAACTTAACTGTCAAAACTGAACTTAACCGTCAAAACTGAATTTTGTTGTCGAAACTGAATTTTGCTGTCGAAACTGAACGCACTAGCAAGGTGAGGCTACACGTCGGTCGACTGACTTTTTCATCTCTGGTCAGTCGATTTTGCAGCCGTTGGATACGAAATCAAGGGCCTGCGGTTCATCTTCAACCTCCACCCCCTGAGCCGTCCAAACAGCAGCCCCCCGCCGCCCGCGGCCGGCGGTGCGCTGCCCCGCCCGCCCTGAAAACACTCCCCATCGCCGATCCGCCGCCGCCCCAGCCATCCCTCTAGCCCCCCCGTGCCGAGCTTTTTCTCCGGCGATCCCCACGCCACCGCCCTGCCAACGGCCCGCCACCGCCGGCGACCACCGCCCCCATCCTGAACCCTAAGATAGATAGTGGGGTACCTCTCCGGCGAGCCCCCCCGCTGCGGCTGGTTCTTCCTTCACCCCGGTGGCATCAGAGTGAAGTGTAGCTAAATCGGAGCAGCATCGTAAGCAAGAGCAAGAGCGAGAGCAGCAACACGAGCAAGAGCAATAGCAAGAGAAGACCAGGCAGGGGACCGAGAGCAAGAGCAGAGCAGCAGCGCGAGAGAGAGCTAAAGCAGCAGCAGGTCCTACTGATGTGGACGTCGCCGCCGAGGGAGCGACGCCGTGGAGGAAGTGGCCGGCGACGCCGCCGTGGATGGAGCCGCGCCGTGTCGGCTCGGGACCGAGTGCCGGCAGCACCGTGAGATCGAATCAAGAACAAAATGCGGCGATTAGTGTACAACCTCTTTGGTGGCGCCGATTAGGCCGCAACTTCATCCGAGGAAACGGTGATGATGATGCTCTTCCGGTGGTGCAGGTGAAGACGGCGGTGTGGGAATGGAGTTGGTGCGAAAGACGAGGGGAACATCGGGGCAGCTCCTTGGACGTGGAGGACGGGGTGGCTGAACCGGCGGGACGATGAGATCGACAACGGATCCTCATCCGGTACGGTGGATGAGGCACATCGAGGTGTTGCTGTGGACGACGTCGTCAGGGAAGAGGCTCCGGCTGGGTGGCGGACGGAGCAGGGTGTGGGGTTTCGTCGCGGGTTTTCGCAGCCTCGGTGTACAAATGGGTGGGCGGATGGGATGGCAGTGGGGAACCATGGCTTAGAGACGCGCTTGTCCGAAATGTGGGGTAAGTTACGAAAGTACTCCCACCGATTTGAGGCGGTTCTTTTGGTTCAGGGGTACCACGGGCAGTTCGCGTGTCGGGATTTCACAGGAGGTGAGAGTTTTCGCGCGCGTTGTAATTTCGGAATAGCAAGGCGCGGGTTGAGATAGAGGGAGTTGTCGGAGCACAACAAGACAAAGATATATCTTAAATATTTCGGGCTAACAAGGCGCGGGTTGAAGAGGCGGGAGTTTCACAGCACGATAGACAGAGACACTAGCTTGAATTTTCGGCATAACAAGGCGCGGCTTGAAATTTAGGAAGAACAAGCTTAACGTGTACCCCAAAAAAGACAATTTGCACCTCAACACGCACAACACACACACAAACACCATTTAGACTAGATTAAGGTACACGTGCATTGCACGCATGAGATTTGGCAACCAAATTATGAATAAATACCACATTATAGCATGCAAGCTTTGATTCATATATGCATGATGTAGATGTTCGTTTAATTCTTATAGTTCATTTCATTCAAAATCATCTAGTTTTTATAAGAAAGCTAATCTATTTTAAGATTCATGGAATTGTGCATCGTAAGACATAAAGTAAAAACAAATAATGGCAAATCATGTAGAAAAACATTTGGGCAATTCTGATACAGAAGATTCTAGAACAAATAAGAAGTGCTTGTGTTTTGATGTTTGTGCATTACGCTTAAGTTCAACCATGGAGTCTTCTAGATTATACATGTGGCGAAATCTGGTGGAATCTAGATGATATCCAACGGCCAGTAGTGCTCAAATTTGCCATCTTTGGACCATCAGATTTGCCTCATGCAACGACCATCTTTCAAAGTTAAACTTACCCGCACACAATATAAAAAAATATAATATATAATATATATAGGGGTATAGATATAGATATGTGATGCAAAATCCGCCCATCATCTCCAATTAGAATAGTGTGTCCATACACAGATGCGACGTGGCCAAATGATGTCTGCCATCAGTATCTCAAATTCAAATCAGTCTGACCTTGTTCAATGTGTATACATTACAACATGCTCGTTTCCAAACCACACCGCACAGATCTCCGTTATATTCATGCATGCATGGGTTTCAAACATCAAGATCTCTTATTCAAATATTTGAATTCAACTTTACATTGAAGCTGCGAGGGAGGAAGCCGAGGAGGGACCGAATCCGTTCTCTCACTCGCACAGGTATGCTCGGATGTGCAAGGATCATGTGGATTGGGAGCTACTGAATCTAGCCCTGCGGATCTACTTCAAAGGAGATTTCTCAGAGAAGCACAGGATGCCCCGCCCTAGTGAGCTGCCGATTGCGTTCGTTCGATGGGCAAAAGGAGAAGTGAATTCAGGAGATCCACGCCGTGCTGCGAGATGGGAATGCTTGACTGGACTCCTGCCCACCAGCACGCCACCGGAGCCGGAGCAGGTGGTCCCCTACCTTACCTCTCCCCCAAACCTGCAAAAGATTGAAATTAGGCTTGCAATCTGCTTCAATTGAGCTGTCTGGTGGTTATTTCTGCTACCTGAGAGACAACATCTGGCTGGAGGATGAGAAGGAACCAGGAACTCCGATGAATTTCCCCTATCACAATGGGGGAGCACCGGTTGGGCAGTGGTACGGCCCACCTCCGCCCCAAATGGGGCCACAATCTGGGTAGGCTCCTATAATTGCCCAAGATCAATCTGCTGGTGGTTCTGACTCTCAGATCAGTGGGAAATCTCAAGGCAAGAATCAGCAAAAGAAGAGATAGGACATCCAGAAAACTGCTCCTACCCCTGCTTCGGGCCTTATGGCATACTCTGAGGTGATCTGCTACAATTGTGGGGAACCCGAGCATCATTTGGATAAATGTGTCAAGCCCAAGAGTTGTTTTATCTGCAAAATGGTTACCCATAAAGTTGAGAATTGCCCTGTCAGAAGGAAAACCCACAGTTCTGCTAGATATGTTGGAAGTGCTGCTCCAGGATTATGTCCACCATTGACAGAATTTTGTGTGACATAGAATTAGATAGTTTCTTTCCCCTTTCTAGTTGTAGAGCTCTGCCCAGATGTGGTAGTGACCACACTCCATTGCTCTGGGACTCTGGTCTTAACCAAACTCCAAAGAGCAATAGTTTTAAATTTGAAAAGTGGTGGTTTCTTAGAGAAGATTTTACTGAGCTAGTTAGGAAAATCTGGAATGAGCCTACTGGGAGTAGCTGCTCCCTAGAAAATTGGCAGATCAAAATCAGGAGATTTAGAAGAACTACCAAAGGGTGGAACTCCAATGAGGAAGCTAATCTTAGAAGATACAAAAGGGTTCTCCTCCTTGAGTTTGATTCTCTAGATATTAAGGTAGAAACCACTGACCTATCTGAGGCTGAGACTAATAGATTAAACTTTGTCCATGGAGAGCTCAAGAAAATTTGGCTTCAAGCAGAAATCAAAGCCAAACAAAGGTCTAGAGATAGGAACATTAAGGAGGGTGATAGAAATACTGCTTACTTCCATGCAGTAGCTAACCAGAGGAGGAGGAAAACCCTCATTCACTCCCTTGATGGCCCTAATGGCCCTATTACTAAGGTAGATGAGATGCTGAAAGTGGCTAGTGACTTCTACAAAGACCTGTTTAAGAAAGAAAACCCTTCTGGGTTCTCTCTACAAAACAATTTTTTCTCTTCTTCTGAAAAAGTCCCTCCTGCTGAAAATGAGCTGCTAGAAGCCCCTTTTTTAGAGACAGAGGTGAAGGAAGCCATTTTTTAGCTTTTATCCTGATGGGGCTCCTGGTCCTGATGGGATTCCCTTCTTATTTTACCATCATTTTTGGGACTTGGTGAAAAATGATCTCTTAGATCTTTTCCAAGCCTTTCATGGAGGAGAGTTGGATCCAGCAACTTACTCATGGGGGGTCTGTTGGGGTCAAGTTAAATAACTCTGAAAGTGATTTTTTTTGCTGCTAAAGGCCTTAGGCAAGGTGACCCCATCTCCCCGCTTTTGTTTAATTTAGTAGTGGACATTCTTACTAAAATGCTGAGCAAAGTTGCTGATCATAGTCTGATTGCAGGGCTCTGTCCTGAGGTCCGCTCTGGTGGCATCATCTGTGTTCAATATGCAGATGATACCATCCTTTTCTTAGACAATGACTCCACACATGCTAGCAATCTGAAAACTGTTCTAACCTGGTTTGAACAAGTCTTAGGCATGAGAATCAACTACTCTAAAAGTGAACTCATCCCTATCAACATGGATGATCAGGAGTTAGCTGACTTCCTCTCTATTCTAGTCTGTAATAAAGGTAACTTCCCCATTAAGTACCTAGGTATCCCTCTCCACTATGATAAACTGAGGAGAGAGGATATCCAACCCTTCTGGATAAAATCATTAAAATGATTGCTAGGTGGAGGGGCAAACTTCTCTCTTACAGAGGTAGATTGATCCTTATACAAGCTTGTTTGACTAGCATTCCAGTGTATCTCCTCTCCTCCTTCAAGTTCCCTAAATGGGCAGTGAACCTCATAAATTCTCAGATGTCTCATTGCTTGTGGAATGATTTTGAGGGAAATAGGAAGCTACACCTTGCTAATTGGGCCCTAGTCTCTATGAAAAAAGATTTTGGAGGCCTAGGCATACCTAACCTCCAAGAAATTAACATCTGTCTTCTAGGGTCTTGGATTAAAAGATTCTATGAGGAAGACCTGAAACCCTGGAAGCTTCTTATTGCCCATAAATACCTAGGAAATAAACCTAATATTTTTGTCCCTTCCTCTGACCCTAAGACCTCTAGATTCTGGAAAGGATTAAAATCTATTATGCATGTTGTGAAATTTGGCTACAGATGGAACATAGGGGATGGGAGCAGAACCAGGTTCTGGGAAGATACTTGGTTTGGCACATCCCCCCTAGCAGTCCAATTTTGGCCTATTTACTTTGTCCGCAATGAGCTTAACAAAATTGTCAATGAAGTTTGGGACGGTCAATGCCTAAAACTCTCTTTTAGAAGGAACTTTAGTGATAGTCTCATGGATCGATTGTTCCAGTTAGAGGAAATTGCCAAAAGCATTACCTTTACTGCCGAGCCGGATGCCCTGATTTGGCAGCTGGACAATAAGGGGAAGTATTCCTCCAGCTCCCTCTATCATGTTATCAACTTTAGAGGGGTTCAACTCGTGTTTATCCCTGATGTCTAGAAATTGAGAGTTCCCCCTAAAATTCATGTATTTCTCTGGCTTCTCTCCAAAAAAAATTGATGACTAGGGATAACCTTAGGAAGAGACACAACATCAAACCCCTTGATTGTGTTTACTGCTTGGAACAAGAGTCTTGTTCTCACCTATTTTTTGAATGTATAGTTGCTAAACATCTCTGGGCCCATATTGAGGAATATTTCTCTAGTCAGATTGGCTCATCCTTCGAATCTGTCGCCAGATTCTGGATTGCTACCAAAAAGTGCTCAGTTTTAAACACCGTTAGCTCAACTATCCTTTGGTGCCTCTGGAAATATAGAAATGCTATGATTTTCAGTAACACCTCCTGGATTTCCATTCCGCAGGTCTTGAGGTTGATCAGGAACATGGTGAGGAACTGGGCGATTCTCTCCGCCGAATCAGACAAGGACAACTTGACGAGCTTCATGGAAACCCTAACAAGATCCCTCCAGAAACCGTTGGCGATCACTTGTGGCTGAACAAGGCTCGACCTGCTCTGGGGCTGGACCCGTGGGCTCGTCTCAAGATCTCTGATGAAGATGATGGGCACCTGGCGCCGAAAAAGAGGGACATCCACCATGCTACGCCTTCAAGCCCGGTGTCTCCGCTTGCTTACTGGTCGCCGCAGGCTGACATGGCCCCTCGGCTGAAGACCATGAAGGCTTCGTTGGACCCTCCTTGTGTCATTTGAGTGCTCTATATGCTCTGCCTTTGGCACCGCTTGGGTGATTTGTGTTATTCAGAGAACTTGTTCATCCACCCCCTAGTTTGTAGCTTTTCTACCTTTGCTTTCAAACTGCTCTTTGAGCTGCTGTATCAGAATATGTTGTGGTTTCGTTCTCAGCAATGGAACCAGGGAGATGCTCCCTGTTTTTCTAAAAAAATTATTTTATATGTTATTATATATTATTTTTATTGTCATCATATATTTAACAGATACTTACATATGTAAGAAAACAATATCCCACATCTTATTAACTTATAAAAATAATTTCTTAACAAATAAAATCATGAATTGTTTTGGCACGAAAATCCTAGTGATTGTGTACAAAAGCTTGGTAAGATTTAAGGATGAATGTAATAATATCACCTATTATTTAAATATATTTATAACAAAATGCTCAACCCCTTTTTATTTTTTGATAACATTGCTGGCCCAACCCAACATTATAATTAGAATCAGCCCAGCAAAATCGTGTATTTCGAGAAAGTGCAAATGACCTGTAATTATTTAGGAAATAAAATAAACGGGCCGCATGGACGCTACATTATTTGTTCACCCAGCCCAACTAATGGCTGTAATTCAAAAAAAGATCAAATTGACTGTAAATTCTACCGCGCAAAAAAAAGACTGTAAATTCTGAAAAAATGGGTTGAATACGTGCCACATTTTTGGAGGCTGAAATGTGGGCCAATAGGTCGAAGCCAATGCAAGTCGTTGTCAATCTAGTCAACAAATGATTCTGACATGTTAGCCGTTGGATTTACATCCAATGACCGGCATCCATCTTCAATCTCTCGTCTTCTTCCTCTAGCGGCACCGGGACCACCTCCCACCTCCTGCCGCTAGCAGCTCAGCTTAGCACGCTTCGCTATGAAGCGCTACTCCACTGTTGGCCAGGCCATCCCTCCACCCCTCCACACCTCCTGTTCTTCTCCACTGACTGCCGAACCACACTGCACTAGAACCAGTTAACCCTCGTACACCTCTCTGTCTGCGACTCTACTCCTGCGTCTTCCCATCTCCGGCTCGTTGCTGTCCGGGGCCTCGCCGTCGTCCACCACCTTGGATGCGCTCGGCGCGGCGTGGTTAACGTGGTCAATGAACGACACCATCGGAAGTAGACTGTGCGTGGAGAGGCTGACAGCTGGGTCCACGGCTGCACACAAGGAAATGCCTCCTTATTACGCGCAAAATAATGATTCCTCCACCTGACATCTGGGACCCACCGGAAGGGCCTCAGTATTTCGCAAAATAAAGTGCCCCCTGCTGACATGTCGGACCCACCAGGTATCTTCGCACGCAAGGATGTGCCTCCTTATTACGCACAAAAAAATGAATATTCCCCCTGCCAGCTGGAACCCAACATAGTGGGAGGCTTACTTGTGGGCCTACCAAGTTGACGGGGACGGAGGGCTTTGTCAACTTAGTTAATATGAACGATTCTAGCTCCTGTTACCGTACGATGTTCATCCAATGGCCGTAGTGCTTCTTCAACGTCTGGTCTTCTTGCTCCAGCCGCCCAAACCAGCGCCGGTCGTGCCGCGTGCTCCTGCCTCCTGTGGCCAACTGTGATGCCGCGGAGGCCTCACCGCCCCCTACTACTCCCACCGCTGGCCAGGCCATCCCTCTACTCACCCACACCCCCTGTTATTCTGCGGCGATAGCAGCCTCACACCGCAGTCGAACCAGTGAACCCTCATACTCCTCTTCGCATGGGCATCCACTGCCGCGTCTTCCCCGGCTCCGAGTCATCCCCTTCCTAGTCCTCGCCATCGTCCACCGCCCTGGTGCTCTCGGCGCGGCGTGGTCAACGTGGTCAACTACCGAATTCCATCAGAAGAGTACTGTACATGGAGAGGCTGACAGCTGGGTCCACGGCAGCCGCAAGGAAGTGCCTCCTTATTACGCGGAAAATAATTATTCCTCCACCTGACAGCAGGGACTCACCAGACGGGCCACCAGTATTTTGCGAAAAAATCATTTCCCCCTGACTGCTGGGACCCACCGGACGGGCCACCGTATTTCGTGAAAAAAACATCCCCCCGCTGTCAGCTCAGACCCACCGGAAGTGCCTCCTTATTACGCACAAAAAATCCCCCGGCTAGCTCGGACCCACCTTGCTGGGAGGCGGACTTGTGGGCCTATTAAGTTGACGGGGATGAAGGGCTTTGTCAACTTAGTCAATATGAACGATTCTAGCTCCAGTGACCGTACGATGTCCATCCAACGGCCGTAGTGCTTCTTCAACCTCTGGTCTTCTTGCTCCAGCCGCCCAAAGCAGCGCCAATCATGCCGCATGCTCCTGCCTCCCATGGCCGGCTGTGCTGCCGTAGAGGCCTCACCGGCCCCTACTATTCCCACCGCTGGCCAGGCCCTGCGGCGACGGCAGCCTCACACCACAGCCGAACCAGTGAACCCTCGTAGTCCTCTCCGCGTGGGCTTCCACTACCGTGTCATCCCCCTCCTAGGCCTCGCCGTCGTCTACCGTCGTGGTGCTCTCCGCGCGGTGTGGTCAACATGGTCAAGGAACGACTTCCATCGGAAGAGTACTGTACGTGGAGAGGCTGACAGCTAGGTCCACGGCCACAGCCCAGTTTTTTTTTGTGATTTGCAAAGTAAGTCGCTTTGTCAGGCCTGTTGGGCTGCAAATCTTTCAAGACGAGGAGAGCTTTCATTCGGCTGGCCGAGAAAATGGCCCATCAGTAATGAGAAATGGGTTGTACATTTTTAAAACACATCAAACCGGCAATTAGTTTCAAATATCTTTTTTTATTTCAAGATTTTAAATTACATTAATTTTTATGCGCGGAGAATTTGTTGGATTTTATATTGATATACATTTATTTTTAAAATCAATTTGAACGTGAGTCAAAATTTGGGGATTAAAAACAGTTTGGACCGCACCAAAATATGCAAAATTTCATATAATTTTTTAACCATTGCCACAATATGGGCTGTAATGCTAACAAAAAGAATATGTGATCCAAAAAAACCCTTAAGAATTAGCAAATGGGCTGTAAATTATTAGAAATAATGGCAGATGGGTTGTATGCTGTTTTCCACAGATTTGAGGCTTTCCTAAAAAAAGGTTGACGCACAAGCACTGACTGTTGGATGTCCATCCAACGGCCGTCGTGCTTCTTCAATCTCTGCTCTTCCTGCTCCAGCCGCTCAAACAAGCGCCAGCGGGACTGCCTGCTCCCTCCTCCTCGCGGCCGGCTGTGCTGCCGCGCAGGCCTACCGCCCGACCGTACTCCCATCGCTGGCCCAGCCATCCCTCTACTCACCCACACCTGCTGTTATTCTCCGATGATGACAGACGAACCAGTAAACCCTCGTACAGTCGTACTCCCCTCCGGGTGGGAAACAACTGCCGAGTCTTCCCTGCCTCCGTGTCGTCCCCTTCCTAGGCCTCACCGTCGTCCACCGCCCTGGTGCTCTCGACGCGGTGTGGTCAACGTGGTCAAGGAACGACTTCCATCGGACGTGGACTGTACGTGGAGAGGCTGACAGCTGGGTCCACGACCGCAACAAGGAAGTGCCTCCTTATTACGCGGAAAATAATGATTCCTCCACCTGACAGCTGGGACCCACTGGACGGGACACTGTATTTCATGAAAAAAATGTTTCCCCCTGACTGCTGGGACCCACCAGCTACATCTTCACACGCAAGGAAGTGCGTCCGGGCAAAAAAAAAACGATTCGCCCCCTGACTATTGGGACCAACCAGCTACATCTTCGCAGGCAAGGAAGTGCCTGACAGTTGGGACCCACCTGGTCGAAGCATATGTAGCGTTGTCATTCTGGTCGCGAACGTGTATGTACATACTGGTCGATGTATAGGCGCGCATGTGTCATGGTAGAGGCACGCACGTGTGGTAGTAGAGGCGCGCACATAGCATTTACACGTACGTATAGCGGCCAGGGTGCAAGAAAGAAAATACGGCCACGTATGTGTACATACGGGCGGGGTCTCGAACGCCTACTCGCTCATACGTACGGCCAGGGCTCGTGTACATGGCTAGGTCGGAACGGAGAAACAGCGTCGTCATCGTGTTCATGGGGAGGCAACGAAATGCGTCGTGTTCATGGTGAGGCAACGAAATGCGTTGTGTTCATGGGGAGGCAACGAAATGCATTGTGTTCATCGGGAGGGCTTAGACGGAACATGCGATGGAAACGAGGCCTGGCGTACCGCAGAATGGAGGAAACGGCCTTGTGTTCGACCGGCCATGTTCGAAACGGGATCCTGTTCATCGGGAGGGGTTTGGCGTACCGCAAAATGGTGGAAACAGACCTCCTACGGTCGAAACGGGGGTCCTGTTGATCGGGATGGGTGTGGCGTACCGCAAAACGGAGGAAACGGACTTGTGTTGGAGCGCTACGGTCAAAACGGGGGTCCTGTTCATTGGGAGGGGTGTGGCGCACCGCAAAACGGGACTCCACGGGATACTGTTCATCTCCACCGTCGACCTCCTCCAGCCACCCCGGGCTCCTGTTCATCCAGCCTCCACGGGCTCCTTTCATCCAGCCTCCACAGCGCGCTACTCCACCGGCTACTGTTCAACCACCCCTCCACCGCCTACTGTTCATCCAGCCCTCCACACCACGGGGTCCTGTTCAACCACCCCTCCACGGGCACCCCTCCATCGTCTACTATTCATCCAGCCCTCCACACCATGGGTCTTGTTCAACCACCCCTCCACCGTCTACTATTCATCCAGCCCTCCACACCAGGGGGTCCTGTTCATCCACCCCTACATGGGCACCCCTCCACCGTCTACTGTTTATCCAGCCCTCCACCACACCACGGGGTCCTGTTCATCCAGAGGCAACGCCACCGCTCACTGTTCATCCAAACCCCCCCACAACGCTCACTGTTCATCCCATCGATCAGCTTCAGTTAGCAGCAGTAGTGAAGGAATCGCTCGATCGGGTTCAATTAACAGCCATCGATCGATCGCTCGGGTTCAGTAACGCGTACCCTACAGTGCAATCGCTCGGGTTCAGTTAGAGCCAACTCCTCGCACACACACGCGCTTACGTGTACGAGAGAAACACGCATCGCTCAGCCCCCGACCTCCCACCGTAACTGGGAACTCCCCGAAATTTTCCTCCCCCTTGCTTCTACCGCAGTTTTTTCTGTCATGGACAGCCCAAAGAATGTCATGCAGCTGCGTCTCCGGCCCGCCCAGGACGAAAAGCCCATTTTCTGTCATGATTTTTTGTCATAGAAGTAGGAGCCCACCACATCTATGATGATACCGGGTTTTGTCACAATTATCGTCATAGAAGTGTCATATGTATGACAGAATTTTTTTCCATTCGGCCCAAAATGTCACGGATGTGTCTTTTTTTGTAGTGCAAGCAAAACCCCCTTGTTCATTCCGATACAATCCCACTCTCTCGCTCCTGCTCTCTCTTACTGCATTGGGACAACAATGATTCAACTGTTACATGATGCGGTAGTTGAACCCCTTTCCTTTGCATGACCTGTCATTGCCACAGTAAATAGATGAAACCCACTAGCATGAGTAGGAGTTGTTTGAGCCCTGGTGTGCTTACTCATTCATGCTTGTTTGTCATGCCTGCTATTGCTTAGAGTTGAGTCAGGCCTGATTCATCGGGGATGAATTAGAGGTGTGAGAACATGTCCTACTGTTGTGAGCTAAGTGTGTGAACACGATTTGGTAAAGGTATCAGTGAGAGGCCATGTAGGAGTAGATGGTGAGTTATCTCATTGAAGCCGTCCTCAGGAACTGAGTTATGTGTTTATGATCCATGAACAACTACTACCATGCATTGGAATGCTTAAGTGCCCCTCTCAACTTATTAATCAACCTAATCTCTGTCCAGGAGTTGCAACTAGTTTTTGGTGTTTGTAGGTTGTGTTAGTAGTCTACTAAGTGATACCCGATACAGGTGGGCTTGGGACAGACTAGGCACCGTGGCACGGTGTACCAAGCATAGATCCATCCATCGAGGTGGTCTTGGGAACCCTGCACACATCGTTTGGGGCCGTGAGCGACACCCCGGCTGGATCTCCTTGCGGATGGAACCCGAATAGGTGATAAACCTGGACTAGAGACTTGTTGGTTAGTCAGGTCGTTGGTCGACTCCCTCGCCAGGCTTCCGCTTGAAGGTTGCCGAGATACACGATGTGTACATGGTGGTAAGTGGCGAGAGCGTGTGTGAAGAAGTACACCCCTGCAGGGTTAACATCATCTATTCGAATAGCCGTGTCCGCGGAAAAGGACTTCTGGGTTGCCTGTACAGTTCATAGACAAGTGAAAGTGGATACACTAAAATGCGCAAGATAAGCGTGAGTGCTATGGATGGCCTTCCCATAGGGAGACGGGAGTGGATCCATAGTGGTGTATTGATATGGTGAATATGTGGACTCGTGTGCACCACCTCAAAAGAGTTACTTGCAGTCATAGTTTAGGATAGCCACTGAGTCAAAGCTGGCTTGCTGCAGTCAAAGTGCACCACCCCCCTTTGTTGATACTGATGTATATGTAGCTAGTTCCGATGTAAGTCTTGCTGGGTACATTTGTACTCACGTTTGCCTATTTTATGTTTTGCAGAGAGACATCAGTCTCACTAGTAGTTCCGTGTGGACTTCGATGTTTAGCTTGATACCTCAGCTATGATCTTGTGCCCTCGGCAGGATCTGGTAGATAGTCAGGCTTCTCAGCCTTTTTCATTTGTAGATGTCCGTACTCAGACATGTTAAGCTTTCGCATGTGCTTTGACTTGTATGCTCTGAATGTTGGGTCATGAGACCCATGTTTGTAATATCTCACTCCTCGGAGCCTAATGAATAAATACTTGAGTCGTAGAGTTATGCTGTGATGCCATGTTGTATTTACACATATCGAGCATATTGTGTGTATGATTGAAATGCTTGGTATGTGTGGGATCCGACAACCTAGTTGTTTATCCTTGGTAGCCTCTCTTATAGGGAAATGTAGTCTTGTGCTTCCATGGGCCATAGTAGTCTGCTACAGCTCGGTTCACCGGAGTCCTTCTAGCCCATCACTGTCGGCGTTCTGGGAATGGGGGTCCCCAGACTTGCTTGCCTGCGGCGTGGCTCAAAGGGGGGCCCAGCACGGCCCATCTTCACCAACACAAACCCAAGACCCTCGCGAGGGGCCAAGCCTCGCGGGGCGGACGAGGCGGAGCTTCCTCAGGCACGGCCTTGTTAGGCTGGCTCACGGAGTACCGAGGGAGTACCGAGGCATCAGGCAAAGGTTGACGTTTCGGTGCAACGAGACCAAGACCAGGAGGACTACGAGGCAGAGGTCACTGTGGAGCCCAAGACGGCGTCATCACCAGAGCTTTGCGCAGGCGAAGACTACTTTTGTCAGGATAGCTGATACTTGCTGTCCACCTTCAAATTAGCCCGCCATTGTTGGCTCCCTTCCTGCTCGATATTTGGGAAGAGGACCAGGGCCTCTATAAATAGGACCAGCCACCCACAGAGCAAAGGGTCGGCCAGGGGGAAAGTTGGAAGGAAGAGGCTCGTTAGAGAGGGTCTCGATCAGAGAGAGAGAGAGAGACAAAGGTGACTGAACTCCTCCCAGCAGTTCATCGCCTCAGCCAAGAATAGACCCTCGCGAGGCTGTTCTTCCTTGTATTGTTCATCATCATCAGCCCAAGAGGCAATGTACCACACCACACACTGGAGTAGGGTATTACACCACAACGGTGGCCCGAACCAGTATAAACCCTGTGTCCCTTGTGTTGTTCTTTCGATAGTTTAGATCCCGGCGTGGCGGAGGGGTGCAGGTAGGTAGGAGGAGAAATCTCCACGCGCACCCCAGTGTTCGAACCTCAAGGGTCTGCTGGAACCCGAAATCCGACATTTGGCACGCCAGGTAGGGGTGCGCCGGAATTCGTCTTCCACCACCCCCTTCTCCTCCGACCATCGCGCCCATGTCTGACGCTCGTCGGGCCTGCGTGGAGCGCTGAGCCGCCCTCGCTTCCCGCGTCGCCCAGACGGCCCCTGTTGGCGGGCGTCCTCGCCGTTCCCCATCACCTGCCATCAACGCTGCCACCGGCCCGGCGGGGGACGAGCAGCAAGCATCGTCCCAGCATCCGTCCGTGCGGCAAGACGGCTGCACCGCAACTCCCTTGCTCGCCCCAGCTGGATCTTCGTCCCGCGCGCTCCGCGCGCCAATGGAGGCTCGAGCTGCGCTCATCGCGGCAAACGAGCTCATGCGCTACCGTCTCGTCGACGACGTCTACGAAGAATGGCTCGACCGCGTCGCCGAGCTCGTCCGCGCCGCAGGGGGCTCTTCCGCGCCGTCCGTTCCGCTGCACCGCACCCCGCCCCGCGCGGGTGACGAGGCTCCAGTGGCGCCCCGGCCGCCTCCTCAAGAAGACACCATGGATCCAAGGCGCGTGGCCCTTGGGCGGAACCCGCTCCGTCAGGTGCCAGCGCGGCAAGAACAGAGCTGCCAAGAAGTCCCTCGCCCGCAAGAAGCTGCCCGGGCGCTCCCTGCTCCAGCACGTCGCGACCATGCTCCCGCTCCCGCACGTCAAGACCCCGCGCTGCTCTCAGCTGCAGCGCTTGGAGACATGCAAGACTAGGCTCTCCGTCACCCAAGGCCTCCCGTGGCCACAGCAGGCTGCCGCGCCTTCACCGCCGAGCTACGCAGCGTCGCGTGGCCCGGCAAGTTCAAGCATGACCTGCCTCCTCGCTACGACGGCACGGCCGACCCTGCGGAGTTCCTCCAGCTTTACGAGCTGGGCATCGAAGCTGCCAACGGAGACGAGAAGGTCATGGCGAATTGGTTTCCCATGGCGCTCAAGGACGGGGCCCGCACCTGGCTCCTGAACCTGGCTCGAGGCACAATCTCCTCCTGGGATGAGATGCGCACCCGCTTCATCGCCAACTTCCAAGGCACTCGCGACCGGCCACCCGCCGTGAGCGACACGCGCCGCATCAAGCAACAACCTGGGGAGACCCTGCAGAAGTACATCCAGCGCTTCAACAACGCACGCCTCAAGATTCCCAAGGTGACTGAGGAGGCCATCATCTCAGCCTTCTCCGACGGCGTGCGCGACGTCAAGATGAAGGAGGAGCTGGCGATGCATGAAGACCTGTGCACTTCCTTGGAGCTGTTCACCTTGGCAAGCAAGTGCGCCAGGGCTGAGGAAGGGCGTCTCTCCCTCCTCGAGCTGCCTGGCGCAGACCCAGAAGAGAAGAAGCTCAAGGCCAAGGATGTGAAGCGCAAGGGGGCTGCCGTGCTCGCGGCAGAACCAGACACCAAGCAGGGCAGAGATCAGCCTGAACCTCCCAAGGGCAGCCGGTACTGTGTGTACCACGACCTCCACACCCACAACACCAACGAATGTCAAGAACTCCGAGCCGTGCGAGAAGGAAGGATCGGCCGTCGCCCCGACCGCGGTGACCGGGGCTACGATCGAGGAGGAGGAAGGAACGCAGGACGCTAGGAAGACCGTGGCGTGCGCTAGGGGTGGCGCGATCAACCTCGCGAGGATCGCTGGCAAGACCCGCCTCACGAGGATCACCTGCAAGGCAACGCAGGCCTCCCACCGCTGCCGCCGCAGCCAAGGAGAAACAAGGACCGCCACTAGAACGAGGAGGCTGGGGGCTTCCTGGAGCCGCGCGCGATCGCCTTCATCATGGGTGGAGCTCAAGCCCCAGCCTCTCAACGCGTCTTCAAGCAGTTCGCCCGCGAAGTGAACGCAGTCCTCCCCAGGCTCGAAGCCACGCGCCCTCTCAGGTGGTCGGCATGCGCCATCATGTTCAGCTCAACAGATCAGCTCAAGTGTGTGGCTACAGCTGGAGTCCTCCCGATGCTTTGTTCCCCAATTATCAGCAATGTGGTAGTCACCAAGATCCTCATCGATGGCGGGGCAGGGCTCAACGTCCTGTCCGTGGAGACATTCAACAACCTCCAAGTGCCCTACACCCAGCTTCAGCCAACCAAGCCTTTCTCCGGGATCACCGACGGCTCCACGGTCCCGATCGGGCAGGTCCGCCTCCCTGTCACTTTCGGGACACGCGACAACTACCGCACCGAGCTCATCGACTTCGACGTCGCTCACATTCGCCTGCCGAACAACGCCATCCTTGGGTACCCAGCGCTGGCCAAGTTCATGGCCACAACTCACCACGGCTACAACGTCCTCAAGATGCCGGGAAGCGGCGGGGTCATCACGGTGCCCTGTGAAGAGAAGGACGCGGTGTGTTCCCTGGAACGAGCCTTTTAGGCCGCATCACTGGAAGACCCGGATCGTGGAAGCAGGAGGCCTCCCAAGACCGCCCCTAAGAAGAAGAAGACAACGTCCGGCCCGGCCCCTCAGGAGGCAGGCCCCTCTGGGCCCGTGCCTGCCCAGGGGGAACCTACCATCGCATAGGAAAGCGCGCCCGGCGCCCTCCTCAGGCAAGGCTCGGGGGCTCTCCCCTGGAGGGCCACCGACCTAGCTAGGGTCACGAGGGAGGCGCTTGGGCACCACATGGAGGCGTGTTTCGAAGCACGTTTCCCTCAAGAAGGAGCAAGGCAGGGAGATCCAGACCCTCAGGAGTTTGTCAGCAAGGCCATTCAGGAGCTACAGGAGTCAAGAGTCATGAAAGGCGGCCGCCGCCTACCAGCAGTGGCTCCCCATCCAGGCGAGGATGGTGGGCTATGCGTCTGCATCGACGTACCAGGGCTCAACCGAGTCGCCTCCCTGGAGCGCCTCTGGCCCTCGCGAGTGGGGCGCTACGGAGGTCCACCCCACAGCAACGTTCGCATGCCTTATGGCTTGCCAAGCGCGGCTGACACGTACCAGCGCCTCATGAGGGGCACCACGGAGGCATAAGAGGCCAGGCGTTCCGCAGCCCTGGTGGAGATGGAGATGGTCCGCGAGGAGCCGCCAGTGCCTCCGGAGCCTCCCGAGGCCCCAGGGCCTGGGGGCTCATGAGGATCGGCTTCCGCAGCCCACCGAGTCTACTACACCAACACCCCTTCGTCCTCAACGTCATCAGGTGACATCTTTCAAGTTTCATTTCCAGCTAGGAGCGCCCCCAGGGCTGCATTATTCCTAGGCCGCGTGGGTCCGTCCCTGCGGCGTGCATCCCCTTTCTATTCCATGTTGTTAGCTTACCTTGTTGGGGGCGCCACTCGGGTTGCATCACCCCTAAGTCGCTCGGGCCTGACCTGGTGATCTCCGCATTCCCTGCATCTATTTGAGCGAATCCACTCCTTTGCGGCTAATGTGTCTTACCTAGTTGCCTGCTCAGTTGACGCCAACTAACGGAGCTGCTCCCAAACAGCACGACGCTTGCGCATGGGTCCGTCCCTGCAACGCCGACAAACCTGGATGGCTGAGCTCTAGCCGCGGCAGCCCCGCATAGTGTCACCTCGTCAAGCCTTCAGTGCCTCACTACCCCTCGGAAGCAACCAACGGCTGACCATAAATTGTCATGGCAACCCCTTGTTTTTTCTATGATGGACCTGCAGGACCTCCTGAAGGAGCCGCGTCAGGCGAGGCGCTTGCTGTGTCTCCTTCGCTCTCGTCCACGCGAACCTCTTGCACATTAAAGGGGGGGGGGTGCCTGAGCATCGCGACTCAGGGCTCCTACTGGCTCTCCAGCCCTCACCCTCTGGCCTTGACCACGGCATCTTGACCTGGCATACCAGCGACGGCTGAGACTCGCTCGAGGGCCGGGACCCGAGGACGTAGAGCAGAAAGGGGAGCAAAGGCGAGAGGGGAGAGACACACGAGGGCCTCGCCGAGCAACCTCGCGCCTGCCAATGCATGGACCCGGCGGCACACCAGAGAGCGGCCCCTGATCCTTGAGATAAGTCATCGCCCGGAAGCGCCAGCTACCGTGGCACCATCCCTGCACCTAATGCTATCCCTTGTTAGCGACGCCTCTCCCCTTTCTCACCGAATGACGGCTGCTTGGGCGCCAAAGGGGACCTCCTGAGCATCGCGACTCAGGGGCTCTTACCGGACTCTGGGTCGCTCACCTCCTGGCCTTAACCACGGCATCGCGACCAGGCATACCAGCGACGGCTGAAGCCGCCTTGGGACTGGGACCTGTCGGCGCAGAGCAACAAGCCCTCGTGAGGTTCGAAAGGGAGGACTGAGCTAAGACGGGATGAGCAACCCGCGCAATTCTACGACAGGGGTTATATAAACAAAACAAGATCACAGGCACCTTACAAGCCCCCACGGGGCGCGTCTTTGATTCCTCGTAGGGAACAGATCCTAAAAGGACGCAAACTACACGCATCCCAACAAAAGACACTATCATCAACAGTGGGCCGTCAAGCATCGACGCCAACCCCATCCAGATCAGAGTCGACGGCGGCCTGACGAGCCCGCCCTGCTCTAGGAGCAGCACCGGCTCAGGGGCTCGTAGCTGTCATCGCTCGTCTCCGGAGTCGCGAGGGCTCACCGGAGTCGCTGGAGCCTCCGACGTCTCCACCGCCTGAGGAGCCTCCAAGGGAGCGGTTGGCGAGCCCAGTCCTCGTCGCAGCAGGGTCCTGGCCGCCTTCCCCGGGGCAGCACTCTAGCCGGCGCCCGCTCGCATCGAAGACCTTGAAGAGCATCACCGAAGCACCGTCGTAGTCCAAGTGGATCGCGAAGACGCCCCTTGTCCTGCAAACCCGGGCGATCTGTCTCCAGCCTCGAGTCATGTAGACCTCGCCCGGGGCGACGAACGCGACCTCCGCCTCGGTCGCGAGGGTGCTGCAGCCGGTGTGCTGCAGCCAGAGCTCCAGGGGCTCCCCCTCCGGGATGATGGAGGCGAAGAAGGGAGGAAGGTGGATCCAAGACTGAAGAGGAATGGCAACATGGAGCACGAACTCTTGGGAGGAGCCCTCGGTGTGGACCCCAGGGGGGACGACCCACACCTTCGTGACCCGTCGGCGCCGATGGCGGCGCCGTCCACGGCGGTCAGCATCAGCTCCTTCGGGGCCCTCGACGTGGGCGTACAATGGAAGCGGGAACCCCGGCGGCGCCCGCTCGCACCGAGGCCTCGACACCACCTGAAGGCTCCCCTCATCCGGGCCACGGGGGATGAACCGTTTCTTCGGCGGGAGTGGGTCAGGTTCCTCTCGGGGAGCCTTTCCCTTCTCTGCCGTCGAGAACCGGCGGATCGGAGCCATCGCGGCAATACGGAGCAAGGATCGGGAAGAAGGAGCAGCAAGGAGGGATGGACTGGAAGGGCGCACGTCGATCAGTACTTATAGCCGGCGAAGGCCAACCGCCGACCTCCACGATCACAGGTAATCATGACCCGTTTTGCATGCAGGGACTTGTCCAATCCGTGCAGTTGCCGAGGCGCCATGGGGAAGTGGAGACGCCCACGTCCAGTCAACCGCCACGCGACGCCCAAGGCCGCAGGCTGTTAGGGCCCGCGGCGCTTCACTCTTGCCCTTCCGCCTCCCTGCATGGCCAAGTCCGGGCGCGCCTTGGGCCCGGGGGCTACTGTCGGTGTTCTGGGAACGGGGGTCCCTAGACTTGCCTGCCTGCGGCCTGCGGCGTGGCTCAAAGGGGGGCCCAGCACGGCCCATCTTCACCAACACAAACCCAAGACCCTCGCGAGGGGCCAAGCCTCGCGGGGCGGACGAGGCGGAGCTTCCTCAGGCACGGCCTTGTCAGGCTGGCTCACAAGGAGGTAGAGAGATCAAGGCGGGGTACCTCACGAGGTGCCCGTGACGCAAGCCATGACGACTCAGGGCGCCAGGCGGGTGCCAGCCTGAGAAGCGTCCTCCTTTCCTCTTTGGTGCAAAGGGGGCAAGCGCAGCCGCGGAGTACCGAGGCATCAGGCAAAGGTTGCCGTTACGGTGCAACGAGACCAAGACCAGGAGGACTACAAGGCGGAGGTCACTGTGGAGCCCAAGACGGCGTCATCACCAGAGCTTTGCGCAGACGAAGACTACTTTTGTCAGGATAGCTGATACTTGCTGTCCCCCTTCAAATTAGCCTGCCATTGTTGGCTCCCTTCCCGCTTGATATTTGGGAAGAGGACCAGGGCCTCTATAAATAGGACCAGCCACCCACAGAGCAAAGGGTCGGCCAGGGGGAAAGTTGGAAGGAAGAGGCTCGTTAGAGAGGGTCTCGATCAGAGAGAGAGAGAGAGACAAAGGTGACTGAACTCCTCCCAGTAGTTCATCGCCTCAGCCAAGAACAGACCCTCGCGAGGCTGTTCTTCCTTGTATTGTTCATCATCATCAGCCCAAGAGGCAATGTACCACACCACACACTGGAGTAGGGTATTACACCACAACGGTGGCCCGAACCAGTATAAACCCTGTGTCCCTTGTGTTGTTCTTTTGATAGTTTAGATCCCAGTGTGGCGGAGGGGTGCAGGTAGGTAGGAGGCGAAATCTCCGTGTGCACCCCAGTGTTCGAACCTCAAGGGTCTGCCAGAACCCGAAATCCGAGAAGCACTACTGCTCTGGAACACTTAACTGGACGGCATGTGATTCACTTTGTTCCTGTGTCTGTCCCTTCGGGGAAATGTCACGCGGTGACATCCAGAGTCCTTCCTAGCCGGCTACAGCCCGGTTCACCGGAGGCCTGTTAGCCCAGTGCTACAGCCCGGATTCGCACGCTGCTGACCGACATGCTCGATGTTGATTCATGTATGCCTGTCCCCGTAAGTTAGTGCCACTTTGGGTTCACGACTAGTCATGTCGGCCCGGGTTCTCTGTCATATGGATGCTAGCGACACTATCATATACGTGAGCCAAAAGGCGCAAACGGTACCGGGCCATGGTAAGGCAACACTCGTGGGAATACCATGTGTGAGGGCGCAAAGTGATATGAGGTGTTACCGGTTAGATCGATGTGACTTGGAATCGGGGTCCTGACAATATTCTCATAACTTTGCTCAATTCTATCAATTGCTCGACAGTAATTTGTTTACCCACCATAATATTTATGCTATCTTGAGAGAAGCCACTAGTGAAACCTATGGCCCCCGGTTCTATTTTCCATCATACAAGTTTCTAATCTATTTTATTTTGCAATCTTTACTTTCAATTTATATCATAAAAATACCAAAAATATTTATCTTATTATTATTATCTCTACCAGATCTCACTCTTGCAAGTGGCCGTTAAGGGATTGACAACCCCTTTATCGTGTTGGTTGCGAGGTTCTTATTTGTTTGTGTAGGTATGAGGTAAACTCGCACGTGGTCTCCTACTGGATTGATACCTTGGTTCTCAAAAACTGAGGGAAATACTTACGCCGCTTTGCTGCATCACCCTTTCCTCTTCAAGGGAAAACCAACGCATGCTCAAGAGGTAGCAAGAAGGATTTCTGGCACCGTTGCCGGGGAGTCTATGCACAAGTCAAGACATACCAAGTACCCATCACAAACTCTTATCCCTCGCATTACATTATTTGCCATTTGCCTCTCGTTTTCCTCTCCCCCACTTCACCCTTGCCGTTTTATTCAGCCTTCTTCTGTTCGTCTTTTCGTTTGCTTTGATGTCTTACTTGGCTCGTTTGCTCGTTTGGTTGGAATAGTTGTTTATTTATTGCTAAACAGAGAATCTTAGATCTACATCCGCTTGCTAATCTTTTTAAGAGATCCAATTATGATGAACCAATTGCTAGTGAGTTTTGTGCACTAGATTATCTTTATGAAGTTTTGCTTGAAATTCGTGAATCTGGAAATGAAGTACCTTATGGAGTGATTCACGATGGATCTTTGAATAGAAAGCATGATTGCAATGATGATAGTATAAATTCTATTAATGTCAATTATGCTAATAATATGCAAAACCCTAAGCTTGGGGATGCTAGTTTTGCTATGTCTACTACTTGTTGCAATGATCATGATTGGGGTGATTCTTCTTATGACCTTGAAAATTTATTTAATCCCCATGATGAATATGAGATTGATAATAATGTTTGTAATAATGTTGAAATTGGGTTTGGAAGAGTGTCGACTTTAGATCCCACATATTTGGAGAATGTTCAATCTTGTGATTTTTTTTGATAAAAGTGGGTTTGGAGAAGTCATGACTTTAGTTAATGTTAATCCCACTATTTTGGAAGAGTGTCAACTTTACATGCATGTGGATCATGTTGAGAATATTGTATGTGATAGCTATATTGTTGAATTTGATTATGATCCTACATGTAATTATTATGAGAAAGGAAATTATGGTTGTAGAAATTTTCATGTTACAAAATTACCTCTCGTTATGTTGAGATTGCTATCGTTTCTTCCCGCTTCCTTGCATATGCTAGTTTTTGCTTGCTATGATAATTTGTTTGCTTATAAAATACCTATGCATAGGAAGTATGTTAGACTTAAGTGTGTTTGTCACATGTTCTATGATGCTCTCTTTGTGCTTCAATTCTTGTCTTTCATGTGAGCATCATTGAAATTATCAATGCCTAGCTAAAAGGCTTTAAAGAAAAGCGCTTATTGGGAGACAACCCAATATTTTTCCTTGCTGTTATTCAATAAATAATTTATCTAGCCTCCGTTTTGGTTGTGTTTTTGTGTTTAATTAGTGTTTGTGCCAAGTAGAACCTTTGGAAAGACTTGGGGAAAGTCTTTGCGATCTTGCTGTAAAAAACAGAAACTTTAGCGCTCACGAGATTAGCTACAACTTCTTACTGGAGAGTGATATTTAGTTAATTCTTTTTGAAGATGATTAATAGATAAATTACTCACGTCCATCAATTTATTTTAGAATTTTTGGGGTTCCGGAAGTATGCGTTTGATACATATTACTACAGACTGTTCTGTTTTTGACAGAATCTATATTTCGTGTGTTGTTTGCTTATTTTGATGAATCAATGGCTAGTAATGGAGTTTATAAACCATATAAAAGTTGGAATACAGTAGGTTTCACCAATATAAATAAAGAATGAGTTCATTACAGTACCTTGAAGTGGTGTTTTCTTTTCTTTCGCTAACGGAGCTCACGAGATTTTCTGTTAAGTTTTGTGTTGTGAAGTTTTCAAGTTTTGGGTAAAGATTTGATGGATTATGGAACAAGGAGTGGCAAGAGCCTAAGCTTGGGGATTCCCAAGGCACCCCAAGGTAAAATCCAAGGACACCAAAAATCCTAAGCTTGGGGATGCCCCGGAAGGCATCCCCTCTTTTATCTTCGTTCATCGGTAACTTTACTTGGAGTTATATTTTTATTCACCACATGATATGTGTTTTGCTTGGAGCGTCTTGTATGATTTGAGTCTTTGCTTTTTAGTTTACCATGATCATCTTTGCTGTACACACCTTTTGAGATAGACAAACATGAATCGGAATTTATTAGAATACTCTATGTGCTTCACTTATATCTTTTGAGCTATATAGTTCTTGCTCTAGTGCTTCACTTATATCTTTTAGAGCACGGTGGTGGTTTTATTTTATAGAAATAATTGATCTCTCATGCTTTACTTATATTATTTTGAGAGTCCTTTAGAACAGCATGGTAATTTTCTTTTAGGCATAATAAAAACTTTCATATAAGTGCGTTGAATACTATGAGAAGTTTGATACTTGATAATTGTTTTAAGATATGGAGATGGTGATATTAGAGTCATGCTAGTTGAGTAGTTGTGAATTTGAGAAATACTTGTGTTGAAGTTTGTGATTTCCGTAGCATGCACGTATGGTGAACCGTTATGTGATGAAGTCAGAGCTGAAGGAAATATGCCCTAGAGGCAATAATAAAGTTATTATTTATTTCCTTATATCATGATAAATGTTTATTATTCATGCTAAAATTGTATTAACCGGAAACATGATACATGTGTGAATACATAGACAAACAGATTGTCACTAGTATGCCTCTACTTGACTAGCTCGTTGATCAAAGATGGTTATGTTTCCTAACCATAGACATGAGTTGTCATTTGATAAATGGGACCACATCATTAGGAGAATGATGTGATTGACTTAACCCATTTCGTCAGCTTAGCACTTGATCATTTGAGTTTACTTCTATTGCTTTCTTCATGACTTATACATGTTCCTATGACTATGAGATTATGTAACTCCCGATTACCGGAGGAACACTTTGTGTGCTACCAAACGTCACAACATAACTGGGTGATTATAAAGGTGCTATACAGGTGTCTCTAATGGTACTTGTTGAGTTGACATAGCTCAATATTAGGATTTGTCACTCCGATTGTCGGAGAGGTATCTCTGGGCCCACTCGGTAATGCACATCACTATAAGCCTTGAGAGCATTGTAACTAATGAGTTAGTTGCGGGATGAGGCATTACAGAACGAGTAAAGAGACTTGCCAGTAACGAGATTGAACTAGGTATTGAGATACCGACGATCGAATCTCGGACAAGTAACATACCGATGACAAAGGGAACAATGTATGCTATTATGCGGTTTGACCGATAAAGATCTTCGTAGAATATGTGGGAGCCAATATGAACATCCAGGTTCCGCTATTGGTTATTGACTGGAGACGTGTCTCGGTCATGTCTACATAGTTCTCGAACCCGTAGGGCCCGCACGCTTAAAGTTCGGTGACGATCAATATTATGAGTTTTTGTGTTTTGATGTACCGAAGGTAGTTCAGAGTCCCGGATATGATCACAAACATGACGAGGAGTCTCTAAATGGTTGATATGTAAAGATCGATATATTTGACGACTTTATTCGGACACCGGAAGTGTTCCGGGTGATTTCAGAGAAACCGGAGTGCAGGAGGATTACCAGACCCCCTGGGAGAAATAATGGGCCTTATGGGCCTTAGTGGAGAGAGAGAGGGCTGGCCTAGGGCAGGCCGCGCGCCCCTCCCCCTCTGGTCCGAATTGGACTAGGAGAGGGGGGTGTCGTGGTGGGCGCACGACAGATGCCAAGGGATGGCTAAAGAGAGGAGGAGGCTCGAGGGCGCTGGTGGACTCCAGAGGCGAGGTTGGCATGAGCGGGCGCGGGACGCCGGACATACCTAGGTTCAGGGCTCTCCGGAGAGATAATACCCCTAGTCCTGCCGAGTGTAGTTGGATGATCGATAGTACAATGTTGCTCCTGGAGCTGTATGGAGAAGGAAGGAAGCTGGCCAAGGCTTGGGCTGCTCCTTCTCTCCGGTGTTGCTGTCTTGTGGCTTGTCCTATGCTTACTTGCTTTTCTCTCGTATGTGTTTTCTTCTTGCCCTCTCGCTCGCCCCTCGTATGATCGTGGGCTCCCGGTTGGTTTTATAGTCCAACCCCCCGGAGGTACAATGGTAATGTTACAAGTCGGTGGGTCCGTATTGTCGGTGTCCGGGGACCCAGGCTGGGTCCCGCTGAGGGCTTGTGGTTCGCCGGGTTCCCCTAGGTGTGGGCCCCATATGCCTAGGGGGATTGTGCGCCATCTTGTCGATCGTCAGGGCGTGGCCGAGTCGAGTCACGTACAGTGCTCTCCGTCAGGTTGCCGCTTGCTGTCGTCATCAGTGAAGGCGGGGGCATTGTAGCCACACCGGCCCTGGTCAGCGGGTAGGTGAGGGGCACTGTTGCCACGTTCCTGCTGACCAGAGGCATGGGCGGGGCACTGTTGCCTCGGTCACCGTTGATTGAAGTCTCGTCCCCATCATACGGCCTGGATGGGACGGGAGTTGACCCACGGCTGGATTGCGTAGCATGCCACGGGTGGCGCCGGCTTGTTGAGGGGGCTTTGGTCGTGTCGGGTTCGACTGTCTTGCGCTAGTTGTTGGGGCCGAGTCGGCGTGTCTTGCCGGGTCGGCTAGTCTGGCCGGCTTGCGGGGCTTGGCCGGGTCGAGCGACCCGGCCAAGCACGTGCCGGTATTGAGGGGCGGTGCCAAGCCCATTGTTTTTCGAAGAAGATCCGAGTTCCGTTGCCTGCCCGAGGTCCATCCCCTCGACAGCAGTCCCCGAAGCTGTGAAGGTCCGCCGTCTTCGGATGAGTGGGCCTTCGCAGTTTCCCCCTTAAGCAAGGTGGATTCTGCGAGCGCCGGGTCCGGCAACACCCACTATGTGCCGGTTTTCTCGGAAACTGGATCGTGGCATCCCGGCCATGGCGGGGACCGAGAAGTCCGCCGAATCTTGGGGCAATCCCTCGGACTTTGCACGGGCGCCACGTGGTGCCCGGAAGTCGGAGGGGCCTGACAGGCCACGCGCGTGACGGGACCGGGCGACGGGCTGGGGCCCACCGCCGCGCGCCCTCGGCCCAAGCGCGCGGATTTATTGCGGCGTCCAGGGGCCGGTTGCTCTTCCCCGGGCAGTTACTGCGCGTGTACGTGCACACTTATTGCGGGGTAGTGGAACGGGCGCGTGCAGACGATCCCACTTCCCCACTTCCCCACGTTAAAACCAAGGGTTATAAATCGGGGGGCAGGGGGGCGGCAGACATTATTCTCGCACGCCCTCCTGTCCCTTTGCTCTCGCTCTGCTCTTTGCAACTGACGCACTCCGGCGCCCGCTGCTCCGAGCAGAACTCCTTCGCCGTCCATCTTCGTTCTTCTTCCTTTGATCATGTCGCTGCCATCGGGCTCCTAGATGGGTTCGAATGTCACCTTCGAGGACATCACCCAACTCCGGGCGACGCAACGCCTGCCGCGGGAGACGGGCATCCACCTGCCGCGCGACGAGCAGAGGCCTCGGCCCGAGGGGCAGGAGCGCGTGGTCTTCCTCACGCACTTCGAGCGCGGGTTCGGGCTGCCGGCGAGCACCTTCTTCCGCGCGTTCCTGGAGTTCTTCGGGATCCAGCCACATCATCTTGGTGTCGGCGCCATCGTCCAGCTCTCCGGCTTCGTCACCCTCTGTGAGGGGTACCTGGGGGTCGAGCCTATGATCGACCTCTGGGCGCGCTTCTTCTCCTTGAAGCAGCAGGGCCTGTCGGCCGGGGAGTTCGCCGATTGCGGCACCGCTGTCATCTCGAAGCTGTCGGGGGCGTATTTCCCCAAGATCCCGCTGGAGGATTCTGCCAAGAAGTGGCAGAACTCCTTCTACGTCCGCAACCTTGGTGCGGATCGCATCAACCTTCCGGCCTTCGCCATCGCATCGCCGCAGGCGAAGACGAACTGGGGCTACTCGCCGAGGCGCCCGTCGCAGGAGATCGTCAATCTCTGCGAGCGGGTGACGGTGATGAGGACGCAGGAGGGGCTCACCGGCACCGACCACCTCGCCGCGTTCATCATGCGCCGGGTCCTTCCGCTTCAGGGGCGCTCCTGCCTCATCGGTGAAATGGTCGGCCTTCAAGACCCCAACCGCATGGGGTCGATGCGGCTGTCCGCGGAGTAGATCACACGCGACATGAATGACATCTCCAAGGCTGACCTTGGGGAGTACTGGCGGTTCGGCAAGGTGCCGCACAGCCAGTCGAACCCGGCGCCGTAGGTGAGTGTCTAGTCTTCTTACTTTGCTGCCGTGCACCTTCTCATCCGTCCTGACACGACGCGTGGGGTACTTCTGAACGTGATTGGGCATCCTTACGCTTGGGCCCTGTCGAAGGTGACGCCGGTGGCGCCAGAGGAGCCCGCGGCTCATGGCGGGGAGGAGGAGGCCGAGCCCGACACCGGCGCTGGGCGTCATGCGGGTAAGTCTCGTGTTTTCCTTCATGTGTCTTGAATTGCTGACCGCGACACGGAACGGTCGGTGCTGACGCCAGTTATCGGTGTAGTGGCGTTGGGTGGGGGAGGCGGCGACGCGAGCGGAGCTGGGTCCTCGCATGGGGCGGCGCCGAGCCGCCCGCATGGGAAAGACAGCATCGCGTCGTGACCCCGGGCCCTGAAGCGCACGGCGGACCCGGCCGGGGCCGGGAGGCCGGCCAAGAGGAAGCGCGGCGGCGGGCATGGGGGGCCAACACCGGCCCCGGTCTTGGCGGGGTAAGCTTCATCTCTCGTTTGCGCTCAGTTTTTTTTCTTGAGCTGGTCTTGTTTGTTTTCTACTCATTTTGTCTTCTTCTTTAGGTCACCAATTGCGCTGGCGAGGATGGCGGCGGAAGCCGCGACCGCTGAAGGGGCCGCATTCCGCAGGAGCCGGTCCGACCTCACCGACCAGGCCGAGGTGGAGGGACGGACCGACTCGGACCTCGGCCTGGATCCGAACGACGCCGAAGCCTTGGCCTGGCGAGACAGGAACCGGGCCGAGGTGGAGCTGGAGGCGGCGTCGGTCCGTGCTTGGACCGGCACGGCAGTGGCATGGGCGCGAGCCGGCGCGGAGCCGGCCTGGCGCGAGATGCCGGAGGGCACGGTGGTGGCGGCGACAGCCTTTGAGCCGTCGTTGGTGAGGGAGCGCGGCCATGGAGGCCGGGATGAGGTGGTGATCCCCGACCAGAAGGTCGTGGAGGTGGAGGATGACACCCCGCTGCGGGCCGACGTGGTCGAGCGAACGGGGACTGATGGTGGTGGAGGCGGCATCGTTTTGGAAGAGACACTGCGGGCGGCGGTGTCGGAGGCGCTGCCGGTTTTGGAGGAGGCACCATGGGCGGCGGTGCCGGAGGCCACCCCGGCAGCTGGGCCGGAGACGGTGACACAGGGCGTCCTGGCGTCCGGGGTCAGAGATGGCGACGCAGGGCGTCCCGGCGTTCAGATGGTCGTCGGCACTGGGAGGGGCGTCGGAGGAGGTGCTGGCCGCGTCGCGAGCGGCCAGCGGGGAGTACGCCTTGGTGCCCCAGTAGGGAGGGCGCGGAGCTGTCATGCCGCAGCCAGCACGGAGCGGGGGTGCCGCTGTCTTTGGGCCTCAGACCCAGGAGGAGGCGGCGGTGGACACCGTCAGTCGCCGCGTGCGAGGCCGGACGGAATGGCTCGAGGCCTTCGCCCAGGCCGAGGTGGAGCAGACGCGCGACCTGGAGCGCGCCGTTCTGGTAAGTCTTCTTGTAATTTCTTCTTTGTGGTGGCACGCCAGCGCACCTACTGGGTGTAGCCCCGGAGGTTCGGGCCAACTACGTAGTAGTTGGGTCGAATCTTTAGAGTGCTGGCCTTGTTCTGATTTCTGCTTTCTTCAGCATCTCGACGCCTTCCGGGTTGCCGCCTACAATCATCTCCTGGGCAAGCACCGGGAGCTCATGGAGCAGCTTGCCGCCAAGGAGGAGGAGCTCCGCATCGCCGCAGGTAATCTTGTGCTCTTTTCTAGTGGGGGCGCGCTAGCGCACCCACTGGGTGTAGCCCCCGAGATTCGGGGCAACTGTGTAATAGTTGGGCCAAATCTTAAGTCTTGCTTTTTTCTTCTGATGAGTCCTTTTTCGCAGCCGAGGTGCTGTCCTGGCGGACTCGTCTGCTCCGGGCCGGTCATCACTACGACCAGCTCGTTGCCGACACCGGCCGTCTTGGCGTCGAGGCGGCGTAGGCAAGGGCGGAGGCGGCCGTGGCTCGACGATTGTCGGTGTCAAAACCAGTGGATCTCAGGTAGGGGGTCCCGAACTGTGCGTCTAAGGCGGATGGTAACAGGAGGCAGGGGACACGATGTTACCCAGGTTCGAGCCCTCTTGATGGAGGTAATACCCTACGTCCTGCTTGATTGATATTGATGATATGAGTATTACAAGAGTTGATCTACCACGAGATCGAAGAGGCTAAACCCTAGAAGCTAGCCTATGGTATGATTGTTGTATATATATCGACTAGCCTGGCCCTGGTTTATATAATGCACCAGAGGCCTAGGATAACAAGAGTCCTAGCCGAATACGCCGGTGGGGGAGGAGTCTTTGTCTTGACCACCAAGTCTTGTGGAATCTTCCATGTATGCGGCAGCTGTCCGAACTGGCCCATGAGTATACGGCCATGGGGGTCCTCGGCCCAATCTAACTGACCAGAAGACGACATGGTGAGTACCCCCTAGTCCAGGACACTGTCAGTAGCCCCCTGAACCGGTATTCAAGTAGGGGACACTCCTCGATTCTTCCGAAGTGTTCTTCATCTTCAGTCGTCGGTCTTGAAAACTGGTTCAAAAAATCTTCTTCGATCTTGAGGATCACCAACGTGCATCCGAAGAGTTTATACGTCGGGTATCCGAGGAGCCCCTTTAAGTTTCCAGCCTTTATCAATGCCTTGTTATTTTTATGCCACACCTCGGGCTTGAAGTTGTTCCCGGGCGGCAGCATCCTCTTGCGCCCAAGCTCCGACGCGGGACTATATTCATGGTATCTTTTGCAGACGAGCACCAACGCCGGACCGCTTCCGAGCTCCAATGCTAGAATGTATCCAAGATCTAACGCCGGACTATGTCCAAGCTCCAACGCCGGACTGTATCCGAGCTCCAACGCCGAACTATATCCAAGGTGTCATAAATCACCTTGGTTCAAAAAAGTTGAAGGAGTTTAGCCGAGCTTAATGCCGGAAATGCCCTCTATGGAGCCAGCCGCTAGCGCCCAAGCTTTATGCCAGACTGCTTCCGAGGTGGTGCACCACCCCGACCGCGGGCCGATTTTTTGTCAATATTTTTTATTGGTGCAATTTATTCTCTGCCGAGATATATAGCCAGTAGCCCTCAAGGTGTGTATCGGTCTAAACCCGAGATGCACCTGAAGGATGACATAAGACCACTGATCCCAGTAGCCGCTGAGACTCAAGTTGATTTGCAAAATCGGCCTGAGGATCAAGTCCTAGCTCGGCAGAATACTTCGGGACACAAAAAGCGGCGTGCTCAGTCCTCGAGACTCAGGTTGGGTGCGGCCGACCAACCCGAGGATCAAAATCTCCTCGGAAACTATATTGCACTTAAAATTTTCTGCATTGGACAGGCAATGCAGTAGCCCCCGAGACACTGGTCGGGTGGCAACACCAGATTAGGGGATCGATGTGCCCCTTTAATATTTGTAAATAATAAGCCCGAAGCCCAGTAGCACCCGAGCCTTAATGCAGGCACGGGTGGCCGAATTAAGGATCGATATCCATAGTAAAATCACAAATTATGTGTAATGACTCTATGTATCCAAGGACTTTACGTCATTAATGCTCGGATCCGCATTGTACAAAACTTTGTTGACCGACCATCGGCTCCAACCTCCTCGGCAAGTAGCCGAGGAGTGTTTGTCCAACTTTATAAAGCCTTTATGAGGGCAAAGATTTACGACAAACAAGGCAAACTGGCCATACGGTTTTATAAACAAAGGTACACAGAGGGATATGTTATATTACTGTTTAACATAAGAAATGTCTTCCAAAGAAAATAGTCCCGCTAGCGGTTCCTTCCTTTGGGTTGTCATGCTAAGCATGATCATGAAACCTCAGCTCTATTGTAAGAGCAAAATATTGAGGATTTAGTTTGGGAGGCCAGTTGCTAGCACCCGGTAGTGTTCGGCGATAGGCGAGGTCAAGCCGTAAACACTTCTACCAATGTTATGAATGGCCCATCATTTAGCACAGTCATCGGATCGCTGACCAGTTTACGCTTATTGTGAAAGTCAGTTTTTGGCTTTCTCCACTGAGGTGCTTAACCATGTGAGCTAGAAGCACAATCGCAGTGGTTCTCCCTTTGCACACCTAGCCGAACAAAGCGGAACGTAGGAGGCAAGCATAGGAGCCGGGCAACCCAACTACTTACCGAAGACACAATTCGAAACCGATGCATATATAGAAATATCCGAGAATGTTTTTGCCGAATCTCTAACACTGTCCGGCGTTGCACTGCGAGACTTGTGCTGAAAACACACAAATAGTTTAAAAGTGCCAAAAGGTTGGAAAACCAAAAAACGTCAGTAAAAACATGACGTCTGAACAAGATCAAGTGTTCGGTGCCAATCCGAAAATTAGAAGAGCAAAAAATGGTGCTTCTGTCGTGTTTTGACAACGACCAAGAAGAAAACACATTTACAACTCATATATAAATTTTAAGAGCCCCCCAGTGACTTGGGTAAAAGAATTTTATGTATAATGATTGTATGTACCGAAGTACTTATATCATATATGTGTTCACCCGAACTTTAAACGCGTCTTAACCAACCGTCGGCTTCTCTCTCTTCGGCCAAGGGCCGAAAAGTGTCATGTACTCCGCTTGTCAAGAGTATCGACGGTGTTTCCGATGACCAGGCAATCAGGCCACAAGGCTGTAACAGACAAATCGTGCTCAGGGAACTTATGCTATATTACTAACAAAGTGTAAGAAGCATCTTCGAAGAAAATAGTACCCCCACCGATACCTTTCTTTGGTGCTCATTATTACTATGAGACTTGTGCAATAGATTTTTTGTACACATGAGTTCCGTTGTGTGCCGACCATGATTGAAAACAATAAGAGCGCCAGCTTTCGGCTTCACTCAGTCTGAGGTCAGAGCTCGGATGACCCGATCGTGACAATCGCAGAGGTGCTCCCTTTACTCCCTAGCCGAACAATCGGGAATGTAGGGGTAAACACAGGAGCGAGGCAACCCAGCTTGCAAATCGTTTAGGTCAATATGGTGCATATTGTGGCATAATACACGAACAAGGAACGAAGCCGTACAAGTATAATCATATGCAAGAGGAAAAGCTCCGTCAAGGGAGCCCTCAAATAAACGGGGTATTTGAATATGCGAGTGACAAACAAAGTTTTGACAACGAACTTTGTCACAAACAAATTTGTGCCGAAAAGTATAATGCTTGGTCGAACCGAACAAAATTTAAAACTGAAAGTTTTTGAGCATGAAAGCGAGTTAGCTGGTTAACGTGCTCGATGTTGATGACGTAGGCCGAGATTGTGGTGGGACGAGATCCCAGCCCCCAAGCCGGTCCCGAGATGTCCAAGTAAAGAACTCGGCTTGATGAAGTGGTGACGCATCATAGTCGATGGGCGAGGTGAAAACCCCAGTCCGACCGCGGCGACGGAGCAGGCCGGTAGTGTGATGCCGAAGCCCCCAACGTGTGTTAATGAGGTGATGACAAAGCCTCCGGTCAGACAAGGTGACGTGGTACGTCGGTACGCCGCGGTGACAGCGCTGACCGGATTATCTACCTGTGCAACAAAATAGTGCAAGCCGAGATAATAGGAATAATAATAAAAAAATGTTGCATAATCAATAATTTATGCAAAGTGAATAATAAAAGAAATATGGCCTGTGCGCCGAACACTCGATGAGGTAGAGCTATCTCGGTGATGCCGAAGTCCTCGAGGCAACCGAACACGTCGGTATGGCAACACGACCAACAAGGTGATCACGCGAGCCGATTTACACCAATTGGGACAACGGCGTTGGCTTGCTGAAGAGACCACATGACAGTCGAAGTCGATCACCTACACACATAAAATAGTGCGATCCAAAAAGGATAATTGCTTTTCACAAAAATAATTTATTGAAAGAGATGTGGCCTGGCGCCGAAGTCATGTCGATGCAGGGCGTCGGCATGACGCGGTGAAGGCGTGGCCAAGCCCGAATTCGCAGGCCGGTCTGAGTTCCAGATGCAGCATTCGCCGAACTGTATATGAAAACTGACCGAACCACCACATGGCCGTTGTTAATGCGGCCACCATTTGATAGACCTATGAGATGATGAAACAAACCGGAGTAATAATTGCTTGGGAAAAATAAATCCAAGCAAGAAAAAAAATACTAGGATTAATAGCACCTGTTTTATCTGTTGTAGCAATCTGGAGAAAGGTTACTCTGAAAATTGGGGCTCCGCACACCCATTGCCTGATGGGTGATGAAGCGGTGGCATGGCAATGCTAGCAAAGGTTGGCTCACCGAGGAAAACCACGTGTTCCAGCTAATGTGATGAAGCTGGTTGGCTGGTGACGCCGAAGTCTCCGAAGTAAGTTGATGAAGAGATGGTGAAGCCCTCGGTCTAGCCGAGGAGACGGAGCAGGTCGGTAAGGAGACGTTGCAGCTGCCATGTCAGCCGAGGTGTTGAAGCAGTTCGGCGTGATGGACATCGGCTTGAAGAAGCAACAGTGCGTCCATGCCGACGCAGGTCATAACTTGTGACGCGGTCAATGCTGGTTTGATGAAGTGACCATGCGACAATGCCTGTGTTCCCGCTCTGTGTATTCCGTGGGGTAGCGTTGTTGGTGATGATTTATACTTGGTGTTTCCGAAATCTTGTTTGCTCGCCAAGATGATGATCCGAAGAAGTTGAGCTCGGCTCAAAAGGCGACGATGTGTCTAGCGCAGGTTGGAAGCCGTGGAGCAGTATTGCCGGACTGGTTTGACACCAACATGATAGTGAAGATTACCTCAAAGGAGGCTTAAAATTTTATGGGTAAGTGTTTAAAAACAACACACAATACCCTAGGAGAAAATTCCTTTAAGAAGGTTGTCCCATATCACGTTCATAAAGAAACATGAATTTGGGTAAGATCCGTATTCGCGCAGAAAACAGACCCGAAAAATGATGTACTAATCGGAAGGTTCCTAGAGTTTGGACGGTCGGATCGAGCTGAAATTTTGAGGGGTGTTTAGATATAGGAATTCCGCAGCCGATCAACGGTTGGATCTTCCAAAGGATGTCCGAGCAAGGTGCTGGATACCACGCCCTAAACTCGTCCAGATTCCCTTCCAGATTTGACAGGGCTCTGCTATATCGTAGATTGCTGGAGATTCCTCCATCGGAACTCGACGAAATTTTGCATGGTTGTTGTAGACTCAATTCCCTACAATTCCACCAAAGGGATCATCAATGCGATGCTCTAAGAGGTGGTGGCAGCGGATACAAGTTCGCTGTTCGAAAAAATAGCATGGTCGCCCGAGGGCAATGTTGACGTTGAGCCCCCGAGCTCCATGGATGATTCCTCCATGATATTGATAGAGATCGGAGTTGATGTTGATGAAGGCCCTCGTTCGAACATGACGATCGGAGATGGAGCACGGTCCTCGGTCGAGCCAAAGTGACCAGTCGAGCCGGCGATGAAGGTGCCGGCATCGCAGTTGACCTGTAGACGAGCCATCGATCCTTTTGCCGATCACACAGCGGAACTCTCAATGAAAGCACCAATGTCGATGTCAAAACCGGCGGATCTCGGGTAGGAGGTCCCGAACTATGCGTCTAAGGCGGATGGTAACAGGAGGCAGGGGACACGATGTTACCCAGGTTCGGGCCCTCTTGATGGAGGTAATACCCTACGTCCTGCTTGATTGATATTGATGATATGAGTATTACAAGAGTTGATCTACCACGAGATCGAAGAGGCTAAACCCTAGAAGCTAGCCTATGGTATGATTGTTGTATATCTATCGACTATCCTGGCCCTAGTTTATATAATGCACCAGAGGCCTAGGATAACAAGAGTCCTAGCCGAATACGCTGGTGGGGGAGGAGTCCTTGTCTTGACCACCAAGTCATGTGGAATCTTCCTTGTATGCGACAGCTGTCCAAACTGGCCCATGAGTATACGGCCATGGGGGTCCTCGGCCCAATCTAACTGACCGGGAGATGACGTGGTGAGTACCCCCTAGTCCAGGACACCGTCAACGGTCTCTCGATGAGGCCAACCGGCTGCATGAGCAGCTGGCGGGTCACAAGAGCCGCCTCGAGGCCGAGGTGGAGCTCCTTAAGGCGGAAGCCGCCAAGGTGGCAGAGGCACAACAGGCCCTGTGGAGGCGGACCAGCTGCGCGGCCAGCTGGCCGATGACAAGGGCCGGCTCCAGGCCGAGGTGGATCGCCTGCAGGGGCAGGTCACCACGGCTGAGGGGGCCCGTCAGGACAAGGCCCATCGCCGCAAGGCGGCCGAAGACAAGGGCGCCGAGCTAAAGGCGGCCCTTGCCAAGGCGGCCGATCTGGAGAAGGCGCTCAAGGAGCGCGAGCACGCCATCGAACAGGAGCGGCGTGGTACATTGCTTGAGGCGCAGCACCTGGAAGAGTCCTTCTCCAGTAAGTGCTTTTTCTTGTCGTTTGTCAGGTCGGGATCAGCCTTTCTTCCTTGTTGTTCTTCTTCTAACTCGCTTCTCCCTTTGCGGCAGGGGCCTTCCCGGAGACGCAGCGGCTGGCGGAGGAAGCCGTCCGCAATCAGCGCGACCCGACCGGTGTCGTTGGGTCCGGGACGGATCCGTGGGTGGCCTGGACCTTCCCAGAGATCATCGCCGCCGCTGAGGCCCGCCTGCAGGTCCTGGGAACGCAGTTGGGGCGGCTGTCCCAGGCCGGCACCGCAATGATGGCGGCCCTATGGCCGGACTCCGTCCTATCGAGCAGCTTCTCACGCCTGGCGCGTTGGTTGGAGATGGGGCCGGACCGGCTTGGCGAGTGGCGCATCTCCGCCGCTCATGCTGGTGCTGAGATGGCGCTCCAGTTCGCGCTGTCCTGGCATCCGGACCTGCAGCTGGACGCGTTGATGGGCCAGCGGGCTGGTTCGGAGCAGCTCTTGCAGGAGCAAGCTGGCCGGATCGCCTCCCGGGCCAGCTACATCACTGGGTTCGTCTTCCACGACAAGTTCCATCTGGAGCGAACGGAAGACGACAGGGCCGTGGACGGTGACGACTACGGCTTGCTCCTCCTGTTGGGGAACGTAGTAATTTCGAAAATTTTCCTACGCACACGCAAGATCATGGTGATGCATAGCAACGAGGGGGAGAGTATGATCTACGTACCCTTGTAGATCGCAACGGAAGCGTTGACACAACGTAGAGGAAGTAGTCGTACGTCTTCTTCCCGATCCGACCGATCCAAGCACCGTTACTCCGGCACCTCCGAGTTCTTAGCACACGTTCAGCTCGATGACGTTCCTCGGGCACCGATCCAGCAAAGCGTCGAGGAAGAGTTCCGTCAGCACGACGGCGTGGTGACGATCTTGATGTACTACCGACGCAGGGCTTCGCCTAAGCACTGTAACGGTATGATCGAGGTGGAATTTGGTGGCAGGGGGCACCGCACACGGCTAAGGAACGATCTCAAGGATCAACTTGTGTGTCTTGGGGTGTCCCCTGCCCCCGTATATAAAGGATGGAGGGAGGGGGGCTGGCCGGCCAGAGAGAGGGAGGCGCAGGAGGAGTCCTACTCCTACCGGGAGTAGGACTCCCCCCTCCAATCCTAGTCCAACTAGGAATCCTTTAAAGGAGAGAGAGAGAGAGGTGGCCGGCCCCTCTCCTAGTTCTAATAGGACTAGGGAGAGGGGGGAGGCGCAGCCCTATGTGGGTGAAAGATCGTGGATGTCGCCTAGAGGGGGGGTGAATAGGCGTTTTAAAATAATTACGGTTTAGGCTTGAACAAATGCGGAATAAACCTAGCGGTTAATTTGTCAAGCACAAAACCTAAAACAACTAGGCTCACCTATGTGCACCAACAAATTATGCTAAGCAAGATAAGCAACTAAGTGATAGCAAGATATATGACAAGAAACAATATGGCTATCACAAAGTAAAGTGCATAAGTAAAGGGCTCGGGTAAGGGATAACCGAGGCACGAGGAGACGATGATGTATCCCGAAGTTCACACCCTTGCGGATGCTAATCTCCGTTTGGAGCGGTGTGGAGGCACAATGCTCCCCAAGAAGCCACTAGGGCCACCGTAATCTCCTCACGCCCTCGCACAATGCAAGATGCCGTGATTCCACTAAGGGACCCTTGAGGGCGGTCACCGAACCCGTACAAATGGCAACCCTTGGGGGCGGTCACGGAACCCGTACACTTTGGCAACCCTTGGGGGCGGTCACCGGTACCCGTCAAATTGCTCGGGGCGATCTCCACAACCTAATTGGAGACCCCGACGCTTGCCCGGAGCTTTGCACCACAATGATTGAGCTCCAAACACCAACAACCGTCTAGGGTGCCCAAGCACCCAAGAGGAACAAGCTCAAGGGTACCAAGCACCCAAGAGTAATAAGCTTCTCAACTTGTAACTTCCACGTATCACGTGGAGAACTCAAACCGATGCACCAAATGCAATGGCAAGGGCACACGGAGTGCCCAAGTCCTTCTCTCCCAAATCCCACCGAAGCAACTAATGCTAGGGAGGAAAATGAGAGGAAGAACAAGAAAGAGAACACCAAGAACTCCAAGATCTAGATCCAAGGGGTTCCCCTCACATAGAGGAGAAAGTGATTGGTGGAAATGTGGATCTAGATCTCCTCTCTCTTTTCCCTCAAAAACTAGCAAGAATCCATGGAGGGATTGAGAGTTAGCAAGCTCGAAGAAGGTCAACAATGGGGGAAGAACACGAGCTCAAAAAGGTTAGGTTCAATGGGGAAGAAGACCCCCTTTTATAGGAGGGGGAAAATCCAACCGTTATCCCCCACACAGCCCCGCAGAGAGCGGTACTACCGTTGAGGTAGAGCGGTACTGCCGCCCTCAAGCGGTACTACCGCTCCCCCTCAGCGGTACTACCGCGCCAGAAGAGAAGGGCTGGGGCAGGGGCCCAGGGCGGTACTACCGCGGAGGTAGAGCGGTACTACCGCTCTCAAGCAGTACTACCGCCACTACTGCCGCAGCTAGTACCGCAAAACCCGACACGAGAAAATGCGCGCAAGAATCGAAGCGGAAGGAGCACCATGCCACCACGGTACTGCGACTGAGCCCAGCAAGCGGTACTACCGCTCCGAGGAGCGGTACTACCGCTACAGACGCAGTGACAGGACGGTAGTAGCACGGAACCGCAGAGGTACTGCCGCTGAGGCCACCCAGCGGTACTACCGCTCCGGGGAGCGGTACTACCGCTCCAGGGAGCGGTACTGCCGCTTAGGGAGTCTCAGCCGCACTACCGCTGTGGACCGCGGTACTACCGCTGGGTCCAGGAGAAAAACCATACTCCAGAAAACCAGAACTGCCATAACTTCTGCATATGAGCTCCGAATTGAGAAAACTCAAGCTTTTTGAAAACAAGACGACGAGTAGCATCAAAACAGTGACTGGTTATAGTAAGAAGAGGCAGGGGAGGTATGCCAACAAATAGAGGAGTGAAACCTCCAACCGAGAAGAACCGGCAAAACCTCCAACATCGAAAACATCATAGAAGATGCATGCGAACTCCGGTTTCGATGAACTCAAGCTTGTCATCAAGATGACCATAAGCTCTAAGACTCACAAAGAGAACCAAACAAGAACCAAGAAAGATGATGCAAGGATGCAAAGGTTTGAGCTCTCAACGAATGATACGATCAAGCTACTCATCGAGGGCCCCCCTTGATAGTACGGCAATCGATCCTATAACCCGGTCTCCCAACTACCATCATGAGACCGGTAAAATAGAAAACCTATCAAGGGCAAACCTTTGCCTTGCACATGGTCCACTTGAGCTAGGTGATGACGATCTTGATTCCCTCAAGTTGGACCACCTTTCTTGATTGGGTTGACTCGATGAAGACTAGTTGATTGCTCCCCCATACTCCACTATGGGTGAGCCACTCTTCCGCACATCTTCACAAGTCCATTGTCACCACAAAGGATGGCAAGCTTCAAGCATTTGATCTCTTCGTGATACTCCACTTGAACTTGCACACCGCAACCTAACCCCACAAAGAACTCTCACGAAGACCATGGGTTAGTACACAAAGCGTAATTGACAATGCTTACCATACCATAGGATCACTTGATCCCTCTCGGTACATCTTCTATGCTTTGTGGGTTGATAAACTTGATTCACTCTTTAACTTAGTCTTGATCAACCTCTCACAAGACCAATCTTTAGGTAATTCCTTGAATAGCACCTTGGTCGACACAAACTCTCCTTGAAACCAACACATGTACTCCAAGAAAAGCCTATGGACAAAACCTTCAAATATAACTCAAGGCAACCATTAGTCCATAGAGATTGTCATCAATTACCAAAACCAAACATGGGGGCACCGCATGTTCTTTCAGTGGGCTGCCCTCTCACCTTTCCACTAAGGCCCATGTTGGCCCATTTGGCTCCCGGGGGGTTCCGGTAACCCTCCCGGTAATCGGGTAAAATCCCGATTTCACCCGGAACACTTTCGATGTCCAAACATAGGCTTCCAATATATCAATCTTTACGTCTGGACCATTTCGATACTCCTCGTCATGTCCGTGATCTCATCCGGGACTCCGAACAACCTTTGGTACATCAAAATGCATAAACTCATAATAACTGTCATCGTAACGTTAAGCGTGCAGACCCTACGGTTCGAGAACAATGTAGACATGACCGAGACATGTCTCCGGTCAATAACCAATAGCGGGACCTGGATGCCCATATTGGCTCCTACATATTCTACGAAGATCTTTATCGGCCAGACCGCATAACAACATACGTTGTTCCCTTTGTCATCGGTATGTTACTTGCTCGAGATTCGATCGTCGGTATCCAATACGTAGTTCAATCTCGTTACCGGCAAGTCTCTTTACTCGTTATGTAATACATCATCCCACAACTAACTCATTAGTTGTAATGCTTGCAAGGCTTAAGTGATGTGCATTACCGAGAGGGCCCAGAGATACCTCTCCGACAATCGGAGTGACAAATCCTAATCTCGAAATACGCCAACCCAACATTTACCTTTAGAGACACCTGTAGTACTCCTTTATAATCACCCAGTTACGTTGTGACGTTTGGTAGAACCCAAAGTGTTCCTCCGGTAAACGGGAGTTGCATAATCTCATAGTCATAGGAACATGTATAAGTCATGAAGAAAAGCAATAGCAACATACTAAACGATCGGGTGCTAAGCTAATGGAATGGGTCATGTCAATCAGATCATTCAACTAATGATGTGACCTCGTTAATCAAATAACAACTCTTTGTTCATGGTTAGGAAACATAACCATCTTTGATTAACGAGCTAGTCAAGTAGAGGCATACTAGTGACACTCTGTTTGTCTATGTATTCACACATGTATTATGTTTCCGGTTAATACAATTCTAGCATGAATAATAAACATTTATCATGATATAAGGAAATAAATAATAACTTTATTATTGCCTCTAGGGCATATTTCCTTCAGTCTCCCACTTGCACTAGAGTCAATAATCTAGTTTACACAGTAATGATTCTAACACCCATGGAGCCTTGGTGCTGATCATGTTTTGCTCGTGGAAGAGGCTTAGTCAACGGGTCTGCAACATTCAGATCCGTATGTATCTTGCAAATCTCTATGTCTCCCACCTGGACTAAATCCCGGATGGAGTTGAAGCGTCTCTTGATGTGTTTGGTTCTTTTGTGAAATCTGGATTCCTTTGCCAAGGCAATTGCATCAGTATTGTCACAGAAGATTTTCATTGGACCCGATGCACTAGGTATGACACCTAGATCGGATATGAACTCCTTCATCCAGACTCTTTCGTTCGCTGCTTCTGAAGCAGCTATGTACTCCGCTTCACATGTAGATCCTGCTACGACGCTTTGTTTAGAACTGAACCAACTGACAGCTCCACCGTTTAAAGTAAATACGTATCCGGTTTGCGATTTAGAATCATCCGGATCAGTGTCAAAGCTTGCATCAACGTAACCTCTTACGGTGAGCTCTTTGTCACCTCCATATACGAGAAACATATCCTTAGTCCTTTTCAGGTATTTTAGGATGTTCTTGACCACTGTCCAGTGATCCACTCCTGGATTACTTTGGTACCTCCCTGCTAAACTTATAGCAAGGCACACATCAGGTCTGGTACACAGCATTGCATACATGATAGAGCCTATGGCTGAAGCATAGGGAACATCTTTCATTATCTCTCTATCTTCTGCAGTGGTCGGGCATTGAGTCTGACTCAACTTCACACCTTGTAACACATGCAAGAACCCTTTCTTTGCTTGATCCATTTTGAACTTCTTCAAAATCTTGTCAAGGTATGTGCTTTGTGAAAGTCCAATTAAGCGTCTTGATCTATCTCTATAGATCTTTATGCCTAATATGTAAGCAGCTTCACCGAGGTCTTTCATTGAAAAACTTTTATTCAAGTATCCCTTTATGCTATCCAGAAATTCTATATCATTTCCAATCAGTAATATGTCATCCACATATAATATCAGAAATGCTACAGAGCTCCCACTCACTTTCTTGTAAATACAGGCTTCTCCAAAAGTCTGTATAAAACCAAATTCTTTGATCACACTATCAAAGCGTTTATTCCAACTCTGAGATGCTTGCACCAGTCCATAAATGGATCGCTGGAGTTTGCACACTTTGTTAGCTCCCTTTGGATCGACAAAACCTTCCGGTTGCATCATATACAAATCTTCTTCCAGAAATCCATTCAGGAATGCAGTTTTTACATCCATTTGCCAAATTTCATAATCATAAAATGCGGCAATTGCTAACATAATTCTGACAGACTTAAGCATCGCTACGGGTGAGAAAGTCTCATCGTAGTCAACTCCTTGAACTTGTCGAAAACCTTTTGCGACAAGTCGAGCTTTATAGACAGTAACATTACCGTCAGCGTCAGTCTTTTTCTTGAAGATCCATTTATTCTCAATTGCTTGCCTATCATCGGGCAAGTCAACCAAAGTCCATACTTTGTTCTCATACATGGATCCCATCTCAGATTTCATGGCTTCAAGCCACTTTGCGGAATCTGGGCTCACCATCGCTTCTTCATAGTTCGTAGGTTCATCATGATCTAGTAGCATGACTTCCAGAACAGGATTACCGTACCACTCTGGTGCGGATCTTACTCTGGTTGATCTACGAGGTTCAGTAGTATCTTGATCTAAAGTTTCATGATTATCATCATTAACTTCCTCTCTTATTGGTGTAGGTCTCACAGAAACAGTTTTCTGTGATGTACTATTTCCCAATAACGGAGTAGGTACAGTTACCTCGTCAAGTTCTACTTTCCTCCCACTCACTTCTTTCGAGAGAAACTCCTTCTCTAGAAATGATCCATTCTTAGCAACGAATGTCTTGCCGTCGGATCTGTGATAGAAGGTATACCCAACAGTTTCCTTTGGGTATCCTATGAAGACACATTTCTCCGCTTTGGGTTCGAGCTTATCAGGTTGAAGCTTTTTCACATAAGCATCGCAGCCCCAAACTTTAAGAAACGACAACTTTGGTTTCTTGCTAAACCATAGTTCATGAGGCGTCGTCTCAACGGATTTTGATGGTGCCCTATTTAACGTGAATGCGGCCGTCTCTAAAGCATAACCCCAAAACGATAGCGGTAAATCAGTAAGAGACATCATAGATCGCACCATATCTAGTAAAGTACGATTACGACATTCGGACACACCATTACGCTATGGTGTTCCGGGTGGCGTGAGTTGCGAAACTATTCCACAATTTTTCAAATGTATACCAAACTCGTAACTCAAATATTCTCCTCCACGATCATATCGTAGAAACTTTATTTTCTTGTTACGATGATTTTCAACTTCACTCTGAAATTCCTTGAACTTTTCAAATGTTTCAGACTTATGTTTCATTAAGTAGATATACCCATATCTGCTTAAATCATCTGTGAAAGTGAGAAAATAACGATATCCGCCACGAGCCTCAATATTCATTGGACCACATACATCGGTATGTATGATTTCCAATAAATCTGTTGCTCTCTCCATAGTACCGGAGAACGGTGTTTTAGTCATCTTGCCTATGAGGCACGGTTCGCAAGTACCAAGTGATTCATAATCAAGTGGTTCCAAAAGCCCATCAGTATGGAGTTTCTTCATGCGCTTTACACCGATATGACCTAAACGGCAGTGCCACAAATAAGTTGCACTATCATTATCAATTCTGCATCTTTTGGCTTCTACATTATGAATATGTGTATCACTACTATCGAGATTCAATAAGAATAGACCACTTTTCAAGGGTGCATGACCATAAAAGATATTACTCATATAAATAGAACAACCATTATTCTCTGATTTAAATGAATAACCGTCTCGCATCAAACAAGATCCAGATATAATGTTCATGCTCAACGCTGGCACCAAATAACAATTATTTAGGTCTAATATTAATCCCGAAGGTAGATGTAGAGGTAGCGTGCCGACCGCGATCACATCGACTTTGGAACCGTTTCCCACGCGCATCGTCACCTCGTCCTTTGCTAGTGTCCGCTTATTCTGTAGTCCCTGTTTCGAGTTGCAAATATTAGCAACAGAACCAGTATCAAATACCCAGGTGCTACTGCGAGCATTAGTAAGGTACATATCAATAACATGTATATCACATATACCTTTGTTCACCTTGCCATCCTTCTTATCCGCCAAATACTTGGGGCAGTTCCGCTTCCAGTGACCAGTCTGCTTGCAGTAGAAGCACTCAGTTTCAGGCTTAGGTCCAGACTTGGGTTTCTTCTCTTGAGCAGCAACTTGCTTGCTGTTCTTCTTGAAGTTCCCCTTCTTCTTCCCTTTGCCCTTTTTCTTGAAACTAGTGGTTTTGTTAACCATCAACACTTGATGCTCCTTCTTGATTTCTACCTCCGCAGCTTTCAGCATTGCGAAGAGCTCGGGAATAGTCTTGTTCATCCCTTGCATATTATAGTTCATCACAAAGCTCTTGTAGCTTGGTGGCAGTGATTGGAGAATTCTGTTAATGACGCAATCATCCGGAAGTGTAACTCCCAATTGAATCAAGTGATTATTATACCCAGACATTTTGAGTATATGCTCACTGACAGAACTGTTCTCCTCCATCTTGCAGCTATAGAACTTATTGGAGACTTCATATCTCTCAATCCGGGCATTTGCTTGAAATATTAACTTCAACTCCTGGAACATCTCATATGCTCCATGACGTTCAAAACGTCGTTGAAGTCCCGGTTCTAAGCCGTAAAGCATGGCACACTGAACTATTGAGTAGTCATCAGCTTTGCTCTGCCAGACGTTCATAACTTCTGGTGTTGCTCTTGCAGCAGGCCTGGCACTCAACGGTGCTTCCAGGACGTAATTCTTCTGTGCAGCAATGAGGATAATCCTCAGGTTACGGACCCAGTCCGTGTAATTGCTACCATCATCTTTCAACTTTGCTTTCTCAAGGAACGCATTAAAATTCAACGGAACAACAGCACGAGCCATCTATCTACAATCAACATAAACAAGCAAGATACTATCAGGTACTAAGTTCATGATAAGTTTAAGTTCAGTTAATCAAATTACTTAGGAACTCCCACTTAGATAGACATCCCTCTAATCCTCTAAGTGATCACGTGATGCAAATCAACTAAACCATAACCGATCATCACGTGAGATGGAGTAGTTTTCAATGGTGAACATCATCATGTTGATCATATCTACTATATGATTCACGCTCGACCTTTCGGTCTCTGTCTTCCGAGGCCATATCTGCATATGCTAGGCTCGTCAAGTTTAACCTGAGTATTCTGCGTGTGCAACTGTTTTGCACCCGTTGTATTTGAACGTAGAGCCTATCACACCCGATCATCACGTGGTGTCTCAGCACGAAGAACTTTTGCAACGGTGCATACTCAGGGAGAACACTTCTTGATAATTTAGTGAGAGATCATCTTATAATGCTACCGTCAATCAAAGCAAGATAAGATGCATAAAAGGATAAACATCACATGCAATCAATATAAGTGATATGATATGGCCATCATCATCTTGTGCTTTGTGATCTCCATCTCCGAAGCACCGTCATGATCACCATCGTCACCGGCGCGACACCTTGATCTCCATCGTAGCATCGTTGTCGTCTTGCCAATCTTATGCTTCCACAACTATCACTACCGCTTAGCAATAAAGTAAAGCATTACATCGCGATTGCATTGCATACAATAAAGCGACAACCATGTGGCTCCTGCCAGTTGCCGATAACTCGGTTACAAAACATGATCATCTCATACAATAAAATCAGCATCATGCCTTGACCATATCACATCACAACATGCCCTGCAAAAACAAGTTAGACGTCCTCTACTTTGTTGTTGCAATTTTTACGTGGCTGCTACGGGCTTAAGTAAGAACTCATCTCACCTATGCATCAAAACCACAACGATAGTTCGTCAAATAGACTCCGTTTTAACCTTCTCAAGGACCGGGCGTAGTCACACTTGGTTCAACTAAAGTTGGAGAGACAGTCTTCCGCAAGCCATCTATGTGCAAAGCACGTCGAGGGAACCGGTCTCGCGTAAGAGTACGCGTAAGGTTGGTCCGGATCGTCTCACCCAACAATACCGCCGAACCAAAGTATGACATGCTGGTAGGCAGTATGACTTGTATCGCCCACAACTCACTTGTGTTCTACTCGTGCAAATAACATCAAACCATAAAACCTAGGCTCGGATGCCACTGTTGGGGAACGTAGTAATTTCGAAAATTTTCCTACGCACACGCAAGATCATGGTGATGCATAGCAACGAGGGGGAGAGTATGATCTACGTACCCTTGTAGATCGCAACGGAAGCGTTGACACAACGTAGAGGAAGTAGTCGTACGTCTTCTTCCCGATCCGACCGATCCAAGCACCGTTACTCCGGCACCTCCGAGTTCTTAGCACACGTTCAGCTCGATGACGTTCCTCGGGCTCCGATCCAGCAAAGCGTCGAGGAAGAGTTCCGTCAGCACGACGGCGTGGTGACGATCTTGATGTACTACCAACGTAGGGCTTCACCTAAGCACTGTAACGGTATGATCGAGGTGGAATTTGGTGGCAGGGGGCACCGCACACGGCTAAGGAACGATCTCAAGGATCAACTTGTGTGTCTTGGGGTGTCCCCTGCCCCCGTATATAAAGGATGGAGGGAGGGGGGCTGGCCGGCCAGAGAGAGGGAGGCGCAGGAGGAGTCCTACTCCTACCGGGAGTAGGACTCCCCCCTCCAATCCTAGTCCAACTAGGAATCCTTTAAAGGAGAGAGAGAGAGAGAGAGGTGGCCGGCCCCTCTCCTAGTTCTAATAGGACTAGGGAGAGGGGGGGAGGCGCAGCCCTATGTGGGCTGCCCTCTCACCTTTCCACTAAGGCCCATGTTGGCCCATTTGGCTCCCGGGGGGTTCCGGTAACCCTCCCGGTAATCCGGTAAAATCCCGATTTCACCCGGAACACTTCCGATGTCCAAACATAGGCTTCCAATATATCAATCTTTACGTCTCGACCATTTCGAGACTCCTCGTCATGTCCGTGATCTCATCCGGGACTCCGAACAACCTTTGGTACATCAAAATGCATAAACTCATAATAACTGTCATCGTAACGTTAAGCGTGCAGACCCTACGGTTCGAGAACAATGTAGACATGACCGAGACATGTCTCCGGTCAATAACCAATAGCGGGACCTGGATGCCCATATTGGCTCCTACATATTCTACGAAGATCTTTATCGGTCAGACCGCATAACAACATACGTTGTTCCCTTTGTCATCGGTATGTTACTTGCTCGAGATTCGATCGTCGGTATCCAATACCTAGTTCAATCTCGTTACCGGCAAGTCTCTTTACTCGTTCTGTAATACATCATCCCACAACTAACTCATTAGTTGTAATGCTTGCAAGGCTTAAGTGATGTGCATTACCGAGAGGGCCCGGAGATACCTCTCCGACAATCGGAGTGACAAATCCTAATCTCGAAATACGCCAACCCAACATTTACCTTTGGAGACACCTGTAGTACTCCTTTATAATCACCCAGTTACGTTGTGACGTTTGGTAGCACCCAAAGTGTTCCTCCGGTAAACGGGAGTTGCATAATCTCATAGTCATAGGAACATGTATAAGTCATGAAGAAAAGCAATAGCAACATACTAAACGATCGGGTGCTAAGCTAATGGAATGGGTCATGTCAATCAGATCATTCAACTAATGATGTGACCTCGTTAATCAAATAACAACTCTTTGTTCATGGTTAGGAAACATAACCATCTTTGATTAACGAGCTAGTCAAGTAGAGGCATACTAGTGACACTCTGTTTGTCTATGTATTCACACATGTATTATGTTTCCGGTTAATACAATTCTAGCATGAATAATAAACATTTATCATGATATAAGGAAATAAATAATAACTTTATTATTGCCTCTAGGGCATATTTCCTTCACCTCCACGATCTGGAGGGGAGCTCGGAGGAGATGGGCGTCTACTGCGACGCGGGTGCTGAGGAGGACACCGGCGCCTCGCTGGAACTGGAGGCCGCCAGGGGAGAGCCGTCGATGTCGCGACGTGGCGCTGGAGATGCCTAAGACACTTTGTGTAAAATCTGTTAAATAGCAGGTCCACCCACCCACTAGGGGTTTTAGGGTGTAATGAACTCGGGCCGTGGGCCTTTTCTTAAGTACTTGTGTAGATATCGTGGGTGCTTTTGCTTTCTGCCTTCCGTTTTTTGGACCGATTTCATGCATTTTTCTTTTCTCAAACCTCCCCCTCGCGAGTCAGATGGCCGAGGCTTCGGTCCATGACAAGGAGTTCAGTTCTTTGAGAGGAGCGCGCAGGACTTGCATCCCTTGAAACATTGAGCGCGAGCGAAACACCCACTGGGCCGGCTGGCGGCAATCCAGCGAAGCCGGTTGGCGAGCAGCTGGTCGTGCGGCTGTTCATTTGATGAATGGTGGGCCTGGTTGATCGACCCGGCAGCCTTTGACTTAGTGTATGAAGCGTAAAGGAGCTTTGGCGTGTTGTGCTTGCCAGCCGACAACCAAAGCTGGATCTATGACTTTAGGGCAAAGTGGGGGACCGCGACATCCTAACTTTATCAGGAATCACCAAGTAAGGCGGCAGGGTGGCAACCGAGCCGGCCAGCCCCCGAGCCCCCGGGTCGAGCGAGTCAGACTGGTGGCCGGGTTCAGTGGTATAGTGATGCAAGAAAATAGGGACACAATAAATTGGTCGACAAAAGGCAGCCCCCGAGTCTCGTTCGGGGACCCCATGGTTTCATGCGTTTACAAAAGGCAACAATACATACGCTCGTGCAGCTAACTGTAAAACGGGCGGAGGAGTTTTGCATTCCACTGCCGGGTCGTTTCTTCACCGGCGATGTCCTTCTTGCGCTTCCTTGACTTGCGTGCGTCGATGAGGTAGTAGGCGTTGCGGTCGCGCAAGGCCCTACTCACGATGAGTGGGCCCTCCCATGGAGGGGATAGCTTTTGGTGGCCTACCTGCTCTTGGACGAGTCAGAGGACGAGGTCGCCCTCACGGAACGCGAGGGGCTTGATCTTCTTGCTGTGGTAGTGCCTCATGCCTTGCTGCTAGATGGCCGAGCGACTGAACACCAGGAGGTGTGCTTCTTCGAGCAGGCTGAAGCCATATTCGCGGGCTTCTCTGGCTTCGGCTTCGGTGTACATCGCGTCGCGCGGCGAGTCGAACTCGACGTTGGTCGGGATGACATCTTCGGCTCCGTAGACGAGGAAGAACGGGGTGAACCCGGTCGACCGATTCGGCGTGGTGCGTAGATTCCAAAGAACGGCTGGCAACTCGTCAAGCCAGCTGCCGAGTGAGCGGATGAGTTGCTCGACGAGTCACGGCTTGATGCCGGACACGATGAGTCAATTGGCCCGCTCGACCTGCCCGTTGGACTGCGGATGCGCAACGGAGGCCAGGTCGAGGCGGATGCCGGGGACGGAGCAGTATTGCTCAAGCGCGCCCTTGGCAAAGTTGGTGCCGTTGTCGGTGATGATGCTATTCGGCATGCCGTAGCGCACCGCTATGTCCTAGATGAACCGGACAGCTGTTGGCCCGTCCAATTTCTTGATTGCTCTTGCCTCGATCCACTTGGTGAATTTGTCCACTGCCACCAGCAAGTGCATCATGCCGCCTCGAGCGGTTTTGAAGGGTCCCACCATGTCGAGTCCCCAGACCGCGAAGGGCCAGGCGATCGGTATGGTGCAGAGTGCTGATGCCGGCTGGTGGCTGCGTTTGCTGAAGCGCTGGCATCCCTCACACTTGAGGACGAGTGACTCGGCATCTTGGAGGGCCGTGGGCCAGTAAAAACCGCGGCGGAATGCCTTGGCACCAGGGATCGTGATGCGGCGTGGTGCCCGCACTCGCCCCAATGTATGTCGAGGAGGATGTCGATGCCCCGTTCCTGCTCGACGCAGTGCTAGAACACGCCGGTGGAGCTGCGCTTGGCGAGCTCTTTGTTGATGATGTTGTAGGCAGACGCCTGGTGCTACACTTGCCGAGCTTTGGTCTCGTCCATGGGGAGAACCCCGTTCTCCAAAAATTCTGATATTGGGAGGGCCCAAGATGGAGCCGTAACCATGGCGAAGACGACCACCAGGGTGGGTTCCAAGTCGGCAGCCCTCGAGCCGGGTTGAGCAGCCCCCGGGTCACGGATGGCGACGACCAGGTTCGGGACGATGGTGGCCGGGTCGAGCTGAGCAGCCCCTAGGCCGGGTTCAGCAGTCCTCGGGCCGGGTTGAGGTGCGACCGGGTCATCTGGAACGTGGATGGACTCGGAGTCCAGTGATGGCTTGACGGACGGCTTGCGTAGGTGCTCGAGGGAGACGCCAGGCGGGATGGCTTGTTGTGGCGAGGCAATCTTGGCGAGCGTGTCGGCTGCTTCGTTCTCCGCGCACGGGACGTGGAGGAACTCGCAGCCCTCGAAGGATCCGGAAATCCTCTGGACGAGGAAGCGATAGCTTGCCATGTTGGAGTCGCGGGCGTCCAATTCGCCGGAGCACTGCTGCACCACCAGGTCCGAGTCACCGTAGCACAGGATGCGCCGGATGCCGAGTTCCTTGGCAAGCCGGAGGCCGTGCACAAGGGCTTCGTACTCGGCGACGTTGTTGGAGGCAGCGAAGTGGATCTGGAGCGCGTAGCGGAGCCGGTCGCCCTTCGGGGACGACAATACGATGCCGGCCCCCAAGCCGAGTCGCATCTTGGACCCGTCGAAGTGCATGTGCCAATGCGTCGAGTCAGGAGGCGGCGACAAGTACTGGGTCTCGGTCCAGTCGACGAGGAAGTCGGTCAGGGCTTGAGACTTGATCGCGGTGCGGGGCTCATAGAGGATGGTGTGGCCGGCTAGCTGGATCGCCCACTTGGCAACCCAGCTTACAACTTTCATCGTACTGTTCTCCAAAGAGCAACTCTTCTCAAAATCGGCCAGAGGCATCCGACACCCGATGATTTCTCTGATAGGCGCTGTGCTGACCACGGTGACAATGTGGTCTTGGAAATACTGCTTCAGCTTCTTGCCGGTGAAGTACACGCCGTAACACATCTTCTGGTAGTGCGGGTAGTTCTGCTTGGAGATGGAGAGCACCTCGCTCAGGTAGTAGACTGGACGCTGGACGGCTTGGATCTTGCCCTTCTCTGGTCGCTCGACCACCAGCACCATGATGACCGCCCGCGAGGTCGCAGCTATGTAGAGCAACAGCGGCTCCTTGTCGGTCAGCGCGGCCAGGACTAGTGCGGTGGAGAGCATGCGCTTGAGGTCTTGGAAGGCCTCGTCTGCCTTGCCATTCCATTCGAACGGGCTCGTCTTCTTCATCAGCTGGTACAGGGGTAGCGCTCTCTCGCCCAGCCGGCTTAGAAACCGGCTGACCGAGGCCAAGCATCCGATGAACTTCTGGACATCGCGCAGCCGAGCCGGCTTGCGCATGCGCTCGATGGCCTTGATCTTCTCCGGGTTCGCCTCAATGCCGCGTTCTGAGACGAGGAAGCCGAGTAGTTTTCCGGCTGGGACGCCGAAGACGCATTTTTCCGGGTTAAGCTTGACCTTGTATTCACGGAGGTTGGCGAAGGTTTCCTTCAAATCATTGAGGAGCGTGAGGTGCTGCTTGGTCTTCACCATGATGTCGTCCACATATACGTGGATATTGCGGCTGAGTTGTGGCAACAGGCATTTCTGCATGCAGCGCTGGAAGGTGGCGTCGGCGTTCTTTAAGCCGAACGACATGGTCATGTAGCAATACGCCCCAAAGGACGTGATGAAGGACGTCTTCAGGGCGTCGGCCAGGTCCAGCTTGATCTGGTGGTAGCCGGAGTAAGCGTCCAGGAAGGACAGGAGTTCACGCCCGCGGCGAGTCGATGACTTGGTCGATCCGTGGGAGGGCGAGCGGATCCTTGGGACAGGCCTTGTTGATGCTGGTGTAGTCGATACACATGCGCTAGGTCTTGTTCTTCTTCAGGACGAGGACTGGATTGGCCAGCCACTCGGGGTGAAACACTTCCATTATGAAGCCGGCCGCCAAAAGCTTGGCGACCTCTTCACCAATGGTTCTTCTCTTCTCTTCGGAAAATTGTCGTAGGGGTTGACGGACAAGCTTGGCATCCTTGTGGACGTGAATTTTGTGCTCGGCGTACTTCCTCGGGATACCCGACATGTCCCTGGGGGTCCATGCGAAGATATCCCGATTCTCATGGAGGAAGTCGATGAGCTCGCCTTCCTATTTGCTCTTGAGGCGGGCGCCTATGACAACGTACTTGCTGCAGTTGGGGTCTTCAGGGTTGAGCTTCACTTTCTTGGTGTCCTTGGAGGGCTTGAAGGCGGCCTCGTCGGCCGGGTCCAGGGTCGGTGTCGGTGTCAAAACCGGCGGATCTTGGGTAGGGGGTCCCGAACTATGCGTCTAAGGTGGATGGTAACAGGAGGCATGGGACACGATGTTTTACCCAGGTTCGGGCCCTCTTGATGGAGGTAAAACCCTACGTCCTGCTCGATTTATTCTTGATGATATGGGTATTACAAGAGTTGATCTACCACGAGATCGGAGAGGCTAAACCCTAAAAGCTAGCCTATGGTATGATTGTATGTATATGATCTATCGACTACCCGGGCCTCGGTTTATATAATGCACCAGAGGCCTAGGATAACAAGAGTCCTAGCCGAATACGCCGGTGGGGAGAAGTCCTTGTCTTGATCGCCAAGTCTTGTGGAATCTTCCTTGTATGCGGCAGTTGTCCGAACTGGCCCATGAGTATACAACCATGGGGGTCCTCAGCCCAATCTAACAGATCAGGAGACGACATGGTGAGTACCCCCTAGTCCAGGACACCGTTAGTAGCCCCCTGAACCGGTCTTCAAGTTAGGGACGCTCCTCGATTCTTCCGAACTGTTCTTCATCTTCGGTTGTCGGTCTTGAAAACTGGTTCAACAAATCTTCCCATCTTCGATCTTGAGGATCGCCGAAATACATTCGACGAGTTTACACATCGGGTATCCGAGGAGCCCCTTTAAGTTTCCAGCCTTTATCAATGCCTTCTAATTTTTATGCCACACCTCGGGTTTGAAGTTGTTCCCAAGAGGCAGTGTCCTCTTGCGTCCGAGCTCTAATGCCGGACTGCATTCGAGGTATCTTTCGCAGCCGAGCACCAATGTCGGACCGCTTCCGAGCTCCAACGCCGAAATGTATCCGAGCTCCAACGCCGGACTGTGTCCAAGCTCCAACGCCGGACTATATCCAAGATGTCATAGATCATCTTGGTCCAAAAGAGTTGAAGGAGTTTAGCCGAGCTTAATGCTGGAAATGCCCTCTATGGAGCCAGCCACTAGCGCCCGAGCTTTATGCCGTACTGCTTCCGAGGTGGTGCACCACCCCTACTGTGGGCCGATTTTTTGTCAATATTTTTTATTGGTGCAATTTATTCTCTACCGAGATATATAGCCAGTAGCCCTCAAGGTGTGTATCGGTCTAAAACCCGAGATGCACCTGAAGGATGACGTAAGACCGCTAATCCCAGTAGCCGCTGAGACTCAGGTTGATTTGCAAAATCGGCCTGAGGATCATGTCCTAGCTTAGCAGAATACTTCGGAACACAAAAAGCGGCGTCCTCAGTCCTCGAGACTCAGGTTGGGTGCGGCCGACCAACCTGAGGATCAAAATCTCCTCGGCAACTGTATTGCACTTATTTTCTGCATTGAACAGGCAATGTAGTAGCCCTTGAGACACTGGTCGGGTGGCAACACTAGATCAGGAGATCGATGTGCCCCTTTAATGTTTTTAAATAATAATCCCAAAGCCCAGTAGCCCCCCAGCCTTAATGCGGGCACGGGTGGCCGAATTAAGGATCAATATCCACAAATTATGTGTAATGACTCTATGTATCCAAGTACTTTACGTCATTAATGCTCGGATCCGCATTGTACAAAACTTTGTTGACCGACCATCGGCTTCCACCTCCTCGGCCAGTAGCCGAGGAGTGTTTGTCCTACTTTATAAAGCCTTTATGAGGGCAAAAATTTATGAAAAACAAGGCAATCTGGCCATACGGTTTTATAAACAAAGGTACGCAGAGAGATATGTTATATTATTGTTTGACATAAGAAATATCTTCCAAAGAAAATAGTCCCGCTATCAGTTCCTTTCTTTGGGTTGTCATGCTAAGCATGATCATGAAACCTCAGCTCTAATGTAAGAGCAAAATATTGAGGATTTAGTTTGGGAGGTCAGTTAATAGCCCCCGGTAGTGTTCAGCGACAGTCGAGGTCAAGCCGTAAACACTTCGGCCAATGTTATGAATGACCCGTCATTTAACACAGTCGTCAGATCGCTGACCAGTTTACGCTTATTGTGACAGTCAGTTTTCGGCTTTCTCCACTGAGGTGCTTAACCATGTGAGCTGGAAGCACAATCGCAGTGGTTCTCCCTTTGCACACCTAGCCGAACAAAGCGGAACGTAGGAGGCAAGCACAGGAGCCGGGCAACCCAACTATTGACCGAAGACACAATTCGGAACCGATGCATATATAGCAATATCCGAGAATGTTTTTGCCGAATCTCTAAAGGTGTCCGACATTGCACTGTGAGACTTGTGCTGGAAACACACAAATAGTTTTAAAGTGCCATAAGCTTGGAAAACCAAAAAAACGTCAATAAAAACTTAACGTCCGAACAAGATCAAGTGTTCGGTGCCAATCTAAAAATTGGTCTTAGAAAAAAAAGAGTGCTTTTGTCGTGCTTTAACATTGCACATCCGATCTCAAGACTTCAAGCGGGTCAGCCTACGGCTGCAGCCTCCTATCCCGAAGGCGGAGTGCTTCTCGTTAGACCAGTTTAGCAAACTAAACTCGAGCGGTCACTAGAGAGAAAATGGGTTATCTGGCTATTGACCACACACTCACGTCGAAAAAGGAGCGATAGAAAAAGACTTTGAAACGACCAACAAGAAAACACATTTACTATAAAATAGCTCATATAAATTTTAAGAGCCCCCAAGTGACTTGGGTAAAAGATTTTATGTATAATGATTGTATGTACCGAAGTACTTATATGATATCTTTGTTCAACCGAACTTTAAACGCGTCTTAACCGACCATCGGCTTCTCCCTCTTCGGTCAAGGACCGAAAAGTGTTATGTACTCCACCTGTCGAGAATATCGATAGTGTTTCCGATAACCAGGCAACCGGGCCATAAGGCTGTAACAGACAAAGCGCGCTCAGGTAACTTATGCTATATTACAGACGAAGTGTAAGAAGCATCTTCGAAGAAAATAGTACCCCCACCGATACCTTTCTTCGGTGCTCATTATTGCTATGAGACTTGTGCAATAGATTTTTTGTACTCATGAGTTCCGTTGTGTGCCGACCAAGATTGAAAACAATAAGAGCGCTAGCTTTCGGCTTCATCCAGTCTGAGGTCAGAGCTCGGAGGACCCGGTCGTGACAATCGCAGAGGTGCTCCCTTTACCCCCTAGCCTAACAATCAGGGATGTAGCAGTAAGCACAGGAGCCAGGCAACCCAGCTTGCAAATCGCTTAAGTCAATATGGTGCATATTGTGGCGTAATACACGAACAAGGAATGAAGTCGTACAAGTATAATCATATGCAAGAGGAAAAGCTTCATAAAGGAAGCCCCCAAATAAGTGGGGTATTTGAATATGTGTGTCACAAACAAAGTTAGGACAAGGAAATTTTTTACAAGCAACTTTTTTCCAAAAAAGTATAATGCTTGGTCGAACCGAACACAAGTTAAAAATTAAAACTTTGAGCATGAAAGTGACTTAGCTGGTTAATGTGTTCGGCATTGATGACGCGGTCCGAGCTCGATGCGGGACAAGGTTCCATCCCCCAAGCTAGTCCCGAGGTGGCGGAGCAGAGAGCTCGACATGCCGAAGTGGTGACATAGCACGGTCAATGCAGACCGTCAGAGTGACGACGAAGTCCCCGGATCATTTTCCCGTGTAGAAAAAATAGTGCAAACTGGAGATAATAGTAGTAATAATAATTAAAAAAAATCGTTGCATAATAAATAATTTATGCAAAGTGTGTAATAAAAGAAATATGGCCTGATGCCGAAGTCAATGTCGATGCAGGGCATCGACGTGATGCGGTAGAGGCGTGGCAAAGCCTGAATTCACAGGTCGGTCCGAGTTCCGGATGCGGCGTTCACCGGACTATGTACGGAAACTGACCGAGCCACCACGCGACCTCGTTAATGCGGCCATCATTTGATAGACCTGTGTACAAATGATGGACAAACCAGAGTAATAATTCCTTGGGAAAAATAAACCCAAACAAGCAAAAAAATACTAGGATTAATAGCACCTGGTTTATTTGTTGTAGCAATCCGAAGAAAGGTGATTCCCAAAATTGGGACTCGATCCGCACACCCATTGCCTGATGGGCGATAAAGCGAAGGTATGGCGATGCTAGCAAAGGTTGGCTCGCCGAGGCAAAGCCCTCGGTCCAGCTAACGTGACGGAGCTGGTCGGCTAGTGACGCCGAAGTCTCCAGAGTAGGTTGATGAAGAGATGGCGAAGCCCCCGGTCCAGCCAAGATGTCGAAGCCTCGATGTCAGCCGATGAGTCGAAGTAGGTTGGCGTGATGGACACCAGCTTGAAGAAGCAATAGTGCGGCCCTGCCGATGCAGGTCGTCACGTGGTCGATGCCGGCTTGATGAAGTGACCGTGCGGTGATGCCGGTATGCCCGCTCCATGTAATCCGTGGGGCGGCGATGTTGGTGGTGATTTATCCTTCGTGATGCCGGACTCTTGTTTGGCTTGCCGAGATGATGATCCCAAGAAGTTGAGCTCGGCTCAACAAAGTGACGACGTGTCTAGCGCAGGTCGGCAGCCTTGGAGCAATATCGCTGGACTGGTTTGACACCAGCATGATGATGAAGGCGACCTCAGGGGAGGCTTAAAAATTTACGGGCACGTGTTTAAAAACAATGCACAATACCCTAAAAGAGAATTCCTCTAAAAAGATTGTCCAATGTCACGTTCATAAAGAAACATGAATTCCGGTCGGATTCGTATTCGCGCAGGAAATGGATCCGAAAATTGATCCACTCATCGAAAGGTTCCTGGAGTTTGAACCGTCAGATCGAGCTGAAATTTGGAGGGGTGGTAGATATGGGAATTCTACAGTAGATGAACGGTTGGATCTTCCAAAGGACCTCCAAGCTAGGCTCTGGAGACCACGCCCTAAACTCGTCCAGATTCCCGTCTAGATTTGACAGGGCTCCGGTATATCGTAGATTGTCGGAGATTCCTCCATCGGAAGTCGACGAAATTTTGCATGGCTGTTGTAGAATCAATTCCGCACAATTCCACCGAAGGGATCGTCAAAGAGATGCTCTAAGAGGTGGTGGCAGTGGATACAAGTTTGCTGTTCGGAAAAACAGCACGGTCGCCCGAGGGCAATGTTGACGTTGAGCCCCCGAGCTCCATGGATGATTCCTCCATGATCTTGATAGAGATCGGAGTTGATGTTGATGAAGGCCCTCATCCGAGCATGATGATCGGAGGTTGAGCACAGTCCTTGGTCCAGCCAAGGTGACTAGTCGAGCTGGTGACGAAGATGCCGAAGTCGCAGTTGATCTGCAGGCGAGCAATCGATCCTTTTGCCGATCACACAGCGGAACTCTCAATGAAAGCACCAATGTCGGTGTCAAAATCGACGGATCTCGGGTAGGGGGTCCCGAACTGTGCGTCTAAGGCGGATGGTAATAGAAGGCAGGGGACATGATGTTTTACCCAGGTTCGGGCCCTCTTGATGGAGGTAAAACCCTACGTCCTGCTCGATTTATTCTTGATGATATGGGTATTACAAGAGTTGATCTACCACGAGATCGGAGAGGCTAAACCCTAGAAGCTAGCCTATGGTATGATTGTATGTATATGATCTATTGACTAGCTGGGCCTCGGTTTATATAATGCACCAGAGGCCTGGGATAACAAGAGTCCTAGCCGAATACGCCGGTGGGGAGAAGTCCTTGTCTTGATCGCCAAGTCTTGTGGAATCTTCCTTGTATGCGGCAGTGGTTTGAACTGGCCCATGAGTATACGGCCATGGGGGTCCTCAGCCCAATCTAACAGATCGGGAGACGACGTGGTGAGTACCCCCTAGTCCAGGACACCGTCAGTCAGGATCGACGCGGCGGAGGCCTCGCCTGCCAGGGCGACGATCCGGTCGAGCTGGCGCCGCTCCTCGGCAATGACCAGCGACTCGGCCAACTTGGCGCCGTCTCGGGCGCACTCTAGGGACTTGTGGTAATCGCCGGTGATGGTGATGAGGCCCTTGGGACCCGACATCTTCATGTTTAGGTACGCATAGTGGGGAACCGCCATGAACTTGGCGAGCGCGGGCCGGCCCAGCAATGCGTGATACGCGCTGGACAGGTCCATGACCTCGAACCAGATCGGTTCACGCTGGAAGTGGCTGCTGTCACCGAGCATGACATCCAGCCGGACCCGGCTAATGGGGGAGCAGGAGAGGCCGGGCACAATGCCGTGGAAGATCGTTCAAGTCGGCTCCAGGTCCTCGGCCTTGAGGCCGAGCTTGGTCATCGTGTCGCGGTAGAGGATGTTGATGCTGCTGCCGCTGTCGATGAGGACTCGGGAGAAGTTGCATGTGCGCCGCGCGACGATGGTGGGGTTGAGGACGAGGGCGTAACCACCCGGACTCGGCATGACTGCCGGGTGATCCTCCTGGGTCCAGGTGATCGGGCGCTTCGACCAATGCATGAACTCCGGCTTGGCCGGGACGACGGTGTTCACCTCCTGCCGAAGGAGGCGCTCATTGTGCTTGTCGTCGCCGAGGCTGATGAAGACGATGTAGGCCGTGTTTTGGTCTGGGTAGGCATCGTCGCGCATCGTGCCGCCAGTTGGAGGCAGCGGAGGAGGCGGCGGTGGCTGCCCCATGCCTGGAGCCAGAGCCGGAGTGGGCGGGACGTCGCCCCTCATGATGCGCTTGGTGATGGCACACTGCCGAAGCGTGTGAGTGGAGGGTTTTGCGCCACTGTGGTGCTTGCAGGGGGCGTCGAGCATCTGCTTGAAGCTCATGGCGGGTTGCCATGCCATCTTGCCAGTTTGCCGGCGCTTCGCCGCCGGGTCCGCCGCGGGCTCGGTGGCCGCGACGAGCCGGTTGTCGTGACGCGGCGTCAGCTGGTCGGCCTTGCGCTTGTGTTCTGGTGATGCTGTTGCTGGCTGCTTTCGCCGGCCGGCTTTGTAGGAGGAACCAACTTCGCCTTGCTGGCTTCATCCAGCGCCATCTGGATCTTCATGGCGCAGTCGGCGTTGGCGTACTTGTCAGCCGTCACCATGAGCGCGGCCATGGTGGCCGGCTCGGAGCGTAAGAGCTTGTGCTTGAGGAGGGTGCCATCTCGGCACCCGCTGACAAAGTACTGGATCACCTGGACTTCATGGACGCCCTCGCAGCTGTTCCGGAGCTCGGTCCAGCGTGCGAGGTACTCGAGACCGGTCTCCATAGGCCCTTGCACACACATGGCGAGCTAGCTAGGGCGACTGGGTCACTTGTAGGTCCCCGTGAAGTTGCGGACAAAGGCTTCCTCGAAGTACACCCATGTGTTGATGCTGCCCGTCGGCAGACTGTTCAACCACGTGTGGGCCGACCCTTGGAGCATGAGCGGTGCGTAGCGCACGGCGAGACGACGATTGGCACCGGTGATGCCAATGGCCGTGGTGTAGTCGGTGAGCTAGTCTTCTGGCTTCACCGTCCCGTTGTACTTGGGGGTGTCGTGGGGGAGCATGAATCCTTTGGGGAAGGGCTCCTCCGAATGCACGGGCCGAAGCACTTCGGCCAGATAGCGCCGCTCTCCTCCACCTCCAGGGAGCGAGCGAGCCGATCGAGGCGGTGGCGAGCATCGGCGTCGTCGATGGCGCGTGGGACGAGTCGACTTGCGGCCAGGCCATGGGGGGCCGGGTTGGTTGGAGCCGGACGCCAGCCATGCTGGCCGGGTCCGTGCTGGATCTCTAGGACGGGCTTGTCGCCCAATCCGCTGGCGGCTGTAGCGGCCGGGTCGTGCCGAGTCTGGGCTCGGCCGGAGTGCGCCTCGCCGGGTGGCGAGGAAGTAGTGTGCAGAAGTTCACTAGACCCGCCAAGGCGGGTGGAGCCGGATCCTGCCAGCTCGGCGAGCTGGTTGAGGCGGTCCTACTGGGTGTTGGCGGCGTGGAGGAGTTCGCGCTTCCGCCTGATGCGCTCTTTCAGTTCATCACACACGAGCTGGTCCAGGCAGGCTGCGGCTGCCTAGGCAGCGCGCATGTTCTTTGCTGGGGTCTCGTAGATGGTTGAGACGGTGCCGAGGGCCCGGCCGATTGCTCCTTCCCGGGCACGCACATCGGCTACCCGGCTTAGCTTGGCCGCGGCGGGCGTGAATCCATAGGCGGCATCGCGCTCCAGCTGAGCGGCGTCCAGGCAACGTTGAGTCGCAGCGAGCGTCTTAGAAAGGTCCAGCATCTGCTGGCGCCTTTCCTCGAGCTGGGTTCGGGCCTCAGCGACGTTGGTGGCGTCGACATCGGTGCCTATGGGGATGCGGAGGCTCTGCATCGCGGCGTGCAACGGATCGGACGGCTCAATCCGATCCGTTGCGGCCCTGGCTTCGGCAGCCTTCCTCGTCTTGCTCGATGAGGAGGAGGCGCCGTCGCTAGTGACGAAGACCTCCACATGGACGTCCATTGCCCCGGCGGAAGCGCCGCCACTGAGGGAGAGGGGAGAGTCGGAGTAGCTGAGCACCTCGCTGGGGTACTCGTCGGCCGCGAACGCATCATAGATGCGCAACACGTCGATGGAGGCGGCAAGCACGCCGACGACGTCGTCCGCCAGCGCGACGGACTCATCGGTGTGGGAGAAGGGCCCTGTCTGAAGCATGCTCCCGGCCAGCTCCTCGAGCTGCCCCACGGTGGGCGCCAACTGTCGTGGTGTGCGCACGGAAGATGCCAAGGGATGGGTAAAGAGAGGAGGTGGCTCAAGGGCGCTGGTGGATTCCAGAGGCGAGGTTGGCATGAGCGGGCGCGGGACGCCGGACATACCCAGGTTCAGGGCTCTCCGGAGAGATAATACCCCTAGTCCCATCGAGTGTAGTTGGATGATCGATAGTACAATGTTGCTCCTGGAGCTGTATGGAGGAGGAAGGAAGCTGGCCAAGGCTTGGGCTGCTCCTTCTCTCTGGTGTTACTGTCTTGTGGCTAGTTCTATGCTTACTTGCTTTTCTCTCGTATGTGTTTTCTGCTTGCCCTCTCACTCGCCCCTCGTATGATCGTGGGCTCCCAGGGGGGTTTTATAGTCCAACCCCCGGGATACAATGGTAATGTTACAAGTCGGTGGGTCCGTATTATCGGTGTCCGGGAACCCGGGCTGGGTCCCGCTGAGGGCTTGTGGTTCGCCGGTCTCCCCTAGGTGCGGGCCCCGTATGCCTAGGTGGACTGTGCGCCATCTTGTCGATCGTCAGGGCGTGGCCGAGTCGAGTCGTGTACAGTGCTCTTCGTCAGGTTGCCGCTTGCTGTCGTCAACGGTGAAGGCGGGGGCACTGTAGCCACGCCGGCCCTGGTTAGCGGGTAGGTGAGGGGCACTGTTGGCACGTTCCAGCTGACCAGAGGCATGGGCGGGGCACTATTGCCTCGGCCACCGTTGATTGAAGTCAGGTCCCCATCATACGGCCTGGAAGGGACGAGAGTTGACCCACGGCTGGATTGCGTAGCACGCCACGGGTGGCGCTGGCTTGTTGAGGGGGCTTTGGTTGTGCCGGGTTCGGCTGTCTTGCGCTAGTTGTTGGGGCCGAGCCGACGTTTTTTGCCGGGTCGGCTAGTCTGGCCGGCTTGCGGGGCTTGCCCAGGTCGAGCGACCCGGCCAAGCACGTGCCGGTATTGAGGGGCGGTGCTAACCCCGTTGTTTTTCAAAGAGGATCCGGGTTCCGTTGCCTGCCCGGGGTCCACCCCCCCGACAGGGGGCGGCGCCCCCTTTCCTTCTCCCTCTCCCCCTTCCTTTCCCCCTCCTAGTAGGAGTAGGAAAGAGGGGAGTCCTACTCCTACTAGGAGGAGGACTCGTCCTCCTAGCGCGCCATAGAGGGACGACCGGCCTCCCCCCTTGCTCCTCTATATATGGGGGCAGGGGGCACCTCTAGACACACAAGTACATCATTGATCCCTTAGTCATGTGTAGTGCCCCCTCCACCATAATCCACCTCGATCATATCTTAGTGGTGCTTAGGCGAAGCCCTGCATCGGTAGCAACATCATCACCAACAACACGCCGTCGTGCTAACAAAACTCTCCCGTGAAGCTCTGTTGGATCGGAGTTCGTGGGACGTCATCGAGCTGAACGTGTGCTAAACTCGGAGGGCTGTGCATTCGGTACTTGGATCGGTTGTATCGTGAAGACATTCGACAACATCAACCGCGTTCTCATAACGCTTCCGCTTATGGTCTACGAGGGTACGTGGACGATACTCTTCCCTCTCGTTGCTATGCATCACTATGATCTTGCGTGTGCGTAGGAAATTTTTTGAAATTACTACGTTCCCCAACAATGGCATCCGAGCCTGGTTTATGCGTAGATGTTATATGCACGAGTAGAACACAAGTGAGTTGTGGGCGATACAAGTCATACTGCTTACCAGCATGTCACAATTTGGTTCGGCGGTATTGTTGGATGAACCGGTCCGGACCGACATTGCGCGTACGCTTACGCGAGACTGGTTCTACCGACGTGCTTTGCACACAGGTGGCTGGCGGGTGTCAGTTTCTCCAACTTTAGTTGAATCGAGTGTGGCTACGCCCGGTCCTTGAGAAGGTTAAAACAACACTAACTTGACAACCCATCGTTGTGGTTTTGATGCGTAGGTAAAAACGGTTCTTGCTCAGCCCATAGCAGCCACGTAAAACTTGCAACAACAAAGTAGAGGACGTCTAACTTGTTATTGCGGGGCATGTTGTGATGTGATATGGTCAAGACATGACGCTATATTTTGTTGTATGAGATGATCATGTTTTGTAACTGAGTTACCGGCAACTGCAGGAGCCATATGGTTGTCGCTTTATTGTATGCAATGCAATCGCCATGTAATTGCTTTACTTTATCACTAAGCGGTAGCGATAGTCGTAGAAGCAATAGTTGGCAAGATGACAATGATGCTACGATGGAGATAAAGGTGTCACGCCGGTGACAATGGTGATCATGATGGTGCTTCAGAGATGGCGATCACAAGCACAAGATGATGATGGCCATATCATATCACTTATATTGATTGCATGTGATGTTTATCTTTTATGCATCTTATTTTGCTTAGATCGACGGTAGCATTATAAGATGATCTCTCACTAAATTTCAAGGTACAAGCGTTCTCCCTGAGTATTCACCATTGTGAAAGTTCATCGTGCTGAGACACCACGTGATGATCGGGTGTGATAAGCTCTATGTTCACATACAACGGGTGCAAGCCAGTTTTGCACATGCAGAATACTCGGGTTAAACTTGACGAGCCTAGCATATGCAGATATGGCCTCGGAACACTGGAGACTGAAAGGTCGTGCGTGAATCATATAGAAGATATGATCAACATATTGATGTTCACCATTGAAAACTAGTCCATCTCACGTGATGATCGGACATGGTTTAGTTGATATGGATCACATGATCACTTAGATTATTAGAGGGATGTCTATCTAAGTGGGAGTTCTTTAATAATTTGATTAACTGAACCTTAATTTATCATGAACTTAGTACCTGATAGTATTTTGCATGTCTATGTTGTTGTAGATAGATGGCCCGTGCTGTTGTTCCGTTGAATTTTAATGCGTTCCTTGAGAAAGCAAAGTTGAAAGATGATGGTAGCAATTACATGGACTGGGTCCGTAACTTGAGAATTATCCTCATTGCTGCACAGAATAATTACGTCCTGGAAGCACCGCTAAGTGCCAAACCTGCTGCAGGAGCAACGCCAGATGTTATGAACGTCTGGCAGAGCAAAGCTGATGACTACTCGATAGTTTAGGGTGCCATGCTTTACGGCTTAGAACCGGGACTTCAACGACATTTTTGAACATCATGGAGCATATGAGATGTTCCAGGAGTTGAAGTTAATATTTCAAGCAAATGCCCGGGTTGAGAGATATGAAGTCTGCAATAGGTTCTACAGCTGCAAGATGGAGGAGAATAGTTCTGTCAGTGAACATATACTTAGAATGTCTGGGTACCATAACCACTTGACTCAACTGGGAGTTAATCTTCTTGTTGATAGTGTCATTGACAGAGTTCTTCAATCACTGCCACCAAGCTACAAGAGCTTCGTGATGAACTATAACATGCAAGGGGTGAGTAAAACAATTCCCGAGCTCTTCGCAATGCTAAAGGCCGCGGAGGTAGAAATCAAGAAGGAGCATCAAGTGTTGATGGTTAACAAGACCACCAGTTTCAAGAAAAAGCATAAAGGGAAGAAGAACGGCAAACAAGTTGCTGCTCAAGAGAAGAAACCCAAGTTTGGACCTAAGCCTGCGACTGAGTGCTTCTACTGCAAACAGACAAGTCACTAGAAGCAGAACTGCACCAAGTATTTGGCGGATAAGAAGGATGGCAAGGTGAACAAAGGTATATGTCATATACATGTTATTGATGTGTAGCTTACTAATTCTCGCAGTAGTGCCTGGGTATTTGATACTGGTTCTGTTGCTAATATTTGCAACTCGAAACAGGGACTACAGATTAAGCGAAGATTGGCAATGGACGAGGTGACGATGTGCGTGGGAAATGGTTCCAAAGTCGATGTGATCGCAGTCGTCACTCTACCTCTACATCTACCTTCGGGATTAGTATTAGACCTGAATAATTGTTATTTCGTGCCAGCGTTGAGCATGAACATTATATCTGGATCTTGTTTGATGCGAAACGGTTATTCATTTAAATCAGAGAATAATGGTTGTTCTATTTAGATGAGTAATATATTTTATGGTCATGCACCCTTAAAGAGTGGTCTATTCTTTCTGAATCTCGATAGTGGAGATACACATATTCATAGTATTGAAGCTAAAAGATGCAGAGTTGATAATGACAGTGCAACTTATCTGTGGCACTGCCATTTAGGTCATATTGGTATAAAGCGCATGAAGAAACTCCATTCTGATGGACTTTTGGAATCACTTGATTATGAATCACTTGGTACTTGTGAACCGTGCCTCATGGGCAAGATGACTAAAACGTCATTCTCCGAAACTATGAAGTGAGCAACCGATCTGTTAGAAATCATACATACTGATGTATGTGGTCCAATGAATATTGAGGCTCGTAGCAGGTATCGTTATTTTCTCACCTTCACAGTTCATTTGAGCAGATATGGGTATATCTACTTGATGAAACATAAGTCTGAAACATTTGAAAAGTTCAAAGAATTTCAGAGTGAAGTGGAAAATCAGTGTAACAAGAAAATAAAGTTTCTACGATCTGATCGTGGAGGAGAATATTTGAGTTACGAGTTTGGTCTTCATTTGAAAAAATGCGGAATAGTTTCGCAACTCACGCCACCCGAAACACCACAGCGTAATGGTGTGTCCGAACGTCGTAATCGTACTTTACTAGATATGGTGCGGTCTATGATGTCTCTTACTGATTTACCGCTATCGTTTTGGGGTTATGCTTTAGAGATGGCTGCATTCACGTTAAATAGGGCACCATCTAAATCCATTGAGACGACTCCTTATGAACTGTGGTTTGGCAAGAAACCAAAGTTGTCATTTCTTAAAGTTTGGGGCTGCGATGCTTATGTGAAAAAGCTTCAACCTGATAAGCTTGAACCCAAATCGGAGAAATGTGTCTTCATAGGATACCCAAAAGAGACAGTTTGGTACACCTTCTATCACAGATCCAAAGGCAAGACTTTTGTTGCTAAGAATGTATCCTTTCTAGAGAAGGAGTTTCTCTCGAAAGAAGTTAGTGGGAGGAAAGTAGAACTTGATGAGGTAACTGTACCTGCTCCCTTATTGGATAGTAGTTCATCACATAAATCGGTTTCTATGACACCTACACCAATTAGTGAGGAAGCTAATGATGATGATCATGAAACTTCAGATCAAGTTACTACCGAACCTCATAGGTCAACCATAGTAAGATCCGCACCAAAGTGGTACGGTAATCCTATCCTGGAAGTCATGTTACTAGACCATAACGAACCTATGAACTATGAGGAAGCGATGATGAGCCCAGATTCCGCAAAATAGCTTGAGGCCATGAAATCTGAGATGGGATCCATGTATGAGAACAAAGTGTGGACTTTGGTTGACTTGCCCGATGATCGGCAAGCCATCAAGAATTATGGATCTTCAAGAAGAAGACAGACGCTGATGGTAATGTTACTGTCTACAAAGCTCGACTTGTTGTGAAAGGTTTTCGACAAGTTCAAGGAGTTGACTACGATGAGACCTTCTCACCCGTAGCGATGCTTAAGTCCGTTCGAATCATGTTAGCTATTGCCGCACTTTATGATTATGAAATTTGGCAAATGGATGTAAAGACTGCATTCCTGAATGGATTTCTGGAAGAAGAGTTGTATATGATGCAACCTGAAGGTTTTATCGATCCAAAGGGTGCTAACAAAGTATGCAAGCTCCAGCGATCCATTTATGGACTGGTGCAAGCCTCTCGGAGTTGGAATAAACATTTTGATAGTGTGATCGAAGCATATGATTTTATACAGACTTTTGGAGAAGCCTGTATTTACAAGAAAGTGAGTGGGAGCTCTGTAGCATTGATACGTCTCCAACATATCTACTTTTCCAAACACTTTTGCCCTTGTTTCGGACTCTAAGTTGCATGATTTCAATGGAACTAACCCGGACTGACGTTGTTTTCAGCAGAATTACCATGGTGTTATTTATGTGCAGGAGCAAACGTTCTCAGAATTACCTGAAACTTCACGGAGCCACTTTTTAGAAAATAAGAAAAATACCTGCAAAAGATGAAGGCCAGGGGGCCCACCCCCTCTCCACGAGGATGGGGGGTGCGCCTGCCCCCCTAGGTCGCGCCCGCTACCTCGTGGGCCCCATGTTGCCTCTCCGACTCCAACTCCATATATTGTGTTTCGGGGAGAAAAAAATCAGGGCGAAGAAATCATCGTGTTTTACGATACGGAGCCGCCGCCAAGCCCTATAACCTCTCGGGAGGGCTGATCTAGAGTTCGTTCGGGGCTCCGGAGAGGGGAACCCGTCGCCATCGTCATCATCAGCCATCCTCCACCACCAATTTCATGATGCTCACTACCGTGCGTGAGTAATTCCATCGTAGGCTTGCTGGACGGTGATGGGTTGGATGGGATCTATCATGTAATCGAGTTAGTTTTGTTAGGGTTTGATCCCTAGTGTCCACTATGTTCTGAGATTGATGTTGCTATGACTTTGCTATGCTTAATGCTTGTCACTAGGGCCCGAGTGCCATGATTTCAGATCTAAACCTATTATGTTTTCATCAATATATGAGTGTTCTTGATCCTATCTTGCAAGTCCATAGTCACCTATTATGTGTTATGATCCGTTAACCCCGAAGTGACAATAATCGGGATACTTACCGGTGATGACCGTAGTTTGAGGAGTTCATGTATTCACTATGTGTTAATGCTTTGTTCCGGTTCTCTATTAAAATGAGCCCTTAATATCCCTTAGTTTCCGTAAGGACCCCGCTGCCATGGGAGGGTAGGACAAAAGATGTCATGCAAGTTCTTTTCCATAAGCACGTATGACTATATTCGGAATACATGCCTATATTATATCAATGAACTGGAGCTAGTTCTGTGTCACCCTAGGTTATGACTATTACATGATGAACCGCATCCGGCATAATTCTCCATCACTGATCCATTTCCTATGAGCTTTCCATATATTATTCTTCGCTTATTTACTTTCCCGTTGCTATTGCTATCATCACTACAAAATACCAAAAACATTAATTTTACTACTGTTACCTTTTGTTACCGTTACCACTACTATCATGTTACTTTGCTACTAAACACTTTGCTGCAGATATTAAGTTTTCAGGTGTGGTTGAATTGACAACTGAGCTGCTAATACTTGAGAGTATTCTTTGGCTCCCCTTGTGTCGAATCAATAAATTTGGGTTGAATACTTTACCCTCGACTACGAGGGGAGGTAAGGAACTGCCGTTGCCGGGGAGCATAGCTCTATTCTTTGAGTCACTTGGGATTTATATCTGCTTATTATTATGAAGAACTTGAGAGATCCGAAAACCAAGAGCTATCCCTCAACTACGAGGGGAGGTAAGGAACTGCCATCTAGCTCTGCACTTGATTCACCTTCTGTTATGAGTAAGTTTGCGACACCTACACCTGCTTCTGCTATTCATTCTGATATGTCGCCTGTTATTGATGATGCCACTTTTGCTATGCATGATACTTATGATGAAACTACCTCTATGCCTGATACTACTGTGCCACTTAGTGATTTCCTTGATGAACAACTTGATAGGTCTAAAGAGATTGAAAATATTGAATCTGATGATACTGTTGAAAGTGATGATGAAGAATCACTTGTTATTCCTAAGGGTTATATTTTTGATCAAGAAGCTTCTTTCACTATTTTAGGTTGCAAAAATAGAAATGAACTCAAAAGATTATTAGCTAAATGGAGTAAGCAATCTATAAGTGCTAGAATGAAACCTGACCCTGCTTTTGCTACTTCACCTATCTGTGTTACCGATAAGGATTATGAATTCTCTGTTGATCCTGATATAATTACTTTGGTTGAATCTGATCCTTTTCATGGTTATGAATCTGAAACTATTGTGGCACATCTTACTAAGTTGAATGATATAGCCACCCTGTTCACTAAAGATGAGAGAACTCATTACTTTTACATCCTCAAAATATTTCCATTCTCATTAAAGGGTGATGCTAAGATATGGTTTAATTCTCCTGATCCTGGTTGTGTGCGTAGCCCCCAGGATATGATTTATTACTTCTCTGCTAAATATTTCCCTGCTCATAAGAAACAAGCTGCTTTAAGGGATATATATAATTTTGTGCAAATTGAAGAAGAGAGTCTCCCACAAGCTTGGGGGAGGCTTCTCCAATTACTTAATGCTTTGACTGATCATCCTCTTAAGAAAAATGAAATACTTGATATCTTTTATAATGGACTAACCGATGCCTCCAGAGATTACCTAGATAGTTGTGCTGGTTCTGTTTTCAGGGAAAGAACACCGGATGAAGCTGAAATTTTATTGAATAATATGTTGACAAATGAAAATAATTGGACACCTCCGGAGCCAATTCCTGAGCCTGTTCCTAAACCAACTTCGAAGAAGAGGGGTATTCCATTTCTCAGTCCTGAAGATATGCAAGAGGCAAAGAAATCTATGAAAGAAAAAGGTATTAAAGCTGAAGATGTTAAGAATTTACCCCATATTGAAGAAATACATGGTCTTAATTTACCGCCTGTTGAAGAAACATATAATCCAAATCCCTCTCCTATTGAAGAAACTCATGGTATTGGTAACCCGACACAGGTAGTAAAGGTAAATTCTCTCTATAGATATGATAAAGCTGAAATCCCATTTACTAAGTTTGGTAGCCCATGCTTAGATGAGTTTGATAAATTTATGGCTAAGCAAGAAGACTTTAATGCTTATTTTGGTAGACAATTGAAATACAATTCAAATATGCTTGAACACTTGGGTGATTATATGGCTAATGTTAAAGGTGAACTTAAACTTATTAGTAAACATGCTTCTATGGTTACCACTCAAGTAGAACAAGTACTTAAAGCTCAAAATGACTTGCTCAATGAATTGAATAGTAAGAATAATGATAATGATGTTAGAGTGGCTACTAGAACGGGTAGAATGACTCAAGAACCTTTGTATCCTGAAGGCCATCCTAAGAGAATTGAGCAAGATTCTCAGAGAAACAATATAGATGTACCTAGTTCTTCTAAAAAGAAGAAAAAGAAAAATGATAGGACTTTGCATGCTTCTAGTGAACCTATTACTGAAACACCTGAGAATCCAAATGATATTTCTATTTTTGATGCTGAAACACAATCTGGTAATGAACCTGAGACTAGTGGTAATGTTAATGATAATGTTCATAATGATGATCAACCTAGTAATTATAATGATATAGAAATTGAACCTGCAGTTGATCTTGATAACCCACAATCAAAGAATCAATGTTATGATAAAAAATACTTTGTTGCTAGGAAACATGGTAAAGAAAGAGATCCTTGGGTTCACAAACCCATGCCTTTTCCTCCCAAACCATCTAAGAAAAAGGATGATGAGGATTTTGAGCGCTTTGCTGAAATGATTAGACCTACCTTTTTGCGTATGCGATTAACTGATATGCTCCTTATGCTAAGTACATGAAAGATATTATTACAAATAAAAGAAAGATACTGGAAGCTGAAATTTCCACCATGCTTGCTAATTATACTTTTAAGGGTGGAATACCAAAGAAACTTGGAGATCCAGGAGTACCCACTATACCATGCTCTATTGAAAGAAACTATGTTAAAACTGCTTTATGTGATCTTGGAGCCGGTGTTAGTGTTATGCCTCTCTCTTTATATCGTAGACTTGATTTGAATAAGTTGACACCTACTGAAATATCTTTGCAAATGGCTGATAAATCAACTGCTATACCTGTCGGTATTTGTGAGGATGTGCATGTTGTAGTTGCAAACGTTACTATTTTAACAGACTTTGTTATTCTTGATATTCCCGAGGACGATAATATGTCTATTATTCTTGGAAGATCCTTTTTGAATACTGCAGGGGCTGTTATTGATTGCACTAAAGGCAATGTCACTTTTCATGTTAATGGTAATGAGCATACGGTACACTTTCCGAGGAAACAACCTCAAGTTCATAGTATCAACTCTATTGGAAAAATTCCATCGATTATATTTGGAGGTTTTGAATTTCCTATTTCTACTGTCAAGAAGAAATATGATATTCTTATTATTGGGGATGTGCATATCCCCATTGAGGTAACATAGTGTTATTCGAAATTTCTCCGGTTCCATGTTATTCGGAATGAGTTCGTTAACAAGACTTGATCAACCTTGTTAGTGGATTCCTTTTGATGACCATGAGATGGATGAAACTAGAAGGCACAACCCTTTGTACACCACTTTTACTTTCTGTTATTTATATTAAATAAAATTAAAATAAATATTTTCTATCTGTTATCTGATTATCCGTGCAATATAAAAATACCTCGAAAATAAAAGTTCTCCAAATGCCCTGAAATTTAAATATGATTTTTTCTAGAATATTTTAGAATATTTGGCACTGAGAACACAGTAGGGGGGTCAACCACTTGCCCACGAGGGTGGAGGGCGCGCCCTGCCCCCTGGGCACGCCCTGTGCCTTGTGGGCCCATGGTGCCCTCCTCCACTTATCCTTTCACCCACACACTTCCTCTTCCTCCCACAAACACGAATATCCAGCTCAAACCCGAGTCCAAGCTCGTTTTGTTGCGATTTTCGACCTCCTTGCTCAAAGCACCTCTCACAAAACTGCTTGGGGAGATTGTTCCTTGGTATGTGACTCCTCCATTGGTCCAATTAGTTTTTGTTCTAGTGCTTTATTCATTGCAAATTTTTGCTGCTTAGGTGACCCTGTTCTTGAGCTTGCACGTCAAATTTATATGGTGAAAAGTAGTTTTGATGCATGATATAGGCCCTAGGCACTTGTAGGTGTTGGGGAACGTAGTAATTTCAAAAAATTTCCTACGCACACGCAAGATCATGGTGATGCATAGCAACGAGGGGGAGAGTATGATCTATGTACCCTTGCAGATCGCAACGGAAGCGTTGACACAACGTAGAGGAAGTAATCGTACGTCTTCTTCCTGATCCGACCGATCCAAGCACCGTTACTCCGGCACCTCCGAGTTCTTAGCACACGTTCAGCTCGATGACGATCCTCGGGCTCCGATCCAGCAAAGCGTCGAGGAAGAGTTCCGTCAGCACGACGGCGTGGTGACGATCTTGATGTACTACCGACGTAGGGCTTCGCCTAAGCACTACAACGATATGATCGAGGTGGAATTTGGTGGCAGGGGGCACCGCACACGGCTAAGGAACGATCTCAAGGATCAACTTGTGTGTCTTGGGGTGTCCCCTGCCCCCGTATATAAAGGATGGAGGGGGGGAGGCTGGCCGGCCAAAGGAGGGAGGCGCAGGAGGAGTCCTACTCCTACCGGGAGTAGGACTCCCCCCCCCCCAATCCTATTCCAACTAGGAATCCTTGGGAAAAAGAGAGAGGGAAAGAGAGAGAGGTGGCCGGCCACCTCTCCTAGTCCTATTAGGACTAGGGGAAGGGGGAGGCGCGCAGCCCTCCTTGGCAGCCCCTTTCACCTTTCCACAATGGCCCATGTAGGCCCATTTGGCTCCCGGGGGGTTCCGGTAACCCTCCCGGTAATCCGGTAAAATCCCGATTTCACCCGGAACACTTCCGATGTCCAAACATAGGCTTCCAATATATCAATCTTTATGTCTCGACCATTTTGAGACTCCTCGTCATGTCCGTGATCACATCCGGGACTCCGAACTACCTTCGGTACATCAAAATGCATAAACTCATAATAACTGTCATCGTAACGTTAAGCGTGCGGACCCTACGGTTCGAGAACAATGTAGACATGACCGAGACACGTCTCCGGTCAATAACCAATAGCGGGACCTAGATGCCCATATTGGCTCCTACATATTCTACGAAGATCTTTATCGGTCAGACCGCATAACAACATATGTTGTTCCCTTTGTCATCGGTATGTTACTTGCCCGAGATTCGATCGTCGGTATCCAATACCTAGTTCAATCTCGTTACTGGCAAGTCTCTTTACTCGTTCCGTAATACATCATCTCATAACTAACATCTTAGTTATTATGCTTGCAAGGCTTATGTGATGTGTATTACCGAGAGGGCCCAGAGATACCTCTGTGACAATCGGAGTGACAAACCCTAATCTCGAAATACGCCAACCCAACATCCACCATTGGAGACACCTGTAGTACTCCTTTATAATCACCCAGTTATGTTGTGACGTTTGGTAGTACCCAAAGTGTTCCTCCGGTAAACGGGAGTTGCATAATCTCATAGTTATAGGAACATGTATAAGTCATGAAGAAAGCAATAGCAACATACTAAACGATCGGGTGCTAAGCTAATGGAATGGGTCATGTCAATCAGATCATTCAACTAATGATGTGACCTCGTTAATCAAATAACTACTCTTTGTTCATGGTCAGGAAACATAACCATCTTTGATTAACGAGCTAGTCTAGTAGAGGCATACTAGTGACACTCTGTTTTGTCTATGTATTCACACATGTATTATGTTTCCGGTTAATACAATTCTAGCATGAATAATAAACACTTATCATGATTTTAAGGAAATAAATAATAACTTTATTATTGCCTCTAGGGCATATTTCCTTCAGTCTCCCACTTGCACTAGAGTCAATAATCTAGATTACACAGTAATGATTCTAACACCCATGGAGCTTTGGTGTTGATCATGTTTTGCTCGTGGAAGAGGCTTAGTCAACGGGTCTGCAACATTCAGATCCGTATGTATCTTGCAAATCTCTATGTCTCCCACCTGGACTAGCTCCCGGATGGAGTTGAAGCGTCTTTTGATGTGTTTGGTCCTTTTGTGAAATCTGGATTCCTTTGCCAAAGCAATTGCACCAGTATTGTCACAAAAGATTTTGATTGGACCCGATGCACTAGGTATGACACCTAGATCGGATATGAACTCCTTCATCCAGACTCCTTCGTTCGCTGCTTCCGACGCAGCTATGTACTCCGCTTCACATGTAGATCCCGCTACGACGCTTTGTTTAGAACTGCACCAACTGACAGCTCCACTGTTTAAAGTAAACACGTATCCGGTTTGCGATTTAGAATCGTCCGGATCAGTGTCAAAGCTTGCACCAACGTAACCTCTTACGATGAGCTCTTTGTCACCTCCATATACGAGAAACATATCCCTAGTCCTTTTCAGGTATTTCAGGATGTTCTTGACCGCTGTCCAATGATCCACTCCTGGATTACTTTGGTACCTCCCTGCTAAACTTATAGCAAGGCACACATCAGGTCTGGTACACAGCATTGCATACATGATAGAGCCTATGGCTGAAGCATAGGGAACATCTTTCATTTTCTCTCTATCTTCTGCAGTGGTCGGGCATTGAGTCTGACTCAACTTCACACCTTGTAACACAGGCAAGAACCCTTTCTTTGCTTGATCCATTTTGAACTTCTTCAAAATCTTGTCAAGGTATGTGCTTTGTGAAAGTCCAATTAAGCGTCTTGATCTATCTCTATAGATCTTTATGCCTAATATGTAAGCGGCTTCCCCGAGGTCTTTCATCGAAAAACTTTTATTCAAGTATCCCTTTATGCTATCCAGAAATTCTATATCATTTCCAATCAGCAATATGTCATCCACATATAATATCAGAAATGCTACAGAGCTCCCACTCACTTTCTTGTAAATACAGGCTTCTCCAAAAGTCTGTATAAAGCCAAATGCTTTAATCACACTATCAAAGCGTTTATTCCAACTCCGAGATGCTTGCACCAGTCCATAAATGGATCGCTGGAGTTTGCATCGACAAAACCTTTTGGTTGCATCATATACAACTCTTCTTCCAGCAATCCATTCAGGAATGCAGTTTTGACATCCATCTGCCATATTTCATAATCATAAAATGCGGCAATTGCTAACATGATTCTGACGGATTTAAGCATCGCTACGGGTGAGAAGGTCTCATCGTAGTCAACCCCTTGAACTTGTCGAAAACCTTTTGCGACAAGTCGAGCTTTATAGACAGTAACATTACCGTCAGCGTTAGTCTTTTTCTTGAAGATCCATTTATTCTCAATTGCTTGCCGATCATCGGGCAAGTCAACCAAAGTCCATACTTTGTTCTCATACATGGATCCCATCTCAGATTTCATGGCCTCAAGCCACTTTGCGGAATCTGGGCTCACCATCGCTTCTTCATAGTTCGTAGGTTCATCATGATCTAGTAGCATGACTTCCAGAATTGGATTACCGTACCACTCTGGTGCGGATCTCACTCTGGTTGATCTACGTCGTTCAGTAGTATCTTGTCCAGAAGTTTCTTGATCATCATCATTAGCTTCCTCACTAATTGGTATAGGTGTCGCAGAAACAGTTTTCTGTGATGTACTATTTTCCAATAAGGGAGCAGGTACAGTTACCTCGTCAAGTTCTACTTTCCTCCCACTCACTTCTTTCGAGAGAAACTCCTTCTCTAGAAAGTTTCCGAACTTAGCAACAAAAGTCTTGCCTTCGGATCTGTGATAGAAGGTGTATCCAATAGTTTCCTTTGGATATCCTATGAAGACACATTTCTCCGATTTGGGTTCGAGCTTATCAGGTTGAAGCTTTTTCACATAAGCATCGCAGCCCCAAACTTTAAGAAACGACAACTTTGGTTTCTTGCCAAACCATAGTTCATAAGGCGTCGTCTCAACGGATTTTGATGGTGCCCTATTTAACGTGAATGCGGCCGTCTCTAAAGCATAACCCCAAAACGATAGCGGTAAATCAGTAAGAGACATCATAGATCGCACCATATCTAGTAAAGTACGATTACGATGTTCGGACACACCATTACGCTGTGGTGTTCCGGGTGGCGTGAGTTGCGAAACTATTCCACAATTTTTCAAATGTACACAAAACTCGTAACTCAAATATTCTCCTCCACGATCAGATCGTAGAAACTTTATTTTCTTGTTACGATGATTTTCAACTTCACTCTGAAATTCCTTGAACTTTTCAAATGTTTCAGACTTATGTTTCATTAAGTAGATATACCCATATCTGCTCAAATCATCTGTGAAGGTGAGAAAATAACGATATCCACCACGAGCCTCAATATTCATCGGACCACATACATCGGTATGTATGATTTCCAATAAATCTGTTGCTCTCTCCATAGTACCGGAGAACGGTGTTTTAGTCATCTTGCCTATGAGGCACGGTTCGCAAGTACCAAGTGATTCATAATCAAGTGGTTCCAAAAGCCCATCAGTATGGAGTTTCTTCATGCGTTTTACACCGATATGACCTAAACGGCAGTGCCACAAATAAGTTGCACTATCATTATTAACTCTGCATCTTTTGGCTTCTACATTATGAATATGTGTATCACTACTATCGAGATTCAACAAGAATAGACCACTCTTCAAAGGTGCATGACCATAAAAGATATTATTCATATAAATAGAGCAACCATTATTCTCTGATTTAAATGAATAACCGTCTCGCATTAAACAAGATCCAGATATAATGTTCATGCTCAACGCTGGCACCAAATAACAATTATTTAGGTCTAATATTAATCCCGAAGGTAGATGTAGAGGTAGCGTGCCGACCGCGATCACATCGACTTTGGAACCGTTTCCCACGCGCATTGTCACCTCGTCCTTTGCTAGCGCCCGCTTATTCTGTAGTCCCTATTTCGAGTTGCAAATATTAGCAACAGAACCAGTATCAAATACCCAGGTGCTACTGCGAGCTCTAGTAAGGTACACATCAATAACATGTATATCACATATACCTTTGTTCACCTTGCCATCCTTCTTATCCGCCAAATACTTGGGGCAGTTCCGCTTCCAGTGACCAGTCTGCATGCAGTAGAAGCACTCAGTTTCAGGCTTAGGTCCAGACTTGGGTTTCTTCTCCTGAGCAGCAACTTGCTTGCTGTTCTTCTTGAAGTTCCCCTTCTTCTTCCCTTTGCCCTTTTTCTTGAAACTAGTGGTCTTATTGACCATCAACACTTGATGCTCCTTCTTGATTTCTACCTCCGCAGTTTCAGCATTGCGAAGAGCTCGGGAATAGTCTTGTTCATCCCTTGCATATTATAGTTCATCACGAAGCTCTTGTATCTTGGTGGCAGTGATTGGAGAATTCTGTCAATGACGCAATCATCTGGAAGATTAACTCCCATCTGAATCAAGTGATTATTATACCCAGACATTTTGAGTATATGCTCACTGACAGAACTATTCTCCTCCATCTTGCAGCTATAGAACTTATTGGAGACTTCATATCTCTCAATTCGGGCATTTGCTTGAAATATCAACTTCAACTCCTGGAACATCTCATATGCTCCATGACGTTCAAAACGTCGTTGAAGTCCCGATTCTAAGCCGTAAAGCATGGCACACTGAACTATTGAGTAGTCATCAGCTTTGCTCTGCCAGACGTTCATAACATCTGGCGTTGCTCCAGCGGCAGGCCTGGCACCCAGCGGTGCTTCCAGGACGTAATTCTTCTGTGCAGCAATGAGGATAATCCTCAAGTTACGGACCCAGTCCGTGTAATTGCTACCATCATCTTTCAACTTTGCTTTCTCAAGGAACGCATTAAAATTCAACGGAACAATAGCACGAGCCATCTATCTACAATCAACATAAACAAGCAAGATACTATCAGGTACTAAGTTCATGATAAGTTTAAGTTCAGTTAATTAAAATTACTTAAGAACTCCCACTTAGATGGACATCCCTCTAATCCTCTAAGTGATCACGTGATCCAAATCAACTAAACCATAACCGATCATCACGTGACATGGAGTAGTTTTCAATGGTGAACATCGTTATGTTGATCATATCTACTATATGATTCACGCTCGACCTTTCGGTCTCCGTGTTCCGAGGCCATATCTGTATATGCTTGGCTCGTCAAGTATAACCTGAGTATTCTGCGTGTGCAACTGTTTTGCACCCGTTGTATTTGGACGTAGAGCTTATCACACCCGATCATCACGTGGTGTCTGGGCACGACGAACTTTGGCAACGGTGCATACTCAGGGAGAACACTTCTTGATAATTTAGTGAGAGATCATCTTATAATGCTACCGTCAATCAAAGCAAGATAAGATGCATAAAAGATAAACATCACATGCAATCAATATAAGTGATATGATATGGCCATCATCATCTTGTGCTTGTGATCTCCATCTCCAAAGCACCGTCATGATCACCAGCGTCACCGGCGCGACACCTTGATCTCCATCGTAGCATCGTTGTCGTCTCGCCAATCTTATGCTTCCACGACTATCACTACCGCTTAGTAATAAAGTAAAGCATTACATCGCGATTGCATTGCATACAATAAAGCGACAACCATATGGCTCCTGCCAGTTGCCGATAACTTGGTTACAAAACATGATCATCTCATACAATAAAATCAGCATCATGCCTTGACCATATCACATCACAACATGCCCTGCAAAAACAAGTTAGACGTCCTCTACTTTGTTTTTGCAAGTTTTACGTGGCTGCTACGGGCTTAAGTAAGAACTCATCTCACCTACGCATCAAAACCACAACGATAGTTCGTCAAATAGACTCCGTTTTAACCTTCTCAAGGACCGGGCGTAGCCACAGTTGGTTCAACTAAAGTTGGAGAGACAGTCTTCCGCAAGCCATCTATGTGCAAAGCACGTCGAGGGAACCGGTCTCGCGTAAGAGTACGTGTAAGGTTGGTCCGGATCGTCTCGTCCAACAATACCGCCGAACCAAAGTATGACATGCTGGTAGACAGTATGACTTGTATCGCCCACAACTCACTTGTGTTCTACTCGTGCAAATAACATCAAACCATAAAAACTTAGGCTCGGATGCCACTGTTGGGGAACGTAGTAATTTCAAAAAATTTCCTACGCACACGCAAGATCATGGTGATGCATAGCAACGAGGGGGAGAGTCTGATCTACGTACCCTTGTAGATCGCAACGGAAGCATTAACACAACATAGAGGAAGTAGTCGTACGTCTTCTTCCCGATCCGACCAATCCAAGCACCGTTACTCCGACACCTCCGAGTTCTTAGCACACGTTCAGCTCGATGACGATCCTCGGGCTCCGATCCAGCAAAGCGTCGAGGAAGAGTTCCGTCAGCACGACGGCGTGGTGATGATCTTGATGTACTACCGACGTAGGGCTTCGCCTAAGCACTACAACGATATGATCGAGGTGGAATTTGGTGGCAGGGGGCACTGCACACGGCTAAGGAACGATCTCAAGGATCAACTTGTGTGTCTTGGGGTGTCCCCTGCCCCCGTATATAAAGGATGGAGGGGGGAGGCTGGCCGGCCAAAGGAGGGAGGCGCAGGAGGAGTCCTACTCCTACCGAGAGTAGGACTCCCCCCCCAATCCTATTCCAACTAGGAATCCTTGGGAAAAAGAGAGAGGGAAAGAGAGAGAGGTGGCCGGCCACCTCTCCTAGTCCTAATAGGACTAGGGGAGGGGGGGAGGCGCGCAGCCCTCCTTGGCAGCCCCTTTCACCTTTCCACAATGGCCCATGTAGGCCCATTTGGCTCCCGGGGGGTTCCGGTAACCCTCCCGGTAATCCGGTAAAATCCTGATTTCACCCGGAACACTTCCGATGTCCAAACATAGGCTTCCAATATATCAATCTTTATGTCTCGACCATTTCGAGACTCCTCGTCATGTCCGTGATCACATCCGGGACTCCGAACTACCTTCGGTACATCAAAATGCATAAACTCATAATAACTGTCATCGTAACGTTAAGCGCGCGGACCCTATGGTTCGAGAACAATGTAGACATGACCGAGACACGTCTCTGGTCAATAACCAATAGCGGGACCTGGATGCCCATATTGGCTCCTACATATTCTACGAAGATCTTTATCGGTCAGACCGCATAACAACATACGTTGTTCCCTTTGTCATCGGTATGTTACTTGCCCGAGATTCGATCGTCGGTATCCAATACCTAGTTCAATCTCGTTACTGGCAAGTCTCTTTACTCATTCCGTAATACATCATCTCATAACTAACATCTTAGTTATTATGCTTGCAAGGCTTATGTGATGTGTATTACCGAGAGGGCCCAGAGATACCTCTCCGACAATCGGAGTGGCAAACCCTAATCTCGAAATACGCCAACCCAACATCCACCATTGGAGACACCTGTAGTACTCCTTTATAATCACCCAGTTACGTTGTGATGTTTGGTAGTACCCAAAGTGTTCCTCCGGTAAACGGGAGTTGCATAATCTCATAGTTATAGGAACATGTATAAGTCATGAAGAAAGCAATAGCAACATACTAAACGATCGGGTGCTAAGCTAATGGAATGGGTCATGTCAATCAGATCATTCAACTAATGATGTGACCTCGTTAATCAAATAACAACTCTTTGTTCATGGTCAGGAAACATAACCATCTTTGATTAACGAGCTAGTCTAGTAGAGGCATACTAGTGACACTCTGTTTTGTCTATGTATTCACACATGTATTATGTTTCCGGTTAATACAATTCTAGCATGAATAATAAACACTTATCATGATTTTAAGGAAATAAATAATAACTTTATTATTGCCTCTAGGGCATATTTCCTTCAGTAGGAGTAGTTGCTATCAATATTATCGAGTTTGGTTTACTTTTATTTTGAAGTTACTAAAAAATTTCAGAATTTTTTAGAGGAAGAAATATGCTTAGGAAAATGTTCCAAGGTGGTTCTTCAAGGTAGCAAGGACCTAGGCTTGCAATGCGTGATGCTGATGACGAGCCACCAAGAAACGCTCCGTGCGTCCTTGTGAATGGCCTTCTGAGAACCTTATGGATCGAGCGAGAACTAAAGAAGAATTCAACGCATATTTGTGTAACGCTGATCTTGTGAGCTTCGAGGAAGAGAAGTGCAGCCAGTACCACAACCTCACTAGTACCTTTGTGAGGAGGTTTGAATTTTCAACTTCACATAATTCTCCAACTGTCCTGTTTGATCTTTATGATAATTCTTACACTATGGACTTAGAGGATTTTACCACTGCATGCAAACTTCCACAATGGGGTAGTATAAGGGATCCTCGCAAATATGAATTTAGAGATTTTCTTGCTAGCATAACTGTGGGAGAATCTAGAGATATTACACAAGATACCATAGGGAGCATTCATTTTCCTGCTATACATTACTTTGCTCTCTTCATAGGTAGATGCATCAATGGAAAGACGAGCATGTCACATGTGTGTCCCCGATCTCAGTATTCTTAGGAGTGTTGTGTTAGGAGACCAATCTTATAATTTGGGAGCCATTGTTGCACGTAGGTTGCATCTTAATAGATTTAATGGAGATTTCTTTGGAGGAATTTATGCAACCTGCATCGCTAATTTTCTTGGTGTAGCCATACGCGAAGATGATATTGAATTACCTACTACTTATCTAGATTTTAATACTATGGTTCACCATCAATTTGTAAGAGGAATGAATCACCTCTCCAGTATCGACTAATCTTTGACAGACGCCGTGTTGTCCGTATTACTCTCCCTACTCCTGCCTTCTTTGATTATCAGGCAAGAGGAAGATATACTATTACCAGAGAGGAGGCAGATGAGTACGAGAGGAGAGAGGAGGCCGCTCATCGCCACGCTGCAGTTCAGCAGGCAATAGCTGCTGCATCGCAGTACGACCCCAACTACTATTATGGATATCCGCCAGGCCAGCCATGGCCATAGACCAACTGAGGCCAAAAGCCTAAGCTTGGGGGAGTACGTATTTCCCACCGACATTACATTTATGTTCACACACTCATTGCTAGATGTCGGTGCTCATAATTTTTCATTGTATCATCCATGCTAGTTTAATTTCCTTTTTATGCCTTCTTCTTGTGTGTTTAATAAACCTTAAGAAAAACCAAAAAAATTAGTTGTAGCTTTTAATCAGTTTAATTTCCATGCTTGTAGTAGTAATTAAAAAGAAAACTCAAAAAGATTTCATGTTCTTCTTTTGCTTGTTGGGAGCTTTCACGTGTAAATAGTTTTATTTCTTTTCTTTTCTTTGGGGGTCGATAGGAGAAGACCATGATTAAATTGTTGAAGTGGCTCTTATATGCATTATTTTTGATCTGATAAAAGAGCCTATATTGCCTTGTCTTCTCTTGTTTATTGAATGCTTGCAGATTCCAGCTTAGTCCAATGCATGTGCACTATTATTATTATTCACAATATTCGGTCGTGCAAGTGAAAGGCAATTATGATGATATATGATGGACTGGATGAGATGAGAAAAGCTGGTATGAACTCGACCTCTTTTGTTTTTGTACATATGATTAGTTCATCGTTCCTGATTCAGCCTATTATGAATAAACATGTTTGCAATGACAACTAGAGATCATAGTCTCTTGTGCCATGCTTAATTAGCTATGAGTTATAATGGTTTACCTTGCGTGCCAACATACTATTGAGATGGTTATGATGTGGTATGATAGGGTGGTATCCTCCTCTGAATGATTTAAGTGACTTGACTTGGCGCATGTTCACGCATGTAGTTGAAACAAAATCAACATAGCCTTCACGATATTTATGTTCATGGTGGATTATATCCTACTCATGCTTGCATTCGGTGTTGATTAATTTTAATGCATGTTCATGACTGTTGTCGCTCTCTAGCTGGTCGCTTCCCAGTCTTTTGCTAGCCTTCACCTGTACTAAATGGGAATACTACTTGTGCATCCAATCCCTTAAACCCCAAAGTTATTCCACATGAGTCCACTATACCTACCTATATACGGTATCTACCTGCCGTTCCAAGTAAATTTGTATGTGCCAAACTCTAAACCTTCAAATAAATATCTCGTTTTGTATGCTCAAATAGCTCATGTATCAACTAGGGCTGTCTGTATCTTCCATGTTAGGCGAGTTATTCTCAAGAGGAGTGGACTCCGCTCCTCACTCACGAGATAAATGGCTGGTCACCGGGATGCCCAGTCCCATGATTTATGCAAACTAAATCAAAATAATTGCAAAAAAAACTCCCTTGGGACTCTTGTTAGTTGGAGGCACTCGTTGTTTCGAGCAAGCCATGGATTGATGCTTGTTGGTGGAAGGGGGAGTATAGACTTTACCATTCTATTTGGGAACTGCCTATAATGTGTGTAGCATGGAAGATATCACCATCTCTTGGTTGTTATGTTCACAATGAAAGTATACCGCTCAAAATATTATTCACCTCTATTTCAAAACCGAGCTCTGGCACCTCTACAAATCCCTGCTTCCCTCTACGAAGGGCCTATCTATTTACTTTTATGCTAAGTCATCATCCTCTTATTAAAAAGCACCAGTTAGAGAGCACCGCTATCATTTGCATTAATTATTGTTAGTTTACATTGAGTATGACTTGACTGGATCTCTTTTACCACGAATTACAATGTCTAGTCAGTCCTTGGTCTTTAAAGGTGCTCTGCATTTATGTTGTGCGGTCTCAGAAAGGGCTAGCGAGATACCATCTTGTTATGTCATATTATGATTGTTTTGAGAAAGTGTTGTCATCCGAGATTTATTATTATTGCTCGCTAGTTGATTATGTTATTGCTATGAGTAAACTTGGGACCTATGCGTTATTGTGAATGTGGTTAGTTATAATCTTTGCTGAAAACTTGAATGTTGGCTTTACATATTTACAACAACAAGAGCAAATAGAGTTTGTAAAAGTTTTTCTTTATCACTTTCAGTTTGTCAACTGAATTGCTTGAGGACAAGCAAAGTTTTAAGCTTGGGGGAGTTGATACATCTCCAACGTATCTACATTTCCAAACACTTTTGCCCTTGTTTTGGACTCTAACTTGCATGATTTGAATGGAACTAACCCGGGCTGACGCCATTTTCAGTAGAATTACCATGGTGTTATTTATGTGTAGGAGCAAACGTTCTCGGAATTACCTGAAACTTCACGGAGCCACTCTTCAGAAAATAAGAAAAATTCCTGCAAAAGATGAAGGCCAGGGCGCCCACCCCCTCTCCACGAGGGTGGGGGGCATGCCTGCCCCCCTAGGGCACGCCCCCTACCTCGTGGGCCCCCTGTTTCCTCTCCGACTCCAACTCCAACTCCATATATTGTGTTTCGGGGAGAGAAAAATCAGGGAGAAGAAATCATCGCGTTCTACGATACGGAGCCACCGCCAAGCCCTAAAACCTCTCGAGAGGGCTGATCTAGAGTCAGTTCGGGGCTCCGGAGAGGGGAATCAGTCGCCATCATCATCATCAACCATCCTCCATCACCAATTTCATGATGCTCACCGCCGTGCGTGAGTAATTACATCGTAGGCTTGCTGGACGATGATGGGTTGGATGGGATCTATCATGTAATCGAGTTAGTTTTGTTAGGGTTTGATCCCTAGTGTCCACTATGTTCTGAGATTGATGTTGGTATGAATTTGCTATGCTTAATGCTTGTCACTAGGGCCTGAGTGCAATGATTTCAGATCTGAACCTATTATGTTTTCATCAATATATGAGTGTTCTTGATCCTATCTTGCAAGTCCATAGTCACCTATTATGTGTTATGATCCGTTAACCCCGAAGTGACAATAATCGGGATACTTACCGGTGATGACCGTAGTTTGAGGAGTTCATGTATTCACTATGTGTTAATGCTTTGTTCCGGTTCTCTATTAAAAGGAGGCCTTAATATCCCTTAGTTTCCGTAAGGACCCTGCTGCCACGGGAGGGTAGGACAAAAGATGTCATGCAAGTTCTTTTCCATAAGCATGTATGACTATATTCGGAATACATGCCTACATTATATCAATGAACTGGAGCTAGTTCTGTGTCACCCTAGGTTATGACTGTTACATGATGAACCACATCTGGCATAATTCTCCATCACTGATCCATTGCCTACGAGCTTTCCATATATTGTTCTTCGCTTATTTACTTTCCCGTTACTATTGCTATCATCACTACAAAATACCAAAAACATTGCTTTTACTACTATTACCACTACTATCAAATTACTTTGCTACTAAACACTTTGCTGCAGATATTAAGTTTCCAGGTGTGGTTGAATTGACAACTCAGCTGCTAATACTTGAGAGTATTCTTTGGCTCCCCTTGTGTCGAATCAATAAATTTGGGTTGAATACTTTACCCTCGAAAACTGTTGCGATCCCCTATACTTGTGGGTTATCAAGCATTTCTAATATTATATGTGGATGACATATTGTTAACTGGAAATGATATAGAATTTCTGGATAGCATAAAAGGATACTTGAATAAGAGTTTTTCAATGAAAGACCTCGGTGAAGCAGCTTACATATTGGGCATCAAGATCTATAGAGATAGATCAAGACGCTTAATTGGACTTTCACAAAGCACATACCTTGACAAAGTTTTGAAGACATTCAAAATGGATCAGGCAAAGAAAGGATTTTTGCCTGTGTTACAAGGTGTGAAGTTGAGTAAGACTCAATGCCCGACCACTGCAGAAGATAGAGAGAAAATGAAAGATGTTCCCTATGCTTCAGCCATAGGCTCTATCATGTATGCAATGTTGTGTACCAGACCTAATGTGTGCCTTGCTATTAGTTTAGCAGGGAGGTACCAAAGTAATCCAGGAGTGGATCACAGGACATCGGTCAAGAACATCGTAAAAATACCTAAAAGGTACTAAGGATATGTTTCTCGTTTATGGAGGTGACAAACAGCTCATCGTAAATGGTTACGTTGATGCAAGCTTTGACACTGATCCGGACGATTCTAAATCGCAAACCGGATATGTGTTTATATTGAACGGTGGAGCTGTCAGTTGGAGCGGTTCTAAACAAAGCGTCATGGCGGGATCTACGTGTGAAGCGGAGTACATTGCTGCTTCGGAAGCAGCAAATGAAGGAGTCTGGATGTAGGAGTTCATATCCGATCTAGGTGTCATACCTAGTGCATCGGGTCCAATGAAAATCGTTTGTGACAATACTGGTGCAATTGGCTTGGCAAAGGAATCCAGATTTCACAAGAGAACCAAGCACATCAAGAGATGCTTCAATTCCATCCGTGATCAAGTCCAGGTGGGAGACATAGATTTTTGCAAGATACATATGGATCTGAACGTTGCAGACCCATTGATTAAGCCTCTCTCAGGAGCAAAACATGATCAACACCAAGACTCCATGGGTGTTAGAACCATTACTACGTTCTAGATTATTGACCCTAGTGCAAGTGGGAGACTGAAGGAAATATGACCTAGAGGCAATAATAAAGTTATTATTTGTTTCCTTATATCATGATAAATGTTTATTATTGATGCTAGAATTGTATTAACCGGAAACATGATACATGTGTGAATACATAGACAAACAGATTGTCACTAGTATTCCTCTACTTGACTAGCTCGTTGATCAAAGATGGTTATGTTTCCTAACCATAGACATGAGTTGTCATTTGATAAACGGGATCACATCATTAGGGGAATGATGTGATTGACTTGACCCATTTCATCAACTTAGCACTTGATCGTTTTAGTTTACTGATATTGCTTTCTTCATGACTTATACATGTTCCTATGACTATGAGATTCTGTAACTCCCGATTACCGGAGGAACACTTTGTGTGCTACCAAACTTCACAACGTATCTGGGTGATTAAAAAGGTGCTCTACAGGTGTCTCCGATGGTACTTGTTGAGTTGACATAGATCAAGATTAGGATTTGTCACTCCGATTGTCGAAGAGGTATCTCTGGGCCCACTTGGTAATGCACATCACTATAAGCCTTGCAAGCATTGTAACTAATGAGTTAGTTGTGGTATGATGCATTACATAACGAGTAAAGAGACTTGCCAGTAATGAGATTGAACTAGGTACTGAGATAACGACGATCGAATCTCGGATAAGTAACATACCGATGACAAAGGGAACGACGAATGCTGTTGTGCGGTTTGACCGATAAAGATCTTTGTAGAATATGTGGGAGCCAATATGAACATCCAGGTTCCACTATTGGTTATTGAACGGAGACGTGTCTCGGTCATGTGTACATAGTTCTCGAACTCGTAGGGTCCGCATGCTTAAAGTTCGGTAACGATCGGTATTATGAGTTTTTGTGTTTTGATGTACCGAAGGTAGTTCAGAGTCCCGGATATGATTACGGACATGACGAGGAGCCTCGAAATGGCCAAGACGTAAAGATCGATATATTGGATGACTATATTCGGACACCGGAAGTGTTCCGGGTGATTTCGGAGAAAACCGGAGTGCCGGAGGATTACCGGAACCCCCCCCCGGGCGAAATAATGGGCCTTATGGGCCTTAGTGGAGAGAGAGAGGGCTGGCCTAGGGCAGGCCGCGCGCCCCTCCTCCTCTGGTCCGAATTCGACTAGGAGAGGGGGGCGGCGCCCCCCTTTCCTTCTCCCTCTCCCCCTTCCTTTCCCCTCCTAGTAGGAGTAGGAAAGAGGGGAGTCCTACTCCTACTAGGAGGAAGACTACTCCTCCTGGCACGCCATAGAGGGTCGGCCGGCCTCCCCCCTTGCTCCTTTATATACAGGGGCAGGGGGCACCTCTAGACACACAAGTTGATCATTGATCCCTTAGCCGTCTGTGGTGCCCCCCTCCACCATAATCCACCTCGATCATATCGTAGCGGTGCTTAGGCGAATCCTTGCGTCAGTAGCAACATCATCACCGTCAACACACCGTCGTGCTGGCGGAACTCTCCCATGAAGCTCTGCTAGATCGGAGTTCGTGGGACGTCATCGAGTTGAACGTGTGCAGAACTCGGAGGTGCCATGTGTTCGGTACTTGGATCGGTCGGACCATGAAGACGTTCGACTACATCAACCGCGTTCTCATAACTCTTCCACTCACGGTCTATGAGGTACGTGGACGATACTCTTCCCTCTCGTTGCTATGCATCACCATGATCTTGTGTGTGCGTAGGAATTTTTTGGAAATTACTACGTTCCCCAACACGATCATGATTTATTTATTGATTGTCTTCCTTATGAGTGGCGGTCGGGGACGAGCGATGGTCTTTTCCTACCAATCTATCCCCAGAGGAGCATGCACGTAGTACTTTGTTTCCATAACTAATAGATTTTTGTAATAAGTATGTGAGTTCTTTATGACTAATGTTGAGTCCATGGATTATACACACTCGCTAGCCTCTCTATTACCGCGCACTTTTCGCCGGTATCATACACCCACCATATACCTTACTCAAAACAGCCACCATACCTACCTATTATGGCATTTCCATAGCCATTCCGAGATATATTGCCATGCAACTTTCCACAATTCCGTTTGTTATGACATGCTTCATCATTGTCATATTGCCATGCATGATCATGTAGTTGACATCGTATTTGTGGAAAAGCCACTTTTCATAAAAAAATTCATACATGTCACTCTTGATTCATTGCATATCCCGGTACACCGCCGGAGGCATTCACATAGAGTCATATTTTGTTCTAAGTATTGAGTTGTAATTCTTGAGTTGTATGTAAAAAGAAGTGTGATGATCATCATTATTAGAGCATTGTCCCGGTGAGGAAAGGATGATGGAGACTATGATTCCCCCACAAGTCGGGATGACACTCGGACGAAAAAAAAGAAGAGAAAAGAGGCCAAAAAAGAAGGCCCAAATAAAAAAATGAGAGAAAAAGAGAGAAGGGACAATGTTACTATCCTTTTTCCACCCTTGTGCTTGAAATTAGCACCATGATCTTCATGATAGAGAGTCTCCTATGTTGTCACTTTCATAAACTAGTGGGAATTTTACATTATATAACTTGGCTTGTATATTCTGTCGGTGTTCTGGGAACGGGGGTCCCCAGACTTGCCTTCCTGGGGCCTGCGGCGTGGCTCAAAGGGGGGCCCAGCACGGCCCATCTTCATCAACACAGACCCAAGACCCTCGCGAGGGGCCAAGCCTCACGGGGCGGATGACACGGAGCTTCCTCAGGCACGGCCTCATCAGGCTGGCTCGCGAGGAGGCGGAGAGATCAAGGCGGGGTACCTCATGAGGTGCCCGTGACGCAAGCCATGACGACCAAGGGTGCCAGGCGGGCGCCAGCCCGCGCAGTGTCCTCCTTTCCTCTTTGGTGCAAAGGGAGCAAGCTTAGGCGAGAGCATCAAGCAAAGGCGCCCGTTTCGGTGCAACGAGACCAAGACCAGTCCAACGGCAGGGAGGAAGTCATTGTGGAGCCCAAGCCAGCGTCACCACCAGAGCCTTTGGTAGGTGAGGACCAACTTTAGTCAGGATAAGTGTACTAGATGTTCCCCTTCAAAATGGCCAATTGTTGGCGCCCTTCCCGCTCAATATTTGGGAAGAGGCCCAGGGCCTTTGCCTATAAATAGGACTAGCCACCCACAGGGTAGAGGGATCGAATCAGAGAGAGGATCGAAATCGGAGAGAGGATCGAAATCAGAGAGAGAATCGAGAAGAGAGAGAGAGAGAAGGGTGACTGAACTCCTCCTAGCAGTTCATCCCCTCAGCCAAGAACAGACCCTCGCGAGGCTGTTCTTCCTTGTATTGCTCATCATCATCAGCCCAAGAGGCAATCCACCACACCACACACTGGAGTAGGGTATTACACCACAACGGTGGCCCGAACCAGTATAAACCCTGTGTCTCTTGTGCTGTTCTTTCCATAGCTTAGATCTTAGGGAGGCGGAGGGGTGCAGGTAGGTAGAAGGCGAAATCTCTGCATGCACCCTAGTGTTCGAACCTCAAGGGCCTGTCGGAACCCGAAATCTGACATTTGGCGCGCTAGGTAGGGGTGCGCCAGAATTCGTCTTCCACCACCCCGTTCTCCTCCGACCATCGCGTCCATGTCTGACGCTCGTCGGGCCCGCGCCGAGCGCCGGGCCGCTCTCGCTTCCCGCGTCACCCAGACGGCTCTTGTCGGCGGGTGTCCTTGCCGTTCCCCGTCACCTGCCATCAACGCCGGCACCGGCCCGGCGGGGAACGAGCAGCTAGCGTCGTCTCAGCATCCGTTCGTGCGGCAAGACGGCCGCACCGCTACTCCCTCGCTCACCCGAGCTAGTTCTTCGTCCCGTGCACTCCGCGCACCCATGGAGGCTCGAGCTGCGTTCATCGCGGCAAACGAGCTCCTGCGCTACCGTCCCGTCGACGACGTCTACGAAGAATGGCTCGACCGCGTCGCTGAGCTCGTCCGCGTCGCAGGGGGCTCTCCTGCGCCGTCCGTTCCGCTGCACCGCACCCCGCCCCGCGCGGGCGACGAAGCTCCGGGGGCGCCCCAGCCGCCTCCTCCTAAAGAAGGCGCCGTGGCTCCAAGGCGTGTGGCCCCTGGGCGAAACCCACTCCGTCAGGTGCCAGCGCGGCAAGAGCAGAGCTGCCAAGAAGTCCCTCGCCCGCAAGAAGCTGCCCAGGCGCTCCCTGCTCCTGCACGTCGCGACCATGCTCCTGCTCCCGCACGTCAAGACCCCGCGCTGCTCCCAGCTGCAACGCGTGGGGACATGCAAGACCAAGCTCTCCGTCACCTAAGGCCTCCCGTGGCCACAGCAGGCTGTCGTGCCTTCACCACCGAGCTACGCAGCGTCGCGTGGCCCGGCAAGTTCAAGCCAGACCTGCCTCCTCGTTACGATGGCATGGCCGACCCTGCGGAGTTCCTCCAGCTCTATGAGCTGGGCATCGAAGCTGCCAACGGAGACGAGAAGGTCATGGCGAACTGGTTTACCATGGCGCTCAAGGATGGGGCCCGCACCTGGCTCCTGAACCTAGCTCCAGGCACGATCTCCTCCTGGGATGAGATGCGCACCCGCTTCATCGCCAACTTCCAAGGTACTCGCGACCGGCCACCCGCTGTGAGCGACATGCGCCGCATCAAGCAACAACCCGGAGAGACCCTGCAGAAGTACATCCAACGCTTCAACAACGCACGCCTCAAGATTCCCAAGGTGACCGAGGAGGCCAGCATCTTAGCCTTCTCCGACGGCGTGCGCGACGTCAAGATGAAGGAGGAGCTGGTGATGCATGAAGACCTGTGCACTTCCTTGGAGTTGTTCAACTTGGCAACCAAGTGCACCAGGGCTGAGGAAGGGCGTCTCTCCCTCCTCGAGCTGCCTGCCGCAGACCCAGAAGAGAAGAAGCCCAAGGCCAAGGATGTGAAGCGCAAGGGGCTGCCGTGCTCGCGGCAGAACCAGACACCAAGTGGGGCAGAGATCAGCCCGAATCTTCCAAGGGCAGTCGGTACTGTGTGTACCACGACCTCCACACCCACAACACCAACGAATGTCAAGAGCTCCGAGCCGTGCGAGAAAGAAGGATCGGTCGTCATCCCGACCGCGATGACTGGGGCTACGGTCGAGGAGGAGGAAGGAATGCAGGAGGCTGGGAAGACCACGGCCCGCGCCAAGGGTGGCGCGATCAACCTCACGAGGATCGCTGGCAAGACCCGCCTCGCGAGGGAGACTAGAGGGATCAGCCTCGCGAGGATCGCCCGCAAGGCAACGCAGGCCTCCCTCCGCTGCCGCCGTAGCCAAGGAGAAACGAAGACCGCCATAAGGACGAGGGGGCTGGGGGCTTCCAGGAGCCGCGCGCGATCGCCTGCATCCTGGGCGGGGCTCAAGCCCCAGCCTCTCAACGCATCTTCAAGCAGTTCGCCCGCGAAGTGAATGCAGTCCTCCCCAAGCTCGATGCCACGCGCCCTCTTAGGTGGTCGGTGTGCGCCATCACGTTCAGCTCAGTAGATCAGCTCAAGTGTGTGGCCACAGCCGGAGTCCTCCCGATGCTTTGTTCCCCAATCATCAGCAACGTGGTGGTCACCAGGACCCTCATCGATGGCGGGGCAGGGCTCAACGTCCTGTCCATGGAAACATTCAACAATCTCCAAGTGCCCTACAGCCAACTTCATCCAACCAAGCCTTTCTCCGGAGTCACCGATGGCTCCACGGTCCCGATTGGGCAGGTCCGCCTCCCTGTCACCTTCGGGGCACGCGACAACTACCGCACCGAGCTCATCGACTTCGACGTCGCTCACATTCGCCTACCGTACAATGCCATCCTTGGGTACCCAGCGCTGGCCAAGTTCATGGTCGTAACTCACCACGGCTACAACGTCCTCAAGATGCCAGGAAGTGGCGGAGTCATCACGTTGCCCTGTGAAGAGAAGGACGCGGTGTGTTCCCTGGAACGAGCCTTTCAGGCCGCATCACTGAAAGACCCGGATCGTGGAAGCAGGAGGCTTCCCGAGACCGCCCCCAAGAAGAAGAAGACATCGTACGGCCCGGCCCCTCAGGAGGCAGGCCCCTTAGGGCCCGCGCCTGCCCAGGGGGAACCTCCTTCCATCGCATAGGAAAGCGGACCGGGTGCCCTCCTCAGGCAGGGCTTGGGGGCTCTCTCCTGGAGGGCCACCGACCTGGCTAAGGTCACGAGGGAGGCGCTTGGGCACCACATGGAGGCGTGTTTCAAAGCAAGTTTCCCTCAAGAAGGAGTAAGGCAAGGAGGGCCAGACCCTCAGGAGTTCGTCAGCAAGGCCATTCAGGAGCTAAAGGAGTCAAGAGTCATGAAAGGCGGCCGCCGCCTACCTGCTGTGGCTCCCCATCCAGGCGAGGATGGTGGGCTGCGCATCTGCATCGACATACCAGGGCTCAATCGAGTCGCCTCTCTGGAGCGCCTCTGGCCCTCGCGAGTGGGGCGCTGCGAAGGTCCACCCCACAGCTACGTTTGCATGCCTTACGACTTGCCGAACGCGGCTGCCGTGTACCAGCACCTCATGAGGGGCATCATGGAGGCTCAAGAGGCCAGGCATTCCGCAACAATGGCGGAGATGGAGATGGTCCGCGAGGAGCCACCAGTGCCTCCGGAGCCTCCCGAGGCCCCTAGGCCTGGGGGCTCGTGAGGATCGGCTTCCGTAGCCCACCGAGTCTGCTACACCAACACTCCTTCGTCCTCAACATCATCAGGTGACATCTTTCAAGTTTCATTTCCAGCTGAGAGCGCCCCCAGGGCTGCATTATTCCCAGGCCGCGTGGGTCCGTCCCTGCGGCATGTATCCCTTTTATTTCATGTTGTTAGCTTACTTTGTTGGGGGCGCCCCACGGGCTGCATCATCCCCAAGTCGCTCGGGCCTGACCTAGTGATGTCCGCCTTCCCAGCATCTATTTGAATGAATCCACTCCTTCGCGGCTAATGTGTTTGACCTAGTTGCCCGCTCAACTGACGCCAACTGACGGAGCTGCTCCCAAACGGCACGACGCTTGCGCATGGGTCCGTACATGCAACGCCGACAAACCTAAATGGCTGAGCTCTGGCCGCGGCAGCCCCGCATGGCACCACCTCGTCAAGCCTTCAGTGCCTCATCGCCCCTCAGAAGCAACCAACGGCTGACTGTCAATTGTCATGGCAACCCCTCGTTCTTTCTATGATGGGTCTACAGGATCTCCTAAAGGAGCTGCGTCAGGCGAGGCCCTTGCGGTGTCTCCTTCACTCTCATCCGCACGAACCGCTTGCATGTTAAAGGGGGGGTGCCTGAGCATCGCGACTCAAGGCTCCTACTGGCTCTTCATCCCTCACCCTCTGGCCTTGTCCACGGCATCGCGACCTGGCATACCAGCGACGGCTGAGACTCGCTCGAGGGCCGGGACCTGAGGACGTAGAGCAGAAAGTGTCGGCGTTCTGGGAACGGGGTTCCCGAGACCTGCCTGCCTGCGGCCTGCGGCGTGGCTCAAGTGGGGGCCCAGCGCGGCCCAACTTCATCAACACGAGGCTCAAGACCCTCGCAAGGGGCCAAGCCTCACGAGGCGGACGACGCGGCGCATCCTTAGGCACAGCCTCGTCAGGCTGGCTCGCAAGGAGGCGGAGAGTTCAAGGCGGGGTACCTCGCGAGGTGCCCATGACGCAAGCCATGACGACACGGGGCACCAGGCGGGTGCCAGCGTGCGCAGCATCCCCCTTTCCTCTTTGGTGCAAAGGGGGCAAGCGTATCCGCGGAGTACCGAGGCATTAGGCAAAGGTTGCCACTTCGGTGCAACGAGACCAAGACCAGGAGGACTAGGAGACGGAGGTCACCATGGAGCCCAGCACGGCGTCATCACCAGAGCCTTTGGCAGGCAAAGACTGCTTTTGTCAGGATAGATGTACTCGCTGTCCCCCTTCAAATTAGCCCGCCATTGTTGGATCCCTTCCCGCTCAATATTTGGGGAGAGGACCAGGGCCTCTATAAATAGGACTAGCCACCCGCATAGCAAGGGGGTTGGTTCGTTCGGTTCGCAAGTAGAGAGAGAGAGGGAGGGTGACTGAACTCTTCATAGCAGTTCATCACCACAGCCAAGAACAGACCCTCACGAGGCTGTTCTTCCTTGTATTGTTCATCCACACCAGCCCCAGGAGGCAATCCATCCACCACACACTGGAGTAGGGTATTACACCACATCGGTGGCCCGAACCAGTATAAATCTTGTGTCTTTCGTGCAGCTCTTTTAGTAGTTTAGATCCCATCGAGACGGAGAGGTTGAAGGCGAGATTTTCACGCGCACCCCAGTGTTTGAACCTTAAGGGTCTACCGGAACCCGGAATCTGACATTTGGCGCGCCAGGTAGGGGTGCGCCGGGATTCATCTTCCACCGCTACGTGCCCGGTCGCGTCTTCATTGCCATGCCCGGCGACCAGGAGGTCAACCCCGACCCGTGGGATGCATGGCCCAAACGCGCGGAACCGCTCGCCTCGGGCAACCCCGCGCCCCAGGCAGCTCGCGGTCCGCAGGGCGCTGCAGGCCGCGGGCGACGCGGACAGACTTCGGCAACTCTTACGCCGCGGCAGGCTCGGTCGGCAGCAAGGGCCTCCAATCACGCTGCGACAACGACACCATACACCCGCCGGGAGCAGGCGAATTCGAGGGCTGTGCTCACGGTGGCCCGAGAGCTGCTGTGGTGCAGGTTGCTGGAGGGCGGCCACGACGTGCTACTAGAGCGAGTGGCGGAGCTCCTGGGCTTTGCCGCCTCGGGGGCTCACCCCTTCTCCACCCAGCTCCCATCTCAAGCCCAGAGCGACCCGCACGGGGGCTCCGCGCGCGCCCGCGGGCTTCAAGGCTACTCCGGCGCCAGCGAAGCTGTCAGCACCGGACCGGTGGCGGCGCTGCCCCCGCCCCCGGCCCGTGAAGGAGGACTCGACGCGACCCGCGGCCCTGGAGGGCGGCCGCATTGCCACCAAGTGGCAGGCATGACAGGTGGGGCCGCATGGCATGCGGGGCGCCACGGCATGGCGTACGGGATGACGGTGACGGAAGAGTACGTGCCCCTCATGATGGACCAAGGACACCCTCACGAGGACGGGCAGGGCTCACTCCTCGGCCCCAGCTGGGGGGACGAGGTGATGGAGGCTGGGCCCTTCCAGGCGCTCCAGGACGAGCCCGCTGGCCATGCTGGAGGCAGCGATCACCGGGCGCCGCTAACTCTTCAGGGGCAGGTATATGCTAACCGTGGATCGCAGGAGGTGCAGGTCGCCGCGGCGAGCGGCTGCCCCGCTCCTACAGTCCCTCACCCCTCGGGAGGAGGGTGCAGGGGGCTGCAGGGGAGGGGCCGAGATCCGATATCTCCACCACGGCATTCGGAGCAAGGTGTTCTCAGGAAGTAGGCCCTCTGCTGGGGAGGTGCCTCAGGGCCTGCCCCTGGCAGAGGACCCGTGGTCGTCGGGGGAACCGCTGGCGACCGCTCTACCCCATCGGGCGGCGTCCTGGGTTCCGGTCATTGCTGATGGCACTAGAGTGTGGCGCAAGGCGGGGCCCTCGTCTGGTGATATGAAGCAAGGCCAGTACCTGTGAAGAAGGCCCAGTGCCTGTGAAGCTCGCCGCCCCGTGACACTCTCACGTAATAATGAGTGGGGCTGTACACGCCCCGGAGTCTCAGGGGTGCCGGCCTCAGGCCCTTGGGCTCCCTCCCACGCCCAGTGGACAGCACTTAGCTCCGCGCTGGTGAGAAGACGTCCAAGACTAGATTAGGTGCTGGACGCGGCCTTTTGTCTGCCTTTTTGTTGCCCTTCCCTTTGGTTGTAGCTTTTCTCTCGCTGGATTTAAGTTGGATTCGAATTTGAGATCTGCGTGTGTTTGGGGGAGGGGTGCTTGTTCTCGCTCGAGCTGTTCTCGCGTTCTGGTTGCCGCTTCATCACAGCTGCCTCCCCTCGCGAGCCCCTCGCGAGCCGGGTCAGGACAGGCTAGTGCGCAGCCCAGGCTGCCGCTGTTGCTCCCTCTCGGGAGGATTTTCGGGTGCCTGCGGAGGTTGTCCTATCCGGAAAAGGCCCAGAGCCTGTGAAGCAAGGCGAGTGCCTGTGAAGCTCTCGCGCTCGAGGAAAAGGCCCAGAGCCTGTGAAGCAAGGCAAGTGCCTGTGAAGCTCTCGCGCTCGAGGAAAAGGCCCAGAGCCTATGAAGCAAGGCGAGTGCCTGTGAAGCTCTCGCGCTCGAGGAAAAGGCCCAGAGCCTGTGAAGCAAGGCGAGTGCCTGTGAAGCTCTCGCGCTCGAGGAAAAGGCCCAGAGCCTGTGAAGCAAGGCGAGTGCCTGTGAAGCTCTCGCGCTCGAGGAAAAGGCCCAGAGCCTGTGAAGCAAGGCGAGTGCCTATGAAGCTCTCGCGCTCGAGGAAAAGGCCCAGAGCCTGTGAAGCAAGGCGAGTGCCTGTGAAGCTCTCGCGCTCGAGGGAAAGGACCGGAGCCTGCGAAGCAAGGCGAGTGCTTGTGAAGACATCGCGTTCGGGAGAAGGCCCAGGGCCCGTGGAGAAGGCCAGCGCATGAGGAGTTTCTCATCAGCGACAACCAGACATCCTGAGGACCCAGCTAGAAAACGTCCAAGGCGTCGCGCCCTCCTGCAGGCCGCCTCGGAACCAGCGTGGGACAAAGGTAAACAAGCCCACCATCAGGCGCGAGCGCAATTTGGTTACTACTGATATGATAGACACAGGTTTTTACATGAGGGGCTTCCCCTCCCAAAATGCTCTCACACACCACCAGGTCAAAAGCGTGAGTTCTATTCATGCAGAGTGAAAAAGACAGGAGCGAAACGCTCTCAGTCGGACCAATCCCCCAATGCTTCCCCGGAAGCACCTCCTGAGCCCTCGTCGGAGTCACCAAGCTCGCCATCGACGCCTGCATCGCTGCCGGCGGCGTCAGGGCCGCTCGCCGCGCCATCCTCGTCAGCACCCACGACCACGTCGCTATCGTCCGAAGTGAAGGCCCTGACGAGGGCATCCACGTTGTCCTCCACCCAGCGCGACAGGTCGTCCCGGACGGCCTGGGGGACTGGGGCGATGACGGCATCAAAGTCGAAGCGGGGACTCATGTTCTGAAGATGGCTGAAGACACGGGAGAAGGCGCACTTGAGCAAGGCGCGGCTCCTCTCCTCCACCAACCTGTCGGCCCTAACCGACCGCGCCTCCAGCTGCGCCACCACGGCGGTGAAGAACTGCAGGTTACCGGCATAGTTGATCGTGTGTGGCTCACCGACGGACGCCTCGCAGATGTTGCCCAAGGCCGAGTTGGCCCTCTCCCTAAGCGTGGTGAACATTGGGCCATGCGCGTGCTCCAGGAGCCACTGCTGGCGTATTTCGTCGGCGTTCTGGCGCTCGACGGCCTCGGCCTCTTCCATCCGTTGGCGAAGGCGGAGCACCTCGGCTTGAGAGGCGGCCAGCTCTTTCTGCGCTGCCTCAAGGGCGGCCCGGGAGGCGTCGGCCAGCCGCATCGCCTCGTCCCGTTGGGTCCTCAGGGCTGCGGTTCTGCCTTCGGCTTCGACCCGGATCATCCCCAGCTTACCCTCGAACTCACGCTCGAGGCCTTGGCGCACCATCGCCACCCGACGACAAACCTCCTCCAGGACACGCGCTTCTTGCGCAGCGACGTCGTCCTCTGCCTGCGTCACTAGGCACTCCCTCGTCTCCAGCCTCTCGTACTCACGGGAGCGTTCGGCGGCCTCCAGCACCAACGCTTCCTCACGCTTCTGAAGCTCAGCTGGGTCACCGGAGGCCACCTCCATCGACGCGAGGGCTGCCTCGCGCAGCTCCACTTGCTCCTCCAACGAGTGGCATCGGGCCAGTAGCTCATGAGCTCGTTCCTCCAATGCCTCTCACCATCCGTCAGCTCTCCGGGCCTCCTCGATGGCCTGGGAGCGGGCCACTCGGGAGGCCTCCAGCGACGCCTTCGCTTCTTCATCATCAAGGTCGCGTTGGTGGCACGCAAGGGCGACGGCGGCCTCCAGCTCGCGCCTCCCTGCAGCTAGGTGCAGGCCCTCGGCCTCCAGGCGAGCATCTTCAGCGGCAAGCTCTTCCCCAAGAAGGTCCACCGCGTCGGCCGCTCGTCGAAGGAACCCTTGGCGGCGAGAGCGGCGCTCCCGAGCGCGCTCGAGCACATCTTCCATGTCATCATCCGCCCCAAGCAGGTGCCGGGGGCTGCGGGTCATCGTTCCCCCTCTGGGCAGGGGGCTGGGGGCTGGCGACCTCGCAACGGCCGGACGCGCCACATCAGAAGCCCGACCAAGGGCCAGCCCGCCTCCAGATGAGGGGCGTAGGTGGCGCCTCAACCAGTCGCAGCCCAAGGCCAGACGGGAGGTACCCGACAGACTGGCTATCCCCTGAGAAGGCCCGCGAAGGAGAAGCGCGGGGAATGAAGGGCCGCGGCGCACCTCGGGACGATCCGCCCCATCAGACGCCCGCACCACGAGGGCAGAGCTGCTCGGAGCACTTGAGGATGGCGGAGGAGGCGAAGCCGAGGGAGGTGGTGCCTCGGCGACTCCCGCAATCTCAGTTGGAAGGGGCCTGCGGAGCAAGAATCAGCAAAAGCAACAAGAGGATCGGGAGTCAGAGAGGAAAAAGACTTACTCGTCAGTGGCGAAGTACTTCCTGCGCTTCAGCACGCGACAAGGGGAGTCAACACCCAGAGCCTCCCTCTTCCTTCGGAGGGCCTCGAAGTCCACGTGGAAGCGGCCCAAGAGAAGAGCGCAAGGATCAACCTGCCGCGAGGACGAGGCACCAGGACGGCCCGCGTCGGGAGCGCCCACCTGGCGCGTGCCACCAATCACCTCGTCAGAAGCCGGGACCAGGGCCTCCAAGGCCCCAGCCCCGGGCGCTGGGAGCGGCTGCCTACCACCTTCAGCCGCAGCAGTACGGGCCTCAGGAGCTGTCTCCTCACGAGCGGCGTCGGGCGCTGCACCCCCTCCGGAGCTGCCCCCGCGCGAGCAGCCTCGGGCGCCGCACCCTCCTCCGGAGCCGTCCCCTCACGAGCGGCGCACAACGCTGCCCCCTCCTTCGGAGCCTCCTTGGCCTCAGGCGCCTCCTGTCTCCCTTCTCCGCCGCTTGAGGAGGAGTCGCCTTGGCCGATTGGGAGGGGAGTCACCCCTACAGGGTTCTCGCGAGGCCCTTGGAGACCAGCGGGGTGCAGCCCCCACTCATCAAAGGCGGGCATCTGCTTCATGAAGTCAGCCTTGCTCTGACAGAGATATAGCAAGGCCCGGCTTGCCGGATGTTGCCAGGATTTGGGGTCCTCGGCCAAAGTCAGGAGCGTCGACTTCAGCGCCGCGGGAGCCAGGTCTTCTTCCTGGAGCCTCATGTCGTCCTCGCGCCCTCGGAAGGCCCACATTCGGCGAGAGTGCCGCTGCAGGGGAGCAACACGGCACAACAGAAACTCCTTCACCACTTTGGGCGCTGTCACGCCGAGTTTCCTTAGGAGCGTGAAGTGGGGCCAGACGAAGACAAGCTGAGGGCTCTTCAGCGTCTCCTGGCCCCAACCCGAATTGGGGACGGCAGGCGAGGTCGGCTCCGATAGCAGGGGGCTGGGCACCCCTGCGTCCACATACAACCACCGCTCACGGAACCCGGCCACGGGCCGGGGGAGTTGGAAGTAAATTCCAGACGCCTCGGACACAGGCTCGGCAGCAAAGCTCGCGCATGCCCAGCGCTGGGAAGGATCGACAAGACGCAGCGAGAAGAAGTGGCGCAGCAGGGCGACCAAAGGAGAGATGCCCACCATGGCTTCGCAAACGAAGGCAAAGACCGAAAGGAGGGTGATGGACTCAGGACTTAGATGCATTAAGTGGATCTGATAATGCGAAAGCACGGCATTGAAGAAATTGGAGAAAGGGGGAGCCAGACCCGCCCACAAGGCATCGGTAAAACATGGGACCTCCGTGGCTGTCCTGTCAATGGAGAAGTGGGACGCGGGCCAGACAGTCGTCCTTCCGCACTCATTGAAGACGGTGGCCAGGGCCAAGCTGTCCCTGTCCAGGCACTCTTGGCTGAGCACAGTCGACCGGCCGACAAGGGGGGCCACCGTTGGCGGCGCACAACACGAAGGCATGGGTTTCTCTGCTCTCTCCTTCCCCGTCAGAGCCATGGCGATGGGAAGGAGGGGGGATTCGAGATTGGATTGAAGGCATGGGGAGGCGCTTGAAAGAAGGAAGAACAGAGGACACCCGAGCAACAGGAAAGGGGACGGCTGTGTACAACTACCAGTCCGCCTAGCAGGGCGCACAATAAGGAAGCGTGGGGGAACGGTGCCGCCCACGTCCAATCAACCGCCATGCGGCGTCCAAGGCCGCAGGCTGTTGGGGCCCGCAGCGCTTCGCCCTTGCCCTTTCGCCTCTCGGCACGGCCAAGTCCATGCACGCCTTGGGCCCGGGGGCTACTGTCGGCGTTCTGGGAACGGGGGTCCCCAGACCTGCCTGCCTGCGGCCTGCGGCGTGGCTCAAGTGGGGGCCCAGCATGGCCCAACTTCATCAACACGAGGCTCAAGACCCTCGCGAGGGGCCAAGCCTCGTGAGGCGGATGACGCGGCGCATCCTCAAGCACAGCCTCGTCAGGCTGGCTCGCGAGGAGGTGGAGAGTTCAAGGCGGGGTACCTCGCGAGGTGCCCATGACGCAAGCCATGATGACACGGGGCACCAGGCGGGTGCCAGCGCGCGCAGCATCCCCCTTTCCTCTTTGGTGCAAAGGGGCAAGTGTATCCGCGGAGTACCGAGGCATCAGGCAAAGGTTGCCACTTCGGTGCAACGAGACCAAGACCAGGAGGACTACGAGACGGAGGTCACCATGGAGCCCAGCGCGGCGTCATCACCAGAGCCTTTGGCAGGCGAAGACTGCTTTTGTCAGGATAGATGTACTCGCTGTCCCCCTTCAAATTAGCCCGCCATTGTTGGATCCCTTCCCACTCAATATTTGGGGAGAGGACCAGGGCCTCTATAAATAGGACTAGCCACCCGCATAGCAAGGCGGTTGGTTCGTTCAGTTCGCAAGAGAGAGGGAGGGTGACTGAACTCTTCATAGCAGTTCATCACCACAGCCAAGAACAGACCCTCGCGAGGATGTTCTTCCTTGTATTGTTCATCCACACCAGCCCCAGGAGGAAATCCATCCACCACACACTGGAGTAGGGTATTACACCACATCGGTGGCCCGAACCAGTATAAATCTTGTGTCTTTCGTGTAGCTCTTTTAGTAGTTTAGATCCCATCGAGACGGAGAGGTTGAAGGCGAGATTTCCGCGCACACCCCAGTGTTCGAACCTTAAGGGTCTGCCGGAACCCGGAATCCGACATAAAGGGGAGCAAAGCGAGAGGGGAGGGACACGCGAGGACCTCGCCGAGCAACCTCACGCCTGCCGATGCACGGACCCGGCGACACACCAGAGAGCGGTCCCTGATTCTCGAGATAAGTCACCACCCGGAAGCACCAGCTACCGTGGCACCATCCCCGCACCTAATGCAATCCCGTGTTAGCGACGCCGCTCACCTTTCTCACCGAACGATGGCTGGTTGAGCGCCAAAGGGGACCTCCTGAGCATCGCGACTCAGGGGCTCTTACCGGACCCCGGGTCGCTCACTTCCTGGCCTTGACCACGGCATCGCGACCTGTCATACCAGCGACGGCTGAAGCCGCCTTGGGACTGGGACATGTCGGCGCAGAGCACCAAGCCCTCGTGAGGTTCGAAAGGGAGAACTGAGCTAAGATGGAATGAGCAACTCGCACAATTCTACGACAAGGGTTATATTAACAAAACTGGATCATAGGCACCTTACAAGCCCCCACGGGACGCGTCTTTGATTCCTCGCAGGGAACAGATCCTAAAAGGACGCTAACTACACGCGCCCCTGCAAAAGACGCCATCATCAACAATGGGCCGTCAAGCACCGGCGCCAACCCCATCCAGATCAGAGTCGGCGACGGCCTGACGAGCCCGCCCTGCTCGAGGAGCGGCACCAGCTCGGGGGCTCGTAGCTGTCGTCGCTCGTCTCCGGAGTCGCGAAGAGCTCGCCGGAGTCGCTGGAACCTCCGCCGCCTCCACCGCCTGAGGAGCCGCCAAGGGAGCGGTCGGTGGGCCCAGTCCTCGCCGTAGCAGGGTCCCGACCACCTCTCCCGGGGCAGCACTCCAGCCGGCGCCCATTCGCATCGAAGACCTTGAAGAACATCACCGAAGCACCATCGTACTCCAAGTGGATCGCGAAGGCGCCTCTTGTCCTGCAAACCCGGGCGATTTTGCTCCAGCCTCGAGTCATGAAGACCTCGCCCGGGGCAACGACCGCGACCTCTGCCTCAGTCGCGAGGGTGCTGTAGCCGGTGTGCTGCAACCAAAGCTCCAGGAGTTCTCCCTGCGGGATGATGGAGGCGAAGAAGGGAGGAAGGTGAATCCAAGACTGAGGAGGCATGGCGGCGTGGAGTACGAACTCTCGGGAGGAGCCCTCAGTGTGGACCCCAGGGGGGACGACCCAAACCTTCGTGACCCATCGGCGCCGACGGCGGCGCCGCCCGTGGCGATCGGCATCGACTCCTTCAGAGCCCTCGATGTGGGCGTACAAGGGAAGTGGGAACCCCGACGGTGGCCACTCGCACCAGGGCCTCGACACCACCTGATGGTCCCCCTCGCCCCGGCCGCGGAGGGCGAGCCGTTTCTTCAGCGGGAGCGGGTCTGGTTCCTCTCGGGGAGCCTTTCCCTTCTCTGCCGCCGAGAACCGGCGGATCGGAGCCATCACAGCAAGACGGAGCAAGGACCGGGAAGAAGGAGAAGCAAGAAGGGATGGACTGGCAGGGCGCGCGCCATTCCATACTTATGGCCGGCGAAGGCCAACTGCCGACCTCCACGATCGCAGGTAATCATGACCCGCTTTGCATGCAGGGACTTGTCCAATCCGTGCAGTTGCCGAGGCGCCGTGGGGAAATGGAGACGCCCATGTCCAGTCAACCGCCATGCGGCGCCCAAGGCCGCAGGCTGTTAGGGCTCGCGACGCTTCGCTCTTGCCCTTTCGCCTCCCTGCACGGCCAAGTCCGGGCGCGCCTTGGGCCCGGGGGCTACTGTCGGCATTCTGGAAACGGGGGTCCCCAGACTTGCCTGCCTGCGGCCTGCGGCATGGCTCAAAGGGGGGCCCAGCACGGCCCATCTTCATCAACACAAACCCAAGACCCTCGCGAGGGGCCAAGCCTCGCAGGGTGGACAACACAGAGCTTCCTCGGGCATGGCCTCATCAGGCTGGCTCACGAGGAGGTGGAGAGATCAAGGCGGGGTACCTCACGAGGTGCCCGTGACGCAAGCCATGACGACCAAGGGTGCCAGGCGGGCGCCAGCCCGCGCAGTGTCCTCCTTTCCTCTTTGGTGCAAAGGGAGCAAGCGCAGGCGAGAGCATCAAGCAAAGGCACCCGTTTCGGTGCAACGAGACCAAGACCAGTCCAACGACAGGGAGGAAGTCATTGTGGAGCCCAAGCCAGCGTCACCACCAGAGCCTTTGGCAGGCGAGGACCAACTTTAGTCAGGATAAGTGTACCAGATGTTCCCCTTCAAAATGGCCAATTGTTGGCGCCCTTCCCGCTCAATATTTGGGAAGAGGCCCGGGGCCTTTGCCTATAAATAGGACTAGCCACCCACAGCGTAGAGGGATCGAATCGGAGAGAGGATCAAAATCGGAGAGAGGATCGAAATCGGAGAGAGAATCGAGAAGAGAGAGAGAGAGAGAGAGAGAGAGAGAAGGGTGACTGAACTCCTCCTAGCAGTTCATCCCCTCAGCCAAGAATAGACCCTCGCGAGGTTGTTCTTCCTTGTATTGCTCATCATCATCAGCCCAAGAGGCAATCCACCACACCACACACTGGAGTCGGGTATTACACCACAACGGTGGCCCGAACCAGTATAAACCCTGTGTCTCTTGTGCTGTTCTTTCCATAGCTTAGATCTTAGCGAGGCGGAGGGGTGCAGGTAGGTAGAAGGCGAAATCTCCGCACGCACCCCAGTATTTGAACCTCAAGGGTCTGCCGGAACCCAAAATCCGACATATTCCAATGATGGGCTTCCTCAAATTGCCCTAGGTCTTTGTGAGCAAGCAAGTTGGATGCACACCCACTTAGTTTCTTTTGTTGAGCTTTCATACACTTATAGCTCTAGTGCATCCGTTGCATGGCAATCCCTACTCACTCACATTGATATCTATTGATGGGCATCTCCATAGCCCATTGATACGCCTAGTTGATGTGAGACTATCTTCTCCTTTTTGTTTTCTCCACAACCACCATTCTATTCCACCTATAGTGCTATGTCCATGGCTCACGCTCATCTATTGCGTGAAAGTTGAAAAAATTTGAGAACATCAAAAGTATGAAACAATTTCTTGGCTTGTCATCAGGGTTGTGCATGATTTAATATTTTGTGTGATGAAGATAGAGCATAGACAGACTATATGATTTTGTAGGGATAACTTTATGTGGCCATGTTATTTTGAGAAGACATGATTGCTTAGTTAGTATGCTTGAAGTATTATTATTATCATGTCAATATTAAACTTTTATCTTGAATCTTTCGGATATGAACATTCATGCCACAATAAAGAAAATTACATTGAGAAATATGTTAGGAAGCATTCCACATCAAAAATTCTGTTTTTATCATTTACCTACTCGAGGACGAGCAGGAATTAAGCTTGGGGATGCTTGATACGTCTCCAATGCATCTATAATTTTTGATTGTTCCATGCTATTATATATTCTGTTTTGGATGTTTAATGGGCTTATTTATACACTTTTATATTATTTTTGGGACTAACCTATTAACCGGAGGCCCAGCCCAAATTGTTGTTTTTTTGCCTATTTCAGTGTTTCGCAGAAAAAGAATATCAAACTGAGTCCAAACGGAATGAAACCTCCGGGAGCGTGATTTTTGGAACAAATGTGATCCAAAGGACTTGGAGTGGATGTCAAGCAACCAATGAGGAAGCCACGGGGTAGGGGGCGCGCCTACCCCCTAGGCGTGCCCTCCACCCTCGTGGGCCCCTCGTGGCTCCACCGACCTACTTCTTCCTCCTATACATACCTACGTACCCTGAAAACATCGCAGAGCAACATGAAAACCTAATTCCACCGCCGCACCCTTCTGTACCCAAGAGATCCCATCTTGGGGCCTTTTTCGGAGCTCCACCGACGGGGGCATCAATCACGGAGGGCCTCTACATCAACTCCATGGCCTCTTCGGTGATGTGTGAGTAGTTTACTTCAGACCTTTGGGTCCATAGTTATTAGCTAGATGGCTTCTTTCTCTCTTTGGATCTCAATACAATGTTCTCCCCGATCTTCTTGGAGACCTATTCGATGTAACTCTTTTTGCGGTGTGTTTGTCGAGATCCGATGAATTGTGGGTTTATGATCAAGATTATCTATGAACAATATTTGAATCTTCTCTGAATTCTTTTATGTATGATTGGTTATCTTTGCAAGTCTCTTTGAATTATCAGTTTGGTTTGGCCTACTAGATTGATCTTTCTTGCAATGGGAGAAGTTCTTAGCTTTGGATTCAATCTTGCGGTGCTCGATCCCAGTGACAGTAGGGGAAACGACACATATTGTATTGTTGCCATCGAGGATAAAAGGATGGGGTTTATATCGTATTGCATGAGTCTATCCCTATACATCATGTCATCTTGCTTAAAGCGTTACTCCGTTCTTATGAACTTAATACTCTAGATGCATGCTGGATAGCGGTCGATGTGTGGAGTAATAGTAGTAGATGCAGGCAGGAGTCGGTCTACTTGTCACCGACGTGATGCCTATATACATGATCATACCTAGATATTCTCATAACTATGCTTAGTTCTATCAATTGCTCGACAGTAATTTGTTTACCCACCGTAATACTTATGCTATCTTGAGAGAAGCCACTAGTGAAACCTATGGCCCCCGGGTCTATTTTCCATCATACAAGTTTCTAATCTATTTTATTTTGCAATCTTTACTTTCAATTTATATCATAAAAATACCAAAAATATTTATCTTATTATTATTATCTCTATCAGATCTCACTCTTGCAAGTGGTCGTGAAGGGATTGACAACCCCTTTATCGCGTTGGTTGCGAGGTTCTTATTTGTTTGTGTAGGTATGAGGTGACTCACGCGTGGTCTCCTACTGGATTGATACCTTGGTTCTCAAAAACTGTGGGAAATAGTTATGCTGCTTTGCTGCGTCACCCTTTCCTCTTCAAGGGAAAACCAACGCATGCTCAAGAGGTAGCATTCACATACAACGGGTGCAAGCCAGTTTTGCACACGCAGAATACTCGGGTTAAACTTGACGAGCCTAGCATATGCCGATATGGCATCAGAACACTGAGACCGAAAGGTCGAGCGTGAATCATATAATAGATATGATCAACATAGTGATGTTCACCATTGAAAACTACTCCATCCCACGTGATGGTCGGACATGGTTTAGTTGATATGGATCACGTGATCACTTAGATGATTAGAGGGATGTCTATCTAAGTGGGATTTCTTAAGTGATTTGATTAATTGAACTTTAATTTATCATGAACTTAGTACCTGATAGTATTTTGCATGTCTATGTTGTTGTATATAGATGGCCCATGCCGTCGTTCCATCGAATTTTAATGCGTTCCTAGAGAAAGCTAAGTTGAAACATGATGGTAGCAATTACACGGACTGGGTCCGTAACTTGAGGATTATCCTCATTGCTGCACAGAAGAATTACGTCCTGGAAGCACCGCTAGGTGACAAACCTGCTGCAGGAGCAACGCCAGATGTTGTGAACACCTGGTAGAGCAAAGCTGATGACTACTCGATAGTTTAGTGTGCCATGCTTTACGGCTTAGAACCGAGACTTCAACGACGTTTTGAACGTCATGGAGCATATGAGATGCTCCAGGAGTTGAAGTTAATATTTCAAGAAAATGCCCGGATTGAGAGATATGAAGTCTCCAATAAGTTCTATGGCTGCAAAATGGTGGAGAATAGTTCTGTTAGTGAACATATACTCAGAATGTCTGGGTACCACAACCACTTGACTCAGCTGAGAGTTAATCTTCCTGATGATAGTGTCATCGACAGAGTTCTTCAATCACTGCCACCAAGCTACAAGAGCTTCATGATGAATTAATATGCAAGGGATGGATAAGACGATTCCTGAGCTCTTCGCAATGCTAAAGGTTGTGGATGTAGAAATCAAGAAGGAGCATCAAGTGTTGATGGTCAACAAGACCACCAGTTTAGAGAAAAGGGGTAAAGGGAAGAAGGGGAACTTCAAGAAGAACAACAAGCCAGTTGCTGCTCAAGTGAAGAAACCCTAGTCTGGACCAAAGCCTGAGACTGAGTGCTTCTACTGCAAAGGTACTGGTCACTGGAAGTGGAACTGCCCCAAGTATTTGGTGGAGAAGAAGGATGGCAAGGTGAAAGGTATATTTGATATACATGTTATTGATGTGTACCTTCCTAATGCTCGCAGTAGTACCTGGGTGTTTGATACTGGTTCAGTTGCTAACATTTGCAACTCGAAACAGGGGCTACGGATTATGCGAAGATTAGCTAAGGACGAGGTGACGATGCGCATGGGAAATGGTTCCAAAGTCGATGTGATCGACGTCGGCACGCTACATCTACACCTACCTTCGGGATTAGTTTTAGACCTAAATAATTGTTATTTGGTGCCAGCATTGAGCATGAACATTATATCTGGATCTTGTTTGATGCGAGACAGTTATTCATTTAAATCAGAGAATAATGGTTGTTCTATTTATATGAGTAATATCTTTTATGGTCATGCACCCTTGATGAGTGGTCTATTTTTACTACATCTTGATAGTAGTGATACACATGTTCATAGTATTGAAGCCAAAAGATGCAAAGTTGATAATGATAGTGCAACTTATTTGTGGCACTGCCGTTTGGGCCATATTGGTGTAAAACGCATGAAGAAACTCCATTCTGATTTGAGCAGATATGGGTATATCTACTTAATGAAACATAAATCTGAAACATTTGAAAGTTCAAAGAATTTCAGAGTGAAGTGGAAAATCATCATAACAAGAAAACAAAGTTTCTACGATCCAATCGTGGAGAATATTTGAGTTACGAGTTTGGTCTTCATTTGAAACAATGCGGAATAGTTTAACAACTCACGCCAACCGAAACACCACAGCGTAATGGTGTGTATGAACGTCGTAATCGTACTTTACTAGATATGGTGCGATCTATGATGTCTCTTACTGATTTACCGCTATCGTTTTGGGGTTATGCTTTTGAGACAACTACATTCATGTTAAATAGGGCACCATCTAAATCCGTTGAGATGACACCTTATGAACTGTGGTTTGGCAAGAAACCCAAGTTGTCGTTTCTTTAAGTTTGGGGCTGCGATGCTTATGTGAAGAAACTTCAACCTGATAAGCTCGAACCCAAATCGGAGAAATGTGTCTTCATAGGATACCCCAAGGAGACTGTTGGGTACACCTTCTATCACAGACCCGAAGGCAAGATATTCGTTGCTAAGAATGGATCCTTTCTAGAGAAGGAGTTTCTCTCGAAAGAAGTGAGTGGGAGGAAAGGAGAACTTGATGAAGTACTTGTACCTGCTCCCTTATTGGAAAGCAGTTCATCACTGAAATCAGTTCCAATGATTCGTACACCAGTAAGTGAGGAAGCTAATGATGATGATCATGAAACTTCTGATCAAGTTACTACCAAACCTCGTAGGTCAACCAGAGTGAGATCCGCACCAGAGTGGTACGGTAATCCTGTTTTGGAGGTCATGTTACTTGACCATGACGAACCTATTAACTATGAGGAAGCGATGATGAGCCCAGATTCCGCAAAATGGCTAGAGGCCATGAAATCTGAGATGGGATCCATGTATGAGAACAAAGTGTGGACTTTGGTTGACTTTCCCAATGATCGGTAGGCCATAGAGAATAAATGGATCTTCAAGAAGAAGACTGACGTTGATGGTAATGTTACTGTCTACAAAGCTCGAGTTGTTGCAAAAGTTTTTCGACAAGTTCAAGGAGTTGACTACGATGATACCTTCTCACCCATAGCGATGCTTAAGTCCGTCCGAATCATGTTAGCAATTGCCGCATTTTATGATTAGAGAATGATGTGATTAACTTGACCCATCCTTTAGCTTAGCACAATAATTGATACGTCCATTTTGCATCATGCTTTTATATCGATATTTATTGCATTATGGGCTGTTATTACAAATTATGTCACAATACTTATGCCTATTATCTCTTATTTTACAAAGTTTACACGAAGAGGGAGAATGCCGGTAGCTGGAATTCTGGGCTAGAAAAGGAGCAAATATTAGAGACCTATTCTGCACAACTCCAAAAGTCCTGAAACTTCACGGAAGTCAGTTTTAGAATATATAAAAAATATTGGGTGCAGGAAGCACCAGAGGGGTGCCACCAACCATCCACGAGGGTGGGGGCGCGCCCTACCCCCTGGGTGCGCCCCCTGTCTCGTGGGCCCCCTGGCAGGCCTCTGGTGCCCATCTTTGGCTATATGAAGTCTTTCGCCCTGGAAAAAATCATAAGAAAGCTTTCGGGATGAAACTCTGCCGCCACAAAGCGGAACCTTGGCGGAACCAATCTAGGGCTTCGGTGGAGCTATTCTGCCGGGGAAACATCCATCCGGGAGGGGGAAATCATCACCATCGTCATCACCATTGATCCTCTCATCGGGAGGGGGTCAATCTCCATCAACATCTTCACCAGCACCATCTCATCCCAAACCCTAGTTCATCTCTTGTATCCAATCTTTGTCCCAAAACCTTTGATTGGTACCTGTGGGTTGCTAGTAGTGTTGATTACTCCTTGTAGTTGATGCTACTTGGTTTATTTGGTGGAAGATCATATGTTCATATCCTTTATGCATATTAATACCTCTCTGATTATGAACATGAATATGCTTTGTGAGTAGTTATGATTGTTCCTGAGGACATGTGAGAAGTCTTGCTATAAGTAGTCATGTGAATTTGGTATTTGTTTGATATTTTCATGAGATGTATGTTGTCTTTCCTCTAGTGGTGTCATGTGAACGTCAACTACATGACACTTCACCATTGTTTGGGCCTAGGGGAAGGCATTGGGAAGTAATAAGTAGATGATGGGTTGCTAGAGCGATAGAAGCTTAAACCCTAGTTTATGCGTTGCTTCGTAAGGGGCTGATTTGGATCCATATGTTTCATGCTATTGTTAGGTTTACCTTAATACTTCTTTTGTAGTTGCGAATTCTTGCAAGATAGGTTAATCATAAGTGGGATGCTTGTCCAAGGAAGGACAGTACCCAAGCACTGGTCCAGCCACATATCAAATTATCAAAGTAACAAACGCGAATCATATGAGCGTGATGAAAACTAGCTTGGCGATAATTCCCGTGTGTCCTCGGGACCGTTTTCCTTTATATAAGAGTTTGTCCAGGCTTGTCCTTTGCTACAAAAAGGATTGGTCCATCTTGCTGCACCTTATTTACTTTTATTACTTGTTACTCATTACAAATTACCTTATCACAAAACTATATGTTACCGTTAGTTTTAGTGCTTGCAGAGAATACCTTACTGAAAATTGCTTATCATTTCCTTCTGCTCCTCGTTGGGTTCGACACTCTTACTTATCGAAAGGACTACGATAGATCCCCTATACTTTTGGGTCATCAAGAGTCTTTTCTGGTGCCGGTGCCGGGGAGTGAAGCGCCTTTGGTAGGTGGAATTTGTAAAGGAAAAATTTATATGGTATGCTGAAATTTACTGTCACTTGTTACTATGGAAAGTAAACCTTTGAGGGGATTGTTCGGGGTATCTTCACCCCGACCAGTAGAGCAAAGAGTTGCTCCTGAACCTACTGAACCTACTAAATTTTTTTATTTTGAAATTCCTTCGGGTGTGATAGAGAAACTGCTATGCGAATCCTTTTTACAGGAGATGGAACATTGCATCCCGATTTGCACCTAATCTATGTGGATGAAGTTTGTGGCTTATTTAAGCTTGCAAGTATGCCTGAGGATTTTATCAAGAAGAAGGTATTCCCTTTACCTTTGAAGGGAAAGGCATTAACATGGTTTAGTATATGTGGTGATATTGGATCATGGAACTACAACTGATTGAAATTGGAATTTCATCAGAAGTTTTATCCTATGCATCTGGTTCATCGTGATCGTAATTATATATATAATTTCTGGCCTCCCGAAGGAGAAAGCATCGCCCAAGCTTAGGGGAGGCTTAAGTTAATGTTATATTCATGCCCCAATCATGAGCTCTCAAGAGAAATTATTATTCAAAAAAATTATGCTCGACTTTCTCTCAATAATCGCTCCATGCTCGATACTTCTTATACTGGTTCTTTTATGATGAAGACTATTGAATTCAAATGGGATTTATTAGAAATAATTAAATGCAACTCTGAAGATTGGGAACTCGATGAAGGTAAGGAGTCAGGTATAACACCTAAGTTTGATTGTGTTAAATCTTTTATGGATACCGATGCTTTTCGTGAATTTAGCACTAAATATGGACTTGACTCTGAGATAGTAGCTTCTTTTTGTGAATCCTTTGCTACTCATGTTGACCTCCCTAAGGAGAAGTGGCTTAAATATCATCCTCCCATTGAAGTAAAAGTAGTTGAACCTATTAAAGTTGAAGAAAAGACTATCACTTATAATGTTGATCCTATTGTTCCTACTGCTTATATTGAGGATCATGCTAAAGCTTCAACTGTGGTCAAAAAAGTAACATTAGAACCAAGGTTGTCAGAATCGTGATTCTATTATACGATTCTACGAATTTACGATCCAAACTAACTCCTCTGATTCTACGACTTTAGTTCATAGAATCTACGTTTTTACGATCATGATAGTGAAGATTCTACGATTTGCGATCCTACCATCAGAGCTCCGATCCGATTCAAAATCGCGATTCTGACAACCTTGATTAGAACACCCAAACCCTCTGAGCAAATTAAAGTTGAACCTAGTATTGCTATGGTTAAAGACCTCTTGGCCGATAATATTGATGGGCATGTTATTTACTTTTGTGATGAAGCTGCTAGAAATGCTAGACCCGATACTAAATATAAACATAGACCTGTTGTAGGCATGCCTATTATTTCTGTTAAAATAGGAGATCATTGCTATCATGGCTTGTGTGATATGGGTGCTAGTGCTAATGCAATACCTCATTCTTTATATGAAGAAATTATGCGTGATATTGCACCTGTTGAGATAAGGTATTGATGTTACAATTAAGCTTGCCAATAGAGATACTATTTCACCGTTTGGGATTGTTAGAGATGTTGAAGTCTTGTGTGGGAAAGTTAAATATCCTACTGATTTTCTTGTTCTTGGTTCCCCACAAGATGACTTTTGTCCCATTATATTTGGTGGACCCTTCTTGAATACTGTTAATGCTAAGATAGACTGCAAAAAGGATATTGTTTTTGTTGGTTTAGGGGATATGTCTCATGATTTTAATTTTGATATATTTCGTAGACAACCCCATATAAAGAATTGCCTAGTAAAGATGAAATTATTGGTATTGCTTCTATTGTTGTGCCTCCTAACGATCCTTTAGAACAATATTTGCTAGACCATGAAAATGATATGTTTATGAATCAAAGAAGGGAAATAGATGAAGTATTCTTTAAACAGGGACCTATTTTGAAACACAACTTGCCTGTCGAAATTCTAGGGGATCCTCTGTCGGCGTTCTGGGAACAGGGGTCCCCAGACTTGCCTGCCTGTGGCCTGCGGCGTGGCACAAAAGGGGGCCCATCACGGCCCGTCTTCATCAACACAAACCCAAGACCCTCGCGAGGGGCCAAGCCTCGCGGGGCGGACGACGCGGAGCTTCCTCAGGCGCGGCCTCGTCAGGCTGGCTCACGAGGAGGCAGAGAGATCAAGGTTGGGTACCTCACGAGGTGCCCGTGACGCAAGCCATGACGACTCAGCGTGCCAGGCGGGTGCCAGCCCGTGCAGCGTCCTCATTCCCTCTTCGGTGCAAAGGGGGGCAAGCGCAGCCGCGGAGTACCGAGGCGTCAGGCAAAGGTTGCCATTTCGGTGCAACGAGACCAGGACCAGGAGGACTACGAGACAGAGGTCACCGTGGAGCCCAAGACGGCGTCATCACCAGAGCTTTGCGCAGGTGAAGACTACTTTTGTCAGGATAGCTGATACTTGCTGTCCCCCTTCAAATTAGCCTGCCATTGTTGGCTCCCTTCCCGCTCAATATTTGGGAAGAGGACCAGGGCCTCTATAAATAGGACCAGCCACCCACATAGCAGGAGAGGCCGGAGGTCGGTTAGCTGAGGGTAGAGGGAGTTCGGTCGATTGGTTGAGAGAAAGAAAGAGAGAGAGAGAGAGAGAGAGAGAGAGAGAGAAGAAAAAGGTGACTGAACTCCTCCCAGCAGTTCATCGCCTCAGCCAAGAACAGACCCTCACGAGGCCGTTCTTCCTCGCATTGTTCATCATTATCAGCCCAAGAGGCAATCCACACACCACACACTGGAGTAGGGTATTACACCACAACAGTGGCCCAAACCAGTATAAACCCTGTGTCTCTTGTGTTGTTCTTTCGATAGTTTAGATCCTAGCAAGGTGGAGGGGTGCAGGTAGGTAGGAGGCGAAATCTCCGTGCGCACCCCAGTGTTTGAACCTCAAGGGTCTGCCGGAACCCGAAATCTGACATTTGGCGCGCCAGGTAGGGCTGCGCCAGAATCCACCTTCTACCACTTCATGCCCCCTCGCGTCGTCATCGCCATGTCTGGCGACCCGGCGGGCAACCCAGATCCGTGGGCGGCGTGGCCCGCCCGCGTAGAGCCGCTAGCCTCGGGCGACCCCGTGCCCCAGGCAGCTCGCGGTCCGCAGGGCGCTGCGGGCCACGGGCGACGCGGACAGGCTTCGACGGCTCTCACACCGCGGCAGGCGCGGTCGGCAGCAAGGGCCTCCAATCACACCGCGACCACGACACCGTACACCCGTCGGGAGCAGGCAAACTCGAGGGTCGCGCTCACGGTGGCCCGGGAGCTGCTGCAGTGCAGACTGCTGGAGGGCGGCCGCGACGTGTTGCTGGAGTGGGTGGCAGAGCTCCTGGGCTTCGCCGCCTCGGGGGCTCACCCCTTCTGCACCCAGCTCCCATCTCAAGCCCGAGGCGGCCCGCGCGGGGGCTCCGCGCGCGCCCGTGGGCTCCAAGGCTACTCCAACACCAGCGAGGCTGTCAGCACCGAACCGGCGGCGGTGTTGCCCCACCTCCCGGTCCGCGAAGAAGAAGGACTCGACGCGACCCGCGGCCCCAGTGGACAGCCGCTTTGCCACCCCATGGTAGGCGTGTCAGGCAGGACCGCATGGCACGCAGAGCACTACGGCGTGGCCTTCGGGATGATGGCGCCAGAGGAGTACGTGTCCCTCATGATGGACCAAGGACACCCGCACGAGGACGAACAAGGCTCGCTCCTCAGCTCAAGCTGGGGGGACGAGGCACCAGAAGCTGAGCCCCTCCAGGAGTCCCAGGACAGTCCCACCGGATGCGCTGGAGGCAACGAATATCGGGTACCGCTAATCCTTCAGCAGGCATACGCTAACCATGGATCGCAAGAGGTGCAGGTTGCCACAGCGAGCAGCTGCCCCGCTCCTACAGTCTCCTACCCCTCGGGAGGAGGGCGCAGGGGGCTGCAGGAGAGGGGCAGGGATCCGACATCACCGCCGTGGCGTTCGGAGCAAGGCGTTCTCAGGAGGTAGGCCCTCCGCTGGGGCGGTGCCCCAGGGCCTGCCCCCGGCGGAGGACCCGTGGTCGTCGGGGGAACCGCTGGCGACCGCTCTACCCCATCGGCGGCGTCCTGGTTTCCGGTCGTCATTGATGGCACTAGAGTGTGGCGCAAGGCGGGGCCCTCATCTGGCGATATGAAGCAAGGCCGGTACCTGTGAAGAAGGCCCAGTGCCTGTGAAGCTCGCCGCCCTGTGACACTCTCATGTAATAATGAGTGGGGCTGTACACGCCCCGGAGTCTCAGGGGTGCCGGCCTCAGGCCCTGGGGCTCCCTCCCACGCCAGTGGCAGCACTTAGCTCCGCGCTGGTGAGAAGACGTCCAAGACTAGACTAGGTGCCGGACGCGGCCTTTTGTTTGCTTTCGTTGCTCTTCCCGTTGGTTGCCGCTTTCCCCCGCTGGATTCAAGTTGGATTCAAATTTGAGATTTGCGTGTGTTCGGGGAAGGGGTGCTTAGTCTCGTTCGAGCAATTTCTCGCGTTTCGGTTACCACTTCGCCTCAGCTGCCTCCCCTCGCGAGCCCCTCGCGAGCCGGGTCAGGCCTAGCTTGCGCGCAGCCCAGACTGCCGCCACCGCGTCTTCTTAGGAGGGTGTTTTACTACAGATCCTACAGATTCAATCAGGGGACGCTCAGGACACCACAACTCCCCGCGGGCTGCCTCAGGGTCAGCACAGAACAAAGGTAAACTAGCCGACCAGCGCGTCGCTTAAGCCTGCCACTAGGCGCGGGCGCATGGACAATGTAGCATCTACTGATACGACGAACACAAGTTTTACATGAGGGGCTCCCCCTCCAAAATGCTCTCACAGTCATCAGGCCAAAACCTGAGTTCTATTCATGCAGAGTAAGGAAACAGGAACGATGCACAATCAGTCGGACGAATCCCCCAATGCATCCTCAAGAGCACCACCAGAGCCGTTGCTGGCGTCGTTGAACTCACCGTCGTTGTCCGCGTCGCCGCCAACGGCGCCAGAGCCGTCCATCACGCCCCCCTCATCAGCCGCCACGATCACGTCGTCGTTGTCCGAAGCGAAGGCCCTGATAAGAGCGTCCACATTGTCTTCCACCCAGTGCACCAGCTCGCCTCGGACGGCCTGGGGGACTGGGGCGATGGCGGCGTCAAAATCAAAGTGGGGATCCATGTTCCGTAGGTGGCTGAAGACGCGAGAAAAGGCGCGCCTGAGCAGGGCACGGCTCCTCTCCTCCACCAACCTGTCAGCCCTGATCGACCGCGCCTCCAGCTGCATCACCACGTCAGTGAAGAACTGAAGATTGCCCGCGTAGTTGACTGCGTGCGGCTCGCCGACGGTCTCCTCGCACATGTTGCCCAAGGCCGCGTTGGCCCTCTCCCGGAGCGTGGTGAGCATGGGGCCGTGCTCATGCTCTAGGATCCGCCGCTGACGTATCTCGTCCGCGTTCTGACGCGCGACGGCCTCAGCCTCCTCCACCCGCTGGCGAAGAAGGAGCACCTCAGCCTGAGAGGTGGTTAACTCACCTTGCGCCACCTCAAGGGCGGCCCGGGAAGCATCGGTCTGCCGCGTCACCTCCTCCAGCTTGGCCCTCAAAGCGGCAGTCCTGCCTTCAGATTCGGCCCGGATCAACCCCAGCTTCTCCTCGAACTCGCGCTCGAGGTTCAAATGCGCCATCGCCACCCGACGTCCGACCTCCTCCAGGACGCGGGCTTCCTGTGCAGCGACATCGTCCTCCGCCTGCGTCACCAAGCGCTCCCTCGTCTCCAGGCGCTCGTACTCGCGGGTATGTTCGGCGGCTTCCAGCGTCAGCGCCTCCTCATGCTTCTGGAGCTCTGCTGAGTCACCAGAGGCCACCTTCATCGACGCGAGGGCTGCCTCACGCAGCTCCACCTGCTCCTCCAGCGAGTGGCACCAGGCCAGGAGCTCCTGAGCCCGCTCCTCCGCGACCGTTTGTTGCCGGTCAGCTTCTCGAGCCTCCTCAGCGGCCCGAGACCGGGCCTCCCGAGAGGCCACCAACGATGCCTTGGCCTCTGCTTCATCAAGATCGCGCTGACGGCGCGCAAGGGCGATGGCGCCCTCCAGCTCACGCCTCTCTACAGCTAGGCGCAGGCCCTCGGCCTCAAGGCGCGCGTCTTCATCAGCAAACTCCTCACCAAGCAGGCTCACCGCGTTAGTCGCCCTTCGAAGGAACCCCTGGCGGAGAGCGCGACGCTCCCGAGCGCGCTCGAGCACGTCTTCCACACCATCATCTGCCCCAAGCAAGCGCCGAGGGCCGCGAGTCAGCACTCCCCCTCTGGGCAGGGGGCTGGGGGCTGGCACCCTCGTGACGGCCGGGCACTCCGCGCCAGAAGCCCGGCCTAGGGCCAGCCCGTCCTCAGGAGAAGAGCGCAGGAGGCGCCTCAGCCAATCGCAGTCCACGACCAGGCGAGAAGCCCATGGCAGGCTGGTTATGCCACGAGAAGGCCCGCGAAGGAGGATCGCGAGGTGCGCGGGGCCACGATACGCCTCGGGATGGTTCGCCTCTTCGATCGCCCTCTCCACAAGGGCTCCGCTGCTCGGCCGGAAGAGGCCTGCGGAGCAAGGGTCAGTACAAGTAACGGAAGGATCGGGAGCTGGGAAAGGAGAAGGCTCACTCGTCAGTGGCGAAGTACTTCCTACGCTTCAACAGGCGACAAGGGTAATCGTCGTCCAGGGCCTCCCTTCTCTTCCGGAGAGCCCCAAAGTCCACACGGAACCGGCCCAAGAGTTGGGCGCATGGATCGACCTTCGACGAAGACGGAGCGTCAAGGTGATCTGCGGCAGGGGCGCCTGCCTGATGTGCGCTGCCGATCGCCTCCCCAAGAGACGAAGCTGGAGCCTCAGGGGCCCCAGTCGCAGGCGCTGAGGGCAGCTGTTCGTCACCCTCAGCCTCAGTGGCACGGGCCACAGGAGCTGCTTCCTCATGAGCCTCGCCCGGCGCTGTCACCACGCCGGGAGCCCCCTCGGCCTCTGGCGCCTCGTGCCTCCCTGCTCCGCCACTTGAGGAGGAGCCGCCTTGGTCGATTGGAAGGGCAGTCACCACCACTGGATTCTCACGAGGTCCCTGGAGGCCGGCAGGGCGTAGCCCCCACTCATCAAAGACAGGCATCTGCTTCACAAGTCGACCCTGCTCTGGCAAAGGTACAGTAAGGCCCCTCCCTGCCGGACGCTGCCAGGGTTAGGGTCCCCAGCCAGGGTCAACAGCGCCGCCCTCAGCACCTCTGGAGCCAGGTCCTCTTCCTGGAGCCTCATACGATCCTCGCGCCCACGGAAGGCCCACATCCGGTGAGAGTGGCATTGAAGAGGAGCAACGCGGCATAGCAGGAACTCCTTCACCACCTTGGACGTTGTCACGCCAAGCGACCTCAAGAGGGCGAAGCGGTGCCAGACGAAGACGAGCCGGGGGCTCTCAAGCATCTCCTGGCCCCAGCCCGAATTGGGGACAGCAGGCGAGGTCGGCTCCGATAGCAGGGGGCTGGGCACCCCTGCGTCCACATACAGCCACCGCTTGCGGAACCCAACCGCGGGCAGGGGGAGCTTGAAGTCAATCCCAAAGGCCGCAGTCTCAGACGCGGCGACGAAGCTCACGCAAGCCCAGCATTGGGTAGGGTCGACAAGATGCAACGAGAAGAAGTGGCGCAGCAAGGCAACCGAAGGAGGGATGCCCACCATAGCTTCGCAAACGAAGGCGAAGACCGAAAGGAGGGTGATGGATTCAGGACCCAGATGCATCATGTGGATCTGGTAGTGGGAAAGCACGGCGTTGAAGAAATCAGAAAAGGGAGGAACCAGACCCGCCCACAGGGCGTCGGCGAGATACGGGACTTCGGTGGCTATCTTGTCTATGGAGAAGTGGGATTCGGGCCAGGCCGTCGTCCTCCCACATTCATTGAAGATGGTGGCCAGAGCCAAGCTGACCTTGCCCAAGCCCTCGGTGGGGGCCGCCAACGGCGGCGGGCAAGGCGGAGACACGGGTTTCTTCCCTCTCCCCTTCTTCGTCGGAGCCATGGCAATGGGAAAGGGGGGGAAGGTTCGAGATTAGGTTGAAACAGAAGCCGGAGTTCGAGCGGAGGAAGGACAGAGGGCACTCGAGCAACAGAAAAGGGAACGGCTGTGTACGACAACGGGTCCGCCTAGCGCGGTGCAAAATAAGGAGGGCGTGGGGGAACAGTGCCGCCCATGACCAATCAACCGCCACGCGGCGCCCAAGGCCGCGGGCTGTTAGGGCCCTCGGCGCTTCGCTCTTGCCCTTCCGCCTCCCTGCACGGCCAAGTCTGGGTGCGCCTTGGGCCTGGGGGCTGCTGTCGGCGTTCTGGGAACAGGGGTCCCCAGACTTGCCTGCTTGCGGCCTGCGGTGTGGCTCAAAAGGGGGCACAGTACGGCCCGTCTTCATCAACACAGACCCAAGACCCTCGCGAGGGGCCAAGCCTCGCGGGGCGGACGACGCGGAGCTTCCTCAGGCGCGGCCTTGTCAGGCTGGCTCATGAGGAGGCGGAGAGATCAAGGTGGGGTACCTCACGAGGTGCCCGTGACGCAAGCCATGATGACTTAGGGCGCCAGGCGGGTGCCAGCCCGCGCAGCGTCCTCATTCCCTCTTCGGTGCAAAGGGGGGCAAGCGCAGCCGTGAAGTACCGAGGCGTTAGGCAAAGGTTGCCATTTCGGTGCAATGAGACCAGGACCAGGAGGACTACGAGACGGAGGTCACCGTGGAGCTAAAGACGGCGTCATCACCAGAGCTTTGCGCAGGCGAAGACTACTTTTGTTAGGATAGCTGATACTTGCTGTCCCCCTTCAAATTAGCCCGCCATTGTTGGCTCCCTTCCCGCTCAATATTTGGGAAGAGGACCAGGGCCTCTATAAATAGGACCAGCCACCCACATAGCAGGAGAGGCCGGAGGTCGGTTAGCTGAGGGTAGAGGGAGTTTGGTCGATTGGTTGAGAGAAAGAGAGAGAGAGAGAGAGAGAGAGAGAGAGAGAAGAAAAAGGTGACTGAACTCCTCCCAGTAGTTCATCGCCTCAGCCAAGAACAGACCCTCGCGAGGCCGTTCTTCCTTGCATTGTTCATCATCATCAGCCCAAGAGGCAATCCACACACCACACACTAGAGTAGGGTATTACACCACACCGGTGGCCCGAACCAGTATAAACCCTGTGTATCTTGTCTTGTTCTTTCGATAGTTTAGATCCTAGCAAGGCGGAGGGGTGCAGGTCAGTAGGAGGCAAAATCTCCACGCGCACCCCAGTGTTCGAACCTCAAGGGTCTGCCGGAACCCGAAATCCGACATCCTCCTCCACCCAAAGGTGGTCCCATGTTTGAGCTTAAACCATTACCTGATACTCTTCAATATGCCTATCTTGATGAAAAGAAGATATATCATGTTATTATTAGTGCTAACCTTTCAGAGCAGGAAGAGGAGAAATTATTGAAAACTCTGAAGAAGCACCGTGCTGCTATTGGATATACTCTTAATGATCTTAAGGGCATTAGTCCCACTCTATGCTAGCACAAAATAAAATTGGAGAAAGACTCTAAACTGGTTGTTGATCACCAACGACGGTTAAATCCTAAGATGAAACAAGTGGTAAGAAAAGAAATACTAAAGCTTCTAGAGGCAGGTATAATTTATCCTATTGCTGATAGTCAGTGGGTAAGTCCTGTCCATTGTGTCCCTAAAAAGGGAGGTATTACTATTGTTCCTAATGATAAAGACGAATTGATCCCACAAAGAATTGTTATAGGTTATAGAATGGTAATTGATTTCCGCAAACTAAATAAAACTACTAAAAAGGATCATTACCCTTTACCATTTATTGATCAAATGCTAGAAAGATTATCTAAACATACACATTTTTGCTTTCTAGATGGTTATTCTGGTTTCTCTCAAATACCTGTGTCAAAAGAGGATCAAGAAAAGACCACCTTTACTTGCCCTTTTGGTACCTTTGCTTATAGACGTATGCCTTTTGGTTTATGTAATTGATACGTCTCCGTCGTATCTATAATTTTTGATTGTTCCATGCCAATATTCTACAACTTTCATATACTTTTGGCAACTTTTTATACTATTTTTGGGACTAACATATTGATCCAGTGCCCAGTGTCAGTTCCTGTTTGTTGCATGTTTTTTGTTTTGCTGAAAATCCATATCAAACGGAGTCCAATCGGAATAAAAACAGACGGCGAATATTTTTGGAATATTTGTGAAATATGGGAAGAAGAATCAACACGAGAGGGTGCCTGAGGGGGCCACGAGGCAGGGGGCGCGCGTGCCCCCTGGGTGTGCCCCTGACCCTCGTGGGGCCCCCATAAGGCGATTGCTACTCTTCTTTGGCCGCAAGAAAGCTAATTTTCGGAGAAAAATCTGGGCGAAGGTTTCAATCCAACAGGAGTTACGGATCTTCGGATATATAAGAAATGGTGAAAGGGCAGAATCCCAGAGCGCAGAAACAGAGAGAGACAGAGAGACACATCCAATCTCGGTGGGGCTCTCGCCCCTCCCATTCCATGGAGGCCAAGGACCAGAGGGGAAACCCTTCTCCCACCTATGGAGAAGGTCAAGGAAGAAGAAGAAGAAGGGGGCTCTCTCCCCCTCGCTTCTGGTGGCGCCGGAACGCCGCCGGGGGGCATCATCATCACCGCAATCTACACCAACACCTCCGCCATCTTCACCAACATCTCTATCACCTCCCCCCTATATCTACAACGGTCCACTCTCCCGCAACCCGTTGTACCCTCTACTTGAACATGGTGCTTTATGCTTCATATTATTATCCAATGATGGGTTGCCATCCAATGATGCCTGAGTAGATTTTCGTTGTCCTATCGGTGATTGGTGAATTACTATGATTGATTTAATTTGCTCTTGGTTATGTTGCTGTCCTTTGGTGCCCATCATATGAGTGCGCGTGTGGATCACACCATAGGGTTAGTTGTATGTTGATAGGACTATGTATTGGAGGGCAAGAGTGACAGAAGCTTCAACCTAGCATAGAAATTGATGCATACGGGATTGAAGGGGGCCAATATATCTTAATGCTATGGTTGGGTTTTACCTTAATGAACGTTAGTAGTTGCGGATGCTTGCTAATAGTTCCAATCATAAGTGCATAGAATTCCAAGTCAGGTATTATATGCTAGCAGTGGCCTCCCCGACATAAAACTTGCTATCGGTCTAGTAAAGTAGTCAATTGCTTAGGGACAATTTCGCAACTCCTACCACCACTTTTCCACACTCACTATACTAACTTTATTGCTTCTTTACCTAACAGCCCCTACTTTTTATTTACGTGCACTTTATATTGTTGCAAACTATCCAAAAACACCTACAAAGTACTTCTAGTTTCATACTTGTTCTAGGTAAAGTGAACTTTAGGTGTGCGTAGAGTTGTATCGGTGGTCGATAGAACTTGAGGGAATATTTGTTCTACCTTTAGCTCCTCATTGGGTTTGACACTCTTACTTATCGAGAGAGGCTGCAATTGATCCCCTATACTTGTGGGTTATCAAGACCTTTTTCTGGCGCCGTTGCCGGGGAATTATAGCGTGGGGGTGAATATTCTCGTGTGTGCTTGTTTGCTTTATCACTAAGTAATTTTTATTTGCTATTCCAAGTTGTTCTATATCTTTAGTTATGGATATGGAACACGAAATACCAAAAAAATTAGGTGTACCTGCTACTCATGGAGATGGGGAACCTCCTAAAACCCTCGATGCTGGTTATGTGAAAAATATTGTGTACTACTTTGATAATCCTGAGAAAACCCCATTCAATTATGTAATGGGAGACACGGTGGATCAACGTGAATACTTTAGGGATTATTGCTTGACTCAAAAAGGGAAACTATTATGGGATCAAATTCATACGTTGCATTGGTATGCTCGAGAACTATGCTTGAGATATGACTATACTTGTTGCTCTAGGATGAAGGCTCCACACCTTCCCTTTTCATGCAAATTTAATGATGATAAAACATTGGCTTCTTATGCTAATGGTATATATGATTACTATGATATGGAACAAATAGAAGAATTTGTTCATTTTATGGGTGCTTATGAAATTGAATCTTTGTTTAAAGAGTGTGAAAATCGTGATGATGATGTTTACAGACCTGAAAATTTTGCTATACTTAAATATTCCTATGAGAATTATGAATTCCGTTCCGATATTGATGATTTTATTGATAGAGTTTCCGCTGTCCAAGTAGAGACGGATATTTTGCAGGAGTCTATGGAAGAAGAAATTAATGACATTGTGAGCTCATTGGATGAAAAAGATGAGGAGGAGAGCGAAGAACAAAAGGAGGAAGAGCGGATTGGTCACCCGTGCCCACCTTCTAATGAGAGTAACTCTTCAACTCATACATTGTTTAATTTCCCTTCGTGCTTACCTGTAACATCCCAAATTTTCAATTTGGAATGTTATACATTAGGTCATCATGCATATCATATTTTATTTTGGTTTTGGTTTTGATCCTAAAAATCCTAAGCAACTCAAGGACCCACGGAGAGAGTTGGGGATTTCTTTATTTACATATTTGAGTTTTCTCAAATTTTGTAAACAGGATCATTTGATTTTATTTATTTTATCATCAATTATTTCTATTACAAAAAATATGAGAGAGGGAATAAAATGACTTTCCCAAAATATAGAAATATTGAGGATTTAATAAAAAAATCAAATAAGTTTTATTTCGGAGTTTTTCGGTATTTTATTTGAATTTAGGAAAAATGCGCATTTTTCAAAGTTGTAGTTTGGGCCCAAATAAATGTTCACTTTATCGGGCTTGATTTTAGGAACCCGGCAAAATTTATTTCGTGATTTTTGGAGTCCGTTTACTATTCCTTTTTATTTTTCTTCCGAGCGGAATTATTTAAAAAAAACGGAACTGACTTTGGGCCGTACCCGAGCGGGACTCCGCCCGGGGGCGCCTTTATAAGCCGCCGCCCCGGGGCCCGAGAAGCCCAGCCACCGAAACCCTAACCCTAGCCGCCCCAGCCCCGCCGTCGCCGCCACCGGAGCGCGCGCCGCCCGAGGTTCACCGCCGCCGCCTCGATTTCCGTGCAGTTTTTTTGGGAAAAAAAAGGAAATATATATATATATATTCTTTTCTGTGTTCGTCATTTCTCTTTTTCGTCGAATTTTCCGCGGTTATTTTCTTATCGCGATTTCTGATCCGATTTTCGTTTTAGTATAACTTTTCGCTCGTTTATCGGAATCAGGCGATTCAAGCGCCTGGAGTTTCGTCTCGAAACCCTCTTTCCGAATAATCAACTTAAACAAGTTTTTGCTACTGTGAAATTTGACCTAGATCTAGATTACTAGAACAAAGTTGTTTCCTTTCACCGTTTGATTTCTTTTGCTTTGTTTGATTTGATTCTTTTTGCAAACCAGGGTTCTTAAGTTGAACTTTCTGGTTAGATCTTATATCTGAGTTTTACCTATGCATTAGATGAGTACTTATTGTATGCTTGTTTGTTTGTCTGCGATAGAATACCTGGAGTGCGCCGCCTGTTACTTCGAATCTCTAGGTTTCGCGGATCATCAGCAAGGCAAGTAACACTTTGATCATACCTTTTCTACAACCCAGTTTTATTGCATTAGATCAATCCTCACACATTGCATGATTAGGATCTAATTAAATTGTGAGATGGGAAGTAGATGAGGTAGTACCTATTACCTGTTTAATATGAAACCTTTGGGAGTTACTTCTTCGTTTGCTTATTATGCCATGCTATGCTAGTAGACATGGATTCGGTGAGTGATATCCATGACAGATGTGAGTTTGTTAATTTTAATGGTTTATCTAAGGTGGCAACTTAAACACACATCTGGGTGGATCGAGGCACCTGGTTTCTATCAGGACTTGCCGGTTTTTCTTTTGGACCGCCACCCAGGCTCAAAGGGATCATAAGATTATTCATACTAGAAACTTCCGTGTGCAGCCACAAACCATTATGGGCTCTGGCATAGTTGATTAAGTCGTGCAAACTCTTACAGGGTAGACTAGCAGATGTAGGGGAAAGTAGGTGTACCGGTCTATCCAACGTAAGGTGCTAGCGCTTCTGAAAGACTGTGTCTCGGTCATCCGTTTCTCAAACATCATGCAGTGCGAGAAATCCAACAGAGGCAATCGAGTCTTGTGGGGAAAAGTGTGCAAACCTCTGCAGAGTGTAATAAACTAATCATGGTTAGCCGTGTCCCCGGTTATGGACATCTTGAGTATCTAGTACGTGGATTATCATGTGAATCTCAACATGTTACTCTAAAGATAATTTTGATGGGTTTGTTTAATGATGATGCTTAATTGGGATTGAGAATGTTGTCAACCATTCTCAATGTTTAACAACCACCATGATAGTAATTAAAGTTATTCCTTTGAAGTAGGGAAAAATTGGCTTTACGCAAAAACTGTAACCATAGAGCTTTCCACCAGCCAGATATGCATATAGTATAGCTGTTGCATTTCATTACTCTCTATGTGTTACCTTGCCAGCATATTCCATGTGCTGACCCGTTTTCGGGCTGCAACGTTAATGTTGCAGACTTTTCAGATGACGATTAAGGAGTTTTTAGGTCGTGGTTCTATACTTAGTGATGCCGTTGGAGTTGATGGACTCACTTATCTTCCAAGCCTTCCGCTGTTATCGTTATTAGATGGCCTTAAGCCATATTTATTGTAATAAGTTCTCTTTCGAGACACTCGATGTAATAAGTGTGTGATTGCTACTCTACTATAAATCCTCCGAGTACTGTGTGGTGTCAGCATTACTGATCCAGGGATGACACCGGAGCACAGAGATCAGACTGTTTGAGGTCGGGTCGCTACAGAGATGGTATCAGAGCACACGCTGACTGTAGGACACGACCACTAAGCTAAAAGACCTAGATCACTACTCACTCTCTTCTTTTCTGACTTCTCATCTCTTCTACTCTTTAGGATGGTGGATGCGAGGAACAAGTTCACACAACCAGATGAAGATACACCCTTTGGACGCCACTTGAAGGAAGTCACTAGATACCTGAACATAGGAGTACCAAGCTTCACGGGAACCTACAATGCCACTTTACCTGAAGAAGAGTGCTGGATGATTCAAGTTCAAGTTCCAGGAAGGACGTTCATGCCAATCACTGAGCCCATAGAATTTTCTTTTGACGCACCAACTTGGAGTCTAGGAAAGAGTATGGCAGCTCACATTGCCATGGGACGCATTGGAGAAGTCTACCGCAAGGATCTCAAGGATACTATCTACCAGATTTGCGGACGCCGAGATGAACACTGGGAGATGATCAGCACCAGGAAGGATAGATCAATTGCAGCTTTTATACAGGAGTTAAACCAGCACATTCAACGACAGGAAAATCAGATGTGCGCCGACATGATAGATCTGAAGAAGGCTAAGACTAGAATCAAGGAACTGGAGGAAGAACTCAAGGCTACACGTGAAGATTATGAAGAAGAAATTGAAGTATTGGTGGAGAAGAATGACGACCTGATCAAGAAGATTGGAATATTTATGGGAGGCCCGACACCAGTAGATAAAGACGAAGAACCCAAGGAGATTAGCCCGGAAGACTACATCATCATCGACAACACCGACTCGGAAGCAGATAGTAGCGATGATAACTATGTTGATGAAGCTGGAGCCGATATCATGGAGTCTACAACCGTAGAATATTTCTAGTAGACCACCTCACCAGTAGTAGAAGTCCACCATGTAAATTTAGTAGTCCGAGCACTTTTTGCGATAGCTAGATCGATTATATGCCTTTGTTTGATTGAATGAGTGAATTGTGTGCTTTTGCCTCATGTGCATATAGGTAGTGTTTTCTCTTTAGACCCCCTCTATTCTTATATCTCATCTTTTCTAAAAACACTCAGATGCCTTCGAGACATGACCCCGGATTTGCCTTTCCGCCGGAGCTCACCCAGTTGATCCAGCAGCAGAACACCTTTGATGCAATTGCTAGTTCAGAATCAGAATCAGGGGAACAACAACAACAACCCACCACCACCACCACCACCTGTTGACCACTTAGCCCATTTTCTTAGGCTGAACCCGCCGGTGTTTTCCAGTAGCACCGAGCCGATAGTAGCAGATGATTGGCTCCGCAAGACCGCTAGGGAGTTGACTATAGCAGGATGCACAGATGCAGAGAAGGTGAAGTTTGCCGCACATCAGTTAGAAGGACCCGCAGCATCATGGTGGGAGAATTTCACAGCCACCTTCCCAGTCGACACTGTCACATGGGACCAGTTTCAGCAGGCTTTTCGTACTGCCCATGTTTCAGCAGGAGCAATGGCCATGAAGAAGCGTGAGTTTCGTAACTTGCGCCAAGGAGGACGGACAGTTGGCCAGTATGTGGAGGAGTTTAGTAAGCTAGCACGTTATGCCCCAGATGACGTTGCTACGGATGCAGCTAAGCAGGAGAAATTCCTAGAAGGACTGAATGATGAGTTGAGCATGCAGTTGATGGTAGCCACCTTCAACAACTACCAGGAGTTGATAGATCGTGCTCTTATGATTGAAGGGAAGCAGCAGAAAATTGAGAACCGCAAGAGGAAGTATGGACAAGGAAAGTATAATTCAGGAGCTCAGCAGAAGCCACGTTTTACCCCTAGACCGGGAGGACATTTTCAGCATACCCATGGAGTAGGTAGCTCGCACAACCACAATGGCACCAAGAGTGGTAATGGGAATGGAGGAAGCAATGGACAGAACCGCAACACCCCATCAACCCCAGCCAAGAAGGACCTGAGTCAAGTCACTTGTTTTAAGTGTCAGAAGACCGGACATTATGCCAATGAATGTCCTGAAGGCCAAAACGGCAATGGAAACTCTGGAAAGAAGCCGAACCCTTTCAACAGGGGACAGGTGAACCACGTTAATGTGGAGGAGGTTGAAGCTCAGCCCGATGCAGTAATAGGTAAGTTTTTGGTTAAGTCATTTACTACACTCATTCTTTTTGATACTGGTGCATCGCATTCATACATATCAAGGGGATTTGTGGAAAAGTATAGCCTACCCACTAGGGTTCTTAAAACACCTATGCTAGTAAGCTCACCAGGAGTAGAGTACATGGCCAGTCAAGGATGTTTTCAAGTGCCATTAAGTATAGGACGGCATGTTTTCCCAACAGATTTGATTATTCTGGAATCTCAAGGCCTAGATGTGATTCTTGGTATGGATTGGCTGTCGATGTATGGAGGAAACATCGATTGTGCTAGTAAGTCAATTTTGCTCACAATGCCAGAAGGAAGAAGGATCAAGTATGTATCCCGGCATATGCCAAAGAGGACCCAAGTAAATTGCCTAACAGGAGTTGTGCAAGAGGAAGTACCAGTGGTAAAGGATTTTCCTGACGTATTTCCAGAAGAGTTGCTAGGCATGCCACCGGATAGAGATATTGAGTTTTTGATTGAGCTATTGCCAGGCACTGGGCCAATATCGAAGAGACCATACAGGATGCCCGCTAAGGATTTGGTGGAGATTAAGAAGCAGATTAAGGAGTTACTGGATAAAGGTTACATTCGCCCAAGTTCTTCGCCTTGGGGGTCACCAGTACTACTAGTGGAGAAGAAGGATGGATCGTTAAGAATGGTTGTTGATTATCTAGGATTGAACGAAGTAACAATCAAAAACAAGTACCCGCTACCAATGATCAATGATCTGTTTGATCGATTGCAAGGGGCTAAAGTGTTTTCCAAGATCGATTTGCGATTAGGGTACCATCAGTTGAAGATTCGAGAACAGGATATTCCTAAGATAGCATTCACCACAAGATATGGATTGTATGAGTATACCGTTATGTCATTTGGACTGACTAACGCACCTGCCTATTTTATGAACATGATGAACAAAGTGTTTATGGAGTTTTTGGATAAGTTCGTCGTGGTTTTCATCGATGATATTCTGGTATTCTCAAAGAATGAAGAAGAGCATAAGGAGCATTTGCGTTTGGTACTTGGAAAGCTCAGAGAACATCAATTATATGCCAAGTTCAGCAAATGTGAGTTTTGGTTGAAGGAAGTAGGATTCCTCGGACATGTTATATCTGGAGAAGGTATAGCAGTAGATCCCGCTAAAGTTGATACCGTGACCAAGTGGGAAGCACCAACAATAGTTGGAGAGATCCGGAGTTTTCTTGGACTCGCAGGATACTACCGGAGGTTTATTGAGAACTTTTCAAAGATTGCAAAGCCTATGATGGAGTTGTTGAAGAAGGAGACTAAGTTCAAATGGACTGAGGAGTGTGAGGCTAGTTTCCAGGAGTTAAAGAAACGCTTGGTTACCTCACCGGTGTTGATTTTGCCAGATCAGACCAAGGATTATGAGGTGTGTTGTGACGCTTCACGTCGAGGACTTGGAGCAGTGCTTATGCAGGAAGGGAGAGTTGTTTCGTATGCTTCACGACAACTGAAGCCTCACGAATTGAATTATGCCATGCATGATTTGGAGTTAGCAGCCGTAGTGCATGCATTGAAGACGTGGAGACATTTCCTCATTGGAAATCATTGTGAGGTGTACACGGATCACAAGAGTTTGAAGTACATTTTCACGCAGAAGGAGTTGAACCTCAGACAAAGGAGATGGTTGGAGCTCATCAAGGATTATGATATGAGATTGCATTACCATCCCGGAAAGGCTAATGTAGTAGTTGACGCATTAAGCCGTAAGAGCCATGTCAATACGTTAATGACGGAAGAAATACCCAAGGAGTTAGCAGAAAACCTTCGTGAACTAAGTTTGGAGATAGTTCCGAGAGGCTATGTGGCAGCATTGGAGATTCAGTCAACATTGATGGATAAAATCAGAGAGGCTCAGAAATCTGACAAGGAGATTGCTTCTATAAAGGAGAAACTGAGCAAGGGAAAAGCTAAAGGATTTCGTGAGGATGAGCACGACACCCTATGGTTTGAAGACCGTGTTTATGTGCCCAATGACACGGAGATCAGAAAGTTGATTCTGCAAGAGGCACATGATTCACCGTATTCGATTCACCCAGGAAATACCAAGATGTATTTGGATTTGAAGGATATTTTGTGGTGGACCGGAATGAAGAAGGATATTGCGGAGCATGTAGCAATTTGTGACTTATGTCATAGAGTAAAGGCAGATCATCAGAAGCCAGCAGGATTGTTGCAACCATTGCCGATACCCGAATGGAAGTGGGATAAGATAGGCATGGATTTTATCATGGGATTACCAAGGACTCGTTCAGGCTATGACTCGATTTGGGTTGTAGTTGATCGATTGATGAAAGTAGCTCATTTCATCCCAGTAAAGACCACTTACACCAGTGCTAAGTTGGCAAAGATATAAATGACCAGGATCGTATGTTTGCATGGAGTTCCGAGGAGTATCGTATCAGATAGAGGAACCCAATTTACCTCGAAGTTCTGGAAGCAGTTGCATGAGACTTTGGGTACTAGGCTAGAATTTACTACAGCTTTTCATCCGCAGATAGATGGACAGACTGAGAGAGTCAATCAGATTTTGGAGGATATGCTGAGAGCTTGTGCGCTAGATTATGGATCTAGTTGGGACGATAATTTGCCATATGTAGAGTTCTCTTACAATAATAGCTATCAGACCAGTTTGAAGATGGCCCCTTTCGAAGCTTTGTATGGAAGGAGGTGCAGGACACCGTTGTCATGGGACGAAGTTGGAGACCGCCAGTTGTTTGGACCAGATCTGATTAAAGAGTCTGAACAGAAGGTGAAGTTGATTCGCGATAGGCTCAAGGTAGCCCAGTCCAAGCAGAAGAGCTACGCAGATTCTAAACGCAAGGAGACGGTTTACGAAGTCGGAGACAGAGCTTATCTTCGAGTATCCCCACTTCGAGGGATTAAGTGCTTTGGAGTTAAGGGGAAGTTAGCGCCACGATTTGTAGGGCCATATCGAGTTTTGGAGCATATGGGAGAAGTGGCCTACAAGTTGGAATTGCCAGAAGGATTGACAGGAGTTCATGATGTGTTCCACGTTTCTCAGTTGAAGAAGTGTCACCCGGAGATGGCTGACATACCTTTGAGAGACACCGTGCCATTGGAAGCAATTCAGTTGGATAACGATTTGACCTATGAGGAGAAACCGGTAAAGATTCTCGAGTTTGCCAGCCGAGTCACTCGCAGCAAGGTTATCAAGTTTTGCAAAGTTCAGTGGAGTCACCACACGGAAGATGAAGCCACCTGGGAGCGAGAGGACGATTTGCTCAAGGACCACCCTCACCTATTTTCTAGCCAACCCGGATCTCGAGGGCGAGATTCATCTTAAGGGGGGTAGGTTTGTAACATCCCAAATTTTCAATTTGGAATGTTATACATTAGGTCATCATGCATATCATATTTTATTTTGCTTTTGGTTTTGATCCTAAAAATCCTAAGCAACTCAAGGACCCACGGAGAGAGTTGGGGATTTCGTTATTTACATATTTGAGTTTTCTCAAATTGTGTAAACAGGATCATTTGATTTTATTTATTTTATCATCAGTTATTTCTATTACAAAAATATGAGAGAGGGAATAAAATGACTTTCCCAAAATATAGAAGTATTAAGGATTTAATAAAAAAACAAATAAGTTTTATTTCGGAGTTTTTCGGTATTTTATTTGAATTTAGGAAAAATGCACGTTTTTCAAAGTTGTAGTTTGGGCCCAAATAAATGTTCACTTTATCGGGCTTGATTTTAGGAACCCAGCAAAATTTATTTCATGATTTTTGGAGTCCGTTTAGAATTTCTTTTTATTTTTCTTCTGAGCGGAATTATTTAAAAAAAACGGAACCGACTTTGGGCCGTACCTGAGCGGGACTCCGCCCGGGGGCGCCTTTATAAGCCGCCGCCCCGGGGCCCGAGAAGCCCAGCCACCGAAACCCTAACCCTAGCCGCCCCAGCCCCGCCGTCGCCGCCACCGGAGCGCGCGCCGCCCGAGGTTCACCGCCGCCGCCTCGATTTCCGTGCAGTTTTTTTGGGAAAAAAAGGAAATATATATATATATATATTCTTTTCTGTGTTCGTCATTTCTCTTTTTCGTCGAATTTTCCGTGGTTATTTTCTTATCGCGATTTCTGATCCGATTTTCGTTTTAGTATAACTTTTCGCTCGTTTATCGGAATCAGGCGATTCAAGCGCGTGGAGTTTCGTCTCGAAACCCTCTTTCCGGATAATCAACTTAAACAAGTTTTTGCTACTGTAAAATTTGACCTAGATCCAGATTACTAGAACGAAGTTGTTTTCTTTCGCCGTTTGATTTCTTTTGCTTCGTTCGATTTGATTCATTTTGCAAACCAGGGTTCTTATGTTGAACTTTCTAGTTAGATCTTCTATCTGAGTTTTACCTGTGCATTAGATGAGTACTTATTGTATGCTTGTTTGTTTGTCTGCGATAGAATACCTGGAGTGCGCCGCCTGTTACTTCGAATCTCTAGGTTTCGCGGATCATCAGCAAGGCAAGTAACACTTTGATCATACCTTTTCTACAACCCAGTTTTATTGCATTAGATCAATCCTCACACATTGCATGATTAGGATCTAATTAAATTGTGGGATGGGAAGTAGATGAGGTAGTACCTATTACCTGTTTATATGAAACCTTTGGGAGTTACTTCTACGTTTGCTTATTATGCCATGCTGTGCTAGTAGACGTGGATTGGGTGAGTGATATCCATGACAGATGTGAGTTTGTTAATTTTAATGGTTTATCTAAGGTGGCAACTTAAATACACATCTGGGTGGATTGAGGCACCTGGTTTCTATCAGGACTTGCCGGTTTTTCTTTTGGACCGCCACCCAGGCTCAAAGGGATCATAAGATTATTCATACTAGAAACTTCCGTGTGCAGCCACAAGCCATTATGGGCTCTAGCATAGTTGATTAAGTCATGCGAACTCTTACAGGGTAGACTAGCAGATGTAGGGGAAAGTAGGTGTACCAGTCTATCCAACGTAAGGTGCTAGCGCTTCTGAAAGACTGTGTCTCGGTCATCCGTTTCTCAAACAACATGTAGTGCGAGAAATCCAACGGAGGCGATCGAGTCTTGTGGGGAAAAGTGCGCAAACCTCTGCAGAGTGTAATAAACTAATCATGGTTAGCCGTGTCCCCGGTTATGGACATCTTGAGTATCTAGTACCTGGATTATCATGTGAATCTCAACATGTTACTCTAAAGATAATTTTGATGGGTTTGTTTAATGATGATGCTTAATTGGGATTGAGAATGCTGTCAACCATTCTCAATGTTTAACAACCACCATGATAGTAATTAAAGTTATTCCTTTGAAGTAGGGAAAAATTGGCTTTACGCAAAAATAGTAACCATAGAGCTTTCCACCAGCTAAATATGCATATAGTATAGCTGTTGCATTTCATTACTCTCTATGTGTTACCTTGCCAGTATATTCCATGTGCTGACCCGTTTTCGGGCTGCAACGTTAATGTTGCAGACTTTTCAGACGATGATTAAGGATTTTTTAGGTCGTGGTTCTATACTCAGTGATGCCGTTGGAGTTGATGGACTCACTTATCTTCCAAGCCTTCCGCTGTTATCATTATTAGATGGCCTTAAGCCATATTTATTGTAATAAGTTCTCTTTCGAGACACTCAATGTAATAAGTGTGTGATTGCTACTCTGCTATAAATCCTCCGAGTACTGTGTGGTGTCAGCATTACTGATCCAGGGATGACACCGGAGCACAGAGATCAGACTGTTTGAGGTCTAGTCGCTACATTATCGAAGGTTGGTTGCTATGATGACTGTTATGATCCCGTTGATTCTCTTGATATATCCCTTTTTGATGATGCTTGCCATGCTTGTGGCCAAGATGCCAATATGAATTATGCTTATGGAGATGAACTTGCTATAGTTCCTTATGTTAAACATGATAGTCCTATTATCTTTTTGAATTCTCCCAACTACACTATATCGGAGAAGTTTACCCTTATTAAGGATTATATTGATGGGTTGTGTTTTATTATTACACATGATGATTTTGATAGATATAATAAGCATGTTCTTGCTGCTCCTACTTGCAATTATTATGAGAGAGGAACTACATCTCCGCCTCTTTATGTTGCCAACACGAAAAAATTGCAAGAAACTGTTTATAGTATGCATTGGCCTTTACTTTGTGTGCATGAATTGTTCTTTTATGACATGCCGATGCATAGGAAGAGAGTTAGACTTCATCATTACATGATATATGTTACTTTGTGCTCACTACTAAATTACAAATCATTGTTAATTAAAATTGGCTTTGATATACCTTGGGATCCGGGTGCATCCATTACTTGAGCACTATATGCCTAGCTTAATGGATTTAAAGAAAGCGCTGCCAGGGAGACAACCCAGAAGTTCTAGAGAGTCATTTATTTCTGTTGTGTGCTTTAATAAAGTTTTAAAAAAAAGAGGGGAACCGAAAACTTTTTCAAAAAGGAAAGTGAAAGTGAGAGAGACAAGCATTGTTGAAGTGGGGGAGCACCTTGAACTTTGTTCATGCTCACGGAAACTTTGTGAATCTTGATTACGGAAACTTTTCAACAAAAATAATTACCCCCTTGTACAATTCCATTGTATTATAAAAATAATGTGCCAAGGTTTGCCTTTAGGATGTTTTAGATTACTTGTTGGTTTGTATGGTGCAGGACATATTCTTTGGCTATAGTGCGCGATTTTACATTTTTTACTGGAACGTCAACCAGTTCTAAAACTTTTTGCAATGTCTTTCTATAATTTTTTTATTTTTCGTAATTTTGGTAGAACTTTTGGAGTACCATAGGTATGGTGAATGCTCATATTATTACAGACTGTTCTGTTTTAGATAGATTCTGTTTTTGATGCATAGTTTGCTTGTTTTGATGAAACTATCGATTTATATCAGTGGATTAAGCCATGGAAAAGTTATATTACAGTAGCTACAATGCCAAAACAAAATATGAATTGGTTTGCAACAGTACTTAGAGTAGCAATTTGCTTTATTATACTAACGGATCTTACCGAGTTTTCTGTTGAGTTTTGTGTGGATGAAGTGTTCAAAGATCGAGGATGTCTCGATGTGAGGAGAAGAAGGAGAGACAAGAGCTCAAGCTTGGGGATGCCCAAGGAACCCCAAGTAAATATTCAAGTATACTCAAGTGTCTAAGCTCTGGGATGCCCCGGAAGGCATCCCATCTTTCTTCAACAAGTATCGGTATGTTTTCGGATTCGTTTTGTTCATGTGATATGTGCAAATCTTGGAGCATCTTTTGCATTTAGTTTTCATTTTTCTTTTATGCACCATGCTGGTATGAGATAGTCCTTGGTTTATTATAGAATTCTCTTTGCACTTCACTTAAATCTTTTGAGTATGGTTTTATAGAATGCTTCATGTGCTTTGCTTATATCATTTGAAGTTTGGTTGCCTGTTTCTCTTCACATAGAAAACCGCCATTTGTAGGATGCTCTTCTGCTTCACTTATATTTGTTAGAGAGTGGGCATATATTTTGTAGAAAGAATTAAACTCTCTTGCTTCACTTATATCTATTTAGAGAGTTGACAGGAATTGGTTATTCACATGGTTAGTCATAAAATCCTACATAAAACTTGTAGATCACTGAATATGATATGTTTGATTCCTTGCAATAGTTTTGCGATATAAAGATGGTGATATTAGAGTCATGCTAGTGGGTAGTTGTGGATTGTAGAAATACTTATGTTGAATCCCGTAGCATGCACGTATAGTGAACCGTTATGTGATGAAGTCGGAGCATGAGGTATTTATTGATTGTCTTCCTTATGAGTGACGGTCGGGGACGAGCGATGGTCTTTTCCTACCAATCTATCCCCCTAGGAGCATGTGCGTAGTACTTTGTTTCGATGACTAATAGACTTTTGCAATAAGTATGTGAGTTCTTTATGACAAATGTTGAGTCCATGGATTATACGCACTTTCACCCTTCCATCATTGCTAGCCTCTTCGGTACCGTGCATTGCCCTTTCTCACCTCAAGAGTTGGTGCAAACTTCGCAGGTGCATCCAAACCCCGTGATACAATACACTCTATCACACATAAGCCTCCTTATATCTTCCTCAAAACAGCCATCATACCTACCTATCATGGCATTTCCATAGCCATTCCGAGATATATTGCCATGCAACTTCCATCATCATCATATACATGACTTGAGCATTAATTGTTATATTGCTTTGCATGATCGTAAGATAGCTAGCATGATGTTTTCATGGCTTGTCCGTTTTTTGATGTCATTGCTATGATAGATCATTGCACATCCTGGTACACCGTCGGAGGCATTCATATAGAGTCATATTTTGTTCTAGTATCGAGTTGTAATATTGAGTTGTAAGTAAATAAAAGTGTAATGATCATCATTATTAGAACATTGTCCCAGGTGAGGTTATCAAAATAAAAGAGGCCAAGGAAGCCCAAATAAAAAGAGAGGCCAAAGAAGCCCACCAAAAAAAGAAAAAAAATAAAAAAATGAGAGAAAAAGAGAAGGGACAATGTTACTATCCTTTTACCACACTTGTGCTTCAAAGTAGCACCATGTTCTTCATATAGAGAGTCCCATTGAGTTATCACTTTCATATACTAGTGGGAATTTTCATTATAGAACTTGGCTTGTATATTCCGATGATGGGCTTCCTCAAATGCACGAGGTCTTCATGAGCAAGCAAGTTGGATGCACACCCACTTAGTTCCAGTTTGAGCTTTCATACACTTATAGCTCTTAGTGCATCCATTGCATGGCAATCCCTACTCCTCGCATTGACATCAATTGATGGGCATCTCCATAGCCCGTTGATTAGCCGCGTTGATGTGAGACTTTCTCCCTGTTTGTCTTCTCCACACAACCTCCACCATCATATTCTATTCCACCCATAGTGCTATATCCATGGCTCACGCTCATGTATTGCCTGAAAGTTGAAAAGGTTTGAGAACGTCAAAAGTATGAAACAATTGCTTGGCTTGTCATCGGGGTTGTGCATGATTTTTATATTTTGTGTGGTGAAGATGGAGCATAGCCATGAAGGAAATATGCCCTAGAGGCAATAATAAAGTTATTATTTATTTCCTTATATCATGATAAATGTTTATTATTCATGCTAGAATTGTATTAACCGGAAACATAATACATGTGTGAATACATAGACAAACAGAGTGTCACTAGTATGCCTCTACTTGACTAGCTCGTTAATCAAAGATGGTTATGTTTCCTAGCCATGAACAAAGAGTTGTTATTTGATTAACGAGGTCACATCATTAGTTGAATGATCTGATTGACATGACCCATTTCATTAGCTTAGCACCCGATCGTTTAGTATGTTGCTATTGCTTTCTTCATGACTTATACATGTTCCTATGACTATGAGATTATGCAACTCCTGTTTGCCGGAGGAACACTTTGGGTGCTACCAAACGTCACAACATAACTGGGTGATTATAAAGGAGTACTACAGGTGTCTCCAATGGTAGATGTTGGGTTGGCGTATTTCGAGATTAGAATTTGTCACTCCGATTGTCGGAGAGGTATCTCTGGGCCCTCTCAGTAATACACATCACATAAGCCTTGCAAGCATTATAACTAAGATGTTAGTTGTGAGATGATGTATTACGGAACGAGTAAAGAGACTTGCCAGTAACGAGATTGAACTAGGTATTGGATACCAACGATCGAATCTCGGGCAAGTAACATACCGATGACAAAGGGAACAGCGTATGTTGTTATGCGGTCTGACCGATAAAGATCTTCGTAGAATATGTAGGAGCCAATATGGGCATCCAGGTCCCGCTATTGGTTATTGACCGGAGACGTGTCTCGGTCATGTCTACATTGTTCTCGAACCGTAGGGTCCGCACGCTTAACGTTACGATGACAGTTATTATGAGTTTATGCATTTTGATGTACCGAAGGTTGTTCGGAGTCTCGGATGTGATCACGGACATGACGAGGAGTCTCGAAATGGTCGAGACATAAAGATTGATATATTGGAAGCCTATGTTTGGACATCGGAAGTGTTCCGGGTGAAATCGGGAATTTTACCGGAGTACCGGGAGGTTACCGGAACCCCCCGGGAACCAAATGGGCCTTATTGGGCCTTAGTGGAAAGGTGAAAGGGGCAGCCCAAGGTGGGCTGCGCGCCACCCCCCTCCCCTAGTCCTATTAGGACTAGGAGAGGTGGCCGGCCACCTCTCTCCCTCTCTTTCCACTTGGGAGTCCTATTAGGAATAGGATTGGGGGGGGGGGAGTCCTACTCCCGGTAGGAGTAGGACTCCTCCTGCGCCTCCCTAGCTTGGCCGGCCAGCTCTCCCCCTCTCAACCTTTATATACGGGGGCAGGGGGCACCTCTAGACACACAAGTTGATCCTTGAGATCGTTCCTTAGCCGTGTGCGGTGCCCCCTGCCACCAAATTCCACCTCGATCATACCGTTGTAGTGCTTAGGCGAAGCCCTACGTCGGTAGAACATCAAGATCGTCACCACGCCGTCGTGCTGACGGAACTCCTCCCCGAAGCTTTGCTGGATCGGAGCCCGGGGATCGTCATCGAGCTGAACGTGTGCTAAGAACTCGAAGGTGCCGGAGTAACGGTGCTTGGATCGGTTGGATCGGGAAGAAGACGTACGACTACTTCCTCTACGTTGTGTCAACGCTTCCGTTGCGATCTACAAGGGTACGTAGATCAGACTCTCCCCCTCGTTGCTATGCATCACCATGATCTTGCGTGTGCGTAGGAAAATTTTTGAAATTACTACGTTCCCCAACAAGCCAGACTATATGATTTTGTAGGGATAACTTTCTTTGGCCATGTTATTTTGAAAAGACATGATTGCTTTATTAGTATGCTTGAAGTATTATTATCTTAATGTCAAATGATAGACTATTGCTTTGAATCACTCGTGTCTTAATATTCATGCCATGATTAGATTACATGATCAAGATTATGCTAGGTAGCATTCCACATCAAAAATTATCTTTTTTATCATTTACCTACTCAAGGGCGAGTAGGAATTAAGCTTGGGCATGCTGATACGTCTCCATCGTATCTATAATTTTTGATTGTTCCATGCCAATATTCTATAACTTTCATATACTTTTGGCAACTTTTTATACTATTTTTGGGACTAACATATTGACCCAGTGCCCAGTGCTAGTTCCTATTTGTTGCATGTTTTTTGTTTTGCATAAAATCCATATCAAACAGAGTCCAAACGGAATAAAAACGAACGGAGAATATTTTTGGAATATTTGTGAAATATGGGAAGAATAATCAACGCGAGAAGGTGCACGAGGGGGCCACGAGGCAGGGGGCGCCCGCCCCCCTGGGCGCACCCCTGGCCCTCATGGGGCCCCCGTAAGGCGGTTGCTGCTCTTCTTTGGATGCAAGAATGCTAATTTTCAAAGAAACGTCTGGGTGAGGGTTTCAATCCAATCGGAGTTACAGATCTCCGGATATATAAGAAACGGTGAAAGGGCAGAATCCCAGAGCGCAGAAACAAAGAGAGACAGATCCAATCTCGGAGGGGCTCTCGCCCCTCCCATGCCATGGAGGCCAAGGACCAGACGGGAAACCCTTCTCCCACCTAGGGAGAAGGTCAAGGAAGAATAAGAAGAAGGGGGGTGATACGTCTCCGTCGTATCTACTTTTCCAAACACTTTTGCTCTTGTTTTGGACTCTAACTTGCATGATTTGAATGGAACTAACCCGGACTGACGTTGTTTTCAGCATAATTGCCATGGTGTTATTTTTGTGCAGAAATAAAAGTTCTCGAAATGACCTGAAAATCAACGGGGATTATTTTTGGAAAATATAAACAATACTGGAAGAAAGATCCACGTCATGGGGCCCACACCCTGTCCACGAGGGTGGGGGCGCACCCTACCCCCTTGGGCGCGCCCCCTGCCTCGTGGGCCCCCTGATGCTCCACTGGCCTCAACTTTGACTCCATATATTCACTTTCGGGGAGAAAAAAATCAGAGAGAAGGATTCATCGCGTTTTACGATACGAAGCCGCCGCCAAGCCCTAAACTCTCTCGGGAGGGCTGATCTGGAGTCCGTTCGGGGCTCCGGAGAGGGGAATCCATCGCCATCGTCATCATCAACCTTTCTCCATCACCAATTTCATGATGCTCACCGCCATGCGTGAGTAATTCCATCGTAGGCTTGCTGTACGGTGATGGGTTGGATGAGATTTATCATGTAATCGAGTTAGTTTTGTTAGCGTTTGATCCCTAGTACCCACTATGTTCTGAGGTTGATGTTGCTATGACTTTGCTATGCTTAATGCTTGTCACTAGGGTCCGAGTGCCATGATTTCAGATCTGAACCTATTATGTTTTCATCAATATATGAGAGTTCTTGATCCTATCTTGCAAGTCTATAGGCACCTATTATGTGTTATGATCCGTTAACCCCGAAGTGACAATAATCGGGATACTTACCGGTGATGACCGTAGTTTGAGGAGTTCATATATTCACTATGTGTTAATGCTTTCGTCCGGTACTCTATTAAAGGGAGGCCTTAATATCCCTTAGTTTCGAATAGGACCCTGTTGCCATGGGAGGGTAGGACAAAAGATGACATGCAAGTTATTTTCCATAAGCACGTATGCCTATATTCGGAATACATGCCTACATTACATTGATGAACTGGAGCTAGTTCTGTGTCACCCTAGGTTATGACTGTTACATGATCGATCGCATCCGGCATAATTCTCCATCACCGATCCAATGCCTACGAGCTTGTCCATATATTGTTCTTCGCTTATTTACTTTTCCGCTGCAACTGTTACAATCACTACAAAACCCAAAAATATTACTTTTGCTACTGTTACCTTTTGCCACCGTTACCACTACTATCATATTACTTTGCTACTAAATACCTTGCTGCAGATATTAAGTTTCCAGGTGTGGTTGAATTGACAACTCAGCCGCTAATACTTGAGAATATTCTTTGGCTCCCCTTGTGTCGAATCAATAAATTTGGGTTGAATACTCTACCCTCGAAAACTGTTGTGATCCCCTATACTTGTGGGTTATCAGGGGTCTCTCTCCCCCTCGCTTCCGGTGGCGCCGGAACGCCGCCGGGGGCCATCATCATCACCACAATCTACACCAACACCTCCGCCATCTTCACCAACATCTCTATCACCTTCCCCCTCTATCTACAGTGGTCCACTCTCCCGCAACCCGTTGTACCCTCTACTTGATCATGGTGCTTTATGCTTCATATTATTATCCAATGATGTGTTGCCATCCTATGATGTCTGAGTAGATTTTCGTTGTCCTATCGGTGATTGGTGAATTACTATGATTGATTTAGTTTGCTTGTGGTTATGTTGCTGTCCTTTGGTGTCCATCATATGAGAGCGCGCGTGGATCACACCATAGAGTTAGTTGTATGTTGATAGGATTATGTATTGGAGGGCAAGAGTGACAGAAGCTTCAACCTAGCAGAGAAATTGATGCATACGGGATTGAAGGGTGACCAATATATCTTAATGCTATGGTTGGGTTTTACCTTAATGAATGTTAGTAGTTGCGGATGCTTGCTAATAGTTCCAATCATAAGTGCATAGAATTCCAAGTCAGGGATTGCATGCTAGTAGTGGCCTCTCCCACATAAAACTTGCTATCGGTCTAGTAAAGTAGTCAATTGCTTAGGGATAATTCCGCAACTCCTACCACCACTTTTCCACACTCGCTATACTAACTTTATTGCTTCTTTACCTAAACAGCTCGTACTTTTTATTTACATGCACTTTATATTCTTGCAAACCTATCCAAAAACACCTACAAAGTACTTCTAGTTTCATACTTGTTCTAGGTAAAGCAAACATTAAGCGTGCATAGAGTTGTATTGGTGGTCGATAGAGCTTGAGGGAATATTTGTTCTACCTTTAGCTCCTCATTGGGTTCGACACTCTTACTTATCGAAAGAGGCTACAATTGACCCCCTATACTTGTGGGTTATCAGTAATGCACCTGCTACCTTTTAAAGATGCATGACTGCTATATTATCTGACTTTTGTGACAAGATTATTGAGGTATTCATGGATGATTTTTCTGTATATGGAACTTCTTTTGATGATTGCTTAAGCAACCTTGATCGAGTTTTGTAGAGATGTGAAGAAACTAATCTTGTCTTGAATTGGGAGAAGTGCCACTTTATGGTTAATGAAGGCATTGTCCTGGGGCATAAAATTTCTGAAAGAGGTATTGAAGTTGATAAAGCTAAAGTTGATGCTATTGAAAATATGCCGTGTCCTAAGGACATTAAAGGTATTAGAAGTTTCCTTGGCCATGCTGGTTTTTATAGGAGGTTATTAAAGACTTCTCGGAAATTTCTAGGCGTCTGACCAATCTCTTACAAAAAGATGTTCCTTTTGTCTTTGATGATGATTGTGTAGAAGCATTTGAAATACTTAAGAAAGTTTTGATCTCTGCACCCATTGTTCAGCCTCCTGATTGGAATTTACCCTTTGAAATTATGTGTGATGCTAGTGATTATGTTGTAGGTGCTATCCTAGGACAAAGAGTTGATAAGAAATTAAATGTCATCCAATATGCTAGTAAAACTCTAGACAATGCCTAGAGAAATTATGCTACTACTGAAAAGGAATTTTTAGCTGTTGTATTTGCTTGTGATAAGTTCAGACCTTATATTGTTGATTCTAAAGTAACTGTTCACATTGATCATGCTGCTATTAAATATCTTATGGAAAAGAAAGATGTTAAACCTAGACTTATTAGATGGGTTCTCTTGCTACAAGAATTTAATTTTCATATTATTGATAGAAAGGGAGCTGAGAACCCCGTTGCAGACAACTTGTCTAGGTTAGAGAATGTTCTTGATGACCCACTACCTATTGATGATAGCTTTCCTGATGAACAATTAGCTGTCATAAATGCTTCTCGTACTGCTCCATGGTATGCTGATTATGCTAATTACATTGTTGCTAAATTTATACCACCTAGTTTCACATGCCAGCAAAAGAAAAAGTTTTTCTATGATTTAAGATATTACTTCTGGGATGACCCACACCTTTATAAAGAAGGAGTAGATGGGGTTATTAGACATTGTGTACTTGAGCATGAACAGGAACAGATCCTACGGAAGTGTCACTCCGAGGCTTATGGAGGACACCATGCTGGAGATAGAACTGCACATAAGGTATTGCAATCCGGTTTTTATTGGCCTACTCTCTTCAAGGATGCCCGTAAGTTTGTCTTGTCTTGTGATGAACGTCAAAGAATTGGTAATATTAGTAGACGTCAAGAAATGCCTATGAATTATTCACTTGTTATTGAACCATTTGATGTTTGGGGCTTTGATTATATGGGACCGTTTCCTTCCTCTAATGGGTATACCCATATTTTAGTTGATGTTGATTACGTTACTAAGTGGGTAGAAGCTATTCCAACTAGTAGTGCTGATCATAACACCTCTATTAAGATGCTTAAAGAAGTTATTTTTCTGAGGTTTGGAGTCTCTAGATACTTAATGACTGACGGTGGTTCACATTTTATTCATGATTCTTTTCGTAAAATGCTTGGTAAGTATGATGTTAATCATAGAATTGCATCTCCATATCATCCACAGTCTAGTGGTCAAGTAGAACTGAGTAATAGAGAGCTTAAATTAATTTTGCAAAAGACTGTTAATAGATCTAGAAAGAATTGGTCCAAGAAACTTGATGATGCATTATGGGACTATAGAACTGCATATAAAAATCCTATGGGTATGTCTCCATATAAAATGGTTTATAGAAAAGCATGCCACTTACCTCTCGAACTAGAACATAAGGCATATTGGGCCATAAAAGAGCTCAACTATGACTTCAAACTTGCCGGTGAGAAGAGACTATTTGACATTAGCTCACTTGATGAATGGAGAACCCAGGCCTATGAGAATGCCAAGCTATTTAAAGAAAAGGTTAAAAGATGGCATGACAAAAGGATATAAAAACGTGAGTTTAATGTAGGTGATTATGTATTGTTATACAACTCTCGTTTAAGATTTTTTGCAGGAAAACTCCTCTCTAAATGGGAAGGTCCTTATGTTATTGAGGAGGTCTATCATTCTGGTGCCATAAAAATCAACAACTTCGAAGGCACAAATACGAGGGTGGTGAACGGTCAAAGAATCAAACATTATATCTCAGGTAATCCTATAAATGTCGAAACTAATGTTATTGAAACTGTAACCCTGGAGGAGTATATAAGGGACACCTTCCAGAATGTTTCAGCTTCTGAAAAGGAAAAGGTATGTGGTACGGTGAGTAAACCGACTCCAAAAAAGTTCTAATAGCAAATTTTCTCCGTTTTAGAATATTTAAGAAAATAGGAAAATAAGAAGCAGTCCGGAAAGGACACGAAGCATCCACAAGGGTGGAGGGTGCACCCTACCCCCCTGGGCGCGCCCCCTGCCTCGTGGGCACCTCGTGTGCCCTCCGGACTTCGTTTTCTTGCACGATACTTCTTTTGGTCGGTAAAAATTCATTATATAATCTCCCAAAGGTTTTGACCACCGTACCACGCAAATATCTCATGTCTTTGTTTTGAGCTGTTTTTCTGACAGATCTAGATCACCATGACGTCTTCAAGCGCCCCCAAGGACAAGTTTTTTGAGAGGGTCATCAACCCCTACCTCGCGGAGGTGCTGGAACACCCTCAAACCATTGAGTTGCGTGAGGGGGTACTGCACATCTGTGATGTTGAGGAACCAAGGAGGGCCGGAAGCGTGGAGACAAGACTCGAAGCAATGGAGCAACAAGTTTTCAAGTGCCAGGGGATGGTGGAATGATAACCCACAAGTATAGGGGATCGCAACAGCTTTCGAGGGTAGAGTATTCAACCCAAATTTATTGATTTGACACAAGGGGAGCCAAAGAATATTCTCAAGTATTAGCCGCTGAGTTGTCGATTCAACCACACCTGGAAACTTAGTATCTACAGCAAAGTGTTTAGTAGCAAAGTAATATGATACTCCACTCCTTTAAATATGGGGGAGGGGGCACCCCATAGACACACATGTTGATCATTGATCTCTTAGCCGTGTGTGATGCCCCCCTCCCATAATCCACCTCAGTCATATCGTAGTGGTGCTTAGGCGAAGCCCTGTTCTGGTAGCATCATCATCACTGTCATCACGCCGTCGTGCTGACGAAGCTCTCCCTCGACACTCTGCTAGATCGTGAGTTTGTGGGACGTCACCGAGCCGAACGTGTGCAGATCGCGGAGGTGTCGTACCTTCGGTGCTAAGATCGGTCGATCGTGAAGACGTACGACTACATCAACCGCGTTGTCATAACGCTTCCGCTTACGGTCTATGAGGGTACGTGGACAACACTCTTCCCTCTCGTTGCTATGCATCACCATGATCTTGCATGTGCATGGGATTTTTTTTTTGAAATTACTACGTTCCCCAACAATCAAATTATCAAAGTAACGAACGCGAATCATATGAGCGTGATGAAAACTAGCTTGACGATAATTCCCATGTGTCCCCGGGAGCGCTTTCCTTTATATAAGAGTTTGTCCAGGCTTGTCCTTTGCTACAAAAATGATTGGGCCATCTTGTTGCACCTTGTTTACTTTTATTACTTGTTACTCGTTACAAATTACCTTATCACAAAACTATATGTTACCATTAATTTTAGTGCTTGAAGAGAATACCTTACTGAAAACTGCTTATCATTTCCTTCTGCTCCTCATTGGGTTCGACACTCTTCCTTATCGAAAGGACTACGATAGATCCCCTATACTTGTGGGTAATCAATGATCATTTAGTTTGTTGCTATTGCTTTCTCCATAACTTAGGCAAACCGTCAGGTCCTTAGTAGCCTTGACAAAGAAGAAGAGCCGGTGAAAAAAAAGCTAGAATTTCCAATAGTGAGACCAGCTTGACAAGCTAACTTTCCTTTTGATATGAGGTGCGAAGAGAAACATCTCTTTTTTATGACTTCCACTTCTCGATCCTGGCCCGGAAAAGTGACCGACCCCTTGATGAATGAAAGAAAGGGTTTATGAGCCCTAGCCCTATAAGCATACATGTTCATATGACTATGAGATCATGCATCTCCCGAATACCGGAGGAACACTTGCTGTGCTATCAAACTTCACAACGTAACTGGGTGACTATAAAGATGCTCTGCAGGTGTCTCCGATGGTGTTTGTTGAGTTGGCATAGATCGAGATTAGGATTTGTTACTCCGAGTATAGGAGAGGTATCTCTGGGCCCTCTCGGTAATGCACATCACTATAATCCTTGCAAGCAATGTGACTAATGAGTTAGTTACGGGATGATGCATTACGGAACAAGTAAAGAGACTTGCCGGTAACGAGATTGAACTAGGTATTGAGATACCAACGATCGAATCTCGGGCAAAAACATATCGATGACAAAAGGAACAATGTATATTGTTATGTGGTTTGACCGATAAAGATCTTCGTAGAATATGTGGGAGCCAATATGAACATCCAGGTTCCGCTATTGGTTATTTACCGGAGACGTGTCTCGGTCATGTCTACATAGTTCTCGAACCCGTAGGGTCCGCACGCTTAACGTTCGGTGACGATCGATATTATGAGTTAATGTGTTTTGATGTATCGAAGATAGTTCGGAGTCCCGGATATGATCATGGACATGACGAGGAGTCTCGAAATGGTCGAGACATAAAGATTGATATATTGGATGACTATATTCGGACACCGGATGAGTTCCGGGGGGTCACCGGATTATTATCGGAGTGTCGGGGGGTTATTGGAACCCCCGGGGGAACTAATGGGCCACATGGGCCTTAGTGGAGAGAGAGAGAGAGAGAGGGTCGGCCAAGGCAGGGCCGCGTGCCCCCTCCCCTCTAGTCCGAATTGGACTAGGGAAGGGGGCGGTGCTCCCCTTTCCTTCTCTCCTCTCCCTCTCCTTCCTTTCCCCTTCCTCCTCCTAGTAGGACTAGGAAAGGGGAGTCCTACTCCTAGTAGGAGGAGGACTCCTCCTCTCCTGGTGCGCCCCAAGGGCCGACCGGCCTCCCCCATTGCTCCTTTATATACGGGGGCAGAAGGGCACCCTAGAACACACAAGTTGATCATTGATCCCTTAGCCATGTGCGGTGCCCCCCCCCACCATAATCCACCTCGGTCATATCATCGTAGTGCTTAGGCGAAGCCCTGCGATGGTAGCATCATCATCACCGTCATCATGCCATCGTGCCGACGAAGCTCTCCCTCGACACTCAGCTGGATCAAGAGTTCATGGGACGTCACCGAGCTGAACGTGTGCAGATCGCGGAGGTGTCGTACTTTCGGTACTAGGATCGGTCGGATCATGAAGACGTACGACTACATCAACTGTGTTGTCATAACGCTTCCGCTTACGGTCTACGAGGGTACGTGGACAACACTCTTCCCCTCTCATTGCTATGCATCACCATGATAGATCTTGCGTGTGCGTGGGATTTTTTTTGAAATTACTGCATTCCCCAACACGAACTTCAAGAATCCATGGGACATGAAGCCTTTCTGAAAACCCTCATGACTTTGTGGACGATCTGGTGGGCACGATGTAAGGCGATTCATGAAGAAATTTCTGAGTCGCCACTATCAACATTTTCTGTCATTCGGCGTTTTATGAATGATCTTGGACAACTTCCTACAAAGCTAATGGTCTAACTGTAACGTCGATTGGTTGGAACAAGATGTTGTGCTCCGACACTAAGTTAAAATACATATTGATGCAGCTATGAGTTGACATGGAGATAGAGGTGCTATTCCAACTATCTGTAGAGACGACACTAGTGAGTACCTTGAAGCCTCAAAATATTCCAGACATGACTGAATCTGAAATTCTTGAACCAATGGAGTGCAAATGAAGGGTTGTCTTCTACGAGTATTGCATGTGCCCGTCTAGTTATATTAGCGGATTGTGCTGCAACAGTTAATCATGTTAAAGGACATGATACATCTTCATCGTGTCTACTTTTTCAAACACTTTTGCTCTTGTTTTGGACTCCAATGCATGATTTGTATGGAACTAATCCAGACTGATGTTGTTTTTAGTAGAACTACCTTGGTATTGTCTTTTGTGCAGGAATAAAAGTTCTTGAAATCGAACAAAACTTCACGAAGATTTTTTATTGAATATATATGCTGGTGCAAATATCTATCAAGGGGGCCCACCAGCTGCCCATAAGGCAGGGGCGTTCCTAGCAGCCTTGTGGGGCCCATGGGTGGCGGTCTAACCTAATTTCAACTACATACGTACCGTCTTTTTGAGAGAGAGAAATCAAAGAGAAAGTTTCATCATGTTTTACGATACAGAGCCACCGTCACCTCATGTTCTTCATCGGAAGGGCTGATTTGGAGTTCGTTCGGGGCTCCGAAGAGGGGGGGGGTCCGTCACCATCATCATCATCAACCCTTCTCCATCAACAATTTCATGATGCTCACCACCGGGAGTGAGTAATTTCTTCGTAGGCTTGCTGGACAGTAATGCAGATGGATAAAATCCCTTATCTAATCGAGTCAATTTGTTAGCGCATGATCCCTAGTATCCATTATGTTCTAAGATTAATGTTGCTACAGTTTTGCTATGCTTAATGCTTGTCACTAGGGTCCAAGTGCCATAATTTCAGATCTAAATCCATTATGTTTTCATGAATATATTTCAGTTCTTGATCCTATCTGCAAGTTATATGCACCTGTTATTGTTCCAAACCCTAGACCCCAAGATGACAATAATTGAGATACTCTCCGAGAATGACTGTAATTAGAGGAGTTCATGTATTCACTATGTGTTAATGCTTTGTTCCAATTCTCTATTAAAAGGAGCGTTTTAATTACCCTTAATTTCCATTAGGACCCCGCTGCCACAGGAGGGTAGGACAAAAGATGTCATGCAAGTTTATGCTGCAAGCACGTATGACTATATATGGAATGCATGCCTACATATGATTGATGAATTGGAGCTATTGTGTAGCTCTCTAGGTTGTGACTGTCACATATTGAATTTCATCCAAATATCCATCGTTGATCCAATGCCTATGCTTTGCTAATATTGTATTTTGTTAAGTTACTACTATTGTTGCTGCTGTTAAACTTGCTACAAAACTGCTATTGTTACTATTAGTCTATTACTATTGCTACTGTTTTTATCACTACTATCAAATTACTATGCTACTAATAAATTGTTGTAAGGAATTTTCTTCTCAGTTGTGGTTGAATTGATAACTCAACTGTTAAGGCTTATAAATATTGTTAGGCTTCCCTTGTATCAAATCAATAAATTTGGATGAAATATTATCCTTGAAGACTGTTGCGATCCCCTATACTTGTGGGTCATCAAGACTATTTTCTGGCATTGTTGCCGGGGAGTATAGCGCTATTTACTAATTTCACTTGGGAGTTAAATATCCGCTGCAATTTATATTCACTATGCATAATCAAAAAGACTCTAAGACCAAGATCATGCCCACTAAGACGAGGGGGGTAAGGAACTGCCAGCTCGATCTACGCTTGACTTACCTTCTGTTTTAAGTCAGCTTGCGACACCACCACGTGCTATTCAATCTGATATGTCGCAAGTAATTGATAATACTCCTGCTATTGATGATATTCATGATGATGCTTTTACTTTGCTTGATAAATTTATGCCACTTGTTGAATTACTTGATGCTCATATTGTTAAAGCTAAAGAATCTGAAATAGAAGAAAATCCTGAATCACGTGCTACACCTAGTACTCTAACTAGAACTAAGATGCTTGATATTCCTGATGGTTACACTCTTCTTGAGGAGTTTACTAGAGAACTTATGGCTTATGATACTCGTAATGACATAGAAGGTTTTATGGCTATAGTTAAAATAGTTCATGAACACAATGACAAAATATGATTCTAAGTTTGCAATTTCTCCTATTTTTGTTACTGATAAGGGTTATAAATTCTCTGTTGATCCTGAACTTATTGTGCTGATAGAATCCGATCATTTTCATGGTTATGAACCTGAAACAATTGTTGTACATCTTACTAAATTGAATAATATTGCTACCCCGTTTGCTCAAGAGGAAAATATTCGCTATCATTACATTCTTAAATTGTTTTTTTTTCTCATTAAAGGGTGATGTTAAGATATGGTTCAATAATATTGCTCGTGGTTGTGTGCGCAATCCCTAGAATATGACCTATTACTTTACTGGAAAAAAATCATGCTAATAAGAAACAAGTTGCCTTACATGAAATATACAACTTTGCACAACTTGAGGAAGAATGTCTCCCTCAGGCTTGAGGGAGGCTTCTCCAATTATTAAATGCTTCTTCTGATAATCCTCTTAACAAAAATGAAATACTTGATATTTTTTATAATTGACTCACCGATGCATCTAGGGACTACCTTAATAATTGTGTTGGTTGTGTTTTTGGGAAAAGAACAGTTGAGCAAGCTTAGAATTTATTGAATAACATATAGAGAAATGTCGTTGATTGGACACTTCGAACCACCGCTTAAGCCAACTTTGAAGAAGATAGATATTCTATTTCTCAGTCCAAAAGATATGCAAGAAGCCAAGAAATTTATGAAAGAGAAAGGTATTAAATCAGAAGATGTTAAGAATCTACCACCTATTGAAGAAACAGATGGACTTAAATTCCGACATAGGTAGTAGAGGTAAACTCTCTTTACGCACAGATGTTGACAACGAGCATCCAGGTTATCGATACATCAAACCAAATCACATGTATTTCCAAGCTTTCTGACCAAGAATGAATCTCTAAGTTAGCACGATGGGATAAATTAGGCCACCTCCATTTCTGCACATTCAGAAGAATCCAAGTGCTCAGCTTGATCAGTAGCGCCATCGTTGTCGCAATCAGCCTGCATTTCGTACGATTGCAACAGAAAATTCAGCAATGTGATAGACAATTAGACATGGTAGTACTAATCAACATTTTGACAGGAACCAGGTAACATGTTTACCGGAACAGGGGTGGTCCGGCCGGCGCCCCAGCCGAGCAGGCGGCCGAGGGCGTCGGCGAAGGCGCGGTGGGCGAGCCTCTTCTTGGTCCGGGCGACCGAGCCGGCGTGCTGCACCAGCGCCGCGCAGCCGGGGAACCGCTTCCCCGCCCTAGCGCCGACCCCCTCGCACACCAGGCACAGGAACCGCCCCGTCTCCCGCTCCGCCTCGTAGAACCCCCTCAGGCCCGCGTCTTTCTCCAGCAGCTCGTCGAAGAACCGGGTCACATCGCCTTCCTCTTCCTCCCCCTCCTCGTCGCCGTCGTCGTCGTCGTTGTCGGCGTGCTCTCCAAACAACGCCCGGCACGCCCTCACCGCGTCGGCCTGGGGGCACCTTGCCGCGACCGGCGGCTGCGTCGGCGGTTCCGCTGGAGGGCCCCAGCCCCTGTCGGCGGAGGGTTCCGCCGGAGGGCCCCAGCCCCAGGCGGCGGAGGGCGCGGCGTCCGCGGGAGAGGGCGGGTCACACGGCCAGGGCTTGTCGTCGGGTGGCTCGCCGGGAGTGGAGGTGGCGGCCGTGCGGGGTGGGGCGCCGAGGGGCTCCCACTGCGCGAGCGCTAGGGCGAGGTTCTCCTGTCGCTTGCGCTCCCGCTTCTGCTCCTTGTGCTTGCGGCGCTCCTCGCGCTTGAAGGCCGTGGACTTGGCCGCCCGGAGGCTGGGTTGGTGGCTAGGGCTTGGGGCGGGGGAGAGGAGGGAGACGCCGCGGTCGGGCTCGGGCTCCATTGCCCTGGTGGCGGCGGGCGGCTGAGAGCTGCGTCTGCGTGTAGGTGGGGTGCGGGATGAATGAACAGACCCGTAACCGCGATTTTGATGGTGTCAGCTGGGTTGGGTGGCTGTGGCTCTGCCGGATGAAGGCCGTGGAGTGTGTGGTGTACCCAAAACAGAGGAGCACATCATGCTGTATCACTGTGATTCTGGATCAAAGCTCTGATGATAAGATCACAAATTGTAAAATCTTAACTATTAGAATCAGAATTGGATCAAAGCTCTGATGATAAGATTGCAAATCGTAAAAATCTAGTCTTAACTATCAGAATCATAGAAATGTAGATTCTAGTGACTAGATCATAGAATCAGAGAGGTTAGTTTGGATCGTAAAATCGTAAAACCGATTTCAGAGAAGTTTTGATTTGTCCATCTCCTTCCTGAAAGGAAACCGCCGTGCCAGCTGTTGCACATAGAGTACATGAACTTTATAAACATACAAAATATGATTAACAAAACCAGTCTCCCTTTTTGAACACATACAGGTCCATTTTTGCAGTGCAGATAAGGAATATATATATATATAGTATCTGAATAAATCAGTCTTTCCTTTTTATCACATACAGGTCCATTTTTGCAGTACCAGCTCAGAATACATAGTATATATCTGCTCTCTACGCGCGTTCAAATCAAGAGCAGCAAAAGCTTTTGATGCTTAATAGCCACAAGAAAATAGCATCGGCAGTGTCCTAGTTGAATCACTCGTTCAATAATAATCAGTTCGGTGCCAATACTTCCCCGTAAAATAACGGAGAGACATAATGCACCAAATAAAGTCAAACAAGAAAGATTGAGTGGATAACCACTTCGATAAACAGAATGTACCAAGTCAACGCAAAACAAGAGTGCATATGTGGATTACCACTTCGTTATGAGAATCCTGTCTTACTGTACTTGAGAACTTAGATCATACACCAAACATATAGGCTGTTTTGTAGAGCACATCTGAAGCTCACAGTTTCCAGGCTTTCTGCATGCGAGTTGTGCTATATACATTATGGTGACAAAAAATGTGATATATATTTTCCATCTCAAAACCAATCACCAACAAAAACATGACAGATGCAATTGCTAGACATGACATACACTGAATAGACTTGTTTTGAAAAATACAAGAAAAAGGCTATGACACGACGAAGTCTGTCTGTCTACACAAAACCAGATAAGGCACTTATATGCCGTTCCAGTAGGTAATGCCAGTATTACTGGAAACTAGCAAGACATGCATCACCAGAGAGATGCTATTTACATTGCACAGGAAATGTCTTGGGAACAGAAGGCTGACTTATTTTGGAATTGCATCCTATGATACAACTGAAGATCAACTCAACGTTTTTACAGAGTAAACAGTATTACATATTTTATGGACAGTAAGATGAAGCAAACAGAAGCAATCCTGTATAGAAATACGATTTGCAACAGAGCTAAACCACTACCAACATACCTTGGGCAACATAAAGCAAATAGTATGCAAACACGGCATGCGCATCGAATTTACCAACATGCTGGACCGCTGGTAAGTGGTACCCAGCCATCACTACAACAGCAAAACAGGGCACCTCTATGCCTAACCATTGGGCGCTGGCAGTCGCAGATATAGGACTGATGTCCCCCCCAGGAATCATATCATGAATATATACTGGTCTCAAGGGAAGATATCATATCTCAGTATCCAAATAATAAGGCCTCTCCACCACCTAAATAAGCAGGCAAATAAAAAGTCAGTAATGGCTCTGAGAAGTAAGATGAACAGAAACATAGGCAGAACAGAGTGAAGTTATGTATTACATCTGCAAATCTTATTTGGCGTGGCCTGGGAGGTTTAAGATCATTCTCCTTTGGATGTGCCGAGACCCACGGAGCTTGTTTCCTCGACTGTACTTGGATTCCAAGAAAAGATGGAGGAGGTGGTTTATTCTTCACAGATGGCAAACTGCGAGAAAGCCAGGAATCTGAAGGCGACTTCGGGACAGGTAGCGGCATTAGAAATTGCAAAGGCATGCTTTCCTTCTTGACAGCGATATTATCTTCTGAATGTATTGGAACATCCTGACTACTATCATGACTTTTTCTATCATCCAGTGTTACTGATCCTGCATTTCCGGAAGGTATTAATGAAGCGGATTCCGGTACTTTGGCGATCTTTTCTGTCAATGTATCATTGTCTTGAGCTTCCACTATGCTGTTACTTCTGACTATCTGCCGTCCACCATGTTGAACATCACACCCTGAATTCAAAGATGCCTTTGGATCCAGTACCACAGTCAACTGGCTAGTCTCTGAATCATTACCTGAACGATGATCCATTGAATCTTCATGCAATGTTCTATCGACCCCTGAGCTCATGGAGCTTGATCCCTTCAAACTACTGTGATCTGATCCAAGCAACGAGCCATGATCATGGTCTATTCCAAGTGAGCTAGAGCCATTGCTTCTACTCATTTTCTCATCTTTATCTCTTACTTCAAATGACCCATTTGCTTTATGTGATGGTGATAAGGCAACGTCGCGGCGGTAGGGAGACATGCCACCACCTATGGAGTGGCGGAATGGTGAAGACCCATCGCCAGTTTGAGAGTCACTCCAGAATGTCAGATGGTTCGACTCACTTGTCAGCTTGCTCCTCCTATCCTCTCCTTGGTTAATGTACTTTTGTTCCAGCTTGTGCTTATAAACTTCCTCCCAGTATTGCTGCAGTGTAAATAAGACTGAGATGTTTAGAACTATCACTCATAAAACTCTGAATCCGTGAAGCATTGTTGTGTGCATCTGCTTACCCCATTAGAATCACAGCCAAGATTCTTACGTTGTGAGCTCCGGGCAAGAGGGCTCGGTGCTTTCTGGCCCCTGCCTTTGGATGCCAATCCCCTACCTCTCCCTGCTCGACTTGCCTTGCCACCCTTCATCATAGGCATTGGATTAAGTAGTAACAAGGAGGTTTTTACACACAATCCAGGGAGCAAACCACACCCCTTGGATGCAAAACCTCGGGTACTATGTACGTCGAAGTCATCATCATCTTCTTCCACCTCCTCCTCCCCATGCTCATCGCGTCTGGGATAGTTGCAAGACAAATAATTGGGAGGAAGATTCTGGTAAGGGAGCTGGACCGGCGTCCTCCTGACGCGATCATCATCGCTTCCCATCCTCCAATTGGCCGCAGCGGCATGCGCATGCTCGCGGGCAGAGTTGCCGGTGGAGCCAGCTGCACTGGCCTTGCGGAAGGTGTACTGCGGGGAGCCCACGGCCACCGCCTGCGCGGCCGGCAGGAAGCGGTCCATCATGAAGCCGCGGGCGCCGGGCTCGGCGGCGCTGGCGGCCGCACCGGCCGGGCGGTCCGGCACGCCGCTGAGACCGCTGACACTGCAGTTCACGGTGAAGGACTCTGTGCGGGAGAGCGTGTCCAGCGCGTCCGAGAATCTCTCGTCGTCATCGCCGACGTCCTCCTCCTCCTTCCGCAGCACATCGGCCACGGACAGCACATCCGGCGTCGTGGCTTCCTTCCTCGTCGGCTCGACCTCCGCCCTCTCCGCCTCACGCTCCGCGGCGCCAGTTCGGGGCACGGCAGGGGCGGGGGCGGGGGCGGGGGCGGCGCCGTTTGGCAGTGCGCGATCGCGCTCGCGCTCGCCCAGGGCGTCGTGGTAGCGGGTGGCGCCGCTCTCCTCCGGGCGCGGCTGCGAGGGCGAGGACGGAGGCGGGCGGCGGGTGCGGACGCTCTTGGGCTGGCCGGGGCTGTGCTCCCAGACGAAGGGCACGGCGCCGGGGTGGCGGACGGGGCCGGAGTCGAGGTCGGCCTTGTGGTAGGGCAGGCGCGCGGAGCGCAGCGGCGCGGCCAGGTCGACCCGCTTGCCTGCCTCCGCCATCACGCGATCCGCGCGCGTCCGGCCCGAGGCGTAGGCGGCCGGGAAAGGGCTCGCTCGCTCGCGTGCTTCGGCCGCCGCGCGCGACCCGGCGGGGGAGTGTGGGTGGTGGTGGACGGATCTGCGCCGTGGCCGTGCCGCGAGGTGTGGCGATTGGAGACTGCGGTTTAGGTGCGGGTTTACCGGCTACTGCTGCTACTAGTGCCGCTAGGAAGAGGAAGAGGAAGAGGCAGGCCCGCCGCCAGCCACGCTCTCCACTCCACCACGAGTGCGGAGTGACGGGTCGCGGTGGGGCGACGGTGCGGCGTGCTATTTGCTACTCGCTCTAGTGTAATGGTGCGCGTGCGGCGAGGGATGGTGACACGGGTGCGTGCGTGGTGGGTGCTCGCGTCAAACGACGGTGCCGTGGGGACTCGGGAGGAAAAAGTCTGCGCGATCTGCCTAAAAAGGTGATGCCAGCACCATCGGCTCTAGTCCAGTGTTCGACGACTACTCTACTCGGCAAACGCATCCACGGCTGCCCTGCCCTGTTTGTTTTTGTATAAATTCTCCTACTGTGCTTGGTGTTCAGACGTGAGCAGATCGGAGGCCAAGTTACTGTATGAAGCAGGCAGGCACGGGTTGCCACTCCAGGCGCCTACGCGCGTGTGTGTGAATTGAGTAGGAATCTGGTCGGCTCTCCCCCTTGGTTTGTTTATTAATCTGATGATCTGATGGAGCAGGGTTCGGTCGCCTAATAACTTGCATTTTTCTACTGTTTGCACATTCTACTTTTTCACTGCGAATTTTCACTTCTATCCTCCTACGTTCTTCTTCGAGCAAAACAATGCAAGAATTCATTTTCGAGAACTTTTAGTGACGGTCTGGGCTCGTTAAATTACGAGATGATTCTCTATGGCACGCATCCATGGCATGTTCCTGTGGCGCTCGCGCCACATGGGACCTGGGCCAGCGAGGCATCAGACAAGCGTACATGCCTCAACTGCACGCTGCAGGGGTACTGTTGCACGCCTAACGCCCCGGGGGAGAGGAGAAGCGGCTGGAAGGAAGGGGAGGAAAATTCCATGGCCAGGGTACCGTCTGCATGTCACGCAGTAGTACTACGATTATTGGAGATGGCTCTCATGCCATCACTGTTGAAATTACAACGTCTAAACCACTCTACGGCTCAGCAGCTGTGGTGTTGTGTGTTGTCGCATTGATTTTCTGTTATCACTGGTTAGCTACAATGTCGTCATCGTCGTCGTCCAGTCCATGGACGCATACGGACCACGCCTAAGCAAGTCGCTGTCTCCGACAGCCGAACCGGAGCGAGAACGACATGGAAAGGATATGGACACAAGGAGCCCTGCCGCGGAGATACACTCGCACCTCCGTGACTCAAGGAAGAAGACTAGAACCAACTATGATTAGTCTGCGTTTGTAGCGTTTCACGGCGAGCAGGGCGGCTTGCACCTTGCATGGTTCCATGGTCAACAGCTCCGGTCTAGTGTGGATGTGCTTTCAATAGGTGTTGACCGGTGACCTGGCCGCAGAGGTGTGGCGAGGAATTTGCTGAGATGAGATGTGTGAATACAACGGAAATGGTCACATGGGCATCATCTAAAACTTGGCAGCTACTAGCACTTATTAGTGACCAACGGTACATGGGGATTGATTAGTGACGCCAGTGGAATACACCTGCCCCCGGTCCACACTCCACACCGTCGGTCGGCAGGGAGAGACGACTGAGATCGAAAACGTCTTGTAGACGCTCTCGTCCAGCGTACCGCGTACTGTCGGATCCAATAAAGAAGTTGTACTGTTGAAGATGGCGGTATACCTACACATTGGGCTCATGTTTCAATTCGGTGCTACAGGCGTACAGTGGACACCGGTGCAACACGTACGTACGAGAGTAAACTCTTGCGATATCCGTAACGTTCTAAAGTGGTCGAGGTAGCGTATGGATGAATTCAACTACAGTACTCCTACTAAATGGATTCAAGGAGTTTGCTGGGTCGGTCGGCGAGGCCGGGCATGGTCGCATGGATGGATCGCATGAAAACGAGAGGTGGTTTAAAGCGCTCGTCACGCCTGTCGGTCGCCCGCGCGGTCCCGTTCCGGCTCGGCCATCATGTGATCGCCGACGTAGGTACGTGCCTTACCGGTGCTCCCGTGAGCCCCCCTCTCTTGGCTCTAGCGTTTACTGCGTTTGCAGCTTCAGGCGGCCGATTCACGCTCCCTGAACCTGTGTGTCTCGCCGGCGGTCGATTCACGCTCTCGTCTGCTTTGGATCAGTACACACGTACTGGTTGATGGTATCGGACTATCGGTGGTACAAACGGTAGCTCAGTTGTTGCATCACCGGGTACGGGAGCATGCTAGCGGCTGGTGCACTCGTGACGCATCGTACATCAACTGTTGCGCAAAATTACAGCCGTGCAGTGCGTGGGTTGGAATTTAAGATACGTACTACCATGCATGCATGTGTACGCTACACTGCGCTGCGTCCTACTACGAACGTAGGTTTAACTTGACAGCTCTGGGAAAGCCACCTCCATCTATACCTTGTTTCATCACCGGTAAACTGCCACAGGCTACCATTGGATTCACTGCACCCTTGGGCGCTCGAACTGGGAGTACTGAAACTTTGAAAGTCTCAGTTCAATTGTTTCCATTTGTTCTCTCAACTGATTGATCAGCCGCAAGAGGGAGGGTTGCTGCGAATCTCTGGGAGGAGGGTCATCATGCTATCGCTTGGTGTTGAAGCAAGTTGAGGACCGCCCATGGCCAAGTGCGCCAACCTGTGAGCTGCTGCAACCAAGTGGCTATGTTCTTACACAAAATAAATTAAAGAAACCAATAAGCTTTGATTGCTAAGTACAAACCTTTATTTCTCTTCAAGATTAAATCAGTCTTTTTGCTAGGGTAAAGCTGTCAAACTAGCTATAATATCCAAGTGACAAAATGATATTGCAAACACGAACTAAATAGATGGCTTGGACGCATAGGTTCCTTATGGTGGAATCGGTCTCCTTGGCTTTAAGCCTTGGATTTTCTCGCAAAGGAAGAAGCCTTAGGTTTGGCGCAAGTGCTTGCATATTTTTCGTATTTAGTGCAGACTTTTCCGACATTATTCTTTCAGTGGTATGATGTACCCATTGACTAGATGTGTCCGTGACAACTTCATCAATCTTAAAATCACCCGACCAGTCTCTTGAGGTGCTCATAAAAATATAATGTGTGTGTGCACATTCAAGTGGTGAGTGTGCGTGTGTGTTATGAGCGTCAACATTTGTATTGTGTTTCTTAAAGAAAAAATGACATGGCAAAGAGGATAATTACTAGGTGCAAAAGTGCTTAGAAATTACCTACTCAATGCATTTCTACATCGGTCAAATGAAATATGGTAGAATGTTTTTGCATCTACACACTATCAAATTCTGCCTTGGATTGTGCACATGTGTCGTTGTGCACTGATGGATTGACATGTGGTGGTAACACATGACGATATACGCCATGTGGTGCTCTTTAAGTGCAAAGTGTCGAGTTATAGGTGTGAAAACTCTAGAACCAGACCTTTATCGGTTGAACCTCACAGCTCACGCGGTATTCCTTTGTTGAAAAGACATTGCATGGAGTTGATATGACTTTATCTTCACTGGTTGGGTCTAGCCATGACAGTGTTGGGGAACGCAGTATTTCAAAACATTTACCTACGATCATGCAAGATCTATCTAGAAGATGCATAGCAATGAGACGGGAGAGTGTGTTCATGTACCCTTGTAGACAGAAAGCGGAAGCGTTTAGTAACGCGGTTGATGTAGTCCAACGTCTTCACAATCCAACCGATCCAAGTACCGAACGTACGGCACCTCCGTGTTCAACACACATTCAGCACAATGACGTCCCTCGAGCTCTTGATCCAGTTGAGGACGAGGGAGAGTTCCGTCAGCACGACGGCGTGGCGACGGTGACGATGAAGTTATCGGCGCAGGGCTTTGCCTAAGCACTACGATGATATGATCGAGGTGTGTAACTGTGGAGGGGGTACCACACACGGCTAAGTGAAGACTTGGTGTGCCTTTGGGGTACCCCCTCCCACGTATATAAAGGAAGGGGGAGGAGGAGGCCGGCCCAAGAGGGGCACGCCAAGGCGGGAGTCCAACTTGGACTCCCGGTCCAAGTAGGATTCGCCCCCCCTTCCTATTCCAACAAGGGGAATGAGGGATGGAAAGGAAGAGGGAAAGGAAGGGGGGCCGCGCCCCTCTCCCTAGTCCAATTCGGACTGCCCTTGGGGGGGTGATGAAGTCATGTACCTACGGTAGGGATACGGACCCGTCCTAAAGAGTCCTACCATAGGACATCCTAAGAGGAAGTCACCTTTCAAACAACTTGAAGATATCCCACTCGACGGGTTGAAGACACTCGACCAAGAAGCTGTCACTTGACCAAGAAGCCAACCACTCGACTGCCAGAAGACCTCAAGTCACTCCGCAGGCAAACGGTCGGCTATTAAGTAGTCTTTATGATTATTATGACACTTTATTAGGGACGTTATCAGTAACGCCCACCTTAAATGTACCTTAAACCCTGCATTACTGAGGGCAGGAGAGGGCTGGCGAACTCTATATAAGCCACCCCCTCCTCAGTATCAAGGGTTCGCACCCCTGTCATTTTACACACGCATAATCCAGTCGACCGCCTCCGGGCACCGAGACGTAGGGCTGTTACTTCCTCAGAGAAGGGCCTGAACTCGTAAACCTTGCGTGCTTACAACTTCCCAATAGCTAAGGTCTAGCCTCTCCATACACACCTCCCTACCTCACTGTCAGACTTAGAACCACGACAGTTGGCGCCCACCGTGGGGCATTAGTCTTAGCGCCTAATTGGAGAAGTTGCAATTTTTCCGATCCATTTGATCATGTTTTCCTGTGGAGCTTTGGCGGAGGGCCGCGAGATCCGTCTCGGCGGACTCACTTTCATCACCAACGACTCCGCCTGGCTCCAGGAGGCGCCGCTCGACGTCGACGCGCTCCCCGTCCGCGGTGCGACGCACTTCCGCGCGTGCGTCCGTGGCGTCCTCCTGAGGCAGCCATCGACCCCATATCGGTCGACTCCCGTTTCATCTCCCTGTCCTGTCTCCCGCCAGGGCAAGCGCTCGGGTCGGTCGAGGCTCCAGCGGTGGATGAAGCACGCCGCGGCCCGCCAGTCGGTGACCCCGCAAGTCGCGGCAATCGAGCCTGACGAATCCCTCTGCGGCCTGTTCGATCTGTCGACTGGCTCCACGGAGACCGCATCCAAGTGTGACAGCAGCGACCCTTTGGCGGAGGTTCTGGCGGTCGAAGGGACACGCAGTCCCCCTGGATTCCATCGCGCTGATGATGGTGCCGACAGGGGCGATCCATCGCACCCTCACGACGAATACCTCCCCGAGCCTCTTACGTCATTGCAGCGGGAGGAGCTTCGTCGCCGGAACATGGACGCGCTCTACACCCCTATTGTTGGAGAAACCCCTGAGGCCCGGGCCTTGGAGGACGCGCGCTTGGCTAATCTAGCCGAGCGCACTCGACTGGAGAATCTACAGCGAGCTCTCGACGAGCGGGCGCGTCAGCGGGCTCCCGAGTCCAGTCGACGCCAGCAGGCTCCCGAGTCCAGTCGACGCCAGCAAGCTCCCGAACCCAGTCGACGACAGCTCTTCCCACCACCGCAGGTGTACCGAACTCCGGTTCAGAACCTGGCTGCTGCGGCCCGCATAGCGGAGTCAATCCAGCCCTCCCAGTCGGAGGCCGGCAGAGGATTGCTGCAGATCAGAGCATTGCTCCGAGCGGCGGGAAATCAGAATTCCGCCGTCTCTCAGTCGCGGGATAGGATCCACAGTCGATCCGTTGCAACGGAAACCGTCCAGTCGGCTCACAGCCCGAGATCGCCCCCGAGGCGTGAGGGGCGTGGAGACCGGCACGATCAGTACAGGAGAAATGAACAATATGATCACCGACCCGACCGTGATGATGGACGTCGGGTGCCGTCCCCTCCCCCGAGGAGTGGATCATATGCACCTCGACATCGAGACGGCAGGCGCCCCCATAACATTGGGCAGAGGATCCCAGTCGACCCCAGAGACCCAGGCTTTGACGCGAGATCCATCCTCGTTCAAGGTCTGGTGGACAGGAATAGGGCTCATCGAGAGGGCCACAACAGAGATACGCCCACCGGCAGCAGGACACACGCCTCGGGGCCTGAATGTTTCAGTCGAGCCATCAGAGCTGCGGTGATCCCTCCCAACTTCCGGCTGGCGACTGGAATCAGCAAGTTCACCGGTGAGTCCAAGCCTGACATGTGGCTCGAGGATTACCGAGTGGCTGTGCAGATTGGCGGCGGCAATGATGAGGTGGCCATGAAGCATTTACCCCTCATGTTGGAAGGCTCAGCTAGGGCGTGGTTGAATCAGTTGGCGCCCAACAGCATTTACACTTGGGAGGATCTCTCCCGAGTGTTTATCACAACCTTCGAAGGGACATGCAAGCACCCTGCAGGCCTTACGGAGCTGCGGTCTTGCGTGCAGAAGCCAAATGAAACTCTGAGAGAATACATCCAGAGGTGGATCACACTGCACCACTCGGTCGAGAACGTGCCAGACCATCAAGCAGTTTGCGCTTTCAAGGAAGGCGTCAAGTACAGGGAGTTGAATCTGAAGTTTGGCCGGACCGGAGAGATGTCCCTTAATCGGATGATGGAAATTGCCACCAAGTACGCTAATGGAGAAGACGAGGACCGACTCCGAAGTGGCAAACTCAAGTCAGTCGCCCAAGAAACCGGAGGAAACTCCAGTCGGAAGCAGAAGCGGAAAGCCGAGCCAGCCGCTCCTGGGGAGGCCCTGGCTGTGGCCCAGGGAAATTTCAAGGGAAAGCCCAAGGGCACATGGAAGCCCAAGAAGGTTAAAGATCAGGATGGGAATGATGTTCTGGACCTGCCATGTCACATCCATACCAAGAAAGATGAAGAAGGAAATTTTATTTTCCTGAAGCATACCACTCGACAGTGTCGGCTTCTGATTCAGCAGTTCCAGGGCAAGCAGCCCAAGGATAAGGAAAAAGAGCCAGACAGAGTTGAAGACAAGGAGGATAGTGACGATGGATACCCCCAAGTCAATTCCACCTTGATGATTTTTGCTGATGTCGAAAGCAAAAGTCGACTGAAAATCATTAACCGTGAGGTCAACATGGTTGCCCCGGCGACTCCCAGTTACCTGAAGTGGTCTCAGACTGCCATCACATTCGACCAGTCCGATCACCCGACGCACATTGCCACCCCCGGGAGGCAAGCTTTGGTGGTCGACCCAGTTGTCGAAGGCACTCGACTGACCAAAGTCCTGATGGACGGCGGCAGTGGCCTGAACATACTATACGCTGAAACCTTGAAAGGAATGGGCATTCCGATGTCCAGACTCAGCACCAGTAACATGAGCTTCCACGGAGTCATTCCTGGGAAGAAAGCCGAGTCACTCGGCCAGATTGCTTTTGATGTGGTTTTCGGTGATTCAAAGAATTACCGCAAGGAAAAGTTAACGTTTGAAGTTGTGGACTTCCAGAGTGCTTATCACGCCATCTTGGGCAGGCCAGCTTACGCACGCTTCATGGCTTGACCGTGCTACGTGTATCTTAAATTAAAGATGCCTGGCCCCAAAGGTGTGATCACTGTTACGGGCAACCGGAAGAAAGCAGAAGAATGTTTCCAGAAGATATCAAAGATCGCCGACGCTCAGATGGCAATGGTCGAGCTGAAAGAGTACCAAAAGACTGCCGACCCGAGTGAATTGCTACGGGCTAAGAAGCCTGCCTCCGAGTCAGCTTTTCAGTCGGCTGGCGAAACAAAGACAGTCCACATTCACCCGACCGATCCCGACGCTGCTCCGACTCACATCTCGACGACGCTCGACTCCAAATAGGAAGAAGCGCTCATCCAGCTCCTCCGTGAGAACTGGGACATCTTCGCATGGAAACCCTCTGACATGCCTGGAGTTCCCAGGGGGCTGGCTGAGCACCGCCTGCGAGTCGACTCAAAGTTCAAGCCCGTGAAGGAACATCTTCGACGGTCCGCCGTCCAGAAAAAACAAGCCATTGGCGAGGAAGTGGCTCGGCTCTTAGCAGCTGAGTTCATCCGAGAGATCTACCACTCCGAGTGGCTCGCCAATGTCGTTATGGTCCCCAAGAAGGACAAGTCACTCCGTATGTGCATTGATTTCAAGCATATCAATCGGGCCTGCCCGAAAGATCATTTTCCTCTCCCTCGCATCGACCAGATTGTCGACTCAACTGCGGGATGCGAGAGATTGTCTTTCCTAGATGCCTACTCCGGGTACCATCAGATCCGTCTGTATGGGCCCGACGAAATCAAAACAGCTTTCATCACTCCATTCGGATGCTTCTGTTACGTCACCATGCCATTCGGCCTCAAAAACGCCGGGGCCACATTCATGAGAATGATCCAGAAGTGTTTACTCACTCAAATCAGTCAGAATGTGGAGGCGTACATGGACGATATCGTAGTCAAGTCCCGGAAAGGTTCCGACCTGCGGGCTGACCTTGCTGAAACCTTCGCCAACCTCAGGAGGAACGATATCAAGCTCAATCCGTCAAAGTGCACTTTCGGAGTTCCAGGTGGCAAGCTACTCGGTTTTCTCGTTTCCGAACGGGGAATCGACGCCAATCCTGAAAAAAATGGCACTATACTCCGGATGAAGCGTCCTGTACGTGTGCACGATGTCCAAAAGCTTACAGGCTGCTTGGCCGCCTTAAGTCGATTCATTTCTCGACTCGGTGAAAAAGCGTTGCCTCTTTACCGACTGATGAAAAAGTCTGACAAGTTCGAGTGGACTCCAGAAGCTGATGCAGCGTTTGCAGAGCTCAAAGCTCTGCTCTCCACCCAGCCGATGCTAGCTTCCCCAATCAGCAAAGAGCCTCTGCTGCTTTACATTGCAGCCACGGGACAAGTTGTCAGTACAGTACTTACGGTCGAGCGGGAAGAGGAAGGGAAGGCCTTCAAAGTTCAACGCCCTGTATATTATGTGTCTGAAGTTTTGACCCCTTCAAAACAAATATACCCCCACTACCAGAAGCTTGTATATGGGATTTATATGACCACGAAGAAAGTTGCACATTATTTCTCTGACCACTCCATTACAGTCGTCAGCGACGCCCCATTATCGGAGATCCTGCATAACAGAGATGCAACTGGTCGAGTGGCCAAGTGAGCGATTGAACTCCTTCCTTTAGATATCAAGTTCGAAGCAAAGAAAGCCATCAAGTCCCAAGCAATCGCGGATTTCATCGCCGAGTGGATTGAACAGCAACTTCCGACTCAAGTTCACTCGGAACACTAGACTATGTTCTTCGATGGATCCAAGATGCCGAATGGTTCGGGCGCGGGGGTAGTTTTGGTCTCCCCCCGAGGAGATAAGCTCAGATACATTCTCCAGATTCACTTCGATTCCTCCAATAACGAAGCAGAGTATGAAGCACTTTTGTATGGGTTGCACATGGCCATTTCGCTCGGCGTCCGTCGCCTCATGGTCTATGGCGACTCAGATCTGGTGGTTAATCAAGTGATGAAGGAGTGGGACGTCAGGAGTCCGGCAATGACTGGATACTGCAATGCAGTGCGGAAGCTAGAGAAGAAGTTCGAGGGGTTGGAACTCCACCACATCCCCCGACTGAAAAACCAGGCAGCTGACGACTTGGCAAAGATAGGCTCCAAGAGAGAAGCCATTCCAAGCAACGTGTTCTTGGAACACATTCACTCGCCGTCAGTCCAAGAAGATCCTTTCACAGAAGAAGCCCCGCAGCCGAAAAGTGCCACAGATCCGACTGAAGTTGAAGTGCCTGCAGTAGTCGACCTAATCATGGAAGTCTTGGCAGTCACCCCTGACTGGACAATACCGTACATTGCATATATCCTAAGGAAAGAACTCACGGAGGACGAGGAGGAGGCTCGACAGATCGTCCGCCGATCTAAGGCCTTCACGGTCATAAGGGGACAACTGTACAGAGAAAGTGCGACCGGAGTCGGCCAGAAATGCATAACGCCAGAAGAGGGTCAAATAATCCTCAATGATATCCACTCGGGAACCTGCAGTCACCATGCGTCCTCTCGGACTATTGTGGCTAAAGCATACCGAGCTGGATTTTACTGGCCAAGGGCAAATGAGATGGCGAAAGAGATAGTCGACAAGTGCGAGGGGTGCCAGTTCTACTCCAACATGTCACACAAGCCCGCGTCGGCCCTGAAAACCATTCCGCTCGTCTGGCCCTTTGCCGTCTGGGGATTGGACATGGTTGGCCCCTTGAGAACGGGCAGGAGTGGATTCACTCATGTGCTTGTGGCAGTCGACAAGTTTACCAAATGGATCGAAGCTAAGCCCATAAAGAGCCTCGATGCTGGCACCGCTATCAGTTTCATCAGAGGATTGACATTCAGATATGGAGTCCCGCACAGCATCATCACTGATAACGGGTCAAACTTTGATTCGGACGAGTTCAGAGCATTTTGCGCTTCTCAAGGCACACGAGTCGACTACGCCTCAGTCGCTCACCCCCAGTCGAATGGACAGGCTGAGAGAGCAAATGGTCTGATTCTCAAAGGGCTAAAACCTCGGCTGATGCGTGATCTCAAGCACGCGGCAGGCGCTTGGGTCGACGAGCTTCCGTCAGTTCTGTGGGGATTAAGGACCACCCCTAACCGGTCGACTGGAAGGACCCCATTCTTTCTGGTTTATGGAGCCGAAGCTGTCCTGCCAAGCGATCTTCTTCATAATGCGCCCCGAGTCGAACTTTACACCGAAGATGAAGCGGAGCAGGCCCGGCAAGACGCAGTCGACCTCTTGGAGGAAGAGAGGGAGATGGCAATGATCAGATCGACCATTTATCAGCAGGACTTACGTCGATTCCACGCCCGGAATGTGAAGAGTCGAGCCTTTCAAGAAGGAGATCTGGTCCTCCGAGTGGATCAACAGAAACCTCACAAGCTCGCCCCCACTTGGGAAGGCCCCTTCATCGTCACCAGAGTCCTCCACAATGGGGCATATCACCTTTACAATGTTGATCGACAGATCGACGAACCTCAAGCTTGGAACGCGGAGCTTCTCCGCCCCTTTTACACTTGAGTCCGCCCTCAAACCAGATGTAATAAGAAAAACTCCTGAAGTTCATTTTTATCAGAAATAAGAGTGTTCCAATAATTGCTGTCACTGTTGTATGTATCCGAAATCCCCCAGTGGGTGACTTAGCTGCGAATCCGATTCGCCTAAGTTTGAAAAATCCTACCGAGTGGAGGGCAAACCTCCCACTCGGGGGCTTAGCTGCAGTTCGGCACTCGCCTAAGTTCTCCACGAAGAGACTTAGCTGCAGTCAGACACTCGCCTAAGTTTGAAAAATCCTACCGAGTGGAGAGCAAACCTCCCACTCGGGGGCTTAGCTGCAGTTCAGCACTCGCCTAAGTTCTCCACGAAGAGACTTAGCTGCAGTCTGACACTCGCCTAAGTTTGAAAAATCCTACCGAGTGGAGAGCAAACCTCCCACTCGGGGGCTTAGCTACAGTTCAGCACTCGCCTAAGTTCTCCACGAAGAGACTTAGCTGCAGTCAGACACTCGCCTAAGTTTGAAAAATCCTACCGAGTGGAGAGCAAACCTCCCACTCGGGGGCTTAGCTACAGTTCAGCACTCGCCTAAGTTCTCCACGAAGAGACTTAGCTGTAGTCTGACACTCGCCTAAGTTTGAAAAATCCTACCGAGTGGAGAGCAAACCTCCCACTCGGGGGCTTAGCTGCAGTTCAGCACTCGCCTAAGTTCTCCACGAAGAGACTTAGCTGCAGTCAGACACTCGCCTAAGTTTGAAAAATCCTACCGAGTGAAGAGCAAACCTCCCACTCGGGGGCTTAGCTGCAGTTCAGCACTCGCCTAAGTTCTCCACGAAGAGACTTAGCTGCAGTCAGACACTCGCCTAAGTTTGAAAAATCCTACCGAGTGGAGAGCAAACCTCCCACTCGGGGGCTTAGCTGCAGTTAAGCACTCGCCTAAGTTCTCCACGAAGAGACTTAGCTGCGGTCAGACACTCGCCTAAGTTTGAAAAATCCTACCGAGTGGAGAGCAAACCTCCCACTCGGAGGCTTAGCTGCAGTTCAGCACTCGCCTAAGCTCTCCACGAAGAGACTTAGCTGCAGTCAGATACTCGCCTAAGTTTGAAACCCACCTTCTCCTGAAGAGCTCCGCCACAAATACAATGTGAGCTTCGTCCCACTCTACAGTAACAAGGCGTGGGTCGACTGCCACCTTTTCCTGAGAGCTCCGCCACAAATACAATGTACAACAACAGGGTGTGGGTGCCACCTTTTCCTGAGAGCTCCGCCACGAATACAATGTACAACAATAGGGTGTGGGTCGGCCATCAAGCCCCACACGACAGTTCAAGACCACGAAGACATTCAGCAAAAAATTAAGTTCGGATAAAGCTTAAAAGGCCCTGGGCCCCGAATCAAAGTACTCGAGCCCCCAGCTCGGCAGAGTTTAAACGATTACAAGTCCACTCGGCATTCCGAGGCTAATTTAAGGGAAGGCATACAAGTTTTTCTCATTCCTCAAGAGGAGGACTGGCAGGAGCGACAAACTCATCCAGGTCAATTCCGTCCGCAATGCGAGTGGCAGCAGCAATGAAGGTCTCCATGAAGTCTTGGAAGTTGTGCCTCTTGGTATTGGCGACTTGGATGGCGGCCAACTTTTCTTCTCGCGCCTCCTTGCAGTGGACGCGGACTAAAGATAGAGCCACATCAGCGCCGCACCGGGCAGAAGACTTCTTCCACTCCTGCACTCGATCGGGGATTTTGTCAAGTTGATCCATAAGAGACTCGAGATCATTCTGGAGCGTGGACTCTGGCCAAAGCGTCGAGTCGATCCGCGACATGGCGACCTTCAGTCGAGCCAAGTAATCCACGGCGCCGTCGATTCGAGATTCCAGTCGAAGCAGGTTCATGGCAGTATCATCTTTCACCGGAGAATTGATTGGGTCCAGACCCGTTTCGATCCGCCCGGTCTCCTCTTCGAAGTTCTGACAGAATTCTGCACACAAGACCTAAAGATAAGCCAACAATCGCAAGATTGAGTCGACACAAAAGTACAAAACAGTCAAAATTGGATGTGCACCTTCAAGTTTGATGTACAGCCTCTTGGCGAGGCTCCTCAGGTAGCTCTCCAGGTCGTCCCTCCTACGAGCGATGCCTTCCATCTCCTCGCCCAAGAGGAGGTTCTTCTTCTTCCAATTGGCAGTCAGCCTGTTGGCATCAGTCAGAGCGGTCTGCAACCTGGTGTTCTCTTTTTCTAACTGGTCGACCGAAGCCAGCTTCTGTTCGGCCAGAGCCGTCTTGTCGTCAGGCTCCTTGCGGGCAGCAGCCAGGTCCTGGTCCTTCCTCGCCAAAGCTTTTTCCAATTCTCCTACAAAGAAATGGTGATCGAATCGGAAACAGCAGAGGAATGCTCAAGCCTAAAAACAAAGTCAGTCGACAAAGTCGCTTTACCTGCGGCGCCCTCCCTGACCTTCTGCAACTCCGTCCTGGCCAGCTCTAGATCAAGGTCCAATTGAATCTTCTGTTTCTCCAATTCAGCATAGCGAGCGGCAAGTTCGCAGGATCTCTGCAAAAAGAAAAAACCAGTCAACATATGTTCGAGATAAGTTGCTTCCGAGTAACTAAGGAACAATGGTGACGTTTCTAAGACCACAGCCGAATCAAAAACATTCGACAATAGTCTCGGGGACTACACCCAGTGGGTGCACTCAGCGTGCCCCCACTGGTTCGACCAAAAAAAATCGACTGCCCGCAGTCGACAGGACACGGTCCCACTCGACCTGGCCAGACCAAACCGAGTGAAGAAGTACAGATTCACAAACGCAATATACAGACTACAGTCGACTGCCAGCAGTCCACCGTAGTCTCGGGGACTACACCCAGTGGGTGCACTCAGCGTGCCCCCACTAGTCCAAGAAAGAGAAAACACACCCAGTGGGTGTACAGATACAGATACAAAGATCTTCAAAAAGAAAAGGAAAGAGGGAGAAAGACTCTTCAAACAAACAAGTATCAAGTCGACTGACCTGGACGTTGCTCTGAAGCGCCGAACTTGCGTCGTAAGCTGCCTGGCTGGCCTCTCGAGCCTTCTTCACCTGTTCCATCATGACCCCTGCCTGGTGTATGGCCTCCTTCGAAGTGGCCACTTCGTCTTCAGGGACAGAGTACGCGACAAAGAGCGAAGTCGGATTGGCAGTCGACGCCGAGGGCTGCGCACTCGACAGGGGATTGGCAAAGGACACAGAAGCCCGAGGGGCATCGCCGCCATCCCGAGCCACGGCCTCAGGCGCCGGAGCAGGCTAGGGAGCCCTGTCAGTCGACGGCCTCTTGGTCCTCCCTATCCTCAGCGGCTCATTGTCGTCGTCATCCGGGAGGTCGATAACATGAGGAGGGGCTGCAGGAAGAACTTTCAATCGACCAGAATTGCAAGAAACGACCAAGCCAACTCAAAAACAGAACTTCAATAATCGTACCAGGGTTGGAGGTAGTAGCGTCCCCCATCTCTTGGTCGTCGTCTTTGGCAGAGAGCTCGGAGGTAGCAGCACTGCAAATTTCGAAGAATCAGCCAGCTAAGCATAACGAGTCGACCGAGGATCCGTCCTCCAATCGATGAAAGAAGACAAGACTTGTTACCCGGAAATAACAGGGACAGTTATCTTCATCTTGGGCAGAGTCTTGGGCGGCTTGGATAGCGTCGTGCGTGGTTGCTTGGGGACCTTCCCAGTTGGTGTTGGAGAAGAAGTCCGAGGGCGTTTCGACGATGGCCCGACGAAGGCAGTCGCCTGGCCACGTCCCTGCGCCGGGTCGTGTGCGAGCTTGGATCGCCTTTCCGGGCGGGGAGGTTCGGCCTCCTCCTCCTCCTCGCTGGAGAAGACGTCGTCGCCTCCCTCTCCTTCACCGTCTGACTCCCACTCGCCCTGGTCGTCCCCGCTCTCACCTCCGCTCCCTTCTCCTTCCTCAGTCGACCCCTGTGCCCCGTTGGGCGTCGAATACATCTCAGTGGTCGCCTGAAAGATAGCAGACAAAACGGAAAGTCAGTCGACCCGCTCAAAAGAAGACCAGTGCAGAAAACAAAGATTTCAGTCAGAAACATAAAGACGCACCTGGTCGACCTCATACGAGCTGTCAAGTGGAATGACCCTCCTAGCAACTCGGGGGTTGTCCTTGTTCCCCGTGATGCTTGACAGCCACCCCTCCAACATCTCGTCGGTGACCTCCTCCGGGTGGATCCGAGTGGTGTCCTCGAGGCCAGAGTACAGCCACATCGGGTGGTCCCGAGCCTGGAGTGGTTGGATTCGCCTCTTGAGGAAGACTTCCAGCAGATCCATCCCCGTCACGCCCTCACGGACAAGTTCAACCACTCGACCCGCCAGTATCTTGACCTGGGCCTTTTCTTCGGGCGTCACCTTCAGAGAAGCCGGCTTTTCGGCTCGGTCGAGGGTGAAGGGTGGAAGTCCAGTCGACTGCCCTGGGGTCACCTGATCCTGGCAGTAGAACCAAGTCGCCTGCCATCCTCGAACTGACTCCGGGAAGGTAATGGAGGGAAAACAGCTTTTCCCCCTCGTCTGGATCGCCAAACCCCCACACAGCTGGATCACCTGTGTCCTCTCGTCACTCGACTTGGCCTTCTTAACCGACTGAGAGCGACATGTGAAGATGTGCTTGAAAAGCCCCCAGTGTGGGCGGCACCCCAGGAATGCCTCACACATAGAAATAAAGGCGGCAAGATAGACTATGGAGTTCAGAGTAAAGTGATGGAGCTGCGCTCCGAAGAAGTTCAGGAAGTTGCGGAAGAAAGAGTGGGGCGGCAGAGAGAACCCTCGGTCAATATGAGTCGCCAGGAGGACGCACTCACCGTCGCGTGGTTGGGGCTCGATCTCTCCCCCTGGAAGACGCGCAGCCTTGTGGGGAATGGCTCCTCCCTCGACCAAGTCATCAAGGTCCTCCTGACGGAGCATCGAGGGCATCCAGTCGCCCTGGATCCCCCTTTGGGCAGGGCCATCCGAGAGGAAGATCCGCCGCGCGCAGACTTCTTTCCCTTCCCCGCCGCCGCCGCCTTCTTCACGCGCTCCAGAGCGGTCGTCTTGCCCTTCACCATTGTCGCCGGCGAGGTCTCGAGCTGGTTTGTGGTGGCTGGGCGAGAGCGAAGGAAGCGGGGGAGGCAACGGAGAAACAGAGGAAGAAGAGGAAGAGATGAGCACGCGTACTGATGAAGGGCTCCGGGCCAACTACTTATAAGGGGCCGCTTCCGAGTGGCTGGCAGGTAGGCCCGAGCTATCCATTCAAATCCCGTGGCAGGCGCGCGCGCAGTACGTGGCGAGAAAGGCGGCGCGGAGATCGAGGAGCCTTCGCACTGTCGCTCCCCATTACCGCGGCCGCCCCCGTTCCGCGCGCTTCTCAAAAAATCCGAGTCCCGCGATCTCCGCTGGCTGCAGAACAACTTGACAAAACGGAAATCCCGCGCACACGGCGCTCGATGCCTCGCAGGTAAAGAAATCCATTCGACGAAAGACCTGGAACGGATCAAGGCGACTGAAAGAGGTTAATGACGTCATCCGTGATAGTCGACCCAGAACGAAGCACCCATAATAACCCGAAGGATCGGTCGGAAAGGTCCCTAACCCCTTTTCTCACTCTAGCCTCAATCCGTTCGGGGGCTAATGATGAAGTCATGTACCTACGGTGGGACATGGACCCGTCCTAAAGAGTCCTACCATAGGACATCCTAAGAGGAAGTCACCTTTCAAACAACTTGAAGATATCCCACTCAACGGGTTGAAGACACTCGACCAAGAAGCTGTCACTCGACCAAGAAGCCAACCACTCGACTGCCAGAAGACCTCAAGTCACTCCGCAGGAAAACGGTCGGCTATTAAGTAGTCTTTATGATTATTATGACACTTTATTAGGGACGTTATCAGTAACTCCCACCTTAAATGTACCTTAAACCCTGCATTACTGAGGGCAGGAGAGGGCTGGCGAACTCTATATAAGCCACCCCCCTCCTCAGTATCAAGGGTTCGCACCCCTGTCATTTTACACACGCATAATCCAGTCGACCGCCTCCGGGCACCGAGACGTAGGGCTGTTACTTCCTCAGAGAAGGGCCTGAACTCGTAAACCTTGCGTGCTTACAACTTCCCAATAGCTAAGGTCTAGCCTCTCCATACACACCCCCCTACCTCACTGTCAGACTTAGAACCACGACAGGGGGCACCTTGTGGCCTTCCCTCTCCTACTCCCTTATTGCCCATTAGGGCCCAAAACTTCCCGTGGAAGGGTTCCGGTAACCCCTCGAAACCTTTCCGGTGTCCGAATACCTTCGTCCAATATATCAACATTTACCTCTCGATCATTTCGAGACTCCTCGTCATGTCTGTGATCTCATCCGAGACTCCAAACAATCTTCGGTCATCAAATCACATAACTCATAATACAAATCATCATCGAACGTTAAGCGTGTGGACCCTACGGCTTCGAGAAATATGTAGACATGACCGAGACACATCTCCGGTCATGCAACATCCCAATTTTCAATTTGGATGTTATACATAGGTCATCATATGCATATCATATTTTATTTTCATTTGGTTGTGATCCTAGAAATCTTAAGCAACTCAAGGACCCAAGGAGAGAGTTGGAGGTTTCACAAATTTTTCATATTTGAATTTATTTCAAATTTGAAGAAAGGATCAATTTGTTTTAATATTTTCTCTCCAATTATTTTCAATAACAAAAGTAAATAAGAGAAGATAATATGACTTCTTCAACAAAAGAGAAATATTGGAGAAGAAATTTTGAAATCAAATTATTATTTTATTTGAATTAGAGAAAAATGTGAATTTTTGAAAATTGCATTTTAGGCCAGAAAAATGTATATCTTGTCCTAAATATTAGGTTTGGACGGTGAAAATTGTTTTTGGTATTTTTATAATTTTTTATATTTTATTTGGATTTTTTTTCTTTCGAACGAAATTTATTTTAAAAAAAGAATCTTCTTTGCCCGACTGGGCTGAAGGCCCAGCCGAGCCAGGCCAAGCCCAGCTGCCAACCGCCATCGCCCCAACCCCGTGCCCGCGCCGGACTCCAACACGGAGTCCAAGCTCGCTCTACTGCCGTCGCCCCCTGCTCCAAGTCGGGACCCCGACCCTGAGGCCTTTATAAGCCACCTCGCCGCCGCCCCTCCTCCTCATCGCACCCGTCGCCACTGCAGCCCGCCCCAAGCCCGAGCCGCGCCGCTGCCGCCACCCGCTAGCGTCGTCGTCGCCGCGCGCGCAAGCCGCTGTCGCCGCCTACTGCCGCTGCCGGAGCCGCCGCTGCCGCCTCGCTCGACGCCGCCGTCGATCGGATCTCGTTGCCATTTTTTCAAAAACTGGTGTAACCATCGAAACCCAACCTGGTTTTTTTAGTTTTCTCGGTTTATTCGGTTTACTCCGTCTAGATCGGTTTTTAATTTAGTTCGTTAACTAACGAACGTTCATCGGTTAGTTTCTGTTAACGAACAAATTCGTTCATTTAGTTCTGTTAGCGTACGTTCGTCCGATAGATTTTTCTTTTTAATTTTATTTTTAGCCAAGGACCTATCCGCTAATACTTTTCTTATAGATTAGTCCCTGATCTTCAAACCCTCGCTACTTTTTACTCGTTTGTCCAAATCCAGTGAAACCAACGCCTAAATCTTCGTCTTGTTCCCCTCTTTCCAGATAATCAACTTGAACATGATTTTGACAATTTAAAATTTGGTTTCAAGCAGTTTGAATTTGAACTTGTTTTGATTGTAGTTTGAGTTTCATAGCTCCGATTCGATTGATTCTTTTTGCAAATCGAAGCTCTTCTCTTGAACTTTCTGTTCAGATCTTTTCTCTTGAGTTTTACCCTTGCATCTTATGCTGGAGTGCTTATGTATGCTATTGTTTGTTCATGATAGAGTTACCGGAGTGCGAGGCTTGCTACTACGAACCACTAGGGTTTTCAGATCATCGGCAAAACAAGTAACACTTTGATCATATCCCTTATTACCCAAGTTTTTATGCATTAGTTTCAACCCTCAAATATTGCATGAGTAGGACTTGTTTAACATGTGGGTTTTGGGAAGTAGTTGATGAGGTAGGAACCTATTGCCCTTTTATTTCAAACCATGGGTGTTACTACGTTATGCTTATGCTGCTATGCTATGCTTGTAGACGTGGTTTGGTTTTGAGAGAATTCATGAAAGATGTGAGAGTTATTATTAACTAAGGTTTAACTTAAAGTGGCTACTTTAATACACATTTGGGTAGATTGGTTTGTGGGCACCTGGGGAATCCAGTGTTGTCCAAGGAGATCCCGGGGCATTTGTGTGATCATCATATGGTTTGCCACCCAGGCTCAAAGGGATCATAAGATTATTCATGCTAGAAACTTCTGTGTGTAGCCACATGCCATTATGGGATCTGGCATAGTTGAGTAAGTTGTGGGAATGATTTCCATGATGAGCTAGCAGATTTAGGGGATTGTAGGTGTACCGGCCTATCTATCGGTTAAGGGGACCTCTTCGGAAAGACTGTGTCTCGGTCATCCATTTCTCAAACATCATGCAGTGCGAGAAATACCACGGAGGAGATCGAGTCTTGTGGGGAAAAGTGCGCAAACCTCTGCAGAGTGTACAAACTAATCATAATTAGACGTGTCCCCGGTTATGGACATCTTGAGTATCTGGTTCTTGAATTATTATGTTGATCTCAACACTCTACTTAATTAATTTTGTTGGGTTGTTAACTTTTAATTGGGATTGAGATGGGGTTACCTGTAACACCCACGATGCGGCTATATCTCCCACGTGTCGGAGCACGACTTGAGGCATAACCGCATAGTAGGCATATCGCAAGAGGGGTAATCTTTACACATCCCATGTAATGAATAAGGAAGGGATAAAGGGTTGGCTTACAATCGCCACTTCACACAATACATGAATATATCATTACATCATCCAGAATACAATCAAGGTCCGACTACGGAACCAAAATAAAGACAACCCCTAATGCTAGATCCCCGATTTCCCCGACTGGGCTCCACTACTAATCAACTGGAAACGAAAAAACAGAACGAACACGATCTTCATCGAGCTCCCACTTGAGCTCAGTGCGCCACCTGCACTGGTATCATCGGCACCTGCAACTGTTTGGAAGTAATCTGTGAGTCACGGGGACTCAGCAATCTCACACCCATGAGATCAAGACTATTTAAGCTTATGGGTAGGAAGAGGTAGTGAGGTGGAGCTGCAGCAAGCACTAAGCATATATGGTGGCTAACTTACACAAATGAGAGCGAGAAGAGAAGCAAAGCACGGTCGTGAACTAGAAGTGATCAAGAAGTGATCCTGAAACTACTTACGATCAAACATAACACAAGAACCGTGTTCACTTCCCGGACTCCACCGAAAAGAGACCATCACGGCTACACACGCGGTTGATGTATTTTAATTAAGTTTAGCTTCAGGTTTTCTACAACTGGACATTAACAAATTCCCATCTGCCCATAACCGCGGGCACGGCTTTTGAAAGTTCAAAACCCTGCAGGGGTGTCCCAACTTAGCCCATCACAAGCTTTCACGGTCAACGAAGGATATTCCTTCTCCCAGGAAGACCCGATCAGACTCAGTATCCCGGTTACAAGACATCTCGACAATGGTAAAACAAGACCAGCAAGACCACCCGCTGTGCCGACAAATCCCGATAGGAGCTGCACATATCTCGTTCTCAGGGCACACCGGATAAGCTAAGCGTACAGGAGTCGACGTAACCCAAGTTGCCAAGGGATGGCCCTGCACGGTGCTCTAGTTTTGACCAACACTCAAAGGAGCACTGGCCGGGGGGGGTTTAAAATAAAGATGACCCTCGGGAGCGCGACTCCCAAGGGAAAAAGGCTTAGGTGGCAAATGGTAAAACCAAGGTTGGGCCTTACTGGAGGAGTTTTATTCAAAGCGAACTGTCAAGGGGTTCCCATTATAACCCAACTGCGTAAGGAACGCAAAATCAAGGAACATAACACCGGTATGACGGAAACTAGGGCGGCAAGAGTGGAACAAAACACCAGGCATAAGGCCGAGCCTTCCACCCTTTACCAAGTATATAGGTGCATTAAAGTAAATAAGAGATATTGTGATATCCCAACATATCCATGATCCAACATGGAACAAACTTCATCTTCACCTACAACTAGCAACGCTATAAGAGGGGCTGAGCAAAGCGGTAACATAGCCAAACAACGGTTTGCTAGGACAAGGTGGGTTAGAGGTTTGACATGGCAATATGGGAGGCATGATAAAGCAAGTGGTAGGTATCGCGGCATAGCAAAAGAGCGAGCAACTAGCAAGCAAAGATAGAAGTGATTTCGGGGGTATGGTCATCTTGCCTGAGATCCCGCAAGGAAGAAGAACGAGTCCACGAAGAAGACAAAAAGACATAGTCGAACGGATTCTCACGAACGCAACGTTATCGGAACTAACCCGAAGAAGCAACACCGGAAAGAAGCAAACAACATAGTAAACAAACATCACATAAACATGGCATGATGCACAACCAAGTATGATGCATGTTCAGTTTAATGGCATGGCATGGCAGAGTGCACAAGCAATCCTACAAATTAAGTGGAGCTCAATATGCAACTAGTTGCACATTGACGGAACACCACATTCAAGTTATTTAGTTCGATCTCGTTTATGTACCCAACAATATTAAATGTTGATTAACATGGCAAGAGGTGGAGCATATGAAAACTACCTATCTAGGCAAATTTAAATGAGGCCGGAACAACAAGCAACAAGTCTGGAGAAATCCTCATGAGCATATATTAGGTTTGGAGATGTTCTGCCCTAAAGCATATTTTAGAGTTGTTGAACATGCAAAGCAAAGCCACCATGTTAAACTAGGCATTTCGCCACCCCATTTACATATAAAGTTTATTAAATTCCGAGTTACGGTTATTTAGTTATGAATTAAAGCATTTTAGCATGGTAATAGGCAAAATTTAAACAAACAACATTTTAAACCTTTTAAACATGGATGAAAATTGCAAATTATGAAACTAGATGAAATTCTAGTCATGTTTCATATATGAAACATTTTAATACGATGCACGGTTAAAGAGTTATTAAATGCATGATCATGAAGGGGTTTTCTGCAAAACTGGTAAAACCCTGGATAATGTCTAAATTCACAAGTGAGGAAAAAAATGACACGGCCGAATCGGGCCGGCCCAAAAGTGCACAAGGAGCGGGGGCTGCTCACCAGGCCTTATGGGCCGGTCGGGCAGGCTGGAGCGCTGGGCCTCGGGTCTTGGCATGCTGGCGAGGAGGAGGCCCAAGCGGCGCTGGCGGCTAGTACTCGCGGGGACTGGTCAACAGGGTGGACGCGCGCGACTGCGCTCGATCCCGAGCCACTGCTCGAAGCAGGGGAAGCACAGGCCGACAGCGAGGTTCGATGGGGAAGCAAGCGTGGCGACGCTGGCGATGGGGGATGGCCTGGGCGAGGCCGGAGGTCGGGGAGGGAGCGGTCGATGGCGGCCGGACCTGGAGTCGAGGGCGGCTTGAGGCCACGGCGGCAGCGGCTTGCGGAGGTGCTGGGGCTCCGACAGGCGACGGGGAGGCTGGCAGGAGGCGGGAAAACACGCACGGCTCGAGTGTGTGTGGTCCTCTGCTGGATAAGAAGCAGAGCAGCGGCGGGGCTTGGAGTGGCGGGGCGCTGGGCATGGACGGGCGGCGGAGAAGGTCAGGAACAGCAGCATGGAGCGGATCTGGACAGCGGGCTCCTGCTTGAGGAGGCCAGGGGCACAGGCACGGGCCTGTGGGAGGTGGCCGCGGCCTCGCCGTGAAGCACAGGAAGCCACAAACGCTGGCTGCTGGTGGCACACGGCGGCGGGTATCACGAGGACGAGCTTGAAGCAGAGGAGGACGCAGGAGGACGACGTAGCAGAGGGACTTGACTCGGGGTTCTTGGGGCTCCGGCGAGGTTCGGCAACGACGGGGATGGCCGGCTGAGCTGCTACTCCGGTGGTGCTGCGATGAAGACGGAGGGCGACAAGAACGAGTGGAGACATGCACGGGAGGAGCTCGGGAGGGCACCATGGGTCTTGGTGCATGCTCGAGCAGCGAGCTCCTCTCACTTGGATGCGGGCGTAGAAGATGGAGCTCGGGCTCCTGGTCACGGCGATGGATGGCGGGCATGCTCCGACGGGTGGCGAGGTGGAGGCGAAGGTCAGAGGGTGCGGGAGGTCCTGCTGCGGCTTGCTATGGTTGGGCAGTGGCGGAAATCAAGGGAGTTGGGCGGAGGCTGCTGGTTGGGCTGGATCGGACCGGGAGGAGAAAACAAGGTGGAGAGCTGGTTGGCTCGCGGTGGATCCCGAGGAAGAAGAGGACTGGCGGCGGGGGGTGAGGAGATTTGTTGGATGGGACAAGGCTCCTAAATTTTAGGGTTTTGTCTGGTTATAAAGGTAGGGGATTAGATGTTAGACTATTTGGTCCCTCCGATAAAAATAGGATGGTCCGAGATGAATAGGTTAGGTAGCCCAAATAACAAAACGGAGATGTTTTGTAGATGTTTGGGGATGATCCGGACACAACGGGACGACTGCCCGGGTCAGGTTCGGGACAACTTTCAGACGCGCGCATGAGGGGGTCGATGCACCGTGCAAGGAAGGGTTTCGGGGCCTGGCGGTTGACAGCGGACTGTGCAGAAAGCTTTGGGCTGAGATAGGAGAAGAGAGAGAGGCCCGGCGACTGTTTTCGGAGACCGAAAATGTCCGACGATAAACCGGCTATACTGCCGCTATAGTTATTCATTGGGGCATCAAACAGACTCCAAATGCGATGAAACATGGCAGGCAGCCTACCTACAACATAACAAGGCCGCATGCCAACTCTCAACCCATTCCGAGAACATTTTCTGGCCACTTATAAAATAATATTTCGGACATGCCGCGGGCACGTGAAAGTGTCTCTGGGCTCAGAACGGACAACGGAAAGAACTGGGAGATCCGGACGGATGCAAGTTTTGAAAACATGATGATGCAATGCCCATGATGACATGATGAAATGCAACATGCAAGCACATGACAAGACAACAACAGCGAATAACTGGAAGACACCTGGCGCATCGGTCTCAGGGCATCACATTACCATTCTCAATGTTTTCAACAAATTTGGTAGTTAAATAAAATATATTCCTTTGTTGTAGGGAAAAACTAGCTCTATGCAAATGATAACCATAGAGCCCCCACCAACCATATATGCATGTAGTTATAGCTGTTATTTGTTCATTGCTCTACAGTGTTATCTTGCCAGCATATTCCATGTGCTGACCTACACAGGCTGCAACGTACCTTCGAAGCTTCTGCTGTTACCATATTTAGATGGCATTCGGCCATATTATTGTAATAGTTCTTTTTTGAGACATTCGATGTAATAAGTGTGTGATTGAACTCTGTTATAAATCCTCGAATACTGTGTGTGTCAGCAATACCGATCCAGGGATGACACTTAAACACAAAGACTTGACCGTTTGAGGTCGGGTCGCTACAAGATGGTATCAGAGCACACACTGACTGTAGAACGCGGCCACTAGGTTAAGCCATATGACATTCTTCTCTACTCATTTCTGACTCCTCTCCATTTTCCACTCTATAGATGGCGGACCCGAGGAACAAGTTCACTCAACCAGATGACAGCACCCCTTTTGGACGACACCTGAAGGAAGCCACTAGGTACCTGAGCATCGGAATACCAAACTTCACCGGAACCTACACCGCCACTCTACCTGAAGAAGAGTGCTGGGCGATTCGAGTACATGTTCCAGGAAGGACATTCGCACCAGTAACTGAGCCCATAGAGTTTTCCATTGATGCACCAACCTGGAGTCTAGGAAAGAGCATGGCAGCCCACATTGCCATGGGATGCATCGATGAGGTATACCACAAGGATCTTAAGGACACCATCTACCAGATATGTGGACGCCAAGATGAACAATGGGAGATCATTTGCACCAGGAGGGACAAGTCCATTGCCGCCTACATCCAGGAGTTGAACTAGCACATTCGAAGTCAGGAGAATCAGATGTGTGCCAGCATGATAGACATGAAGAAGGTGATGACCAGGAACATGGATCTAGAAGAGGAACTCAAGTCTACACGCGATGGATATGAAGAACAAATTGCAGTACTACTGGAGAAGAATGAAGACCTGAAGAAGAAGCTAGGAATATTCATGGGAGATCCCAAACCCGAGGAAGACAACCATCTTGAAGACTACATCATAATCGACGACACCGACTCTGATCCCCGACAGTGATGATGATTATGAAGACAAAGCTGGAGAAGATATCATGGAGTCTTCCTCCAATCAAAATTTCTAGTCGACCACCATATTATCAGTAGTATTCCCCCATGTATATAGTAGTAGTCCGAGTATTTTGTAACGGTAGGTTAGATCGATTGTATGATCTTGTTTGAATTGAGTGGTGTGAAATGAATGTGTTTGTCTCATGTGCATATGGGTAGTGATCTCTCTTTTGACCTCACTCTATTCTAGTCTCATCCATCTAAACCTATCAGATGCCTCCGAGACGTGACCCCGGATTTGTCTTCCCACCGGAGCTCACTCAGTTGATCCAACAGCAGAATGCCTTGATGCAGTTGCTAGTCCAGAACCAAGGCAACAACAACAACAACCCACCGCCACCACCTCCAGTTGACAACTTAGCCTATTTTCTGAGGTTGAATCCGACGGTGTTTTCCAGTAGCACCGAGCCGATTGTTGCTGATGACCGGCTCCGCAGGATTGGAAGGGAGTGATACGTCTCCAACGTATCTATAATTTTCGATTGCTCCATGCTATGTTATCTATTGTTTTCGGCAATATTGGGCACTTTAATATTATTTTTGGGACTAACCTGTTAACCGGAGGCCTAGCCCAGATTTGCTGTTTTTTGCCTATTTCAGTGTTTTGAAGAAAAGGAATATCAAACGGAGTCGAAATGGAACGAAATCAACTGGAGAAGTTATTTTTGGAAGGAAAGCTACCGGATGGACTTGGACCCCACGTTAGGAGCCAAGGGAGGTCCTCACGAGGGTGGGGGCACCCCCCTAGGGCGCCCCTCCCTGCCTCGTGGGGCCCCCGAAGCTCCACCGACGTACTTCCTGCACCCATATATACTCACGTACCCAAAAACTTCCAGAACAGATAATAGATCGGGAGTTCCGCCACCAGAAGCCTCCGTAGCCACCGAAAACCAATCTAGACCCGTTCCGGCACCCTGCCGGAGGGGGGAATCCTTCTCCGGTGGCCATCTTCATCATCCCGGTGCTCTCCATGACGAGGAGGGACTAGTTCTCCCTCGGGGCCGAGGGTATGTACTAGTAGCTATGTGTTTGATCTCTCTCTCTCTCGTGTTCTTGAGGTGATACGATCTTGATGTATCCTGAGCTTTGCTATTATATTTGGATCCTATGATGTTTTCTCCCCCCTCTACTCTCTTGTAATGGATTGAGTTTTCCCTTTGAAGTTATCTTATCGGATTGAGTCTTTATAGATTTGAGAACACTTGATGTATGTCTTGTCGTGCGTATCTGTGGTGACAATGGGATACCACGTGATTCACTTGATGTATGTTTTGGTGATCAACTTGCGGGTTCCGCCCATGAACCTATGCATAGGGGTTGGCACACATTTTCGTCGTGATTCTCCGGTGGAAACTTTGGGGCACTCTTTGAGGTCCTATGTGTTGGTTGAATAGATGAATCTGACATTGTGTGATGCATATCGTATAATCATACGCACGGGTACTTGAGGTGACATTGGAGTATCTAGGTGACATTAGGGTTTTGGTTGATTTGTATCTTAAGGTGTTATTCTAGTATGAACTCTAGGGCTATTTGTGACACTTATAGGAATAGCCCAACGGATTGATTGGAAAGAATAACTTTGAGGTGGTTTCGTACCCTACCATAATCTCTTCGTTCGTTCTCCGCTATTAGTGACTTTGGAGTGACTCTTTGTTGCATGTTGAGGGATAGTTATGTGATCCAATTATGTTATTATTGTTGAGAGGACTTGCACTAGTGAAAGTATGAACCCTAGGCCTTGTTTCCTAGCATTGCAATACCGTTTCCACTCACTTTTATTATTAGTTACCTTGCTGTTTTTATAATTTCAGATTACAAATACCTTTATCTATCATCCATATACCACTTGTATCACCATCTCTTCGCCGAACTAGTGCACCTATACAATTTACCATTGTATTGGGTGTGTTGGGGACACAAGAGACTCTTTGTTATTTGGTTGCAGGGTTGCTTGAGAGATACCATCTTCATCCTACGCCTCCTATGGATTGATAAACCTTAGGTCATCCACTTGAGGGAAATTTGCTACTGTCCTACAAACCTCTGCACTTGGAGGCCCAACAACGTCTACAAGAAGAAGGTTGTGTAGTAGACATCAAGCTCTTTTCTGGCGTCGTTGTCGGGGAGGTTAGCGCTTGAAGGTATATCTTTAGATCTTGCATTCGAGTCTTTTAGTTTCATGTTTTATCACTAGTTTAGTTTATAAAAGAAAACTATAAAAAATGGAATTGAGTTTGTCTCATACGCTTCACCTTTTTAATATCTTTCGTGAGTATGATGGAAAAGAAAATTATGCCAAAGTGTTAGAAGAAGAATGCATTAAAATGTTTGGCACTAAATATCTGAACGATGAGCATGATTGCAATGTTGTTAGTATGAATTCCTTGAATATCTATGATGCTAATGACATGCAAAGCCACAAGCTTGGGGAAGCTATGTTTGATGAAGATGATATTTTTTGTCCCCCAAGTTTTGATGAGCAAATTTATTATGATGAAAGCATGCCTCCTATCTATGATGATTATTGTGATGACACGTATGCTTTAAAGAATAATGATAACAATGAAACTTGTCATCTTGATTTCAATTTTCAATCCCATGATAGTTACTTTGTTGAGTTTGCTCCCACTACTATTCATGAGAAGAAATTTGCTTATGTGGAGAGTAGTAAATTTTCTATGTTTGTAGATCATGAAAAGAATGCTTTAGGTGCTGGTTATATTGTTGAATTCATTCATGATGCTACTGAAAATTATTATGAGGGAGGAATATATGCTTGTAGGAATTGCAATAATATCAAGTTTCCTCTCTATGTGCTTAAAGTTTTGAAGTTATGCTTGTTTTGCCCTCCTATGCTAGTTGATTATTGCTCCCACAAGTTGTTTGCTCACAAAATCCCTATGCATAGGAAGTGGGTTAGACTTAAATGTGCTAGTCATATTCTTCAACATGCTCTCTTTATGTTACAATTCTTATCTTTTATGTGAGCATTATTGAAATCATCATGCCTAGCTAGGGGCGTTAAACGATAGCGCTTGTTGGGAGGCAACCCAATTTTATTTTAGTTCCTTGCTTTTTGTTCCTGTATAGTAATAAATGATTCATCTATCCTCTGTTTAGATGTGGTTTTATGCTTTTAATTAGTGTTTGTGCCAAGTAGAACCTTTGGGAAGACTTGGGGAAAGTCTTGTTGATCATGCTGTAAAAAACAGAAACTTTAGCGCTCACGAGAACTGCTGTAATTTTTATTTGGAGAGTGATATTTAGTTAATTATTTTTGCAGATGATTAATAGATAAATTCCTCACGTCCATAAATTTATTTTAGAATTTTTGGGGTTCCAGATCTTGCGCTATATACAGATTACTACAGACTGTTCTGTTTTTGACAGATTCTGTTTTTCATGTGTTGTTTGCTTATTTTGATGAATCTATGAGTAGTATCGGAGGGTATGAACCATAGATAAGTTGGAATACAGTAGGTTTAACACAAATATTAATTTAGAATGAGTTCACAACAGTACCTAAGTGGTGATTTATTTTCTTATACTAACGGAGCTCACGAGTTTTCTACTTTAAGTTTTGTGTTGTGAAGTTTTCAAGTTTTGGATAAAGATTCGATAGATTATGGAATAAGGAGTGGCAAGAGCCTAAGCTCGGGGATGCCCAAGGCACCCCAAGGTAATATTCAAGGACAACCAAGAGCCTAAGCTTGGGGATGCCCCGGAAGGCATCCCCTATTTCGTCTTTGTTCATCGGTAACTTTACTTGGAGCTATATTTTTATTCGCCACATGATATGTGTTTTGCTTGGAGCGTCATGTTATTTTATTTAGTTTTTCTTGCTGTTTGAATAAAATACCAAGATCTGAAATTATTAAATGTTAGAGAGTCTTCACATAGTTGCATAATTATTCGACTACTCATTGATCTTCACTTATATCTTTCGGAGTAGTTTGTCATTTGCTCTAGTGCTTCACTTATATCTTTTAGAGCATGGTGGTAGTTTTATTTTGAAGAAATAGATGAACTCTCATGCTTCACTTAGATTATTTTGAGAGTCTTAAATAGCATGGTAATTTGCTTAAAATCCTAATATGCTAGGTATCCAAGAATAGTAAAAACTTTCATATAGAGTATTGAATACTAAGAGAAGTTTGATGCTTGATGATTGTTTTGAGATATGGAGGTAATAATATCAAAGTCGTGCTAGTTGAGTAGTTGTGAATTTGAGAAATGTTTGCGTTGAAGTTTGCAAGTCCCGTAGCATGCACGTATGGTAAACGTTGTGTAACAAATTTGAAAGATGAGGTGTTATTTGATTGTCCTCCTTATGAGTGGCGGTCGGGGACGAGCGATGGTCTTTTCCTACTAATCTATCCCCCTAGGAGCATGCGCGTAGTGCCGAGGTTTTTGATGACTTGTAGATTTTTCCAATAATTATGTGAGTTCTTTATGACTAATGTTGAGTCCATGGATTATACGCACTCTCACCCTTCCATCCTTGCTAGCCTCTTCGGTACCATGCATTGCCCTTTCTCACATTGAGAGTTGGTGCAAACTTCGCCGGTGCATCCAAACCCCGTGATATGATATGCTCTATCACACATAAACCTCCTTATATCTTCCTCAAAACAGCCGCCATACCTACCTATTATGGCATTTCCATAGCCATTCCGAGATATATTGCCATGCAACTTTCCACCGTTTCGTTTATCATGACACATCATCATTGTCAAATTGCTTTGCATGATCATGTAGTTGACATCGTATTTGTGGCAAAGCCACCGTTCATAATTTTTCATACATGTCACACTTGATTCATCGCAATCCCGGTACACCGCCGGAGGCATTCATATAGAGTCATACTTTGTTCTAGTTTCGAGTTGTAATCATTGAGTTGTAAATAAATAGAAGTGTGATGATCATCATTTTCTAGAGCATTGTCCCAAGTGAGGCCCAAAAAAAAGAGAAAGGCCATGAAAATAGAAAAGGCCCAAAAATGAGAGAAAAAGAGAGAAGGGACAATGCTACTATCCTTTTCCACACTTGTGCTTCAAAGTAGCACCATGATCTTCATGATAGAGAGTCTCTTGTTTTGTCACTTTCATATACTAGTGGGAGTTTTTCATTATAGATCTTGGCTTGTATATTCCAACAATGGGCCTCCTCAAGTGCCCTAGGTCTTCATGAGCAAGCAAGTTGGATGCACACCCACTTAGTTTCTTTTGTTGAGCTTTCATACATTTATAGCTCTAGTGCATCCGTTGCATGGCAATACCTACTCCTTGCATTAACATCAATCAGTGGGCATCTCCATAGACCATTGATTAGCCTCGTTGATGTGAGACTTTCTCCTTTTTTGTATTCTCCACATAACCCCCTCATTATTCTATTCCACCCATAGTGCTATATCCATGGCTCGCGCTCATGTATTGCGTGAAAGTTTATAGGTTTGAGATTACTAAAGTATGAAATAATTGCTTGGGTTGTCATCGGGGTTGTGCATGATGAGAGCATTCTTGTGTGACGAAAATGGAGCATGACTAAACTATATGATTTTGTAGGGATGAACTTTCTTTGGCCATGTTATTTTGAGAGGACATAATTGCTTAGTTAGTATGCTTGAAGTATTACTATTTTTATGTCAATATTAAACTTTTGTCTTGAATCTTTTGGATCTGGATATTCATGCCACAATTAAGAAGAATTACATTAATTATGCCAAGTAGCACTCCGCATCAAAAATTCTGTTTTTATCATTTACCTACTCGAGGACGAGCATGAATTAAGCTTGGGGATGCTTGATACGTCTCCAACGTATCTATAATTTTTGATTGCTCCATGCTATGTTATCTACTGTTTTGGGCAATATTGGGCTTTATTATCCACTTTTATATTATTTTTGGGACTAACCTATTAACCAGAGGCCCAGCCCAGATTTGCTGTTTTTTGCCTATTTCAGTGTTTCGAAGAAAAGGAATATCAAACGGAGTCGAAACGGAACGAAATCAACTGGAGAAGTTATTTTTGGAAGGAAAGCTACCGGATGGATTTGGACCCCACGTCAGGAGCCAAGGGAGGTGCTCACAAGGGTAGGGGGGCGCCCCCCTAGGGCGCGCCCCCTGCCTCGTGGGGCCCCCGAAGCTCCACTGACGTACTTCCTGCACCCATATATACTCACGTACCCAAAAAATTGCAGAACAGATAATAGATCCGGAGTTCCGCCGCCAGAAGCCTCCGTAGCCACCGAAAACCAATCTAGACCCGTTCCGGCACCCTGCCGGAGGGGGAATCCTTCTCCGGTGGCCATCTTCATCATCCCAGTGCTCTCCATGACGAGGAGGGAGTAGCTCTCCCTCGGGGCCGAGGGTATGTACTAGTAGCTATGTGTTTGATCTCTCTCTCTCTCTCATGTTCTTGAGGTGATACGATCTTGATGTATCCTGAGCTTTGCTATTATATTTGGATCCTATGATGTTTTCTCCCCCCTCTACTCTCTTGTAATGGATTGAGTTTTCCCTTTGAAGTTATCTTATCGGATTGAGTCTTTATAGATTTGAGAACACTTGATGTATGTCTTGTCGTGCGTATCTGTGGTGACAATGGGATACCACGTGATTCACTTGATGTATGTTTTGGTGATCAACTTGCGGGTTCCGCCCATGAACCTATGTATAGGGGTTGGCACACATTTTCGTCGTGATTCTCCGGTGGAAACTTCGGGGCACTCTTTGAGGTCCTATGTGTTGGTTGAATAGATGAATCCGAGATTGTGTGATGCATATCGTATAATCATACCCACGGATACTTGAGGTGACATTGGAGTATCTAGGTGACATTAGGGTTTTGGTTGATTTGTATCTTAAGGTGTTATTCTAGTACGAACTCTAGGGCTGTTTGTGACACTTATAGGAATAGCCCAACGGATTGATTGGAAAGAATAACTTTGAGGTGGTTTCGTACCCTACCATAATCTCTTCGTTCGTTCTCCGCTATTAGTGACTTTGGAGTGACTCTTTGTTGCATGTTGAGGGATAGTTATGTGATCCAATTATGTTATTATTGTTGAGAGGACTTGCACTAGTGAAAGTATGAACCCTAGGCCTTGTTTCCTAGCATTGCAATACCGTTTCCACTCACTTTTATCATTAGTTACCTTGCTGTTTTTATAATTTCATATTACAAATACCTTTATCTATCATCCATATACCACTTGTATCACCATCTCTTCGCTGAACTAGTGCACCTATACAATTTACCATTGTATTGGGTGTGTTGGGGACACAAGAGACTCTTTGTTATTTGGTTGCAGGGTTGCTTGAGAGATACCATCTTCATCCTACGCCTCCTACGGATTGATAAACCTTAGGTCATCCACTTGAGGGAAATTTGCTACTGTCCTACAAACCTCTGCACTTGGAGTCCCAACAACATCTACAAGAAGAAGGTTGTGTAGTAGACATCAGGGAGCTGACCACCGCAGGTTGCACAGATGCTGAGAAGGTGCGCTTTGCCGCACATCAACTGGATGGACCCGCAGCCTCATGGTGGGAGAATTACACATCCACTTTCCCCATAGCCAATGTCACTTGGGATCAATTCGAGCAGGCATTCCGCATAGCACACGTCTCAACCGGAGCTATGAGCATAAAGAAGCGTGCGTTTCGCAACTTACGCCAGGGAAATCGTACTGTGGGGCAGTACATGGATGAGTTCAACAAGTTAGCCCGCTATGCCCCAAATGATTTGGGCACAGATGCCGCGAAGCAGGAGAAGTTTATGGAAGGGCTGAATGATGAGTTGAGTATGCAGTTGATGGTGGCAACATTCATTAACTACCAAGAGTTGGTAGAGAGGGCTCTTATGATAGAAGGCAAGCAGCAGCAGATAGTGAGCCGCAAAAGGAAGTATGGACAGGGGAAGTACAATTCTGGAGCTCAGCAGAAGCCACGTTTTACCCCAAACTCGGGAGGATACACCCATAACCATGGAGGCCATACTCACAATGGAGGAAGTTTGCATAACCACAGTGGCTCTAAGAATGGAAATGAGAATGGAGGAAACAGCAGCCAGAACCATTCCAACCCAGCAACACCCGCTAAGAAGGACCTGAGCCATGTCACCCGTTACAAGTGTGGGAAGACTGGACACTATGCCAATGATTGTTCTGAGTTGAAGAATGGCAACGGGAATGGAAATTCTGGGAAGAATCCCAACCCTTTCACAAGAGGACAGGTGAACCACGTTAACATGGAGGAAGTTGAAGAGCAGTCGGGTGCAGTTATCGGTAAATTTTTTATTAAGTCATTTACTGCTATTGTTCTTTTTGACACTGGTGCATCGCACTCATACATATCGAGGGGATTTGTGGATAAGTATAAGTTGCCCACCAAAACCCTTAAGACACTATGTTAGTAAGCTCTCTAGGAGCGGAGTATATGGCAAGCGGAGGATGTTTTCAGATGCCATTGACCATAGGTAGGCATGTTTTCCCCTCAGACCTAATCATTTTGGAGTCGCAAGGATTGGATGTGATACTAGGCATGGATTGGCTATCGATGTATGGAGACAATTCTCCTCACCACCCCAGAGGGTAAACGGATCAAGTATGTGTCTAGGCATGCGCCAAGGAGAACTCAAGTAAATTCACTCTCGGGAGTTGTTCAGGAAGAAGTGCCTATTGTGAGGGATTACCAAAATGTGTTCCCAGAGGAATTACCAGGCATGCCACCAGATCGAGACATAGAATTCTTAATAGAGTTGTTGCCAGGCACCGGACCTATATCGAAGAGACCTACCGGATGCCCGCAAATGATCTGGAGGAAATTAAGAAGCAGATTAAGGAGTTATTGGAGAAAGGTTATATTCGACCTAGTTCATCACCATGGGGAGCCCCAGTGCTCCTGGTTGAGAAGAAGGATGGATCTTTGGGAATGGTTGTTGATTATCGTGCATTAAATGAAGTGACGATCAAGAACAAGTACCCACTACCGATGATTAACGATTTGTTCGACCAGCTGCAAGGAGCTAAAGTATTCTCCAAGATCGATCTACGATCAGGATACTGAAGGAAATATGCCCTAGAGGCAATAATAAAGTTGTTATTCATATTTCCTTATATCATGATAAATGTTTATTATTCATGCTAGAATTGTATTAACCGGAAACTTAGTACATGTGTGAATACATAGACAAATAGAGTGCCACTAGCTTGCCTCTACTTGACTAGCTCGTTGAATCAATGATGGTTATGTTTCCTAACCATAGACATGAGTTGTCATTTGATTAACAGGATCACATCATTAGAGAATGATGTGATTGACTAGACCCATCTGTTAGCTTAGCACGATGATCATTTAGTTTGTTGCTATTGCTTTCTCCATAACTTATACATGTTCCTATGACTATGAGATCATGCAACTCCCGAATACCGGATGAACACTTTGTGTGCTACCAAACATCACAATGTAACTGGGTGATTACAAAGGTGCTCTACACGTGTCTCCGATGGCGTTTGTTGAGTTGGCATAGATCAAGATTAGGATTTGTCACTCCGATTGTCTGAGAGGTATCTCTGGGCTCTCTCGGTAATGCACATCAATACAAGCCTTGCAAGCAATGTAGCTAATGAGTTAGTTATGGGATGTAGCATTATGGAACGAGTAAAGAGACTTTCCGGTAACGAGATTGAACTAGGTATTGAGATACCGACGATCGAATCTCGGGCAAGTAACATACTGATGACAAAGGGAACAAGTATGTTGTTATGTGGTTTGACCGATAAAGATCTTCGTAGAATATGTGGGAGCCAATATGAACATCCAGGTTCCGCTATTGGTTATTGACCAGAGACGTGTCTTGGTCATGTGTACATAGTTCTCGAACCCGTAGGGTCCGCATGCTTAACGTTCGGTGATGATCGGTATTATGAGTTTATGTGTTTTGGTGAACCGAAGGTAGTTCGGAGTCCCGGATTTGATCACGGACATGACGAGGAGTCTCGAAATGGTCGAGACATAAAGATAATGGTTCCGGATGAGTTCGAGCATTTTCTAGAGTACCGGGAGGTTACCGGAACCCCCCGAGGAGTATATGGGCCTTATTGGGCTTTACGGGAAAGAGAGAGGGGCTGCCTAGGGCAGGCCGCGCGCCCCCCAAGGCCTAGTCCGAATTGGACTAGGGGAGGGGCGGTGCCCCCTCCTTCCTTCTCTTCTCTCCTTCCCTTCCTTCTCTCCTACTCCTACTTGGAAAGGGAGGAATCCTACTCCCGGTGGGAGTAGGACTCCCTAGGGCGCACCATAGTAGAGGGTCGACCCCCCTCCTCCACTCCTTTATATATGGGGGAGGGGGGCACCCCATAGACAGACAAGTTGATCATTGATCTCTTAGTCGTGTGCGGTGCCCCCCTCCACCATAATCCACCTCGGTCATACCGTAGCGGTGCTTAGGCGAAGCCCTGTTCCGGTAGCATCATCATCACCATCATCACGCCGTCGTGCTGACGAAGCTCTCCATCGCCACTCTACTGGATCGTGAGTTCATGGGATGTCACCGAGCCGAACGTGTGCAGATCACGGAGGTGCTGTACCTTCGGTGCTAGGATCAGCCGATCATGAAGATGTACGAATACATCAACCACGTTGTCATAACGCTTCCGCTTACGGTCTACGAGGGTACGTGGACAACACTCTTCCCTCTCGTTGCTATGCATCACCATGATCTTGCGTGTGCGTAGATTTTTTTTGTGAAAATACTACGTTCCCCAACAGATACCACGAGTTGAAGATCCGAGAACAGGATATACCCAAGACAGCTTTTACCACAAGGTACGGGCTATACGAGTACACGGTCATGTCTTTTGGATTGACTAACGCCCCTGCCTATTTCATGAGTATGATGAATAAGGTGTTTATGGAGTTCTTGGATAAGTTTGTTGTGGTGTTCATTGATGATATATTGGTGTACTCGAAGAATGAAGAGGAACACAAGGAACATTTGCGCTTAGTTCTCGAGAAGCTCAGAGAACATCAACTATATGCTAAGTTCAGCAAATGTGAGTTTTGGTTGAAAGAAGTTGGATTTCTTGGGCATGTTATATCAGGAGAAGGTATAGCAGTAGACCCTACCAAGGTTCAGTCGGTCACTGAGTGGTTGGCACCCACCTCAGTAGTTGAGATCCGCAGTTTTCTGGGACTCGCAGGACACTATAGGAGGTTCATTGAGAATTTTTCCAAGATTGTGAAGCCCATGACAGAGTTGTTGAAGAAGGATACCGAGTTCAAATGGACAGAAGAATGTGAGGAAAGTTTTCAGGAGTTTAAGAAACATTTGGTTACAACCCCAGTGCCAATTCTTTCGGATATATGCAAGGACTTTCAAGTGTATTGTGACACTTCTTGCTTGGGACTTGGAGGTGTACTTATGCAAGACGGAAGAGTTGTTTCATATGCCTCATGTTAGCTTCGACCGCATGAGTTGAACTATGTCATGCATGATTTGGAGTTAGCAGCCGTAGTGCATGAGCTCAAGACCTGGAGACATTTTCTGATTGGAAACCGCTGTGACGTATACACGGATCACAAGAGTTTGAACTATATTTTCACACAAAAGGAGTTGAATCTCAGGCATAGCAGATGGTTGGAGCTAATTAAGGATTATTATATGAAGCTACATAATCATCCAGGAAAGGCCAATGTCGTAGCAGAAGCTTTGAGCCGCAAGAGTTATGTCAATACACTCGTAAGCGGAGGATTACCATAGGAGTTAGTCGACGATCTCAAGGAACTTCATTTGGAGATAGTTCCAAGAGGATTTGTTGCAGCAATGGAGGTTCAGTCCACGTTATTGGGAAAGATTCGAGAAGCCCAGAAGGATGACAAGGAAATTGCGGAGATAAAGGAGAAAATGAGCAAAGGAAAGGCCAAAGGTTTTCGTGAGGATGAGCATGAAACTTTATGGTTTGAGGATCGTGTATATGTACCCAATAATGCGGAGATCAGGAAGTTAATACTTCAGGAGGCTCATGACTCACCATACTCGATTCACCCCGGAAACACTAAGATGTATTTGGATTTGAAGTAACGTTTCTGGTGGACATGTATGAAGAAGGATATTGCCGAGTATGTAGCCGTATGTGACGTATGTCAGAGAGTTAAGGCAGAACATCAAAAACCCGCTGGATTATTATAGCCTATGCCGATACCTGAATGGAACTGGGATAAACTTGGTATGGACTTTATCACCGGTTTACCCAGGACAAGATCAGGTTATAACTCCATCTGGGTAGTAGTTGATCGCTTGACCAAAGTGGCTCACTTCATCCCTGTGAAAACCACTTATACGAGTCCGAAGTTGGCTAAGATATATATGACCAGGATCATATGTCTGCATGGAGTTCCGAAGACCATCGTATCAGATAGAGGGACACAGTTTACTTCGAAGTTTTGGAATCAGCTGCACCAGACTTTGGGTACCAAGCTAGAGTTCAGTACAACCTTTCATCCGCAGACAGATGGACAGACCGAGAGAGTCAATCAGATTCTGGAGGGCATGTTGAGAGCTTGCGCGCTAGATTATGGATCTAGTTGGGATGATAATCTGCCTTACGCAGAGTTCTCATATAACAACAGTTATCAGGCTAGTTTGAAGATGGCCCCTTTCGAAGCTTTGTATGGAAGAAGGTGCAGGACACCATTGATGTGGGATGAAGTTGGAGACCGTCAGTTGTTTGGACCAGATTTAATCAAGGAGTCTGAAGAGAAGGTTAAGTTGATTCGTGATAGACTGAAGGTAGCCCAGTCTAGGCAGAAGAGTTATGCCGATACTAAACGCAAGGAGGTAGTCTATGAAATCGGAGACAGGGCCTATCTTCGTGTGTCATCGCTCCGAAGAGTTAAACGATTTGGAGTCAAAGGAAAGTTAGCACCATGATTTGTAGGACCATATCTAGTTTTGGAACATATGGGAGAAGTGGCCTACAAGTTGGAGTTACCCGAAGGATTGTCAGGAGTTCATGATGTGTTTCACGTTTCCCAATTGAAGAAGTGCCATGCAGAGATGGCCGATATACCTTTGAGAGATACAGTGCCACTGAAAGCAATTCAATTAGAGAGTGACCTAACCTATGAGGAGAAACCCATCAAGATTCTACAGTTTGCCAGCCGAGTTACACATAGCAAAGTTATCAAGTTTTGCAAAGTTCAATGGAGCCACCATACCGAGGAAGAAGCCACCTGGGAACGAGACGAAGACCTACGGAAAGACCATCCGCACATATTTTCTAGCCAACCCGAATCTCGACGGCGAGATTCATCTTAAGGGGGGTAGGTTTGTAACATCCCAATTTTCAATTTGGATGTTATACATAGGTCATCATATGCATATCATATTTTATTTGCATTTGGTTGTGATCCTAGAAATCTTAAGCAACTCAAAGACCCAAGGAGAGAGTTGGAGGTTTCACAAATTTTTCATATTTGAATTTATTTCAAAATTTTAAGAAAGGATCAATTTGGTTTTAATATTCTCTTCAATTATTTTCAATAACAAAAATAAATGAGAGAAGATAATATGACTTCTTCAACGAAAGAGAAATATTGGAGAAGAAATTTTAAAATCAAATTATTATTTCATTTGCTATTTTATTTGAATTAGAGAAAAATATGCATTTTTGAAAATTGCATTTTAGGCCAGAAAAATATTAGGTTTGGACGGTGAAAATTGTTTCTTGTATTTTTAGAATTTTTATATATTTTTTATGATTTTTTTTGTTTCGGGCGAAATTTATTTTTAAAAAAAATCTTCTTTGCTCGACTGGGCCGAAGGCCCAGCCGAGCCAGGACAAGCCCAGACGCCAACCGCCATCGCCCCGACCCCGTGCCCGCGCCGGACTCCGGCAGGGAGTCCGAGCTCGCCCCGCCGCCGTCGCCCCCTGCTCAAAGTCGGGACCCTGACCCCGAGGCCTTTATAAGCCACTCCTCCGCCGCCCCTCCTCCTCATCGCACCCGCCGCCGCCGCGGCCCGCCCCAAGCCCAAGCCGCACCGCCGCCTGCTGCCGCCGCTGCCGCCCCCGCTTGCTGCCGCTACCGGAGCCGCCGCCTCGCTTGACGCCGCCGTCGATCGGATCTCGTCGCTGTTTTTTTCGGAAACCGGTATAACCGCGGAAACCCAACCCAGTATTTTTAGTTTTCTCGGTTTATTCGGTTTACTCCGTTTAGATCGGTTTTTAATTTAGTCCGTTATCTAACAAACGTTCATCAGTTAGTTTCTGTTAACGAACGAATTCGTTCGTTTAGTTCTGTTAACGGACATTTGTTCGATAGATTTTTAATTTTAATTTTATTGTTGGCTAGGGACCTATCCATGAATACTTTTCTTACATATTAGTCCCTGATCTTCAAACCCTCGCTACTTTTAAATCGTTTGTCCAAATCCAGTGAAACCAATGCCTAAATCTTCATCTTGTTCCCCTCTTTTCAGATAATCAACTTGAACATGATTTTGATAATTTAAATTTTGGTTTCAAGCAGTTTTGAATTCGAACTTCTTTTGATTGTAGTTTGAGTTTCGTAGCTCCGATTCGATTGATTCTTTTTTGCAAATCGAAGCTCTTCTCTTGAACTTTCTGTTCAGTTCTTTTCTCTTGAGTTTTACCCTTGAATCTTATGCCGGAGTGCTTATGTATTCTATTGTTTGTTCACGATAGAGTTTCCGAAGTGTGAGGCTTGCTAGTACGAATCACTAGGGTTTTCAGATCATCTGCAAGGCAAGTAACACTTTGATCATATCCCTTATTACCCAAGTTTTTATGCATTAGTTTCAACCCTCAAACATTGCATGAGTAGGACCTATTTGACATGTGGGTTTTGGGAAGTAGTTGATGAGGTAGGAACCTATTGCCCTTTTATTTCAAACCATGGGTGTTACTATGTTATGCTTATGCTGCTATGCTATGCTCGTAGACGTGGTTTGGTTTTGAGAGAATTCATGAAACATGTGAGAGTTATTATTAACTAAGGTTTAACTTATGGTGGCTACTTTAATACACATCTGGGTGGATTGGTTTGTGGGCACCTAGGGAATCCAGTGTTGTCCAAGGAGATCCCGGGGCATCTGTGCGATCATCCTATGGTTTGCCACCCAGGCTCAAAGGGATCATAAGATTATTCATGCTAGAAACTTTCGTGTGCAACCACATGCCATTATGGTCTCTGGCATAGTTGAGTAAGTTGTGGGAATCCTTTCCATGACGGGCTAGCAGATATAGGGCATTGTAGGTGTACCGGCCTATCTATCGGTTAAGGGGACCTCTTCGGAAAGACTGTGTCTCGGTCATCCGTTTCTCAAACATCATGCAATGCGAGAAATACCACGGAGGAGACCGAGTCTTGTGGGGAAAAGTGTGCAAACCTCTGCAGAGTGTACAAACTAATCATGATTAGCCGTGTCCCGGGTTATGGACATCTTGAGTATCTGGTTCTTGAATTATTATGTTGATCTCAACACTCTACTTAATTAATTTTGTTAGGTTGTTAACTTTTAATTGGGATTGAGATGGGGTTACCATTCTCAATGTTTTCAATAAATTTGGTAGTTAAATAAAATGTATTCCTTTGTTGTAGGGAAAAACTAGCTTTATGCAAACGATAACCATAGAGCCCCCACCAGCCATATATGCAAGTAGTTATAGCTGTTATTTGTTCATTGCTCTATAGTGTTATCTTGCCAGCATATTCCATGTGCTGACCTACACAGGCTGCAACGTATTATGTTGTAGAGTTTTCAGACGAAGAGTATGGTGGGCTAGGTCGTTGTCATGCCCTCACTTTTGCCGTGGAGTTGGATGGACTCTACTACCTTCGAAGCTCCCGCTGTTATCGTATTTAGATGGCCTTCATCCAGATTATTGTAATAGTTCTCTTTTGAGACATTCGATGTAATAAGTGTGTGATTGAACTCTGTTATAAATCCTTGAGTATTGTGTGTGTGTCAGCAATACCGATCTAGAGATGTCACTTAAACACAGAGACTTGACCGTTTGAGGTCGGGTCATTACAGGTCAATAACCAATAACGGAACCTGGATGCTCATATCGGCTCCTACATATTCTACGAAGATCTTTATCGGTCAAACCGCATAACAACATACGTTGTTCCCTTTGTCATCGATATGTTACTTGCCCGAGATTCGATCATCAGTATCATCAGACCTAGTTCAAGCTCGTTACCGGCAAGTCTCTTTACTCATTCTGTAATGCATCATCCTACAACTAACTCATTTGTCACATTGCTTGCAAGGCTCATAGTGATGTGCATTACTGAGAGGGCGAAGATACCTCTCCGATACATGGAATGAAAAATCCTAATCTCGATCTATGCCAACTCGACAAACACCATCGGAGACACCTGTAGAGCATCTTTATAATCACCCAGTTACATTGTGACGTTTGATAGCACACAAGGTGTTCCTCCGGTATTCGGGAGTTGCATAATCTCATAGTCAAAGGAACATGTATAAGTCATGATGAAAACAATAGCAGAAAAACTAAACGATCATTATGCGAAGCTAACAGATGGGTCTTGTCCATCACATCATTCTCTAATGATATGATCCCGTTCATCAAATGACAACACATGTCCATGGCTAGGAAACTTAACCATCTTTGATTAACGAGCTAGTCGAGTAGAGGCATACTAGGGACACTCAGTTTTGTCTATGTATTCACACATGTACTAAGTTTCCGGTTAATACAATTCTAGCATGAATAATAAACATTTATCATGATATAAGGAAATATAAATAACAACTTTATTATTGCCTATAGGGCATATTTCCTTCAGTCTCCCACTTGCACTAGAGTCAATAATCTAGATTACAAGTAATGATTCTAACACCCATGGAGTCTTGGTGTTGATCATGTTTTGCTCGTGAGAGAGGCTTAGTCCACGGGTCTGCAACATTCAGATTCGTATGTATTTTGCAAATCTCTATGTCTCCCTCCTTGACTTGATCGCGGATGGAATTGAAGCGTCTCTTGATGTGTTTGGTTCTCTTGTGAAATCTGGATTCCTTCACCAAGGCAATTGCTCTAGTATTATCACAAAATATTTGACCTGATGCACTAGGTATTACACCTAGATTGGATATGAATTCCTTCATTTGCTGCTTCCGAAGCAGCTATGTACTCCACTTCACACGTAGATCCAGCCATGACGCTCTACTTGGAACTGCACCAACTGATAGCTCCACCATTCAATATAAATACGTATCCGGTTTGTGACTTAGAGCCATCCGGATCAGTGTCAAAGCTTGCATCGACATAACCATTTACGACGAGCTCTTTGTCACCTCCATAAACGAGAAACATATCCTTAGTCCTTTTCAGGTATTTTAGGATGTTCTTGACCGTTGTCCAGTGATCTACTCCTGGATTACTTTGGTACCTCCCTGCTAAACTTATAGCAAGGCACACATCAGGTCTGGTACACAACATTCCATACATGATAGAACCTATGGCTGAGGCATGGGGAATGACTTTCATTTTCTCTCTATCTTCTACAGTGGTCGGGCATTGAGTCTAACTCAACTTCACACCTTGAAACATAGGCAAGAACCCTTTCTTTGACTGATCCATTTTGAACTTCTTCAAAACTTTATCAAGGTATGTGCTTTGTGAAAGTCCAATTAAGCATCTTGATCTATCTCTATAGATCTTGATGCCCAATATATAAGCAGCTTCACCGAGGTATTTCATTGAAAAATTCTTATTCAAGTATACTTTTATGCTATCCAGAAATTTTGTATTATTTCCGATCAACAATATGTCATCCACATATAATATTAGAAATGCTATGGAGCTCCCACTCACTTTCTTGTTAATACAGACTTCTCCAAAAGTTTGTATAAAACCATATGCTTTGATCACACTATCAAAGCGTATATTCCAACTCCGAGAGGCTTGCACCAGTCCATAAATGGATCGCTGGAGCTTGCACACTTTGTTAGCACCTTTAGGATCGACAAAACCTTCTGGTTGCATCATATACAACTCTTCTTTGAGATATCCATTAAGGAATGCAGTTTTGACATCCATTTGCCAAATTTCATAATCATAAAATGCGGCAATTGCTAACATGATTCAGACAGACTTAAGCATCGCTACGGGTGAGAAGGTCTCATCGTAGTCAACTCCTTGAACTTGTCAGAAAACTTTCACAACAAGTAGAGCTTTGTAGACAGTAACATTACCGTCACCGTTAGTCTTCTTCTTGAAGATCCATTTATTCTCTATTACTTGCCGATCATCGAGAAAGTCAACCAAAGTCCACACTTTATTCTCATACATGGATCCCATCTCAGATTTCATGGCCTCAAGCCATTTCACGGAATCTGGGCTCATCATCGCTTCCTCATAGTTCGTAGGTTCGTCATGGTCAAGTAACATGACATCCAGAATAGGATTACCGTCCCACTCTGGTGCGGATCGTACTCTAGTTGACCTTGACCTACGAGGTTCGGTAGTAACTTGATCTAAATTTTCATGATCATCATCATTAACTTCCTCACTAATTGGTGTAGGAATCACTTGAACTGATTTTTGTGATGAACTACTTTCCAATTCGGGAAAAGGTACAATTACCTCATCAAGTTTTACTTTCCTCCCACTCGCTTCTTTCGAGAGAAGCTCCTTCTCTAGAAAGGATCCATTCTTAGCAACGAATATCTTGCCTTCGGATCTGTGATAGAAGGTGTACCCAACAGTCTCCTTTGGGTATCCTATGAAGACACATTTCTCTGATTTTGGTTCGAGCTTATCAGGTTGAAGCTTTTTCACATAAGCATCGTAGCCCCAAACTTTAAGAAACGATAGCTTAGGTTTCTTGCCAAACCACAGTTCATATGGTGTCGTCTCAACGGATTTAGATGGTGCCCTATTTAACGTGAATGCAGCCATCTCTAAAGCTTAACCCCAAAACGATAGAGGTAAATCAGTAAGAGACATCATAGATCGCACCATATCTAATAAAGTACGGTTATGACGTTCGGACACACCATTATGCTGTGGTGTTCCAGGTGTCGTGAGTTGCGAAACTATTCCACATTGTTTCAAATGAAGACCAAACTCATAACTCAAATATTCACCTCCACAATCATATCGTAGAAACTTTATTTTTCTTGTTACGATGATTTTCCACTTCACTCTGAAATTCTTTGAACTTTTCAAATGTTTTAGACTTATGTTTCATTAAGTAGATATACCCATATCTACTTAAATCATATGTGAAGGTCAAAAAATAATGATACCCGCCGCAACCCTCAACACTCATCGGACCGCATACATCAGTATGTATTATTTCCAGTAAGTCAGTTGCTCACTCCATTGTTCCGGAGAACGAAGTCTTAGTCATCTTGCCCATGAGGCATGGTTCTCAAGCATCAAGTGATTCATAATCAAGTGATTCCAAAAGCCCATCAACATGGAGTTTCTTCATGCACTTTACACCAATATGACCTAAACGGCAGTGCCACAAATAAGTTGCACTATCATTATTAACTTTGCATCTTTTGGCTTCAATATTATCAATATGTGTATCACTACAATCGAGATTCAACAAAAATATACCACTCACCAAGGGTGCATGACAATAAAATATATTACTCATATAAATAGGACAACCATTATCCTTTGATTTCAATGAATAACCGTCTCACATCAAACAAGATCCAGATATAATGTTCATGCTCAACGCTGGCATCAAATAACAATTATTTAGGTCTAAAACTAATCCCGACGGTAGATGTAGAGGTAGCATGCCGATTGCGATCACATCGACTTTGGAACCATTTCCCACGCGCATCATCACCTCGTCCTTAGCCAACCTTCATTTAATCCGTAGCCCGTGTTTCGAGTTGCAAGTATGAGCAACAGAACCAGTATCAAATACCCAGGCGCTACTATGAGCATTAGTAAGGTACACATCAATAATATGTATATCAAATATACCTTTCACTTTGCCATCCTTCTTATCCGCCAAATACTTGGGGCAGTTCCGCTTCCAGTGACTAGTCCCTTTGCAGTAGAAGCACTCAGTCTCAGGCTTAGGTCCAGACTTGGGCTTCTTCCCTTGAGCAGCAACTGGCTTGCCGTTCTTCTTGAAGTTCCCCTTCTTCCCTGTGCCCTTTTTCTTGAAACTAGTGGTCTTGTTAACCATCAACACTTGACGCTCCTTCTTGATTTCTACCCTCCGCAGCCTTTAGTATCGCGAAGAGCTCGGGGATTGTCTTATCCATCCCTTACATATTATAGTTCATCACGCGGCTTTTGTAGCTTGGTGGCGGTGATTGAAGAACTCTGTCAATGACACTATCATCAGGAAGATTAACTCCCAGTTGAGTCAAGTGGTTGTGGTACCCAGACATTCTGAGTATGTGTTCACTGACAGAACTATTCTCCTCCATTTTGCAGCTATAGGACTTATTGGAGACTTCATATCTCTCAATTCGGGCATTTGCTTGAAATATTAACTTCAACTCCTGGAACATCTCATATGCTCCATGACATTCAAAACGTCTTTGAAGTCCCGATTCTAAGCCGTAAAGCATGGCACACTAAATTATCGAGTAGTCATCAGCTTTGCTCTGCCAGACGTTCACAACGTCCGGCATTGCTCCTGCAGCGGGTCTTGCACCTAGCGGTGGTTCCAGGACATAATTCTTCTGTGCAGCAATGAGGATAATCCTCAAGTTATGGACCTAGTCCGTGTAATTGCTACCATCATCTTTCAACTTAGCTTTCTCTAGGAACACATTAAATTCAAGGGAACGGTAGCACGGGCCATTGATCCTCGACAACATAGACATGCAAAAACTATCAGGTACTAAGTTGATGATAAATTAAAGTTCAATTAATCATAGGAGTATTACTTAAGAACTCCCACTTAGATAGAGATCCCTCTAGTCATCTAAATGATCACATGATCCATATCAACCAAACCATGTCCGATCATCACGTGAGATGGAGTAGTTTTCAATGGTGAACATCACTATGTTGATCATATCTACTATATGATTCACGTTCGAACTTTCGGTCTCAGTGTTCCGAGGCCATATCTGCATATGCTAGGCTCGTCAAGTTTAACCCGAGTATTCTACACATGCAAAACTGGCTTGCACCTGTTGTATGTGAACGTAGAGCTTATCACACCCGATCATCACGCGGTGTATCGGCACGACGAACTGTAGCAACGGTGCATACTCAGGGAGAACACTTATACCTTGAAATTTAGTGAGGGATCATCTTATAATGCTACCGCCAAACTAAGCAAAATAAGATGCATAAAGGATAAACATCACATGCAATCATAATATGTGACATGATATGGCCGTCATCATCTTGTGCCTTTGATCTCCATCTCCAAAGCACTCATGATCTCCATCGTCACCGGCTTGACACCTTGATCTCCATCGTAGCATCGTTGTTGTCTCGCCAACTATTGCTTCTACGACTATCCCTATCGCTTAGTGATAAAGTAAAGCAATTAGATGGCGATTGCATTTCATACAATAAAGCGACAACCACAAGGCTCCTGCCAGTTGCCGATAACTTTTACAAAACATGATCATCTCATACAACAATTTATATCTCATCATGTCTTGACCATATCACATCACACAAGCCCTGCAAAAACAAGTTAGACGTCCTCTACTTTGTTGTTGCAAGTTTTACGTGGCTGCTACGGGCTTCTAGCAAGAACCGTTCTTACCTACGCATCAAAACCACAATGATTTTTCGTCAAGTGTGATGTTTTAAGCTTCAACAAGGACCGGCCGTAGTCAAACTCGATTCAACTAAAGTTGGAGAAATAGACACCCGCCAGCCACCTGTGTGTGAAGCACATCAGTAGAACCAATCTCATGAACGCGGTCATGTAATGTCGGTCTGGGCCGCTTCATCCAACAATACCGCCGAATCAAAGTAAGACATTGGTGGTAAGCAGTATGAATATCATCCCCCACAACTCTTTGTGTTCTACTCGTGCATATAACATTTACGCATAGGCCTGGCTTAGATGCCACTGTTGGGGAACGCAGTATTTCAAAAAATACCTACTATCATGCAAGATCTATCTAGGAGATGCATAGCAACGAGACGGTAGAGTGTGTCCACGTACCCTCGTAGACCGAAAGCGAAAGCATTTAGTAACGCGGTTGATGTAGTCGAATGTCTTTACGATCCAACCGATCTGAGTACCGAACGCACGGCACCTCCGTGTTCACCACATGTTCAGCATGACAAAGTCCCTCGAGCTCTTGATCCAGTTGAGAACGAGGGAGAGTTCCGTCAGCACGACGGCGTGGCGATGGTGATGATGAAGTTACCGGCACAGGGCTTCGCCTAAGCACTATGATGATATGATCGAGGTGTGTAACTGTGGAGGGGGTGATGACCCACAAGTGTAGGGGATCTATCGTAGCCTTTTCGATAAGTAAGAGTGTCGAACCCAACGAGGAGCAGAAGGAAATGATAAGAGGTTTTCAGCAAGGTATTCTCTGCAAGCACTGAAATAATCGGTAGCAGATAGTTTTGTGATAAGGTAATTTGTAACGGGTAACAAGTAATAAAAGTAAATAAGGTGCAGCAATATGGCCCAATCCTTTTTGTAGCAAAGGACAGGCCTGGACAAACTCTTATATAAAGGAAATCGCTCCCGATGACACATGGGAATTATCGTCAAGCTAGTTTTCATCACGCTCATATGATTCGCGTTCGGTACTTTGATAATTTGATATGTGGGCGGACCGGTGCTTGGGTACTGCCCTTACTTGGACAAGCATCCCACTTATGATTAACCCCTATTGCAAGCATCCGCAACAACAACAGAAGTATTAAGGTAAACCTAACCATAGCATGAAACATATGGATCCAAATCAGCCCCTTACGAAGCAACGCATAAACTATGGTTTAAGCTTCTGTCACTCTAGCAACCCATCATCTACTTATTACTTCCCAATGCCCCCTCTAGGCCCAAACAATGGTGAAGTGTCATGTAGTCGATGTTCACATCACACCACTAGAGGGATGACGACATACATCTCATGAAAATATCGAACGAATACCAAATTCACATGACTACTTATAGCAAGACTTCTCCCATGTCCTCAGGAACAAACATAACTACTCACAAATCATATTCATGTTCATAATTAGAGGGGTATTAATATTCATAATGGATCTGAACATATGATCTTCCACCAAGTAAACCAACTAGCATCAACTACAAGGAGTAATCAACACTACTAGCAACCCACAGGTACCAATCTGAGGTTTGGATACAAGAGATGAACTAGGGTTTGAGATGAGATGGTGCTGGTGAAGAAGTTGATGGAGATTGACCCCCTCCCGATGAGAGGATCGTTGGTGATGACGATGATGATGATTTCCCCCTCCCGGAGGGAAGTTTCCTCGGCAAAACAGCTCCGCTGGAGCCCTAGATTGGTTCCGCCAAGGTTCCGCCTCATGGCGGCGGAGTTTCATCCCTTGAGCTTACTTATGATTTTTTCCTCGACGAAAGACTCCATATAGCCAAAGATGGGCGTCAGAGGGCCACTAGGGGGCCCACGAGGCAGGGGGCGCGCCCAGGGGGGTAGGGCGCGCCCCCCACCCTCGTGGACGGTGGGTGGCCCCCCTCTGGTACTTCTTTCGCCCAATATTTTTTATATATTCTGAAAATAATTCCCGTGGAGTTTTAGGACTTTTGGAGATGTGCAGAATAGGTCTCTAATATTTTCTCCTTTTCCAGCCCAAAATTCCAGCTGCCGGCATCCCCCCTCTTCATGTAAACCTTGTAAAATAAGAGAGAATAAGCATAAGTATTGTGACATAATGTGTAATAACAGCCCATAATGGAATAAATATCGATATAAAAGCATGATGCAAAATGGACGTATCAACTCCCCTAAGCTTAGACCTCGCTTGTCCTCAAGCGAAAGCCGAAATCGAAAAATATGTCCACATGTTTAGAGATAGAGGTATCGATAAAAATAAAATACGGACATTTGGGCATCATGATCATTCTTAGAACATCAACATATGATCTCTTATGCTAAAGTAACAATTCATTCACATACTCAAGTATGAATCAAAAACTTCATTGAAAACTAACAAACTATAATATCATTCATTGAAGCAATTGCAATTTATCATAACATAGGAAAGAGTCAAAATAAGAGCTTCTCAGCAAGTCCACATACTCAACCATCATTTAGTCTTTCACAATTGCTAACACTCACGCGATATTTATGGTTATGAAGTTTTAATCGGACACAGAGAAACATAGGGGCTTATAGTTTGCCTCCCAACTTTTTACCTCAAGGGTAATGTCAACAATAATAGTTCATGAAAGCTCACATCCAATTAGCTATATATACCTAGATCTTTCCAACACATTGTGCTTGCCAAAGGATAAAATGTAAAAAGGAAAGGTGAAGATCACCATGACTCTTTGCATGAAGTAATAGACAAGAATAAAAGATAGGCCCTTCGCAGAGGGACGCAGAGGTTGTCATGTGATTTTATGGTTGGATGCACAAAATCTTAATGCGAAATAACGTCACTTTATATCGCCACTTGTGATATGGACCTTTATTATATAGTCTGTCGCTTTTATTTCTTCCACATCACAAGATCATATAAAGCTTATTTTCTCCACACTAATAAATCATACATATTTAGAGAGCAATTTTTATTTCTTGCAACGATGACAACTTACTTGAAGGATCATACTCAATCCATAGGTAGATATAGTGGACTCTCATGGCAAAACTAGGTTTAAGGATATTTGGAAGCACAAGTACTATTTCTACTTGGTGCAAAGAAATTGGTTAGCATGAGAGGGAAAGGCAAGCTCAACATGTTGGATGATCCATGACAATATAAGTTATCTTAGATGTAAGAAAACATAACCCATTACATTGTCTTCCTTGTCCAACATCAACTCTTTAGCATGCCATATTTTAATGAGTGCTCACAATCATAAAAGATGTCAAAGATAGTATATTTATATGTGAAAACCTCTCTTTCTTTATTACTTCCTATTAATTTCAACGATGACCAAAACTATGTTTGTCAACTCTCAACAACTTTTATTCATCATACTCTTTATATGTGAAGTCATTACTCTCCATAGATCCATATGATCTCTTTATTTCTTCTCTTTTATTCTATTCCCTCAAGATGATAGTAAGATAATCAAGTCCTTGACTCAACACTAATCTTTATTGTATATAGCTCACTGACTCGATTACATAGAAAGATCATAAAGCAAAACTCAAAACTATATCATACTAAAACTTTATTCTAATAGATCAATATATAACCAAAAGGATCGAACTAAGAAAAACGGTAAAGATAAAAGTGATGGTGATACGATACCGGGGCACTCCCCCAAGCTTGTCAGTTGCCAAGGGGAGTGCCCATACCCATGTGATTATGTCTCCTTTGTTGGTGAAGAAGGTGTTGGTGATGATGGATAATCGCACATCGAGCGTAGGAGATCCTCCAATTTGCGTATAATGCCCTTGAGTGCGATGATATGCTCCTTCAACAAAATATTTTCACTTGTGAGATACTTGTTTTGAATGCGAGCTAACTCAATCATCTTGAAAGCTTCAATCTCCATTGGGGGTAAAGAGATTGTGATGAGGTTGAAGGATGTCTTCTTCTACTATTGTCAGAACTTGACCCCCCACGGCCTTCTTGATCCCATCATCCTTGTTGATCTCTCCGGGCTCTTCTCTCTTCAGCTCTATCTTCATTATCCAAGCATCGTTGCCCTCATTATTGGAAGAGGAAGGAGAATACATGATGCCAGGACTTGACAACCCTGACAAAAAACAGCACAAAACAAAAAACAGAGGATATTTGCGTGATACGGTGGTCAAAACCTTCGGGAGGTTATATAATGATTTTTTACCGACCAAAAGAAGTATCGTGCAAGAAAACGGAGTCCGACAAGAGGTGCCCACGAGGCAGGGGGCGCGCCCTCCACCCTCGTGGAAGCCTCGTGTCCTTCCCGGACTATTTCTTATTTTCCTATTTTCTTAATATTCCAAAACGGAGAAAAATTGCCATTAGAACTGTTTTGGAGTCGGTTTACTTACCGTACCACGTACCTATTCCTTTTCGGGGCCTGAAACATTCGGGAAAGTGTCCCTTATGTATTCCTTCGGGGTTACAGTCTCAATAACATTAGTTTCAACATTTATGGGATTACCTAAGATATAATTTTTGATTCTTTGACCGTTCACCACCCTCGGATTTGTGCCTTCGAAGTTGTTGATTTTTATGGCACCGGAACGATAGACCTCCTCGGTGACGTAAGGACCTTCCCATTTAGAGAGGAGTTTGCCTGCAAAAAATCTTAAACGAGAGTTGTATAGCAATACATAATCACCTACATTAAACTCATGTTTTTTTATCCTTTTATCATGCCATCTTTTAACTTTTTCTTTAAACAGTTTGGCTTTTTTATAGGCATGGGTTCTCCATTCATCAAGTGAGCTAATGTCAAAAAGCCTCTTCGTATCGGCAAGTTTGAAGTCATAGTTGAGCTCTTTAATAGCCCAATATGCCTTATGTTCTAGTTCAAGAGGTAAGTGACATGCTTTACCATAAACCATTTTATACGGAGACATACCCATAGGATTTTTATATGCAGTTCTATAGGCCCATAATGCATCATCAAGTTTCTTGGACCAATTCTTCCTAGATCTATTAACAGTCTTTTGCAAAAATTAATTTGAGCTCTCTATTACTCAGTTCTACTTGACCACTAGACTATGGATGATATGGAGATACAATTCTATGATTAACATCGTACTTAGAAAGCATTTTACGAAAGGCACCATGAATAAAATGTGAACCAGCATCAGTCATCAAGTATCTAGGGACTCCAAACCTTGTAAAAAATAACTTCTTTAAGCATCTTAATAGAGGTGTTATGATCAGCACTACTAGTTGGAATAGCTTCGACCCACTTAGTAACGTAATCAACAGCAACTAAAATATGTGTATGCCCATTAGGGGAAGGAAACGGTCCCATATAATCGAAGCCCGAGACATCAAATGGTTCAATAACAAGTGAATAATTCACAGGCATTTCTTGACGTCTACTAATATTACCAATTCTTTGACATTCATCACAAGACAAAACAAACTTACGAGCATCCTTGAAGAGAGTAGGCCAATAAAAATCGGATTGCAATACCTTATGTGCAGTTCTGTCTCTAGCATGGTGTCCTACATAAGCCTCGGAGTGACACTTGCGTAGGATCTATTCCTGTTCATGCTCAGGTACACAATGTCTAATAACACCATCTACTCCTTTATAAATATGTGGGTCATCCCAGAAGTAATGTCTTAAATCATAGAAGTACCTTTTCTTTTGCTGGTATGTGAAACTAGGTGGTATAAATTTAGCAACAATGTAATTAGCATAATCAACATACCATGGAGCGGTACGAGAAGCATTTATGACAGCTAATTGTTCATCGGGATATCATCAATAGGTAGTGGGTCATCAAGAACATTCTCTAACCTAGACAAGTTGTCCGCAATGGGGTTCTCAGCTCCCTTTCTATCAATAATATGCAAATCAAATTCTTGTAGCAAGATAACCCATCTAATAAGTCTAGGTTTAGTATCTTTCTTTTCCATAAGATATTTAATAGCAGCATGATCAGTGTGAACAGTTAATTTAGAATCAACAATATAAGGTCTGAACTTATCACAAGCAAATACAACTGCTAAAAATTCTTTTTCAGTAATAGCATAATTTCTCTAGGCACTGTCTAGAGTTTTACTAGCATATTGAATAATATTTAATTTCTTATCAACTCTTTGTCCTAAAACAGCCCCTACAGCATAATCACTAGCATCACACATAATTTCAAATGGTAAATTCCAATCAGGAGACTGAACAATAGGTGCGGAAATCAAAGCTTTCTTAAGTATTTCAAATGCTTCTACACAATCATCGTCAACGACAAACGGGACATCTTTTTGTAAGAGATTAGTCAGAGGCCGAGAAATTTTAGAGAAGTCCTTGATGAACCTCCTATAAAAACCGGCATGACCAAGGAAACTTCTTATACCTTTAATGTCCTTGGGACACGGCATCTTTTCAATAGCATCAACTTTAGATTTATCAACTTCAATACCTCTTTCAGAAATTTTGTGCCCCAAGACAATACCTTCATTAACCATAAAGTGGCACTTCTCCCAATTCAAGACAAGATTAGTTTCTTCACATCTCTGCAAAACTCGATCAATGTTGCTTAAGCAATCATCAAAAGAAGTTCTGTAAACGGAGAAATCATCCATGAAAACCTCAACAATCTTTTCACAAAAGTCAGAGAATATAGCAGTCATACATCTTTGAAAGGTAGCAAGTGCATTACATAAACCAAAAGGCATACGTCTATAAGCAAAGGTACCGAAAGGGCAAGTAAAAGTTGTATTTTCTTGATCCTCTTTTGACATAGGTATTTGAGAGAAACCAGAATAACCATCTAGAAAGCAAAAATGTGTATGCTTGGATAATCTTTCTAGCATTTTATCAATAAAAGGTAAATGGTAATGATCCTTTTTATTGGCTTTATTTGATTTGCGGAAATCAATTACCATTCTATAACCTGTAACAATTCTTTGTGGGGTCAATTCATCTTTATCATTAGGAACAACAGTAATACCTCCCTTCTTAGGGACACAATGGACATGACTTACCCACTGACTATCAGCAACGGGATAAATTATACCTGCCTCAAGAAGCTTTAGTATTTCTTTTCTTACCACTTCTTTCATCTTAGGATTTAACCATCGTTGGTGATCAACAACTGGTTTAGCGTCTTTCTCCAAATTTATTTTGTGCTGGCATAGAGTGGGACTAATGCCCTTAAGATCATCAAGAGTATATCCAATAGCAGCACGGTGCTTCTTCAGAGTTTTCAATAATTGCTTTTCTTCATGCTTTGAAAGGTTAGCACTAATAATAACAGGATATATCTCTTTCTCATCAAGATAAGCATATTTAAGAGTATCAGGTAAAGGTTTAAGCTCAAACACGGGATCACCCTTAGGTGGAGGAGGATCCCCTAGGATTTCAACAGGCAAGTTGTGTTTCAAAATAGGTCCCTGTTTAAAGAATACTTCATCTATTTCCGTTCTTTCATTCATAAACATATCATTTTCATGGTCTAGCAAATATTGTTCTAAAGGATCACTAGGAGGCACGACAATAGAAGCAAGACCAATAATTTCATCTTTACTAGGCAATTCTTTATCATGGGGTTGTCTACGAAATTTAGCAAAATTAAATTCATGAGACATATCCCCTAAACCAACAGAAACAATATCATTATTGTAGTCTATCTTAGCATTAACAGTATTCAAGAAAGGTCTACCAAATATAATGGGACAAAAGTCATCTTGTGGGGAACCAAGAACAAGAAAATCAGCAGGATATTTAACTTTCCCACACAAGACTTCAACATCTCTAACAATCCCAACTAGTGAAATAGTATCTCTATTGGCAAGCTTAATTGTGACATCTATCTCTTCTATCTCAGCAGGTGCAATATCATGCATAATTTCTTTGTATAAGGAATGAGGTATTGCACTTGCACTAGCACCCATATCACATAAGCCATGATAGCAATGATCTCCTATTTTAATAGAAATAACAGGCATGCGTACAACAGGTCTATATTTATTTTTAGTATCAGGTCTAGCAATTCTAGCAGATTCATTGCAGAAGTAAATAACATGCCCATCAATATTATCAGCCAAGAGATCTTTAACCATAGCAACACTAGGTTCAACTTTAATTTGCTTAGGGGGTTTATGTGTCTTAATATTACTTTTGTTAACCACAGTTGAAGCTTTAGCATGATCCTTTATTCTAACAGGGAAATGTGGTTTCTCAATATAAGCAGTAGGGACAACAAGATCATTATAAGTGATAGTCTTTTATTCAACTTTAATAGGTGCAACTACTTTTACTTCAATGGGAGGATTATATTTAAACCACTTCTCCTTAGGGAGTTCAACATGAGTAGCAAAGGATTCACAGAAAGAAGCTACTATCTCAGAGTCAAGTCCATATTTAGTGCTAAATTCACGGAAAGCATCGGTATCCATAAAAGATTTAACACAATCAAACTTAGGTGTTATACCTGACTCCTTACCTTCGTCGAGGTCCCAATTTTCAGAGTTGCGTTTAATTATTTCCAATAAGTCCCATTTGAATTCAATAGTCTTCATCATAAAAGATCCAGTACAAGAAGTATCGAGCATGGAGCGATTACTGAGAGAAAGCCGAGCATAAATTTTTTGAATAATCATTTATTTTGAGAGCTCATGATTGGGGCATGAATATAACATTGACTTAAGCCCCCCCCCCCCCAAGCTTGAGCGATGCTTTCTCCTTCGCGAGGCCAAAAATTATATATATAATTACGATCACGATGAACCAAATGCATAGGATAAAACTTCTGATGGAATTCCAATTTCAATCGTTGGTAGTTCCATGATCCAATATCATCACATAGCGTAAACCATGTCAATGCCTCTCCCTTCAAAGATAAAGGGAAGACCTTCTTCTTGATAACATCCTCGGGCATACCCGCAAGCTTAAATAATCCACAAACTTCATCCACATAGATTAGGTGCAAATCGGGATGCAATGTTCCATCTCCTGTAAAAGGATTAGCTAGCAGTTTCTCTATCATACCCGAAATTTCAAAGTAAACATTTTCAGTAGGTTCAGTAGGTTGAGGAGCAACTCTTTTCTCTACTGGTCGGGGTGAAGATACCCTGAACAAGCCCCTCAAAGGATTATGTTCCATAGTAACAAGTGACAGTAAATTTCAGCACACTATATAAATTTTTCCTTACCAAATTCCACCTACCAAAGGCACTTCACTCCCCGGCAACGGCGCCAGAAAAGAGCCTTGATGACCCACACGTGTAGGGGATCTATCGTAGCCTTTTTGATAAGTACGAGTGTCGAACCCAACGAGGAGCAGAAGGAAATGATAAGAGGTTTTCAGCAAGGTATTCTCTGCAAGCACTGAAATTATCGATAACAGATAGTTTTGTGATAAGGTAATTTGTAACGGGTAACAAGTAATAAAAGTAAATAAGGTGCAGCAATATGGCCCAATCCTTTTTGTAGCAAAGGACAAGCCTGGAAAAACTCTTATATAAAGGAAATCGCTCCCGAGGACACATGGGAATTATCGTTAAGCTAGTTTTCATCACGCTCATATGATTCGCGTTCGGTACTTTGATAATTTGATATGTGGGTGGACCTGTGCTTGGGTACTTCCCTTACATGGACAAGCATCCCACTTATGATTAACCCCTATTGCAAGCATCCGCAACTACAACAGAAGTATTAAGGTAAACCTAACCATAGCATGAAACATATGGATCCAAATCAGCCCCTTACGAAGCAACTCATAAACTAGGGTTTAAGCTTCTGTCACTCTAGCAACCCATCATCTACTTATTACTTCCCAATGACTCCCTCTAGGCCTAAACAATGGTGAAGTGTCATGTAGTCGATGTTCACATGACACCACTAGAGGGATGACAACATACATCTCATCAAAATACCGAACGAATACCAAATTCACATGACTACTTATAGCAAGACTTCTCCCATGTCCTCAGGAACAAACGTAACTACTCACAAAGCATATTCATGTTCATAATCAGAGGGGTATTAATATGCATAATGGATCTGAACATATGATCTTCCACCAAGTAAACCAAATAGCATCAACTACAAGGAGTAATCAACACTACTAGCAACCCACAGGTACCAATCTGAGGTTTGGATACAAAGATTGGATACAAGAGATGAACTAGGGTTTGAGATGAGATGGTGCTGGTGAAGATGTTGATGGAGATTGACCCCCTCCTGATGAGAGGATCGTTGGTGATGACGACAATGATGATTTCCCCCTCCGTGAGGGAAGTTTCCTCGACAGAACAGCTCCGCCGGAGCCCTAGATTGGTTCCGCCTTGTGGCGGCGGAGTTTCGTCCCGTGAGCTTGCTTATGATTTTTTTCCTCGAAGAAAGACTCCATATAGCCAAATATGGGCATCGAAGGGCCACCAGGGGGGCCATGAGGCAGGGGGCGCGCCCCCACCCTCGTGGACGGTGGGTGACCCCCCTCTGATACTTCTTTCGCCCAATATTTTTTATATATTCTGAAAATAATTCCCGTGGAGTTTCAGGACTTTTGGAGATGTGCATAATAGATCTCTAATATTTGCTCATTTTCCAGCCCAGAATTCCAGCTGTCGACATTTCCCCTCTTCATGTAAACCTTGTAAAATAAGAGAGAATAGGCATAAGTATTATGACATAATGTGTAATAACAGCCCATAATGCAATAAATATCGATATAAAAGCATGATGCAAAATGGGCGTATCAGGGGGCACCGCACACGGCTAAGAGAAGACTTGGTGTGCCTTTGGGGTGCCCCCTCCCACGTATATAAAGGAGGGGGGAGGAGGAAGTCGGCCCAAGGGGGGTGCACCAAGGGGGGGAGTCCTACTTGGACTCCCGGTCCAAGTAGGATTCGCCACCCCTTTCCTATTCCAACAAGGGGAAGGAGGGAAGGAGAGGGAGTGGGAAAGGAAGGGGCCGCGCTGTTGGGTAACGTACTAATTTCAAAAAAATTCCTACGCACACGCAAGATCATGGTGATGCATAGCAATGAGGGGGAGAGTCTGATCTACGTACCCTTGTAGATCGCAACGGAAGCGTTGACACAACATAGAGGAAGTAGTCGTACGTCTTCTTCCCGATCCGACCGATCCAAGCACCGTTACTCCGGCACCTCCGAGTTCTTAGCACATGTTCAGCTTGATGACGATCCTCGGGCTCCAATCCAGCAAAGCTTCGGGGAGGAGTTCCGTCAGCATGACGGCGTGGTGACGATCTTGATGTACTACCGACGCAGGGCTTCGCCTAAGCACTACAACGGTATGATCGAGGTGGAATTTGGTGGCAGGGGGCACCGCACACGGCTAAGGAACAATCTCAAGGATCAACTTGTGTGTCTCGAGGTGCCCCCTGCCCCCGTATATAAAGGTTGCCAGGGGGAGGGCTGGCCGGCCAAGGAGAGGAGGGCGCAGGAGGAGTCCTACTCCTACCGGGAGTAGGACTCCCCCCCTAATCCTATTCCTAATAGGACTCCTCGAGAGAGAGAGAGGGAGAAGGGGGCCGGCCACCTCTCCTAGTCCTAATAGGACTAGGGGAGGGGGAGGCGGGCAGCCCACCTTGGGCTGCCCCTTTCACCTTTCCACTAAGGCCCAATGAGGCCCATTTGGTTCCCGGGGGGTTCCGATAACCTCCCGGTACTCCGGTAAAATTCCCGATTTCACCCGGAACACTTCCGATGTCCAAACATAGGCTTCCAATATATCAATCTTTATGTCTCGACCATTTCGAGACTCCTCGTCATGTCCGTGATCACATCCGGGACTCCGAACAACCTTCGGTACATCAAAATGCATAAACTCATAATAACTGTCATCGTAACGTTAAGCGTGCGAACCCTACGGTTCGAGAACAATGTCGACATGACCGAGACACGTCTCCGGTCAATAACCAATAGCGGGACCTGGATGCCCATATTGGCTCCTACATATTCTACGAAGATCTTTATCGGTCAGACCGCATAACAACATACGTTGTTCCCTTTGTCATCGGTATGTTACTTGCCCGAGATTCGATCGTCGGTATCCAATACCTAGTTCAATCTCGTTACCGGCAAGTCTCTTTACTCGTTCCGTAATACATCATCTCACAACTAACATCTTAGTTATAATGCTTGCAAGGCTTATGTGATGTGTATTACCGAGAGGGCCCAGAGATACCTCTCCGACAATCGGAGTGACAAACCCTAATCTCGAAATACGCCAACCCAACATCTACCATTGGAGACACCTGTAGTACTCCTTTATAATCACCCAGTTACGTTGTGACGTTTGGTAGTACCCAAAGTGTTCCTTCGGCAAACGGGAGTTGCATAATCTCATTGTCATAGGAACATGTATAAGTCATGAAGAAAGCAATAGCAACATACTAAACGATCGGGTGCTAAGCTAATGGAATGGGTCATGTCAATCAGATCATTCAACTAATGATGTGACCTCGTTAATCAAATAACAACTCTTTGTTCATGGTTAGGAAACATAACCATCTTTGATTAACGAGCTAGTCAAGTAGAGGCATACTAGTGACACTCTGTTTGTCTATGTATTCACACATGTATTATGTTTCCGGTTAATACAATTCTAGCATGAATAATAAACATTTATCATGATATAAGGAAATAAATAATAACTTTATTATTGCCTCTAGGGCATATTTCCTTCAGTCTCCCACTTGCACTAGAGTCAATAATCTAGTTCACATCGCCATGTGATTTAACAGCAATAGTTCACATCACCATGTGATTAACACCCATAGTTCACATCGTCATGTGACCAACACTCAAAGGGTTTACTAGAGTCAGTAATCTAGTTCACATATCTATGTGATTAACACCGAAAGAGTACTAAGGTGTGATCATGTTTTGCTTGTGAGATAATTTTAGTCAACGGGTCTGTCACATTCAGATCCATAAGTATTTTGCAAGTTCTATGTCTACAATGCTCTACACGGAGCTACTCTAGCTAATTGCTCCCACTTTCAATATGTATCCAGATTGAGACTTTAGATTCATCTGGATCAGTGTCAAAAACTTGCATCGACGTAACCCTTTACGACGAACCTTTTTGTCACGTCCATAATCGAGAAACATATCCTTATTTCACTAAGGATAATTCTGACCGCTGTCCAGTGATCTACTCCTAGATCACTATTGTACTCCCTTGCCAAATCAATGCAGGGTATACAATAGATCTGGTATACAGCATGACATACTTTATAGAACCTATGGCCAAGGCATAGGGAATGACTTTCATTCTCTTTCTATCTTCTGTCATGGTCGGGCTTTGAGTCTTACTCAACTTCACACCTTGTAATACAGGCAAGAACTCTTTCTTTGACTGCTCCATTTTGAACTACTTCAAAATCTTGTCAAGGTATGTACTCATTGAAAAAACTTATCAAGCGTCTTGATCTATCTCTATAGATCTTGAAGCTCAATATGTAAGCAGCTTCACCGAAGTCTTTCTTTGAAAAACTCCTTTCAAACACTCCTTTATGCTTTACAGAATAATTCTACATTATTTCCGATCAACAATATGTCATTCACATATACTTTATCAGAAATGTTGTAGTGCTCCCACTCACTTTCTTGTAAATACAGGCTTCACCGCAAGTCTGTATAAAACTATATGCTTTGATCAACTTATCAAAGCGTGCATTCCAACTCTGAGATGCTTGCACCAGTCCATAGATGAATCGCTGGAGCTTGCATATTTTGTTAGCACCTTTAGGATTGACAAAACCTACTGGTTGCATCATATACAACTCTTCTTCCAGAAATCCATTCAGGAATGCAGTTTTGACATCCATCTGCCAAATTTCATAATCATAAAATGCGGTAATTGCTAACATGATTCTGACAGACTTAAGCATCGCTACGGGTGAGAAGGTCTCATCGTAGTCAACCCCTTGAACTTGTCGAAAACCTTTCGCAACAAGTCGAGCTTTATAGACAGTAACATTACCGTCAGCGTCAGTCTTTTTCTTGAGGATCCATTTATTCTCAATTGCTTCCCGATCATCGGGCAAGTCAACCAAAGTCCATACTTTGTTCTCATACATGGATCCCATCTCAGATTTCATGGCTTCAAGCCACTTTGCGGAATCTGGGCTCACCATCGCTTCTTCATAGTTCGTAGGTTCATCATGATCTAGTAGCATGACTTCCAGAATTGGATTACCGTACCACTCTGGTGCGGATCTCACTCTGGTTGATCTACGTGGTTCAGTAGTATCTTGTCCCGAAGTTTCATGATCATCATCATTAGCTTCCTCACTAATTGGTATAGGTGTCGCAGAAACAATTTTCTGTGATGTACTATTTTCCAATAAGGGAGAAGGTACAATTACCTTATCAAGTTCTACTTTCCTCCCACTCACTTCTTTCGAGAGAAACTCCTTCTCTAGAAAGTATCCATTATAAGCAACGAATGTCTTGCCTTAGGATCTGTGATAGAAGGTGTACCCAACAGTCTCCTTTTGGGTATCCTATGAAGACATATTTCTCCAATTTGGTTTTGAGCTTATCAGGATGAAACTTTTTCACATAAGCATCACAACCCCAAACTTTAAGAAACGACTACTTTGGTTTCTTGCTAAACCACAGTTCAGATTGTGTCGTCTCAACGGACTTGGATGGTGCCCTTTTTTAACGTGAATGCAGCTGTCTCTAATGCATAACCCCAAAACGATAGTGGTAGATCGGTAAGAGGCATCATAGATCGCACTATATCTAATAAAGTACGGTTATGACGTTCGGACACACCATTACACTATGGTGTTCCTTGTGGCGTGAGTAGTGAAACTATTTCACATTGTTTTTAACTGAAGGCCAAACTCGTAACTCAAATACTCTTCTCTACGATCAGATCATAGAAACTTTATTTTCTTGTTACGATGATTTTTCACTTCACTCTGAAATTCTTTGAACTTTTCAAATGTTTCAGACTTATGTTTCATCAAGTAGATATACTCATATCTGCTCAAATCATCTGTGAAGATCAGAAAATAATGATACCTATCGCGAGCCTCAATATTCATCGGACCACATACATTAGTATGTATGATTTCCAACAAATCTGTTGCTTGCTCCATTGTTCCGAAGAACAGATTCTTAGTCATCTTGCCCATGAGGCATGGTTCGCAAGCATCAACTGATTCATAATCAAGTGATTCCAAAAGCCCATCAGCATGGAGTTTCTTCATGCGCTTTACACCAATATGACCTAAACGGCAGTGCTACAAATAAGTGGCACTATCATTATTAACTTTGCATCTTTTGGTTTCAATATTATGATTATGTGTATCACTACGATCGAGATCCAACGAACTATTTTCATTGGGTGTGTAACCATATAAGGTTTTATTCATGTAAACAGAACAACAATTTATTCTCTTACTTAAATGAATAACCGTATTACAATAAACATGATCAAATCATATTCATGCTCAACGCAAACACCAAATAACACTTATTTAGTTTCAACACTAATCCCGAAATTATAGGGGAGTGTGCGATGATGATCATATCAATCTTGGAACTACTTCCAACACACATCGTCACTTCACCCTTAACTAGTCTCTGTTTATTCTGCAACTCCTGTTTCGAGTTACTACTCTTAGCAACTGAATCAATATCAAATACTGAGGGGTTGCTATAAACACTAGTAAAGCACACATCAATAACATGTATATCAAATATACTTTTGTTTACTTTGCCATCCTTCTTATCCGCCAAATACTTGGGGTAGTTCCGCTTTCAGTGACCAGTCCCTTTGCAGTAGAAGCACTTAGTCTCAGGCTAGGACTAGACTTGGGCTTCTTCACTTGAGCAGCAACTTGCTTGCCGTTCTTCTTGAAGTTCCCCTTCTTCCCTTTGCCCTTTTCTTGAAACTAGTGATCTTGTCAACCATCAACACTTGATGTTTTTCTTGATTTCTACCTTCGTTGATTTCAGCATCACGAAGAGCTTGGGAGTCGTTTTCGTCATCCCTTGCATACTATAGTTCATCACGAAGTTCTACTAACTTGGTCATGGTGACTAGAGAGTTCTGTCAATCACTATCTTATCTGGAAGATTAACTCCCACTTGATTCAAGCGATTGTAGTACCCAGACAATCTGAGCACATGCTCACTAGTTGAGCGATTCTCCTCCATCTTTTAGCTATAGAACTTGTTGGAGACTTCATATCTCTCAACTTGGGTATTTGCTTGAAATATTAACTTCAACTCCTGGAACATCTCATATGGTCCATGACGTTCAAAACGTCTTTGAAGTCCCGATTCTAAGCCGTTAAGCATGGTGCACTAAACTATCAAGTAGTCATCATATTGAGCTAGCCAAACGTTCATAACGTCTGCATCTGCTCCTGCAATAGGTCTGTCACCTAGCGGTGCATCAAGGACACAATTTTTCTGTGCAGCAATGAGGATAAACCTCAGATTACGGATCCAATCCGCATCATTGCTACTAACATCTTTCAACACAATTTTCTCTAGGAACATATCAAAAATAAACACAGGGAAGCAACAACGCGAGCTATTGATCTACAACATGATTTGCAAAATACTATTAGGACTAAGTTCATGATAAATTTAAGTTCAATTTAATCATATTACTTAAGAACTCCCACTTAGATAGACATCCCTCTAATCCTCTAAGTGATCACGTGATCCAAATCAACTAAACCATAACCGATCATCACGTGAGATGGAGTAGTTTTCAATGGTGAACATTGTTTATGTTGATCATATCTACTATATGATTCACGCTTGACCTTTCGGTCTCCGTGTTCCGAGGCCATATCTGCATATGCTAGGCTCGTCAAATTTAACCTGAGTATTCTGCGTGTGCAAAACTGGCTTGCACCCGTTGTAGATGGACGTAGAGCTTATCACACCCGATCATCACGTGGTGTCTGGGCACGACGAACTTTGGCAACGGTGCATACTCAGGGAGAACACTTCTTGATAATTTAGTGAGAGATCATCTTATAATGCTACCGTCAATCAAAGCAAGATAAGATGCATAAAAGGATAAACATCACATGCAATCAATATAAGTGATATGATATGGCCATCATCATCTTGTGCTTGTGATCTCCATCTCCGAAGCACCGTCATGATCACCATCGTCACCGGCGCGACACCTTGATCTCCATCGTAGCATCGTTGTCGTCTCTCCAATCTTATGCTTCCACGACTATCACTACCGCTTAGCAATAAAGTAAAGCATTACATCGCGATTGCATTGCATACAATAAAGCGACAACCATATGGCTCCTGCCAGTTGCCGATAACTTGGTTACAAAACATGATCATCTCATACAATAAAATCAGCATCATGCCTTGACCATATCACATCACAACATGCCCTGCAAAAACAAGTTAGACGTCCTCTACTTTGTTGTTGCAAGTTTTACGTGGCTGCTACGGGCTTAAGCAAGAACTCATCTCACCTACGCATCAAAACCACAACGATAGTTTGTCAAATAGACTCTGTTTTAACCTTCTCAAGGACCGGGCGTAGCCACAGTCGGTTCAACTAAAGTTGGAGAGACAGTCGCCCGCAAGCCATCTATGTGCAAAGCACGTCGAGGGAACCGGTCTCGCATAAGCGTACGCGTAAGGTTGGTCCGGGTCGTCTCGTCCAACAATACCGCCGAACCAAAGTATGACATGCTGGTAGGCAGTATGACTTGTATCGCCCACAACTCACTTGTGTTCTACTTGTGCAAATAACATCAAACCATAAAACCTAGGCTCTGATACCACTGTTGGGGAACGTAGTAATTTCAAAAAAAATCCTACGCACACGCAAGATATGGTGATGCATAGCAATGAGGGGGAGAGTCTGATCTACGTACCCTTGTAGATCGCAACAGAAGCGTTGACACAACGTAGAGGAAGTAGTCGTACGTCTTCTTTCCGATCCGACCGATCCAAGCACCGTTACTCCGGCACCTCCGAGTTCTTAGCACACGTTCAGCTCGATGACGATCCTCGGGCTCCGATCCAGTAAAGCTTCGGGGAGGAGTTCCGTCAGCACGACGGCGTGGTGACGATCTTGATGTACTACCGACGCAGGGCTTCGCCTAAGCACTACAACGGTATGATCGAGGTGGAATTTGGTGGCAGGGGGCACCGCACACGGCTAAGGAACGATCTCAAGGATCAACTTGTGTGTCTCGAGGTGCCCCCTGCCCCCGTATATAAAGGTTGCCAGGGGGAGGGCTGGCCAGCCAAGGAGAGGAGGGCGCAGGAGGACTCCCCCCCCCCCAATCCTATTCCTAATAGGACTCCTCGAGAGAGAGAGAGGGAGAAGGGGGCCGGCCACCTCTCCTAGTCCTAATAGGACTAGGGGAGGGGGGAGGCGCGCAGCCCACCTTGGGCTGCCCCTTTCACCTTTCCACTAAGGCCCAATGAGGCCCATTTGGTTCCCGGGGGGTTCTGGTAACCTCCCGGTACTCCGGTAAAATTCCCGATTTCACCCGGAACACTTCCGATGTCCAAACATAGGCTTCCAATATATCAATCTTTATGTCTCGACCATTTCGAGACTCCTCGTCATGTCCGTGATCACATCCGGGACTCCGAACAACCTTCGGTACATCAAAATGCATAAACTCATAATAACTGTCATCGTAACGTTAAGCGTGCGGACCCTACGGTTCGAGAACAATGTAGACATGACCGAGACACGTCTCCGGTCAATAACCAATAGCGGGACCTGGATGCCCATATTGGCTCCTACATATTCTACGAAGATCTTTATCGGTCAGACCGCATAACAACATACGTTGTTCCCTTTGTCATCGGTATGTTACTTGCCCGAGATTCGATCGTCGGTATCCAATACCTAGTTCAATCTCATTACCGGCAAGTCTCTTTACTCGTTCCGTAATACATCATCTCACAACTAACATCTTAGTTATAATGCTTGCAAGGCTTATGTGATGTGTATTACCGAGAGGGCCCAGAGATACCTCTCCGACAATCGGAGTGACAAGCCCTAATCTCGAAATATGCCAACCCAACATCTACCATTGGAGACACCTGTAGTACTCCTTTATAATCACCCAGTTACGTTGTGACGTTTGGTAGTACCCAAAGTGTTCCTCCGGCAAACGGGAGTTGCATAATCTCATAGTCATAGGAACATGTATAAGTCATGAAGAAAGCAATAGCAACATACTAAACGATCGGGTGCTAAGCTAATGGAATGGGTCATGTCAATTAGATCATTCAACTAATGATGTGACCTCGTTAATCAAATAACAACTCTTTGTTCATGGTTAGGAAACATAACCATCTTTGATTAACGAGCTAGTCAAGTAGAGGCATACTAGTGACACTCTGTTTGTCTATGTATTCACACATGTATTATGTTTCCGGTTAATACAATTCTAGCATGAATAATAAACATTTATCATGATATAAGGAAATAAATAATAACTTTATTATTGCCTCTAGGGCATATTTCCTTCACGCGCCCCCTCCCCCTAGTCCAATTCAGACTGTCCTGGGGGGGGGGGCACCTTGTGGCCTTCCCTCTCCTACTCCCTTATGGCCCATTCGGTACCATAACTTCCCGGGAGGGGGGGGGGTTCCGATAACCCCTCAGTTCCCCGATAAATATCCGAAACGTCCCGAAACCTTTCCGGTGTCCAAATACCTTCGTCCAATATATCAATCTTTACCTCTCGACCATTTCGAGACTCCTCGTCATGTCCGTGATCTCATTCGGGACTCCGAACAAACTTTGTTCATCAAATCACATAACTCATAATACAAATCGTTATCGAACGTTAAGCGTGCGGACCCTACGGGTTCAAGAACTATGTAGACATGACCGAGACACATCTCCGGTCAACAACCAATAGCGGAACCTGGATGCTCATATTGGCTCCTACATATTCTACGAAGATCTTTACCGGTCAAACCACATAACAACATACGTTGTTCCCTTTGTCATCGGTATGCTACTTGCCCGAGATTCAATCGTCGGTATCATCATACCTAGTTCAATCTCATTACCGGCAAGTCTCTTTACTTGTTCCGTAATGCATCATCCTGTAACTAACTCATTAGTCACATTGCTTGCATGGCTCATAGTGATGTGCATTACCGAGAGGGCCCAGAGATACCTCTCTAATACACAGAGTGACAATCCTAATCTCGATCTATGCCAACTCAACAAACACCATCAGAGACACCAGTAGAGCATCTTTATAATCACCCAGTTACATTGTGATGTTTGATAGCACACAAGGTGTTCCTCCGGTATTCGGGAGTTGCATAATCTCATAGTCAGAGGAACATGTATAAGTCATGATGAAAGCAATAGCAGAAAAACTAAATGATCATTATGCAAAGATAACATATGGGTCTTGTCCATCACATCATTCTCTAATGATGTGATCTCGTTACATCAAATGAAAACACATGTCCATGGCTAGGAAACTTAACCATCTTTAATTAACGAGCTAGTCAAGTAGAGGCATACTAGGGACACTCAGTTTTGTCTATGTATTCACACATGTACTAAGTTTCCGGTTAATATAATTCTAGCATGAATGATAAGCATTTATCATGATATAAGGAAATATACATAACAACTTTATTATTGCCTCTAGGGCATATTTCCTTCAGACAGTTCCTCATGAGGTGAAAATCAAGTGTTAGACATTTTTGGACAATATGCTAGAGTGCTCTAACTCTCAATGATAGCAAAGTTTTTGAACTTAAAAGAATATTGAAAATTTTGTAGAGTTGGTCTAATTCAAATTCACCACGAGAAACACAACGTTCTATTCGCCTCATGTAGAACGTGTGTCCCATATTTGTTTGAAAGATAAATTTTAGATGGTCCAAAATTAATACTAATCATTAATTGTTTATGATCTAATGGTTGTTACAACTCTTACCTCCTATGAGGTAATGAAGCATTAATACCCTTCCAAAGGCTAGAATTGTTTTTTTAAACAACCAACTTTATTAATTAGAAATAACGGTTACATCGTCTATTAGAGGTTGTACAATTCGACCAAAGGCTCCTCAAACCAATCCCTTGTCTCAGAAAATTTAGCTAATCTGTCAAGTTCATGAACTACCTTATTTGCTTCCCTATTACAATGTTCAAAACTAGTAAGAGGAAAATCACATGCTAAAAATAACAATCATCAAACACCGTTGCCGCCGCTCCTGCTGCACGTCCTCCATTCTTCATGGTATCAATTACTTCCATATTGTCAGAATTAATGACAAGGCGATTGCAACCCACCTTATGTGCGACAGATAATCCGAACCTTAGAGCCAAAGCTTCTGTCGTCAGGGCATCAACACACCAATCAATCTTCCAGTTTCCGCCAATAATGAATTTTCCTTTATCAGCTCTGAAAATTTTGACCTTTGTTGGACAAGATAATTTCTAAATCTTACCCCAAATAGGATTAACATTGATTCTCCCCATACCGTTAGTATGTTGCAGCTTCCTCCCATGCTGTTGATTCCATTCCGTCAAATAAGCTGAATGAACAGAGAACAAACCATTCTTTGTGTAGCTCCAAGCAATGAAATCTGACATATTATGCAGCGGAAGCGGGATGGAGAGGACTCTTTGAGCATCAATTGACCATAACGCTTGTCTCACCAACTCTTCATCCCAAGAACATGTGATTGGATCAATAAGATCTGAAACCCTAGACAGGAGGTGCCCTCCTCTAGGAGTAATAATTTTCCTATTTGCACAATTTGGAATCCAAGCGTCTTCCCAAATATCAATATTTTGTCCATTTCCAACTCGCCATATATAACCATGTTTCAGAGAGTTTACTCCCGCCATAATACTTTGCCAAGTGAAGGAGGAGCCTTTTTTTAAGTTGCATTCACCAAATCACCGTCAGGGAAATACTTAGCTCTCAATATAGTCGCACATAAAGAATCAGGATTATCTAGAAGACGCCACGCTTGTTTAGCTAACAATGTTAGGTTGAAACATCGTATATCTCTGAAGCCCATACCTCCTTGATTTTTTAGGACACACATCTTCCATCAGGCTATCCAATGTATCCTCTTCTGATTGTCCTCGTCACACCACCAGAAATGTGCCATCGCGTCAATGATTCCTTTGTAATTTTTTTAGGAATTTTAAAGACGGACATAGCATAGGTGGGGATAGCTTGTACTGCAGATTTGAGGAGAATTTCCTTCCCTCCAGCGGATAATAATTTTTCTTTTCAACCACTTATTCTCATAATAATATGACCTATCAGGAATTGAAAACAATCACTTTTGTCCGTACCCACATTGGCAGGCAAACCCAAATATTTGTGGTTGAGGGCTTGAGTTAAAATATTCAGAATTGTACAAATTTGCTCCTTGTTTTCAACTTTTGTATTGGGACTAAAAAAGATACTTGATTTTTCAACACTCACCCTCTGCCCCGAAGCAGCACAATAAGAATCCAAAATTGATTTCGACGCCTCAGCATTCATGGCATTAGCTCGCATGAGAATCAAAGAATCATCTGTGAAGAGGAGATTGGAAATCGATGGTGCATCTCTGCTCACCTTAACTCCAGAAATACTTCCATTTTCCTCCGCGTGCGCCAAAAGGGCAATCAGACCCTCTGTACATAACAAGAATATATTATAGTAAATTTGGAAAGTTTAAATTATAATTATTGTTACTGCCTTCTGAAGTCGGAATTCCGTTGGTGCTCCCGAGAACGCGCGCTCCTGCACGCGAAAAAAGTATTTTAAAGTGTGAAAAAAATTCAAACAAAAATTTGGCGCATACATCTTGACATTATATGTGTGCATGCCAAGTTTCGGAGAAAATCGACATTTTTCGTGGCTTATGTAAAAAGACAAAAGGATGTCTTGTGAAAAGCATTTATTTAACACCGGAATTTTGTCTTTTCACACGCGGCACACAAGTTGTCGGTTTTTCGCGAAATGACTTTGTGAGCATGTACAATATCGAGATGTACGTGCTAAATTTTTGTTTGAGTTTTTTTGACATTTTAAAATATGTTTAAAACACATTTAAAAAACCAGGAGCGCGTGCTCCTATGTGCCAAAACGCCACTCTCCTTCTGTAGTTCACTAATATCAATTCTACTTACATGTGGTGGCTTCGTCAATCTCAAGATGTTGTGTCGGCTTAGTATCTTGGAGGTGCTTATAGGGCTAAGGGCGTACGTGCGTGTACTCGTAGCGGTGAATGTTTGTGCATGTATGTAAGCATCTACGTTGTATTGTGTTAAAAAAAATGAGCCGATCCAGAGAAAACATAACCTAATTAAATGGTGTAAACAATTTCTTTCTGGGAACCACCCAACAAGTTAATTAATGCCAGACAAAAATCATGCCAATGACCAATTTATAATAGCATCTGTGCCCTAAGGCTTATGATTGCATTTTCTTTTGCTGCAGCATAAAGACACAAAAAAATATTTGTTGTTTATGTGCTAAAAACGATTACTATTTGTAATTGGTATAAGGTTTCACGTTGATTGTATTGATCATAGAGGGTAAAGAAAAATTAATAGAGTTTCGTATGAAAATCCATAAATATTGGCAACCAAATAAGTATTTACACGGGATCAATTATACCATTTTGTATTGAAGCTTTTGTTCCAAAATATTAATAAAATACGCTGTAATACAGTACATGATATGCTGTGTCAAATCCATTGTGTATGCATCGAAAACTCCTATTCTACACTTTTTTTATATCTCCTATTCTACAACTTGTGCGGCTATTTGCCCCTATAAGATCCGCAAGGCTGTTACATGGCCCACCCCATGAGCTCCATAAGTTTTTCTACATTTTCATTAATAGTTTTAGCAAGATAAATATATTAAAAACTTAAAAATATATAAAAATATTCTTATATATAAAATGCTTGCCTTATGTTTAAAAATTATTCATGCAGATCCTAAATATTCTTGTATTTGAATAGAGTTCATGTTTAGGAAAAGTATTCATATGTTAGAAAAGGCATGTATTAAGAAAAAAGTTCATATATTTCAATAACATATTAATTTATTTGAAATATTTATGTATAACAAATGGGGAAAAATAAAAATGCAATTGGAAAAGTAAAACAAAATTGAAAGCAAGAAGGCAAAGGAGGAAATAAACGGGCGAATCCTGCAATGGACCAGTCCATTTGTGTCGTGGTGCCGTATTATAGTGCCTATATTTTTAACACATCGGTTGTGAAACACGAAATGACATTTCTATTTGTAGTACTAAATATTCCCTCTATTTCAAATTAAATGATGTTCTAACTTTTTATGATTTGGATGTACGCAGAATCATTTTAGTGTGTTTGTTCATCCATTTCAGTTCGTATGTAACCCACAGTGAAATATCTAAAAAAATCATATGATAGTGAACGGAGGGAATTCCAAATATTTTAGAAAGATTTTTTAGTAGTATCTTTTTTTTGAAACAATTTTAATTGTTAGTTGCAAGCTCGATTCATACGATACGTAGCACACATTTAAAGATGCACTACCAAGAAAACTCATAGCCCATGGATCAGCGGATACTATTCTGTGAATTTCCTATATGACGCTAACTGCGTCAAAATATTAGGGAAACGCACACACATAGATAGAATCGGGACGACCAATTTTCAGTTTTACGCGAAGCTTTCTCATTCCGGTTTTGGGGAACCTTGAAGAAGGTTCCTGAACCTTTTTCTTTTTCTTTTCACAGGTTCTCTAGTTTTTTCTTCTTCTTTTCTCCTTTTCTGTTCCTTTCTCTTTTCTCCTTTTTTGTTTCTTCCTCTTCATATTCATATTTTTCAGAAAAAGTTCAAATATTTAAAAAGTGCATAATAAAAAAAAGTGAATATCCCGGTACAGCTAGTTATTTACAACGTTTATGTTTCCATTTGTCATCAGCGGACAAGGTCAAGTGGCTAGCAGCATGCTTAGATTAGTTGGACGCCGCGAGTTCTTCTTCACCAATCCTACTTGGCGCGTGGGTCGTTGGACAGCGACTATGCGCGCACCCCCAATCCCCCCCCCCCCCCCCCCCCCCTACATACATTTTTGTGCCGGCCCAACTAGCTGTTTACTGCTTTCGGGATAATTTCTGAAATTTCCCAGACCATTTTTTCCTTTTTCATTTTTGTATTTTCTTTTTTATTTCTTTTCTCATTTTGTTTTCTCTTTTCTCTTTTATGTTAGTTTTTCTTTTCCTCTTCAATTTTTGAACATCTTTCAATTTCGAGAACTTTTTGTGAAACATTGTAGATATTTTGAAATCGTGAATATTGCTTGATTTTTGTGATTTTTTAATTAAACTGCGAACGATTCTTAAATTCATTTAATTTTTCTAATCATGAACAATCTTTCGAATCTTCAAATATTTTTTACTCGACAAATTTTTGTTGTTGAGAATTTTGGAATCATGAACATTTTACGAATTCGCAAATAGTTTTCACAATTCCTGAATATTTTTTGAATCCATCACTTCTTATAAATTCACGAACATTCATTGAAATTTGTGAACAATGTCTTTGAACCAGTGAACGTTTTGTTTTATTACTAACATTTTTTATGAACATTTTTGAAATGCCTGAATTGGTTTTAATCAACAAGCATTCTTTGAATCGATGAACTTTTTAGTAATCCTGGACCATTTTTTATTTTTGTTTCTTTTTAATAATGCTTTAACTCTTTTAAAATTTGTGAACATTTGTTCAATGCCTGAACATTTTTTCTAAAATCTTTTGAAATATGTGAACTTTTATTGAAATCATAAATATTTTTTAATTCATGAACATTTTATGATTTCTTGAATACTTTTTCATAAGTTCACAATTTTTAAAATTCTGGAACATTTTTGAAATCATGAATTATTTAAAGGATAAAAATAAGTAAAGAAAAAGGAGGAAGTGAACAAAAATGGGGCGCCCCGCACATGGTCTGGGGGCGTAGAGGTGTGCGTTCCTGCTCCCAACACGTAGTGAGCAAGAATAAGTGCTCCCGTTCTTTCTCGCATGTACACTCCTTTTTGGAATTTTTCTGCGCATTATATGGGTTGGCCCAGTCGTTGTGCTCCATGTTCAGGGTGTGCATTGGGCTTTGTTGGTTTGATTCGGTTCGGCTTACATGGTCTATGGTTTATACGACTTTTATACTTTGGTTTATATGGTTTTATCCATAGATATGGTTCGGTTTCGGTAATAGCCATTTACTTTCAGTTCACTTTCAAAAATAACCAAATTAACCAAAGCTGACGCAAATTTAAAGCTAACACATAACTTCTCCACGTGTAAATACATGATATGCCTCATAATGAGGGAAAAAAGATTAGAAAAGGGTATAGAAGGGACGCTGGATAAGTAGTCAAGCTAATCACGTAAACTGAAGCGCTAAATGGGCGAGAAAATACTGTACTATAGCAGCCCATTACGCTTTTGAACGTAAAAAACCCTCAATTTTGGTTAATTCGGTTTACCATATGGTTTTTGGTTTCTAACAAAAAATACAAAATGAAAATAGTTTTCAGATTTCAAAACCGAAACCTGAAAAAACCAAATTTTTGGTTCGGTTTATGGTTTTCGGTTCCATTTTTGGGATGGTTTTGCAAACCAAAACCTGAAAAAACCTGACTCCTATTGTGGGAGGTTGAGTGTTGGCCGTAGTGAGCAGTGTATATTCACGATTTTTCAAATTTATGAATATTTTTATTGAAAAACATTCTAAGTTAAAGATTTTTTTGTAATTCACTATATTTTTCTGATTTTGTTTATATTTTTAAAAATTACATGAATATTTTGTTATTTCATGATTTTTTTTCTAAATTCATGAATATTTTTTGAATATGCGAAACTATTTTTCATATCACGAACGTTTTTTTAACCCATAAACATTTTAAGATTTATTGAACATATTTTCAAATTCACAAATTTTTGCAATTTGAAACTTTTCTGAAAGCCGAATTATCATTAAGAAGAAAAAATGTATAAAAAACAAATTGAAAACAGGGCTATCCGTTCACGTGCATGGGCCGGTCCAAAACGGCATGTGGATAAAGGGTGTGCGCGTTGGCTCGATCTGCAGTGTATAGCGCGGCTAAGAGCCCCCCCCCCCCCCCCCCCCTCCATTATGCTTTAACTCGCGGAGTAAATAACAGACACCCACTCCGTCTTTTGTGTCGCTGCTTTGTGCCGGCTTATCTAGGTTGTCTACTTCGTTCAATTTTTCAGGTTGAAGGAGTTGCTTCGTTTTTGTTACAGTTTCATTTTTTAGTTCTCTCTTCATATTTCTCCTTTTTCAATTCAAGAATATTTTCAATTCATAAATTTTTAACAATTAATATTTATTTTGAAAATTCTATATTTGTTATGTATGCTAACATTTTCTAAAGGCTGGGAATATATTTTTGTCAAAAATTGTTGATTACTTAAATTTACTATTTTTTTCTCATAATCGGTCAACATTTTTCTGTATTCTCAAAAATTATAAAATTATTGAAAAACATATGTAAATTAATAATTTTGTAAAAACACTCTTATTTTTTCTAGAAAATTTCTGGAACATTTTAAAAAATTATTGTATATATTGTGGGCATTTTTAAAATTTATACATTTTCTAAAATTTGGAAGCAGCTTGTGTATATATGAACCTTTTCATATTTTGTGAACATTTTACCAAGTTTGTTAACATTTTCTAGCTGAAAATATGTTTTACATTTTTATTTAAATTATTTTTTGGACTCATTAAATATGTTAATGAAAAATCTTGCTAGAAAAAATCGAAGCGCTATCTCCCCTGCACATAAGTGGGGCACTGCATGTGTACCTTGCTATTCCTAAAGAAAAAAATGGGCCAGCCCCACACGGTGGGTGCATGCACATTTACGTGACACTTTTGGGGCGAGTCTATAGGCCAATTCTTTTGGGACTTATGGATGGCTGTCAAAATAAGTTGCCCTCTACCTAGCTTATTCCGGCAATCCAGCCAAATTTTTCATTCTAGAAGTCTACTAGTTGATCCCTAATTGATATCATATGGCACGAAAGTTGGCATTGAAAAGAGTGTGTCAAAACTTATACAAATGGGGCGGGGGTGACAGTAGTGAAAACTGCACATTCACGGGTGAGGGAAAGTTGCACATCGACTGGTAAATAAGTGACTGGAGCAGCGGACCAAGTTGCACTTCTCACTAGTAAGGTAGTTGGACAGGGGTGCCAATTGTTAAAACTTTAGTTCCACGTGAAAGGGGAAGTTGCATATCGACTGTTTGACAATTCCACCTAACAGAGACTAAATAGCACACAAAAAATTTGTCCAAATATACACATACGATATCTATGATAAGAATGAATCATAATTCCACTTTTGGATTCAAAAGTTATGGCTTTTACAAAATCAAAAATATTTATTAAGTGCATTCACGCTTCTTCGCATGGTTACCTTTTATATTATGGATTAGAGGGGCTCCCACTTTTCAAATCTGGTTAGCCACTCAAGATTGCTAGTGAGTCAAAGACCACTTGCTAGAACATCCATTTAAAAATGTTATAAAAATATATAGCTAGTGGAATATTTTCATTTTACTACCTTGATAATTATTCTTGCATATTAAGAAAAATCCAAATGTACTAGAAAATGTTCATCGTAAGTTAATGAAGAAATTTCCATCATGTAATAAAAAATGTTCACCATGAGTTTTTTGAAATCATCTCATATTTAAAAAAATGTTAATAAGGTATTAAAAATGGTCATGTTTATTTAGAAAATGTTTCATCGTTTACATTAAAATCAAGATATTCATATAATAAACACCGTGCATTTTGAAATATGTTTGACTCGTATTTGCAAACTGAAAACATATATTTAATTAATAGTCAGCAATGTATTTTAATAAGTTTGTGATTATATAAAATGAGCATTTTGAAAAACTGTCCATCCTGTATTGGCAAAATGTTCGATGTGTATATAAAAAATGATGAACCTGTATATGAAAAATGTTCAATCAGTACTAAAAAATGACATGTATCTGAAAATACAATAATATTCCTAAAGGAGGAGAAAATAAAAAATAATAGTATAAAAAGGAATACAAAATGGAAAACAAAAACAAAAAAGAATAGAAGATGAAAAACAAAACCCCAAAAGAATAGAAGATGAAAACAAAAAGGAAATAATAATAGAAAAAAGTTCATGATATGTTGGAAGAATGTTCAACTTTTTTCAAAAAATATAATATTGTAGTTAAAAATGTTCAATGTGCATTTGATAAATATTCAATATGTATTCATATAAATGTTCAATGTTTTCTCGAAAAATGTTCAACATGTATCTGTTTTTTTTTGAATGCTTACGAAAGAAGTCAACTCAGATATAAAAATGAAAAAGAGGAGAAAAAGAAAAAAATGAAAATAAAACAAATAGGAAAATACATAAAAAATTGAGAGAACTAAAGATAGCCGATAAACTTGAAAGGAAACATAGAAAAGAAAAACCCAGATCGGAACCATGCTAAAACTCCCCAAACCGCTAGTGACAGCACGACTGGAAATGTGTTATGCGGCCAACCCAGTAGTACGTGGCAGCTAAAATGCTTGAGGAGACGGGGTGCTCTTTCTAGAAGAAGTCCTATTGTATATTAGGTATCGCGTAGGTTGAGTCGCTCGCCGCCGTTCGTCATCAACAACATCCGACTACTACATCAACATCTTCATCGACTTGGACTGAATCGGGTGTCACACGGCGCCCCGGACTTCATGCCCGAGCCAGACGCGGTCGCTCATGCGGTCGTGCGTGACCCGTCATCCTCGCCACGTCCCGATGCATCGTCTGTTACGACTATGGGGGTGCCCGTCGGCTTTTCTTCGGATTCTTCTCCAGTCTCATCGTCTGCGTCGCTACCGTTGTGACTGTAGGGGGATGTTGAGTATCGTGATTATTAGGAAAGCTAGGATAGCGTAGGATATTATTCTACCTTACCTTGTACTCCAAGATGATCATGTACTCCTATATATATGCCCACAAGGCTCAAGCAATACAACGACAATTCCACCAAATTTCTCTCTCCCTTCTAATAGCGTATAACAGGGAGCCTTTCGCGGGCGCCAAAGAAGGGAGCCTTTGTTCAAGGCCAACACAATGTTTATCGTATGTTTGAAAATAAGTTCGACGTATAGAAAAAAATGTTCATCATATATTACGAATTTTTTCACCATATTTGAAATAAATGTTCACTGTATACAGAACAATAAAAGTTAAGAAATGTAAAAACGAAAAAAAGAAGGAAAACGAAAATTCTGGAAAAGGAAAAAGAGAAAAACACAAAAAAGAGAAAAAAGAAAAAAGAAAACTTCGCGCACACGGGAAATGGGCCGGCCCATCTTGCCACGCGGTTCAAAGAAGAAGGTACGGGAGGTCCTAGTCGGCGCCTTAAGCGCCACCAAGTGAACCAGTGGGCCGGCCCGTAGCGCGCAAAAACGACCAAAAAAGGCATGCCTCGCGCGGAGTCGAACTCAGGCCGAACATACCGCGCAAGAGAATGGCTACAACTGGACCACTCGCCTACTTGTGATTTACTGCAGCGCGCACTTCCTATGAGCTAATCTAGCAGCGCTATTTGAAACAAAACAAGTTCACTAATATGGGAAAAAGTTTCACCAATTGACCGGTCTGGCCAGTTGACCCTTGACTGTTCAAAAAATATGTGTAAGTTTATTGGAAAATTAGGAATTAAAAAATTGTTCACAAAAAAAGTTCACTGGTTAAGAAAAGGTTGACGAATTTAAAAGAAAAAACTCAAAAAAGGGGAAAAATGTTCATTGATCTTCAATAAAAGTTCATCGAATCTGAAAGAAAGTTCATCAAATTTGAAAAAGTTCATCGAATCTAAAAAAAAGTTCATTGATTTTAATAAAAGTTCATCATAATGGAAAAAAGCTCATCAAATCTGAAAAAAGTTCATCGATTTTAAAAAAAGTTCATCAAATTAGAAAAAAGTTCATCGATTTTGAAAAAAAGTTCAGAAGATGTGACAAAAGTTCATACAATTTGTAAACAGTACATAAAAATTTAAAAAGGAAAAAAAGAAAAATGAAAGATGAAAATAAAAAAAAGGAAAAAATGAAAGAATAAAAGAAGGGAAACGTTGGTTCTCCGCAGATCTAGCTTGGCTAGCTTGGTGGTGGTTTGTTAAACGTAGTGTGGTAAGATGAGGGAGGTCTCAAGTTTGATTCACCAGGAGCGCATTCTTTTTGCGATTTAACAAATGAGAAAAAAAATTAATGGGCCGACCCAGCTGACATGAGGTGGTGTGCGCTGCAGGCGCTCGTTAACGAAATGCATGTTAATCGGCGCCTGCAGCGCCGAATAGGACTTGCCTGAGGGTACACTAAAAAGAATTGACGCATGAGGTCGTCATATAGGTTTTGCCTATGCGCACAAGAAAAAAAGGGTTTGCCTCTTTTTAGGTGAGATCTGCATGACTGAACTAAGCTGCCTCGAAAACCATGTAAAAAAAACTGCCCCAAAAAATGCTGGTTGGGACATGAAGCCTCAACTAGACCGAAATTGTCGTTCTCCAAGTACCAGGCGACTGACCAATTTCGTCTGATGGTTCCTTGTCATATCCTCTGTTTTCTCAGGGAATGCGAAGTCGTAACATTGTCTTACAGGAGATAGGGAGAACCCATCTCGAATCTCCCTACTCGGCAGCATAGGGAATGCAGAGAGCAATGGAACGACCGGTCACACACAATTACATACTCTTACCACGATTTAAAGATTTGATGTCTGAATGCCACAATACTGGTATGTGTTCATCTCATCTTGTTCTCTCACAGCGGCGCTAACAAGCAATTGTAAACTCTCCACATATGGCTCGCAGGCTAAGCCGGCAGGAAAGAATACAACAAACGTCCTGCCGAGAACACCTGAAAAATTGACATTTCAGACGCAGCATCCGCATATACATTTTCTTGAGTGACGACGAAACAGTTGGTTCATCTCATGTTGTGTCTAAGCAAGAACCAAACTTTATAATCTAGCATCCAATGCTATTCCATTGTCTTTTACATCTGGGTAGGGATATGATGCCCTGTTGTTGCATGATTTATCCTTGCGGACAGTGAAAGGTGAGAGAGCCTGCACTACGAGTCTCTCTCTACGCTCACCATCGTGGGTGACTCAGTAAAGTTGATATCCATACAGGTATAGGCAGACACCGATGACATCCCAGCAACTTAATGGCACCAATGATCTAAGTCTAACGTGTTGGTAGATCGACCAGATACAATGCGCTTTAGGCGGAAATGGACGGGTCGAATTTCCGGGTCGAAAAGAAGTGGAAATAGAGAAAGATGCTCGGAGGTGGTGGATAAAAGGGAGAGAACCCAAGACATGATGTTCAGGAGGGGAGCTCATGACGTGAAAGCGAGCAAACACTCAATCAAGCTTTACAAAGGCACGGACATATTCCTGCCATCAGGGGAAATCATTCCAACCCAAGCTGTTCGTTCGTCCAAGTGGGGGCAGGCATACACTAGCTAGCCCTGCCTTTGTAAACACAATTGCACACGCAGGATGTGATTAATTATGATCAAAGGAAGACTTGGCGAGATGAGATGACACGCACTCGAGTGAGTTCATTACAGCAACATCCAACAAATCTTAGATCTGTACTTAACAGGCGCGCTGGCCCCCACACCACGTCTATCTCCTGCTGATCGAACGGCTCCTACGGCTGTGCATAGCTGAACCAGACGAGAGATAGATGGATAGGCCCCGTCGGAGCCGGAAAGCCGAAACTCGCGCTGCTAAACTGAGCGCGGTAGGACTGTCTATCTCATCCGCGTAGCGGGTAGCCACACGCACGCACGTACGTCCCCACCATCACCATGATCCATCCTTGTGTGTAGTGTAGGGTATCAGAGTGGAATTTCTCGCACACTTCGATTTGCAGAAAGCCGACCGCCCTATCTAAATCTGGATACCATAAAGAAAGAAAAAGTGGACGAGAGCCGGGAAAAAAGATTAAAAGAAGTAGTAGCAGGATGGATATATCAGCAGCAAAGAACTCGAGTTCCATCCATCCATCACTCTCCGATCAAGGAAGGAAAGCATGCAATGCAAGGTGGGGTGTGGTGGCCAAAGTAAAACTCTCCTCTCAATCCAATCCTATCCAGCCCAGTCCAGTCCTAGAAAGGAGATATATATAGATGCTCCGTGTAGGCCACATTTGCATTCACCGTCAGGGCCGAGCGTGCAATGCATTCAGCAATCAGCACTGTGGCTGAGCGAGCGAGCGAAGTGGACCTGGCTTGAGGTGATGTAAAGGCGGCAGGGCACCGCGTTCGTTCGTCCCCCCTTTTGATGGATCGCGTGCCGATGATGCCTGGATCGCAGCATTCGACCGCGACGTCGGAGCACTAGCCCGCCCGCATGTAAAGTTGGGGCATTGTTTAGGCATTGACTTTTGTCGGGGCAATCTGCGCCTCCATCATCGATGGCACTCACTCACTAACTCACACTTCCACTGCAGCTGCAGACGGGGTGCAGGAAGGGAGGAAGGAAGCTGCTGGAGCTCTCCCGGCGGATCAGGTGCCAAAAGGCGGTTAAAATTTGGAGATAAGATGAGAGTCAGAGAGATCGATAATGTGCATTCTGAGCGGCCGGCCCCGGGGAGGACCTCAATATGGAATCCATAATTGGCGTGTCATGGGCTGGGGAGGCCCCGGCACGGCCGTCGTCGTGCACGTATGATGATCGGCGGCCGCGCGCAGGCACACTTGGCGAGCGAACGCGCGCGTTCGCGGTGGCCGGCTCCAGCCTTTTGGCGAAAGCGACGGCGCAACTGGGTCGCGCGTCATCACGGGGAATCGGATCGCCGGGTCGCTCGGCCGATCGGGGGTCCGTGGAATTATTTGGTTGGGGCCTAGTACGTGCGTACGTACTGCTGTACTACGCGTCCGTCCTGTGATTGTGTAATATAAGAAATTCAAAGTACGCAACGGGTTTGGGTTTGTGCAGGAGTGGGGGCTTAATTAGTGAGTTCGCTGTTGCCACGCGCGCTCCCAGTCCGTCGATCGGTCGATGTGCCGCTGGGGTTCCCATGTCGCGGGCATGGCGAGCTAGCCGCGACCCGTCACGTCGGCGTCCATGTTGCGTCTTGCGTGCCGTCCCCTTCGGCTTAGCTCGTCCGGTTTTGCGCAATCATACTGTCATGGCATATCTGGGTTTCTCTATTTGTTATTTTTTGCTAAAGATGTGGTGTTTATTCCCACCGTACATCAAGAACAGAGACCTCTGTTCCTCCCCAGGAAGAAGAACGAAAATAGATCGAGAGAATAGCTCACATGACGTGGATTCAGGTGCAAGTTGCTGAGCTGCTTTTGTGTTTCCAGCCAGTGGCGAATCTAGCACGAAAATGAAGGGTAGGCTCGAAGCATGAAGTCCCTAAGCTTGATTAGCAAAGCATTGCAATTGTTGGTTGTAAAACACCCCAGTATAATTGTCAAGTAGTATATTTAGCTGAAATATGATCTTTGGAGGGTAGGCTTAAGCCTATTGAAGCCCTACTAGTAGAATCGCCACTGTTTCCAGCTAGCCTAGAGGTAAGAATATTTCCGGCTTTTGTCTACGTCGCGGGAAAGAGCAAACCATATCCGGGGCCAAAGCCAAAGATTGCGAGGTACTTATAATCGTTTCCACCTAAGAGCCAGCCAGCTTAATATATAACAAAATCATGGATTAAGAGGGACGTTTCACCACACGCTCAAAAAAAAAACTTCCTCGAACATGCATGAGCTTATCGGCCGGTGGGCTTTCCATTGCCAGATATTTTCCGTGGGCTCATCCGGTTGCATATTCCCGGTAGCACATGCATCATCAACCGAGCGAGACTGGCAGGCAGCTTCAGAAAAAGAAGAAGAAAAAAGAGCGAGACTGGCAGGCTAGCTTAGGTTAGCTCGACCGAGATGATGGAGGACAGCTTACCGTAGTCGTAGCCAAGCCTAGCTGATCGGTCCATCGAATGCAACTAATCTAATCCGCTAGTACGGGAGTTGGGCCTGTGACCACAGACACCCAACTGGCTGATTGAGCCAACTCTAATGCTTGGTCCCCTGTCAGAGCCCAGGATGCACTGTAATGCTCGACTCTGATACAGTACCTGTTAATTGAAACCTTGATGGCTATTTTACATGCTAGCAAGGTGCTCCTCATGACCTCATGTTAAGCTAAAACCATCCAGGTTACCATCATACTATACTATATACTTGTCAGGTACAGTACTCCTATAAAAAGGATGTTGCTGCACTCGTCTTTCAGGGGCTTTGAGGGCAAGCAGCCCTCCTCACCGTCCGTTTCCGGGTGGCGTGTCACAAGGGCCTCTTGAAGGCTCTCCATGCCGTTTGATCTGCACAGACGGCTCGCGCCCGGGTGACCCATCTGTGAGGTCCATGGTCTATGACGGATGGACCACAGGTGCGCGTCCAGGGCCACCGTCACTGGACGACCTTGGACACGCCTACAGGAGCATTTTACCGTGCTAGCCCGTGCGCGATGGCCAGGACGGACCCGCCTGTCGGTGTCGGCGCACCCGGCGTGGCGCTTCGGTCGCACCAGCTGGGATATGCATTACGGTAACACCGGTGGCTCGCGCGTGGACCTGTTTCTTGGCCTCACATGGGCGCGCGTGCTGCGACGCCCGCGTGCATCGACTCTGCGCGGGTGTGCGAGGGCCGTTCAGCCGACTATCCGAAGGGCTGCTCAGGTGGCCAATCGGCTGTGTTGAGGGCTGGCTAGGCGTAGGGTGAAGCCAAACGGGGATGGACGTGGAGTCACAACTGAAACTGGCGATCACCATGAGACGTGACGCGGCAATGCCTCCTGCCAACCTCCGCACACACCATCCCTTCAAGACTCGACGACCATAGAAGCAACCAGCGGCGTCTATGTAACAGTGCTTGATTACAGTGAGTTCATATCTCATTTCAAATCCCCCCCTGATTTCAGAATCAAAATTAAATTATAAATTCTAGAAATTATTTCACCAAACACTAGGAAAAAAATGTTCATAATATTGCAAATAATCACTGAGTAATTGTCATGAAGAAACCCACATTTTATCAAGTAAATAAATTCCCTAAAATAGTTAAATTGGGGCCAAACCAATATTTTAATACTTCTCTAATTTGTGAAAAATACAAACTATTTTAAATAAATTTCAAACTTTTTGTGGCAGTGCTATATAATGCATTGGTAATTATGTGACAAGTTGCACATTTTACAAAAGCCAATTAGTGGCTAAAGAAAATAAAGCATGAAATAGATAAAAGGAAACAGATAAGAAATGAGAAATAAAAAAGAGAAAAGAAAAGGGCTAGGCAGACTGGGCCCTAGCCCACAGTTGACGGGCCAGCCCACCTCCCCCCCCGGTCATCCCCCACCTCACTACAATGGCCGACTGAGGATGCATGCGTGCGCGCCCGTCCCCGCCGGACCGCCTCGCCGGCTCCACCGCGGGGGGATAAGGACGCTGATACGTCTCCAACGTATCTATATTTTTTTATTGTTCCATGCTATTATATTATCTGTTTTGGATATATGCATTAATATGCTATTTTATATGATTTTTGGGACTAACCTATTAACCCAGAGCCCAGTGTCAGTTTCTGTTTTTTTCCTTGTTTTAGAGTTCCGCAGAAAAGGAATACCAAATGGAATAAAACTTTCGCAATGATTTTTCTTGGACCAGAAGACATCCAGAGGGCTTGGAGTGCACGTCAGGAAAGCCACAAGGCGGCCACAAAGGTCGGAGGGCGCTCCCAGGGGGTAGGGCGCGCCCCCACCCTTGTGGGCCCTCGTGACTCCATCGACCTACTTCTTCTGCCTACCAGGGGAACCATGAAACCACTTTTTGACCGTCGCAACCTTCTATACCCATGAGATCCCATCTAGGGGCCTTTTCCGGCATCCTGTCGGAGGGGGATTCGATCACGGAGGGCTTCTACATCAACACCATTGCCTCTTCGATGAAGCGTGAGTAGTTTAGCACAGACCTACGGGTCCATAGCTAGTACCTAGATGGCTTCTTCTCTCTCTTTGATTCTCAATACCATGTTCTCCTCGATGTTCTTGGAGATCTATTTGATGTAATACTTTTTGCGGTGTGTTTGCCGAGATCTGATGAATTGTGGATTTATGATTAGCTTATCTATGAATATTATTTGAATCTCTTCTGAATTCTTATATGCATGATTTCATATCTTTACAAGTCTTTTCAAACCATCGATTTGGTTTGGCCAACTAGATTGGTTTTTCTTGCAATGGGAGAAGTGCTTAGCTTTGGTTCAATCTTGCGGTGCTCGATCCTAGTGACAGAAGGGGAACCGACATGTATTGTATTGTTGCCATCGAGGATAACAAGATGGGGTTTTCATCATATTGCTTGAGTTAATTCCGCTACATCATGTCATCTTACTTAATGCGTTACTCTGTTCTTATGAACATAATACTCTAGATGCAGGCGGGAGTCGGTTGATGTGTGGAGTAATAGTAGTAGATGCAGAATCGTTTCGGTCTACTTGATACAGACGTGATGCCTAGATTCATGATCATTGCCTTAGATATCGTCATAACTTTGCGCTTCTCTATCAATTGCTCGACAGTAATTTGTTCACCCACCGTAATATTTTTTATCTTGAGAGAAGCCTCTATTGAAACCTATGGCCCCGGGTCTATTTTCCATCATATAAGTTTCCGATCTACAATTTTAGTTTCCTATTTACTTTCTTTGCAATCTTTTACTTTCCGTTCCATAAACCAAAAATACCAAAAATATTACTTTACCGTTTATCCATCTATATCAGATCTAACTTTGCAAATAACCGTGAAGGGATTGACAACCCCTTTGTCGCGTGGGTTGCAAGTTGTTGTTTGTTTATGCAGGTATTCGGTAGCTTGTTGCGTTGTCTCCTACTAGATTGATAACTTGGTTCTCAAAAGCTGAGAGAAATACTTACTCTACTTTGCTGCATCACCCTTTCCTGTTCAAGGGAAAAACCAACGCAAGCTCAAGAGGTAGCAGACGCCACCCCCTCGGCTCCTTGGTTTCCTCCCCGGTCTCCTGCCCCACTCCTACTCGTGCTCGCCCTCTCTCTCGAGCGCAACCATGGCTGCCCCTACGTAGAACTCGTGGTCGCCGTCCTCCCCGCACCTCGCCAGCGTGCCCACGAGCTCCGCCTACGTCGACTACGCCGACCGGACAACTTTGTTGGGGAACGTAGCAGAAATTCAAAATTTTCCTACGTGTCACCAAGATCTATCTATGGAGAAACCAGCAACGAGGGAAAGGAGAGTGCATCTACATACCCTTGTAGATCGCTAAGCGGAAGCGTTCAAGTGAACGGGGTTGATGGAGTCGTACTCATCGTGATCCAAATCACCGATGATCCTAGTGCCGAACGGACGGCACCTCCGCGTTCAACACACGTACAGCCCGGTGACGTCTCCCATGCCTTGATCCAGCAAGGAGAGAGGGAGAGGTTGAGGAAGACTCCATCCAGCAGCAGCACAACGGCGTGGTGGTGATGGAGGAGCGTGGCAATCCTGCAGGGCTTCGCCAAGCACCGCAGAAGAGGAGGAAGAAGAGACGCAGGGCTGCACCAACGAGAGATTGAATCACGTGTGTTATGGGCAGCCCCCTAGGCCTCATATATACAGGGGAAGGGGAGGGGCTGCGCCCCCTCCAGGGTTACCACCCCTAGGGGGGCGGCAGCCCTAGATGGCCAAGTGGGGGGAGGAGAGGGAGGCGCAGGGTGTATGGGCCTTAGGGCCCATATGCCCTTAGGGTTTGCCCCCTCTCCCCTTCTAGGCGCATGGGCCTTAGTGGGGCTGGTGCCCTTGGCCCATGTAGGCCAAGGAGCACTCCCTACAGCCCATGTGCCCCCCCGGGGCAGGTGGCCCCACTTGGTGGACTCCCGGGACCCTCCCGGTGGTCCCGGTACGTTACCGATAAACCCCGAAACTTTTCCGGTGACCAAAACAGGACTTCCCATATATAAATCTTTACCTCCGGACCATTCCGGAATTCCTCGTGACGTCCGGGATCTCATCCGGGACTCCGAACAACATTCGGTAACCACATACAAACTTCCTTTATAACCCTAGCGCCATCGAACCTTAAGTGTGTAGACCCTACGGGTTCGGGAGACATGCAGACATGACCGAGACGTTCTCCGGTCAATAACCAACAGCGGGATCTGGATACCCATGTTGGCTCCCACATGTTCCACGATGATCTCATCGGATGAACCACGATGTCAAGGACTTAATCAATCCCGTATACAATTCCCTTGTCTATCGGTACGATACTTGCCCGAGATTCGATCGTCGGTATTACGATACCTTGTTCAATCTCGTTACCGGCAAGTCTCTTTACTCGTTCCGTAACACATCATCCCGTGATCAACTCCTTGATCACATTGTGCACATTATGATGATGTCCTACCGAGTGGGCCCAGAGATACCTCTCCATCACACGGAGTGACAAATCCCAGTCTCGATTCGTGCCAACCTAACAGACACTTTCAGAGATACCCGTAGTGTACCTTTATAGCCACCCAGTTACGTTGTGACATTTGGCACACCCAAAGCACTCCTACGGTATCCGGGAGTTGCACAATCTCATGGTCTAAGGAAATGATACTTGACATTAGCAAAGCTTTAGCATACGAACTACACGATCTAGTGCTATGCTTAGGATTGGGTCTTTTCCATCACATCATTATCCTAATGATGTGATCCCGTTATCAATGACATCCAATGTCCATGGTCAGGAAACCGTAACCATCTATTGATCAACGAGCTAGTCAACTAGAGGCTTACTAGGGACATGGTGTTGTCTATGTATCCACACATGTATCTGAGTTTCCCATCAATACAATTCTAGCATGGATAATAAACGATTATCATGAACAAGGAAATATAATAATAACTTATTTATTATTGCCTCTAGGGCATATTTCCAACAGTCTCCCACTTGCACCAGAGTCAATAATCTAGTTCACATCGCCATGTGATTAACACTCACAGGTCGCATCGCCATGTGACTAACACCCAAGAGTTTACTAGAGTTAGTAGTCTAGTTCACATCACTATGTGATTAACACTCAATGAGTTCTAGGTTTGATCATGTTGCTTGTGAGAGAGGTTTTACTCAACGGGTCTGAGCCTTTCAGATCCATGTGTGCTTTACAAATCTCTATGTCATCTCCTAGATGTAGCTACCACGTTCTATTTGGAGCTATTCCAAATAACTGTTCTACTTGGAGCTATTCTAAATTGTTGCTCCATTATACGTATCCGGTATCTCTACTTAGAGCTATCCGGATAGGTGTTAAACTTGCATCGACGCAACCCTTTACGACGAACTCTTTTACCACCTCCATAATCGAGAAAAATTCCTTAGTCCACTAGTTACTAAGGATAACTTTGACCGCTGTCCTGTGATCCATTCTTGGATCACTCTTGTACCCCTTGACTGACTCATGGCAAGGCACACTTCAGGTGCGATACACAACATATCATACTGTAGAGCCTATGCCTTAAGCATAGGGGACGACCTTCGTTCTTTCTCTCTATTCTGCCATGGTCGAGCTTTAAGTCTTAACTTCATACCTTACCACTCAGGCAAGAACTCCTTCTTTGACTGATCCATCTTGAACACCTTCAAGATCATGTCAAGGTATGTGCTCATTTGAAAGTACCATTAAGCGTTTTGATCTATCCTTATAGATCTTGATGCTCAATGTTCAAGTAGCTTAGTCCAGGGTTTCCATTGAAAAACACTTTCCAAATAACCCTATATGCTTTCCAGAAATTCTACATCATTTCTGATCAACTATATGTCAACAACATATACTCATCAGAAATTCTATAGTGCTCCCACTCACTTTTTTGGAAATACAAGTTTCTCATAAACTTTGTATACACCAAACTCTTTGATCATCTCATCAAAGCATACATTCCATCTCCGAGATGCTTACTACAGTCCTTAGAAGGATTGCTGGAGCTTTGCATACTTATTAGCATATTTCAGGATTGACAAAACCTTCCGGTTGTATCACATACAACCTTTCCTCAAGAAAATCGTCGAGGAAACAATGTTTTGACATCCTATCTGCAAGATTTCATAAATATGCAGTAATTGCTAATATAATTCCAACAGACTCTTAGCATCGCTACGAGTGAGAAAGTCTCATCGTAGTCAACTCCTTGAACTTGTCGGAAAACATCTTAACGACAAGTCGAGCTTTCTTAATGGTGAAACATACCATCATTGTCCGTCTTCCTTTTAAAATCCATATGTACCTAACAGCCTTACGACCATCAAGTAGTTCTTCCAAAGTCTACACTTTGTTTTCATACATGGATCCTACCTCGGATTTTATGGCCTCGAGCCATTTATCGGAATCCGGGCCCACCATCGCTTCTCCATAGCTCGTAGGTTCATTGTTGTCTAGCAACACGACTTCTAAGACAGGATTACGTACCACTCTAAAGTAGTACGCAACCTTGTCATCCTACGAGATTTGGTAGTGACTTGATCCGAAGTATCATGATCACTATCATAAGCTTCCACTTCAATTGGTGTAGGTGCCACAGGAACAACTCCCTATGCCCTTCCACACACTAGTTGAAGAGATGGTTCAATAACCTCATCAAGTCTCCACCATCCTCCCACTCAATTCCTTCGAGAGAAACTTTTCCTCGAGAAAGGACCCGATTCCAGAAACAATCCCTTATTGCTTTCGGATCTGAGACAGGAGGTATACCCAACTGTTTTGGGTGTCCTATGAAGATGCATTTATCCGCTTTGGGTTCGAGCTTATCAGCCTGAAACTTTTCACATAAGCGTCGCAGCCCCAAACTTTTAAGAAATGACAGCTTAGGTTTCTCTAAACCATAGTTCATATGGTGTCATCTCATCGGAATTACGTGGTGCCCTATTTAAAGTGAATGTGGTTGTCTCTAATGCCTAACCCATAAACTATCGTGGTAATTCGATAAGGGACATCATGGTATGCATCATATCCAATAGGGTGCAGTTATGATGTTCGGACACACCATCACACTATGGTGTTCCAGGCTGTATCAGTTGTGAAACAATTTCCACAATGTCTTAATTCTGTGCCAAACTCGTAATTCAGATATTCATCTCTATGATCATATCATAGATACTTTATCCTGTTGTCACGACGATCTTTCAACTTCACCCTGAAATTACTTGAACCTTTCAATAATTCAGACTCGTGATTCATCAAGTAAATATACTCAACATCTACTCAAATCATCTGTGAAGTAAGAACATAACGATATCCACTACACGCCTCAACACTCATTGGACTGCACACATCAAAATGTATTACTTCCAACAAGTTGCTTTCTAGTTCCATTTTACTGAAAACGAGGCTTTCAGTCATCTTGCCCATGTGGTATGATTTGCATGTCTCAACTGATTCAAAATCAAGTGAGTCCAAACGGTCCATTTGCATGGAGTTTCTTCATGCATATACACCAATAGACATGGTTCGCATGTCTCAAACTTTTCAAAAATGAGTGAGCCCAAAGATCCATCAACATGGAGCTTCCTCATGCGTTTTATACCGATATGACTTACGTGGCAGTGCCACAAGTAGGTGGTACTATCATTACTATCTTTTGGCATGAACATGTGTATCATTACGATCGAGATTCAATAAACCATTCATTTTAGGTGTAAGACCATTGAAGGTATTATTCAAATAAACAGAGTAACCAGTATTCTCCTTAAATGAATAACCGTATTGCGATAGACATAATCCAATCATGTCTATGCTCAACGCAAACACCAATCTCGATGGTAGAGGGAGCGTACGATATTTGATCAACCTTGGAAATACTTCCAACACATATCGTTATCTCACCTTTAGCTAGTCTCCGTTTATCCCGCAGCTTTTATTTCGAGTTACTAACACTTAGCAACCGAACCGGTATCTAATACCCTGGTGCTACTAGGAGTAGTAGTAAAGTACACATTAACATAATGTATATCCAATATACTTCTATCGACCTTGCCAGCCTTCTTATCTACCAAGTATCTAGGGTAATTCTGCTCCAGTGGTTGTTCCTCTTATTACAGAAGCACTTAGTCTCGGGTTTGGGTTCAACCTTGGGTTTCTTCACTAGAGCAGCAGCTGAATTGCCGTTTCATGAAGTATCCCTTCTTGCCCTTGCCCTTCTTGAAACTAGTGGTTTCACCAACCATCAACAATTGATGCTCCTTCTTGATTTCTACTTTTGTGGTGTCAAACATCGCGAATATCTCAAGGATCATCATATATGTCCCTGATATATTATAGTTCATCACGAAGCTCTAGCAGCTTGGTGGTAATGACTTCGGAGAAACATAACTATTTCATCTGGAAGATTAACTCCCACTTGATTCAAATGATTGTTGTACTCAGACAATCTGAGCACAAGCTCAACAATTGAGCTTTTCTCCTTAGTTTGTAGGCTAAGAAAATCGTCGGAGGTCTTATACCTCTTGACGTGGGCACGAGCCTGAAATCCCAATTTCAGTCCTCGAAACATCTCATATGTTTTGCGACGTTTCAAAACGTCTTCGGTGCCTCAACTCTAAACCGTTTAACTGAACTATCACGTAGTTATCAAAAACGTGTATGTCAGATGTTCGCAACATCCACAGACAACCTTCGAGGTTCAGCACACTGAGCGGTGCATTAAGGACATAAGCCTTCTATGAAGCAATGAGGACAATCCTCAGTTTACGGACCTAGTCCGCATAATTGCTATTATTAGCTTTCAACTAAATTTTCTCTAGGAACATAACTAAACAGTAGAACTGAAGCGCGAGCTACGACATAATTTGCGAAGACCTTTTGACTATGTTCAGGATAACTAACTTCATCTTATGAACTCCCACTCAGATAGACATCCCTCCAGTCATCTAAGTGATTACATGATCCGAGTCAACTAGGCCGTGTCCGATCATCACGTGAGACGGACTAGTTAACATCGGTGAACATCTTCATGTTGATCGTATCTTCTATACGACTCATGCTCGACCTTTCGGTCTTCTGTGTTCCGAGGCCATGTCTGTACATGCTAGGCTCGTCAAGTCAACCTAAGTGTTTGCATGTGTAAATCTGTCTTACACCCGTTGTATGTGAACGTCTGAATCAAGCACCCGATCATCACGTGGTGCATTGAAACAACGAACTGTCGCAACGGTGCACAGTTAGGGGGAACACCTTCTTGAAATTTTAATGAGGGATCATCTTATTTACTACCGTCGTTCTAAGTAAACAAGATGTATAAACATGATAAACATCACATGCAATCAAATAGTGACATGACATGGCCAATATCATATTGCTCCTTTTGATCTCCATCTTCGGGGCTCCATGATCATCATCGTCACCGGCATGACACCATGATCTCCATCATCATGATCTCCATCATCGTGTCTTCTTGAAGTTGTCTCATCATCTATTACTTCTACTACTATGGCTAACGCTTTAGCAATAAAGTAAAGTAATTACATGACGTTTAAGTTGACACGCAGGTCATAAATAAATAAAGACAACTCCTATGGCTCCTGCCGGTTGTCATACTCATCGACATGTAAGTCATGATTCCTATTACAAGAACATGATCAATCTCATACATCACATATATCATTCATCACATCCTTTGGCCATATCACATCACATAGCATACCCTGCAAAAACAAGTTAGACGTCCTCTAATTGTTGTTTGCATGTTTTACGTGGCTGCTATGGGTTTCTAGCAAGAACGTTTCTTACCTACGCAAAGACCACAACGTGATATGCCAATTGCTATTTACCCTTCATAAGGACCCTTTTCATCGAATCCGATCCGACTAAAGTGGGAGAGACAGACACCCGCCAGCCACCTTATGCAACTAGTGCATGTTAGTCGGTGGAACCGGTCTCACGTAAGCGTACGTGTAAGGTTGGTCCGGGCAGCTTCATCCCACGATGCCGTCGAATCAAGATTGCACTAGTAACGGTAAGCATATTGAACAAAATCAATGCCCACAACTACTTTGTGTTCTACTCGTGCATAGAAACTACGCAATAGACCTAGCTCATGATGCCACTGTTGGGGAACGTAGCAGAAATTCAAAATTTTCCTACGTGTCACCAAGATCTATCTATGGAGAAACCAGCAACGAGGGAAAGGAGAGTGCATCTACATACCCTTGTAGATCGCTAAGCGGAAGCGTTCAAGTGAACGGGGTTGATGGAGTCGTACTCGTCGTGATCCAAATCACCGATGATCCTAGTGCCGAACGGACAGCACCTCCGCGTTCAACACACGTACAGCCCGGTGACGTCTCCCATGCCTTGATCCAGCAAGGAGAGAGGGAGAGGTTGAGGAAGACTCCATCCAGCAGCAGCACAACGGCGTGGTGGTGATGGAGGAGCGTGGCAATCCTGCAGGGCTTCGCCAAGCACCGCAGAAGAGGAGGAAGAAGAGACGCAGGGCTGCACCAACGAGAGATTGAATCACGTGTGTTATGGGCAGCCCCCTAGGCCTCATATATATAGGGGAAGGGGAGGGGCTGCGCCCCCTCTAGGGTTCCCACCCCTAGGGGGGGGGGGCGGTGAAGGAAATATGCCCTAGAGGCAATAATAAAGTTATTATTTATTTCCTTATATCATGATAAATGTTTATTATTCATGCTAGAATTGTATTAACCGGAAACATAATACATGTGTGAATACATAGACCAACAGAGTGTCACTAGTATGCCTCTACTTGACTAGCTCGTTAATCAAAGATGGTTATGTTTCCTAACCATGAACAAAGAGTTGTTATTTGATTAACGAGGTCACATCATTAGTAGAATGATCTGATTGACATGACCCATTCCATTAGCTTAGCACCCGATCGTTTAGTATGTTGCTATTGCTTTCTTCATGACTTATACATGTTCCTATAACTATGAGATTATGCAACTCCCGTTTACCGGAGGAACACTTTGGGTACTACCAAACGTCACAACGTAACTGGGTGATTATAAAGGAGTACTACAGGTGTCTCCAATGGTAGATGTTGGGTTGGCGTATTTCGAGATTAGGGTTTGTCACTCCGATTGTCGGAGAGGTATCTCTGGGCCCTCTCGGTAATGCACATCACATAAGCCTTGCAAGCACTGCAACTAATATGTTAGTTGTGAGATGATGTATTACGGAACGAGTAAAGAGACTTGCCGGTAACGAGATTGAACTAGGTATTGGATACCGACGATCGAATCTCGGGCAAGTAACATACCGATGACAAAGGGAACAACGTATGTTGTTATGCGGTCTGACCGATAAAGATCTTCGTAGAATATGTAGGAGCCAATATGGGCATCCAGGTCCCGCTATTGGTTATTGACCGGAGACGTGTCTCGGTCATGTCTACATTGTTCTCGAACCGTAGGGTCCGCACGCTTAACGTTACGATGACAGTTATTATGAGTTTATGCATTTTGATGTACCGAAGGTTGTTCGGAGTCCCAGATGAGATCACGGACATGACGAGGAGTCTCGAAATGGTCGAGACGTAAAGATTGATATATTGGAAGCCTATGTTTGGACATAGGAAGTGTTCCGGGTGAAATCGGGATTTTACCGGAATACCGGGAGGGTTACCGGAACCCCCCGGGAGACTAATGGGCCTATTGGGCCTTAGTGGAAAAAGAGAAAAGGGGCAGCCCATAGCTGGCCGGCGCACCCCCTTCCCCAAGTCCTAGTAGGACTAGGAGAAGGGGCCGGCCCCCCCTCTCTCTCCTTTCCCCCTGAGAGTCCTAATTGGAATAGGATTGGAGGGGGGAGTCCTACTCCCGGTAGGAGTAGGACTCCCCCTGCGCCTCCCTCTCTCTGGCCGGCCGGCCCCCCTCCTCCAACCTTTATATACGGGGGCAGGGGACACCCCAAGACACACAAGTTGATCCTTGAGATCGTTCCTTAGCCGTGTGCGGTGCCCCCTGCCACCAAATTCCACCTCGATCATACCGTTGTAGTGCTTAGGCGAAGCCCTGCGTCGGTAGTACATCAAGATCGTCACCACGCCGTCGTGCTGACGGAACTCTTCCTCGACGCTTTGCTGGATCGGAGCCCGAGGATCGTCATCGAGCTGAACGTGTGCTAAGAACTCGGAGGTGCCGGAGTAACGGTGCTTGGATCGGTCGGATCGGGAAGAGGACGTACGACTACTTCCTCTACGTTGTGTGATCGCTTCCGCAGTCGGTCTGCGTTGGTACGTAGACAACACTCTCCCCTCTCATTGCTGTGCATCACCATGACCTTGCGTGTGCGTAGGAAAATTTTCGAAATTACTGCGTTCCCCAACAGTGGCATCCGAGCCTAGGTTTTATGGTTTGATGTTATTTGCACGAGTAGGACACAAGTGAGTTGTGGGCGATACAAGTCATACTGCCTACCAGCATGTCATACTTTGGTTCGGCGGTATTGTTGGGTGAGACGATCCGGACCAACATTACGCGTACTCTTACGCGAGACCGGTTCCCTCGACGTGCTTTGCACATAGATGGCTTGCGGAAGACTGTCTCTCCAACTTTAGTTGAACCAAGTGTGACTACGCCCGGTCCTTGAGAAGGTTAAAACGGAGTCTATTTGACGAACTATCATTGTGGTTTTGATGCGTAGGTGAGATGAGTTCTTACTTAAGCCCGTAGCAGCCACGTAAAACTTGCAACAACAAAGTAGAGGATGTCTAACTTGTTTTTGCAGGGTATGTTGTGATGTGATATGGTCAAGGCATGATGCTGATTTTATTGTATGAGATGATCATGTTTTGTAACCGAGTTATCGGCAACTGGCAGGAGCCATATGGTTGTCGCTTTATTGTATGCAATGCAATCGCGATGTAATGCTTTACTTTATTACTAAACGGTAGTGATAGTCGTGGAAGCATAAGATTGGCGAGACGACAACGATGCTACGATGGAGATCAAGGTGTCACGCCGGTGACGATGGTGATCATGACGGTGCTTCGGAGATGGAGATCACAAGCACAAGATGATGATGGCCATATCATATCACTTATATTGATTGCATGTGATGTTTATCCCTTTTTATGCATCTTATCTTGCTTTGATTGACGGTAGCATTATAAGATGATCTCTCACTAAAATTATCAAGAAGTGTTCTCCCTGAGTATGCACCGTTGCCAAAGTTCGTCGTGCCCAGACACCACGTGATGATCGGGTGTGATAAGCTCTACGTCCAAATACAACGGGTGCAAAACAGTTGCACACGCAGAATACTCAGGTTATACTTGACGAGCCAAGCATATACAGATATGGCCTCGGAACACGGAGACCGAAAGGTCGAGCGTGAATCATATAGTAGATATGATCAACATAACGATGTTCACCATTGAAAACTACTCCATCTCACGTGATGATCGGTTATGGTTTAGTTGATTTGGATCACGTGATCACTTAGAAGATTAGAGGGATGTCTATCTAAGTGGGAGTTCCTAAGTAATTTGATTAACTGAACTTAAACTTATCATGAACTTAGTACCTGATAGTATCTTGCTTATTTATGTTGATTGTAGATAGATGGCTCGTGCTATTGTTCCGTTGAATTTTAATGCGTTCCTTGAGAAAGCAAAGTTGAAAGATGATGGTAGCAATTACACGGACTGGGTCCGTAACCTGAGGATTATCCTCATTGCTGCACAGAAGAATTACGTCCTGGAAGCACCGCTGGGTGACAGGCCTGCTGCTGGAGCAACGCCAGATGTTATGAACGTCTGGCAGAGCAAAGCTGATGACTACTCGATAGTTCAGTGTGCCATGCTTTACGGCTTAGAATCGGGACTTCAACGACGTTTTGAACGTCATGGTGCATATGAGGTGTTCCAGGAGTTGAAGTTAATATTTCAAGCAAATGCCCGAATTGAGAGATATGAAGTCTCCAATAAGTTCTATAGCTACAAGATGGAGGAGAACAGTTCTGTCAGTGAGCATATACTCAAAATGTCTGGGTATAATAATCACTTGATTCAGATGGGAGTTAATGTTCCAGATGACTGCGTCATTGACAGAATTCTCCAATCACTGCCACCAAGCTACAAGAGCTTCGTGATGAACTATAATATGCAAGGGATGAACAAGACTATTCCCGAGCTCTTCGCAATGCTGAAAGCTGCGGAGGTAGAAATCAAGAAGGAGCATCAAGTGTTGATGGTTAGCAAAACCACTAGTTTCAAGAAAAAGGGCAAAGGGAAGAAGAAGGGAAACTTCAAGAAGAACAGCAAGCAAGTTGCTGCTCAGGAGAAGAAACCCAAGTCTGGACCTAAGCCTGAAACTGAGTGCTTCTACTACAAGCAGACTGGTCACTGGAAGCGGAACTGCCCCAAGTATTTGGCGGATAAGAAGGATGGCAAAGTGAACAAAGGTATATGTGATATACATGTTATTGATGTGTACCTTACTAGAGCTCGCAGTAGCACCTGGGTATTTGATACTGGTTCTGTTGCTAATATTTGCAACTCGAAACAGGGACTACGGAATAAGCGGACGCTAGCAAAGGACGAGGTGACGATGCGCGTGGGAAACGGTTCCAAAGTCGATGTGATCGCGGTCGGCACGCTACCTCTACATCTACCTTCATGATTAATATTAGACCTAAATAATTGTTATTTGGTGCCAGCGTTGAGCATGAACATTATATCTGGATCTTGTTTGATGCGAGACGGTTATTCATTTAAATCAGAGAATAATGGTTGTTCTATTTATATGAGTAATATCTTTTATGGTCATGCACCTTTGAAGAGTGGTCTATTCTTGTTGAATCTCGATGATAGTGATACACATATTCATAATGTAGAAGCCAAAAGATGCAAAGTTAATAATGATAGTGCAACTTATTTGTGGCACTGCCGTTTAGGTCATATCGGTGTAAAGCGCATGAAGAAACTCCATACTGATGGGCTTTTGGAACCACTTGATTATGAATCACTTAGTACTTGCGAACCGTGCCTCATAGGCAAGATGACTAAAACACCGTTCTCCGGTACTATGGAGAGAGCAACAGATTTATTGGAAATCATACATACCGATGTATGTGGTCCGATGAATATTGAGGCTCGTGGCGGATATCGTTATTTTCTCACCTTCATAGATGATTTAAGCAGATATGGGTATATCTACTTAATGAAACATAAGTCTGAAACATTTGAAAAGTTCAAAGAATTTCAGAGTGAGGTTGAAAATCATCGTAACAAGAAAATAAAGTTTCTGCGATCTGATCGTGGAGGAGAATATTTGAGTTACGAGTTTGGTGTACATTTGAAAAATTGTGGAATAGTTTCGCAACTCACGCCACCCGGAACACCACAGCGTAATGGTGTGTCCGAACGTCGTAATCGTACTTTACTAGATATGGTGCGATCTATGATGTCTCTTATTGATTTACCGCTATCGTTTTGGGGTTATGCTTTAGAGACGGCCGCATTCACGTTAAATAGGGCACCATCAAAATCCGTTGAGACGACACCTTATGAACTATGGTTTGGCAAGAAACCAAAGTTGTCGTTTCTTAAAGTTTGGGGCTGCGATGCTTATGTGAAAAAGCTTCAACCTGATAAGCTCGAACCCAAATCGGAGAAATGTGTCTTCATAGGATATCCAAAGGAAACTATTGGATACACCTTCTATCACAGATCCGAAGGCAAGACTTTTGTTGCTAAATTCGGAAACTTTTTAGAGAAGGAGTTTCTCTCGAAAGAAGTGAGTGGGAGGAAAGTAGAACTTGACGAGGTAACTGTACCTGCTCCCTTATTGGAAAATAGTACATCACAGAAAACTGTTTCTGCGACACCTATACCAATCAGTGAGGAAGCTAATGATGATGATCATGAAGCTTCAGGACAAGATACTACTGAACCACGTAGATCAACAAGAGTGAGATCCGCACCAGAGTGGTACGGTAATCCAGTTCTGGAAGTCATGCTACTAGATCATGATGAACCTACGAACTATGAAGAAGCGATGGTGAGCCCAGATTCCGCAAAGTGGCTTGAGGCCATGAAATCTGAGATGGGATCCATGTATGAAAACAAAGTATGGACTTTGGTTGACTTGCCCGATGATCGGCAAGCAATTGAGAATAAATGGATCTTCAAGAAAAAGACTGACGCTGACGGTAATGTTACTGTCTATAAAGCTCGACTTGTCGCGAAAGGTTTTCGACAAGTTCAAGGGGTTGACTACGATGAGACCTTCTCACCCGTAGCGATGCTTAAGTCCGTCAGAATTATGTTAGCAATTGCCGCATTTTATGATTATGAAATATGGCAGATGGATGTCAAAACTGCATTCCTGAATGGATTTCTGGAAGAAGAGTTGTATATGATACAACCAGAAGGTTTTGTTGATCCAAAGGGAGCTAACAAAGTATGCAAACTCCGGCGATCCATTTATGGACTGGTGCAAGCATCTCGGAGTTGGAATAAACGCTTTGATAGTGTGATCAAAGCATTTGGCTTTATACAGACTTTTGGAGAAGCCTGTATTTACAAGAAAGTGAGTGGGAGCTCTGTAGCATTTCTGATATTATATGTGGATGACATATTACTGATTGGAAATGATATAGAATTTCTGGATAGCATAAAGGGATACTTGAATAAAAGTTTTTCGATGAAAGACCTCGGGGAAGCTGCTTACATATTAGGCATAAAGATCTATAGAGATAGATCAAAACGCTTAATTGGACTTTCACAGAGCACATACCTTGACAAGATTTTGAAGAAGTTCAAAATGGATCAAGCAAAGAAAGGGTTCTTGCCTGTGTTACAAGGTGTGAAGTTGAGTCAGACTCAATGCCCGACCACTGCAGAAGATAGAGAGAAAATGAAAGATGTTCCCTATGCTTCAGCCATAGGCTCTATCATGTATGCAATGCTGTGTACCAGACCTGATGTGTGCCTTGCTATAAGTTTGGCAGGGAGGTACCAAAGTAATCCAGGAATGGATCACTGGACAGCGGTCAAGAACATCCTGAAATACCTGAAAAGGACTAAGGATATGTTTCTCGTATATGGAGGTGACAAAGAGCTCACCGTAAGAGGTTACGTTGATGCAAGCTTTGACACTGATCCGTACGATTCTAAATCGCAAACCGGATACGTGTTTACTTTAAACGGTGGAGCTGTCAGTTGGTGCAGTTCTAAACAAAGCGTCGTAGCGGGATCTACATGTGAAGCGGAGTACATAGCTGCTTCGGAAGCAGCGAACGAAGGAGTCTGGATGAAGGAGTTCATATCCGATCTAGGTGTCATACCTAGTGCATCGGGTCCAATGAAAATCTTCTGTGACAATACTGGTGCAATTGCCTTGGCAAAGGAATCCAGATTTCACAAAAGAACCAAACACATCAAGAGACGCTTCAACTCCATCCGGGATTTAGTCCAGGTGGGAGACATAGAGATTTGCAAGATACATACGGATCTGAATGTTGCAGACCCGTTGACTAAGCCTCTTCCACGAGCAAAACATGATCAGCACCAAGGCTCCATGGGTGTTAGAATCATCACTGTGTAATCTAGATTATTGACTCTAGTGCAAGTGGGAGACTGAAGGAAATATGCCCTAGAGGCAATAATAAAGTTATTATTTATTTCCTTATATCATGATAAATGTTTATTATTCATGCTAGAATTGTATTAACCGGAAACATAATACATGTGTGAATACATAGACCAACAGAGTGTCACTAGTATGCCTCTACTTGACTAGCTCGTTAATCAAAGATGGTTATGTTTCCTAACCATGAACAAAGAGTTGTTATTTGATTAACGAGGTCACATCATTAGTAGAATGATCTGATTGACATGACCCATTCCATTAGCTTAGCACCCGATCGTTTAGTATGTTGCTATTGCTTTCTTCATGACTTATACATGTTCCTATAACTATGAGATTATGCAACTCCCGTTTACCGGAGGAACACTTTGGGTACTACCAAACGTCACAACGTAACTGGGTGATTATAAAGGAGTACTACAGGTGTCTCCAATGGTAGATGTTGGGTTGGCGTATTTCGAGATTAGGGTTTGTCACTCCGATTGTCGGAGAGGTATCTCTGGGCCCTCTTGGTAATGCACATCACATAAGCCTTGCAAGCACTACAACTAATATGTTAGTTGTGAGATGATGTATTACGGAACGAGTAAAGAGACTTGCCGGTAACGAGATTGAACTAGGTATTGGATACCGACGATCGAATCTCGGGCAAGTAACATACCGATGACAAAGGGAACAACGTATGTTGTTATGCGGTCTGACCGATAAAGATCTTCGTAGAATATGTAGGAGCCAATATGGGCATCTAGGTCCCGCTATTGGTTATTGACCGGAGACATGTCTCGGTCATGTCTACATTGTTCTCGAACCGTAGGGTCCGCACGCTTAACGCTACGATGACAGTTATTATGAGTTTATGCATTTTGATGTACCGAAGGTTGTTTGGAGTCCCAGATGAGATCACGGACATGACGAGGAGTCTCGAAATGGTCGAGACGTAAAGATTGATATATTGGAAGCCTATGTTTGGACATAGGAAGTGTTCCGGGTGAAATCGGGATTTTACCGGAATACCGGGAGGGTTACCGGAACCCCCCGGGAGACTAATGGGCCTATTGGGCCTTAGTGGAAAAAGAGAAAAGGGGCAGCCCATAGCTGGCCGGCGCCCCCCCCTTCCCCAAGGCCTAGTAGGACTAGGAGAAGGGGCCGGCCCCCCTCTCTCTCCTTTCCCCCTGAGAGTCCTAATTGGAATAGGATTGGAGGGGGGAGTCCTACTCCCGGTAGGAGTAGGACTCCCCCTGCGCCTCCCTCTCTCTGGCCGGCCGGCCCCCCTCCTCCAACCTTTATATACGGGGGCAGGGGACACCCCAAGACACACAAGTTGATCCTTGAGATCGTTCCTTAGCCGTGTGCGGTGCCCCTGCCACCAAATTCCACCTCGATCATACCGTTGTAGTGCTTAGGCGAAGCCCTGCGTCGGTAGTACATCAAGATCGTCACCACGCCGTCGTGCTGACGGAACTCTTCCTCGACGCTTTGCTGGATCGGAGTCCGAGGATCGTCATCGAGCTGAATGTGTGCTAAGAACTCGGAGGTGCCGGAGTAACGGTGCTTGGATCGGTCGGATCGGGAAGAGGACGTACGACTACTTCCTCTACGTTGTGTGATCGCTTCCGCAGTCGGTCTGCGTTGGTACATAGACAACACGCTCCCCTCTCGTTGCTGTGCATCACCATGATCTTGCATGTGCGTAGGAAAATTTTCGAAATTACTGCGTTCCCCAACAGGCGGCAGCCCTAGATGGCCAAGGGGTGGCGGCCAAGTGGGGGAGGAGAGGGAGGCGCAGGGTGTATGGGCCTTAGGGCCCATATGCCCTTAGGGTTTGCCCCCTCTCCCCTTCTAGGCGCATGGGCCTTAGTGGGGCTGGTGCCCTTGGCCCATGTAGGCCAAGGAGCACTCCCTACAGCCCATGTGGCCCCCCGGGGCAGGTGGCCCCACTTGGTGGACCCCCGGGACCCTCCCGGTGGTCCCGGTACGTTACCGATAAACCTCAAAACTTTTCCGGTGACCAAAACAAGACTTCCCATATATAAATCTTTACCTCCGGACCATTCCGGAACTCCTCGTGACATCCGGGATCTCATCCGGGACTCCGAACAACATTCGGTAACCACATACAAACTTCCTTTATAACCCTAGCGTCATCGAACCTTAAGTGTGTAGACCCTATGGGTTCGGGAGACATGCAGACATGACCGAGACGTTCTCCGGTCAATAACCAACAGTGGGATCTGGATACCCATGTTGGCTCCCACATGTTCCACGATGATCTCATCGGATGAACCACGATGTCAAGGACTTAATCAATCCCGTATACAATTCCCTTGTCTATCGGTACGATACTTGCCCGAGATTCGATCGTCGGTATTACGATACCTTGTTCAATCTCGTTACCGGCAAGTCTCTTTACTCGTTCCATAACACATCATCCCGTGATCAACTCCTTGATCACATTGTGCACATTATGATGATGTCCTACCGAGTGGGCCCAGAGATACCTCTCCGTCACACGGAGTGACAAATCCCAGTCTCGATTCGTGCCAACCTAACAGACACTTTCAGAGATACCCGTAGTGTACCTTTATAGCCACCCAGTTACGTTGTGACGTTTGGCACACCCAAAGCACTCCTACGGTATCCGGGAGTTGCATAATCTCATGGTCTAAGGAAATGATACTTGACATTAGCAAAGCTTTAGCATACGAACTACACGATCTAGTGCTATGCTTAGGATTGGGTCTTGTCCATCACATCATTATCCTAATGATGTGATCCCGTTATCATTGACATCCAATGTCCATGGTCAGGAAACCGTAACCATCTATTGATCAACGAGCTAGTCAACTAGAGGCTTACTAGGGACATGGTGTTGTCTATGTATCCACACATGTATCTGAGTTTCCTATCAATACAATTCTAGCATGGATAATAAACGATTATCATGAACAAGGAAATATAATAATAACTTATTTATTATTGCCTCTAGGGCATATTTCCAACAAACTTGACCTCGAAGCATGTGCTTCGCGAGATCACCGCCGTCTTCTTCCTCTATGGTCGCCGACGATTCTCCTCGATTTTGGCGCCGTTAGGCCTCCCCCGAGCCCATTTTAGCACACCTGCAGGACTGCGGTGAGCACCCGCTGTCGGTGTCAAAACCGGCGGATCTCGGGTAGGGGGTCCCGAACTGTGCGTCTAGGATCGATGGTAACAGGAGACGGGGGACACGATGTTTACCCAGGTTCAGGCCCTCTTTATGGAGGTAATACCCTACGTCCTGCTTGATTGATCTTGATGAATATGAGTGTTACAAGAGTTGATCTACCACGAGATCATAATGGCTAAACCCTAGAAGTCTAGCCTGTATGACTATGGTATTGAGTATATCTTTTCCGGACTAACCCCTCCGGTTTATATAGACACCGAGGGGCGCTGCGCCGGATCTGCCCGCCCATGGGCGTGTGCCCATTCGGGTGGCGCCCGTCGCCTGCACGCCCGACCCGATAGGCCTGTGGGCCATTGACAAGGGGCCCCACCGCCCCAGAACGTTTCATAAAAAAAAGAGGAAAAATAATAATAATAAAATTAATTAATTATTTAATTATTTAATTAAGGAATTAATTAAGTTAATTAATTATAATTAGATTAACCTAATCACTAATTAACCTAATTAACTGTTAGTTAATTAAAATAGAGTATGACGAGCGGGACCCACATGTCAGGTTGACCTGGTCAATTGCTGACGTCATGCTGACGTCATGATGACGTCAGCAAACACTGTTTTGGATAATGTTGTATTAAAATAATTAAATAAATCCTGAAAATGATTTAAATCTTTTGAAATTAATATAAAATAAACCGTAGCTCAGATGAAAATACTTTCTACATGAAAGTTGCTCAGAATGACGAGACGATTCCGGATACGCAACCCGTTCGTCCGCCACACCTCCCTAACCTATCGAACTCGCAACTTTCCCCCTCCGGTCCTTTGCCCGAAAACGCAAAACACCGGGGATACTTTCCGGATGTCATCCCCCTTCACCGGTATCACCTACTACCGCGTTAGGGCACCTCTAACGCCGTTACTTGTCATGTCATGCATCACTATGCATATGCTTGCTTAAATATTTATTGTTTCTCCCCCCTCTTCTCTCGATAGACACCGAGACCGACGCCGCTGCTACCCAGTACGACTACGGAGTTGACGACCCCTCTCTCTTGCCAGAGCAACTAGGCAAGCCCCCCCTTGATCACCAGATATCGCCTACTCTCCTCTATACTGCTTGCATTAGAGTAGTGTAGCATGTTACTGTTTTCCGTTCATCCTATCTTGATGCATAGCCTGTCCTTGCTACTACTGTTGTTACCTTTACCTGCAAACCTAATGCTTAGTATAGGATGCTAGCTTATCATCAGTGGCCCTACATTCTTGTCCGTCTGCCATGCTATACTATCGGGCAGTGATCACTCGGGAGGTGATCACGGGTATATACTATATACTTTATACATGATACATGTGGTGACTAAAGACGGGTAGGCTCGTAGGAGCACCCGCGAGTGGATCTTTGAGGCGGAGCGACAGGGCAGGTTCCGACCACCTAGGAGAGAGGTGGGCCTGGCCCTGGTCGGTGTTCGCGGATACTTAACACGCTTAACGAGATCTGGGTATTTGATCTGAGTCTGGCCATTTGGTCTATACGCACTAACCATCTACGTGGGAGCAGTTATGGGTATCCCGGCGTCGTGGTATCAGCCGAAGCCTTCGTGACGTCAGCGACTGAGTGGCGCGCGCCGGATTGGACTGGAAAGCCACTAGGCTAGGTCTACTTCCGGCCGCATACGCAACGTGCAGGTGTGCAAAGGGCGATGGGCCCAGACCCCTGCGCCATAGGATTTAGACCGGCGTGCTGACCTCTCTGTTGTGCCTAGGTAGGGCTGCGACGTGTTGATCTTCCGAGGCCGGGCATGACCCAGAAAAGTGTGTCCGGCCAAATGGGATCGAGCGTGTTGGGGTATGTGGTGCACCCCTGCAGGGAAGTTTATCTATTCGAATAGCCGTGTCCCTCGGTAAAAGGACGACCCGGAGTTGTATCTTGACCTTATGACAACTAGAACCGGATACTTAATAAAACACACCCTTCCAAGTGCCAGATATAACCCGGTGATCGCTCTCTAACAGGGCGACGAGGGGAGGATCATCGGTTGGGATTATGCTATGTGATGCTACTTGGAGGACTTCAGTCTACTCTCTTCTACATGCTGCAAGACGGAGGCTGCCAGAAGCATAGTCTTCGACAGGATTAGTTATCCCCCTCTTATTATGGCATTCTGCAGTTCAGTCCACATGTGATACCCTTATTCCATTTGATACCCATGCATATGTAGTGTAGCTCCTTGCTTGCGAGTACTTTGGATGAGTACTCACGGTTGCTTTCCCCTTCTTTTCCCTCTATCCCTTCTACCTAGTTGTCGCAACCAGATGTTGGAGCCCAGGAGCCAGACGCCACCTTCGACGACGACTACTACTACTCGAGAGGTGCCTACTACTACGTGCAGCCCGCTGACGGCGACCAGGAGTAGTTTAGGAGGATCCCAGGCAGGAGGCCTGCGCCTCTTTCGATCTGTATCCCAGTTTGTGCTAGCCATCTCATGGCAACTTGTTTAACTTATGTCTGTACTCAGATATTGTTGCTTCCGCTGACTCGTCTATGATCGAGCTCTTGTATTCGAGCCCTCGAGGCCCCTGGCTTGTAATATGATGCTTGTATGACTTATTTTATTTGTAGAGTTGTGTTGTGATATCTACCCGTGAGTCCTTGATCTTGATCGTACACATTTGCGTGCATGATTAGTGTACGGTCAAATCGGGGGCGTCACAGGTCTAGGGTTACATAGAGTCGGTTACATAAGAAGGAATCTTCATAGTCGGTCGCCAAGCTTGCCTTACGCCAAGGAGAGTCCAATCCGGACACAGGTACAACCTTTGGCCTTCATGTCTTCACAGCCCATCAGTCCGACCCATGGATAACAGGCCAGACGCCTGAGGACCCCTTAGTCCAAGACTCCCTCAGTAGCCCCTGAACCTGGCTTCAATGACGAGGAGTCCGGCGTGCAGATTGTCTTCGGCATTGCAAGGCGGGTTCCCTTCTATCCGAACTTCAAGATAGTCTTCGGATGCGATGATAGTATCCGAACTGTCACACACACCATACATAACCGTAGAGAGAATATATTTTTACACGAGTCTAATCTGCTGATGACCTCACGTCTGTCCGGTCATAATTTCGAACCTTTTTTGTCTGCCGCTCCATGTTTCGAGACGCGGTTGCCATTGGCACGTCTTGTCGAAGCAGAGATCGTGTCCCCTTATTACAGGATTCTAATCAATACGGGCGTGGGTGACCCAACCGTGCCGTTTGCACGGCCCTTGGGAATAGGCGAGTTTAAGGCGAGTGGGGAGACGCTTGATATTCATGGCCTTTATAAGGGGATAAGGATTCCCTTTCTTTACCCACACCTCGGCTCCTCCTCAGTCTTTACATCCCTGAGCTCCAGCGCCCAAGCTTTTAGCTTTTCCCTCGTCTGAGAAAGCACTTCAAAGATGTCCGGATCTGGAGCTGGGGGTAAGTAGATGGCCTCCTCCGTCAAGAAGAGGGATATCAAGGCGCTCCGGGAGGCCGGATATCTGGCCAAGGAGATCGCTCACCGACTCCCGGCCAAGGGACAGATCGTCCCTACTCCAGAGCCCCGCGAGAGGGTTGTGTTTCTCACACATTTCGTCCGCGGGCTGGGCTTCCCTCTTCACCCCCTTCGTCCGTGGACTGATGTTTTACTACGGGCTAGACTTCCATGACCTAGCCCCCAACTTCATCCTCAACATCACAGCATTCATTGCCATGTGCGAGGCCTTTCTCTGCATCCCACCTCATTTCGGCCTATGGCTGAAGACCTTCAATGTGAAGTCGAAGGTGGTGAGCGGCCAACAAGCAGAGTGCGGAGGCGCCATGGTGGGAAATATGCCCAATGTTACCTGGCCTGAAGGCTCATTCGCAGAGACGGTGAAAGGGTGGCAATCGGGGTGGTTCTATATCAGCGAGCCGCGTGACGCCAACTGGGTGGCGGCCCCCGAATTCCCCGGAATCCCGACGCGGCTCACCTCCTGGCAAGAGAGGGGCCTAACCTGGGGTCCCTCGGACGAGCTGACTGGGCTCCAGATGTGCATCTAGAACATGATAGATAGGAAGATCAAGCTTGTCAACGTGGTCCAGGTCATGCTCATTCGTCGGGTCCTTCCATGCCAACGCCGGACTTGCTATCTGTGGGAGTACGATCCGACCAAGCATCGTACGCTACTAGAGCTCTTCGGTACGACGCACGAAGAAATCTGGTGTGACGCCCGGATAATTAAGCTACAGTAATTCCCTGCTAATGATGCCACGTCACCACAGTTACTGTTGTTAACCTCACGTTAGTTCCAAACGGATTCAAAATTCAAATTCAAAATATGGCAAACCACAAAAGTTTTCGAACATCAAAACTAAATTGTTCGGGTTGTGTCAATTAATGCATAAGTAATTATGATGGAGAAACCACATTTTTATAAAATGTTTAAAATGCTCTAAATTAACTAGAACAACTAGTAGAACAATTAATTAAATACCTTTTCAAGTTATAAGATTACAAACTGTTTTCTTTTAAATGCCTAACTAGTATTGGCAATGGTATAACTAGTAACACTGCATTAGGTGTTGCTTTATAGTGAACAAAACTAAAATGAATAGTAAATAAAATAAAATAAACTGTTTAACAGGAAAAATAAAACAAAAGAAACAGAAAAGGAAAAGCCCCCACGGCTCCCCATGGGCCTCGGCCCATCCCATCCCACCCGGCCAGCCCAGCTCCCCCTTGGCCCACCCGGCCTCCCTTATCCCCTCACCCCCGCAACCCTAGCCAACCACCCACACCTCCCACTCGTCCCCCCCACTCCCCATGTCGCTCCCCCCTTCTCGATGCGATCTGGATCGAGGGAGCAGCCCGAGCCCCTTTGACGCCAACCCTGCCATCCCCCGTTGCCAAGCGCTCGTCGGACCCCGTCGGCGCCGTCCCGTCGTCTCCCCCTCGCCCTTTCCCCTTGCTGAAGATCGCGCCCGAAGGCCGTAGAGGCCACGGCCACCGCCGCTGCGCTAGGACACCGTCGTCGGCCTGCCGCCTCGCCGACCTGCCGCCTCGCCGACCTGCCTCCTCTTCGTCACGGTCGTCCCCGACGTCCTGCTCGACACCCACTGCCCCGTACCCTACATCCCCCCCGTGAGCTTCCCCTCCTTCTCTGCCTCGCTCCCGCCGCGCACCGCGAGCCCCGTTCCGCGCACTGCGCGCCCCTGCTGTGGTAGTCCTCCTGCCACCCGCGACCCCCTGCTGCTGCTCGCGGCCACCCCGCTGCCCGCCGCCCCGCTTCGCTCCGCCCACGGGCTCGCCCTACCCCGCGCTGGCCAGCCGCTCCCGCCGCGCCTGACCCCGTGGCCTTCTGCTCATCGCCGCGGCACCCTGCGCCGCCCGTGCAGCCTTGTCGCTACCACAGCGCTTGACCCCGCCGACCCCGCTCCATCCCGCGACCCCGCCCCGTCTCGTCTGTTCCGGCCGGTCGCGCCCCCTTGGCCGCGCGCGCCTACGCGTGCCCGTCCCCTTGCCGTGCTGCTCCGGCGCGCCACCATGGCCGGCGCCCCCTGGTAGCGAGGGCGTGCGCCCAAACGGGCTAGCGCCAGCGCCCGCACGCCCGTACCCCCAGCGCCCGACCCGCATTGGCCACAGGGGCCTATGACAGCTGGGCCCCGCCCCCTAAAAATGTTTTATATAAAAAAAGGAAAAAATATAAATAATAATTAAAATAATTAATTAATTTATTAATTAATTATGTTAATTAATCCTGTTTAAATTAACCTAATTAACTAGTTAGTTAATTAAACAGTAATTAGATTAGCTAAGTCCTAATTAACTAAACAGTCAATGACAGCTGGGACCCACACGTCAGTTGACCAGTCAACACCCCTGTTGACTGCTGACGTCATGCTGGCGTCATGCTGACGTCAGCATGCACTATTCTGGATAATGTTGAATTTAAATAAATAATTAAAATTAGGAAATGATTAAAACTTTAGAAAATCATATAAAATAATCCGTAACTCAGATGAAAATACTTTGTACATGAAAGTTCCTCAGAACGACGAGACGAATCCGGATACGAAACCCGTTCGTCCGCCACACATCCCTAGCATAGCAAACACGCAACTTTCCCGCTCCGTTTCACCTATTCGAAAACGCAAAACACCGGGAATACTTTCCCGGATGTTTCCCTCCTTTGCCGGTATCACCTAGTACTGCCGGATATAAAAAAAGGAAAAAATATAAATAATAATTAAAATAATTAATTAATTTATTAATTAATTATGTTAATTAATCCTGTTTAAATTAACCTAATTAACTAGTTAGTTAATTAAACAGTAATTAGATTAGCTAAGTCCTAATTAACTAAACAGTCAATGACAGCTGGGACCCACACGTCAGTTGACCAGTCAACACCCCTGTTGACTGCTGACGTCATGCTGGCGTCATGCTGACGTCAGCATGCACTATTCTGGATAATGTTGAATTTAAATAAATAATTAAAATTAGGAAATGATTAAAACTTTAGAAAATCATATAAAATAATCCGTAACTCACATGAAAATACTTTGTACATGAAAGTTCCTCAGAACGACGAGACGAATCCGGATACGAAACCCGTTCGTCCGCCACACATCCCTAGCATAGCAAACACGCAACTTTCCCCCTCCGTTCCACCTATTCGAAAACGCAAAACACCGGGAATACTTTCCCGGATGTTTCCCTCCTTTGCCGGTATCACCTAGTACTGCGTTAGGGCACACCTAGCACTGCTGTTTGCTTTGTCATGCTTCATCATGCATCTGTTTGCAATGTATTTACTGTTTCTTCCCCCTCTTCTTCTCTGGTACACCCCGAGACCGACGTTGATGCCCATGTGTACGACTACGTCGACGACGACCTTTCCTTCTTGCCAGAGCAACCAGGCAAGCCCCCCCTTGATCACCAGATATCGCCTACTCTTCTCTCTACTTCTTGCATTAGAGTAGTGTAGCATGTTACTGCTTTCCGTTCATCCTATCCTGATGCATAGCCTGTCCTTGCTACTACTGTTGTTACCTTTACCTGCAATCCTAATGCTTAGTATAGGATGCTAGTTTATCATCAGTGGCCCTACATTCTTGTCCGTCTGCCATGCTATACTATCGGGCCGTGATCACTCGGGAGGTGATCACGGGTATATACTATATACTTTATACATGATACATGTGATGACCAAAGTCGGGTTGGCTCGAGGAGTACCCGCAGTTGATTCACGAATTGGGGGCTGGAAGGACATCCTTTCCTGACGGCCCTCTGTGTGGATCTTTGTGGCGAAGCGACAGGGCAGGTTGAGACCACCTAGTAGAGAGGTGGGCCTGGCCCTGGTCGGCGTTCGCGGTTATTTCAAGATAACACGTTTAACGAGATCTTGGTATTTGATCTAGGTCTGGCTACTGGCCTATACGCACTAACCATCTACGCGGGGACAGTTATGGGCACTCGACGTCATGGTATCAGCCGAAGCCTTCGTGACGTCAGCGACTGAGTGGTGCGCGCCGGGTTGGACCGCGTAACGCAACTTCCTTTGTAATGGAGGTTGCTAGGTCTGCTCTCCGGCCGCGTACGCAACGTGCAGGTGTGCAAAGGGCGATGGGCCCAGACCCTTGCGCCATAGGTTTTAGACCGGCGTGCTGACCTCTTCGTTGGGCCTAGGTAGGGCTGCGACGTGTTGATCTTCCGAGGCCGGGCATGACCCAGGAAAGTGTGTCCGGCCAAATGGGATCGAGCGTGTTGGGTTTGTGGTGCACCCCTGCAGGGAAGTTAATCTATTCGAATGGCCGTGATCTTCGGTAACAGGACGACTTGGAGTTGTACCTTGACCTTATGACAACTAGAACCGGATACTTAATAAAACACACCCTTCCAAGTGCCAGATACAACCGGTGATTGCTCTCTAACAGGGCGACGAGGAGAGGATCGCCGGGTAGGATTATGCTATGCGATGCTACTTGGTGAACTTACCATCTACTCTCTTCTCCTGCTGCAAGACGGAGGTTACCAGAAGCGTAGTCTTCGAAAGGACTAGCTATCCCCCTCTTATTTCGGCATTCTGCAGTTCAGTCCACATATGATAGCCTTATTCCTATGATACCAATGCATACATATGTAGTGTAGCTCCTTGCTTGCGAGTACTTTGGATGAGTACTCACGGTTGCTTTCTCCCTCTTTTCCCCCTATCCCTTTTACCTGGTTGTCGCAACCAGATGTTGGAGCCTAGGATCCAGACGCCACCGTCGACGACGACTCCTACTACACCGGAGGTGCCTACTACTACGTGCTGCCCGCCGCCGACGACCAGGAGTAGTTAGGACGATCCCAGGCAGGAGGCCTGCGCCTCTTTCGATCTGTATCCCAGTTTGTGCTAGCCTTCTTAAGGCAAACTTGTTTAACTTATGTCTGTACTCAGATATTGTTGCTTCCGCTGACTTGTCTATGATCGAGCTCTTGTATTCGAGGCCTCGAGGCCCCTGGCTTGTAATATGATGCTTGTATGACTTATTTTATTTGTAGAGTTGTGTTGTGATATCTTCCCGTGAGTCCCTGATCTTGATCGTACACGTTTGCGTGTATGATTAGTGTACGGTCAAATTGGGGGCGTCACAAGTTGGTATCAGAGCCGACTACCTGTAGGAATCCCCCTTCCAACTCCTTGGCCGAAGTCGAGTCTAGACGTTGCAAAACTTTTACTAACATGGCTGTGTGGCTTACGGGCCCACGTCGCCAATGGATGGTATTAGGATCTTTTATTCCTCGTCTATACTCTGGGACTCTTATCTCTTTTCTACTCGGGTTAAAATGGTTTTTACTAACTCTAACATTAGGATCTCGTGATCACATCCACCTGGAGAGCCCCTTATTACAGATGATCGCCTACTTCACCAGAAGATTTTGAAGATACTCTTCGATCATACCCGAGACCCTTGTGGCCTCTACCTTTTCAATTCCCTACTACCGTTATAACCATATGGATAACGACATACACTTGTTGTTCATACAATTACTACGAGTTTCTCTTGTTGTTACAAGATGCATCGAATTGCTCTCTGACTTTTAAGAATCCCTTGTACCACTGCCTTGTAGTTCCTTGCTGCAGAAATACCCCTACGGGTAATTCCTCGGACTTATCGAGTATCCACTCATTCCCAGTTGTTCCCGTGTTCCGCAAAAGACTTCGAAATACTATTTGATTTTCCAAAAATCCTCAACATCATGTTGTTCTTGGAATTCTTGCATACTTGCATTCCGGTTAATTCCTTCGGTCTAGCAATTTACTTAAAAAACCTTTGTGGTTGTCATTCTGATCCTTTTGATTCAACATGTGTGTGAATGGACACAATCATCAGTTGTTACCTGGAATTTATCCTTCTGACTCAGACACCATTTTAAACATGAGCTGGATCTCGACCCATCAAATGTTGCCATCGATTGTACCCCTAAGGCTATTCAACTTATCCATCCCTAATCAGAACATTGCTTCTGATCCCTTGTCTTGGAATTAATAATTCCTTTGCATTTGAGCTTTGAGTTAGTCAGTTGTTTCTATAATCTGATCGCCTTGCATTCTTTATTCCACTGGTTGACTACCGATGCTCACATCGGATCCCTTGTGGACCACCAGACCCTTTTGTCGGATTTTATCCGACAGTGTCCTTCGTATTCATTAAACTTGTGAGCCTTTCCACGGATATATAAAGTCTTTGGTAAATTGTATCTCTGCTTTCTCAAGCATGCTCTACTAGCGAGCTTGTGTTATTTACTCCGAAGTTTGTGGTATATGTTCCTAAGATGCCCTGATTGGTTGAACCTACGCCTTCCCTAATCCGTGTGAACCCAAAAGATTTCACGGGTCATACTTATGTGGTACTGCACCAGGTAAAACTTTCAACAACTAATGCCATTTCGAAAAGAAACGAGAAGTGAATGATAGGTCATGCATTGAAGAAGTGGGAGTCGACCTTGAACTTTGTGTTCATGCCCATGGACCTGATATGGAACTTATCATGGAAGCTTCTTGAAAAACTTTTAATTAATTGGATAATTTTTCCGGTGTCTTTGAATTGGATCCCTTGCAACTATGGTTTCGGCTATATTGATATTCCTTGATTCCTTTTTCCCGGACAAGTTAAAATACTTGTCTTTTGCAGATCAATGCACTTGTCAAACCTCTATTTTGCTCTACCTCCGAGTATTGCCCTTTGGTATCTTGATAATACCATCAAACCATGTTGCTTATTATGAGCCTTCATCGAGTATTATTCCTCAATGATTCCAATGTTTCCTGGTTTCGGGTTGTTAGTCACTCGAGGACACCAATAACTAAATCGGGTCCACGCCATGATTAAACAACTCTTAGTAATCTCCTTTACTCATGAATTTGTACTCGAGCATGTCAATCCTAGCCTGGTCGGCTATCAGATTGGGCTAATTTTTAACTATGCTACCTGGTCCTGCTTCACGGAGCACAAATTTCGACAGTGAGCTAATCTCGTGTCGATCTTCCTTGTCATATCATTTCTCCTTGAATAGCAAACTTGATTTCGAGTATGTTTCATACCCATGGTTCTAATAACTTTCTCTTCACCCATCCTTTTCCTTGATGTCATCGATGATCGATTATATCCTCATGAAAGCCCTCGACAAGTATGTCGTGATCATCATCAACATTTTGACCCCTTCCAGGATATCAATTGAATTCATGATGAGAAGTACCATCCTTGCCCTCGATGATTTGTGTTACCATTGACCACTTTATTGCCTTCCGTTCAACACAAACTTGTTCGTGTTTCTAGCAACCCTACTGCTTTCAAGTTAATGGTCGATATTTCATTCTTAGACCATTGGTTGTTGAATCACCTTTCTCACATTGATCATGCTACCTAAGACCATATTTTGGGTGCACTTTTCAACCAATGCTTAATTGTGTATGTTTTCCTCGAGCATACATCCTTATATCATTTGATCCGACAAATGTTATCTCCTTGTTCACATAAGTGTGGAAATCCATCTTTTGAAAATCTCACCAAATTGTCGCTGAGTTCATCAGCCACCTCTTCATCCTCTCCTTGGTTTTAATGATGAACTCTTGTTTCGGAACTCGCTTCCATAGTACATCTCCCGAGAATCTTACAATGTCGTCTCGTCAATTGTGTTGCACCTTTCTTCTCAAGCATTCCGAGTCTGAGTTATCCTGACACCAATCAGATCTGAATCTCGGTCAGATATGATGATTGGAACATATTCCCAAGAGTTATAACAATGGTCTTTATGTGACCCGGTAAGGTGAAGTCATGCCTAGCACACCTGGCCGGAGGACCTATTGTTATAGTTTAGTTTTAGCAAGGTTATCTAGTCTTCCATGAGGAAATGGTGAGACTTATTCTATAAGTTGTTCCTGATAAATCCTTTGTGTATCCAAAGTCCGACCTTTGCTTGAAGACCATGTCAATGCTATCTCGAAGCATGTCTAATGGTACTCCGATTTTCAACAAGAAAATTTGAAGCACAATGCTAAATTTTCTTATCATTTATCCTAACACCGTTGCATGGGTAATGTCATGAAATTTCTCTCCCCTTTCCTAAAGAGTTTTCTACATTATATCCTGCCAAGGATATCATACTCTGCTTGTCCTTGGGAAGGATATACTCCTGATATATGTGTTTGGGCACATTTTCCTTTCCATTATTTGGTTTGACCTTTCTTGTGATCTATATAATCTAAGCAGTAATATTCTTCTGCTTATGTAAACACCTTGGTCTACAACCGTGTTAGTAAGACCCTGTTGCTTTTGTTGATGGCATTCCGGTAACCACCGATGGACGAGAACTTTGCCTATTGGTCCGCCTCGTTTCAACGAGTAGGAGAATGGTTCTCTTCGCCCCTCGCCCTTGGTACCGATGTTGTTGCCAACATAACTGACAGGCTATCCTCCGGCACGCCTTGCTTACGTGATCGTGCAAATCGTCACCGCCTCCCTACTTTTAAACCACATGGTGGGCCCATAACCCACAGTTCCACAGGATCGAAACCTGACTCTTCTGTACACCCTGTTGTCAATGTTACTCCTCGCGCTTGACTTCATATGTAATTCACGGGCCACCTGCCTAGTGATCTGTTATGGTATCAGACGCAATACTTGTTCTCGTTGCTCTGAACCCCTTTCACGTTCTGTCTGGGCATCGAACGATTGTCTGGCTGCTTGAAACTTCTTATTGTACCTTCGAACTTTACTCTCGAGGTGTTTTAATTGTTCAACTCGAGAGGTTCTCATATGCTCATTCATGGGTTAAACCCAGATTATTACCCTTATAGCATTCTGTCATTGTCGATCTGCCCCGTTACCTATTCGTAAGTACGAAGGAACCCCCGAAGAAAGGATTACGACTTCATAACGATTACCTGAAGCAAAAAAAAAGACATCAATGAAATGGGTAGACCTCTTCGAGAAGAGCAACCAAGGCCGAGGAGATCCGTTAGAATTTCGTAACTAGACCTTTCCCTTCTTCTCTACCTCTTAAATCTCGGGACGAGATTTCTTGTAGTGGAGGAGAATTGTGACGCCCGGATAATTAAGCTACAGTAATTCCCTGCTAATGATGCCATGTCACCACGGTTACTGTTGTTAACCTCACGTTAGTTCAAAACGGATTCAAAATTCAAATTCAAAATATGGCAAACCACAAAAGTTTTTGAACATCAAAACTAAATTGTTCGGGTTTTGTCAATTAATGCACAAGTAATTATGATGGAGAAACCACATTTTTATAAAATGTTTAAAATGCTCTAAATTAACCAGAACAACTAGTAGAACAATTAATTAAATACCTTTTCAAGTTATAAGGTTACAAACTGTTTTCTTTTAAATGCCTAACTAGTATTGGCAATGGTATAACTAGTAACACTGCATTAGGTGTTGCTTTATAGTGAACAAAACTAAAATGAATAGTAAATAAAATAAAAACTGTTTAACAAGAAAAATAAAACAAAAGAAACAGAAAAGGAAAAGCCCCCCGGCTCCCCATGGGCCTCGGCCCATCCCATCCCACCCGGCCAGCCCAGCTCCCCCTTGGCCCACCCGGCCTCCCTTATCCCCTCACCCCCGCAACCCTAGCCAAGCACCCACACCTCCCACTCGTCCCCCCACTCCCCACGTTGCTCCCTCCCTCTCGATCCGATCTGGATCGAGGGAGCAGCCCAAGCCCCTTTGACGCCAACCCTGCCATCCCCCGTCGCCAAGCGCTCACCGGACCCCGTCGGCACCGTCCCGTCATCTCCCCCTCGCCCTTTCCCCTTGCTGAAGATCGCGCCCGAAGGCCGCAAACGCCACGGCCACCGCCGCCGCGCTAGGACACCGTCGTCGGCCTGCCGCCTCGCCGACCTGCCTCCTCTTCGTCACGGTCGTCCCCGACATCCTCCTCGACACCCACTGCCCCGTACCCTACACCCCCCGTGAGCTTCCCCTCCTTCTCTGCCTCGCTCCCACCGCGCACCGCGAGCCCCGTTCCGCGCACTGTGCGCCCCTGCTGTGCTAGTCCTACTGCCCGCGACCCCCTGCTGCTGCTCGCGGCCACCGCGCCGCCCGCCGCCCCGCTTTGCTCCGCCCACGGGCTCGCCCTACCCCGTGCTGGCCAGCCGCTGCCGCCGCGCCTGACTCGTGGCCTTCCGCTCATCGCCGCGGCACCCTGCGCCGCCCGTGCAGCCTCGTCGCTACCGCAGCGCCTGACCCCGCCGACCCCGCTCCATCCCGCGACCCCGCCCCGTCTCGTCTGTTCCGGCCGGCCGCGCCCCCTTGGTAGCGAGGGTGTGCGCCCAAACGGGCTAGCGCCAGCGCCCGCACGCCCGTACCCCCAGCGCCCGACCCGCATTGGCCACAGGGGCCTATGACAGCTTGGCCCCGCTCCCTAAAAACGTTTTATATAAAAAAAGAAAAAGAAAAAGAATATAAATAATAATTAAAATAATTAATTATTTTATTAATTAATTATGTTAATTAATCCTGTTTAAATTAACCTAATTAACTAGTTAGTTAATTAAACAGTAATTAGATTAGCTAAGTCCTAATTAACTAAACAGTCAATGACAGCTGGGACCCACACGTCAGTTGACCAGTCAACACCCCTGTTGACTGTTGACGTCATGCTGGCGTCATGCTGACATCAGCATGCACTATTCTAGATTAAGTTGAATTTAAATAAATAATTAAAATCAGGAAATGATTAAAACTTTAGAAAATCATATAAAATAATCCGTAACTCGGATGAAAATACTTCGTACATGAAAGTTGCTCAGAACGACGAGACGAATCCGGATACGCAACCCGTTCGTCTGCCACACATCCCTAGCATAGCAAACATGCAACTTTCCCTCTCTGTTCCACCTATTCGAAAACGCAAAACACCGGGAATACTTTCCCGGATGTTTCCCTCCTTTGCCGGTATCACCTAGTACTGCGTTAGGGCACACCTAGCACTGCTGTTTGCTTTGTCATGCTTCATCATGCATCTGTTTGCAATGTATTTACTGTTTCTTCCCCCTCTTCTTCTCCGGTACACCCCGAGACCGACATTGATGCCCATGTGTACGACTACGTCGACGACAACCTTTCCTTCTTGCCAGAGCAACCAGGCAAGCCCCCTCTTGATCACCAGATATCGCCTACTCTTCTCTCTACTTCTTGCATTATAGTAGTGTAGCATGTTACTGCTTTCCGTTCATCCTATCCTGATGCATAGCCTGTCCTTGCTACTACTGTTGTTACCTTTACCTGCAATCCTAATGCTTAGTATAGGATGCTAGTTTATCATCAGTGGCCCTACATTCTTGTCCATCTGCCATGCTATACTATCGGGCCGTGATCACTCGGGTGGTGATCATGGGTATATACTATATACTTTATACATGATACATGTGATGACCAAAGTCGGGTTGGCTCGAGGAGTACCCGCAGTTGATTCACGAATTGGGGGCTGGAAGGACATACTTTCCCGACGGCCCTCTGTGTGGATCTTTGTGGCGAAGCGACAGGGCAGGTTGAGACCACCTAGTAGAGAGGTGGGCCTGGCCCTGGTCGGCGTTCGCGGTTATTTCAAGATAACACGTTTAACGAGATCTTGGTATTTGATTTAAGTCTGGCTACTGGCCTATACGCACTAACCATCTACGCGGGGACAGTTATGGGCACTCGACGTTGTGGTATCAGCCGAAGCCTTCGTGACGTCAGCGACTGAGTGGCGCGCACCGGGTTGGACCGCGTAACGCAACTTCCTTTGTAATGGAGGTTGCTAGGTCTGCTCTCCGGCCGCGTACGCAACATGCAGGTGTGCAAAGGGCGATGGGCCCAGACCCCCGCGCCATAGGTTTTAGACCGGCATGCTGACCTCTCTGTTGGGCCTAGGTAGGGCTGCGACGTGTTGATCTTCCGAGGCCGGGCATGACCCAGGAAAGTGTGTCCGGCCAAATGGGATCGAGCGTGTTGGGTTATGTGGTGCACCCCTGCAGGGAAGTTAATCTATTCAATTAGCCGTGATCTTCGGTAACATGACGACTTGGAGTTGTACCTTGACCTTATGACAACTAGAACCGGATACTTAATAAAACACACCCTTCCAAGTGCTAGATACAACCGATGATCGCTCTCTAACAGGGCGACGAGGAGAGGATCGCCGGGTAGGATTATGCTATGCGATGCTACTTGGTGAACTTACCATCTACTCTCTTCTCCTGCTGCAAGACGGAGGTTACCAGAAGCGTAGTCTTCGAAAGGACCAGCTATCCCCCTCTTATTCCGGCATTCTGCAGTTCAGTCCACATATGATAGCCTTATTCCTTTGATACCAATGCATACATATGTAGTGTAGCTCCTTGCTTGCGTGTACTTTGGATGAGTACTCACGGTTGCTTTCTCCCTCTTTTCCCCCTATCCCTTCTACCTGGTTGTCGCAACCAGATGTTGGAGCCCAGGATCTAGACGCCACCGTCGACGACGACTCCTACTACACCGGAGGTGCGTACTACTACGTGCTGCCCGCTGACGACGACCAGGAGTAGTTAGGAGGATCCCAGGCAGGAGGCCTGCGCCTCTTTCGATCTGTATCCCAGTTTGTGCTAGCCTTCTTAAGGCAAACTTGTTTAACTTATGTCTGTACTCAGATATTGTTGCTTCCGTTGACTTTTCTATGATCGAGCTCTTGTATTCAAGGCCTCGAAGCCCCTGGCTTGTAATATGATGCTTGTATGACTTATTTTATTTGTAGAGTTGTGTTGTGATATCTTCCCGTGAGTCCCTGATCTTGATCGTACACGTTTGCATGTATGATTAGTGTACGGTCAAATTGGGGGCGTCACATCTGGAAAGTGCTCTTCAAGGCCGGCGAGACGCTACCGCCCACGACCGAAGATCGCGGGCTTAGCTTAAAATGCCAGGGTAACCCGGTAAGTTCTTTTAATGTTTTCAAGGCGTACCCTTTACTAGCATATTTTGAGAAAAAGCCTAAGCTTTCCTACCCGTGTTTTCAGGCCTAGATCAAGATAGCTGAGGGGATTAACTGCCCGGCTCCACTGCCCGAAGACCAAGAATTCCCATTACTGACGAAAATGCTTTTTCCAGCACCTTATGAGGTGCCAGAGAATACGGCCAAGAAGGCGGACAAAGGGGCCAAGAAGGCCCCTCGCCAAAAAGGTGCTCCGGACGTGATGTCCGAAGATGAGACTTCCTCTTCGTCCGCTGACAATGATGACGAAGAGGAAGAAGAAAGTGACTCCCCACCTGAAGTTGGGAGGAAGAAGAGAGCGACCCCCACAAATCCGGAGGAAAAAGCGCCTAACAGGGTTAGAGGCCCCCTCGCGGATAACTCCGTGTGGGATGTTGATAGCAGTCCGGAGCGACCTCGCCGGACCAAGCTTCGGGCCGCCTCGTAAGTACCAGAATCCAAAAATTTCTGGCCTTCCCGGTTTGTAATATTGATATACCTTAAACCTTGTTATTGCAGTCCAGCACGAGATGGCTCCCCGTGATCCTCGATAGAGGGGTCGCTAGACTCAAAGGAGATGGCAAGCATGTCTCCGCCACCTGCTCATTCCGTCTCTCCCAAGGGTGACGATGAGGTGGTGTCGCAAAAGACCTTCCCCGACCGGGGAGGCTTCCGGAGATCGTCTGGGTGGCGCCCCAGGACGATTCCTCAATTGCCGGACACATGGGGGAAAAAGCTCCTATGGGGACTGGTGACGGGGGCGGAGTTCCCTTTGGACCCGAGCCGGATACCTTTCCGGAGATCTATGCGGCTCCGGAGTCCAGCGAACGACATTCCCCAAAAGGAGGGAATGTGCATGTTCCGCCGGTGACCTCTCTCCATCCAGAGGCACCATATAATCTGGTGGAGGCGCTACGAGGCGCCTCTATTGTGGATGAACACCGCGCCCTTATGGGCACGGTAATAGAGAAGGTCCAGTTCGTAAAAAGTGTACTGACCAAAGGCTGCACTAGCCTTCTATCGGGCTTTGAGGTAAGTAATGCGTTTGTAGGAAGAATATCATAGTATAGACAGTAGCCCCTGATGCTCTGTCTGGTGTTCGGAAAGAAAAATCCGAACAGAGGATCGATAAGAAATATCGCAGGAGGCTAACATAAGTTGTCTGTGTGAATAAGCAGGTATCGCTGTAGGCTACAACTGCTCATGCTGCGGAGGTCTTCGGACTAAAGCGGAAACTGGAGCGGGCCAAGGAAGAGCTCGGCCTCGTGAAGAAGCAGCTGGAGCATAGCCAAGGTATGCAGTAACCTGTGGGTATGTTTTAAGAAAAAATGAATAGTCCGTCTGGGCTGAGGTGTCATAAACTTTATTAGGGGCCACGATCAAGGTGACAGCCCTCAAGAAGGCGTTAGCCGAGGCCGAGGACAAAGCGGCCAAGGAGATTGCGGCGGGTAATTCTTTCACCATGCAAAGCAAGTATGTAGAAGAAACGTTCCTTGTACTTATCCGAATTTGGGTTTTCCAGAGGCGTTTACGGATCTGCCGTGCGGTATATCAGATGCTGCCGAACATTATAGAGCCGAAGAAAGGATGTCTACGGAGAAGCTATTCTGGTCCCAATACCTTGGACCCGAACATCCGTTGCCCTTCAGCAACCAGCTAAAGCAGTTGGTCGAGCTGCACAGGTCGGCAGAGCTAGCCATGAAGGACCCGATAGTCCGGTTGTGGCCTGCCGAGCCTATACCTAGCAGCTACTTCGGACTTGTTAAGAGGCTTGTAAGTGCCTGTCAGCGGCTCGAAGCCGTGAAGCGGTCGGTCTGTATTGAAGGTGCGCATATGGCATTTGCCCACGTCAAGACGCATTGGGCAAAGCTGGATGCCAAGAAGCCGATGACCGAGGGGCCGCCGGAGGGCAAGGAGCATCATCGACCCGAGCTCTATTTTGATGGCGTCCTGGAGGGGTCCCGCCTTGTAGCGGAGCAATGTTCGAAGGATGTCATATTCCCATGAGAACATTTGTATTATCTTGTCCTGTAATATGGAACAATGATGTTATGTATTATAATGCTTGCGATTTACATTTTACCTCCTGTGCGGCCGTCTATGAAATCTGAGGGTTGACCAATTGTTGGATTCTGTCCCCGCGTAGATAGTACGGGGGTGTTCGGGATAAATCTAAACACTCTTTACTCCACATTCTGGTCCTTAAAGGAAGTGTTTAACGCAATGAACAAGGCAATCAGACTATGCAGCCTTTACCGCCCTCACTTAGCCATAGGAGTTTGACAATTAAGAAAGTTGGCGAAGCCCCTGGTATTCGGAAGGCCGAACTAGGGGCGTTGTACACGCCTAATTGGAGGAACGGATTCTTCGCAAGAATAGGAAAAAATCTCTAACGATTTGGAACCTCTCGAACAGCTGACCAACTCTCGCCTCATCATGACAGTCAGTTTTCGGCTTTCTCTACTGAGGTGCTCATTTGGAAGAACTGGGACACAATCGCAGTAGTTCTCCCTTTACTACCCTAGCCGATATAGCGGAACATAAGGTAGTAAGCACAGGAGCCGGGCAACCCAACTATTGATCAAAGACATGATTCGGAGCCGATGCATATAATGCTATAAGTTTGGGGTGCCGAACTATACTAGAAAAGTGTTGGGACTTTTATTGCCGTAATGCGGGGTGTAATGAAGCCCCTGGCGCAGTAATACGTCACATGGTGTACATGTGCAATAAGCAATATATACAAAGGTGAGGAAACATGAAAATTAAGTAATAAGCTGACGCCACCATTTATTCACCATTGTGATGTAATTAGTACGTCGAGGTGTACTTTGTGCAAGTAATGTAATAAGCAAGTAAGGCTATTTAACATGCCCCAGCCAAGGGTGAGCTGCGTGCGGGTATGTAGAACAAGTATGGCAATCGTTTAACAGAGACCACCTGAGGATTCCCTTGTATGCCAGAGCTCCTTGCCTCCTTGGTGTGTTCTGCAAACGGGTCGCCTGCATAGACCCGAAAAGAGAAAAAACCCGTAATAAAAAGAAAAAATAAAGGCATGCGAATCCCAGGGTCGGTCAAGCCGCACTGTGGATCGCGAGCAAGTTATGCCTCCGTCAGTACCCATGGGGTTTTGAGTGCGTAGTTATGTACGCGCGGTACGGATGCCATTTCCTCATCGGGGCTGGGACGAAGGATGAATTTACTAATTCAGCTCTTTACGAACCGAGCTGCCCTGTTGCAGTGTAGTCCGGACCTTCTTAACGATGTCCAGGGGCTCGGCAACCGGATTATGGTGCCGCTTGAGAAGGCCGCTACGTACTTCTGCTGCTAGGGCTGCGGTATGCTCCTCCGTACGGAGGGAACATTCCGTGTTTCCATTTACTGTAATGAGGCCGCATGGACCGGGCATCTTGAGCTTGAGATTAGCATAATGTGGCACCGCATTGAATCTAGCAAACATGGTTCATCCGAGCAGTGTGTGGTAGCCGCTGCGGAAGGGGACGATATCGAATATTAGCTCTTTGCTTCGGAAGTTATCCCGGGAACCGAAGACCACCTCTAGCGTGATCGAGCCCGTACAACGGGCCTCTATGCCTGGTATAACTCCTTTAAAGGTAGTTATCGTGGGCTTGATTCGTGAGGGATTAATGCCCATTTTGCGTACTTTATCCTGATAGAGCAGGTTGAGACTGCTACCACCGTCCATTAGGACTCGTGTCATGTGAAATCCGTCGATGATTGGGTCGAGTACCAATGCGGCCGAACCGCCATGACGGATGCTAGTTAGATGATCACGACAATCAAAGGTGATCGGGAATGACGACCATGGGTTGAATTTTGGGGCGACTGACTCTACCGCATAAACGTTCCTGAGTGCGTGCTTGCGCTCCCTTTTGGGGATGTGTGTAGCATATATCATGTTCACCGTTTTGACTTGAGGCGGGAATTTCTTCTGCCCCCAGTGTTCGGTTGCCGGGGCTCCTCGTCATCGTCCTCGCTCTGTGATTCCCCTTCCTTGTTTCTGCTATTCACCTTGCTGGCTTGTTTAAGACCCGGCAATCTCTGTTAGTATGGTTGGCCGATTTGTCTGGGGTGCTATGTATCTGGCACAGACGATCGAGTATGCGGTCCAAGCTGGATGGTCCTCTACCGTTCCTTTTATAGGGCTTCTTTCACTGGCCGGACATGGAGCCATTGAATCCGGCGTGAACTGTGGTGTCATCGGTGTTATCGCCATTGCTTCGGCATTTGTGTCTGTTGCGCCGGAGCTTGCCGGTGCTGTTTTTGGCCTCGGAGGGGCCTGCGTCATTGGCTGTGTTTGTACTGTGAGCCAGCCAACTATCGTCTCCCGCGCAAAAGCGGCTCGTGCCGTGAGGGCTGCCATGGACCTCGGCTTTTCTTGGTCGAGGTGGCCGGTGAGCCATTCGTCACAGATGCTATGTTTAAAGGCCGCTAGGGCTTCGGCATCCGGACAGTCGACAATCTGGTTCTTTTTGATTAGGAACCTAGTCCAGATTTTTCTAGCGGACTCTCCAGGTTGTTGAATTATGTGAGTTAAGTCATCGGCATCAGGTGGCCAGACATAAGTGCCTTGGAAGTTTTAAAGAAAAGCTTCTTCCAGATTCTCCCAGCCGCCGATGGAATTTTCAGGTAGGCTGTTCAGCCAATGTCGAGCTGGTCCTTTGAGCTTTAATGTGAGGTATTTGATAGTGTGGAGGTCATGTCCTTGGGCCATGTGGATGTGGAGAATAAAATCTTCGATCCACAATGCGGGATCGGTTGTTCCGTCGTATGATTCAATATTGACGAGCTCGAACCCCTCGGGGAATTCGTGATCCAGCACCTCATTTGTGAAGCGGAGAGGGTGTGCGGCGCCTCTATAGAGGGCCACGTCATGGCGCACCTCCGATGAATTCCGTCTGCGGTTATCGGCCCGGGTGTAATTAAGTTTGTCACGTCCGAGTAGGTGGCTGTCATACCAAGTGGGGAAGCGTCCTCGCGATCCGTAGATTGATCTGGTGTGTCCTGCTCTACTATCCCTGTTTTTGCGAGGCGGTGGGGCCGCTTGTTGTTCGGCCTCAGTTGCCGTTTTATCCCGACCACGGGGTGGTCGGTCTGCCGCACTATCCCGACCGCATGGTGGTCGTTCCGCATTACGCGAGGGAAATATGGGATTTGGTGCCTCCTCATCGAACTAAGGTAGCAGTCTGCGCTTTGGGTAACTCCTGGCTGGGCGCTTGAGGCCGTTTTCTTCGGCTGCCAGGACATCAGTCCATCTATCAATGAGTAGGTCTTGATCGACTTGGAGCTACTGCTGCTTTTTCATTAGGCTTCTTGCAGTAGCTATTAGCTAGCGCTTGAAGCGTTCCTGCTCTAGGGGTGCCTCAGGCACGATGAAATCCTCGCTGCCGAGGCTCTCCTCACCTCGGAGGGTGGACGATAACTATCGTCAGCTGGGTCGCTCGGCATGTCCTGTTTATCAGGGTTAGCTTGTTCATTGTCTTGTTCCTCCTGTTTGGATGCTGCTCCAACAGGGTCTTCGTTGTTTTCGGCGTCGTCTGGAGTGCTATTTTCTCCGGTGCCAGTGTTGCCATCTTTTAAGCGGCGTGGCTTAGAGCGGCGTTTAGGGCGTCGATGCTGGGACTGTGTCTCAGAAGGTTTATTCTCATCTGGGTCTTCTTAGTCATCGCCGCCAGATTCTTTAGGTGTATCAACCATGTACACATCGTATGAAGAGGTGGCCGTCCAATGTCCCGTGAATGGCGGGTCTTGGCCTTGCTCCTTATCAGCATCTCGTCCATACCGTCGATGTCTTCGGAATCATAATCCAGCACATTGGTTAAGTCCTCGATGGTAGCTATGAAGTGGGTGGCGGGTGGGAACCAAAATTCTCAGTCGTCAGCCCCTAGTTTGAGCCGGACATAGTTCGACTGCGTGTCTCCCGTGAATGACAGGTTCTTTAAAGGGTTTACCACATCACCAAAAGGTGAGTGCTGAAAAACGTCTGTGGCGCTGAATTCGAAGATCGATAACCGATTTAGCTCGGTGTCCGCAAGCGTACATGGTCCGGAACTTATAGGCGGAGACGACTTCGGAGTTCTGTTGGCGCAAATATTGCAGGGTGTCAAGTCTACGTGCGGCTATAGCGCCGCGGACTCTGTGGCCTCGAATGGCATGATCTGCTCTGGTTCTAAGGCCATTGCAGCGACAAGAGCCATCTCCTGAATCTGGTCCGATGACAGATTTAAGTCATGTTCATCGGGGCGAGGGGGAGCGATCGCTGTGGTCTCAAATCCATTGAAGATCAAGTCTCCACGGATATCCGCGACGTAGTTCAAGCTTCCTAATCAGACCTGGTGGCCAGGGGCATAGCTATCGATCTGCTCCAGATGGCCAAGCGAGTTGGCCCGCAGTACGAAGCCGCCAAACACGAAAATCTGCCCGGGGAGGAAGGTTTCTTCTTGGGCAGCGTCACTATAGATGATTGAAGGGGCCATCGAACCTTTCATCGACGGCATAGTAGAACTCTCAATGAAAGCACCAATGTCGGTGTCAAAACCGGCGGATCTCGGGTAGGGGGTCCCGAACTGTGCGTCTAGGATCGATGGTAATAGGAGAGGGGGACACGATGTTTACCCAGATTCGGGCCCTCTCTATGGAGGTAATACCCTACGTCCTGCTTGATTGATCTTGATGAATATGAGTGTTACAAGAGTTGATCTACCACGATATCGCAATGGCTAAACCCTAGAAGTCTAGCCTGTATGACTATGGTAATGAGTATATCTTTTCCGGACTAACCCCTCCGGTCTATATAGACACCGGGGGGGGGGGAGTCTAAGGTTACATAGAGTCGGTTACATAAGAAGGAATCTTCATAGTTGGTCGCCAAGCTTGCCTTCCATGCCAAGGAGAGTCCAATCCGGACACAGGTACATTCTTCGGCCTTCATGTCTTCACAACCCATCAGTCCGGCCCATGGATAACAGGTCAGATGCCCGAGGACCCCTTAGTCCAGGACTCCCTCACCCGCACGTACCCCTCTCTCCCTGCTCTTCTTCGTAGTCGTGCCGCCGCTGTGTCATGCTCTGCCGTCTGCCATGGCCGGCTAGCACCATGCTCCCATGCTCCTCCGCTCGACCCTGTGGCATTGTCGTGCTCCTGGTGCTGCCTAGATGCCGCCTAGGTGCTTAGATGGGCCGCTAGTGCCCCGCCTTGCTGTCCCCGTGAAGCTCCCGATAGCGCTACCGCCTGCCGTCGTTGAGGGCTCGTCTTCGGCCAACCTAGCTCGCACTACCTCCATAGATCGACGCGGCTTCACCGCCACGCTCGAATGCCCAATCACACGGGCCAAATGACCACTATAGACTAAACCTGGCAAGCTCTCGAGCGCCGTGCCGCGGAAATGGTCGCTGGAGCAACTCTGTCGCGGCCCACCCCTGGGTCACTTCTAGTGGGCCCCTGGCACCAGTTGACCATGTTGACCATGGTCAACGGGCTGGCTATGCCCCCATGACACTGACATGTGGGGCTCACCCCTTAACTAACTAAAACTAATTAAATTAATTAGTTTAATTTAATTAGACACTGACAGGTGGACCCTGCTGACTATTTAGGTTAATTAGATTTAATTTAAACATATTTCTTAGTTGTCTCACTGACCAGTGGGGCCCACTGGTTAGGTTTGACGAATCAACAAGTCAAATGTTGACTGCTGACTGGGATGCTGACTCAGCTCAGTGGCCCCACTGTCAGCCTCTGTGCTGTACAACTGGGTATAGTTTTGGGTGCATAGCTTTTTGCTATTTAATTTTAAAATTAATATAAATTCCAGAATTTTTAGAAATTGTCTAAATCTTTGAAAAATCATACAAAATAATCTATAACTCATATGAAAACAATTTATAGTTGAAAATTACTTAGAAAAATATGGTGAATCCGAATATGCTATCCACTCATCTGTCACATGCCTCTATCATGATGAACATGGATCCTTCCCCTCCGGTTCATCTATTTGATAATTGCCAAATGCCAGAAAAACATTCTCAGATGTTTTCCCGCTTCGTCTGTAACATGTAGCACTTCGTTATGTCACCCCTAGCACAACATATTACCACGTCATGCATTGTGAAGCATTTGTTTGCTTGATCTTTATTGTTTATTCCCCCTCTTCTCTCTGGTAGACCCCGAAACCGATGCTGCTCCCTGGTACAACTACACACCTGATGTCCAGCCTCTTTCTGTAGAGCTTCCAGGCAAGCAAAACCCCCTTGATCATTCCTATATCGCCCATTCCTTCTCTCTCATGCTTGCATTAGATTTTGCTACTGTTGTTCGATAGATCCTATTTTGATGCATAGCCTACTTTTGTAACATGCTATTGTTACCTTACCTGTTATCCTATATGCTTAGTATAAGTTGAGTAGTGATCCATCAGTGACCCCTCACCTTGTCCCTGTTGCCCCCGCTTTGTTGCCAGATGTCTCGATCAACATGATCGATGTGTAGAGACCGACACATCACCGCACGCCCCCTTAGTTGTATGACTCTGCAAAGGCACTATCAAGTGCCGAGGGTGATACCTCGTAACGTACTCCTGATGGTATCTCTATAGTGTAGCTAATTGGTCATGGATTACGAAGGGTGATTCCTTCTTCACCACTCTCGATGAAGACTCTGTCATGCAACACCTCAAGTGTGAACCCTTCGAGGGTGATTCCTCCAACTTCACCTTGACAGTTACATCGAGTGGGAATCCATCAAGGGTGATTCCTTGGATTACCCCTTGATGTTATAGACACACAGTTACTTTGACTTTACCTTGGAACCTTGTTGAAGTCGGGTCGGCCCCGAGGGGTACCCGCGAGAGTTACTGAAGTCGGGTCGGTCCCAAGGGGTACCCGCAAGAGTTACTAGAGTCGAGTTGGCCACGAGGGTACCCGCGAGATAATTATGCGGCATGGCCTGGCATTCTTGGCCCTTGTCATAAGTCCGCAAGACGGGGCGACGGGACCACATATCGTGGACCGTTGAGCATCTCCACGCGCTCCCAAGACACTAACGGGTTTGGATATGTGATCCGTGTAGGCCTCTAGCCTTTTCGCACTGACCACCACACGGGAATAAGTATGGGAACTCGGCGTCATACGTTTCTTCCGAAAGCTCTCAGATGTTAGCAGTTTAGTGGCACGCGCCTGGGTGGTCCGCGTAAGCACCTGCTTTGTATAAAGAGGTAGCCAGGACTAATCTCGGCCGTGCAATGCGCATGATTGCAGATGATTGGCCCATGACCCCTTGACATTTAGGATGTAGACCGGCGTGCTGGCCTCTCTATTGAGTATAGGTAGGACTACGGTGTGTTGATCAGCCGAGGCCGGGCATGACCCAGAAAAGTGTGTCCAGCAAAAGCTAATCGATCATGTTGGGTAAGTTGGTGCACCCCTGCAGGGAAGTATATCTATTCGAATAGCCGTGTCCACAGTAACGGATGCCCGGAGTTGTATCCCGATCTATACAACTAGAACTTGATACTAGAGACACTAAATGGATATGATGGCTCCAGATTGCTTTCTCGCACTCTATTCTGGCATTTCTGCAGTTCAGTCCAAAGATATAGTCCCATTCCTTTGATGACGGATTTGTGGCCATTGGGTTGGCCGAACTATTCTGGAGATCGTCCTCCTTGGCGGCCTCTGGTAGGTCATTGTCCGACTCACTTTCCAAGAGATACTTCAGCCCCTTATCCTCAGGGGAATTCCCTGCAGGAACCAGAGAAGAGTCATAGTTTGCCTCGACTTTACGTGAAGAAAACTTTGTGACCGAAGCTTCGGTCATGGAGATGAGCCCCATAGGCTCGGGGCCGTTGATCGGCTATCCCATTAATCCTTCTGTTGATCACAAAGCGGAACTCCCAATGAAAGCACGGTGTGGGTGTCAAAACCGACAGACCTCAGGGTAGGGGGTCCCGAGCTATGGATCTCAGATCAAGGGTAATAGGAACGAAGGGGACGGTGTTTACCCAGGTTTGGGACCTCTTGATGGAGGTAAAACCCTATGTCTTGCTCTTGTTTATATTGATGGAGATGTATCAAGTAAAAAGTTGATCTACCTCGAGATCGTAATGTGTGGTCTAACTCTAGGTCTAGGTGAATGATTTTTTGTTGATGTCCCCTCTCTGGGCTAAACCCCGTGGCTAATATACACGCTAGAGAGGGTACCTAGGGTTAGAAGGTCGGTATCTAGGAGCAAGGCGGTGGTAGAGATCTTGGAGTATACGTCAAGTCTTCGGTGGAGGTAGTCTTGATCACGCCTCCTGCATACGACCTCCGCAGTCCAACTTGACCATGAACGAGGGTCAATTGGCCCAACCCTAAGAGAATGGTACGACTAGGTTAGGACCCCCAACCGAGGACACCGTCAGCTGTGTAGTCTATTGTTTGCTCCTTTCTACGGAGGGAGCGTGATGCGGCTTGAAATTGCGTCGGTATTTCCCCAAAGAGGAGGGGATGATGCAGTATAGCTATGGTAGGTATTTCCCTCATTTATGAAACCAAGGTATCAATCCAGTAGGAGAACCAAGCAACACTATGTAAACAGTACCTGCACACAAAGAACAAATCCTCGCAACCCAACGCGTAAGAGGGGTTGTCAATCCCTCCTCGGTAAAAATATAGAACGTCTTGTATAAGTTTGGATAAATAGATCTTGCAAAAACTTAAAATAAAATAAAGAAAGAAAAAAGTGCAGCAAAGTATTTTGGGTTTTTAGAATAATAGATCTGAAAAACAAATGCAAATAAAAATATATCTGAAAAAATTATGATAAAAGATAGACCCGGGGGCCGTAGATTTAACTAGTGGCTTCTCTCGAGAAAATAGCATACGACGGGTAAACAAATTACTGTTGGGAAATTGATAGAAGATCGAATAATTATGACGATATCCAAGGCAATGATCGATATATAGGCATCACATCTAAGATTAGTAGACCGACTCCTGCCTGCATCTACTAGTATTACTCCACACATCGATTGCTATCCAACATGCATCTAGTGTATTAAGTTCATGGGGAAACAGAGTAATGCAATAAGAATCATGACATGATGTAGATAAGATCTATTCATGTAGGAATAGAATCCATCTTGTTATCCTTAATAGCAACGATACATGCCTGCCTCGCTGCCGCTTCTGTCACCCGGAGAGGACACCGCAAGATCGAACCCATCACAAAGAACCTCTTCCCGTGGCGAGAAAAATCGATCTAGTTGGCCTAAATAAACCAAAGATTCGAAGAAGAAATATGAGGCTATAAATAATCATGCATATAAGAGATCAAAGAAGACTCAAATAATATTCATGGATATGGATCTGATCAGAAACTCAAAGTTCATCGGATCCCAACAAATAGACCTCAAAAAGGTTTACATCAAATAGATCCCTAAGAGACCATTGTATTGAGAATCAAAGAAGAGGGAAGAAGTCATCTAGCTACTACCTACGGGCCCTTAGGTCTATGGTGGACTACTCACACATAATCGGAGAGGCACCAATGAGGATGATGAACCCCTCCGTGATGGTGTTAGATTGGATCTCGTGGTTCTAGAACTTGCAGCGGCTGGAATTGTGTTTCGTCGACTCCCCTAGGGTTTCTGGAATATTTGTGAATTTATAGGGGGAAGAGGCGATGCAAGAGACCCCTGTGGGCCCCACAACCCACTAGGGCATGTTTGTGCCTCCTGGCATGCCCTGGTGTCTTGTGGTCCCCACGGGCCTCCTTCCAGGTGCTTCTTGGCCCCCAAGGTGTCTTCTGGTCAAAAAATCTCCAAAAAGTTTTGCTGCGTTTGGACTCTGTTTGATAGGGATATTCTACGAAGTAAAAAAACAAGCAAAAAACAGCAACTGGCATTACTATGTCAATAGGTTAGTCCCAAAAAATGATATAAAGTTGCTATAAAATGATTGTAAAACATCCAAGAATGATAATATAACAGCATGGAACAATAAAAAATTATAGATATGTTGCAGACGTATCAGCATCCCCAAGCTTAATTCCTACCCGTCCTCAAGTAGGTAAATGATAAAAACCGAAATTTTGATGTGCAATGCCGCCTAACATGTTCATCACATATTGTTTTCTTTTTTTAGCATTGACATTTGGAATTTTAGATGGTTGAAAGCAATAGTCTAGTTTTGACATGAAGATTTCAATACTCAAGCATATCAATAAGCAACCATGTCTTTCAAAATATCAACACTAAAGGAAGTTATCCCTAGCCCATCATGCTCAATCATTGATCCATTAATAAAACACACTCGAATATTAGCTACATCCAATGCTCAAGTACGATCATAATGCTCCCTAATTGGTGCTTTATAAGAGAAGATGGAGACTCAAACTAAAAATAAATCTATTATATATAAAAAGTAATATACGGTGAGCCAGAAGCAAGAGAAATAGATAGAAAATTTCACATTAATTAGAAAATATCAGCCCTTGATCAAATAAATCTTCAATATGAAAAAACCAAAGCCGTTCAATCTGCGTAACAATATAAATATGGTGGACCCATACTCAAATACTGATTATCCTCATATTTTTTTTGTGTATCACGTGAAAATAAAGCGGAGGCCCAACACGTCTAGCTAGCTACCCTTGAATCCAACACGTCTAGAAAACACATGTCCAGCTGGCTACACACACACATACAATTGAAAAAAATAAGGATAGATACATGAGGCGTGTGGCTTAAGGATTGTTTGAATTGAAAAAACAAGAGGACATGTGTCCATGGAGGATGTGTGCGTGCAGCCTCAGAAAAAAATATGTGTCCATGCATCTTAAAGGAATGTGTATACCTTCATTTGAAAAAAACATGTACGTATACATGGTCAAAGGATGTGTACGTGTTCACCATCCCAAAGAGCACAGGTGGGTGTTTCATGGATATGGGTTTGAAAAAAAAACCTGTGTGCATGGAAGACATGTACGTTTTCATCATCCTTCAAATTAAAAAGAACGTCTTCACAATATGGTTTGCATCCATGTCCCCATTAGGACTAGGCAAAAGTAAAACACGTGCAACTTTTTCAGAGGAAAACACACGCGCAAAGAAATTAAAAATAAAATTGTATAAAAGTTAATAGATAGGCCATTCACAGAGGAAAGCAGAGATTTGCAGAGGTCCCAGAGCTCAAAGCAAAACTTGAGAGATAAATTTTTTTGAGAGGCATTCTTTCCCCGTCAACGAAAACGACTGAGTAATTCCCAACACTTTCCATGCTAGATATATCATAGGCGGTTCCTAAACATAAAATAAAGTTTATTCCTTTTTCCACCATACTTTCACATTCCACGGCTAGCTGTATCCACCGGTACCGTCCATACCAAAACGTTCCAAGTAATTTATTATTTGACAACATAAAGTAAATTTCTTTCTCATTATGGGACTGGGCATCCCTATTACTGCCGTACTCTTGTGCTATCACAAGTGAATAAACACTCATCTTGAGAATAACACATCTACCATGGAAAATATTGACCACCCCCTGCCGCTTCATGAGCGATACGAGCACACAAATAGTAAATTTATTTTGAAAATTAGAGATGGCACATACAAATTTACTTAGAACGACACATAAATACCGCATATAGGTAGGCATGGTGGACTCATATGGCAAAACTGGGTTTAAGGATTTTGGATGCACAAGTAGTATTTCTACTTAGTACAAGTGAAGGCTAGCAAAAAGATTGAGAAGCAACCAACCAAAAAACAAACATTCACATAAACGAGCATTAAGCATAACTAACACCGAATAATGCACCACAAATAAGATGTAATTTCATTGCATAACTATTGACTTTTGTGCTTGCATAGGGAATCACAAATCTTAACACCAATATTCTTACTAAAGCATAATTACTCACCAACATGACTCATATATTACTATCATCATATCTCAAAAATATTACAAAGAATCAAGTTTATTTTGACCAATGATCTTGATGAAAGTTTTTATTATATCCCTCTTGAATATCTATCACTTTGGAACTAATTTCAAATTTTGCAATTGCTTTTGACAAGCTCAAATGAATTTAAGTGACGAACATGAGCATAAATATTTTCATCTCTCAAAATACTTTAAGTGAAGCATGAGATAATTTCTTCAAAAAATTTACTAACTCTCAAATAAATCTAAGTAAAGCATGATAACCCACAAGTATAGGGGATCGCAATAGTTTTCGAGGGTAGAGTATTCAACCCAAATTTATTGATTCGACACAAGGGGAGCCAAAGAATATTCTCAAGTATTAGCAGCTGAGTTGTCAATTCAACCACACCTGGAAACTTAATATCTGCAGCAAAGTATTTAGTAGCAAAGTAATATGATAGTAGTGGTAACGGTAGCAAAAGTAATGTTTTTGGTATTTTGTAGTGATGATAACAAAAGCAATGGAAATGCAAATAAGCGAAGAACAATATATGGAAAGCTCGTAGGCAAGGGATCGGTGATAGAGAATTATGCCGGATGTGGTTCATCATGTAATAGTCATAACCTAGGGTGACACAGAACTAGCTCCAATTCATCAATGTAATGTAGGCATGTATTCCGACTATAGTCATACGTGCTTATAACTTGCATGACATCTTTTGTCCTACCCTCCCGTGGCAACGGGGTCCTAGCGGAAACTAAGGGATATTAAGGCCTCCTTTTAATAGAGTACCGGACCAAAGCATTAACACATAGTGAATACATGAACTCCTCAAACTACGGTCATCACTGGAAGTGGTCCTGATTATTGTCACTTCGGGGTTGCCGGATCATAACACATAGTAGGTGACTATAGACTTGCAAGATAGGATCAAGAACTCACATATATTCATGAAAACATAATAGGTTCAGATCTGAAATCATGGCACTCAGGCCCTAGTGACAAGCATTAAGCATAGCAAAGTCATAGCAACATCAATCTCAGAACATAGTGGATACTAGGGATCAAATCCTAACAAAACTAACTCGATTACATGATAAATCTCATCCAACCCATCACCGTCCAGCAAGCCTATGATGGAATTACTCACGCACGGCGGTGAGCATCATGAAATTGGTGATGGAGGATGGTTGATGATGACTATGGCGACGGATTCCCCTCTCCGGAGCCCCAAACAGACTCCAGATCAGCCCTCAAGAGAGAGTTTAGGGGTTGGCGGCGGCTCCGTATCATAAAATGCGATGAATCCTTCTCCCTTATTTTTTTTTCTCTCCGAACACGAATATATAGAGTTGGAATTGAGGTCGGAGGAGCTCTAGGGGGCCCACGAGGTAGGAGGGCGCGCCCCCACCCTCGTGGCTAGGGTGTGGGCCCCCTGGCCTTGATCTTTTTCCAGTATTTTTTATTATTTCCAAAAATACGCTCCGTGGAGTTTCAGGTCATTCCGAGAACTTTTGTTTCTGCACATAAATAACACCATGCCAATTCTGCTGAAAACGGCGTCAGTCCGGGTTAGTTCCATTCAAATCATGCAAGTTAGAGTCCAAAACAAGGGAAAAAGTGTTTGGAAAAGTAGATACAACGGAGACGTATCAACTCCCCCAAGGTAAAACCTTTGCTTGTCCTCAAGCAATTCAGTTGACAAACTGAAAGTGATAAAGAAAAACTTTTACAAACTTTGTTTGCTCTTGTTGTTGTAAATATGTAAAGCCAGCATTCAAGTTTTCAGCAAAGATTATAAACTAACCATATTCACAATAACGCTTAGGTCTCATGTTTACTCATATCAATGGCATAATCAACTAGCGAGCAATAATAATAAATCTCGGATGACAACACTTTCTCAAAACAATCATAATATGATATAACAAGATGGTATCTCGCTAGCCCTTTCTGAGACCGCAAAACATAAATGCAGAGCACCTTTAAAGATCAAGGACTGACTAGACATTCTAATTCATGGTAAAAAAGATCCAGTCAAGTCATACTCAATGTAAACTAACAGTAATGAATGCAAATGACAGTGGTGCTGTCCAACTGGTGCTTTTTAATAAGAGGATGATGACTCAACATGAAAGTAAATAGATAGGCCCTTCGTAGAGGGAAGCAAGGATTTGTAGAGGTGCCAGAGCCCGGTTTTGAAATAGAGATGAATAATATTTTGAGCGGTATACTTTCATTGTCAACATAACAACCAAGAGATGGCAATATCTTCCATGCTACACACATTATAGGCAGTTCCCAAACAGAATGGTAAAGTTTATAGTCCCCCTCCACCAACAGGCATCAATCCATGGCTTGCTCAAAACAACGAGTGCCTCCAACTAACAAGAGTCCCAGGGGGAGTTATGTTTGCAATTATTTTGATTTGATTTGCATAAAGCATGGGACTAGGCATCCCGGTGACTAGCCATTTTCTCGTGAGTGAGGAGCAGAGTCCACTCCTCTTGAGGATAACCCGCGTAACATGGAAGATACAGACAACCATAGTTGATACATGAGCTATTCGAGCATACAAAACAAGATATTTATTTGAAGGTTTAGAGTTTGGCACATACAAATTTACTTGGAACGGCAGGTAGATACCGTATATATAGGTAGGTATGGTGGACTCATATGGAATAACTTTGGGGTTTATGGGATTGGATGCACAAGCAGTATTCCCGCTTAGTACAAGTGAAGGCTAGAAAAAGATTGGGAAGTGACTAGCTAGAGAGCGACAACATTCATGAACATGCATTAAAAGTAATCAACATCGAATGCAAGCATGAGTAGGATATAATGCACCATGAACATAAATATCGTAGAGGCTATGTTGATTTTGTTTCAACTACATGCGTGAACATGTGCCAAGTCAAGCCACTCAAATCATTCAAAAGAGGATACCACCCTATCATACCACATCACAACCATTTTAATAGCATGTTGGCACGCAAGGTAAACCATTATAAGCTTCTGGCTAATTAAGCATGGCATAAGAAACTATGATCTCTAATTGTCATCGCAAACATGTTTATTCATAATAGGCCAATTCAGGAACGATGAACTAATCATATTTAAAAAAACAAGAGAGGTCGAGTTCATACCAGCTTCTTCCATCTCAATCAGTTCATCATATATCATCATAATTGCCTTTCACTTGCATGACCGAATGATGTGAATAATAATAATAGTGCACGTGCATTTGACTAAGCTAGAATCTACAAGCATTCAATAAACAGGAGAAGACAAGGCAATATGGGCTCTTTTGTCAGATCAACAATAATGCATATAAGAGCCACTTCAACAATTTAATCATGATCTTCTCCTATCAACCCCCAAAGAAAAGAAAAGAAATAAAACTATTTACACGGGAAAGCTCCCAACAAGCAAAAAGAAGATCAGGAAATCTTTTTGGGTCTTCTTTTTAATTACTACTACAAGCATAGAAATTAAAACTTGCTAAAAGCTACAACTAATTTTTTTTTGGTTTTTCTTAAGGTTTATTAAACACACAAGAAGAAAGCATAAGAAGGAAATAAACTAGCATGGATATTACAATGAAAAAGTATGAGCACTGACATCTAGCAATGAGTGTGTGAACATGAATGTAATGTCAGTGGGAAACACGTACTCCCCCAAGCTTAGGCTTTTGGACTAAGTTGGTCTATGGCCACGGTTGGCCTGGCGGATATCCATAGTAATAGTTGGGGTCGTACTGCGAAGAAGAAGACTCTGATTGCCACTGGTTGGCAATCATCTCCGGATCCCACTAGTAATTAGACTGTCGTGGAGGATCAACTTGTGGTTGCGACTCTGGCTCTGTGGCTGATGCAGGGTTCCGGTAGGCGTGAATAGCCTCCAACAGAACAAGGTACTTGCCTGCAGATAAATCAAACAAGGAAGGAGCAGGCAAGGTAATAGTCTTAGGATGATGTTTATCAAAGAACAATTTGTATTTGAGCTCATTTCCCCTATTCTTAACAATAAAATCATGTGCTACCATACTCTCATAATCTAAATAAACAGTAGGCAGCATTTTTTTTCCTTCTCATAATGCCTAATAGGTATGTTAAAATGTGCAACTAGGCGTGAGGCGAAGATGCCTCCAAAGACGGGGCCCTTAGTACGGTTAAGATTTAACCACTTTGCAATAATAGCACCCATGCTGAATGTATCATCATGAAATAAGGCATGGAACAAAATAACAATATCAGGGCACTCAGGTTTCCACAGTTTCCGCGCCCAATTAAGCATCTACTAGCAAATATAGCAAAGTAACGTAGAATAGGAAAGTGTATGCTAGCAGTTCATGCATCAGAAACCTTCCTCGTTTCCCCTACAGTGATGGTATCAATAAACCCATCCACATCGCCGCGATGTGGTTCCTCTATGATGCCCTCGAAAGGGATCAAACAAACCCGACAAAATTCACGAAGTGACATCTCCTTATGCTCATCATATAAATAAAACTCCACCGTAGGTGGTGAGCTCCTAGCATGGAAATGAAAGCTTTGCAGAAAGATATTGGTGAGTAAGAGATACTGTTCGCGCTGGTCGTGGAGGAAGGCGGTGAGGCCTGCATTCTCAGCCAATTCATAGAAATCATCATAAATCCTGACTACTCTCAAGAAATCATCACAAGGCTGAACCTCCGTGATGCGAGGCAGAATATATTTTGGCTTCTTTGCTTCTTCATTTCGCTTTTCCTTCGAGCTTCGGCTCGATGAGCCCCTCAAAAATCTCTTCATTATTTTCTGAAAAAATCTGAATTTTTTAGTAACTTCAAATAAAAGTGAACCCAACTCAACAAAATTGATAGCAACTACTCCTACAAGTGCCTAGAGCCTATATCATGCATCGAAAATACTTGGAACCACATAAATTTGACATGCAAGCTCAAGAACATGGTCACCTAGGCAGCACAAATTTGCAATGAATAAAGCACTAGAACAAAAATTATTGGACCAATGGAGGAGTCACATACCAAGGAACAAACCCCCAAAGTAGTTTTGTGAGAGGTGCTTTGAGCAAGGAGATCGAAAATTGTAGCAAAATGAGCTAGAACTCGTGCTTGAGCTGGATAATGGTGTTTGTGGGAGGAAGAAGGAGTGTGTGCGTGCAAGAATAAGTGGAGGAGGGCCACCATGGGCCCACAAGGCAGGGGGCGCGCCCAGGGGGGTAGGGCGCGCCCTCCACCCTCGTGGCCAGGTGGATGCCCCCTGCTGTGTTCTCAGTGCCAAATATTCTCAAATATTCCAGAAAAAAACATATTTAAATTTCAGGGCATTTGGAGAACTTTCATTGTCGGGGTATTTTTATATTGCACGGATAATTCAGATAACAGACAGAAAATACTATTTTATTTAATATAAATAACAAAAAGTAAAAGGAGGGTACCGAGAGTTGTGTTTTCTAAATTCATCCATCTCATGATCATCAAAAGGAATCCATTAACAAGGTTGATCAAGTCTTGTCAACAAACTTATTCTGAATAACATGGAACCGGAGAATTTTCGAATAACACTAGGTTACCTCAATGGGGATATGCACATCCCCAACAATAAGAATATCATATTTCTTCTTAACAGTAGGAAGAGGAAATTCAAAACCTCCAAAAATAATCAATGGAATTTTTCTAATAGAATTGATACTGTGAACTTGAGGTTGTTTCCTCGGAAAGTGTACCATATGCTCATTACCATTAACATGAAAAGTGACATTGCCTTTGGTGCAATCAATAACAGCCCCTGCAGTATTCAAAAAGGGTCTTCCAAGAATAATAGACATACTATCGTCCTCGGGAATATCAAGAATAACAAAGTCCGTTAAAATAGTAATGTTTGCAACCACAACAGGCACATCCTCACAAATACCGACAGGTATAGCAATTGATTTATCAGCCATTTGCAAAGATATTTCAGTAGGTGTCAACTTATTCAAATCAAGTCTATGATATAAAGAGAGAGGCATAACACTAACACCAACTCCAAGATCACATAAAGCAGTTTTAACATAGTTTCTTTTAATGGAGCATGGTATAGTGGGTACCCATGGATCTCCAAGTTTCTTTGGTATGCCACCTTTAAAAGTATAATTAGCAAGCATGGTGGAAATTTTAGCTTCCGGTATCTTTCGTTTATTAGTAACAATTTCTTTCATGTACTTAGCATAAGGATTCATTTCAAGCATATCAGTTAATCGCATACGCAAAAATACAGGTCTAATCATTTCAACAAAGCGCTCAAAATCCTCATCATCCTTTTTCTTGGATGGTTTAGGAGGAAAAGGCATGGGTTTCTGAACCCAAGGCTCTCTTTCCTTACCATGTTTCCTAGCAACAAAGTCTCTTTTATCATAACGTTGATTCTTTGATTGTGGGTTATCAAGATCAACAACAGGTTCAATCTCTACATCATTGTCATTACTAGGTTGAGCATCAACATGAACATTATCATTAACATTATAACTAGTTTCATGTTCATAACCAGATTGTGTTTCAGCATCAGAAATAGAAATTTCATTGGGATTCTTAGGTGGTTCAGCAATAAGTTCACTAGAAGCATGCAAAGTCCTATCAATTTTCTTTTTCTTCCTTTTAGAAGGACTAGGTGTATCTATATTATTTCTCTAAGAATCTTGCTCAATTCTCTTAGGGAGGCCTTCAGGTACAAAGGTTCCTGAGTCATCTTACCAGTTCTAGTAGCCACTCTAACAACATAATCATTATTCTTACTATTCAATTCATTGAGAAAATCATTTTGAGCTTTAAGTACTTGTTCTACTTGATTGGTAACCATAGAAGCATGTTTACTAATAAGTTTAAGTTCACCTTTGACATTAGCCATATAATCACCCAAGTGTTCAAGCATATCAACACTGCATTTTAATTCTCTACCAAAATAAGCATTGAAGTCTTCTTGCTTAACCATAAATTTATCAAACTCATCTAAGCATGGGCTAGCAAACTTAGTAAATGGGATTTCAGCTTTATCATATCTATAGAGAGAATTTACCTTTACTACCTGTGTAGGGTTATCAAGACCATGTGTTTCTTCAATAGGTGATGGATTAAAACCATATATTTCTTCAACAGGCGGTAAATTAAGACCATGTATTTCTTCAATAGGAGGTAAATTCTTAACATCTTCAGCTTTAATACCCTTTTCTTTCATGGATTTCTTTGCCTCTTGCATATCTTCAGGACTGAGAAATAGAACACCCCTTTTCTTTAGAGTTGGTTTAGGAATCGGCTCAGGAGTTGGCTCCAGAAGTGTCCAATTATTTTCATTTTTCAACATATTATTCAATAGAATTTTAGCTTCATCAGGTGTTCTTTCCCTGAAAACAGAACCAACACAACTATCCAGGTAATCTCTGGAAGCATCGGTTAGTCCATTATAAAAGATATCAAGTATTTCATTTTTCTTAAGAGGGTGATCAGGCAAAGCATTAAGTAATTGGAGAAGCCTCCCCCAAGCTTGTGGGAGACTCTCTTCTTCAATTTGCACAAAATTATATATATCCCTTAAGGCAGCTTGTTTCTTATGAGCATGGAAATATTTAGCAGAGAAGAAATAAATCATATCCTGGGGACTACGCACACAACCATGATCAAGAGAATTAAACCATATCTTAGCATCACCCTTTAATGTGAACGGGGATATTTTAAGGATATAAAAGTAGCGAGTTCTCTCATCATTAGTGAACAGGGTAGCTATATCATTTAATTTAGTAAGATGTGCCACAACAGTTTCAGATTCATAGCCACAGAAAGGATTAGATTCAACCAAAGTAATTATATCAGGATCAATAGAGAATTCATAATCCTTATCAGTAACAAAGATAGGTGAAGTAGCATAAGCAGGATCATATTTCATTCTAGCATTCAGAGTTTTTTGTTTAAGCTTAGCTAATAATTTCTTAAGATCACTTCTATCATTGCAATCAAGGAAGTCTCTTTCAGTTTCTTCATCCATAACATAGCCCTCAGGCACAACAAGTAATTCATATTTATGAGGAGAGCCTTCATAATCACTTTCATCAGTATTATCAGTTTCAATAATTTCATTCTCTCTAGCCCTAGCAAGTTGTTCATCAAGAAATTCATCGAGTGGCACAATAGTATTAGGCATAGAATTAGTTTCATCATAAGTATCATGCATAGCAGAAGTGGCATCATCAATAATATGCGACATATCAGAATCAATAGCAGAAGCAGGTTTAGGTGTCGCAAGCTTACTCAAAACAGAAGGTGAATCAAGTGCAGAGCTAGATGGCAGTTCCTTACCTCCCCTCGTAGTTGAGGGATAAATCTTGGTTTTTGGATCTCTCAAGTTCTTCATAATGATAAGCAGATATAAATCCCAAGTGGCTCAAAGAATAGAGCTATGCTCCCCGGTAACGGCGCTAGAAAATAGTCTTGATAACCCACAAGTATAGGGGATCACAACAGTTTTCGAGGGTAGAGTATTCAACCCAAATTCATTGAATCGACACAAGGGGAGCCAAAGAATATTCTCAAGTATTAGCAGCTGAGTTGTCAATTCAACCACACCTGTAAACTTAATATCTGCAGCAAAGTATTTAGTAGCAAAGTAATATGATAGTAGTGGTAACGATAGCAAAAGTAATGTTTTTGGTATTTTGTAGTGATGATAACAATAGCAATGGAAAAGTAAATAAGTGAAGAACAATATATGGAAAGCTCGTAGGTAATGGATCGGTGATAGAGAATTATGTCGGATGTGGTTCATCATGTAACAGTCATAACCTAGGGTGACACAAAACTAGCTCCAATTCATCAATGTAATGCAGGCATGTATTCCGACTATAGTCATACGTGCTTATAACTTGCATGACATCTTTTGGTCTACCCTCCCGTGGCAGCGGGGTCCAAGGGGAAACTAAGGGATATTAAGGCCTCCTTTTAATAGAGTACCGGACCAAAGCATTAACACATAGTGAATACATGAACTCCTCAAACTACGGTCATCACCGGAACTGGTCCCGATTATTGTCACTTCGGGGTTGCCGGATCATAACACATAGTAGGTGACTATAGACTTGCAAGATAGGATCAATAACTCACATATATTCATGAAAACGCAATAGGTTCAGATCTAAAATCATGGCACTCGGGCCCTAGTGACAAGCATTGAGCATAGCAAAGTCATAGCAACATCAATCTCAGAACATAGTGGATATTAGGGATCAAAGCCTAACAAAACTAACTCGATTACATGATAAATCTCATCCAACCCATCACCGTCCAGCAAGCCTACGATGGAATTACTCACGCACGGCGGTGAGCATCATGAAATTGGTGATGGAGGATGGTTGATGATGATGATGGCGACGGATTCCCCTCTCCAGAGCCCCGAACGGACTCCAGATCAGCCCTCCCGAGAGAGTTTAGGGCTTGGCGGCGGCTCCATATCGTAAAACGCGATGAATCCTTCTCCCTTATATTTTTTCTCTCCGAACACGAATATATAGAGTTGGAGTTGAGGTCGGAGGAGCTCCAGGGGGCCCACGAGGTATGGGGCGCACCCGGGGGGGGGGGGGAGGCGCGCCCTCACCCTCTTGGCTAGGGTGTGCCCCTTGGCCTTGATCTTTTGCCAGTATTTTCTATTATTTACAAGAATATGCTCCGTGGAGTTTCTGGTCATTCCGAGAACTTTTGTTTCTGCACATAAATAACACCATGGCAATTCTGCTGAAAACAACGTCAGTCCGGGTTAGTTCCATTCTAATCATGCAAGTTAGAGTCCAAAACAAGGGCAAAAGTGTTTGGAAAAGTAGATACGACGGATACGTATCAAAGCATCAGAGTATTTCTTCAAAAATATTAATTTTTTTAAGTGAAGCACATAGAGCAATTCTAACAAATCATAGCATAATTTTGGCTCTCTCAAATAGGTGTGTCCAGCAAGGATACTTGTGACAAACTAAAAATCAAAACAATCAAAGACTCATATAATACAAGATGCTCCAAGCAAAACTCATGATATGTGACGAATAAAAATATAGCTCCAAGTAAAATTACTAATGGTCGTTAGAAAAAAGAGGGGATGCCTTCTGGGGCATCCCCAAGCTTAGTTGCTTGGTTCTCCTTGAATATTAACTTGGGGTGCCATGGGCATCCCCAAGCTTAGGATTTTTTCACTCTTATTCCTTCATCCATCGTGATCTCACCCAAAACTTGAAAACTTCAATCACACAAAACTTAACAAAGCCTTTGTGAGATCCGTTAGTATAAGAAAACCAATATTTACTTTAAGTACTGTTGCAAACCCATTCAAATTTTATTATTGCATTGTACCTACTGTATTCTAACTTTACCATGGATTATATCCCCCGATACAAACCATAGATTCATCAAAATAAGCACATAATGCAACAATAACAGAATATGTCAAAAACAGAATAGTCTATAAAGACGCGAATTGTTCCCATACTTCTGTAACTCCAAAACTTCTGAAAAATTAGGACAACATATGCAATTTGTATATCAATCCCGTGTGCAAAAATCAGGATTTTATCACGCTTTTGTGATTTTATCAATTCTGCTACTGGCAGAAAAAGTTTCTGTTTTTCAACAAGATCAAATCAACCATCACCCAACATGATCCCAAAGGCTTTACTTGGCAAAAACACTAATTAAAACATAAAAAACACAATCATAACAGTAGCATAATTGTATGGAAACTCAAGAAAAGAAAGAAAAAGGTAAAAACAAGTTTTATTCATTGGGTTGCCTCCCAACAACCGCTATTGTTTTATGCCCCTAGCTAGGCATAATGCATAGATTTAAATATTGTCATCTTTGGTTTTTGATCCATAGGATTCCCTCATGATTGATTCATATGGTGGCTTAGTTCTTATTCTAGGGAAGTGTTCCATACCATTTCTTAGTGGAAATTGAAATTTAATATTCCCTTCTTTCATATCAATCATGGCTCCTATTGTGCGTAAAAACGGTCTACCAAGTATAATTGGACAAGACGGATTGCAATCAATATCAAGAAAAATAAAATATGTGGGCACATAGTTCCTATTTTCAAGAATAAGAACATCATTAATTCTTCCCAAAGGATTTTTAATAGTGGAATCTGCCAAGTACAAATTAAGAGAATATTCTTCAATATTGGTAAGACCAATCACATCACATAAATATTTCGGAATTGTGGAAACACTAGCACCCAAGTCACATAAATCAAAACACTCATATTTTTTAATCTTAACTTTAATGGTAGGTTCCCATTCATCATGTAATTTTCTAGGAACTGAAATTTCTAATTCCAACTTTTCTTCTAAAGCTTTCATCATGGCATCCACAATATGTTTAGTAAAAGATATATTTTGTTCATAGGCATGGGGTGAATTTATCATGGATTGAAACAAATAAATACATTCAATCAAAGAGCAATTATCATAATTAAAGTCTTTGTAATCTAAAAGAGTGGGCACATCACTAGTTAAAGTTTTGACCTCTCCAAACCCACTTTTATCAATTTTTTCATCAAGATTTTCACCCTCCGAATTATTAGGACGCCTTCTAGCTAAAGTTGACTCTTCTTTAGTCCCTTTATCATCAATTTTATTTTTTACTAAACAGGAATCAATAGAAGAAATGCCAACCACTTTAAGATCATCATTTTTATGAAATCAATCACTAGAAAACACTCTTTCTAAAAATTATCTTTTAGCTCGAAGCATAGCGGTTCTTTTCTTACTTTCATCCATAGAAACATATAAGGGTTTAATTGATTCATTGATATCAACCTTAGGTGGAAAAATTTTAATCTTGAGATTTTCTACATCATGGGAAATTCTATCAATGCTTCTAGACATATCATTGATCTTATTTAATTTTTCTTCTATCATAGTGTTGAAAACTTTTTGAGGATTGATAAATTATTTCATATTACTATCAAGATAAGGTGGGTTCCTATTATTATTATAAGAAGAATTACCATGGGAATTGCCATAATTATTAGAGGAGTTTCCAGGAAAAGGCCTAGGATTAAAATTACCTCTATAAGGATAGTTATTAAAATTGTTTCACGAGTCAAAATTCACATCTACGGATCACTATTTTGCTCAATCAAGGTAGACAAAGGAACATCATTAAGATCAATAGGAGCACTTTTACTAGCAACCAATTTCATAAGAGCATCAACTTTTCCACACAAAGTACTAATTTCTTCAATCGAATTAACCTTTTTACTAGTAGGTGCTCTTTCAGTATGCCATTGTGAATAATTTGCCATAATATTATCAAGAAATTTAGTAGCTTCACCCAAAGTAATCTCCATAAAAGTACCACCCATGATGGAATCTAAAAGATTTCTATAAATAAAATTCAATCTCGCATAAATTTTTTGTATAGTCATCCAAAGATTTAAACCATGAGTAGGACAATTTGTTAGCATCAATTTCATTCTTTCCCAAGATTGCACAACATGTTCATCCTCAAGTTTCTTAAAATTCATGATCTAAGTTCTAAGGGAAATAATTTTCATGGGTGGAAAATACTTAGTAATAAAGGCAACTTTGCACTTATCCCAAGAATCGATACTATTGCAAGGCAAAGAAGACAACAAAATTTTTGCACGATCCCTCAAAGAGAATGGGAATAATTTCACTTAACAATATCATTGTCCACATATTTTTTCTTTTGCGTATCACAAAATTCTACGGATGTGTTTAGATGGGACGCGACATCCTCATTAGGAATACCGGAAAATTGATCTTTCATAACAATATTCAACAAAGCGACATTAATATCACAAGACTCCACACTAGTGGCGGCAGGAGCAATCGGAGTGCTAATAAAAATCATTAATATTTGTACTAGAAAACACACACAACTTGGTGTTTTCTTGAGACATCGTGACTATGCAAACAAGATTGTAAACAAAAAAACAGATCTGACGAGAAAAAGGCGAACGAAAAAGATAAGGCAAATAAAATGACAAATTTTGTGAAGTGGGGGAGATGAAAACGAGAGACAAATGGCAAATAATGTGAATTGCAAGGAGACGAGATTTATGATTAGGAACCTGATAGATGTTGATGATGTCTCTGAGGGAGTCCTGGATTAGGGGGTCCTCGGACTGCCGGACTATATACTTTGGTCGGACTGTTGGACTATGAAGATACAAGATTGAAGACTTCGTCCCGTGTCTGGGTGGGACTCTCCTTTGCGTGGAAGGCAAGCTTGGCAATTCGGATATGTAGATCTCCTCCCTTGTAACCGACTATGTGTAACCCTAGCCCCCTCCGATGTCTATATAAACCGGAGGGTTTTGTTCGTAGGACAACAACAACCATAATCATAGGCTAGCTTCTAGGGTTTAGCCTCTACGATCTCATGGTAGATCAACTCTTGTAATACTCATATCATCAAGATCAATCAAGCAGGAAGTAGGGTATTACCTCCATTGAGAGGGCCCGAGCTTGGGTAAACATTGTGTCCCCCGCCTCCTGTTACCATCTGCCTTAGACGCACAGTTCGGGACCCCCTACCCGAGATCCGCCGGTTTTGACACCGACATTGGTGCTTTCATTGAGAGTTCCATTGTGTCGTCACCATAAGGCTTGATGGCTCCTTCGATCATCGGCAATGATGTGATCCAGGGTGAGGTTTTTCTCCTCGGACAGATCTTCGTATTCGGCGGCTTCGCACTGCGGGCCAACTCGCTTGGACATCTGAAGCAGATCGAGAGCTACGCCCCTGGCCGTCAGGTCAGGTTTGGAAACTTAAACTATACTGCCGACATCCGCGGAGACTTGATCTTTGACGAATTTGAGACTGTGTCAGGTGCGCCGCACAGCCACGACGAGCATGACTTAGCTCTGCCGCCGGACAGTGTTCGGGAGATCACACCTGTGGCAACTCCGGCCCTTGGTCCGGAGAAGATCGCGCCATCCAAGGACGGGTGGATGGGCCCCGCCACAGAGGTCGCACACTCAACAGCGACAGAGCCGAATACTGACTTCACCTCCTACGAGACCTGTGTTGCCGGACCCCTGGATTCATCCCCGGCCACGAGCTCCGAACCGCCTACGTCCGTGCCTATCGAATCTAATTGGGCGTCAATTATGGAGTTTTCCTCCGCGGATATCTTTCAGCACTCGCCCCTGGGCGACGCGCTGAATTCATTAAGATCTCTCTCCTTGTCAGAAGGCCCTTGGCCGAACTATGTCTGCCTGGAGTGGGAAGCGGACGATGAAGAAATTCGTTCCCCACCCACCACCCACTTAATGGCCACTGTCGACGACTTAACCGACATGCTTGATTTCGACTTCGAAGACATCGACGGTATGGAAGACGATGCAGGAGAAGAACAGGAACCACCGCCCACAGGGCGCTGGACAACCACTTCATCACATGATATATACATGGTGAATACACCCAAAGAAAACAATGACGAGGAACGGAAGGATGCAGCGAAGGATAATCCCCTCGAGAAGCAACCAAAGCAACGACGTAGGCGCCGCTCCAAATCCTGCCTCGGCAAAAACAGCGATAACAACGCAAGAAAGAATAATACCCCGGTCGACTCCAAAGCAAACGACGACCACATGGACCCAGCGACAGAGCAGGATGAACCAGCGGACGACGAACATAGTACGAAGCCGCTGTCCCATCATGGCAACGCCGAGGGTAAAGCTCATAAACCTATCTCCGGAGAGGAGAACAGTCCGGACGACGATGCACACATCATCCCGGAAAGGCACTTGGAGCAAGAGGACCTCCATAGAATCCTTATTGCCACCGCGAGGACTCTGAAGAAGCAGAAGCAAAGGCTTAAGGCCACGCAAAATACACTCAACAGTAGATGGAACAAAGTGCTTGACACTGAAGAAAAGTACGGTGGCAGCTGCCACACAAAGAGCTAACCAAAGCGCAAGCTGCTGCCTGAATTTGATGACGAGGCTTTAGAGCCTATACAACCGAAAAATAAAATGGCCAATCAGCCGGATCGACCACCCCGTGGCCGCGATAGGGTGGCTAACGATGTCACACATAAGTCAGCACACGATTTTTGCGAGGACTTGCACCAAAAAGCCGGTATGACCAGGTCCGTCTACGGATCTAGGAAGCACGCTCCAGCATAGAATCAAAACCTAAGACTACAACCGTCAGAATGCCATGACACATCCAAATACAGGGGTGCCGCACACCCCCTATGCTTCACCGATGAGGTTCTGGATCACGAATTTCCAGAAGGATTCAAACACATGAACATAGAGGCATATGACAGAACAACAGGCCCTGGGGTCTGGATTGAGGACTTTATCCTTCATATCCACATGGCTCGCGGAGATGATATCCACGCCGTCAAATACTTGCCCCTTAAGTTGAAAGGACAAGCTCGGCACTGGCTGAAGAGCCTCCCCGAAAACTCAATTGGAAGTTGGGAAGAGCTTGAGGATGCTTTTAGGGCTAATTTTCAAGGGACCTATGTCCGACCTCCGGATGCAGACGATTTAAGTCATATAATTCAACAGCCCGGAGAGTCAGCCCAAAAGCTTTGGAACAGATTCCTCACTAAGAAGAATCAAATTGTCGACTGCCCGGACGTCGAAGCCTTAGTGGCTTTCAAACACAGTGTCCGGGAGAAATGGCTCGCCAGACACCTCGGCCAGGAAAAACCAAGGACAATGGCAGCCCTAACAAGCCTTATGACCCACTTTTGCGCGGGCGAAGATAGTTGGCTGGCCCGTAGCGGCACTAGCGACCCAGGCACATCCGAAGTCAGGGATGGCCATGGAAAACCATGACACAATAAAAGCAAGTGTCAAAACAATGAAGACAGCCCAGACAGCACGACGGTAAATGCCGGATTCAGGGGCTCTTGACCCGATCAACGGAAAAAGCCATTCAAAGGCAGCAGAGATGGACCGTCCAACCATAACAAGATTCTAGACAGATTATGTCAGATTCATGGCACCTCCAACAAACCGGCAAATCATACCAATGGAGAATACTGGGTCTTCAAGCAGGCCAGCAAGCTAAACGCTAAACACAAGGGGAGGGAGACACCAAGTGAAGAAGAGGATGAGCCTCGCCAGCAAAACACTAGGGGACAGGAAAAAAATCCCACCAGAGGTCAAAACAGTGAACATGATTCACGTAACAAAGAGGAGGAGCAAACGCACACTCCGAGACGTATGTGCCATGGAGCTCGTCACCCCCAAGTTCAACCCCTGGTCGGCCTGCCCGATCACTTTTGATCACAGGGATCACCCGACTAGTATCCGGCATGGAGGATCGGCTGCCTTGGTACTAGACCCAATAATTGACGGATACCATCTCACCCGAGTCCTTATGGACGGCGGTAGTAGTCTTAATCTGATATATCAGTACACAATCCGCAAAATGGGGATAGACCCGACAAGAATCAGCCAAAGCAATACTACCCTTAAAGGAGTAATACCAGGCCCAGAGGCCCGCTGCACGGGCTCTCTAGTACTAGAGGTTGTATTCGGTTTTCCCGACAACTTCCGAAGTGAAAAGTTAACCTTCAACATCGCTCCATTCCAAAGCAGCTATCAAGCACTACTCGGAAGAATGTTCTTCGCACGTTTTAATGCAATACCGCATTACACTTATCTTAAGCTTAAGATGCCCGGTCCACGTGGCATCATCATAGTTAGCGGAAACACAGAGCGTTCCTTATGTGCGGAAGAATGTTTGGCGGATTTAGTAGCCGAACACTGAACAGCCTCTCCAACCAGAATAAATGATCGGTCGTCAAGACCGTGGACACGGCTAGACGAGTCCGGCGCACCACTAGATGTAACAACTCAGATAAACCCAAGACTGGGTCGATGGATATACCCCCATAGGTGGTGCTAGGGGTTTCCCACATGTAAAAAGGACTACAGTTCGGCTTGACCTTATTTAGATTGAATTTTAATGGTTTAATAAGAATAACCAATTTTTTGCATGAAAACTTTCACCTGGGCTTTTCTCTCTTACAGATGATCATCGTGCTACACCCTTCTAGGATACGGCACAACGGATACACAGGCGCAGACATGCAGCAGGGCCCCGTTCAAAGATTTCTTTTTAGATTAAGACCCTGTGTAAACCTTTTTTACCGTCTCTTGTTGCTTCACACCATCCGGATACTCAACATAACCAAGAGGGATGCTGGCGTTATTGGCATTTCGTCACGTCAGTCTAATGCACGTACCTGGAAATTCAGGGCTTATTATCGAGGGCGTTACTCAGCCCAGGATACGTTGTAAAGACCGAATACCTTAGGGAGTGTTCGGCGTCGTGAGTTTGGCCTTATATGCATCAGCTCCAAATCATGTCTTTGGTCAATAGTTGGGTTTGCCCGGCTCCCGTATTTTGCTACCTTACGTTCTGCTCTATCGGCTAAGGTGGCACCGGGAGAACTACTGCGATTGTGCCCTGGTTCATCTAGATGAGCACCTCCGTAGAGAAAGCCGAAAACTGACTGTCATGATAAAGCGCGAGACTGGTCAACCACTCGAGGACTCAGCAGAATCTTCGCGATTCCTCCGCATTAACGAAGGACTGGTTTCCCGGTCATGTATGTACGCGCACCGTATTCGGATAAGCACAGAAGTACCAGGGGCTGTATAGTAGCCCCACTGTCAAACTCCTATGGCTAAGTGAAAGTGTTAAAGCAATATAGTCCGATTGCCTTGTTCGCCGTGCTATCACCTCCTTAATGGACCAAGACATTGGATCAAGTGTGAATACACGCTTTTCCGAACACCCCCACATTATATGCGTGGGGGCTGAAGCCGACGACTGCAAACTTTCAGGTTATATACATACATAAACGGCCGCACAGGAGGCATCATAATACTTTCAGGCAAAAGTATAAACACAACCTTTATAATCCAAATAGCATTGTTTTTACAATTGGGATACATGTCACTCGAACATGATACTCTTCGAGCACTGAGCCTCTATTAAACGAGCGCCTTCTAGGACTTCTTCAAAATAGTGCTCGGCCGAGACCTGGCCTACGGCCGGACCCCGGGTTGCAATAGTGGTGGCATCCATCTCTGCCCACTATGTCTTAACACGGGCAAGAGCCATCCGCACACCCTCTATGCACGCCGACCTCCTTACAGCGTCGGTATGCGGCACAGCACCAAGGAATCGTTGCACTAAACCAAAATAACTACTCGACCTTGGTCCTTCTGGCCAAAGATGATCCACGACAGACCTCATGGCAAGCCCGGACAACCTATGGAGCTCAGCCCACTCGGCCATTTGCTCATTCAACAACAGTGGCCGCGTTGGAGCACTAAACTGTGACTAGAACAACTTTTCCACTTCATGAACTTTTTGATCTTTGAAAAACTCAGTCGCATCAGTAGCACTCGTTGCCAAGTCCAAGTACGTGTCTGCAACACTCCATAATTGATCCAGAGGGGCATACCTCGGATCTCCAAACTTCGTCCGCAACAAAAAGGGCTTCCCAGCCGTGATATCTCCAGTTTGACGAAGCTCCTCCTTCGCCGCTCTGATTTTAGAGCGGGTTTCCTTGGCTGCCACCATGGCTTTCTTCAGGTCCGCCGTTTTCGCTTGGCTTTCCTTTTCAAGAAGCTCATACCGGGCAGCGGCATCCTTCAGCTCAACAACCATCTTGGCTATTTTATCTTCGCTCTCGCGATGAGCAGCCTGTTCAGCTCTTAACTCTTCGGCCGCCTTTAGGGCGGCTGCATCACTTCTCCTGGCTTGTTCCTTGGCTCGGGCAAGCTCCGCCCGAAGGGTCTCCACGGCGGCAGCTCCATCTGCTTTCACAGCATGTTATAGATACTAGCATGATGCTCCTCTTAATATCAGTTGACCAGCAGAGAATACATACCATGTGCCTCTTCAAGCCGCTTGTTCAGAAGCATGATGTTGGCATCTGCCGTATCAAGCTGCCGCCTTAGTTCGGCAAACTCACTAGTCCGGCCAGCCATCGGACCCTCAGCCGCCTGCACATGTGAGAAGCATGATCATTACCTGGGACTATGATCCTCTATTTGCCGCCTCTGGACAGCAACCATAGTCTCAGGGGCTACTATCTATATAGGGCACACCTAGCATGTGTGGTGCTGTCAATATATATATATATATAAAATATATATATATATATTACTTTGCGTACCTCAAAGCCTTTTAGCAGGCTCATAAAAGCTTCATGCAACCCACTTTTGGCGGATGAAATCCTTTCAACCACTGTACCCATTAAAGTACGATGCGCCTATGAGATAGCCGCTTGCTCCAAAAGACCCATCAATGCGTCCGGTCATGCACCGGACAGTCCCGGACTCTTTCTGTCGCTCCCCTTAGGAGCCGAATACTCCGGACTTTGGGTGGCCAAAGGGTTACCTTCCGGCCTTGGCGGATCAGGAGAAATCCTCTGTGACGACACATCGGGGTCGCCCGCCTCATGAGGCGGGGAGACAGGAGGAGGCGTTTCGCTCTCCATCATCTCCGGAAGAAGATCCCCCAAAGACGAACTCTGTCGAGAAGGGCTACATCTGAACTACAAGACATACGTCTCGGTTATTGTCCTTGGAGATGAAGCAGGATATATTTACCAAAAGTACTCTGGTCCACTTACAGCTCGGTGGAGGGCTGATCCCCTTGTGGGCACTGTGCGGTAAGGATGCCCTCCGGGGCAGGGCCCCCTGGCAAAGGTTTCTTCCCTCGTTTGTGATACCTCCATTTTGCATCATGCTTTTATATCGATATTTATTGCATTATGGGCTGTTATTACACATTATGTCACAATACTTATGCCTATTCTCTCTTATTTTACAAGGTTTACATAAAGAGGGAGAATGCCGACAGCTGGGATTCTGGGCTGGAAAAGGAGCAAATATTAGAGACCTATTCTACATAGCTCCAAAAGTCCTGAAACTTCACGGGAGACATTTTCAGAATATATAAAAAATATTGTGCGCAAGAAGTTCACCAGGGGGGCTACACCCTGCCCACGAGGGTGGGGGGTGCGCCCCCTACCTCGTGGGCCCCCTAGTGGCCTTCCGATGGCCATCTTCTACTATATGGAGTCTTTCGATGAGGAAAAAATCATAAGCCATCTTCCCGGACGAGACTCCGCCGCCACGAGGCGGAACCTAGCGGAACCAATCTAGGGCTATTGTGGAGCTGTTCTGCCGGGGAAACTTCCCTTCGGGAGGGGGAAATCATCGCCATTGTCATCACCAATGCTCCTCTCATCGGGAGAGGGCAATCTCCATCAACATCTTCACCAGCACCATCTCCTCTCAAAACCCTAGTTCTTCTGTTGTATCCAATTCTTGTCTCTAAGTCCGGGATTGGTACCTGTGGGTTGCTAGTAGTGTTAATTACTCCTTGTAGTTGATGCTAGTTGGTTTATTTGGTGGAAGATCTTATGTTCAGATCCTATATGCATATTAATACCCCTCTGATTATGAACATGAATATGCTTTGTGAATAGTTACGTTTGTTCCCGAGGACATGGGAGTAGTCTTGCTATTAGTAGTCGTGTGAATTTGGTATTCGTTCGATATTTTGATGAGATGTATGTTGTCTCTCCTCTAGTGGTGTTATGTGAACGTCGACTACATAACACTTCACCATTATTTGGGCCTAGAGGAAGGCATTGGGAAGTAATAAGTATATGATGGGTTGCTAGAGTGACAGAAGCTTAAACCCTAGTTTATGCGTTGCTTCGTAAGGGGCTGATTTGGATCCATATGTTTCATGCTATGGTTAGGTTTACCTTAATACTTTTGTTGTAGTTGTGGATGCTTGCAATAGAGGTTAATCATAAGTGGGATGCTTGTCCAAGTAAGGGCAGCACCCAAGCACCGGTCCACCCACATACCAAATTATCAAAGTACCGAACGCGAATCATATGAACGTGATGAAAACTAGCTTGATGATATTCCCATGTGTCCTCGGGAGCGCTTTACATCATATAAGAGTTTGTCCAAACTTGTCCTTTGATACAAAAAGGATTGGGCCACCTTGCTGTACTTTATTTACTTTTGTTACTTGTTGCTCGTTACCAATTATCTTATCACAAAACTATCTATTACCTATAATTTCAGTGCTTGCAGAGAATACCTTGCTGAAAACCGCTTATCATTTCCTTCTGCTCCTCATTGGGTCTGACACTCTTACTTATCGAAAGGACTATGATAGATCCCCTATACTTGTGGGTCATCAGTTTGGAAACCCTCGTTTCCAAGTCTTCGGAGGCGGTCCTCTTATTTCCTTGGGGAGAGGGAATTTTAGATTCTTCTCCCCGGTTATCCTCCTTCGTGGAGGCACTAATTCCCCCGATTTGGATGAGTAATGCGTGAGGCCCGCTTTCGGCTTCTTTATTCCTCCCTTTATCTTCCCCTGATGGCACTTGATAAGGTGCGATCTCAAGCATCCTAGCTAGTACAGGATCCGGTGAGCCTTCGGGAAGGGGAGCCGAACACCTGATCATCTTCGCCTTTCTTATCCAGTCCTGGCCAAGAGCAATTTTTTCAGAATGATATTTTGACAAATGAAAAGATGGCGTGTTCGGCCGCAGAATAATTACGGGGGTATCTGGACGATTGCAGTTTAGACCCGCATCCTCGGTAGTGTCCAGACACTTTATTCGTGATCCGAAGAACAATCCATACATCCCTTCAAGCGTCACGCCGAAGAATTGCATAGTTCGCGGTCCTTCCGGGTTGAACTCCAATATACGGAGAGGTCGACGTTGGCATGGCAGGACCCGACGAACTAGCATGACTTGCATTACCTTGACAAGGCTGGCATCTCTCTTGAGGAGATCTCGGATGCGACTCTGCAATGTCGGCACATCATTAACTGGCCCCCAGTCCAGCCCCTTGTTGACCCATGACGCCAGTTGTGGCGGGGGGGGGGGGGAATGGAAGGTGGGGGCAGCTACCCACTTAGTACTTCGGGGAGCTGTGATGTAAAACCACTCCCGCTGCCATAAGTCGGACATCTCCAGGAAGGAACCCTTTGGCCATGAAGCATTGACGCCTTTACTTATTATGGCGCCTCCGCATTTTGCGTGTCACCCATCGATCATCTTTGGCTTCACATTGAAGGTCTTAAGCCATAGTCCGAAGTACATGGTGATGCGGAGGAAGGCCTCACACACGATGATAAACGACGAGATGTGAATGATGGAATCTGGAGCTAGATCATGGAAGTCGAGCCCGTAATAGAACATAAGCCCTCTAACAAAGGGATCAAGACTGAAGCCTAGCCCTCAGAGGGAGTGGGAAACAAATATGACACTCTCATTGGGTTCGGGAGTGGGGATGACCTGCCCTTGAGCAGGCAGCCTATGTCAAATTTCGACGGTCAGATACGTGGCTTCTCTTAGCTTCTTGATGTCCTCCTCTGTGACAGAAGAGCCATCCACCGGCCTTGAAGGTTGGATCCGGACATGATTGAAGGTCCGAAGTGCTTAGCCTGAGCCTTGGGTGTTGGAATTCGAGGTGGGGGAAGGGAAGGATCGAGCACGAGAAGAAAAGGACAGGCCTTGGCCCCTTTATAAAGAGGATGAATATCAAGCGTCCTCCGCGTGGCCATTCGGAACTTGCCTAAAATCGAGGAGTCATACCAGCAAGCGCGATTGGGTCACCCACACCTGTATTGATGAGAATCCCGTGATAAGGGGACATGATCTCTGCTTCGACAAGACGTGCCAAGAAAACTGCCTCGCAATATGTGTAGTAGCTGGTTGAGAAAAATGGTTCAAATAATGACCGGGCCATGGCGTGATGTCATGTTATGAAAAGTTGTCAGCAGATTAGATTTGTGGAAATATTATACTCTCTACAGTGGTATGTGGAATTTGTTTTGCAGAGCCGGACACTATCCTTGTGTTCGAAATCTTCTATGGTGTATTCGGAGGAGGAACACGCCTTGCAATGCCAAAGACAATCTGCGCGCCGGACTCATCGTCATTGAAGCCTGGTTCAGGGGCTACTGAGGGAGTCATGGATTAGGGGGTCCTTGGACTGCCAGACTATATACTTTGGCCGGACTGTTGGACTATGAAGATACAAGATTGAAGACTTCGTCCCGTGTCCGGGTGGGACTCTTCTTTGCGTGGAAGGCAAGCTTGGCAATTTGGATATGTAGATCTCCTCCCTTGTAACCGACTCTGTGTAACCCTAGCCCCCTCCGTGTCTATATAAACCAAAGGGTTTAGTCCATAGGACAACAACAATCATAATCATAGGCTAGCTTCTAGGGTTTAGCCTCTATGATCTCGTCGTAGATCAACTCTTGTAATACTCATATCATCAAGATCAATCAAGCAGGAAGTAGGGTATTACCTCCATCGAGAGGGCCCGAACCTGGGTAAACATTGTGTCCCCCGCCTCCTGTTACCATCCGCCTTAGACGCACAGTTCGGGACCCCCTACCCGAGATCCGCCGGTTTTGACACCGACAGTCTGCCCTGCAACGGCACTAGAAATTCCTTTTGATGCGGCTTGAAACTGCGTTGGTATTTCCCCAAAGAGGAAGGGATGATATAGTATAGCTACGATAGGTATTTCCCTCAGTTATGAAACCAAGGTATCAATCCAATAGGAGAACCAAACAACACTATGTAAACGGTACCTGCACACAAAGAACAAATCCTCGCAACCCAACACGTAATAGGGGTTGTCAATCCCTCCTCGGTAATAGATAGATCGGTTTGTATAAGTTTGGATAAATAGATCTTGCAAAAACTCAAAATAAAATAAATAAATAATAAGTGCAGCAAAGTATTTTTGGGTTTTTAGAATAATAGATCTGAAAAATGCGAATAAAAATATATCTGAAAGCAATATGATAAAAGATAGAGCTAGGGGCCATAGATTTCACTAGTGGCTTCTCTCGAGAAAATAGCATACGGTGCGTAAACAAATTACTGTTGGGCAATTGATAGAAGATTGAATAATTATGATGATATCCAAGGCAATGATCAATATATAGGCATCATGTCCAAGATTAGTAGACCAACTCCTGCCTCCATCTACTACTATTACTCCACACATCGACTGCTATCCAACATGAAGGAAATATGCCCTAGAGGCAATAATAAAGTTGTTATTTTATATTGTATTTCCTTATTCATGATAAAGGCTTATTATTCATGCTAGAATTGTATTGACCGGAAACTTAAATACATGTGTGAATACATAAACAAATACCGTGTCCCTAGTGAGCCTCTACTAGACTAGCTCGTTGATCAAAGATGGTTAAGGTTTCCTAACCATAGACATGTGTTGTCATTTGATAACAGGATCACATCATTAGGAGAATGATGTGATGGACAAGACCCACCCGTTAGCTTAGCATAATGATCATTCAGTTTTATTGCCATTGCTTTCTTCATGTCAAATACATATTCCTTCGACTATGAGATTATGCAACTCCCGGGTACCGGAGGAATACCTTGTGTGCTATCAAACATCACAACATAACTGGGTGATCATAAAGATGCTCTACAGGTATCTCCGAAGGTGTTTGTTGAGTTGGCATAGATCAAGATTAGGATTTGTCACTCCGAGTATCGGAGAGGTATCTTTGGGCCCTCTCGGTAATACACATCATAAGCTCGCAAGCAAACGACTAAGGAGTTAGTCAAGAGGTTATGCGTTACAGAACGAGTAAAAAGACTTGCTAGTAATGAGATTGAGTTGGTATGAAGATACCGACGATCGAATCTCGGGTAAGTAACATACCGATGGACAAAGGGAATTACGTATGTTGTCATAACGGTTCGACCGATAAAGATCTCCGTAGAATATGTAGGATCCAATATGGGCATCTAGGTTCCGCGATTGGTTATTGACCAGAGAGGTGTCTCGGTCATGTCTACATAGTTCTCGAACCCGTAGGGCCGCGCGCTTAACGTTCATTGACGATATCGTGTTATATGAGTTATATGTTTTGGTGACCGAATGTTGTTTGGAGTCCCAGATGTGATCAAGTACATGACGAGGAGTCTCCAAATGGTCGAGAGGTAAATATTGATATATAGGACGATGGTATTCGGACACTGGAAGAGTTTTGAGGGTACCGGGTATTTATCGGGTCATCGGAAGGGGTTTCGGGCACCCGCAAAAGATATGGGCCTTATGGGCCAAGAGGGGAAACGCCCCCCATATGGGCTGGCCTAGGAGGAGAAGGAAAGAGGGGAAAGGGAAAGGAAAGAGTGGAATAGGATTTCCCCTTCCTTCCCTCTCCCCCATCTTTCCTCCCCCTCTGATATATATGGTAGGGGGCGCGGCTTGGGAGGAGCCCAAGTAGGATTCGGTCCTACTTGGGGTGCTTCCTGGCCTCTCCCCCCTCCCACCTATATATATGTGGAGGGGGCACCTAGCACACACCAGATCAATTGTTAGTCATGTGCGGCGCCCCCTCCACCGTTTACACCCCCTGTCGGTGTCAAAACCGGCAGATCTCGGGTAGGGGGTCCCGAACTGTGCGTCTAGGCCGGATGGTAACAGGAGACAGGGGACACTTTGTTTTACCCAGGTTTAGGCCCTCTCGATGGAGGTAAAACCCTACTCCTACTTGATTAATATTGATGATATGGGTAGTACAAGAGTAGATCTACCACGAGATCAAGGAGGCTAAACCCTAGAAGCTAGCCTATGGTATGATTGTTGTGTATGGAGTTTTTTCTGTCCTACGGACTACAACCCTCCGGTTTACATAGACACCGGATAGGGTTAGGGTTACATAGAGTCAGTTACAATGGTAGGAGATCTTGAATATCCGCATCGCCAAGCTTTCCTTCCACGCCAAGGAAAGTCCCATCCGGACACGGGACGAAGTCTTCAATCTTGTATCTTCATAGTCCAGGAGTCCGGCTGAAGGTATAGTCCGGCTATCCGAACACCCCCTAATCCAGGACTCCCTCAGTAGCCCCTGAACCAGGCTTCAATGACGACGAGTCCGGCGCGCAAAATTGTCTTCGGCATTGCAAGGCGGGTTCGTCCTCCAAGTCCTTCATAGAAGATTGTAATCACCAAGAGTAGTGTCCGGCTCTGCAAAATAAGCTTCCACATATTGCCATAGAGAGAATAATATTAACACAAATCAAATCTGCTGACGTATTCCGCAGTGCGCCAACACACTACAACCAAGTCCTTCGAACCGTTTTAACTTTTTCACCTCAGCATGTTTTGCAAGGTGGTTTCCTTGGCACATCTTGTCAAAGCAGAGATTGTGTACCCCCCTTTTACGGGATTCTCATCAATACGGGCGTGGGTAACCCAACCACGCCACTTATCACGGCGCTTGGGAGGCAAGCAAGTTTTACTAGGCAGGTGGGGACGCACCAACGCTTCCGCCTATATAAGGGGACAAGGATCCACCTCTTTACCTACGCCTTCTTCCTCCTCTGCCTACCCATCTCCTACGCACCCGAGCTCCAGCGCCCCAGCCCGCACTACCCACCTCAACCTTCTCCAGCAATGTCCGGAGCGGGAGGCAAGTGGATGGTCTCCTCCGTCACGGAGGGTAAAGTAAAAAAGCTAAGGAAGGCCGGATACCTGTCCAAGGACATCGCACACCGGCTTCCCGAAGAGGGGCAGCTTATCCCCACCCCAAGGCCATATGAGAGGGTCGTGTTTCTCCCCCACTTCCTCCGTGGACTGGGTTTTCCACTCCACCCATTTGTCTGGGGGCTCATGTTCTTGTACGGCCTGGATTTCCATGATCTGGCTCCAAACTTCATCCTCAACATATCGGCGTTTATCGTCGTGTGTGAGGCCTTTCTCCGTGTCCGCCCCCATTTTGGCCTCTGGCTCAAGACCTTCAACGTCAAGCCCAAGGTGGTGCGCGGCAGCCAGGCGGAGTGCGGAGGCGCTATGGCGGGCAAGATGGCCAACGTCCTATGGTTCGAGGGCTCTTTCGTGGAGACCCTAAAGGGAAGGCAAGCCGGGTGGTTTTATATCACCGAGCCACGCGATCCGGAATGGACCGCAGCCCCCGAGTTCCGATCCGGACCCCCCACGCGGCTTATGTCCTGGAAAGAGACGGGCCTGTCGTGGGGTGACGAAAAAGAGGTGACCGGATTGCAAACATGCATCCATTCCCTGGTGAACAAGCCAGTCCGGCTTGTTAATATAATCCAGGTTATGCTCATCCGCCGGATCCTCCCGTGCCAACAACGGGATTTTAATCTATGGGAGTTCGACCCGGCGCAGCACCAAACCCTCAACAGGCTTTTCGACACGACGTATGAAGACACCTGGAAGGTGTTATTCAAGGGCGCTGAGGCTCCCGCATCCGCTTCCGAGGACCGCGGATACAGCTCGCAGCGTCATGCTAGCAAGGTATGCCATCTACACCCTTCACAGGATGTTAAGCCTTTTTTCATAGTTTGACACTATGCGGGATCTGAACTCCCCTACCTTTGACAGGCTTGGCGGGCGATAGCCGAGCCGATTAACTGTCCGGCTCCACTGCCCGAAGATCCAGCCCCAGCTTTACTGGTGAAGCTGCTGGCCCCGGCGCCTTATGTGGTGGCGGAGAAGAAGGCCAAGAAGAAGAAGACCATGGGGACTCGAAAGAGTGCCCGCAACATGGTGGTGTCGGACTCATCATCTGAGGAGTCCGAGGCGCCCTCCTCCCGTGAGAACGAGGAGGAGGAAGAAGAAAACTCTCCCTCTCCAGTGGAGGGAGGAGAGAAGAGGAAGGCCGCGCCAACGGGAGAGGCCAAGGGGTCTAGGAAAAGGAAGACCCCTCCGCCGGACTACGCCCCTGATGCCGAAGAGGGCGAAGAGGAGTGGCCGGACAGGGCCAAGCGTCCTTCGAAATCGTAAGTTCAGGTATCAGAGTAACTCATGATGTTCCTTTATTGCGCAGCTTTCCCTAATGTCGAATGTAATCATGCAGCCCGCCCCGGGCCGCACTCAACGAGTCATCGAGCGGCTCCCTGGATTCATCAGACGTGAACTCTGTTCCGCCCGCTGTCTCCCCCCGCACTATGGACGACGCCGAAGTGGCGTTGCAACGAGCTCCGGGGTAGGAGGAGGTGGTCCTGGAGGAGCCGCAAGGCGACCTCCCGGACCCCAGGAGTGAAGGGGACAAGACCCCCCAGGGCTCCAAGTCCGACTTTAAGCCGGACACCATGCCGGAATCTTCAACAATTCCAGACCGCGGCAGGCGAACTCCTTCCAAGAGGAGCAAGCCTTCTGAGCCGGCAGCCTCCGTCCAACCGGAGGCACCAGACAATCTGCTGGAGGTGCTCGAAGGCGCCTCCATCGACGAGGAGCACCGTACTATTATGAGTACGGTGATCCAGAAGGTTCAGTTTGTCAAGAGCGGGCTGAGTGAAGCTTGCGCTAGCCTCCTAACAGGCTTCGAGGTAAGTAAAAATATGTAAAAATATTACCGCATAGACAGTAGCCCCTGATGCTCTGTTTGGCGTTCAGAAAGAAAAGCCGAATAGAGGATCTATTAAATTTCGCAGGAGTCTAATAATGAAGAGTCAATATGCGTATGCAGGCTTCGCTACTAGCCACCGCCGCACTGACTGCGGAGGTGGATTCCCTGAAACAGGGACTCGAGCGGTCCAAGCAAGAGCTCGGCCTTGCCAAGTAGCAGCTCGAGGAGAAAGAAGGTAAGAGATGCCTTATAAAAAAGTGCCTATAGAGAGGCGTTATTGCAAAAAATAACAGGATTGTACTGCTTATTGTAGGGGCCACGACTGAGGAGGCGACCCTCAAGCAGGCGCTTTCTGAGGCCGAAAAGAAAATGGCCGTGGAGTGCACCGAGCGAGAGAAACTTGGGTCTCAGGTCGACGAGGTGCAGCAAGAGCTTCAGGCTCTCATGAAAAAACATGAGAGTTTGGAGCTTGAGTCGAAGACCCAAGCGTCCGAGCTCGCGATGGCCCTTGAGACTGCCAAGTCTACCAAGGCCGAAGCCCAAAAGGCCCTCTGAGAGTTGGAGGATATGAAGAAGATAGCAGCGGGTAAGGCATTCTTTATGCAAAGCAGAAACATAACAGTAAACTACTTGTTACTTACCCGAATCCGGAGTTCTCCAGGGGCCTTTGCAGATCTTCCCCGCAGCGTATCCGATGCCGCCGCATTCTATCGAGCTGAAGACGGCAGCTCGACGGAGAAGGTGGTCTGGTCTCAGTATGCTGAGGCCGGACACCCTGTGCTCTTGAGCGACCAGCTGGTCAAACTCCACAAGGCGGCCGAACAGGCCATGAAGGGCTTCATAGTTCGGCTGTGGCCCGAAGAGGCCCTGCCTGGGAGCTACTTCTGGCTGGTGCGGCGGCTGGTGGAGGCCTGTCCAAGGCTCGAGGTCATCAAGCGCTCCGTCTGCATCGAAGGTGCCCGTAGGGCCCTTGCCCGTGTAAGGGTGCACTGGGGTAAGCTGGACGGTGAGAAGCTTGTGACGGACGGGCCGCCGCCGGGGAAGGAGCATCGCAAGCCGGAGAACTACTATAAGGATGTTCTTGCGGGTGCCCGCCTTGTGGCGGATGAGTGCAGTAAGGATGTAATTTTTGAATGAATTCGCTCGTGTTTATCCTGTGCGCTGAAAACTTGTTCATATGTGCTAAGCAATGCTTATTGAATTTAAAATATTATTTTCTATGCGGCCGTTTATCAAAAATTGAGAGATGGCCACTCGTCGGCTTCTACCCCCATGCCACTAGTGCTGGGGTGTTCGGTGATAAACCTGGGCGCTCTTTTTTCCCATGGTTGGGTCCTTCGAGGGAGGCGCTCAGCACGACGAACCAGGCAATCGGACTATAATGCTTGAACACTCTCACTTAGCCATAGAACTTTATAATTTTAAATTTCGGCGAAGCCCCTAGTTCGGAAGACCGAGTTCGGGGCGCTATCCACGCCTTGGCTGGGGTTATCCAGCTCCTCGCTCGAAGCGGCATAAGCCTTTAGGGACTCGAAAAACCTCTCGAACAGCGACCGGTCTCTCGCCTCATCATGAAAGTTAGTTTTAGCTTTCTCCACTAAGGTGCTTAACCCAGCTCAACCGGGGCACAATCGCAGTGGTTCTCCTAGTGCTACCTTAGCCAATATAGCGGAACGTAAGGCACCAAAACATAGGAGCCGGGCAAACCCAACTATTGACCCAAATCATGATTCGGAGCCGATGCATATAGTGCTATAAGTTCGGGGTGCCGCACTTGTGAAAGTGTACGGACTTCTCACACCAAATTAAAGGGTACTTAAGCCCCTGGCGTACTTTGCCGTACCACCATGTACAGGTGCGACATGTCATTAATGAACATATATATGAAAAGAGTAATGCAAAAAATAGACAAAAAGCTAAGCATTGTTTATGGAGAGGCTATTTATCAAAGCCGAACGATACAGATGGTGCGGTAAGCAAAAGAGATTGGACTATTCAGTGTGTCCTGACCAGGGGCAGGCCGCAGAATTATATATATATCAGGTATATTGCTCGTAACAGAGACCACCTGGGAGTTCCATAATGCGGCATGGCTTGTCTACCTCCTTGGATCTTGCATCGTTTGTGCGGCAATTTAATTGCCGAACAGGTCGTCCAAAGTATGAACTCCTGAAAGTAGGAAAAATTAAAAAAAAAAAGAATCCGGCAACCCCTGGTACGTTTTAAGCCGTATTTTGGGCGTGCCGTTATTGTGCCCCTTCCCCTGTGCCCATGGTATTTTGAGGGCGTAGTTATGTACGCGAGGTACTGGTTTCGCTAGGTCACGAAAGCGGGGGTTGGGGCCGCATTGCTACGCTTGCTCAGAGTGTGCCAGGCGGTCCTGCTGTAGGTTACTCCAGGCGCGCTTGGCAGTGTCTGGCTTTTTAATGGCCGGACTGGAGAATTGCCTAAGAAGGCTACTTTGTACCTCCGCTGCGAGAGCCGCCGTATGCTCCTCCGTACGGAGGGAGCGTTCGGTGTTTTCGTGGACCGTGATTACTCCTCGAGGGCCTGGCATCTTGAGTTTGAGATATGCGTAGTGCGGCACCGCGTTGGATTTTGAGAATGCGGTTCGTCCGAGCAGGGCGTGGTAGCCACTACGAAACAGGACTATATCGAAGATTAACTCTTCGCTTCGGAAATTATCCGGGGATCCGAAGACCACGTCAAGTGTTACTGAGCCTGTACAGTTGGCTTCTACACCTGGTATGACGCCTTTAAAGGTCGTTCTTGTGGGTTTGATCCTTGAGGGATCTATGCCCATTTTACGCACTGTGTCCTGATAAAGCAGGTTCAGGCTACTGCCGCCATCCATGAGGGCTCTTGTGAGGTGAAATCCGTCGATGATTGGGTCAAGAACCAATGCCGCGAAGCCGCCATGACGGATGCTAGTGGGATGGTCCCTTCGATCAAAAGTGATCGGGCAGGAGGACCATGGGTTGAACTTTGGGGCGACTGGCTCCATCGCGTATACGTCCCGTAGCGCATGCTTCCGCTCCCGCTTGGGAATGTGGGTTGCGTATATCATGTTCACCGTCCGCACTTGTGGGGGAAAGCCCTTCTGTCCATTGTTGTTCGGCGGCTTGGGCTCCTTGTCGTCATTGTGCAGCCCCTTGTCTTTGTTTTCGGCTCTTAACTTGCCTGCCTGCTTGAACACCCAACAATCCCTGTTAGTGTGATTGACTGGCTTTTCGGGGGTGCCATGTATCTGGCACAAGCGATCGAGTATTCGGTCCAAACTGGACAGGACGTGAGTATTCTTTTTGAATGGCCTTTTCCGCTGACCGGATTTATAGCCTCTGAATCCGGCATTGACTGCCGTGTCTTCATTGTTGTCGCTGTTAACGCGGCGTTTTTGTTTGTTCCGACGTGTGTTGCCACTTTTGTCCTTGGTATCCGAATTACCAGGGTTCTTTGATAAGTTGTTACTGCGAGCTAGCCAGCTATCTTCACCCGCGCAAAAGCGGGTCATGAGTGTTGTGAGGGCTGCCATGGATTTCGGCTTTTCCTGTCCCAGGTGCCGGGCAAGCCACTCGTCGCGGATGTTATGCTTGAAGGCTGCTAGGGCCTCTGCGTCCGGACAGTCAACTATCTGGTTTTTCTTTGTTAGGAACCGTGTCCAGAATTGTCTGGCTGATTCTTCTGGCTGCTGAATTATGTGGCTTAAGTCGTCGGCATCCGGCGGTCGCACATAAGTTCCCTGGAAGTTGTCGAGGAATGTGGCTTCCAGGTCCTCCCAAGAACTGATTGAGTCTGCTGGCAAGCTGTTAAGCCAATGCCGGGCCGGTCCTTTAAGTTTGAGCGGGAGGTACTTGATGGCGTGTAGATCATCGCCGCGCGCCATGTGGATGTGAAGGAGATAATCCTCAATCCATACCGCCGGGTCTGTGGTGCCATCGTATGATTTGATGTTTATGGGTTTAAAGCCCTCTGGGATTTTATGATCCATTACTTCATTCGTGAAGCATAATGGGTGTGCGGCGCCTCTGTACTGGGCTATATCAGGACGCAGCTCGGAAGAGCTATGTCTGTTGTGTTCGGCCCGGCCGGATTTGTTGTATCCGGCGTGAAGATCATTGTCACATGCCGTAGGGCGCCTGCGCGATCCGTAGATCGATCGTGTCTGTCTTGCCTTGTCCTCCAGTATGTCTCGCAGGTCGGGCGCATTTTCCCGTGCCTTAGTTGTGCGGCGTCGGGGCATGGCTTGGGTGGAGGGCTGAGAGGCCTCTCTGTCGCGGCCACGAGGTGGCCGGTCTGCCATGTCATGCACATGTGATGTAGGTGCTTCCTCCTCTGATCGGGGTAGCGGCCTGTGCTTCAGGTAACTCTTGGAGGGGCGTTCGAGTTCATACTCTTCGGCCGCAAGGACTTCAGTCCATCTGTCAGCTAGCAAATCTTGGGTAGCTTTAAGCTGTTGCTGCTTTTTCTTGAGGCTGCTTGCCGTGGCTAAAAGCCTGCGTCTAAAACGCTCTTGTTCGGCGGGGTCTGATGGTATGACGAATTCGTCGTCATCGAGGCTTGCCTCGTCTTCAGAGGGAGGCGTATAGTTATCATCCTCGACCTCTCGGTCTGCCGCTCTCTCATGAGGGCTGGCTTCTCCATCTTCCTGTGACGAATCTTGCTGGGGTGGGTGTTCTTCGGCGCTATCCGGGGTAGTATTATCTCCCATGCCGGAATCATCGTTTTTGCTTTGGCAGGATTTAGAGCGGCGCCGCTGACGCCGGCGCTTCGGCTGTTTCTTGGGGGCGTCATCCCCCATTGTTCCATCGCCATCTCTGTCTTTTGGAGTATCCACCATGTATATGTCATATGACGAGGTGGCGTTCCAGTGCCCTATGGGTGTTGGTTCCTGTTCGTCTCCTATATCGCCATCCATGCCGTCGATGTCTTCGGAGCCGAAGTCCAGTATGTCGGTTAAATCGTCGACAGTAGCTACAAAGTGGGTGGTGGGTGGGTTTTGAATTTCCTCACCATCCGTATCCCACCCTTGCTGACCGTAGTTCGGCGAGGGCTCTCCTGATAAAGGGAGAGAGACTTAAGGGAATTCAGGATGTCGCCAAAAGGCGAATGCTGAAAGATGTCCGCGGCGGTGAACTCCATTACTGGCGTCCAATCGGATTCGATTGGCAGGGGTGCGGGGGGCTTGGAGTTCGGAGAGGAATCCGGCTCCTCGGAGTCTCGGGCCACGCGGAGTGCGGGGCTAGAGTTCGGCTCGATCGCCTTTGAGATAGCAGCCCCTGAGGCAGCGTCCAACCGCTGATCCTCGATCGGCATAGTAGGTTCCGAATCAATGGTCGAAACCGATGCGTGTGCGGCCTCCAAGGCACTGTTCGGCAGCAGAGCTATATCATGCCTGTCGAGACAGTGCGGCATGCTTGGCTGTGGCTCGAATCCGTCAAAGATCAAGTCCCCGCGGATTTCAGCCGTGTAGTTTAGGCTTCCAAACCTGACCTGATGGCCAGGGGCGTAGCTTTCGATCTGCTCAAGGTGGCCAAGCGAATTGGCCCGCAGTGCGAAGCCGCCGAAGACGAAGATCTGTCCGGGAGAAAAGTCTCACCCTGGACCGCATCGTTGTTGAAGATCGAAGGAGCCATCGGGCCTAAAGGCGACGACACAGAGGAACTCTCAATGAAAGCACCAATGTCGGTGTCAAAACCGGCAGATCTCGGGTAGGGGGTCCCGAACTGTGCGTCTAGGCCGGATGGTAACAGGAGACAGGGGACACTTTGTTTTACCCAGGTTCGGGCCCTCTCGATGGAGGTAAAACCCTACTCCTGCTTGATTAATATTGATGATATGGGTAGTACAAGAGTAGATCTACCATGAGATCAAGGAGGCTAAACCCTAGAAGCTAGCCTATGGTATGATTGTTGTGTATGGAGTTTTTTCTGTCCTACGGACTACAACCCTCCGGTTTATATAGACACCGGATAGGGTTAGGGTTACATAGAGTCGGTTACAATGGTAGGAGATCTTGAATATCCACATTGCCAAGCTTGCCTTCCACGCCAAGGAAAGTCCCATCCGGACACGAAACGAAGTCTTCAATCTTGTATCTTCATAGTCCAGGAGTCCGGCTGAAGGTATAGTCCGGCTATCCGAACACCCCCTAATCCAGGACTCCCTCACCCCCTATCATATTTTCGTAGTGCTTAGGCGAAGTCCTACAGAGATCACTTCACCATCACCGTCACCATGTCGTCGTGCTGACGGAACTCATCTACTACCTCGATGTCTTGCTGGATCAAGAAGGCGAGGGACATCACCGAGCTAAACATGTGCAAAACATGGAGGTGCCGTGCGTTCGGTACTTTATCGGTTGACGTGAGAAGTAGTTCGACGACATCAACCATGTTGTGAAACGCTTCTGCTTACGGTCTACGAGGGTACGTAGACACACTCTCCCCCTTGTTGCTATGCATCTCCATGGATAGATCATTGCGTGTGCATAGATTTTTTTGTTTTCCATGCAACTATTTCCAACCACTACTAGGGAAAACCTTATACACAGAATCTTACCAGCAGCACGGTTTAAAATAAGGCACTACTGCTACTTAACAGTAGCGCGCGTGGAGAAACCGCGCTACTACTACCCACGTAGCAGTAGCGTGTTAGCAAAAAACAGCGCTACTACTACAAATGCCACGACGTTGCCACCGGAGTAGGTTTAGTACTAGCGCCGGTTTTCTAAGAGCGCTACTGCTATTGAACTTAGCAGCAGCGCTTTTCACCCACCCTCGCTATTGCTAAGTTTAGTCCACTCGTTGCAACTAATTTAGTCCCACCTCGCTCCGCAAACAAGGTGTTCACCACCTTAAATACATCACTTCTCAAACCATCACAACCACTTGGTCTTCATTGAACTCTATGTGTAGGATCTGTGGCCGCAATAGGAATCTTCACCGATTCAATCGGTGAAGATTCCTATTGACAATTTAGATTCTACACAAAAAGATCATTGATGACCAATGTATTTTTGATGTTTATTTTTACATGCTTAGCCTTAGCAGTAGCGTGTTATTGTATAAAGCGTTGTTGCTATAGAGTTTAGTAGTAGCGCTTTCCCCTAAAGAGCGCTACTGCTAAAGCCATCATATCTTCTATGCCCGCGCCTCACTCTCCCCTCGCCACTCCCTCCTCCATCCCCTTCCTCACCCTGTCGTTCACTGCCGCTTCAGAGCCGCCAGCTGCTGCCGCCGTCGCCCCCTCCATCCTACATCCTCCCCCTCCTACATCATGCCACTGTCACCCCCTCCCTCCCTAGCTCCCTCCTCCATCCCGTCGTCGTCGCCCCCCCCCCCGCCGTCACCGCCACTGAGGTAACTCCTCCTACCTCCCTCCTCCTCCCTCCCCCTCCTTCCCGCCTCCTCCCTCCTTCCCCCCTCCTCCTTCCCACCTCCTCCCTCCCTCCTTCTTACCCCTCCTTCCTCCCTTCTTTGTCTCTGTTGTTGTAGAATGTAGGTAATGTAAATGTAGATTTTAGAATGTAGACATTGTAGAATGTAGGTTTTTAATAGAATATTTTTTTGACTATTTTAGGTGGTTTGAATAGAATGTAGATAATTTAAATGTAGACATTGTAGAATGTAGATATATGGATGGATGGATAGATAGATGTTAGGGCTAGAACGTAGGTGCTTAATATAACTAGTTTATTTATAGTAAGTGCCTAATATAACTAGTTTATTTATAGTAAGTGCTTAATATAACTAATTTATTTATAGTAAGTTCTTAATAGAAATAGTTTATTTATAGTAAGTGCTTGATAGAACTAGTTTATCACTTTGTGATTCATTTCCGTTCTGGCAAATTTTAGGCGCTCGATATGTCCTATTTTAGCAAAGGTCATGCCGAATTTCTTCGTGAATTTAAGCATGACTTGTGCTAGAATATGTAGGAAATATCGAGTGCCCCAGATTTGTGTGTTGAGTTTCCTGGTAGTTGCCTTCGATCGATTTTCAATTAATGTTTCAACTATGAACATAGGAAATGTCTGACGACGAAAAGGATTTCGGTATGCGCAAATACTGTGAAGACGAGCGCAACTTGTGCGACAGACATTTCCTAGTTGATGATAGGTGCTTCAGCATCAAGATGGACAAGAACTTTGAAGAGCATATATGTAGCGACCCGACCTTAGACGGTCAAGTCTCTGTGCTTAAGGGTCATCCCTGGATCGGTATTGCTGACACACACAATACTCGAGGTTTTATAACAGAGTTCAATCACACACTTATTACATCGAATGCCTCAAAAGAGAACTTATTACAATAATATGGCTGAAGGCCATCTAAATAAGATAACCACGGAAGCTTTGAAGATAAATGAGTCCATCCAACTCCACGGCAAAACTGAGTGCACGACAACGACCTAGCGCACCTTACTCTTCGTCTGAAAATTCTGCAACATAATATGTTGCAGCCTATGTAGGTCAGCACGTGGAATATGCTGGCAAGATAACGCTATAGAGCAGTGATCAAAATAACAGCTATCACTACATGCATATATGGCTGGTGGAGGCTCTATGGTTATCATTTGCATAAAGCTATTTTTTCCCTACAACAAAGGAATATATTTTATTTAACTACAAAGTTTGTTGAAAACATTGAGAAGGTAACCCCAACACAATCCCAATTAGAAGTTTAATAACCCGACAAATTAATTAAGTAGAGTGATGAGATCAACATAATAATTCAAGCACCATATACTCAAGATGTCCATAACTGGGGCATGGCTAATCATGATTAGTTTGTACACTCTGCAAAGGTTTGCACACTTTTCCCCACAAGACTCGATCTCCTCCGTTGAATTTCTCACACTACATGATGTTTGGGAAACAAATGACATTAACTCTTTACGACGGGTAGACCGTACCACCTACATCCCCTCCATCTGCTAGTCTACCACTGAAAGAGGTCACACAACATACTCAACTATGCCAGAGCCCATAATGGCTTGTGGCTGCACACGGAAGTTTCCAGCATGAATAACAATATGATCCCTTTGAGCCTGGGTGGCAAACCACAGGATGATCACACAGATTCCCCGGGATATCCTTGGACAACACTAGATTCCCCAGGTGCCCACAACCAATCCACCCAGATGTGTATTAAAGTAGCCACCTTAAGTTAAACCTTAGTTAACAAATAACTCTCACAACTTCATGAATTCTCACAAAACAAAACCACGTCTACGAGCATAGCATAGCAGTGTAAGCATAATGTAGTAACACCCAGGGTTTGAAATAAAAGGGCAATAGGTTACTACCTCATGAAATACTTCACAAATACCCACATGTTATCAATTCTACTCATGCAATGTTTGAGGGTTGAAACTAATGCATAAAAACTAGGTAATAAAGGGATATGATCAAAGTGTTACTTGCCTTGCTGACGATCGGAAAACCCTAGTGATTCGTAGTAGCAAGCCTCGCACTCCGGGAACTCTATCGTGAACAAACAATAGCATACATAAGCACTCAAGCATAAGATGAAAAAGGTAAAACCAAAAGAAAAGATCTGAACAGAAAGTTCAAGTGAAGAGCTACGATTAGCAAAAAGAATCAATCGAATCAGAGATACGGAACTCAAACTATGATCAAAATAAGTTCGAATACAAATCTGCTTGAAACTGAATTTTAAGTTTTCAAAATCATGTTCAAGTTGATTATATGGAAAGAGGGGAACAAGACGAAGATTTTGGGCGTTGGTTTCACTGGATTTGGACAAACGAGCAAAAAGTAATGAAGGTTTGAAGATCATGGACTAATTTGTAAGAAAACTATTCGCGGATAGGTCCCTGGCCGAAAATAAACTAAAAAGAAAAATCTATCGGATGAACGTCCGCTAATAGAGACTAATGAACGAAAACCATTCGTTAAAACGATCTAACCAGTGAACGTTTACTAATTAAACTAAAACAAAAATGAAAAACCGATCTAAAAACTAAAATAAAATAAACTGGAAAAATCAAACGGTTTTTTATTCCGTTTAATCGGAGAAAACCGACGACGGGTTCCGATGGGCGGCGGCAAGATCCGGCGGCTCCGGCGACGGGCGTCGGCGGCGAGGCGACGAGGCGGGGAGGCGGCGGCGACCCGACTCGTCTGCGGGGCGGCGCGGGCTGCGGCGTCGGTGGGTGCTGCGGGCGGTGGCGAGGCGCGATGAGGAGGAGCGGGAGGGCGGCAGCGGCTTATAAGGAGGCCCCCGGGGCTCTCCGACTTGCCGGAGGGGTCGGTGGGGTCGGGGCGGCCTCAGACTCCGGCGGAGTCCGGCTCCCGCACGCGATGAAGGCGGCGGCTCCTCGGTTGGGCCGGCTGGGCTTCGGCCCAGTTCGGTCCAGAGATTTTTTTTAAATAATTTCATCGAACAAAAAAAAATCTAAAAATAAAATAAATAAAAACCCTAAAATTTCCAGAAATAATTTTCACAGCCCTCTCCTAATATTTAGGCGAACATGAACATTTTTCTCTAATTCAATCAAATAAAATCTCAATAAAATTTCAAATAAAATAAATATTTTATTTAAAACTAAATTTACATTATTTCCTCTGTTTTGAAGATGTCATATTATCTTCTCTCATTATTTATTTATTTGGAAATAATTTTGGGAAAATAATTTCAAATAAAATTCACTTTGATCCAAATTTACCAATTTTGAAAAAAAATTCAAAAATGATTTTTTTATAAAACCTCCAACTCTCTCAAATGGTCCTTGAGTTTCTTAAGGTCTTTAGGATCAAAATGTTCAAATAAAATCAAATAAAAATGCAAAGAGCATGGATGCATATGATGACCTGATGATTAACATCCAAATTGAAAATTGGGATGTTACAATATAGTAAGTCACAACGACAAGTCTTTTCTCGTAATTAAGCATGATTTCTGCTTCTTTTGCTTCAACTTATAATTTTAAATTTTTACTATTCTACTAGCGTATCCCTTGCCATGCAAGAATTTTTGTCTCGGATAAGATTGGTTTCAGTCCTATGAAAACTATGGAGGTAAAGAGAGTTCACTTGAAGATCGAGCATGGTTATACTTTCATCGCAAAATTATACAATGCAGACACCTACACATATTTTGAATGCAAAACTTGGAGAGCACTATGCAAGGCTTACACATGTGAGCCTGATATGCTTATCACCTTTGATATTTGTCTCGAAGATAATATTGAAGGCAATATCGACATCTGGGTCGATGTGCATACGCCTTCAGTTCTACCATTATGTGAGTGTCTCAACCATATTTATGTCTTGGATATTGTTTATTCAAAAATAGTTGACAACTAATTTCTATTGACAGCTTATTTCCAATCAATCAAACATGTCCGTCGCTTGGTAGACATGACCTACTACTGTCCCGAGGCTGAACTAAACTGCGAGGAGATAACTCATCATGTTTCATGGCTTGAGGATCTTGATGCTTCAAGACAAATTATTTTCTTGGACTTGAAAAACTTAGTACTCAAAACATGCGACCAATAGTGTTCGTATTGAACTACGGTCACATCTATTTAGGAAAGATGGTGAGATTTTTACTATTTGTCCTCAGTGCATCTTTTGCATACATTATTTTTAAGCTAAACTTCATTGCTAAATATGTTACTACGATGTTCTTCAACAGGGACTCCCGATGATAGTTGTGCCTCATCGGATCGAGACTAAAGGTCGCATGGCAATGGTTAGCTTACGACCAAGACATCCTACATTGCACATGAGTGCATTCAGGATTTCTAAAACCGATCAAGTCTTAATAGTGAAAGTCTGGAGCAAAATTGTGAAGGATTGCAAAGAAATACTAGGGGGCAGCAATCAGAAGCATAGCCCACAATTAGGAGATAGGTTCATTTGCATGCTCCAATATGATGAATCAGGATTGCTACACATGTTCTATGCTATTTTACCTGAGAGAGAGAGAGAGCAGGAGTGATTAGCTATCTAGAATGAGTTTGAAGATGATGATGTGCTACACTATGACTATGATGATTAAATAGCTAGTGTTGGTGGTAATGACTATGATGATTATTATTAGCTAGTGTTGGTGGTGATTAGATAGCTACACTATGACTATGATGATTAAATAGTGGTAATACTATGATGATTATTAGCTAGTGTTGTTGGTGATGATATGATGTAGGAGTTTTTATATTAATATGATGATGATAATGATGACTTATTATATCATTGGGTGAAAGAACCACAAATTAGTTTCAAGTGGATGGATCCTAAGTGATCAAGTCATGGATTATCACGATAATCCTTGACTTGATCACTTAGGATCCATCCACTTGAAATTAATCTGCAGTTCTTTCACCCAATGATATAATAACTCATTATTATGTAAAAACAATCTCTAAATTGTTACTCTATGAAAACCCGTATAAAGGTGTATGAATAAATACATAAAATAAAAAAATAGAATACAGAATAATAGTATTAGCGCGGGCTGTGAGATGCGCTACTAGTAATTACCAATAGCGCCTGTTCTTCCACGTGCTACTACTAAGTAGATATAGCAGTAGCGCGTGTCAACACACGCTACTCCTAACCTTTAGCTGTAGCGCCATAGCAGTAGCGCAGATACCCGCACTACTAATAGGCTAAAAACCCGCGCTACTGCTAGGATTTTCCCTAGTAGTGAACAGTGGCATCATGATCCAGGTCTATGCGTAGATGATATGCACGAGTAGGACACAAAGAGTTGTGGGCGGTTGATAACCCACAAGTATAGGGGATCATAACAGTTTTTGAGGGTAGAGTATTCAAATCAAATTTATAGATTCGATACAAGGGGAGCCAAAGAATATTTGAACGTATTAGCAGCTGAGTTGTCAATTCAAACACACCTGGAGATTAATTATCTGCAACAATATGATCAGTAGCAAAGTAGTTTGATAGTTTTGATAGTAGTGACAGTAGCAACGGTAATAGTAACAATGATAGCACTAATTTGTAGCAAGTGTAATAGTGATGATAGCTTCGTAGGCATTGGATCGGTAACTTGTTGGATGATATTCATCATGAGACAGTTATAACCTAGGGTGATACGTCACTAGCTCTAGTTCATCGATATAATGTAGGCATGTATTCTGTAAATAGTCATACATGCTTTACTAAAAGAACTTGCATGACATCTTTTGTCCTACCCTCCCATGGCAGTGGGGTCCATATTGGAAACTAAGGGATATTAAGGCCTCCTTTTAATAGAGAACCGGAACAAAGCATTAACACATAGTGAATACATGAAATCCTCAAACTACGGTCATCACCGGGAGTGGGCCCGGTTGTTGTCACTCCGGGGCTGCCGGATCATAACCGTAGTAAGTGACTATAACTTGCAAGATCAGATCTAAAACATGGATATAATGATGAATTCATAAACGGTTCAAATCTGAAATCATGCACCCGGGCCCAAAGTGACAAGCATTAAGCATGGCAAAGTCATAGCAACATCAATCTAAGAACATAGTGGATACTAGGGATCAATCCCTAAGAAAACTAACTCGATTACATGATGAATCTCATCCAACTCCTCACCGACCAACGAGCCTCGAAGGAATTACTCACTCCCAGTGGGGAGCATCATGGAATTGGTGATGGAGATAGGTTGGTGACAACGAAGATCAAAGACCCCCCTCTCTGAAGCCCCAAACGGACTCCAGATCTGCCCTCCCGAGGAAGAACATGGCTTGGTGATACGTCTCCAACGTATCTATAATTTTTGATTGTTCCATGCTATTATATTATCTGTTTTGGATGTTTGATCGGCTTTAATGTGCACTTTCATATTATTTTTAGGACTAACCTATTAACCGGAGGCCCACTGCCAGTTGCTGTTTTTTTGCCTATTTCAGTGTTTCGCAGAAAAGGAATATCAAACGGAATCCAAACAGAACGAAACCTTCGCGAGGATCTTTTTTGGAACACACGCAATCCAGGAGACTTGGAGTGGAGGTCAAGGAAGAAACGAGGCGACACGAGGCAGGGCGGCGCGCCCAGGGGTGTAGGCGCGCCCCCACCCTCGTGGTCCCCTCCTAGCTCCACCGACCTACTTCTTTCACATATATATACTCTTATACCCTGAAAACATCCAGGGGAGCCACGAAACCACTTTTCCACCGCCGCAACCTTCTGTACCCGTGAGATCCCATCTTGGGCCTTTTCGGGCGATCTGTGGGAGGGGGATTCGATCACGGAGGGCTTCTACATCAACACCATAGCCTGTCTGATGATGTGTGAGTAGTTTACCTCAGACCTTCGGGTCCATAGTTATTAGCTAGATGGATTCTTCTCTCTCGTTGGTTCTCAATACAAAGTTCTCCTCGATGTTCTTGGAGATCTATTCGATGTAATACTTTTTGCGGTGTGTTTGTCCAGATACGATGAATTGTGGGTTTATGATCAAGATTATCTATGAACAATATTTGATTCTTCTCTGAATTCTTATATGCATGATTTGATATCTTTGCAAGTCTCTTCTAATTATCAATTTGGTTTGGCCTACTAGATTGATCTTTCTTGCAGTGGGAGACGTGCTTAGCATTGGGTTCAATCTTGCGGTGCCCGATCCCAGTGACAGAAGGGTAACCGGCACGTATTGTATTGTTGCCATCGAGGATAAAAAGATGGGGTTTATATCATATTGCTTGAGTTTATCCCTCTACATCATGTCATATTGCCTAATGCGTTACTCTGTTCTTATGAACTTAATACTCTAGATGCATGCTGCATAGCGGTCGATGTGTGGAGTAATAGTAGTAGATGCAGAATCATTTCAGTCTGCTTGACACGGACGTGATGCCTATGTTCATGATCATGCCTAGATATTCTGATAACTATGCACTTTTCTATCAATTGCTCGGCAGTAATTTTTTCACCCACCGTAATATATGCTATCTTGAGAGAAGCTACTAGTGAAACCTATGGCCCCCGGGTCTACTTTACATCATATAAGTTTCCGATCTATAATTCTAGTTTACTATTTATTTTGCAATCTTTATTTTCCATTCTATACAACAAAAATACCAAAAATATTTATCCTATTACCTTTATCCGATCTCACTTTTGCAAGTGGCCGTGAAGGGATTGACAACCCCTTTATCACATTGTTGCAAGGTTCTTGATTTTTTGTGCAGGTACTAGGTGACTTACGTGTAGTCTCCTACTGGATTGATACCTTGGTTCTCAAAAACTGAGGGAAATACTTACGCTACTTTGGTGCATCACCCTGTCCTCTTCAAGGGAAAACCAACGCATGCTCAAGAGGTAGCAAGAAGGATTTCTGGCGCCGTTGCCGGGGGAGATCTATGCTCAAGTCAAGACATACCAAGTACCTATCATAAACTCTTCTCCCTCGCATTACATTTTTTGCCATTTGCCTCTTGTTTTCCTCTCCCCCACTTCACCTTTGCCCTTTTCTTTCGCCCTTCTTCCGTTCGATATTGTGTTACCATGTACCTTATTTTTGCTTGCATCTTCGCTTGCTAAAAGTTTATGGATCCTCATCCACTTGCTAATCTCTTTAAGAGATCCAATTATGATGAACCTATTGCTAGTGAGTTGAGTGCACTAGATTATCTTTATGAGGTTTTGCTTGAAATCCGTGAATCTGAAAAGTGTGATGAATTACTTTATGAAGCGATTCACGATAGATCTTTGAATAAAAAGCATGATTGCAACGATTCTATTATAGATTCTATTGATGTAAATTGTGCTAATAATATGCAAAACCCTAAGCTTGGGGATGCTAGTTTTGCTACGTCCTCTACTTGTTGCAATGTTCATGATTGGGGTGATTCTTCTTATGATCTTAAAAATTTATTTAAGCCCCATGATGAATATAAGATTGATAATAGTGTTTGCAATATTATTGAAAGTGGGTTTGGAAGAGTGTCAACTTTAGATCCCACATATTTGGAGAAAGTTCAATCTTATGAATTTTTTGATAAAAGTGGGTTTGGAGAGGTCATGACTTTAGTTAATGTTAATCCCACTATTTTGGAAGAGTGCCAACTTTGCATGCATGTGGATCGTGTTGAAAATATTTTACGTGATAGCTATTTTGTTGAATTTTCTTATGATCCCACATGTAATTATTTTGTAGAAATTTTCATGTTACTAAATTACCTCTCGTTATGTTGAGATTGCTATTGTTTCTTTCCGCTTCCTTGCATATGCTAGTTTTTGCTTGCTATGATAATTTGTTTTCCTATAAGATGCCTATGCATAGGAAGTATGTTATACTTAGATGTGTTTGTCACGTGATTCATGATGATCTCTTTGTGCTTCAATTCTTGTCTTTCATGTGAGCATCATTGAAATTATCAATGCCTAGCTAGGGGTGTTAAACGATAGCGCTTGTTGGGAGGCAACCCAATTTTATTTTTGTTCCTGGTTAGTAATAAATAATTCATCTATCCTCTGTTATGATTGTGTTTTTATGTTTTAATTAGTGTTTGTGCCAAGTAAAGCCTTTAGGATCTTCTTGGATGATTGTTATTTGATCTTGCTGTAAAAAAGAGAAAGTATGCGCTCACGAGAATAATTTTCATTTTTTACCAGAGAGCGATAAAATACCAATTCCAACTGAAGTAGATCAATATAAAAATTATTTAGGACCTCCTAAATTTTCAGGATTTTTGGAGTTACTAAAGTATTCGAAACCTACAGATTGCTACATACTGTTCTGTTTATGTCAGATTCTATTTTTCGTGTGTTGTTTGCTTATTTTGATGAATCTATGGCTAGTATCGGGGGGTATGAACCATAGATAAGTTGGAATATGGTAGGTTTAACACTAATATAAATAAAGAATGAGTTGATTACAGTACCTTTTAGTGGTGGTTTGTTTTCTTATACTAACAGAGCTCATGAGATTTTCTATTGAGTTTTGTGTTGTTTAAGTTTTCAAGTTTTTGGGTAAAGATTTGATGGATTTTGGAACAAGGAGTGGAAAGAGCCTAAGCTTGGGGATGCCCAAGGCACCCCAAGGTAAAATTCAAGGACAACCAAAAGCCTAAGCTTGGGGATGCCTCGGAAGACATCCCCTCTTTCGTCTTCGTCTATCGGTAACTTTACTTGAGGCTATATTTTTATTCACCACATGATATGTGTTTTGCTTGGAGCGTCTTGTATGATTTGAGTCTTTGCTTTTTAGTTTACCACAATCATCTTTGCTGTACACACCTTTTGGAGAGACACATATGAATCGGAATTTATTAGAATACTCTATGTGCTTCACTTATATCTTTTGAGCTAGATAATTTTGCTCTAGTGCTTCACTTATATCTTTTTAGAGCACGGTGGTGGTTTTATTTTATAAAAATTATTGATCTCTCATGCTTCACTTATATTATTTTGAGAGTCTTTTAGAACAGCATGGTAATTTGCTTTGGCTATAAAATTAGTCCCAATATGATGGGCATCCAAGATGGGTATAATAAAAACTTCAATATAGAGTGCATTGAATACTATGAGAAGTTTGATTCCTTATGATTGTTTTGAGATACGAAGATGATGATATTAGAGTCATTCTAGTTGAGTAGTTGTGGATTTGAGAGATACTTGTGTTAAAGTTTGTGATTCCCGTAGCATGCACGTATGGTGAACCGTTATGTAATGAAGTCGGAGCATGATTTATTTATTGATTGTCTTCCTTATGAGTGGAAGCTGGGGACGAGCGATGGTATTTTCCTACCAATCTATCCCCCTAGGAGCATGCGCGTAGTACTTTGTTTAGATAACTAATAGATTTTTGCAATAAGTATGTGAGTTCTTTATGACTAATGTTGAGTCCATGGATTATACGCACTCTCACCCTTCCACCATTGCTAGCCTCTCTAATACCGCGCACCTTTCGCCGGTATCATACACACACCATATACCTTCCTCAAAACAGCCACCATACCTACCTATTGTGGCATTTCCATAGCCATTCCGAGATATGTTGCCATGCAACTTTCCATCGTCCCATTTATTATGACATGCTCCATCATTGTCACATTGCTTCGCATGATCATGTAGTTGACATCGTATTTGTGGCAAAGCCACCTTCATAATTCTTTCATACATGTCACTCTTGATTCATTGCACATCCCGGTACACCGCCGGAGGCATTCACATAGAGTCATATTTTGTTCTAAGTATCGAGTTGTAATTCTTGAGTTGTAAGTAAATAAAAGTGTGATGATTTTTATTATTAGACCATTATCCCATGTGAGGAAAGGATGATGGAGACTATGATTCCCCCACAAGTCGGGATGAGACTCCGGACGCAAAAAAATAGGCCATAAAAAGAAGAAGGCCCAAATAAAAAAATGAGAGAAAAAGAGAGAAGGGGCAATGTTACTATCCTTTTTCCACACTCGTGCTTCAAAGTAGCACCATGATCTTCATGATAGAGAGTCTCTTATTTTGTCACTTTCATATACTAGTGGGAATTATTCATTTTAGAACTTGGCTTGTATATTCCAATGATGGGCTTCCTCAAAATTGCCCTAGGTCTTCGTGAGCAAGCAAGTTGGATGCACACCCACTTAGTTTCTTTTGTTGAGCTTTCATACACTTATAGCTCTAGTGCATCCGTTGCATGGCAATCCCTACTCACTCACATTGATATATATTGATGGGCATTTCCATAGCCCGTTGATACGCCTAGCTGATGTGAGACTATATTCTCATTTTTTCTTCTCCACAACCACCATTCTATTCCACCTATAGTGCTATATCCATGGCTCACGCTCATGTATTGCGTGAAAGTTGAAAAAGTTTGAGAACATCAAAAGTATGAAACAATTGCTTGGATTGTCATCGGGGTTGTGCATGATTTAAATATTTTGTGTGATGCAGATAGAGCATAGCAAGACTATATGATTTTGTAGGGATAAATTTCTTTGGCCATGTTATTTTGAGAAGACATGATTGCTTGGTTGGTATGCTTGAAGTATTATTATTTTTACATCAATATTAAACTTTTGTTTTGAATCTTCCGGATCTGAACATTCATGCCATAATAAAGAAGATTACATTGAAAATTATGTTAGGTAGCATTCGACATCAAATTTTTTGTTTTGATCATTTACCTACTCGAGGACGAGCGGGAATTAAGCTTGGGGATGCTGATACGTCTCCAATGTATCTACAATTTTTTTATTGTTCCATGCTATTATATTATCACTTTTGGATGTTTAATGGGATTTAATATGCACTTTTATATTATTTTTGGGACTAACCTATTAACCGGAGGCCCAGTGCTAGTTGCTGCTTTTTGCCTATTTCAGTGTTTCACAGAAAAGGAATATCAAACGGAATCCAAACGGAACGAAACCTTCGCGGGGATCTTTTTTTGGAACAAACGCAACCCAGGAGACTTGGAGTGGAGGTCAAGGAAGCAACAAGGTGGCCACAAGGTAGGGCAGCGCACCCAGGGGTGTAGGCGCGCCCCCACCCTCATGGTCCCCTCCTAGCTCCACCGACCTACTTCTTTCGCCTATATATATACTCTTATACCCTGAAAACATCCAGGGGAGCCACAAAACCACTTTTCCATCGCCACAACTTTCTGTACCCGTGAGATCCCATCTGGGGCCTTTTCCGGCGATCTGCCGGAGGGGATTCGATCATGGAGGGCTTCTACATCAACACCGTAGCCTCTCCGATGATGTGTGAGTAGTTTACCACAGACCTTCGGGTCCATAGTTATTAGCTAGATGGCCTCTTCTCTCTCTTTGGTTCTCAATACAAAGTTCTCCTTGATGTTCTTGGAGATCTATTTGATGTAATACTTTTTGCGGTGTGTTTGTCGAGATCCGATGAATTGTGGGTTTATGATCACGATTATCTATGAACAATATTTGATTCTTCTCTAAATTTTTATAAGCATGATTTGATATCTTTGCAAGTCTCTTCGAATTATCAGTTTGGTTTGGCCTACTAGATTGATCTTTCTTGCAGTGGGAGAAGTGCTTAGCTTTGGGTTCAATCTTGTGGTGCTCGATCCTAGTGACAGAAAGGGAACTGACACGTATTGTATTGTTGCCATCGAGGATAAAAAGATGGGGTTTATATCATATTTCCTGAGTTTATCCCTCTACATCATGTCATCTTGCCTAATGCGTTAATCTGTTCTTATGAACTTAATACTCCAGATGCATGCTGGATAGCGGTCGATGTGTGGAGTAATAGTAGTAGATGTAGAATTGTTTCGGTCTACTTGACACGGACCTGATGCCTATGTTCACGATCATGCCTAGATATTCTCATAACTATCCACTTCTCTATCAATTGCTCAGCAGTAATTTGTTCACCCACCGTAATATATGCTATCTTGAGAGAAGCCACTAGTGCAACCTATGGCCCCCGGGTCTAGTTTACATCACATAAGTTTCCGATCTATAATTCTAGTTTACTATTTATTTTGCAATCTTTATTTTCCATTCTATAGAACAAAAATACCAAAAATATTTATCTTATTATCTTTATCAGATCTCACTTTTGCAAGTGGCCGTGAAGGGATTGACAACCCCTTTATCACGTTGGTTGCAAGGTTCTTGATTGTTTGTGCAGGTACTAGGCGACTTGTGTGTAGTCTCCTACTGGATTGATACCTTGGTTCTCAAAAACTGAGGGAAATACTTATGCTACTTTGCTGCATCACCCTTTCCTCTTCAAGGGAAAACCAACGCATGCTCAAGAGGTAGCACTTGGCGGTGACTCCATCTCGTGGATCGCGATAATTCTTTCTCCCTGATTTTTTTCTAGAATAATGTGAATTTATAGCATCAAGGGGGTCATCAGCAGGGCCACCAGGTGGGTATAACCCGCCTGGGCGCGCCCTGTTGGGTTGTGCCCACCCAGGGGCCCCTCTTCGGTGGTTCTTGGCTCCAGAAATTCTTATTATTGGTATAAGAATCCTCAAAAAGTTTTGTTCCATTCCGAGAACTTTTATTTTTGCAGAAAAACAACACCATGGTAGTTCTGCTAAAAACATCGTCAGCCCGGGGTTAGTTTCGTTCAAATCATGCAAATTAGAGTCCAAAACAAGAGGAAAAGCGTGAGAAAAAGTAGATACGTTGGAGACGTATCAACTCCCCCAAGCTTAAACCTTTGCTTGTCCTCAATCAATTCAGTTGATAAACTGAAGGTGAGAAAGAAAAACTTTTACGAACTCTTTTGCTCTTGTTTGCATATATAAGCTTAAAAACCACCCAGGTTTTCAGCCAGCATTATAACTAACCATGTTGAAAATAACTCTTAAAGATTATAATGATTCATACCGATGACATAATCAGCTAGTGAGCAATAATAAGATATCTCAAACAACAACACGTTGTCAAAACAACCATGATATAATATGACAATAATGGTATCTTGCTAGCCCTTTCTGAGACTGCAAAACATAAATGCAGAGCACCTCCGAAGTTCAAGTGGCGACTAAACATTGTAATTCATGGTAGAAAGGATCCAGTCATGATGCACCCAACATTAGCTATACACAATGCATAAATCATGACCACTGTGCTCTACTCAGTTTCTGGCGCTTGTTTATAGAAGGTGATGACACAACATAAAAGTAAATAGAAAGTCCCTTCGCAAAGGGAAGCAGTGATTTGTAGAGGTGCCAGAGCTTAGTTTTTAAAACAAAGATAAATGATATTTTGAGACATGCACCCTTCTTATTCACTTCACGACCATCAGTTATCAACATCTTCCATGCTAAGCATGCTAGTGGCGGTCCCCAAGCGGAAAGTAAAGGTTTTGACTCCATTGGGAGTTTTTGTTTGATTATGTAAGAGATGAACTCTTTTTGTATTTTGCAGTTTAGGACTGGGCATCCCTATTACCGCCCATTTCCTTGTGCGATGGCGAGTGAATAAACACTCGACCTGAGGATAACATGCTTAGCATGGAAGATATCGACCACCTCCTATCGTTCCATGAACGATCCAGGCACACAAAATAGATATTTTTTTAGAAGTTTTTAGAGGTGGCACATGCAAATTTACTTAGGACGTCAGGGTAATACCGTATATAAGTAGGTATGGTGGACTCATCTGGAATAACTTTGGGTTCAAGGTTTTTGATGTACAAGCAGAATCCCCACTTAGTACAGGCGAAGGCTAGCAATTTAAGATTGGGAAGCGGCCAGCTAGAGAGCAACAACGATCATGACCAGGCATTATGCATAAGTAACATTGGACACTAGCATGAGTAGGATATGAACACCATGAACATAAACATTATACAGGCTATGTTGGTTTTGATTCGACTACATGCATGAACATGTACCAAGTCAAGCCACTCGAACATTCAGAGGAGGATACCATATCATCATACCTCATCACAATCATTTTAATGCTATGTTGATATCCAAGATAAATCATTATCAACTCCCAGCTACTTATGCATGGCATGAGAAACTATAATCTCTAATTGTCATTGCAAACATGTTTAATCATAACGTGCTGAATCATGGGCACTAGGTTAAACATATTTACATAGACAAGACAAGCCGAGTTCATACCAGTTTCTCCTTGCCATGACCAGCTCATCGAATATCGTCATTATTTCCTTTCACTTGCACAACCGAATGATATGAAAATAATAATAGTGAGTGCCATGGACTAAGCTGGAATCTGCAAACATTTTATTCAACAGGAGAAGGCAAGGTAAAATGGGCTCTTATTAGTTCAACAGTTATTCATATGAGAGCCACTCAACATTTTGATCATGGTCTTCTCCTCGATACAACTTGAATAAAAGAAAAGAATTTCATGGAAACACACTGAAATATTTTGGAGTTTTTGGTTTTCTTCAACAAGAAAGCAAAAACAAGAAAAACTATTTACACGGGAAAGCTCCCAACAAGCAAAAGAAGAACAAGGAAATCTTTTTGGATTTTCTTTTTAGTACTACTACTAAGCATGCATAGAAAGTAAATTACTGCAACTATTTTTTTTGGTTTTCTAAAGATTTTCAAACACACAAGAGGAAAGCAAGAAAAACAAATCTAAGCATGGATGATACAATGAAAAAGTGTGAACACCGACAGATAGATTGATATGTGAACATGAATATAATGTCGATGAGAAACACGTACTCCCCCAAGCTTACTCTTTTGGCCTAACTTGGTAGTCGATCAGTAGCCTGGAGGGTAGTATGGATCCTGAGGACCAGGCATCCACTCATCCCACTGCTGAGGAGCGGGCATCCACTGATCCCACTGTGGAGGTGCCTATGCAGCCTCTGCAGTAGCGTGAGCCTTCCAGTAGGCGAGGATATCTACAGGCATAATCCAGTATCCGCCCCTGGCAACAGAATCAAACAAACTAGGTGCAGGCAAGGGGATAACATCACGAGTGTCAATGTTATAGACCAAGTTATAAGGAATGGCAATGTCAGGACGATCATGTGTAAGAAAGTGATGGTGATCCATGGCTGCACGGTCTAGGTACACCTTGGTCAGAGGGTAATCATGAGGGCGTATCTCAACCTCGAAGTGATCCGCCAAACGAGTAGCACAAACCCCACCATGTATTTTTCCCTGAGATTTATTAAGGTGCAGGTGACGAGCCACAATAGCTCCCAAGCTATATGTGTTGTCGCCCTCAATGGCACAACATAAAATGGCAAGGTCTGGTGAACTAAGTGCACCCACCTTCTCCCTAGAAAGCAAGCATTTGGTAATGAAATATGCAAAGTAATGAACAACAGGAAATTATAAACCACCGATAGTGATGGCTGATACTCTCCTCTCATCACCCATGGTCAAAGTGAGATAGAAATCCTCAAACTCAGCCGGCCTAGGCTCAGCCAAGCTCCCATCAAAAGGGATCAAGCACGCATCACAAAACTCAGTAAGTGACATCTGATGATTTTTAGCATATAAATCAAAGCTCACTTCAGGAGGATAATTTCTAGGCAAGAAAGTAAAGCTTTGAACAAACATATTTGTGAGGATTTGGTGCTGGTCATACTCATCTGTGATGAAGTCGGTGAGACTGGCATTGGCAATGAATTGCATGAACTCATGAATTCTAGCTTCCTGCAGGAATGGGGTGTGCGGCCATTCGCATGGCCGTACCTCTGCCAACCTCTGAGGGTGAAGATCATTGTCAGAAGACTCCCCAATAACACCCTTGGAGTTCTTCCTTGAGCCATATTTCCTGAAGATATTCATGTCCGCATACAATTTTTTCTATGAACAAAAATCTGAATTTTTATTCCACAAATTTTTTCCAACAAAACTTTGTAAGATTGATAGCAACTACTCATAGGGATGCATAGAGGCCATAACAAGCATTCAAACAACTTATAACACTAAGAATTCAACATGCAAGCACATCTACAACATCACTAAGAGTAGCTATTTATTCAAAGTATAAACCACTAAAACAAAAACTAATTGGACAAATGGTGGAGTCACATGCCAAGCAACAATCTCCCAAAACAGGTTCGAAAATGGAGCTTCGAGCAAAGAGATCGAAAATGGCAGCAAAATGAGCAAGAACTCGGGAGAGAGAGGGTGAGTGTTTTTTTGGAGGGAGGTGACAATGTGGGACGAAGAGATAAGTGAGGGGGCCCACGTGGGGAGCACAACCCCCCTAGGGCATGTAGGGGGTGCTGGCGCGCCCAGGTGGGTTGTGTCCACCTAGTGCACCCCTCTGGTTATTTTTGCACCAAAAATCCTTAAATATTCAGGAAAAAATCATATAAAATTTTCAGGGCATTCTAAGAACTTTTATTTTTTGGGTCATTTTTTATTGCATGGGAAAATCAGAAAACAAACAAAACATGGTATTTATTTTATTTAACTAATAAAAACAAAAAACAAAAGGTAGGGACATAAAGTAGTGCTTACTAAATTCATCAACTTCATACCGTTCAAAAATGATTCATTAATAAGGTTGATCAAGTCTTATTAACAACCACTTCAGTTAGCATGAGACCGAAGAACTTTCGTAAATCACTAAGTTACCTCAATGGGGATATGCATTTCCCCAACAATAAGCATTTCATATTTCTTTTTGACAGTAGGCAGAGGTATTTGAAAACTTCCAATAGTGATTGTCGGAGATTTTTCAATATCATTAATACCATTCACTTGGAATTGTTTCTTCGGAAAGTGCACCGTATGCTCATTACCATTGATATGAAAAGTGACCTTGCTTTTTTTGCAACCAATAACAGCCCCTGTAGTATTCAAGAAGGGTCTACCAAGGATAATCTACATGTTTTCATCCTTGGGCATCTCAAGTATAACAAAGTCAGTCAGAATAGTAACATTGGCAACAACAACGGGCACATCCTCAAAGATACCGATAGGTATGGCAGTTGATTTGTCAGCCATTTGCAAAGATATTTTAGTAGATGTGAGCTTATTCAAGTCAAGTCTTTTATATAAAGAGAAAGGCATAACACTAACACCAGCTCCTAAATCACACAAAGCAGTTTTCACATAATTCTTTTTGATAGAGCAAGGTATAGTTGGTATTCCCGGATCTCCAAGTTTTTTATGTACTCCATCTTTAAAAGTATAATTAGCAAGCATAGTGGAGATTTCAGCTTCCGGCATTTTTCTCTTATTTGTGATGATGTCTTTCATATACTTTCATATACTTTGCATAAGGAGGCATTTTCAAGATACCAGTCAAGCGAGTACGCAAAAAGACTGGCCTCAACATTTCAGCAAAGCGTTCAAATTCTTCATCATCATTCTTTTTAGTTGACTTTTCTGGAAAAGGCATAGGTTTTTGAACCCATGGTTCTCTTTTTTACCGTGTTTCCTAGCCACAAAGTCTCTTTTATCATACTTTTTATTCTTAGGTTGTGGGTTATTGATGTCTACTACACAACCTTCTTCTTGTAGACATTGTTGGGCCTCCAAGTGTAGAGGTTTGTAGGACAGTAGAAAATTTCCCTCAAGTGGATGACCTAAGGTTTATCAATCCGTAGGAGGCGTAGGATGAAGATGGCCTCTCACAAGCAACCCTGCAACCAAATAACAAAGAGTCTCTTGTGTCCCCAACACACCCAATACAACGGTAAATTGTATAGGTGCACTAGTTCGGCGAAGCGATGGTGACACAAGTGGTATATGGATAGTAGATACAGGTTTTTGTAATCTGAAAATATAAAAACAGCAAGGTAACTAATGATAAAAGTGAGCGTAAACGGTATTGCAATGCTAGAAAACAAGGCCTAGGGTTCATACTTTCACTAGTGCAAGTCCTCTCAACAATAATAACATAATTGGATCTTATAACTATCCCTCAACATGCAACAAAGAGTCACTCCAAAGTCACTAATAGCGGAGAACAAACGAAGAGATTATGGTAGGGTACGAAACCACCTCAAAGTTATTCTTTCCAATCAATTCGTTGGGCTATTCCTATAACTGTCACAAACAGCCCTAGAGTTTGTACTAGAATAACACCTTAAGATACAAATCAATCAAAACCCTAATGTCACCTAGATACTCCATTGTCACCTCAAGTATCCGTGGGTATGATTATACGATATGCATCACACAATCTCATATTCATCTATTCAATCAACACATAGAACCTCAAAGAGTGCCCCAAAGTTTCTACCGGAGAATCACAACGAAAACGTGTGCCAACCCCTATGCATAGGTTCATGGGAGGAACCCGCAAGTTGATCACCAAAACATACATCAAGTGAATCACGTGGTATCCCATTGTCACCACAGATACGCACGTCAAGACATACATCAAGTGTTCTCAAATCTTTAAAGACTCAATCCGACAAGATAACTTCAAAGGGGAAACTCAATCCATTACAATAGAGTAGAGGGGGAGAAAACATCATAGGATCCAAATATAATAGCAAAGCTCACGATACATCAAGATCGTATCACCTCAAGAACACGAGAGAGAGAGAGAGAGAGAGATCAAACACATAGCTATTGGTACATACCCTCAGCCCCGAGGGAGAACTACTCCCTCCTTGTCATGGAGAGCACCGGGATGATGAAGATGGCCACCGGAGAGGGATTGCCCCTCCGGCAGGGTGCCAGAACAGGTCTAAATTGGCTTTCGGTGGCTACGAAGGCTTCTGATGGCGGAACTCCCGATCTATTGTGCTCCTCGATCGTTTTAGGGTATATGGAGATATATAGGAGGAAGAAGTGCGTCAGGGGGCCCACGAGGGTGGAGGGCGCGCCCAGGGGGGTGGGCGCGCCCCTGCCTCGTGGCTTCCTCGTAGATCCCCTGACGTGCACTCCAAGTCTTCTGGGCTACTTCTGATCCAAAAATAAGTTCCGTGAAGTTTCAGGTCAATTGGACTCCGTTTGGTTTTCTTTTTCTGCAATACTCTAAAACAAGGAAAAACAGAAACTGGCACTGGGCTCTAGGTTAATAGGTTAGTCCCAAAAATAATATAAAAGTGTATAATAAAGCCCATAAACATCCAAAACAGTAGATAATATAGCATGGAGCAATCAAAAATTATAGATACGTTGGAGACGTATCAGCATCCCCAAGCTTAATTCCTGCTCGTCCTCGAGTAGGTAAATGATAAAAACAGAATTTTTGATGCGGAGTGCTACTTGGCATAATTTGAATGTAATTCTTCTTAATTGTGGCATGGATATTCAGATCTGGAAGATTCAAGATAAAAGTTCGTATTGACATAAAAATAATAATACTTCAAGCATACTAACTAAGCAATTATGTCCTCTCAAAATAACATGGCCAAAGAAAGTTCATCCCTACAAAATCATATAGTTTAGTAATGCTCCGTTTTCGTTACACAAGAATGCTCTCATCATGCACAACCCCATTGACAAGCCAAGCAATTGTTTCATACTTTAGTAATCTCAAACCTATAAACTTTCACACAATATATGAGCGCAAGCCATGGACATAGCACTATGGGTGGAATAGAATATGATGATGGGGGTTATGTGGAGAAGACAAAAAGGAGAAAGTCTCACATCAACGAGGCTAATCAATGGGCTATGGAGATGCCCATCGATTGATGTTAATGCAAGGAGTAGGGATTGCCATGCAACGGATGCACTAGAGCTATAAATGTATGAAAGCTCAACAAAAGAAACTAAGTGGGTGTGCATCCAACTTGCTTGCTCACAAAGACCTAGGGCACTTGAGGAGGCCTATTGTTGGAATATACAAGCCAAGTTCTATAATGAAAAATTCCCACTAGTATATGAAAGTGACAAAACAAGAGACTCTCTATCATGAGGATTATGGTGCTACTTTGAAGCACAAGTGTGGCAAAGGATAGTAGCATTGTCCCTTCTCTCTTTTTCTCTCATTTTTTTGGGCCTTCTCTTTTTTATGGCCTTTTTCTGGGCCTTCTCTTTTATGGCCTTTTTTTGGGCCTTCTCTTTTTTATGGCCTTTCTCTTTTTCCTTTTTTTATTCCTCACTCGGGAAAATGCTCTAAAAAATGATGATCATCACACTTCTATTTATTTACAACTCAATGATTACAACTCGATACTAGAACAAAGTATGACTCTATATGAATGCCTCCGGCAGTGTACCGGGATATGCAATGAACCAAGAGTGACATGTATGACATAATTATGAACAGTGGCTTTGCCACAAATACTATGTCAACTACATGATCATGCTAAGCAATATGACAATGATGAATGTGTCATGATAAACGAAATGGTGGAAAAGTTGCGTGGCAATATATCTCGGAATGTCTATGGAAATGCCATAATAGGTAGGTATGGTGGCTGTTTTGAGGAAGATATAAGGAGGTTTAGGTGTGATAGAGCGTATCATATCACGGGGTTTGGATGCACCGGCGAAGTTTGCACCAACTCTCAATGTGAGAAAGGGCAATGCACGGTACCGAAGAGGCTAGCAATGATGGAAGGGTGAGAGTGCGTATAATCCACGGAATCAACATTAGTCATAAAGAACTCACATACTTATTGCAAAAATCTACAAGTCATCAAAAACCTCGGTACTACGCACATGCTCCTAGGGGGATAGCTTGGTAGGAAAAGACCATCGCTCGTCCCCGACCGCCACTCATAAGGAATACAATCAAAGAACACCCCATGTTTCAAATTTGTTACATAACCTTTACCATACGTGCATGCTACGGGACTTGCAAACTTCAACACAAGCATTTCTCAAATTCACAACTACTCAACTAGCACGACTTTGATATTATTACCTCCATATCTCAAAACAATCATCAAGCATCAAACTTCTCTTAGTATTCAATACTCTTATATGAAAGTTCTACTAATCTTGAATACCTAGCATATTAGGATTTTAAGCAAATTACCATGCTATTTAAGACTCTCAAAATAATCTAAGTGAAGCATGAGAGATCAATAGTTTCTATAAAACAAATCCACCACCGTGCTCTAAAAGATAAAAGTGAAGCACTAGAGCAACAACAAACTACTCCGAAAGATATAAGTGAAGATCAATGAGTAGTTGAATAATTATGAAACTATGTGAAGACTCTCTAGCATTTAATAATTTCAGATCTTTATACTTTATTCAAACATCAAGCAAAACAAAAGAAAATAAAATGACGCTCCAAGCAAAACACATATCATGTGGCGAATAAAAATATAGCTCCAAGTAAAGTTACCGATGAATGAAGACGAAAGAGGGGATGCCTTACGGGGCATCCCCAAGCTTAGGATCTTGGTTGTCCTTGAATATTACCTTGGGTTCCTTGGGCATCCCCAAGCTTAGGATCTTGCCACTCCTTATTCCATAGTCCATCGAATCTTCACCCAAAACTTGAAAACTTCACAACACAAAACTTAACAGAAAACTCGTGAGCTCCGTTAGCGAAAGAAAACAAAACACCACTTAAAGGTACTGTAATGAAATCATTATTTATTTATATTGGTGTTATATCTACTGTATTCCAACTTCTCTATGGTTCATAAACTCTATTACTAGCCATAGATTCATGTAAACAACACATGAAAAACAGAATCTGTCAAAAAACAGAACAGTCTGTAGTAATCTGAATCAAACGTATACTTCTGGAACTAATAAAATTCTCAAATAAAGTTAAGGACCTGAGGAATTTATCTATTAATCATCTTCAAAAATAATTAACTAAATAGCACTCTCCAAATAAAAATGGCAGCAATTCTCGTGAGCGCTAAAGTTTCTGTTTTTTACAGCATGATCGCAAAGACTTTCCCCGAGTCTTCCCAAAGGTTCTACTTGGCACAAACACTAATTAAACACATAAAACTCAATCATAACAGAGGCTATATGAATTATTTATTACTTAAACAGGAAGAAAAAGCAAGGAATAAAAATAAAGTTGGGTTGTCTCCCAACAAGCGCTAAAGTTTAACGCCCCTAGCTGGGCATGATGATTCCAATGATGCTCACATAAAAGGTAAGAATTGTAACATAAAGAGAGCATCATGAAGAATATTACTGGCACATTTAAGTCTAACCCACTTCCTATGCATAGGGATTTTTTGAGCAACCAACTTGTGGGAACAAGAATCAACTTGCATAGGAAGGTAAAACAACCATAACTTCAAAATTTTAAGCATATAGAGAGGAAGCTTGATATTATTGCGATTCCTACAAGCATATATTCCTCCCTCATAATAATTTTTAGTAGCATCATGAATGAATTCAACAATATAACCAGCACCTAAAGCATTCTTTTCATGATCTATAAGCATAGAAAATTTACTACTCTCCACATAAGCAAATTTCTTCTCATGAATAATAGTGGGAGCAAACTCAACAAAATAACTATCATGTGATTGAAAATTAAGATAAAGATGACAAGTTTGATGGTTATCATTATTCTTTAAAGCATACGTGTCATCACAATAATCATCATAGATAGGAGGCATGCTTTCATCATAGTAAATTTGCTCATCAAAGCTCGGGGGACAAAAAATATCAACTTCATCAAACATAGCTTCCCCAAGCTTGTGGCTTTGCATATCATTAGCATCATGGATATTCAAGGAATTCATACTAACAACATTCCAATCATGCTCATCATTCAAATATTTAGTGCCAACATTTTATAGATTTCTACTTCTAGCACTTGAGCACAATTATCCTTTCCATCATACTCACGAAAGATATTAAAAAGGTGAAGCGTATGAGACAAACTCAATTCCATTTTTTTATAGTTTTCATTTATAAACTAAACTAGTGATAAAACAAGAAACTAAAAGACTCGATTGCAAGATCTAAAGATATACCTTCAAGCACTCACCTCCCCGGCAACGGCGCCATAAAAGAGCTTGATGTCTACTACACAACCTTCTTCTTGTAGACATTGTTGGACCTCCAAGTGCAGAGGTTTGTAGGACAGTAGCAAATTTCCCTCAAGTGGATGACCTAAGGTTTATCAATCTGTAGGAGGCATAGGATGAAGATGGTCTCTCTCAAGCAACCCTGCAACAAATAACAAAGAGTCTCTTGTGTCCCCAACACACCCAATACAACGGTAAATTGTATAGGTGCACTAGTTCGGCGAAGAGATGGTGATACAAGTGGTATATGGATAGTAGATATAGGTTTTTGTAATCTGAAAATATAAAAACAGCAAGGTAACTAATGATAAAAGTGAGCGTAAACGGTATTGCAACGCTAGAAAACAAGGCCTAGGGTTCATACATTCACTAGTGCAAGTCCTGTCAACAATAATAACATAATTGGATCTTATAACTATCCCTCAACATGCAACAAAGAGTCACTCCAAAGTCACTAATAGCGGAGAACAAACGAAGAGATTATGGTAGGGTACGAAACCACCTCAAAGTTATTATTTCCAATCAATCCGTTGGGCTATTCCTATAAGTGTCACAAACAGCCCTAGAGTTCGTACTAGAATAACACCTTAAGACACAAATCAATCAAGACCCTAATGTCACCTAGATACTCCAATGTCACCTCAAGTATCCGTGGGTATGATTATACGATATGCATCACACAATCTCATATTCATCTATTCAACCAACACATAGAACCTCAAAGAGTGCCCCAAAGTTTCTACCGGGGAATCACGACAAAAACGTGTGCCAACTCCTATGCATAGGTTCATGGGAGGAACCCGCAAGTTGATCACCAAAACATACATCAAGTGAATCACGTGGTATCCCATTGTCACCAGAGATAAGACATACATCAAGTGTTCTCAAATCTTTAAAGACTCAATCCGACAAGATAACTTCAAAGGGGAAACTCAATCCATTACAAGAGAGTAGAGGGGGGGGGAGAAAACATCATAGGATCCAAATATAATAGCCAAGCTCGCGATACATCAAGATCGTATCACCTCAAGAACACGAGAGAGAGAGAGAGAGAGATCAAACACATAGCTACTGGTACATACCCCCAGCCCCGAGGGAGAACTACTCCCTCCTCGTCATGGAGAGCACCGGGATGATGAAGATTGCCATTGGAGAGGGATTGCCCCTCCGGCAGGGTGCCGGAACAGGTCTAGATTGGCTTTCGGTGGCCACGGAGGCTTCTGGCGGCGGAACTCCCGATCTATTGTGCTCCCTGATCGTTTCAGGGTATATGGAGATATATAGGAGGAAGAAGTGTGTCAGGGGGGCCACAAGGGGCCCACGAGGGTGGAGGGAGCGCCTAGGGGGGTGGGGTGGTGGGCGCGCCCCTGCCTTGTGGCTTCCTCGTAGATCCTCTGATGTGCACTCCAAGTCTTCTAGGCTTCTTCTCATCCAAAAATAAGTTCCGTGAAGTTTCAGGTCAATTGGACTCCGTTTGGTTTTCCTTTTCTGCAATACTCTAAAAAAAGGAAAAAATAGAAACTGGCACTGGGCTCTGGGTTAATAGGTTAGTCCCAAAAATAATATAAAAGTGTATAATAAAGCCCATAAACATCCAAAACAGTAGATAATATAGCATGGAGCAATCAAAAATTATAGATACGTTGGAGACATATCAGTTATCAAGATCAACATGTGGTTCTATCTCAACATCATTATCTGGTTCTTTATCATTGGTTGGTTGAGAGTATTCATGAGCCTCATCATTATCTTTTTCATTATCATTGGGTGAGTGTTCATTACCAGATTGAGTTTCAGCATCTGAGATAGAAATTTCATTATCATTATTAAGAGGTTTTTCTATTTCAGGTTCACTAGAAGTGTGCAAAGTCCTATCATTTTTATTTTTTTTCTTCCTGGAAGGACTAGGTGCACTAGTGTTAGCTCTTTATGAATCTTGTTCAATTCTTTTAGGGTGTCCCTCAGGATAAAGTGGTTCCTGAGTCATTTTGCCTCCTCTAGTTGCAACTCTAACACCAAAGTCATGCATATCATGATTTATTTCATCAAGTAATTCTCTTTGTGATTTAGCAACTTGTTCTAATTGAGTTTGAACCATAGAAGCATGTTTTCCAACACCTCTAACATCATTTGATATTCTAATAACAAGTCACTCAAGCGAGCAATCATATCATAATTATATTTCAATTGTTTCATAACATTTGCATTGAAGTGATCTTGTTTTCTAATATAGTTTTCAAACTCATAAAGGCATTGACTAGGATGCATATTGTGAGGATTATCATTTTCATTAAACTTCATAAGAGAATTTACCTCTACCACTTTAGGCAGTGGTGGTGTATTAAGCCCATGTATTTCTTCAATAGGAGGTAAAATGTTAACATCCTCAGCTTTAATTCCTTTTTCCTTCATAGATTTCTTTGCCTCTTGCATATCTTCGAGACTGAGATATAATATACCCCTCTTCTTCGGAGTGGGTTTAGGCGGTGGTCCAGGAAGAGTCCAATCATCATAGTTTTTCAATATGTTATTCAATAATTCTTCAGCTTGAGCAATAGTTCGTTCCCTGAAAACACAACCAGCACAACTCTCTAGGAAGTCCCTAGAAGCACCGGTTAGTCCATTATAGAAGATATCAAGTATTTCATTTCTCTTAAGAGGATGATCAAGTAATGCATTAAGTAACTGGAAACGCCTCCCCAAGCTTGTGTGAGACTCTCTTCTTTAGTTTGCTCAAAGTTAAATATTTCCTGTAAGGCAGCTTGTTTCATATGAGCAGAAAAATATTTTTCAGAGAAGTAATAAACCATATCATGGGGACTACGCACACAACCAGGAGCAAGAGTATTGTACCAAGCTTTAGCATCACCCTTTAGTGAGAAAGGAAATAATTTGAGAATAAAGTAATAGCGAGTTTTCTCATCATGAGTAAAAAGGGTGGCTATATCATTCAATTTAGTAAGATGTACCACACCAGTTTCAGTTTCATAACCATGGAAAGGATCAGATTCAACCAGAGTAATTAGCTCTGGGTCGACAGAGAATTCATAATCCTTATCATCAATAAGGATTGGTGAAGTAGCAAATTTAGGATCACATTTCATTCTAGCATTCATAGATTTTTCTTTATACTTTTGTAGTAATTTCTCTAGATCATCTCTATCATTACAAGCAAGAATATCTCTAGTTTCTTCTTCACTCATAACATAACCTTCCGGTATCTTAGGCAATTCATATCTAGGAAGGCTAGTTCTAGCAGGTGTTTCAGGAATTTCAGTTTCAAGCTCATTATCAGATTCAACAACACCATGTTGTATAACTCTAGCAATATGTTTATCAAGAAATTCACCAAGTGGCAGATCATCGTTATCAAGCAAGGTACTAGCATCATCATAAGCACCATTCATAGTAGAAGTAGCATCATCAACAACTTGAGACATATCAGAATTTATAACATGTGGTGGTGTTGCAAATTTACTCATAACAGAAGGTGAATCTAAAGCAGAACTGGATGGCAGTTCCTTCCCTCCCCTCGTCTTAGAGGGATAAATCTTAGTCTTGGATCCTTCAGATTCTTCATAGTGATAATATGATAATAATCCCAAGTGACTTAACAAATATAGCTATGCTCCCCGGCAATGGCGTTAGAAAAAGGTCTTGATAACCCACAAGTATAGGGGATCACAACAGTTTTCGAGGGTAGAGTATTCAACCCAAATTTATAGATTGGACACAAGGGGAGCCAAAGAATATTTGAAGGTATTAGCATCTGAGTTGTCAATTCAACCACACCTGGAGATTAATTATCTACAGCAATATGATCAGTAGCAAAGTAGTTTGATAGTTTTGATAGTAGTGATAGTAGCAACGGTAATAGTAACAGTGATAGCAGTAATTTGTAGGAAGTGTAACAGTGATGATAGCACTAGTAACACAGCAAGATCAATAAGGATAAGTTCGTAGGCATTGTATTGGCAACTTGTTAGATGATATTCATCATAAGATAGTTATAACCCAGGGCGATACGACACTTGTCATGGAAACGTCACGGCAGGTGTCCTAGTGTGAGGACCTAGTCTTGGAGCCATCGCGTTGCGGTTAGCTTAAAGGGGTTAAACCGGACAATGGACATGGGAGTTATACTGGTTCGGCCCCTCGCGGTGAAGGTAAAAGCCTAATCTATTTGTGATGGAATTGCTAGGGTTTCGATGACCAAGGAGCGAATCCGCTTTGCCTGGCCCTCCATCTGTTGTTTTCTGTCCCTAAACCGTTGCCGGGTCGTCCCTTTATATACACAGGTCGACGCCTGGCGGTTTACAGAGTCCCGGCCGACTCATAAACGTGTCCGACTCGGTTTCTACCTTTTCTTATCATACAACACAAGTTATACTTCTTATGGCGGTTTATTATTATGGATCATAATCCGCCTTTGAGCCTTGGGCCCTCTTGTTAGCTCTCCTTCGTAAAGCATCATACTCCTTGTCCTCGTGGGATATGATAGGAACAAATCACTATGAGTATAACCCGACCCCTCCTGGGCGGTTTATACTTAATAGTTATATCCCCAACATTAGGCCCCAGATTGATTTGAACCTGTTCATGTCAATCTTCAGCACTTAGAAAAATTCCTTCTTCAATATCTTCATGAAAATCTTGTAAACCACCATGACGTCATCTTCCAAGACCATGATAACCCGCCATGACTTCATACGCTATTAACTTTACACATAACCCAAACCTTTTAATGTATCTCCTTTAATGGATCTCCGAACATCGAGGCGTCCGCATGTCTGCATATCCATTTTTGGACCTCCTCGATTCTCGCACCTGCTATTTATCCATTCACCTTATAAATAGGGCCGAGGGTCATTTTCGCTTTTTCCCCTCGTGCCTCTTCGTCTCGCCATCTTCCTCGCATCGCCCCAGTGCTTTGAACTCCGCTGCCGCCGTCGGACTTCACCTCTGCTTCGACCTTGGCCGCTGCATCACCCTGAACTTATCATATTCCATGATAGGCATCAGAGTCGATTAACAATACCATACCCACTACTTGGTCGGTTACGAGTTGCATCTGACTTAGTAAAGAACAAACATAAAATTATTTCGCTCATATGTAGGGCACCCATGTTTGAACTGTGCATCGTGGCAAATAGTCCTCTTTGGTAACCTTACGACTCAACTTTATGAGAAGAAATGATAGCCCTCGAGGTTAACTCAAAGGTGTCGGATATATTTAATTGACTAAAAAAATGAAATTTAAATATGAAAGTGACTTAGCTTATTTTTATGATGTGGCATAAGCCAGCGAACCGTTGTGGTCGACTGCTGTGAGGCAGTAGACGACCCCGCATAGGAGTCACAAATCGGTAACCCAGTTGACGGTTCGAGCCGGCGGCGGAAGCTAGAATTTTTGAAGATGTGTAACCAAAAAACTGCCAAACAGAAGATGGCGCAGTGCAAGCCAGCTTGATCAGTCTCAAAGAAGGTCACGATGTTGGCGAAACCGGTTGCGATTGAAGTCAAAAAATTTCAAGGTGGAGCCGGTGCAGAGGCACACATGGGATCATATCTTGATTATTTTTTAGCTCCGACATGTTGAAGTAGGCCAAACCGCGGGACGATGTGCTATGCGCATATCTATCGGTCCCTCTAGTTCGTATTTTGATAAAGCCAACTCAGTCACCGCAGAGATGCAAATTTTAGAACCCTTATGAGAGCATTAAAACCTGCAGAGTTAGGCACTCCTCCTCATGACATCATTAGACTTATAGAGTTGTTTCTCCAACATGTATAGCCTTCCTTGCATTTTCTTAATCACTGGTAACCCGGCCTGAAGTATCTAGTGCAGTATAATGAGATCTCTGTAGCACATCAGAGAATACCTTTAGTTCCTTTTTTTGACAACAGGCCTCGGTGGCATAAAAGAGTAGCTCAACACACTAGTGAGGTGGCCCGTGGCGCTTGGAAGCTGACGCGGCCGAAGAGCGCCGGCGAGGCGAGCAACTGCAGCAGTACGGTAGAGATGGAGGGCAGAACCAGCCATGAGTTGAAGGCAAGCGACGATGTAGGGCGGCTTCAAGCGATTCAGAGTAACGGCGGAACGAGGCGGGTCACTGCATGGCGATTCAGAAGGTGGGCGGCTCAGAACGGCACGGCGGCTCTGCGGAGACGGGACGGTGAGGCCGCAGAGTCGGAGTCGATCCCCTCATCCTTGTGCTCGTCCTGGTCGTTATCGGTTTGACCATCCCCGATTCGTGTCCTCCGGGTTGTGGGCTCGTGGCCCCCTTTTATCTTTTCCTTTTACTTCGCTAATCGTTGGTGTTTTTCCTTGTGACCACATGACAGCCTTCTTGGTGCATATTTCCTGTATGAATTTGCCAAGGCAGATTCCATCTGGTTGCTTCCCCATGTAACAGTTTTGGCCAATAAATTTTTTGGAGTTGTAGATCAACTTAGCCATCACGTGGCAGAGTACTAATTGAAATAGTACCATTCCTACTGTTGGCTCTTCCCATTGTTTTGCAGGTCTTCACGTGAGGACATGGTAGCTGGTCTGACCCTTTGCATGCATGTGTGCCTAACTAGGTCGATTGGAGGAAAACAAGGACTACAGCGACTCGACCACATCACATGATTGCTTCACGTCAGCCTCGATGTACCCGCCGCGTAATCTAAGAGGGAAAAAACTGTAATGGAAAGTTTAATCTCAGTCTTAGTGATTTTTCCGGACGACAGCGGTGGAGCCGACGCAACCCTAGTTCTCTCGCGATCACAATCTTGTATATGCTTTTCCGACTGTTCGTCGTTGATGTAGATCCTTTCTTCATCCAGAAAATTGCGAACTCTTCGATCCCTCGGAGAAATCCCTCCAAGAACTCAACACCATCGTGTGGGGCCCCACCGTGGGCGCCAACTATCATTGAAACGTCACGGCAGATGTCCTAGTGTGAGGACTTAGTCGTGGAGGCATTGTGTTGCGGTTAGCTTAAAGGAGTTAAACCGGATAAAAGACACGAGAGTTATACTAGTTCGGTCCCTTGCGGTGAAGGTAAAAGCCTAATCCAGTTGTGATGGAATTTGCTAGGGTTTTGATGACCAGGGAGCGAATCCGCTTTGCCTGGCTCTTGATCTGTTGTTTTCTGTCCCTAAACTATCGCGGAGTCGTCTCTTTATATACATAGGTCGACGCCCGGCGGTTTACAGAGTCCCGGACGGCTCATAAACGTGTCTGGCTTGGTTTCTACCTTTTCTTATCATACAACACAAGTTATACATCTTATGGCGGTTTATTCTTATGGATCATAATCCCCCTTTGGGCCTTGGGCCCTCTTGTTAGCTCCCATTTGTAAAGCGTCGTACTCCTTGTCCTCGTCAACTATGACAGGAACAACTCACTATGAGTATAACCCGGCCCCTCCTGGGCAGTTTATACTTAACAATTATATCCTCAACAACACTAGCTCCGGTTCATCGATATAATGTAGGCATGTATTCCGTAAATAGTCATACATGCTTTATTAAAAGAACTCGCATGACATCTTTTGTCCTACCCTCCAATGACAACGGGGTCCATATTGGAAACTAAGGGATATTAAGGCCTCCTTTTAATAGAGAACTGGAACAAAGCATTAAGACATTGTGAATACATGAAATCCTCAAACTACGGTCATCACCGGGAGTGGGTCCGGTTGTTGTCACCCCGGGTTTGCCGAATCATAACCGTAGTAGGTGACTATAACTTGCAAGATCGGATCTAAAACATTGATATAATGATGAATTCATAAACGGTTCAGATCTGAAATCATGGCACCCGGGCCCAAAGTGACAAGCATTAAGCATGGAAAAGTCATAGCAACATCAATCTAAGAACATAGTGGATACTAGGGATCAAGCTCTAACAAAACTAACTCGATTACATGACGAATCTCATCCAACTCCTCACCGACCAGCAAGCCTACGAAGGAATTACTCACTCCCGGTGGGGAGCATCATGGAATTGGCGATGGAGATAGGTTGGTGATGATGAAGATCAAAGATCCCCCTCTCCAGAGCCCCAAACGGACTCCAGATCTGCCCTCCCGAGGAAGAACAGGGCTTGGCGGCGACTCCGTCTCGTGGATCATGATAATTCATTCTCCTTGATTTTTTCTGGAATAATGTGAATATATAGTATCAGGGGGGTCATCAGCGGGGCCACCAGGTGGGTACAACCCACCTGGGCGCGCCAGGAGAGGGGGACACGCCCTGGTGGGTTGTACCCACCCAGGGGCCCCTCTCTAGTGGGTCTTGGCTCCAGAAATTCTTATTATTAGTATAAAAAATCCTCAAAAAGTTTCGTTCCATTCCGAGAACTTTTATTTCTGCACAAAAACAACGCCATGGTTGTTCTGCTGAAAATAGTGTCAGTTCAGGGTTAGTTTCATTCAAATCATCCAAATTAGAGTCCAAAACAAGAGGAAAAGCGTGAGAAAAGTAGTTACGTCGGGGACGTATCAGCGGTGATAGTCACACTGCTTACCACAAACGTCTTATTTTGATTCAGTGGTATTGTGGGATGAAGTGGCCCGGACCAACCTTAGATGTCCACGCACATGAGACCGGTTCCACCGACTGGCATGTAACTAGTTTTGCATAAATGTGGTTGGCAGGTGTCTGTTTCTCCTACGTTAGTTGAATCGAATTTGACTGCGGCCAGTCCTTAGTTGTGGTTTTATGCGTAAGTAAAAATGATTCTTCCTAGAAGCCCGTAGCAGCCACGTAAAACTTGCAACAACAAAGTAGAGGACATCTAACTTGTTTTTGCAGGGCATGTTGTGATGTGATATGGTCAAGTTATGATGTGATATATGTTGATGTATGAGATGATCATGTTTTGTAATATCGACAACTGGCAGGAGCCTTAGGGTTGTCTCTTTATTGTATGAAGTGCAAGTGCCATGGAATTGCTTTACTTTATCACTATGCGTTAGCGATAGTTGTAGAATCAATAGTTGGCGTGAGGACCTTGATGCAATGACACTACGATGGAGATCAAGGTGTCAAGCCAATGACGATGGAGATCATGACGATACTTTGAAGATGGAGATCAAAAGCACAAGATGATGGCCATATCATGTCACAAAGTTTGATTGCATGTGATGTTTATCTTTTATGCATCTTATTTTTCTTAGAATGGTGCTAGCATTATAAGATGACCCCTTCACTTAATTTCAAGATAAAAGTGTTCTCCCTGAGTATGCACCGTTGCTACAGTTCATCGTCTCGAGACACCACATGGTGATCGGGTGTGATAGACTCTATGTTCACATACAACAGGTGTAAGACAGTTTTACACACGCAGAATACTTGGTTTAAACCTGACGAGCCTAGCATGTACATACATGGTCTCGGAACACCGGAGACCAAAAGATCGAACATGAGTCATATAGTGTAACATCCCAAATTTTCAATTTGGAATGTTATACATTAGATCATCATGCATATCATTTTTTTCTTGCATTTTGCCGATCCTAGAAATTCCACGCAACTCAAGGACCCTCGGAGAGAGTTGGAGATTTCGTCTTTTTCATATTTGAGTTCTTCTCAAATTTTGAGGAAAGGATCATTGGATTTGCCGGAGTTTCATTTGCCTTTTCTTTGGATAGGGAAAAATGCGTGTTTTCAAAAATTGCATTTTAGGCCCGGAGAAAGTTCATTTTGTTCGACTCATTTTTAGGAGTCGGGGAAAATTTACTTTAGAAGTTTTGGAGTTCGTTTAGTCTTCTTTTCTTTTGTTTTTCAGCGCGCGTAACCGTTTAAAAAAATCTTCGTCGCGCGCCCTGGGCCAAAGGCCCAGCCGGCCGGGCCAGGCTCCCGCGCCAGCGCCGCGCCGCGCCTAGCGCCAGGCCGCCGCCGCCACCCAAGTGGAGTCCTACTTGGACTCCAATCTCCAATCTCCCTCTCCTTCTCTTTTTCTTGCCCCCTCCCCCAAGCAAACCCTCTCCCCCCACCTATACAAATACTCACCCCCTCTAAACATCACATCAAGCCCCAAGCCCGCGCCGCGCCCTCACCCTAGCGCCGCCGCCGCCCTGCGTCACCGCCGCCGCCGCCCTAGTGCCCCGCCGCCGCCCTTGTGCATCGCCGCCGCCGCCCAACGCCGCCCTTCGCCGGAGCCCCGCTCGCCGGAGGTACAGCGCCGCATCTCTTCTATCCCTCGGTTTGGTTTTTCTTATAAACCGTTCCGATTCTTTTCTTCTCTTCCGATTCGTTTTCTTTCCGGTTATTTTTCTAAACCGTTCCGGTTTTGTAGATCGGTTTTTCATTCGGTTTTCTTTTCCGAAACCCTAGATCGGATCCGTTTTCTTTTCCGGTTTAGTTGCCTCGCGACCGTTTGCCAGACCGTTCGTCCTAACGAACGTGATCACCGGATTATTCTCGGCTAACGAATGTCCATTCATTTAACCGTTCTTCTTTTTCTTTTTGCCGGATTTATTCCTTGATCGCGATCTCAGATCCGATCTTCGTTCTAGTTTATCTTCTCGCTCGTTTATCGGAATCAGGTGATTCAAGCGCCTGGAGTTTCGTTTCGAAACCGCCGTTCCGACTAATCAACTTAAACAAGTTTTTGCTATGGTAAAATTTGACCTAATTTCAACTTGCTAGAACCGAGTTGTTTTCTTCTGCCGGTTGTTTTCGGTTTCTTTGTTCGGTTCTTTCTCTCTTTATAACCGGAGTTCTTAAGTTGAACTATCTGGTTTGATCTCTTGTTCGAGTTTTACCTGTGCATTAGATGAGTACTTATTGTATGCTTGTTGTTTGTCTGCGATAGATTACCCGGATTGCGCCGCCTGTTACTTCGAATCTCTAGGACTCGCGGATCATCAGCAAGGCAAGTAACACTTTGATCATAGCTTTTCTACAACCCAGTTTTATTGCATTAGATCCACCCTCACACATTGCATGATTAGGATCTAATTAAATTGTGGGATGGGAAGTAGATGAGGTAGTACCTATTACCTGATTATTATGAAACCTTTGGGAGTTACTTCTACGTTTGCTTATTATGCCATGCTATGCTAGTAGACGTGGATTGGGTGAGTGATATCCATGACAGATGTGAGATTGATAATTTTAATGGTTTATCTAAGGTGGCAACTTAAACACACATCTGGGTGGATTGAGGCACCTGATGTCTATCAGGACTTGCCTGTTTTTTTTGGACCGCCACCCAGGCTCAAAGGGATCATAAGATCTTTCATGCTAAATACTTACGTGTGCAGCCACAAGCCAATATGGGCTCTGGCATAGTTGACTAAGTCGTGCGAACTCTTACAGGGTAGACTAGCAGATGTAGGGGAAAGTAGGTGTACCGGTCTATCCATCGTAAGGTGCTAGCGCTTCTAAAAGACTGTGTCTCGGTCATCCGTTTCTCAAACACCAGTAGTGCGAGAAATCCAACGGAGGCGATCGAGTCTTGTGGGGAAAAGTGCGCAAACCTCTGCAGAGTGTAACAAACTAATCATGATTAGCCGTGTCCCCGGTTATGGAGATCTTGAGTATCTAGTACTTGAATATCATGTGAATCTCATCATGTTACTTCTAATTAATATTGTTGGGTTATTAATGATTATTTTTAATTGGGATTGAGAATGCTGTCAACCATTCTCAATGTTTAACAACCACCATGATAGTTAAATAAATTTATTCCTTTGCAGTAGGGAAAAACTGGCTTTACGCAAAACAGTAACCATAGAGCTTTCCACCAGCCAAATATGCATATAGAATAGCTGTTTCATTCCATTACTCTCTATGTGTTACTTTGCCAGCATATTCCATGTGCTGACCCGTTTCGGGCTGCAACGTTAATGTTGCAGACTTTTCAGACGACGATTAAGGTGCTTTTAGGTCGTGGTTCTGTACTCAGTGATGCCATTGGAGTTGATGGACCCATTTATCTTCCAAGTCTTCCGCTATTATCGATATTAGATGGCCTTAAGCCATATTATTGTAATAAGTTCTCTTTTGAGACACCGATGTAATAAGTGTGTGATTGCCACTCTGCTATAAATCCTTCGAAGTACTGTGTGGTGTCAGCATTACTGATCCAGGGATGACACCGGAGTACAGTAGACTTGACCCATTCGGGTCGGGTCGCTACAAAGATGGTATCAGAGCACACGCTGACTAGAGGACACGACCACTAAGTTAAAGCCATAGATCACTATTCTCTCCCCATTTTCTAACTCCTCATCTTTTGTACTCTTTAGGATGAAGGACGCGAAGATCAAGTACGCTCAACCGGATGAAGGCACACCTTTTGGATTTCACTTGAAGGAAGTCACCAAGTACCTAAACATTGTTGGGGAACGTAGCAGAAATTCAAAATTTCCCTACATGTCACCAAGATCTATCTATGGAGAGACTAGCAATGAGGGGAAGGAGAGTGCATCTACATACCCTTGTAGATCGCTAAGCGGAAGCGTTCAAGAGAACGGGGTTGATGGAGTCGTACTCGTCGTGATCCAAATCACCGGAGATCCTAGTGCCCAACGGACGGCACCTCCGCGTTCAACACACGTACAGCCCGGTGACGTCTCTCATGCCTTGATCCAGCAAGGAGACAGGGAGAGGTTGAGGAATACTCCATCCAGCAGCAGCACAACGGCGTGGTGGTGATGGAGGAGCATGGCAATCCTGCAGGGCTTCGCCAAGCACCACGGGATATGAGGAGAAAGAGAGGGAGGGCTGCACCAACGAGAGAGATCAAATCGCGTGTTATGGGCAGCCCCAGGCCTCACTATATATAGGGGAGAGGGAGGAGGGTGCGCCCCCTCTAGGGTTCCCACCCCTAGGGGGGGCGGCAGCCCTAGATGGGTTTTGGGTGGCGGCCAAGAGGGGGAGAGGCGAGGCGCCCCCTAGGGTGGGCCTTAAGGCCCATCTGGACCTAGGGTTTGCCCCCTCCCACTCTCCCATGTGCCTTGGGCCCTTGTGGGGGGTGCACCAGCTCACCTGGGGCTAGTCCCCTCCCAAACTTAGCCCACGCAAGCCTCCGGGGTTGGTGGCCCCACTTGGTGGACCCCCGGGACCCTCCCGGTGGTCCCGGTACGTTACCGATAAACCCCGACACTTTTCCGGTGACCAAAACAGGACTTCCCATATATAAATCTTTACCTCCGGACCATTCCGGAACTTCTCATGACGTCCAGGATCTCATCCGGGACTCCGAACAACATTCGGTAACCACATACTAACTTCCTTTTTAACCCTAGCGTCATCAAACCTTAAGTGTGTAGACCCTACGGGTTCGGGAACCATGCAGACATGACCGAGACGTTCTCCGGTCAATAACCAACAGCGGGATCTGGATACCCATGTTGGCTCCCACATGTTGCACGATGATCTCATCGGATGAACCACGATGTCAAGGACTTAATCAATCCCGTATACAATTCCCTTTGTCTATCGGTATGATACTTGCCCGAGATTCGATCGTCAGTATCCCGATACCTTGTTCAATCTCGTTACTGGCAAGTCTCTTTACTCGTTCCGTAACACATCATCCCGTGATCAACTCCTTGATCACATTGTGTACATTATGATGATGTCCTACCGAGTGGGCCCAGAGATACCTCTCCGTTTACACAGAGTGACAAATCCCAGTCTCGATTCGTGCCAACCCAGCAGACACTTTCGGAGATACCTGTAGTGTACCTTTATAGCCACCCAGTTACGTTGTGACGTTTGGCACACCCAAAGCACTCCTACGGTATCCGGGAGTTGCACAATCTCATGGTCTAAGGAAATGATACTTGTCATTAGAAAAGCTTTAGCATACGAACTACACGATCTTTGTGCTAGGCTTAGGATTGGGTCTTGTCCATCACATCATTCTCCTAATGATGTGATCCCGTTATCAATGACATCTAATGTCCATGGCCAGGAAACCGTGACCATCTATCGATCAACGAGCTAGTCAACTAGAGGCTTACTAGGGACATGGTGTTGTCTATGTATCCACACATGTATCTGAGTTTCCTATCAATATAATTATAGCATGGATAATAAATGATTATCATGAACAAGGAAATATAATAATAATCAATTTATTATTGCCTCTAGGGCATATTTCCAACAGTCTCCCACTTGCACTAGAGTCAATAATCTAGTTCACATCGCCATGTGATTAACACTCACAGGTCACATCGCCATGTGACTAACAACCAAGAGTTTACTAGAGTCAGTAGTCTAGTTCACATCACTATGTGATTAACACTCAATGAGTTCTATATTTGATCATGTTGCTTGTGAGAGAGGTTTTAGTCAACGGGTCTGAACCTTTCAGATCCGTGTGTGCTTTACAAATCTCTATGTCATCTCCTAGATGTAGCTACCACGTTCTATTTGGAGCTATTCCAAATAACTGTTCTACGTGGAGCTATTCTAAATTGTTGCTCCATTATACGTATTCGGTATCTCTACTCAGAGCTATCCGGATAGGTGTTAAGCTTGCATCGATGTAACCCTTTACGATGAACTCTTTTACCACCTCCATAATCGAGATAAATTCCTTAGCCCACTAGTTACTAAGGATAACTTTGACCATTGTCCTGTGATCCATTTTGGATCACTCTTGTACCCCTTGACTGACTCATGGCAAGGCACACTTCAGGTGCGGTACACAGCATAGCATACTGTAGAGCCTACGTCTTAAGCATAGGGGACGACCTTCGTCCTTTCTCTCTATTCTGCCATGGTCGAGCTTTAAGTCTTAACTTCATACCTTACAACTCAGGCAAGAACTCCTTCTTTGACTGATCCATCTTGAACACCTTCAAGATCATGTCAAGGTATGTGCTCATTTGAAAGTACCATTGAGCGTTTTGATCTATCCATATAGATCTTGATGCTCAATGTTCAAGTAGCTTAATCCAGGCTTTCCATTGAAAAACACTTTCCAAATAACCCTATATGCTTTCCAGAAATTCTACGTCATTTCTGATCAACAATATGTCAACAACATATACTTATCAGAAATTCTATAGTGCTCCCACTCACTTCTTTGGAAATACAAGTTTCTCATAAACTTTGTATACACCAAAATCTTTGATCATCTCATCAAAGCATACATTCCAACTCCGAGATGCTTACTCCAGCCCTTAGAAGGATTGCTGGAGCTTTGCATACTTATTAGCATATTTCAGGATTGACAAAACCTTCCGGTTGTATCACATACAACCTTTCCTCAAAAAAATCATCGAGGAAACAATGTTTTGATATCCTATCTGCAAGATTTCATAAATGATGCAGTAATTGCTAATATAATTCCAACAAACTCTTAGCATCGCTACGAGTGAGAAAGTCTCAGCGTAGTCAACTCCTTGAACTTGTCGGGAAATACCTTAACGACAAGTCGAGCTTTCTCAATGGTGACACTTACCATCATTGTCTGTCTTCCTTTTAAAATCCATCTGTACTCAACAGCCTTACGACCATCAAGTAGTTCTTCCAAAGTCTACACTTTGTTTTCATACATGGATCCTACCTCGGATTTTATGGCCTCGAGCCATTTATCGGAATCCGGGCCCACCGTCGCTTCTCCATGGCTCGTAGGTTCATTGTTGTCTAGCAACATGACTTCTAAGACAGGATCACGTACCACTCTGAAGTAGTACGCATCCTTGTCATCCTACGAGGTTTGATAGTGACTTGATCTGAAGTTTCATGATCACTATCATAAACTTCCACTTCAATTGGTGTAGGTGCCGCAGGAACAACTTCCTGTGCCCTGCCACACACTAGTTGAAGAGACAGTTTAATAACCTCATCAAGTCTCCACCATCCTCCCACTCAATTCTTTCGAGAAAAACTTTTCCTCGAGAAAGGACCCGATTCTGAAAACAATCCCTTATTGCTTTCGGATTTGAGACAGGAGGTATACCCAACTGTTTTGGGTGTCCTATGAAGATGCATTTATCCGCTTTGGGTTCGAGCTTATCAGCCTGAAACTTTTTCACATAAGCGTCGCAGCCCCAAACTTTTAAGAAATGAGATCTTAGGTTTCTCTAAACCATAGTTCATACGGTGTCATCTCATCGGAATTACGTGGTGCCCTATTTAAAGTGAATGTGGTTGTCTCTAATGCCTAACCCATAAACCATTGTGGTAATTCGATAAGAGACATCATGGTATGCATCATATCCAATAGGGTGCAGTTATGATGTTTGGACACACCATCACACTATGGTGTTCCACGCTGTATCAGTTGTGAAACAACTTCCACAATGTCTTAATTCTGTGCCAAACTCGTAATTCAGATATTCATCTCCTTGATCATATCATAGATCTTTTATCCTCTTGTCATGACGATCTTTCAACTTCACCCTGAAATTACTTGAACCTTTCAATAATTCAGACTCGTGATTTATCAAGTAAATATACTCAACATCTACTCAAATCATCTGTGAAGTAAGAACATAATGATATCCACTACATGCCTCAGCACTCATTGGACTGCACACATCAAAATGTATTACTTCCAACTAGTTGCTTTCCATTTTACTGAAAACGAGGCTTTCAGTCATCTTGCCCATGTGGTATGATTTGCATGTCTCAAGTGATTCAAAAATCAAGTGAGTCCAAACGGTCTATTTGCATGGAGTTTCTTCATGCATATACACCAATAGACATGGTTCGCATGTCTCAAACTTTTCAAAAACAAGTGAGCCCAAAGATCCATCAACATGGAGCTTCTTCATGCGCTTTATACCGATATGACTTACGTGGCAGTGCCACAAGTAGGTGATACTATCATTACTATCCTATATCTTTTGGCATGAACATGTGTATCACTACGATCGAGATTCAATAAACCATTCATTTTAGGCGTAAGACCATTGAAGGTATTATTCAAATAAACAGAGTAACCATTATTCTTCTTAAATGAATAACCGTATTGCAATAGACATAATCCAATCATGTCTATGCTCAACGCAAACACCAAGTAACAATTATTTAGGTTTAACACCAATCTCGATGGTAGAGGGAGCATGCGATGCTTGATCTTATCAACATTGGAAACACTTCCAACACATATTGTCAGCTCACCTTTAGCTAGTCTCCGTTTATTCCGTAGCTTTTATTTCGAGTTACTAACACTTAGCAACCGAACCGGCATCTAATACCCTGGTGCTACTAGGAGTACTAGTAAAGTACACATCAACACAATGTATATCCAATATACTTCTATCGACCTTGCCAGCCTTCTAATCTACCAAGTATCTAGGGTAGTTCTGCTCCAGTGGTTGTTCCCCTTATTACAGAAGCACTTAGTCTCGGGTTTGGGTTCAACCTTGGGTTTCTTCACTAGAGCAGCAGCTGAATTGCCGTTTCATGAAGTATCCCTTCTTGCCCTTGCCCTTCCTGAAACTAGTGGTTTCACCAACCATCAACAATTGATGCTCCTTCTTGATTTCTACTATTGTGGTGTCAAACATCGTGAATATCTCAAGGATCATCATATATGTCCCTGATATATTATACTTCATCACGAAGCTCTAGCAGCTTGGTGGCAATGACTTCGGAGAAAACATCACTATCTCATCTGGAAGATCAACTCCCACTTGATTCGAATGATTTTTGTACTCAGACAATCTGAGCACAAGCTCAACAATTGAGCTTTTCTCCCTTAGTTTGCAGGCTAAGAAAATCGTCGGAGGTCTTATACCTCTTGACGTGGGCACGAGCCTGAAATCCCAATTTCAGCCCTCGAAACATCTCATATGTTTCGTGACGTTTCAAAACGTCTTCGGTGCCACAACTCTAAACCGTTTAACTGAACTATCACGTAGTTATCAAAATGTGTATGTCAGATGTTCGCAACATCCACAGACAACGTTCGAGGTTCAGCACACTGAGCGGTGCATTAAGGACACAAGCCTTCTATGAAACAATGAGGACAATCCTCAGTTTACGGACCTAGTCCGCATAATTGCTACTATTAACTTTCAACTAAATTTTCTCTAGGAACATATTTAAATAGTAGAACTAAAGCGCGAGCTACAACATAATTTGCAAAGACCTTTTGACTATGTTCAGGATAATTAAGTTCATCTTATGAACTCCCACTTAGATAGACATCCCTCTAGTCATCTAAGTGATTACATGATCCGAGTTAACTAGGCCGTGTCCGATCATCACGTGAGACGGACTAGTCAACATCGGTGAACATCTTCATGCTGATCGTATCTACCATACGACTCATGCTCGACCTTTCGGTCTTCTGTGTTCCGAGGCCATGTCTGTACACATGCTAGGCTCGTCAAGTTAACCCTAAGTGTTTTGCATGTGTAAAACTGTCTTACACCCGTTGTATGTGAACATAAGGATCTATCACACCCGATCATCACGTGGTGCTTCGAAACGACGAACTTTAGCAACGGTGCACAGTTAGGGGAGAACACATTCTTGAAATTGTTTATGAGGGATCATCTTATTTACTACCGTCGTTCTAAGTAAACAAGATGCAAAAACATGATAAACATCACATGCAATCAAATAGTGACATGATATGGCCAATATCATATTGCTCCTTTTGGTCTCCATCTTCGGGGCTCCATGATCATCATCGTCACCGGCATGACACCATGATCTCCATCATCATGATCTCCATCATCGTGTCTTCTTGAAGTTTTCACGTCATCTATTACTTCTACTACTATGGCTAACGCTTTAGCAATAAAGTAAAGTAATTACATGACGTTTATGTTGACACACAGGTCATAAATAAATAAAGACAACTCCTATGGCTCCTGCCGGTTTTCATATTCATCGACATGCAAGTCGTGATTCCTATTACAAGAACATGATCAATCTCATACATCACATATATCATTCATCACATCCTTTGGCCATATCACATCACATAGCATACCCTGCAAAAACAAGTTAGACGTCCTCTAATTGTTGTTTGCATGTTTTACATGGCTGCTATGGGTTTCCAGCAAGAATGTTTCTTACCTACGCAAAGACCACAACGTGATATGCCAATTGCTATTTACCCTTCATAAGGACCCTTTTCATCGAATCCGATCCAACTAAAGTGGGAGAGACAGGCACCCGCTAGCCACCTTATGCAACTAGTGCATGTTTGTCGGTGGAACCGGTCTCACGTAAGAGTACGTGTAAGGTTGGTCCGGGCCGCTTCATCCCACAATACCGTCGAAACAAGATTGGACTAGTAACGGTAAGCATATTGAACAAAATCAACGCCCACAACTACTTTGTGTTCTACTCATGCATAGAATATACGCAATAGACCTAGCTCATGATGCCACTGTTGGGGAACGTAGCAGAAATTCAAAATTTTCCTACATGTCACCAAGATCTATCTATGGAGAGACTAGCAACGAGGGGAAGGAGAGTGCATCTACATACCCTTGTAGATCGCTAAGCGGAAGCGTTCAAGAGAACGGGGTTGATGGAGTCCTACTCGTCGTGATCCAAATCACCGGAGATCCTAGTGCCGAACGGACGACACCTCCGCTTTCAACACACGTACAGCCCGGTGACGTCTCCCACGCCTTGATCCAGCAAGGAGAGAGGGAGAGGTTGAGGAATACTCCATCCAGCAGCAGCACAATGTCCTGGTGGTGATGGAGGAGTGTGGCAATCCTGCAGGGCTTCGCCAAGCACCACGGGATATGAGGAGAAAGAGAGGGAGGGCTGCACCAACGAGAGAGATCAAATCGCGTGTTATGGGCAACCCCAGGCCTCACTATATATAGGGGAGAGGGAGGAGGGTGCGCCCCCTCTAGGGTTCCTACCCCTAGGGGGGCGGCAGCCCTAGATGGGTTTTGGGTGGCGGCCAAGAGGAGGAGAGGGGAGGCGCCCCCTAGGGTGGGCCCCCTCCCACTCTCCCATGTGCCTTGGGCCCTTGTGGGGGGGCGCACGAGCCCACCTGGGGCTGGTCCTCTCCCACACTTAGCCCACGCAAGCCTCCGGGGTTGGTGGCCCCACTTGGTGGACCCCCGGGACCCTCCCGGTGGTCCCGGTACGTTACCGATAAACCCCGAAACTTTTCCGGTGACCAAAACAGGACTTCCCATATATAAATCTTTACCTCCGGACCATTCAGGAAATCCTCGTGACGTCCGGGATCTCATCCGGGACTCCGAACAACATTCGGTAACCACATACTAACTTCTTTTATAACCCTAGCATCATCGAACCTTAAGTGTGTAGACCCTACGGGTTCAGGAACCATGCAGACATGACCGAGACGTTCTCCGGTCAATAACCAACAGCGGGATCTGGATACCCATGTTGGCTACCACATGTTCCACGATGATCTCATCGGATGAACCATGATGTCAAGGACTTAATCAATCCCGTATACAATTCCCTTTGTCTATCGGTACGATACTTGCCCGAGATTCGATCGTCGGTATCCCGATACCTTGTTCAATCTCGTTACCGGCAAGTCTCTTTACTCGTTCCGTAACACATCATCCCGTGATCAAATCCTTGATCACATTGTGTACATTATGATGATGTCCTACCGAGTGGGCCCAGAGATACCTCTCCGTTTACACGGAGTGACAAATCCCAGTCTCGATTCGTGCCAACCCAACAGACACTTTCGGAGATACCTGTAGTGTACCTTTATAGCCACCCAGTTACGTTGTGACGTTTGGCACACCCAACGCACTCCTACGGTATCCAGGAGTTGCACAATCTCATGGTCTAAGGAAATGATACTTGTCATTAGAAAAGCTTTAGCATACGAACTACACGATCTTTGTGCTAGGCTTAGGATTGGGTCTTGTCCATCACATCATTCTCCTAATGATGTGATCCCGTTATCAATGACATCTAATGTCCATGGTCAGGAAACCGTGACCATCTATCGATCAACGAGCTAGCCAACTAGAGGCTTACTAGGGACATGGTGTTGTCTATGTATCCACACATGTATCTAAGTTTGCTATCAATACAATTATAGCATGGATAATAAACGATTATCATGAACAAGGAAATATAATAATAATCAATTTATTATTGCCTCTAGGGCATATTTCCAACAAACATTGGATTACCAAGCTTTACGGGAACCTTCAACGCCACTCTGCCTGAAGAGGAGCGCTGGAAGATTCAAGCTCACGTTCCGGGAAGAACATTCGCGCCAATCACGAAGCCCATAGGTACTGTTTTCAATGCACCAACCTGGAGTCTAGGAAAGAGCATGGCAGCCCATATCACCATAGGACGCATTGGAGAAGTTTATCAAGAAGACCTCAAGGACACTATCTACCAGATTTGCGGACGCTGAGATGAACAATGGGAGTTAGTCAGCACCAAGAAGGATAGATCCATTGCAGCTTTTATCCAGGAGTTAAACCAGCACATTCGACACCACGAGAACCAGATGTGCAATGATATGATAGAGTTGAAGAATGCGAAGGCTAGGATCATCGAGCTAGAAGGAGAACTGAAGGCTACACGCAAGGACTACATGGACGAGATCATAGCTTTAGCAAGACACAATTGCGATCTTAAGCAAGAGATTGAAGAACTCAAGAGGGAGTTAGCATCCAGGAAGGAAGACATGTACGTCGCATGTCAGGACAATTACATCATCATTGACGACACCGATTCGGATCCAAGTGAACCCGACTTTGAAGACGAAGCTGGAGCGGACATCATGGAGTCTTCCACCAGTTCAAATTTCTAGATGACCACCAAATATTAGTAGTATTTCCCCCCATGTAAACACTATAGTTCGAGCACTTTTGCGATAGCTAGATCGATTGTATGCCCTTGTTTGATTGAATGAAGTGATTTTGTGTAAATTTGCTCATGTGCATTGGGGTAGTGTTTTCTCTTTAGACCTCATTCTATTCTTATATCTCATCTTTTCTAAAACCCTCAGATGCCTCCGAGACGTGATAATGGATTTCCACCGGAGCTCACTCAGTTGATCTAGCAGCAGAATCAATTGATGCAGATGTTAGTTCAGAATCAGCAGAACAACCACAACAACAACCCACCACCACCACCACCACCTGTTGACCACTTAGCCCATTTCCTTAGGCTGAATCCGCCGGTGTTTTCTAGTAGCATCGAGACGATAGTAGCAGACGATTGGCTCCGCGAGATAGGAAGGGAGTTGACCACTGCTGGATGCACAGATGGTGAGAAAGTGAAGTTTGCCGCACATCAGCTTGAAGGACCCGCGGCAGCATGGTGGGAGAATTTCACAGCCACCTTCCCAGTTGACACTGTCACATGGGATCAGTTTCAGCAAGCTTTCCGCACTGCACATGTTTCAGCAGGAGCTATGGCCATGAAGAAGCGTGAGTTTCGTAACTTGCACCAAGGAGGACGGACAGTTGGCCAGTATGTGGAGGAGTTTAGTAAGCTAGCACGTTATGCTCCAGATGACATTGCTACGGATGCAACCAAGCAGGAGAAGTTTTTGGAAGGACTGAATGATGAGTTGAGTATGCAGTTGATGGTAGCAAGTTTCAACAACTACCAGGAGTTGGTAGATCGTGCCATCATGATTGAAGGGAAGCAACAGCAGATTGAGAACCGCAAGAGGAAGTATGGACAGGGGAAGTATAACTCTGGAGCCCAGCAGAAGCCCCGTTTTACCCCTAAATCGGGATTTCAGTTTCAGCATACCCATGGAGGAAGTAGTTCGCACAACCACAATGGCCATAAGAATGGTAATGGGAATGGAGGAAGCAACGGCCAGAATTGGACCACCCCATCAACCCCATCCAAGAGAGACCTAAGTCAAGTCACCTGTTTCAAGTGTTCCAAGACCGGACATTATGCCAATGAATGTCCTGAAGGCCAGAATGGAAATGGCAATGGAAGCTCAGGGAAGAAGCCAAACCCTTTCAATAGGGGACAGGTGAACCACGTTAACGTGGAGGAGGTTGAAGATCAGCCTGATGCAGTAATCGGTAAGTTTTTGGTTAAGTCATTTACCGCACTCGTTCTTTTCGATACTGGTGCATCAGATTCAAACATATCAAGGGGATTTGTGGAAAAATATAGCCTGCCCACTAGGATTCTTAAAACACCTATGCTAGTAAGCTCGCCAGGAGCAGAATACATGGCCAGTCAAGGATGCTTTCAAGTGCCATTAAGCATAGGAAGGCATGTTTTCCCAACAGATTTGATTATTCTGGAATCCCAAGGTCTGGATGTAATTCTCGGTATGGATTGGTTGTAGATGTATGGAGGAAACATCGATTGTGCTAGTAAGTCAATTTTGCTTACAACGTCGGAAGGAAGAAGGATCAAGTATGTATCCCAGCATGTGCCAAATAGGACACAAGTAAATTGCCTAACAGGAGTAGTGCAGGAGGAAGTACCAGTGGTAAAGGATTTTCCTGATGTATTTCCGGAAGAGTTGCCAGGCATGCCATCGGATAGAGACATTGAGTTTTCGATTGAGTTATTGCCAGGTACAGGCCCAATATCAAAGAGACCGTACCGGATGCCAGCAAAGGATTTGGTAGAGATTAAGAATCAGATTAAGGAGTTACTGGAGAAAGGTTACGTACGCCCAAGTTCTTCGCCTTGGGGATCACCCGTACTTCTAGGGGAGAAGAAGGATGGATCATTATGGATGGTTGTTGATTATCGTGGATTGAACAAAGTAACCATCAAGAACAAGTACCCACTGCCAATGATAAATGATCTGTTTGATCGTTTGCAAGGAGCTAAAGTGTTTTCCAAGATCGATTTGCAATCAGGGTACCACCAGTTGAAGATTCGAGAGCAAGACATACCTAAGACAGCATTCACCACAAGATATGGATTGTATGAGTATACCGTTATGTCATTTGGATTGACTAACGCGCCTGCCTATTTTATGAACCTGATGAACAAAGTGTTTATGGAGTTTTGGGATAAGTTCGTCGTAGTGTTCATTGATGATATCCTGGTTTATTCGAAGAATGAAGAAGAGCATAAGGAACATTTGCGTTTGGTTTTGGAGAAACTAAGGGAACATCAGTTATATGCCAAATTTAGCAAATGTGAGTTTTGGTTGAAGGAAGTAGGATTCCTCGGACACGTTATATCCGAAGAAGGGATAGCAGTTGACCCCACAAAGGTTGAGACCGTAACCGAATGGGAAGCACCAACGACAGTTGGAGAGATCCGGAGTTTTCTTTGACTCGCAGGATACTACCGGAGATTCATTGAGAAATTTTCAAAGATTGCAAAGCCTATGACGGAGTTGTTGAAGAAGGATACTAAGTTCAAATGGACTGAGGAGTGTGAGGCTAGTTTCCAGGAGTTGAAGAAACGATTGGTTACCTCACCAGTGTTGATTTTGCCAGATCAGACCAAGGATTATGAGGTGTATTGCGACGCTTCACGTCGAGGACTTGGAGCAGTGCTTATGCAGGAAGGGAGAGTTATTTCGTATGCTTCACGACAACTGAAGCCTCATGAGTTGAATTATGCCACACATGATTTGGAGTTAGCAGCCGTAGTGCATGCATTGAAGACATGGAGACATTTTCTCATTGGAAATCATTGTGAGGTGTACACGGATCACAAGAGTTTGAAGTACATTTTCACGCAGAAGGAGTTGAATCTCAGACAAAGGAGATGGTTGGAGCTCATCAAGGATTATGATATGAGATTGCATTACCATCCCGGTAAGGCTAATGTAGTAGCTGACGCATTGAGCCGTAAGAGCCATGTCAATACATTGATGACGGGAGCAATACCCAAGGAGTTAGCAAAAAACCTTCATGGACTAAGTTTAGAGATAGTTCCGAAAGGCTATGTAGCAGCATTGGAGATTCAGTCAACATTGATGGATAAAATCAGAGAAGCTCAGAAATTTGACAAGGAGATTGCTTCTATAAAGGACAAACTAAGCAAAGGAAAATCAAAGGGATTTCGTGAGGATGAGCACGATACCCTATGGTTTGAGGACCGTGTTTATGTGCCAAATGACCCGGAGATCAGGAAGTTGATTCTACAAGAGGCACATGATTCACCCATTCGATTCACCCAGGAAATACCACGATGTATTTGGATTTGAAGGAGACATTCTGGTGGATCGGAATGAAGAAGGATATTGCAGCCTATGTAGCAGTTTGTGACGTATGTCATAGAGTGAAGGCAGAACATCAGAAGCCAGCCGGATTGTTGCAACCATTGCCGATACCCGAATGGAAGTGGGATAAGATAGGCATGGATTTTATCACAGGACTACCCAGGCTGAAAGCAGTATATGACTCGATATGGGTAGTAGTTGATCGTTTGACGAAGGTAGCACATTTCATTCCAGTTAAGACCACTTACACCAGTGCTAAGTTGGCAAAGATATACATGGCTAGGATCATTTGTTTGCATGGAGTTCCGAGGAGTATTATATCAGACAGAGGAACCCAATTTACCTCAAAGTTTTGGAATCAGTTGCATGAAACTTTGGGAACTAGGCTAGAGTTCAGCACCGCTTTTCATCCGTAGATAGATGGACTGACCGAGAGGGTCAATCAGATTTTGGAAGATATGCTGAGAGCTTGTGCACTAGATTATGGATCTAGTTGGGACGATAACTTGCCGTATGCGGAGTTTTCCTATAACAACAGTTACCAAACCAGTCTGAAGATGGCACCTTTCGAAGTTTTGTACGGAAGGAGGTGCAGGACACCGTTGTCATGGGACGAAGTTGGAGACCGTCAGTTGTTTGGACCAGATTTGATTAAGGAGTCTGAACGGAAAGTTAAGTTGATTCGCGATAGGCTGAAGGCAGCCCAGTCCAGGCAGAAGAGCTACGCAGATTCAAAATGCAAGGAGACAGTTTACGAAACTGGAGACAGAGTGTATCTCCGAGTATCCCCACTTCGAGGAGTTAAGCGCTTTGGAGTTAAGGGAAAGTTAGCACCGCGTTTCGTTGGACCGTATAAGATCTTGCAACGTATGGGAGAAGTCGCATATAAGTTGGAATTACCAGAGGGACTGTCAGGAGTTCATGATGTATTCCATGTTTCTCAGCTGAAGAAATGTCACGCCGAGATGGCGGAGGTACCACTAAGAGATACGGTGCCGCTTGAAGCGATTCAGTTGAAGGACGACCTAACATATGAGGAGAAACCAGTCAAGATTCTCGAGTATGCCAGTAGAGTTACCCGCAGCAAGGTTATCAAGTTTTGTAAAGTTCAGTGGAACCACCACTCAGAGGATGAAGCCACCTGGGAGAGAGAAGAAGATTTGCTCAAGGACCACCCTCACCTATTTTCTAACCAACCCGAATCTCGAGGGCGAGATTCATCTTAAGGGGGGTAGGTTTGTAACAACCCAAATTTTCAATTTGGAATGTTATACATTAGATCATCATGCATATCATTTTTTTCTTGCATTTTGCCGATCCTAGAAATTTCACGCAACTCAAGGACCCTCGGAGAGAGTTGGAGATTTCGTCTTTTTCATATTTGAGTTCTTCTCAAATTTTGAGGAAAGGATCATTGGATTTGCCGGAGTTTCATTTGCCTTTTATTTGGATAGGGAAAAATGCGTGTTTTCAAAAATTGCATTTTAGGCCCAGAGAAAAGTTCATTTTGTTCGACTCATTTTTAGGAGTCGGGGAAAATTTACTTTAGAAGTTTTGGAGTTCGTTTAGTCTTCTTTTCTTTTGTTTAAAAAAAATCTTCGTCGCGCGCCCTGGGCCAAAGGCCCAGCCGGCCGGGCCAAGCTCCCGCGCCAGCGCCGCGCCGCGCCTAGCGCCAGGCCGCCGCCGCCGCCGAAGTGGAGTCCTACTTGGACTCCAATCTCCAATCTCCCTCTCCTTCTCTTTTTCTTGCCCCCTCCCCCAAGCAAACCCTCTCCCCTCACCTATATAAATACTCACCCCCCTCTAAACATCACATCAAGCCCCAAGCCCACGCCGCACCCTCACCCTAGCGCCGCCGCCGCCCTGCGTCACCGCCGCCGCCGCCCTAGTGCCCCGCCGCCACCCTTGTGCATCGCCGCCGCCGCCCAACGCCGCCGTTCGCCGGACCCCGCTCGCCGGAGGTACCGCGCCGCATCTCTTCTATCCCTCGGTTCGGTTTTTCTTATAAACCGTTCCGATTCTTTTCTTCTCATCCGATTCGTTTTCTTTCCGGTTCTTTTCTAAACCGTTTCGGTTTTCTAGATCGGTTTTTTGTTCGGTTTTCTTTTCCGAAACCCTAGATCAGATCCGTTTTCTTTTCCGGTTTAGTTGCCTCGCGACCGTTCGCCGGGCCGTTCGTCCTAACGAACATGATCACCGGATTATTCTCGGCTAACAAACGTCCGTTTGTTTAACCGTTCTTCTTTTTCTTTTCGCCGGATTTATTCCTCGATCGCGATCTCAGATCCGATCTTCGTTCTAGTTTATCTTCTCGGTCGTTTATCGGAATCAGGTGATTCAAGCGGCTGGAGTTTCGTTTCGAAACTGCAGTTCCGACTAATCAACTTAAACAAGTTTTTGCTATGGTAAAATTTGACCTAGTTTCAACTTGCTAAAACCGAGTTGTTTTCTTCCGCCGGTTGTTTTCGATTTCTTTGTTCGGTTCTTTCTCTCTTTGCAACCGGAGTTCTTAAGTTGAACTATCTAGTTCGATCTCTTGTTCGAGTTTTACCTGTGCATTAGATGAGTACTTATTGTATGCTTGTTGTTTGTCTATGATAGATTACCCGGATTGCGCCGCCTGTTACTTTGAATCTCTAGGACTCGCAGATCATCACAAGGCAAGTAACACTTTGATCATACCTTTTCTACAACCCAGTTTTATTGCATTAGATCCACCCTCACACATTGCATGATTAGGATCTAATTAAATTGTGGGATGGGAAGTAGATGAGGTAGTACCTATTACCTGATTATTATGAAACCTTTGGGAGTTACTTCTACGTTTTCTTATTATGCCATGCTATGCTAGTAGACGTGGATTGGGTGAGTGATATCCATGACAGATGTGAGATTGATAATTTTAATGGTTTATCTAAGGTGGCAACTTAAACACACATCTGGGTGGATTGAGGCACCTGATGTCTATCAGGACTTGCCTGTTTTTTTGGACCGCCACCCAGGCTCAAAGGGATCATAAGATCTTTCATGCTAAATACTTACGTGTGCAGCCACAAGCCAATATGGGCTCTGGCATAGTTGACTAAGTCGTGCGAACTCTTACAGGGTAGACTAGCAGATGTAGGGGAAAGTAGGTGTACCGGTCTATCCATCGTAAGGTGCTAGCGCTTCTAAAAGACTGTGTCTCGGTCATCCGTTTCTCAAACACCAGTAGTGCGAGAAATCCAACGGAGGCGATCGAGTCTTGTGGGGAAAAGTGCGCAAACCTCTGCAGAGTGTAACAAACTAATCATGATTAGCCGTGTCCCCGGTTATGGAGATCTTGAGTATCTAGTACTTGAATATCATGTGAATCTCATCATGTTACTTCTAATTAATATTGTTGGGTTATTAATGATTATTTTTAATTGGGATTGAGAATGCTGTCAACCATTCTCAGTGTTTAACAACCACCATGATAGTTAAATAAATTTATTCCTTTGCAGTAGGGAAAAACTGGCTTTACGCAAAACAGTAACCATAGAGCTTTCCACCAGCCAAATATGCGTATAGAATAGCTGTTTCATTCCATTACTCTCTATGTGTTACTTTGCCAGCATATTCCATGTGCTGACCCATTTCGGGCTGCAACGTTAATGTTGCAGACTTTTCAGACGATGATTAAGGTGCTTTTAGGTCGTGGTTCTATACTCAGTGATGCCGTTGGAGTTGATGGGCCCATTTATCTTCCAAGTCTTCCGCTGTTATCGATATTAGATGGCCTTAAGCCATATTATTGTAATAAGTTCACTTTTGAGACACCAATGTAATAAGTGTGTGATTGCCACTCTGCTATAAATCCTTCGAAGTACTGTGTGGTGTCAGCATTACTGATCCAGGGATGACACCGAAGCATAGTAGACTTGATCCATTCGGGTCGGGTCGCTACATATAGTAGATATGATCAACATAGAGATGTTCACCATTGATGACTACCCCATTTCACATGATGATCGGACATGGGTTAGTTGATTTGGATCATGTATCACTTGAATAACTTTTTTTTGACTATGAACGATAGTGCGAGAGGCTCCCACTGACTTTGTATTACTCACAAAACCAGTTACATCAGGTGTTACAGGTGGGTGTTTAGTGGCCCCCCGGCTGTAGTCTTAAATTAAACCAATGGCTCACAGGCCTTGTATATAAGTAGTTAAGAAGGGGCGCAACCCCTCTTTACAATTGTGCACTAGAAGACTCAAAAGGTCTCTGAATCTAGCCATCCATGAACGAAAAGAATGCAGGACCCCTCTGAAGTGCTCATTGTTCCTCTCTATCCACAGGCTCCACACAGCCATCAAGAAAATGTCCATAAAAAGTGGTTGGCTCCAATAATCTTTGCCATCATGCAACAATGAAAGTCTGTTCCCCGACGTCGGCCATCGCATGCCAACCTTCTCCCAACAGCTCTAGCTAAAAGGGCAGAAGAAAAAGAGGTGCTTGATGGTTTCCTCCGGAGGGTTTTGGCAAAGCATATGTCCCTATTGCTTAAACACCTGTTTAAGTTCTACAACCATGAGGATGTACCCTGGGAGAATTTGATCTGGGATACATATTACTCTGGCAAAGCCCCGCATGGAGTTGCCCCTGTTGGCTCTTTCTGGTGGCGTGATGTCATGCAACTCAACGATGTCTTTCGAGGGATCACCAGAGTCACCCTTGGGGACGGATCCTCCTCGCTCTTCTGGAAAGACGCATGGTTTGTCGATGAACAAGATGCCCCCCTTGCGGAGCTCTACCCTAGAGCATTCTCCTTCTGCCTAAATGAGGATGAATCTGTGGCTAATTTACTCATTGCTACGGACCCGGGCGTCCTCTTCCATCTGCCTCTATCTGCTTAGGCAAGAGATGAGGTCAGAGCGATCCAGCAAGGATCGATGCATGTGCTCCTGGAAAGGGATTGCAAGGACACTTGGGAATGCACTCTTGGGGGTGGCTTCTCGTCCAAGAAAAATTCTATGATCACTGCTTCAGAGAGACGACTGTTGACTCTGTCTTATCTTGGCTTTGGAAGGCTAGAAGTCCAATCAAGTTCAAAATGTTTGGGTGGTTGTTGCTTGTGGACCGCTTAAACACGAGAGGCATGCTGAGACGTAGGCACTATGTCGTTGCAGGAAATCACTTGAATAACTTGAGGGATGTTAATTTAAGTGGGATTTCATTAGTAATTTGATTAATTGAACTTAAATTTATCATGAACTTAGTCTTAATAGTTTGCATATCTACGTTGTAGATCAATAGCTCGCGATATTGCTCCTAGAGAAAACTAATTTTAATGATGATAGTAGCAATGATGCGGACTGGGTCCATGATCTGAGGATTATCCTCATTGCTGCACAGAAGAATTATGTCCTTGATGCACCGCTAGGTGACAAACCTATTGCAGGAGCAGATGCAAATGTTATGAACGTTTTGCAAGGTCGATATGATGACTACTTGATAGTTTAGTGCGCCATGCTTTACAGCTTAGAACCGGGACTTCAAAAATGTTTTGAACGCCACAGAGCATATGAGATGTTCCAAGAGCTGAAAATTGGTATTTCAGATTCATGCCCGTGTCAAGAGGTATGAGACCTCTGACAAGTACTTTGCCTACAAGATGGAGGAGAATAGCTCAGCCAATGAGCATGTACTCAAAATGTCTAGGTACTACAATCGATTGAATCAAGTGGGAGTTAATCTGTAACATCCTAGTTTTTGGCCCTTTTCTTTTTCTTTTGATTTATTTGGTTTTTGCTCTGTTTTTCTTTTTGGAGTGGTTCTGTGGCCTTGCAACATGGGAGATCATCCTCATTTCCTCTCCCAAGTGACTCTTCATCCTCAAAACTTTCCCATGATCATGCCATTTCCATTCTAGCCCAACTCCACAATTCTTTTTCTTGGGGAATATTCCTTTTCTATTAAAGGAATAACCTCATTTGCCCTAGGTTGTGAAGCAACCTATATTTTTGTCCATCCCCAAATTCCCAAATAATTCTCATAAATTGTTTGGGTCATATCTTGCTCAAATGTGTCAAAAACCTTCCTTGCCATGATCAAAAATAATTCCCCAATATTCCTTTTCCTATTATGCCTTGAATGGCACTTTGTGAAGGAAGTGTCATTTATCTTTCCTAGTTGCTCAAAATTTTTTGGGCATGCTTCTACATCCAAATCATTGTCTCATGCAAAAATTCAAATTCATTTGCTTAGTGAATCTTCCTCAGTGAATTTTCAAAGTTTCTGTCAGACAGAAGGCTTTGTGAAGGAAGTACTAGCTAGGAGTATCTAAACGAGTTGCAATTTTTAACACTCCTTAATGTGCTTGTATTATCACACTCCTCTGATTTTCAGCTCCATCTAATCATCTATGTGAGCACAGGAGCAAATCTTTGCTTCTATCAATATTTTTAGTTTGTGAAGCAAGTATATTTTATATTGCTTCATTTTGGTTAAAAATGTACCAGAGTATTCTCATGTCCATAACACCTCTCTCCACCAATTTTGGGATCAATTCATCATGCCAATATTTCCCTAGATTGTTTGCAAGTTTCTGGACAAAGAGGGTGTTTGTGAAGCAAGTACCATTTTGGCAAATCCATTTGGTATGAAACTTTTACAGAATCTTCATATGTTCAAATCATTAGGCCCTGCCAAATTTCAGCTCAAATGGCTACTCCATGTGAGTGCCCCTTCTTAATCAAGTTTCTGGACCTAAATTACAGTTGCAAAGAAACTATGTTTAATTTTGGTTCATTTCCTTCCAAAACCCACAGGATCGTAGTCCTTCCTAATATAAACTCCCTAGACATCAAGTTTGGCCCCTAGCCCTTCTCTGCTAAGCACAGTGACCTGATCAAGTTTGATACAGGAAACTTGCATCGATTCCTCACATCCCACCTTGGTATATTTTGATGATCTGTCAATTCAAACAACCTCTCTGATGGAAGGACTACTCACTAGACATAGTTTGACAGCCCCTGGTGGTCAGAGCGCGACGAGCGGTGACCGGAGCCTCCCAGACGAGTGCCGGCACCGGCGGCCTCCCTCTGCACCGCGGGCGAATGCAAGGAGAAGACAAAGACGACCAAGTCACCCTACCAGCTGGTCGGTGGGCCCAGCGGCCCCTACCCATCAGCGACCCAGAGGCCGGCCCCGCTCCCTGCCTAGCTGGATAAGTGGAAGCGCGTTTTCAGAAATACGTTTTCACCACACGGAAGCATACTTTCCTCTTACTGCAGCTGAAAGTGCGTTTCCCCGTGCGGAAGACGTATTCGGGAGAAATGCGTTTTGTGTAAACCAGCCGGGGACCTATTTGTGGAGTTATTTTTACAGATTAGTCCGTGAGTTTTAAACGGTCGTATCTTTTCAACCGAACTCCAAATGAGGTGATTACAAAGCCCACATCTTCGTCTCGTCGAGCCTGTTCTGTTGGTATCATTTTCACCATGTGTTAACATTCAGAAAATGACCATTATGCCCTTGCCCTTATTCATCCCCCTCCGCGAGAGAAAGCTTTCCGATGATTGTTTCCGCGAGCTTCTCTCACTTCCTCCTGGTGAATCCATCCACCCCAGGCAAGCGACACGCCCCATTTGCATGATTGCAATGCGGTGACATGGTTTTGTTTATTTGAACTTGCTTACAATTTGCATTAGCTACATGTGAGCTTGTTCATGGCATTTTTTTCGGAGTAGTATCTTGAGCTTGCTATTGCCATGATATTGCTTGGAGTTCTAGGAGTAACGTTTTGGAGTGTTACTTTGGATGACATGTTGCCATTGGATTATTAGTGGCTAGTATTAGTTTCATCATGATGATAGTTGATATTATGTTTTGGGGTTTGATTATACGATATGCATCACACAATCTCAGATTCATCTATTCAAACCAACACAAAGAACTTCAAAAAGTGCCCCAAAGTTTCTACCGGAGAGTAAAGACGAAAATGTGTGCTAACCCCTACGCATAAGTTCACAAGGTCACAAAACCCGCAAGTTGATCACCGAAACAGACATCAAATAGATCACGTGAATATCCCATTGTCACCACAGATAAGCACATGCAAGACATGCATCAAGTGTTCTCAAATCCTTAAAGACTCAATCCGATAAGATAACTTCAAAGGGAAAACTGAATCCATTACAAGAAGGTAGAGGGGGAGAAACATCATAAGATCCAACTATAATAGCAAAGCTGACGGTACATCAAGATCGTGCCAAATCAAGAACAAGAGAGAGAGAGAGAGAGAGAGAGATCAAACACTTAGCTACCAGTACATACCCTCAGCCCTGAGGGTGAACTACTCCCTCCTCATCATGGAGAGCACCGAGATGATGAAGATGGCCACTGATTATGATTTCCCCCTCCGGTAGGGTGCCGAAACGGGGTCCCACTTGGTTTTTGGTGGCTACAGAGGCTTGCGGTGGTGGAACTCCCGATCTAGGTTTATTTCGGAGGTTTCTTTATTTATAGGAATTTTTGGCATCGATTTCACGTCAGGGGGGTCACGAGGAGCTCACAAGGACGGAGGGCGCACCCTCCACCCTTGTGGAGGCCTCGTTGCTCTTGTGGCCCAACTCTTTTGCTTCGGGGGCTTCTTCTGGTCCATAAAAAATCACCGCAAATTTTTAGCTCATTTGGACTCCGTTTGATATTCCTTTTCCGTGAAACTCAAAAACAAGGAACAAACATAAACTGGCACTAGGCTCTAGGTTAATAGGTTAGTCCCAAAAATCATATAAAATAGCATATAAATGCATATAAAACATCCAAGATAGATAATATAATAGCATGGAACAATCAAAAATTATAGATACGTTGGAGACGTATCAAGCATCCCCAAGCTTAATTCCTGCTCATCCTCAAGTAGGTAAATGATAAAAGCAGAATTTCTAATGTGGAATGCTACCTAACATATTTATCAATTTAATTTTCTCTATTGTGGCATGAATGTTCATATCCGTATGATTCCAAACGAAAGTTTAATATTGACATAAAAACAATAATACTTCAAGCATACTAACAAGGCAATTATGTCTTCTCAAAATAACATGGCCAAAGAAAGCTTATCCCTACAAAACCATATAGTCTGGCTATGCTCCATCTTCATCACACAAAATACTCAAATCATGCACAACCCTGATGACAAGCCAAGCAATTGTTTCATACTTTTGACGTTCTCAAATCTTTTCAACTTTCACGCAATACATGAGCGTGAGCCATGGACATAGCACTGTAGGTGGAACATAAGGTGTTTGTGGAGAAGACAAAAAGAAGAAGATAGTCTCACATCAACTAGGCGTATCAATAGGCTATGGAGATGCCCATCAATAGGTATCAATGTGAGTGAATAGGGATTGCCATGCAACGAATGCACTAGAGCTATAAGTTTATGAAAGCTCAAAAAGAAACTAAGTGGGGGTGCATCCAACTTGCTTGCTCACGAAGACCTAGGGAAATTTGAGGAAGCCCATCATTGGAATATACAAGACAAGTTCTATAATGAAAATTCCTACTAGTATATGAAAGTGACAACATAGGAGACTCTCTATCATGAAGATCATGGTGCTTTGATGGTGCTACTTTGAAGCACAAGTGTGGTAAAAGGATAGTAGCATTGCCCCTTATCTCTTTTCTCGCATTTTTTTGTTTTGGGGCCATCTCTTTTTTGGCCTCTTTTTTTCGTCCAGAGTCTCATCCCAACTTGTGGGGGAATCATAGTCTCCATCATCCTTTCCTCACATGGGACAATGCTCTAATAATGAAGATCATCACACTTTTACTTCTTACAACTCGATACTAGAACAAAATATGACTCTCTATGAATGCCTCCGGCGGTGTACCGGGATGTGCAATGAATCAAGAGTGACATGTATTAAAGAATTATGAATGGTGGCTTTGCCAAAAATACGATGTCAACTACATGATCATGCAAAGCAATATGACAATGATGATGTGTGTGATAATAAACGAAACGGTGGAAAGTTGCATGGCAATATATCTCAAAATGGCTATGGAAATGCCATAGTAGGTAGGTATGGTGGCTGTTTTGAGGAAGGTATATGGTGGGTTTAAGGTACCGGCGAAAGTTGCGTGGTACAAGAGGGGCTAGCAATAGTGGAAGGGTGAGAGTGTGTATAATCCATGGACTCAACATTAGTCATAAAGAACTGACATACTTATTGCAAAAATCTATTAATCATCAAAACAAAGTACTAAGAGCATCCTCCTAGGGGGATAGATTGGTAGGAAAAGACCATCGCTCGTCCCCGACCGCCACTCATAAGGAAGACAATCAAAAATATCTCATGCTCCAACTAAGTTACATAACAGTTCACCATATGTTCATGCTACGGGACTCACAAACCTTAACACAAATATTTCTCAAATTCAGAATTACTCACTAGCATGACTCTAATATCACCTTCTTCATATCTCAAAACAATCATAAGGAATCAAACTTCTCATAGTATTCAATGCACTTTATATGAAAGTTTTTAGTATATCCCTCTTGGATGCCTATCCTATTAGGACTAAATTCATAACCTAAGAAAATTACCATGCTATTTAAGGACTCTAAAAATAATAGAAGTGAAGCATGAGAGTTTTATAATTTCTTCAAAATAAAACTACCGTCGTGCTCTAAAAAGATATAAGTGAAGCACTAGAGCAAATCACAAACTACTCCAAACGATATAAGCAAAGCACAATGAGTAGTTGAATAATTATGTAACTATGTGAAGACTCCTTCTCATAAATAAAATTTCAGATTTTAAGTACTTTATTCAAAACAGCAAGCAAAACAAAATAAAATGGCATTGCAAGGATAGCACATATCATGTGAAGAAGCAAAAACTTAGGTTCAACCAAAACTGACCGATAGTTGTTGAAGAAGAAAGGTGGGATGCCTACCGGGGCATCCCCAAGCTTAGATGCTTGTTACTTCTTGAAATATTCACTTGGAATGCCTTGGGCATCCCCAATCTTGAGCTTTTGTGTCTCCTTAATTCCTTTCATATCGCAGTTTCCCTAAATCTTAAAAAGTTCATCCACACAAAGCTCAACAATAACTCTCACAAAACCTCATCATTCTCTACTGTTGAAAATCACTAAAATTATAAATTAACATTGCTTACTAAATGCCTCTGCATATTTAATACTCCTATCCTCGAATAGAATCATTAAACAAGCAAACATATGTAAACATAACAGCCATCTGTCTAAACAGGATAGTCTGTAAAGAATGCAAGAGGAATCATACTTCCCTAACTCCAAAAATTCTGAAAAAATTACCGCACTGTAGATAATTTATTGTTATTAATTTTGTAAAAATTTCAAGATTTTATCATGTGTCAACTCTTCACAAATATTCAAAACATAACAGCAAACTTTCTATTTTCAAACAACAACATATAGACTTGAAAAATAAGCATGGTAAAGGCTATACTTGACCTTTTTATTGAACTAAAAGATGCAAACAATTACTCTAAATAACAGCAATCAAATATTAATAAAATAAAATTATGCTCCAAGCAAAACACATATCATGTGGTGAATAAAAATATAGCTCCAAGTGAGGTTACCGATAGACGAAGACGAAAGAGGGGATGCCATCCGGGGCATCCCCAAGCTTAGGATATAGGTTGTCCTTGAATATTACCTTGGGGTGCCTTCGGCATCCCCAAGCTTAGGATCTTTCCACTCCGTATTCCGTAGTCCATCAAAACTTTACCCAAAACTTGAACAATTCACAACACAAAACTTAACGAAATACTCGTAAGCTCCATTAGTAAAATAAAGCAAATCACCACTTAGGTACTGGCAAGACAAGATTCATAATTTTAATCACATGATTCCTACTATACCCTATCATTTATACAATTTATATTAAGCAATATAAGCCATAGAAACTAGAAAGCAAGCAAACTATGCATCAAAAACAGAATCTGTCAAAAACAGGACAGTGTGTAGTAATCTGTAACTATCGAATACTTCTGTAACTCCAACAATTCTAAAAATTTAGGAAAACCTGAGAAATTTGTTTATTAATCTTCTGAAAAAGAATCAGTATTATATCATGCTTCTTTGAAAAACTATAATTATTTTCCTGAGCGCAAAAGTTTCTGTTTTTCAGCAAGATCAAATCAACTATCACCGTAAGCCATCCCAAAGGTCTTACTTGGCACTTTATTGAAACAAAAGCTATCAAACATGATTACTACAGTATCATAATCATGTGAGCACACAAAAACAGTAGGTATAAATGTTGGGTTGTCTCCCAACAAGCGCTTTTCTTTAATGCCTTTGTAGCTAGGCATGATGATGACAATGATGCTCACATACTCACTCCTTTCCGGTTTATAAGGCTCAATTCAAAAATCTCACCAACCAAGGTAGATGATGAGTGGTGGAATATTTTTTTGTAGTTTGCAAAAGCACCCAATTAATGCTCTTGTTTTCCTCAAAAAATTATGTTTACGAATGCATTAATTGCAATGCATGCATGCATTGGTCGGTTTTCTATTAGTACTTGCATGCAATGATTTAATGCACCTTGAAGTCTGAACATGTGATGGGGAACAACCAAATTGAGCCTTATAAAATGGAAAAACTAAAATTTTGAAATAAGCCCTATAAACCGGAAAGGAGGGAGTAGAAGATAAGAATTGAAATATATTGGGAGCATCATGAAGCATATGACAAGCACATTTAAGCCTAACACACTTCCTATGCATAGGGATTTTGTGAGCAAATAACTTATGGGAACAAGAATCAACTAGCATAGGAAGGCAAAACAAGCAAAACTTCAAGATTTTCAACATGTAGAGAGGAAACTTGATATTATTGCAATATGTAAAAGCATATGTTCCTCTCTCATAATAATTTTCAGTAGCATCATGAATGAACTAAACAATATAACCATGACATAAAGCACTTTCTTCATGATCCACAAGCATAGAAAATTTACTACTCTCCACATAAGCAAATTTATTCTCATCAATAGTAGTGGGAGCAATCTCAACAAAATAACTATCATGTGAGGCATAATCCAATTGAATTAAAATCACTATGACAAGTTTCATGGTTATCATTATTCTTTATAGCATACATGTCATCACAATAATCATCATAGATAGCAACTTTGTTCTCATTATCAATTGGAACCTCTTCCAAAATAGTGGATTCATCACTAAATAAAGTCATGACCTCTCCAAATCCACTTTCATAATTACAACAATAAGATTCAACACCCTCCAAAATAATGGGATCCTTATTTCCTAGAGTTGACACTCTTCCAAACCCACTTTCATCAACATCATTATCATAAATAGGAGGCATGCTATCATCATAATAAATTTGGTCATCAAAACTTCGGGGACAACAAATACCATCTTCATCAAACATAGCACCCCCAAGCTTGTAGCTTTGCATATCATTAGCAACATGGATATTCAAATAATTCATACTAACAACATTGCAATCATGCTCATCATTCAAATATTTAGTGCCAAATATTTTATTGAATTCTTCCTCTAGCAATTGAGCACAATTATTGGAATCCTTATTTTCACGAAAGACATTAAAAAGATGAAGCATATGAGGCAACCTCAATTCCATTTTTAAATTTTCTTTCATAAACTAAACTAGTGATAAAACAAGAAACTAAAATATTTGATTGCAAGATCTAAAGATATACCTTCAAGCGCTAACCTCCCCGGCAACGGCGCCAGAAAAGAGCTTGATGTCTACTACGCAACCTTCTTCTTGTAGACTCATGTTGGGCCTCCAAGCGTAGAGTTTTGTAGGACAGTAGCAAAATTCCCTCAAGTGGATGATCTAAGGTTTATCAATCCGTGGGAGGTGTAGGATGAAGATGGTCTCTCTCAAACAACCCTGCAACCAAATAACAAAGAGTCTCTTGTGTCCCCAACATACCCAATACAATGGTAAATTGTATAGGTGCATTATTTCGGCGAAGAGATGGTGATACAAGTGCAATATGGATGGTAGATATAGGTTTTTGTAATCCGAAAATATAAAAACAGAAAGGTAACTATTAACAAAAGTGAGCAAAAACGGTATTGCAATGCTTCGAAACAAGGCCTAGGGTTCATACTTTCACTAGTGCAAGTTCTCTCAACACTAATAACATAATTAGATCATATAACAACCCCTCAATGAGCAACAAAGAGTCACTCCAAAGTCACTAATAGCGGAGAACAAATGAAGAGATAATTGTAGGGTACGAAACCACCTCAAAGTTATTCTTTCTGATCGATCTATTGGGCTATTCCTTTAAGTGTCACAAACAGCCCTAGAGTTCGTACTAAAATTACACCTTAAGATACACATCAACCAAAACCCTAATGTCACCTAGGTACTCCAATGTCACCACAAGTATCTGCGGGTTTGATTATACAATATGCATAACACAATCTCAGATTCATCTATTCGAACCAACACAAAGAACTTCAAAAAGTGCCCCAAAGTTTCTACCGGAGATTCAAGACGAAAACGTGTGCCAACCCCTATGCATAAGTTCACAAGGTCACAAAACCCGCAAGTTGATCACCAAAACAGACATCAAGTAGATCACATGAATATCCCATTGCCACCACAGATAAGCACATGCAGGACATACATCAAGTGTTCTCAAATCCTTAAAGACTCAATCCGATAAGATAACTTCAAAGGGAAAACTCAATCCATTACAAGAAGGTAGAGGGGGAGAAACAACATAAGATCCAACTATAATAGTAAAGCTCGCGATACATCAAGATCGTGCCAAATCAAGAACACGAGAGAGAGAGAGAGAGAGAGAGAGATCAAACACATAGCTACTAGTACATACCATCAGCCCCGAGGGTGAAATACTCCCTCCTCGTCATGGAGAGCGCCGGGATGATGAAGATGGCCACCGGTGATGATTTCCCCCTCCGACAGGGTGCCGAAATAGGGTCCCGATTGGTTTTTGGTGGCTAGAGAGGCTTGCAGCGACGGAACTCCCGATCTAGGTTTCTTTTCAGGGGTTTCTGTATTTATAGGAATCTTTGGCATTGGTTTCACGTCAGGGGGGTCCACAAGGAGCCCACAAGGATGGAGGGCACGCCCTCCACCCTTGTGAAGGCCTCGTGGCTCTTCTAGCCCAACTCTTTTGCTTCGGGGGCTTCTTCTGGCCCATAAAAATCACCGTAAGTTTTCAGCTCATTTGGACTCCGTTTGATATTCCTTTTCTGCGAAACTCAAAAATAAGGAAAAAACAAAAACTGGCACTGGGCTCTAGGTTAATAGGTTAGTCCCAAAAATCATATAAAATAATATATAAGTACATATAAAACATCCAAGATACATAATATAATAGCATGGAACAATCAAAAATTATAGATACGCTAGAGATGTATCAAGCGCCGTTACTGGCATCCTCCATCTGCACCGCGGGCGAACACGAGGAGAAGATGAAGGTGACTGCATCGCCCTGTTAGCTGGCCGGTGGGCCCAGCGGCCCCCACCCGTTAGCGACCTAGAGGCCGGTCCCGCTCCGTGCCTAGCTGGATAAGTGGAAGCGCATTTTCAGAAATACGTTTTCACCACACGAAAGCGTACTTTCCTCTTACTGCGGATGAAAGTGCGTTTTCTCATGCGGAAGACGTATTCGGGACAAAGGCGCTTTCTGTTTAAACCATCTAGGGACGTGTTTGTGGAGCTATTTTTACAGATTAGTCCCTGAGTTCTAAACGGTCGTATCTTTTTAACCGATACTCCAAATGAGGTGATTCCAAAGCCCACTTCTTCGTCTCATCGAGCTTGTCATGTCCGTATCATTTTCACCATGTGTTAACATTCTGAAAATGACCATTATTCCCTTGCCCTTATTCAGGCCCTTTGAGAGAGAAAGCTTTTCGGCGATTCTTTCCGCGAGCTTCTCGCACTTCCTCTCGATGAATCCATCCACCCCAGGCAAGCCACAACATCCATTTGCATGATTGCAATGCAGTGACATGGTTTTATTTATTTGAACTTGCTTAAAATTTGCATTAGCTACATGTGAGCTTGTTCATGGCATTTTTTCGGAGTACTATCTTGATCTTGCTATTGCCATGATATTGCTTGGAGTTCTAGGAGTAACATTTTGGAGTATTTCTTTCGATTACATGTTGCCATTGGATTATTAGTGGCTAGTGTTATTTTTGTCATGATGATAGTTGATATTATGTTTTGGGGTATGATTTCGGAGATAATGCTTGCATGTGGATCTTAGCTGGATAGCTTGTTCTTGCTATTGGAGTAGTAGTTTCTTGGTACTTGGAATCATCATGATAGTAGTGATATGTTGCCCCCGGAGTATTTTGATATGACAATATTATGCTTTGTAGTAGTTGTTGGATATTTCTATTACTTTGATTACAGGTTGATAGATGATATCAGAGTATCAGTTATTACATATCTATTTTTGGGGACAAATTCCGTCATTAAGTTGGTCAGGTGCCAACGAGACGGGCTTTTCTAGTGCAACCACATTTACCTTTGTGGGAAGGCCCTAATGCGATCTATTGTCGTGCCTCTCGCCAGTGCCTCCAACGAAGGTTATGGGCGTGCGGTACATTGGCCCGGTAAGCAGACATAACCTTGTGTGCCCGTGGTTAGTATTAAGATCTCTTGTCCCCGTTTGGGACCTTTTTGGTTTTGCCACAACGGTGGCTGTTGGATGTCTCTGGTAGACATCGGGGCCACCCATGACTTAGCCCATAGGGGAGTTGGTCGGAGTGGCCGGGAGAGTGTCATGGCAGTAGATCAGTTTTGTCGGAACGTCGTTGGTCCACCCGAATGGGAGTGTGAGGCCATGGGTTCCGTGGTGTGGGTACAGTGTGCTAACCTCTGCAGAGTGTGTGTTTAATCTATCGATAGCCATGTCCTCCGTCATGGGCACAGTTCGTACTAGGTCACACCGTTCGATCAGCAGTCACATGACAAAATGACTTATAGGTGATTTATATGTTGACATATTGTGAGCAATAACAGTTTGGCAGGATGTTGATGATGATGTTGGGATGATCTCGAGGATGATCATTCAATTTGTGATGTGGTCACGAGATGATCATGTGGATGTTTTGATCACGAGGTGATCATGTGGATGTTTTGATCACGAGGTGATCGAGATGGTATATTGCTTGGTCGGCTAGCCAAGAGTGAGATGGTTATTAAGATTGAGATGTTGGTTTATCAGCATTGCGGTAGTTTCATATCATTCTTAGTAATTGCTTTCGTATCATAGTAGTTGTTAAATTAATTAACTGTTTAATGCTATGTTGTTGTTTTGCCTTGCTGCTTTTGGTTGTTGTGAGCTTGCAAGTACATTCAATGTATTGACCTGGTGTGTCTATGTATGCCAGATGGCAGGTGATGCCATGATTGATTAATTGTTTGTTGAGGTTTCTGCGCGTGCGAGCTAGATCGTGTCCCAGCCAGAGTCCCTGCGGAGTGGAGTTCACCACCTTCGTCGTTGTTCCGCTGCTAGAAGTATTCCGCCGCTACGAGTTGTGTTGCTGCTAGCATAGAGCAAGTGTAGTATTGCAGGCATAGTATCGTCGTGCTGATGTGATCTTTGAAACATCAGACCCGTGTATAATTATCCTTTGTAATAAGACCTGATTTGTTCTATGTCAAGCAGTGTTGTATTCCAGAAGACTTCATCTCGATCTCTGGGTTGGAATACAGGGCATTTTGGTTTCTCTGAGCCGGGGTGCCACATAATCTTCCAGATAAGATAGAGATTGACAGAGTTCTCTAGTCACTATCACCAAGCTACTATAACTTCGTGATGAACTATAATATGCAAGGGATGAAAAAAATGATTCCCAAGCTCTTCGCGATGCTGAAATCGGCAAAGGTAGAAATCAAGAAAGAGCAACAAGTGTTGATGGTTAACAATGCCACTAGTTTCAAGAAAAAGGGTGAGGGAAAGAAAGGGAACTTCAAGAAGAATGGAAAGCAAGTTTCCTCTCCCGTGAAGAAGCCCAAAGCTGGACCCAAGCCTGAAACTGAGTGCTTATACTGCGAAGAAAATGGTCACTGGAAGTGGAACCACCCCAAATACTTGGTGGATAAGAAGGATGGCATAGTGAACAAAAGTATATATTTGATATACATGTTACTGATATGTATTTTACTAGTGTTCACAGTAACCCCAAGGTATTTGATACAAGTTGAGTTGCTAAGATTAGTAACTCAAAACAGGAGTTGCAGAGACTTGTTAAAAGCAAGGTGACGATATGTGTTGGAAATGGTTCCAAGGTTGATATGATCACCATCGCACACTCCCTCTACCTTCGGGATTAGTGTTGAACCTAAATAAATGTTATTTGTTGTTTGCGTTGAGGATGAATATGATTAGATTATGTTTATTGCAATACGTTTATTCATTTAAGTTAGAGAATAATTATTGTTCTGTTTACATGAATAAAACCTTCTATGGTCATACACCCAATGTGAATGGTTTATTGAATCTCGATCACAGTGATACACATATTCATAATATTGATGCCAAAAGATGCAAAGTTGATAATGATAGTGCAACATACTTGTGGCACTGCCATTTAGGTCGTATTGGTGTAAAGCGCATGAAGAAACTCCATGCCGATGGACTTTTAGAATCACTTGATTATGAATCATTTGATACTTGCAAACCATGCCTATGGGCAAGATGACTAAAACTCTGTTCTCTAGAATAATGGAGCGAGCTAATGACTAATTGGAAATAATACATACCGATGTATGCGGTCCGGTGAGTATTAAAGCACGCGGCGAGTATCATTATTTTCTGACCTTCATAGATGATTTGAGTAGGTATGGGTATATCTACTTAATGAAACACAAGTCTGAAACATTTGAAAAGTTCAAAGAATTTCAGAGTCAAGTGGAGAATCATCATAACAAGAAAATAAAGTTTCTACAATTTGATCGCGGAGGCAAATATTTGAGTTACGAGTTTGGCTTTAATTTAAAACAATGTGGAATTGTTTCACAACTCACGCCACCCGGAACACCACAGCGTAATGGTGTGTCCGAATGTTGTAACAGTACTTTATTGAATATAGCGCGATCTATGATGTCTCTTACCGATTTACCACTATCATTTTGGGGTTATGCATTAGAGACAACTGCATTCACAATTAATTGGGCACCGTCTAAATCCATTGAGATGACATCGTTTGAAATGTGGTTTAGCAAGAAACCTAAGTTGTCTTTTCTTCAAATTTAGGGTTGCGACACTTATGTAAAAAGGCTTCAGCCTGATAAGCTCGAACCCAAATCGGAGAAGTGCATCTTCATATGATATCCTCAGGAAACAAATTGGTACATGCTACCTCTTGAGCTTGCATGGTTTTTCCCTTGAAGAGGAAAGGGTGATGCAGCAAAGTAGAGTAAGTATTCCCCTCAGTTTTGAGAACCAAGGTATCAATCCAGTAGGAGACAACACGCAAGCCACTGAATACCTGCACAAACAAACACCAACTTGCTCCCAACGCGACAAAGGGGTTGTCAATCCCTTCACGGTTATTTGAAACGTGAGATCTGATAGAGATGGATATATGGAAAAGTGATGTTTTTGGTATTTTTGGTTTGTGTAACGGAAAGTAAAAGATTGCAAACAAAGTAAATCGGAAACTAAAAGTGTAGATCGGAAACTTATATGATGGAAAATAGACTCGGGGCCATAGGTTTCACTAGAGGCTTCTCTTGAGATAGAAATTATTACGGTGGGTGAACAAATTACTACTGAGCAATTGATAGATAAGCATAAAGTTATGACGATATCTAAAGCAATGATCATGAATATAGGCATCACGTCCGTGTCAAGTAGACCAAAACGATTCTGCATCTACTACTATTACTCCACACATCGACCGCTATCCAGCATGCATCTAGAGTATTAAGTTCATAAGAACAGAGTAACGCCTTAAGCAAGATGACATGATGTAGAGGAATTAACTCAAGCAATATGTGTTGGGGAACGTAGCATGCAATTTCAAACAAATTCATACGACCACGCAAGATCTATCTAGGAGATGCATAACAATGAGACAGGGAGAGTGTGTCCACGTGCCCTCGAAGACCAAAAGCGGAAGCATTAGATTAACGCGGTTGATGTAGTCGAACGCCTTCCCGATCCAACCGATCCAAGTACCGAACGTACGACACCTCCGTGTTCAGCACATGTTCACCTCGATGACGTCCCTCGAACTCTTGATCCAGTAGAGGGTCGAGGGAGAGTTCCGTCAGCACGACGGCGTGGTGATGATGTCGCTTGAAGCTATGTCGGTATTTCCCAAAGAGGAAGGGATGATGCAGCATAGCAGCGGTAGGTATTTGCCTTAGATATGAAACCAAGGTTATCGAACCAGTAGGAGAACCAAGCAACACAACGTAAACAGCCCCTGCACACAAATAACAACCACTCGCAACCCGACGTGTTAAAGGGGTTGTCAATCACTTTCGGGTAACGGTGCCAGAAATTGGTGCGTGATGGGAGAAAGTTGTCACAGATTGAATAAATACATCACAAATAAAATAAAGTGCAGCAAAGTATTTTTGTATTTTTGATTTAATAGATATGAAAATAAATGCAAGAGAAAAGTAGATCGCAAAGGCAAATATATGAGAAAGAAGACCCCGGGGCGTAGGTTTCACTAGTGGCTTCTCTCGACAAAAATAGCAAAGCGGTGGGTGAACAAATTACTGTTGGGCAATTCATAGAACTTCAAATAATTATGACGATATCCAGGCAATGATCATTATATAGGCATCACGTCCAAGATTAGTAGACCGACTCCTGCCTGCATCTACTACTATTACTCCACACATCGACCGCTATCCAGCATGCATCCAGTGTATTAAGTTCATGGAGAAATGGAGTAATGCAATAAGAATGATTGCATGATGTAGACAAGATCTATCTATGTAGATATGGACTGCATCATTTTATCCTTAGTAGCAACAATACATATGTGTCGTTTCCCTTTCTATCACTGGGATCAAGGACCGTAAGATTGTACCCACTACAAAGCACCTTTTCCCATTGCAAGACAAATAGATCAAGTTGGACAAACAAAACCCAAATATCGGAGAAGAAATACGAGGCTATAAGAAACCATGCATAAAAAAGACCAAAGTAACTCAAATACTTTCATGGATATAAAAAGATAGATCTGATCATAAACTCAAAGTTCATTGATCCCAACAAACATGCCGCAAAAGAGTTACATCATATGGATCTCCAAGAGACCATTGTATTGATAATCAAGAAAGAGAGAGATGAAGCCATCTAGCTACTAGCTACGGACCCGAAGGTCTACAAAGAACTACTCACGCATCATCGGAGAGGCACCAATGGAGGTGGTGAACCCCATCCGAGATGGTGTCTAGATTGGATCTGGTGGTTCGGGACTCTGCGACGGCTGGATGAATATTTCATCGACTCCCCAAGGGTTTATGGAATATTGGGGTATTTATATAGCAAAGAGGCGGTCCGGGGGGCACCCAAGGAGGGCACAACCCACCAGGAAACGCCTGGGCCTCCTGGCGTGCCCTGGTGAGTTGTGCCCCCCTCGGGGCACCCCCTAGGCGTAGCCAGGGCCCGTTGTGTTCCTTCTGGCCCATAAAAATTCTCCATAAAGTTTCGGGGCATTTGTACTGCATCCGATATTGATTTTCTACGATGTAAAAAACAAGGAAAAAACAGCAACTGGCACTTGACACTATGTTAATAGGTTAGTACCAAAAAATGATATAAAATGATTATAAAACATCCAAGATTGATAATATAACATCATGGAACAATAAAATTATAGATACGTTGGAGATGTATCAGGATCCCCAAGCTTAACTCCTACTCGTCCTCGAGTAGGTATGTGATAAAAATAGAATTTGTGATGTGGAATACTGCCTAACATGTCATATCATATTTCTTTTCTTTATAGCATGGACATTTGGACTTTTAGTTGTTTAAAGCAACAATCTAGTTTTCACATGATAATTTAGATACTCAAGCATATCAACAAGCAACTATGTCTTTCATAATATCGATGCTAAAATAAGTTATCCCTAGCCCGTTATGCTCAACCATTGATCCATTCATGAAACACATTCGAATATTAGCTATACCCAATACTTAAGTACGATCATATTGCCTCCTAGTTGGTGCTTTTATAAGAGAAGATGGAGACTCAAATTCAAAAATAAAAATTGCATACAGTAAAAGAAAGGACCTTCACAGAGGGAAGTAGGGATTTGTAGAGGTGCCAGAGCTCAAAGCAAAAAACTTAGAGATAAAAACATTTTAGGAGGTGTATCCATCCCACCAACAAAAATGACATAGAGTTCCCAATACTTTCCATGCATAGATATATCATAGGCGGTTCCCAAACAGAAAATAAAGTTTATTCCTTTTTCCACCATACTTTCACTTTCCATGGCTAACCGTATCCATGGGTGCCCCCATACCAACACTTTCCAAGGAATTTATTATTTGACAACATAAACAAAATTCATTTTTTTTCTGCATTTCGGGGCTGGGCATCCCTAATACCTTTAACCTACTCTCGTGCAATGACGAGTGAATAAACACTCATCTTGAGAATAACACATCTAGCATGGCAAATATTAGCCACCCCTCACTGCTCCGTGAGCGAAACAAACACACAAAAGAGAAGTTTATTTTGAAAATTAGAGATGGCACATGCAAATTTGCTTAGAACGGCAAAAGAATACTGTGTATAGGTAGATACAGTGGACTCATGTGACAAAACTGGTTTAAAGGTTTTTGGATGCACAAGTAGTGATCATACTTAGTGCAAAGTGAAGGCGAGCAAAAGATTGAGAAGCGACCAACGAAGAAACAGATAATCTCACAAGCAAGCATTAAGCATAAATAACATCGAATAATGCACCACAACTAGGATGCAATTTCATTTCATGACTATTGACTTCCGTACTTGCATAGGGAATCACAAACCTTAACACCAATATTCTTAATAAAGCATAATTACTCACCAACATAACTCACATATCCCATCATTGTATCTCAAAACTATTACTAAGAATCAAGTTTATTTTGTCCAATGATCTTCATGAAAGTTTTTATTATATCCTTCTTGCATGTCTATCACTTTGGGACTAATTTTCATGTGTTGCTTTTGCCAAGCTCCAACAAATATAAGTCAAGATCATGAGCATAATAAATTTTTCTTTCTCTCAAATTAATTTAAGTGAAGCAAGAGAGAATTTCTTGAAAATTTTACTAACTCTCAAATAAATATAAGTGAAGCAAGAGAGCATTTCTTAAAAAAAATACTAAAGCACACCGTGCTCAAAAAGATATAAGTGAAGCACTAGAGCAAGTCCATTGCTCATAAAAATTTAAGTGAAGCATAGAGAGCAATTCTAACAAGTCACGACATAATTTTGGCACTCTCAAATAGGTGTGTCCAGCAAGGATTGATGAATTAAAACAAAAAATTAAACAAGCAAACACTCATATCATACAAGACGCTCCAAGAAAAACACATATCATGTGACAAATAAAAATATAGTTTCGAGTAAAATACCGATGGTCGTTGGAAGAAAGCGGGGATGCCACTCGGGGCATCCCCAAGTGTAGGATCGAAAGTATGTCTAGAGGGGGGGGGGGGTGATTAGACTACTTGACCAAATAAAAACTTGACCTTTTCCCAATTTTAGTTCTTGGCATATTTTAGCTATTTTAGGACAAGTCAAGCAATCATCACATAATTCAAGCAAGCATGCAAAGAGTATATTGGCAGCGGAAAGTAAAGCATGCAACTTGCAAGAATGTAAAGGGAAGGGTTTGGAGGATTCAAACGCAATTGGAGACACGGATGTTTTTCCCGTGGTTCGGATAGGTGGTGCTATCCTACATCCACGTTGATGGAGACTTCAACCCACGAAGGGTAACGGTTGCGCGAGTCCACGGAGGGCTCCACCCACGAAGGGTCCACAAAGTAGCAACCTTGTCTATCCCACCATGGCCATCGCCCACGAAGGACTTGCCTCACTAGCGGTAGATCTTCACGAAGTAGGCGATCTCCTTGCCCTTACAAACTCCTTGGTTCAACTCCACAATCTTGTCGGAGGCTCCCAAGTGACACGTAGCCAATCTAGGAGACACCACTCTCCAAGAAGTAACAAATGGTGTGTTGATGATGAACTCCTTGCTCTTGTGCTTCAAATGATAGTCTCCCCAACACTGAACTCTCTCATAGGATTTGGATCTGATGGAAAGAAGATTTGAGTGGAAAGCAACTTGGGGAAGGCTAGAGATCAAGATTCATATGGTAGGAATGGAATGTCTTGGTCTCAACACATGAGTAGGTGGTTCTCTCTCAGAACACATGACTTGGAATGATGTATGTGTTCTGATGGCTCTCTCCACGAATGAAGAGGAGGTGGAGGGGTATATATAGCCTCCACACAAAATCCAACCGTTACACACAATCTACCAATCTCGGTGGGACCGAATAAATAAACTCGGTCAGACCGAAAAGGTAAACCTAGTGACCGTTAGAGATTTTCGGTGGGACTGACATGCAACTCGGTAGGACCGATTCTGTTAGGGTTTGGGCATAACGTAATCTCGGTGAGACCGATTACACAAACTCAGTGAGACCGAGTTTGGTAATAAGCTAACCGGAGAGTTGGTCAGGTGAACTCGGTGGGACCGATTTGCTCTTTTGGTGAGACCGAAAAGTTACAAAAGGGAAACACAGAGTTTACATTGCAATCTCGGTGGGACCGATTCGCTCTTTCGGTGAGACCAAAAAGTTACGAAAGGGAAACAGAGAGTTTGCAACCCCATCTCGGTGAGACCGAGATCCCTATCGGTAGGACCGAATTGCTAGGGTTTGGCAGTGGCTTATGACATATGAAACTCGATGGCGCCGGATAGATAGAATCGGTATGACCGAGTTTGGCTTAGGGTTTAGGTCATTTGTGGATATGGGAAAGTAGCTGAGGATTTTGGAGCATATCATTAAGCACATGAAGCAAGAGGCTCATTAAGCAACACCTCATCCCTCCTTGATAGTATTGGCTTTTCCTAAAGACTCAATGTGATCTTGGATCACTAAAATATAAAATGAAGAGTCTTGAGCTTTTGAGCTTGAGCCAATCCTTTGTCCTTAGCATTTTGAGGGTTCCACTTTCACATCTATGCCATGCCAATCATTGAGCTTTCCTGAAATAATCATCTTCGAATAGCATTAGCTCAATGAGCTATATGTTGTTATGAATTACCAAAACCACCTAGGGATAGTTGCACTTTCAATCTCCCCCTTTTTGGTAATTGATGACAACATATAGATCAAAGCTTCGACAAATGATAATAAGCATGAAATATATCGTCGCTTTGAGAAGTATGTGAAAAGTAAGAGCTCCCCCTAAATTTGTGCATATTTAAAATTTGCTTTGGACTGCAAATGCACAAAGAGTTAGAGTCATGGGTTACTCTTCCATGTCACATACATCTTGGTGGAGCGTTTAAAATGATAAGAATGAAATACATGCACTCATCACCAAGAATAGTGAGTGATCACATAAGATAGATAGGATAAAAATAGCATTAAGCAAACATTAAGTGTAGCTTATGATCAAACACATGATCATCGATGTCTCACACAGATAATGACGTAGTATCTCACACAAAAGCAAACGAAGTACGAAAAACCACCAAATAAAACAAGAGAGAATAAAAGCAATAAAAGCAACACACTCTCTCAAAGCCTATGATCTATACATTTTCTCCCCCTTTGGCAACAAGTTACCAAAAAGTTCCTAGAAAATGCATAGTGCTAAGTCGACACTCAAGCTTGATCTTCAGGTGGTGGTGGAGTTCGGATCACTCCAAGGACGAAGGCTTCCATAGATGCTGAAGTAGATGCTGGAGCTGAAGTAGATGCTGGAGTTGGAGCTGATGCTGCGGCTGGAGCTGAGGCGGTTGCCCTTGTGTCAGGAACTGGCACTTCAGACGACCTCGGAGCTCGGGGCACTCTGGCAAAGGCATCAATTGTAGTCTTGCCTCTCCTCTCCTGCATGTCATCCTGGAGCTGCTCCACTACAGACTGAATCTCTATCACTTTGACATCCAAGTCATAGACCTTTTGTTCCATGATCCTTTCTAAGCTTGCCTGGTTTTGAGTTAGGGTGGCTAGTCCTTGCTCAATCCGCAGGGTGGATGCAATCAAGTAACCAAGCTACTCTTGTTTGGTTTTCAGGAAATACTCAGATGCCTCCGCTTGAGTAGGCATCTTGGCAGCTTTCTCCTTCCTAGCCTTCTCCTTCTTGGCTTGTGCTTGGGCAGATGATGGCTCATTCTCAGTCATGACCACTTGGTTATCTTCAAAGTCCGGACAGATAGGCAGGTGTTCCTTGTCCAAGAGGTATATGCCCGTGCCCATCTTGGAGTTGATGAGCTCCTGAATCTGCGCGGCATATCCACAACTCCTCTTCTGGTCTGCTGCAGTCCTCTTAATGGTCTCTACCATTAGGCTCATCACCTTGAATTTCTGAGACACGTCAAAGATATGAAACAAATTGATCGCGTGGCCTCTGATCATCTTGTGATCTCTAGACTTGGGCAATAAGGTGTGCCTTAGTATCCAGTTGATAGTGGGCAGCCCTAATAGAAGATAATGTACTGAGCCAAACTTGAAAGTGTCAAGTGCTTCATTTGGAATCTCCTTGTACATGTTGGACATAGAGTTGTGGTCCATCTTCTTCTTAGCATAAACGTCCAAGTCATCTGCTTGCTCCTCTGGGGCATTTATCAGCCGAGCCCATTCAGCAACTGTGGACTGGTACCTCGTACCCTCTGACATCCAAATTATCCTACCATCTGGATAAAAATGGGCTGTGGAGTAGAACTGCATGATGAGTTCCTCGTTCCACTTTGTGAGCTTCTGCCCAACAAAGTCCTCTACTCCACACGCCTTGAAGCTGTCCTGCACTCCAGGGAAGTACTCTTCGTTATCCTTGATATATTGCCAATCGACCCATCTCATGTCACAGACAATGGGCTTCTTGTCTAACAGCACTGTCTCATAGAAGTCTTGCTGCTCCTTGCTATGAAACCTGTAGTCCACTGCAGTCCTTCTCCTTGAAGCATACGGGTCTGCTTCTCTCCACTTCCGGAGCCCTGAATCTCTCCTGAGTTTCATATCCTCAGCCACAGGATGAGCATCGTTGTGGTCTGGGATCTTGGGCTTGAGCTTTCTGAGGACATTCTCTTCCTCTTCTTCTGCAGCTTCAGGCACTGGGGCCTTGTTCTTCTCAGCAGCTGGGATGCTTCTTATATTCCTCTTTGGCTTGGGCTTTGGAGCAGGCTTGGCCTTGGAAGCAGCTCCCCTGACCTTATGGCATCACCCATCAGCTTGGGTGCTTTTGGTGCTGGTGCAGCCACCTCTTCTTCTTCCTCCTCATCTTCCATGATGGAAGCTTTGCCAAGCACTCTGGCTACCATTTTCTTCACCCTTTCTTTCCTCTTCTTGCCCTCAGCAGCAACTGGCTCAATGGGAGTGGGCTTCTCAGTTGAAGCTCTTGCCTTGGACATAGGCTACCTGCCTGCTGGCCTTTTGAACTTCAACCCTGGCTTTGTACCCTATGCTGGCTCAACTCTCTTGGAGGTTGCTTCCTCTTCTGCCACATAATCCTCATCTTCTGAGTCTGAGGTTCTCTTCTTTCTCTATCGTGTGGCAGCCTTAGGCAGATTGCTAGGGGTGCTCCTGCTGCCATCATCTGAGGAACTTGAGGGACTAGTGCCCTCATTCAGCTGCACTTGTTGTTCTAACAGGTTCTGGCTATCACTTTGGTCTGACATGATGCAAACTCTGACTGCTAACCCTGTGAATAGGTTATAGATGAGATAGAGTAGATGAGCATCACAAAATGCGAAGATTTTTGCAAAAGAATAACCCAAAAACTTAGTTTTAGTTTCCCACTGAAAGCATTTTGGATCTACCAATTTTTAAATTCGGTGATACCGAAGCAGTTTTGGAAACTAAACTAGTGAACTCGGTCAGACCGAGTCACAGTTCGGTGGCACCGAGACTGCTAGGGTTTCACAAAGTTCCAAAATCGGTCACACCGATATGTAATTCTCGGTCAGACCGAGTATCACTTGTGCAATGGCATAAGCCAAATCGGTGGGACCAAGTTTTTCAACTCGGTGGGTCCGAGATGGTTTCGGCGGAAACCTAACCCTAAAATTTTCGAATTAAACCTAATCTACGAGTTCATTGACTGGATAGGAGTTTATCAAACGTGGCAAGAATCATGATGATCACAATGTGCTAGGAATCGGATTGGAGAATAGCACAAAGATCGAGTCCATACCCTAGTGCGACGGAGACTCGCTACGGCGGCAACGGCAGGGTAGAATTCCCGTTGACGGCGACGGAGACCAGCGACAGGAGGCTGCTGGCAGCGAGGATACGATCCGGAGACCAAGTTGGCAGAGCAGGCTATCGCGCGGGTGAAGGGGTTCAGAGAAATTTCCAAATTTTTGCCCGTGACTATATATAGCCCGACCCTGTCGGTGTGACCGAGTGGAACAACTTCGGTGGCACCGAGATGCATAACTGCGAGCAGTTACTGCAACTCGGTGTGACCGAAAACTTCAAATCGGTTGCACCGAGATCAAAAACCTAGATCAACTTAATGATCTCGGTAGGACCAAAAGTGGGGAATCGGTCAGACCGAGAATCACAAAGAGGTTTGGAAGTTTAAGTCTATGACGAATCGGGGACTCCGAGCGCTCCTCACATAGAGTGGTTCGAATCTGACTTGATCAAATTTTGTGATGCAGCATGAATAGAGTTTGAGACGAGAAAAGCATAGATAGCTAGAGGAGGTTCTTAGGCATTCTTGTCCATCCACTTGGCAAAAAGAAATAAAGCCAAACAATCAAAACAACAAGTGGATGTCCTCGAATGAGTAAAATATGCAACCAACATGCTCACACAATAAGATGGCAAATGAAATATGTGACAAAGCATGCACAACCAATTCTAGCATCTATCAAGCAATTTGCGATGACTAGGTCATCTATATATGAGTATATTGACTTAGGAGTCAAGTGAGAACACTTGATCATAGGTCATACTCATCGTTTAAGCTCAAGTGGGGTTACCACTTTTACATAAAGCATTGTTATGTTCACATCTTTAGAGTTGCTCTAGCTCAAGTCTTAGAGTAAAGCTCCCCCTAGATGTGACACCCCCCCTAAGAGGGATGAACTAACCTTGGGTTTTGTCGATGATGACTTCATGTAGATGTTGAAGATGTGGATGCTCAATGTTGATGTAGATCACTTGGAGCTATCCATTTGAGTGAATTGCACTTTCAATACCTACATGGGTTAGTCCCACAAGGAACAAACAAGGATATCCATAGACATAGAGTGATGCACACACAAGATGATGTCCATGAAAACTTTTAGGTTACCTTGTCCCTTGTCTTACTAACAAGAGGGTTTGTGACTCCTTGAACTAGTGCAAGATGTGGAAGTTGATTGCACTTGTTCCTGCCAAAATGATAAGAGTGAAGTATGTTGGCGGAGTCACCCTCAAGAACTCTCTAGTTCTTCTTCTTTTGGATCCACATCATCTTGATGGGAATCCTTGGAGTTGTAGTCATACTTGACGAAGTGGAACTTGAAGTAGTCTTGGGAATCCACTTGACTAAGGTCTTAGGAGCTTCTTCAAATGCATCAATTTCCTCTTGAAGCTTGTCCTTGCCTTTTTGCTTGTAGTCTTGTGGTGGAAGGTCATCTTGAGCTTGTGTCCCCTTGAAGGAAGTATCATACTTCTCTTGTTGAGGAACAAACTTTGTCTTGGGGTATTGATCTTCTTCCCACTCAACTCCATTGGCATTAAAATTTCGTTCAAAACCAACACCTTGATTCTTCCGGTGCATTCCTTGCTTGCGCACAATTTCCTCGGATTGCTTACTCCCGACAAGGCTTTTGTACACTCATTTCTCTATAATTCCCTTCAATAAGCTATTTTCTTGCTCAAGTGTAACTTGGCTAAGAGAATCATTAGTGGAATCAAGAGAACTACTAGAAGCAACAATATTGGATTTAGCATGCTCATTGTTACTACTAGAGGAAGAATCTTTCTTGTTCTTGTTACTAGATTTGACTTGAGGCATGTAAGTGGATAAGAGTAAATGCTTGGCAATGTAAGAAGAACTTTTCTTGCGGAGATCATCATTCATTGCTTTTAAAAACTCATGCTCTTGCTCAAGATTGAGCTTTTCAAAGCGTAACTTCTCATGAGCTCTTCAAATTTCTCAATGATCTTCGAAGAGTGTTTAGTTCTTTAGTTAGAGCCTCAATCTTCTCCTTATCATTGTCATCCGTTTTATCTTGATTAGCATGGTTAATTGATGTTTCATCATAGTATTCATCACTAGAGTTGTCAACAAGCAAATCATCATCACCTAGCAAGTCATCTTCGTCACTATTAAAATCAACATACTCGGGGTGTGCTACCTTAGGACCTTTGGCCATGAAGCATCTACCAATTCCTTCATTTGGTGAATCAAATATGTCGTAGGAGTTGGATGACACAAGTGCTAGACCGGAAACACCTTCATCTTGAGTTTCTTCGGAGTCGGAGTGATAACTTCTCTCGGAGTGGCTGTCGGAGTCGGAGCCGGATACCCATTCACCAACATGAGCTTGATGTCTTCGTTTTGTGTAGCTCCTTGATGATTTTTCCTTACTTTCTGAATCCTTGCTTCTCCGTGAGTACCTTCGTTCATAACGATCATCTCTACTCCTTCTCTCTCTTGGTGGTGAATCTTTGTTTCTTATTTTTGGAGAATCTTCTCTTCTCTTGTAGGGAGCCGTACACTCATTGGAATAGTGTCTGGGTCTTCCACAATTGTAGCAGTTTTGCTCTCGACTAGAAGATCTTTTGTCATTGTAGGACCTTTACTTGAAGCTTCTATCTTTGTTTCTACTCTTGTAGAACTTGTTGAAGTTCTTCACCATTAAGCTCAATTCTTCGTTGAAGTTTTGTCTCTCACTTGATGATGTAGGGGCTTCACATGAGGCTTTGTAGGCACCACTTGATTTGTTGTGAAGTTCCTCTTTATCCTTAAGTGACATCTCATGAGCAACAATTCTTCCAATCACTTCCGTTGGCTTGAGATCTTTGTAATTGGGCATCATTTGGATCAACGTGCACACGGTATCATATTTTCCATCCAAGGCTCTTAGGATCTTCTTGATGATGAATCTATCGGTCATCTCTTCACTTCCTAAGCCGGCAATCTCATTTGTGATGAGAGCAAGCCTAGAGAACATTTCATCGACACCTTCACTATCCTTCATTTTGACCTTGTCAAGTTGACTTTGAAGCACATCCAACTTGGATTCCTTGACGGAGTCGGTACCTTCGTGCATATCAATCAAAGAGTCCCAAATTTCCTTTGCATTCTCAAGACGGCTGGTTTTGTTGAATTCTTCGGGGCATAATCCGTTGAAGAGAATACCACAAGCTTGAGCATTGTATTGCAACATCTTCAATTCATCCGCGGTAGCTTCACGGTTTGGTTCTCTCCCATCAAAGAAGTCACCTTGCAAACCAACACACACAATAGCCCAAATGGCGGGGTTATGTCCAAGAATATGCATTTTCATCTTATGCTTCCAACTAGCAAAGTTAGTACCATCAAAGTAAGGACCTCTACGGTGATAATTTCCCTCGCTAGACGCCATACTCTCCTAGGTTGTGAAACCAAGGCTATGACCACCAAAAGCTATGGAGATCAAAGCAAATGGAGACCAAAGCTCTGATACCACTTGTAGGATCGAAAGTATGTCTAGAGGGGGGTGATTAGACTACTTGACCAAATAAAAACTTGACCTTTTCGCAATTTTAGTTCTTGGAAGATTTTAGCTATTTTAGGACAAGTCAAGCAATCATCACATAATTCAAGCAAGCATGCAAAGAGTATATTGCCGGCGGAAAGTAAAGCATGCAACTTGCAAGAATGTAAAGGGAAGGGTTTGGAGGATTCAAACGCAATTCGAGACACGGATGTTTTTCCCGTGGTTCGGATAGGTGGTGCTATCCTACATCCACGTTGATGGAGACTTCAACCCACGAAGGGTAACGGTTGCGCGAGTCCACGGAGGGCTCCACCCACGAAGGGTCCACGAAGTAGCAACCTTGTCTATCCCACCATGGCCATCGCCCACGAAGGACTTGCCTCACTAGCGGTAGATCTTCACGAAGTAGGCGATCTCCTTGCCCTTACAAACTCCTTGGTTCAACTCCACAATCTTGTCGGAGGCTCCCAAGTGACACCTAGCCAATCTAGGAGACACCACTCTCCAAGAAGTAACAAATGGTGTGTTGATGATGAACTCCTTGCTCTTGTGCTTCAAATGATAGTCTCCCCAACACTCAACTCTCTCTCATAGGATTTGGATCTGATGGAAAGAAGATTTGAGTGGAAAGCAACTTGCGGAAGGCTAGAGATCAAGATTCACATGGTAGGAATGGAATGTCTTGGTCTCAACACATGAGTAGGTGGTTCTCTCTCAGAACATAGGAGTTGGAATGATGTATGTGTTCTGATGGCTCTCTCCACGAATGAAGAGGAGGTGGAGGGGTATATATAGCCTCCACACAAAATCCAACCGTTACACACAATCTACCAATCTCGGTGGGACCGAATAAATAAACTCGGTCAGACCGAAAAGGTAAACCTAGTGACCGTTAGATATTTTCGGTGGGACTGACATGCAACTCCGTAGGACCGATTCTGTTAGGGTTTGGGCATAACGTAATCTCGGTGAGACCGATTACACAAACTCAGTGAGACCGAGTTTGGTAATAAGCTAACCAGAGAGTTGGTCAGGTGAACTCGGTGGGACCGATTTGCTCTTTCGGTGAGACCGAAAAGTTACAAAAGGGAAACACAGAGTTTACATTGCTATCTCGGTGGGACCGATTCGCTCTTTCGGTGAGACCGAAAAGTTACGAAAGGGAAACAGAGAGTTTGCAACCCCATTTCAGTGAGACCGAGATCCCTATCGGTAGGACCGAATTGCCAGGGTTTGGCAGTGGCTCATTAAGCAACACCTCATCCCTCCTTGATAGTATTGGCTTTTCCTAAAGACTCAATGTGATCTTGGATCACTAAAATATAAAATGAAGAGTCTTGAGCTTTTGAGCTTGAGCCAATCCTTTGTCCTTAGCATTTTGAGGGTTCCACTTTCACATCCATGCCATGCCAATCATTGAGCTTTCTTGAAATAATCATCTTGGAATAGCATTAGCTCAATGAGCTATATGTTGTTATGAATTACCAAAACCACCTAGGGATAGTTGCACTTTCACCAAGCTTAGTTGGTTGCTCATTTTTGGATAAGAGCTTGGGATGCCGGGGCATCCCCTAGCTTATGCTCTTCCATCCTTCCTTCATCCATCGTAAGATAACCCAAAACTTGAAAACTTCAATCACACAAAACTCAACAAAACCTTCGTGAGATTAGTTAGTATAAGAATAACAAACCACTACTATAAGTACTGTATCAAACCAATTCATATTTTGTTCTTGTATTATATCTACTGTATTCAAACCTTTTTATGGAAAAAACTCATCAAATAAAACTATAGAGCCATCAAAATAAGCACATAACACAAAGAAAACAGAATCTGTCAAAACAGAACAGTCTGTAGGAATCTGACTATTTCAAATACTTCTGTAACTCCAAAAATTCTGAAAAATTAGGAAGACCTGAGAAATTTGTATATTGATCTACTACAAGTGGAATGGGTATTTTACCGCTCTCTGGTAAGAAAATGAAAATTAATTTCGTGAGCATAAAAGTTTTTTGTTTTTTCAGCAAGATCAAACAACTATCACCCAAGAAGATCCTAAAGGCTTTACTTGGCACAAACACTAATTAAAACATAGGAAACACAATCATGACAGTAGCATAATTGTGCTAGCACACAAAAAGAGGAAGCAAAAAAGCAAAAATATAATTTATTCATTGGGTTGCCTCCTAACAAGCGCTATAGTTTTACGCCCTTAGCTATGCATAAAGTAAGGATCTAAGTTTTGTCATCCTTGTCCAACTCTTCAATCAAACACTTAGGATCCTTCCAAGATTTAGCATAAATATCTTCAATAACAATACTCCTAGGAATAAGTTGAATGATTTCATTCTTGCAAAAAGGATCTCTTATCACTTCAACAAAATCCGGGTGAACACTAATCATCTTAAGATCTCCATTATTACTATTACTAGAAGTTGCACCCTTGCTCTTGGATCTACTCCTCCTTACGGTAGTTTTCTCGCTAGGTTTAGTGGAAGCAAAAGCCGTGCTTAGATTACTAATTATTTCTTCTAATTTCTCAATCCGAGACAGACTTTCTTTTATTCTTTCATGGATTAAGGTACCCTTCTCTTTTAACAACTTAAAAATATCTCCCGCTTTTGACCAAAAAATAGTGGCAAAATTATGCAACTTTTTATCTATAATTTCCATATGATCTTCGATGAGCATTTTCTTCTCAATAATATCTAGTCTTTCCATAACATGCTCAAGAGTCAAGGTTGTTTGATTAATCATAAGGGGTGGTGATTCCACCAAATTTCCCATAGCATTAAAAGCTTCAAGAAAGGGACACATCAAGAAATTTCCACCGGTAATCGTATCAAGGACGAATCTATACCAAGTGGTGATGCCAACATAAAAACAACGAAGAAGAACAACGGTAGATTGCTTACGGATAGATCTATTACGAGCATTGCAAATTCTATACCAAGCATCTTTTAAATTTTCTCCTCCGCTTTGTTTAAAGTTGAGAACCTCGTTCTCGGGAGTGCGAGCGATAGAGGAAGGACTATGCATAATAACGGCAAACAAGGTTGCACCCAAAAAACAGATCCGACAAGAAAACGGCGAACGGAAAAGAGAGGCGAATAAAACGAGAAATTTTTGTGAAGTGGGGGAGAGGAAAATCAGAGGCAAATGGAAAATAATGTAAATTGCGAGGAGATGAGATTTGTGATTAGGAAGCTGGTATATGTTGAAGATCCTCCCCGGCAACGGCGCCAGAAATTCCATTTGATGTCACTTGAAGCTACGCAGGTATTTACCAAAAGAGGAAGGGATGATGCAGCACAACGGCGGTAGGTATTTCCCTCAGATATGAAAACAAGGTTATCGAACCAGTGGAGAACCAAGCAACACAACGTAAACAGCCCCTGGACACAAAGAACAACCACTCGCAACCCGACGTGTTAAAGGGGTTGTCAATCCCTTTCGGGTAACGGTGCCAGAAATTGGTGCATGACGAGAGAAAGTTGTAATAGAATGAATAAATAGAGCGCAAATAAAATAAAGTGTAGCAAAGTATTTTTGTATTTTTGTTTTAACAGATCTGAAAATAAATGCAAGAGAAAAGTAGATCGCAAAGGCAAATATATGAGAAAGAAGACCCGGGGCTGTAGGTTTCACTAGTGGCTTCTCTCGAGAAAAATAGCAAACGGTGGGTGAACAAATTACTGTTGGGAAATTCATAGAACTTCAAATAATTATGATGATATCCAGGCAATGATCATTATATAGGCATCACGTCCAAGATTAGTAGACCGACTCCTGCCTGCATCTACTACTATTACTCCACACATCGACCGCTATCCAGCATGCATCCAGTGTATTAAGTTCATGGAGAAACGGAGTAATGCAATAAGAACGATGACATGATGTAGACAAGATCTATCTATGTAGAGATAGACCCCATCGTTTTATCGTTAGTAGCAACGATACATACATGTCGTTTCCCTTTCTGTCACTGGGATCAAGCACCGTAAGATCGAACCCACTATAAAGCACATCTTCCCATTGCAAGATAAATAGATCAAGTTGGCCAAACAAAACCCAAATATTGGAGAAGAAATACGAGGCTGTAAGAAATCATGCATAAAAGAGATCAAATAAACTCAAATACTTTCATGGATATAAAAAGATAGATCTGATCATAAACTCAAAGTTCATCGATCCCAACAAACACACTAGAAAAGGGTTACATCATATGGATCTCCAAGAGACCATTGTATTGAGAATCAAGAGAGAGAGATGAAGCCATCTAGCTACTAACTACGGACCCGAAGGTCTATAGATAACTACTCACACATCATCGGAGAGGCACCAATGGAGGTAGTGAACCCCATCCGAGATGGTGTCTAGTTTGGATCTGGTGGTTCTGGACTCCGCGGCGGCTGGATGAATATTTCATCGACTCCCCTAGGGTTTCTGGAATATTGGGGTATTTATATAGCACAGAGGCAGTTCGGGGGCACCCCCAGGCGCAGCTAGGGCCCGTTGTGTTCCTTCTGGCTCACAAAAATTCTCCGTAAAGTTTTGGGGCATTTGGACTCCGTCTGATATTGATTTCCTGCGATGTAAAAAACATGGAGAAAACAATAACTGGCACTTGGCACTATACTTATAAGTTAGTACCAAAAAATGATATAAGATGACTATACAATGATTATAAAACATTCAAGATTGATAATATAACAGCATGTAACAATAAAAAATTATAGATACATTGGAGACGTATCAGGTGGCAGTGATGTGATCCGCACAGGGCTTCGCCTAAGCACTACGACGCTATGACCGGAGGAGTAAACTGTGGAGGGGGGCACCACACACGGCTAAGAGAAATCTTTGTGCGTCTTTGGGGTGCCCCCTGGCCACGTATGTAAAGGAGGGGGAGAGAGGCCGGTGGCCAGGTGAAAGTGCAACTATCCCTAGGTGGTTTTGGTAATTCATAACAACATATAGGTCATTGAGCTAATGCTATTCCAAGATGATTATTTCAGGAAAGCTCAATGATTGGCATAGCATGGATGTTGAAAGTGGAACCCTCAAAATGCTAAGGACAAAGGATTGGCTCAAGACTCTTCATTTTATATTTTAGTGATCCAAGATCACATTGAGTCTTTAGGAAAAGCCAATACTATCAAGGAGGGATGAGGTGTTGCTTAATGAGCCTCTTGCTTCATGTGCTTAGCGATATGCTCCAAAACCCTCAACCACTTTTCCATATCCACATTTGACCTAAACCCAAAGCCAAACTCGGTCCTACCGATTCGTTCAAACCGACGCCACCGAGTTTCACTTGTCATAGCCATTGCCAAACCCTAGCAATTCGGTTCTACCGATAGGGATCTCGGTCTCACCGAGATGAGATTGCAAACTCTCTGTTTCCCTTTCGTAACTTTTCGGTCTCACCGAAAGAGCGGATCGGTCCCACCGAGATTGCAATGTAAACTCTTTGTTTCCTTTTCGTAACATTTCGGTCTCACCGAAAGAGCAAATCGGTCCCACCGAGTTTACCTGACCAACTCTCTGGTTAGCTTATTACCAAAATCGGTCTCACCGAGTTTGTGTAATCGGTCTCACCGAGATTACGTTATGCCCTAACCCTAACAAAATCGGTCCTACCGAGTTGATCCAGTCGGTCCCACCGAAATCTCTAACGGTCACTAGGTTTACTATTTCGGTCTGACCGAGTTTGTTGATTCGGTCCCACCGAGATTGGTAAATTGTGAGTAATGGTTAGATTTTTTGTGGAGGCTATATATACCCCTCCACCTCCTCTTCATTCATGGAGAGAGCCATCAGTACACATCTACACTTCCAACCCATATGTTCTGAAAGAGAACCACCTACTCATGTGTTGAGGCCAAGATATTCCATTCCTACCATATGAATCTTGATCTCTAGCCTTCCCCAAGTTGCTTTCCACTCAAATCTCCTTTCCACCAAATCCAAATCCTGTGAGAGAGAGTTGAGTGTTGGGGAGACTATCATTTGAAGCACAAGAGCAAGGAGTTCATCATCAACACACCATTTGTTACTTCTTGGAGAGTGGTGTCTCCTAGATTGGCTAGGTGTCACTTGGGAGCCTCCGACAAGATTGTGGAGTTGAACCAAGGAGTTTGTAAGGGCAAGGAGATCGCCTACTTCGTGAAGATCTACTGCTAGTGAGGCAAGTCCTTCGTGGGCGATGGCCATGGTGGGATAGACAAGGTTGCTTCTTCGTGGACCCTTTGTGGGTGGATCCCTCCGTGGACTCGCGCAACCGTTACCCTTCGTGGGTTGAAGTCTCCATCAACGTGGATGTAGGATAGCGCCACCTATCCGAACCACGGAAAAACATCAGTGTGTCCAATTGCGTTTGAATTCTCCAAATCCTTCCCTTTACATTCTTGCAAGTTGCATGCTTTACTTTCCGCTGCCAATATACTCTTTGCATGCTTGCTTGAATTGTGTGATGATTGCTTGACTTGTCCTAAAGTAGCTAAAATCTGCCAAGAACCAAAGTTGGAAAAGGTTAAGTTTTTATTTGGTCAAGTAGTCTAATCACCCCCCTCAAGACATACTTTCGATCCTACAAGTGGTATCAGAGCTTCGGTCTCCATTTGCTTTGATTTCCATAGCTTTTGTTGGTCATAGCCTTGGTTTCACAACCTAGGAGAGTATGGCGTCTAGCGAGGGAAATGATCACCATAGAGGTCCTTACTTTGATGGTACAAATTTTGCTAGTTGGAAGCATAAAATGAAAATGCATATTCTTGGACATAACCCCGCCGTTTGGGCTATTGTGTGTGTTGGTTTGCAAGGCGACTTCTTTGATGGGAGAGAACCAAACCGTGAAGCTACCGCGGATGAGCTGAAGATGTTGCAATACAGTGCTCAAGCTTGTGATATTCTCTTCAACGGACTGTGCCCCGAAGAATTTAACAAAATCAGCCGTCTTGAGAATGCAAAGGAAATTTGGGACACTTTGATTGATATGCACAAAGGTACTGACTCCGTCAAGGAATCCAAATTGGATGTGCTTCAAAGTCAACTTGAAGGATGGTGAAGGTGTCGCTGAAATGTACTCTAGGCTTGCTCTCATCACAAATGAGATTGCCGGCTTAGGGAGTGAAGAGATGACCGACAGATTCATCATCAAGAAGATTCTAAGAGCCTTGGATGGAAAATATGATACTGTGTGCACATTGATCCAAATGATGCCAATTACAAAGATCTCAAGCCAACGGAGGTAATTGGAAGAATTGTTGCTCATGAGATGTCACTTAAGGATAAAGAGGAACTTCACAAAAAATCAAGTGGTGCCTACCAAGCCTCATGTGAAGCCCCTACATCATCAAGTGAGAAACAAAACTTCAATGAACAATTGATCTTAATGGTGAAGAACTTCAACAAGTTCTAAAAGAGTAGAAGCAAAGATAGAAGCTCCAAGTCAAGGTCCTACAATGACAAAAGATCTTCTAGTCGAGAGCGAAGCTGCTACAATTGTGGAAGACCCGGACACTATTCCTATGAGTGTACAGCTCCCTACAAGAGAAGAGAAGACTCTCCAAAAAGAAGAAGCAAAAGAGAAGAATCACCACCAAGAGAGAGAAGGAGTAGAGATGATCGTTATGAACGAAGATACTCACGGAGAAGCAAGTATTCGGAAAGGAAGGAAAAATCATCAAGGAGCTACATAAAACAAAGACATCAAGCTCATGTTGGCGAACGGGTATCCGGCACCGACTCCGACGACCACTCCGAGAGAAGTTATCACTCTGACTCCAAATATACTCAAGATGAAGGTGTTGCCGGTCTAGCACTTGTGACAACCAACTCCTACGATATATTTGACTCACCAAATGAAGGAATTGGAAGATGCTTCATGACCAAAGGTCCTAAGGTAACACACCCCGAGTATGTTGATTTTAATAGTGATGAAGATGACTTGTTAGGTGATGATGATTTACTTGTTGACAACTCTAGTGATGAATACTATGATGAAACATAAATTAATCATGCTAATCAAGATAAAACAAATGACAATGATAAGGAGAAGATTGAGGCTCTAACTAAAGAACTAAACACTCTTAAGTTAGCTCATGAAACTATCTTCGAAGATCATCAAGAACTTTTAAGAGATCATGAGAAGTTACACTTTGAAAAGCTCAATCTTGAGCAAGAGCATGAGTTTTTAAAGGCAATCAATGATGATCTCCGCAAGAAAAGTTCTTCTTACATTTCCAAGCGTTTACTCTTATCCACTTACATGCCTCAAGTCAAATCTAGTAACAAGAACAACAAAGATTCTTCCTCTAGTAGTAACAATGATCATGCTAAATCCAATATTGTTGCTTCTAGTAGTTCTCTTGATTCCACTAATGATTCTCTTAGCCAAGTTACACTTGAGCAAGAAAATAGCTTATTGAAGGGAATTATAGAGAAAGGAGTGTACAAAAGCCTTGCCGGGAGTAAGCAATTCGAGTAAATTGTGCGCAAGCAAGGAATGCACCGGAAGAATCAAGGTGTTGGTTTTGAACGAAAGTTCAATGCCAATGGAGTTGAGTGGGAAGAAGATCAATACCCCAAGACAAAGTTTGTTCCTCAACAAGAGAAGTATGATACTTCCTTCAAGGGGACACAAGCTCAAGATGATCTTCCACCACAAGACTACAAGCAAAAAGGCAAGGACATGCTTCAAGAGGAAATTGATGCATTTGAAGAAGCTCCTAAGACCTTAGTCAAGTGGATTCCCAAGACCACTCCATGTTCCACTTCATCAAGTATGACTATAACTCCAAGGATTCCCATCAAGATGGTGTGGATCCAAAAGAAGAAGAACTAGAGAGTTCTTGAGGGTGACTCCGCCAACATACTTCACTCTTATCATTTTGGCAAGAACAAGTGCAATGAACTTCCACATCTTGCACTAGTTCAAGGAGTCACAAACCCTCTTGTTGGTAAGACAAGGGACAAGGTAACCTAAAAGTTTTCATGGACATAATCTTGTGTGTGCATCACTCTATGTCTATGGATATCCTTGTTTGTGCCTTGTGGGACTAACCCATGTAGGTATTGAAAGTGCAATTCACTGAAATGGATAGCTCCAAGTGATCTACATTAACATTGAGCATCCACATCTTCAACATCTACATGAAGTCATCATCGACAAAACCCAAGGTTAGTTCATCCCTCTTAGGGGGGATATCACATCTAGGGGGAGCTTTACTCTAAGACTTGAGCTAAAGCAACTCTCAAGATGTGAACACAACAATGCTTTATGTAAAAGTGGTAACCCCACTTGAGCTTAAACGATGAGTATGACCTATGATCAAGTGTTCTCACTTGACTCCTAAGTCAATATACTCATATATAGATGACCTAGTCATCGCCAATTGCTTAATAGATGCTAGAATTGGTTGTGCATGCTTTGTCACATATTTCAATTGCCATTTTATTGTGTGAGCATGTTGGTTGCATATTTTACTCATTCGAGGACATCCACTTGTTGTTTTGATTGTTTGGTTTTATTTCCTTTTGCCAAGTGGTTAGACAAGAATGCCTAAGAACCTCCTCTAGCTATCTATGCTTTTCTCTTCTCAAACTCTATTCATGCTACATCACAAAATTTGATCAAGTCAGATTCGAACCACTCTGTGTGAGGAGCACTCGGAGTCCCCGATTCGTCATAGACTTAAACCTCCAAAACCTCTTTATGATTCTCGGTCTGACCGATATCCTACTTTCGGTCCTACCGAGATCATTAAGTTGATCTGAATTTTCGATCTCGGTGCAACCGACTTGAACCATTCGGTCACACCGAGTTGCAACAACTGTATACAGTTTTGCATCTCGTTGCCACCGAGTTGTTCCACTCGGTCACACCGACAGGGTCGGGCTATATATAGTCACGGGCAAAAATTTGGAAATTTCTCCGAACCCCTTCGCCCGCGCGATAGCTCGCTCTACCAACGTGGTCTCCGGATCGTCTCCTCGCCGCCAGCCGCCTCCAGTCGCTGGTCTCCATTGCCGTCAACGGAATTCTATCCCGCCGTTGCCGCCGTAGCAAGTCTCCGCCGAACTAGGGTATGGACTCGATCACAGTGCTATTCCTCATCCGATTCCTAGCACACTGTGTTCTTAATGATTCTTGCCACGATTGAAACACTCCTATCCAGTCAATGCGTTCGTAGATTAGTTTTGATTCGAAAATTTTAGGGTTAGGTTTCCGCCGAAACCATCTCGGACCCACCAAGTTGAAAAACTCGGTCCCACCGATTTGTCTCATGCCATTGCACAAGTAAGACTCGGTCTGACCAAGAATTACTAATCGGTGTGACCGATTTTGGAACTTTGTGAAACCCTATCAGTCTCAGTGCCACCGAACTATGACTCAGTCTGACCAAGTTCACTAGTTTAGGTTCCAAAACTGCTTCGGTATCACCGAGTTTAAAAATCGGTAGATCCGAGATGATTTCTGTGGGAAACTAAAACTAAGATTTTGAGTCATTCTTTTGCAAAATCTCTGCATTTTGTGATGCTCATCTATTCTACCTCATATACAAACTATTCACAGGGCCAGCAGACAGCTTTTACATCATGTCTGATCAGAGTGACAGCCAGAACAAGTCAGAAGAGCAGGTGCACATGAGTGAGGGCACTAGTCCCTCCAGTTCTTCAGATGAAGGCAGCAGGAGCACCCCTAGCAATCTGCCAAAAGCTGCCACCAGACAAAGGAAGAAGAGAACCTCAGACTCAGAGGATGTGGACTATGTGGCAGAAGAGGAAGCTACTTCCAAGAAAGTAGTGCTCAAGAAGGAGTATGGCTCAGCTCAAGGCACAAAGCCAGGATTGAAAATCAAAAGGCCAGCAGGTAGGCAGCCTATGCCAAAGGCCAGAGCCTCAACTCAGATTCCTGAAAAGCCTGCACCCATAGAGCCAGTTACTGCTGAAGGAAAGAAAAGGAAGGAAAGGGTCAAGAAGACCGTAGCCAGAGTTCTTGGAAAGGCTTCCATCATGGAAGAAGAGGAGGAAGAAGAAGAGGTTGTTGCACCAGCACCTAAGGCACCTAAGCTTATGGGTGATGCTATAAGATCAGGGGCTGCCACATCTAAGCCCAAAGAAGCACCTAAAGCTGCCTCCAAGCCCAAGTCAGCACCCAAGAGGAATACAAGGAGCATACCTGCAACTGAAAAGAACAAGGCCCTAGTGCCTGAAGCTACTGAAGCAGATGATGAAGATCATGTTCTGAGAAAGCTCAAGCCCAAGATCCCAGACCACAATGATGCTCATCCTGTGGCTGAGGACATGAAGCTCAGAAGAGACTCAGGGCTGAGGAAGTGGAGAGAAGCAGACCCGTATGCTTCAAGGAGAAGAACTATTGTTGATTACAGGTTTCACACCAAGGAACAGCAAGATTTCTATGAGACAGTGCTGCTTGATAAGAAGCCCATAGTTTGTGACATGAGATGGGTTGATTGGGAGTACATCAAGGACAATGAGGAACACTATCCTGGTGTGATTGACAGTTTTGGTGCTTGTGGAGTTGCAGACTTTGTTGGGCAGAAGCTTACAAAGTGGAACGAGGAACTCATTATGAAATTCTACTCCACAGCACACTTCTACCCAGATGGAAGGATCACATGGATGTCTGAAGGTACGAGGTACCAATCCACTGTTGCTGAGTGGGCACAGCTCATCAATGCCCCACAGGAGCATGAAGATGACTTGGATATCTATGCCAAGAAGAAGATGGACCACAACTCTATGTCCAATATGTACAAAGAAATTCCAAACGAGGCACTTGATACTTTCAAGTTTGGGTCTGTGCATTATCTTCTGTCAGGGCTGCCAACTATTAATTGGATTTTGAGGCACACTCTCTTGCCCAAGTCAGGTGATCACAAGATGATCAGAGGCCATGCAATCAATTTGCTTCATGTATTTGATGTACCTCAGAAATTCAAGGTCATGAGCCTCATAGTAGAGACTATCAAGAGGACTGCAGCAGATCAGAAGAGGAGCTGTGGTTATTCCCCACAGATTCAGGATTTGATCAATTCAAAGATGGGCACAGGTATATACTTATTGGACAAGGAACACCTGCCCATCCATCCAGATTTTGAAGATAATCAAGTTGTCATGAATGACAATGAACCATCATCTGCACAAGCACAAGCAAAGAAGGAGAAGGCAAGGAAGGAGAAAGCTGCCAAGATGCCAACTCAAGCGGAGGCATCTGAGTATTTCTTGAAGACCAAACAAGAGCAGCTTGGTTACTTGATTGCATCCACACTTAGGATTGAGCAAGGACTGGCCACCCTCACTCAGAATCAGCAGAGCTTAGAGAGGATCATGGAACAAAAAATCTATGACTTGGATGTCAAAGTAACAGAGATTCAGTCTGCAGTGGAACAATTACAGGATGATATGCAGGAGAGAAAGCGCAAGACCACAACTGATGCATTTGCCAGAGTGCCACGAGCTCAGGAGGTCGATTGCAGTGCCAGTTCCTGACACCAGAGCCACCACCTCAGCTCCAGCTCCAGCTACAGCACCAGCCCAACCAGCTCCAGCATCCACTTCAGCTTCAACTCCAACCACGTCTACAGAAGGCTTCGTCCTTGGAGTGCTCCGGACTCCACCACCAGAAGATCAAGCCAGAGAGTCGATCTAGCACTATGCATTTTGTAGGAAATTTTTGGTAACTTGTCGCCAAAGGGGGAGAAAAATGTATAGATCATAGGCTTCGAGAGAGAGAGAGTGTTGCTTTTATTCTCTCTTGCTTTATTTGGTGGTTTTTCAAACTTTGATTGCTTTTGAGCGCTTGAGATACTATGCCGTTATCTGTGAGACATTGATGATCATGTGTTTGATCATAAGCTACACTTAATGCTTGGTGAATGCTATTATCTTATCTATCTTATGTGATCATTCACTTTTCTTGATGAGTGCATGTATTTCAGTCTTATCATTTTAAGCGCTCCACCAAGATGTATGTGACATGGAAGAGTAACCCATGACTCTAACTCTTTGTGCATTTGCAGTCCAAAGCAAATTTTAAATATGCACAAATTTAGGGGGAGCTCTTACTTATCACATACTTCTCAAAGCAACGATACATTTCATGCTTATTACCATTTGTCGAAGCTTTGATCTATATGTTGTCATCAATTACCAAAAAGGGGGAGATTGAAAGTGCAACTATCCCTAGGTGGTTTTGGTAATTCATAACAACATATAGCTCATTGAGCTAATGCTATTCCAAGATGATTATTTCAGGAAAGCTCAATGATTGGCATGTCATGGATGTTGAAAGTGGAACACTCAAAATGCTAAGGACAAAGGATTGGCTCAAGACTCTTCATTTTATATTTTAGTGATCCAAGATCACATTGAGTCTTTAGGAAAAGCCAATACTATCAAGGAGGGATGAGGTGTTGCTTAATGAGCCTCTTGCTTCATGTGCTTAGTGATATGCTCCAAAACCCTCAACCACTTTTCCATATCCACATTTGACCTAAACCCAAAGCCAAACTCGGTCCTACCGATTCGTTCAACCCGGCGCCACCGAGTTTCACTTGTCATAGCCATTGCCAAACCCTAGCAATTAGGTTCTACCGATAGGGATCTCGGTCTCACCGAGATGGGATTGCAAACTCTCTGTTTCCCTTTCGTCACTTTTCGGTCTCACCGAAAGAGCGGATCGGTCCCACCGAGATTGCAATGTAAACTCTCTGTTTCCTTTTTGTAACATTTCGGTCTCACCGAAAGAGCAAATCGGTCCCACCGAGTTTACCTGACCAACTCTCTGGTTAGCTTATTAGCAAAATCGGTCTCACCGAGTTTGTGTAATCGGTCTCACCGAGATTACGTTATGCCCTAACCCTAACAAAATTGGTCCTACCGAGTTGATCCAGTCGGTCCCACCAAAATCTCTAACGGTCACTAGGTTTACTATTTTGGTCTGACCGAGTTTGTTGATTCGGTCCCACCGAGATTGGTAAATTGTGAGTAATGGTTAGATTTTGTGTGGAGGCTATATATACCCCTCCACCTCCTCTTCATTCGTGGAGAGAGCCATCAGAACACATCTACACTTCCAACCCATATGTTCTGAAAGAGAACCACCTACTCATGTGTTGAGGCCAAGATATTCCATTCCTACCATATGAATCTTGATCTCTAGCCTTCCCCAAGTTGCTTTCCACTCAAATCTCCTTTCCACCAAATCCAAATCCTGTGAGAGAGAGTTGAGTGTTGGGGAGACTATCATTTGAAGCACAAGAGCAAGGAGTTCATCATCAACACACCATTTGTTACTTCTTGGAGAGTGGTGTCTCCTAGATTGGCTAGGTGTCACTTGGGAGCCTCCGACAAGATTGTGGAGTTGAGCCAAGGAGTTTGTAATGGCAAGGAGATCGCCTACTTCATGAAGATCTATCGCTAGTGAGGCAAGTCCTTCGTGGGCGATGGCCATGGTGAGATAGACAAGGTTGCTTCTTCGTGGACCCTTCATGGGTGGAGCCCTCCGTGGACTCGCGCAACCGTTACCCTTCGTGGGTTGAAGTCTCCATCAACGTGGATGTAGGATAGCACCACCTATCCGAACCACGGAAAAACATCGGTGTCTCCAATTGTGTTTGAATTCTCCAAATCCTTCCCTTTACATTCTTGCAAGTTGCATGCTTTACTTTCCGCTGCCAATATACTCTTTGCATGCTTGCTTGAATTATGTGATGATTGCTTGACTTGTCCTAAAGTAGCTAAAATCTGCCAAGAACCAAAGTTGGAAAAGGTTAAGTTTTTATTTGGTCAAGTAGTCTAATCACCCCCCTCTAGACATACTTTCGATCCTACACCAGGAGGGGCGCACCATGGGGGAAGTCCTACTTGGACTCCTAGTCCAAGTAGGATTCGCCCCCCCTTCCTTTCTTCCACCGGAGGGAATATGAAGGAGAAGGAGAGGGAAAGGGAAGGGGGCGCCCCCTCCTCCTTGTCCTATTCTGACTCCCAAGGAGGGGGGCACGCGACCACCCCCGCGGGTTTCCCTCTCTCTCCCTAAGGCCCATGTTGGCCCAATACTTCCTCGGGGTGTTCTGGTAACCCCTCGGTACTCCGAAAATACCTGAATCACTCGAAACCATTCTGATGTCCGAATACTACCTTCCAATATATGAATCTTTACCTCTCAAACATTTTGAGACTCCTCGTCATGTCCGTGATCTCATCCGGGACTCCGAGCAAACTTCAGTCACCAAAACACATAACTCATAATACAAATCGTCATCAAACGTTAAGCATGCAGACACTACGGGTTAGAGAAGTATGTAGACATGACCGAGACACATCTCCAGTCAATAACCAATAGCGGAACCTGGATTCTTATATTGGCTCCTACATATTCTACGAATATATTTATCGGTCAAACCGCATAACAGCATACGTCATTCCCTTTGTCATCGGTATGTTACTTGCCCGAGATTCGATCGTCGGTATCATCATACCTGGTTCAATCTCGTTACCGGCAAGTCTCTTTACTTGTTCCGTAATGCATCATCCCATAACTAACTCATTAATCACATTGCTTGCAAGGCTTATAGTGATGTGCATTACTGAGAGGGCCCAGAGATACCTCTCTGATACATGGAGTGACAAGTCCTAGTCTTGATCTATGCCAACTCAACAAACACCTTCGGAGACGCCTGTAGAGCATCTTTATAATCACCCAATTACGTTGTGATGTTTGATAGCACACAAGGTGTTCCTTAGGTATTCAGGATTTGCATAATCTCATAGTTAGAGGAATATGTATAAGTCATGATGAAAGCAATAACAATAAATCTAAACGATCATAATGCTAAGCTAACGGATGGGTCTTGTGCATCACATCATTCTCTAATGATGCGATCCCGTTCATCAAATGACAACACATGTCTATGTTCAGGAAACTTAACCATCTTTGATTAATGAGCTAGTCAAGTAGAGGCATACTAGGGACACTCTGTTTGTCTATCTATTCACACATGTACTAAGTTTCCGGTTAATACAATTCTAGCATGAATAATAAACATTTTATCATGATATAAGGAAATATAAATAACAACTTTATTATTGCCTCTAGGGCATATTTCCTTCAGTCTCCCACTTGCACTAGAGTCAATAATCTAGATTACATAGAAATGATTCTAACACCCATGGAGTCTTGGTGCTGATCATGTTTTGCTTGTGAGCGAGGCTTAGTCAACGGGTCTGCAACATTCTCTATGTCTCCCCCTTGACTTGATCACGGATGGAATTGAAGCATCTCTTGATGTGTTTGGTTCTCTTATGAAATCTGGATACCTTCGCCAGGGCAATTGCTCCAGTATTGTCACAAAAGATTTTCATTGGACCCGATGCACTAGGTATTACACCTAGATCGGATATGAACTCCTTCATCCAGACTCCTTTATTTGCTGCTTCCGAAGCAGCTATGTACTCCGCTTCACACATAGATCCTGCCATGACGCTCTGCTTGGAACTGCGCCAACTAACAGCTCCACCATTCAATATAAATACATATCCGGTTTGTGACTTAGAGTCATCCGGATCAGTGTCAAAGCTTGCATCTACGTAACCATTTACGACAAGCTCTTTGTCACCTCCATAAATGAGAAAGATATCCTTAGTCCTTTTTAGGTATTTCAGGATATTCTTAACCGCTGTCTATTCTTGACCACTGTCCAGTGATCCACTCCTGGATTACTTTGGTACCTCCCTGCTAAACTTATAGCAAGGCACATATCAGGTATGGTACACATCATTGCATACATAACAGAACCTATGGCTGAGGCTTAGGGAATGACTTCCATTTTCACTCTATCTTCTGCAGTGGTCGGGCACTGAGTCTGACTCAACTTCACACCTTGTAACATAGGCAAGAACCCTTTCTTTGACTGATCCATTTTGAACTTCTTCAAAACTTTATCAAGGTATGTGCTTTGTGAAAGTCCAATTAAGCGTCTTGGTCTATCTCTATGGATCTTGATGCCCAATATATAAGCAGCTTCACCGAGGTCTTTCATTGAAAATTCTTATTCAAGTATCCTTTTATGCTATTCAGAAATAATGTATTATTTCCAATCAGTAATATGTCATCCACATATAATATTAGAAATGCTACAGAGCTCCCACTCACTTTCTTGTAAATACAGGATTCTCCAAAAGTCTGTATATAGCCATATGCTTTGATCACACTATCAAAGCATATATTCCAACTCCGAGAGGCTTGCACCAGTCCATAAATGGGTCGCTGGAGCTTCCACACTTTGTTAGCACCTTTAGGATCGACAAAACCTTCTAGTTGCATCATATACAACTCTTCTTTAAGATATCCATTAAGGAATGCAGTTTTGACATCCATTTGCCAAATTTCATAATCATAAAATGCGACAATTGCTAACATGATTCGGACAGACTTAGCATCGCTACGGGTGAGAAGGTCTCATCATAGTCAACTCCTTGAACTTGTCAAAAAACTTTCGCAACAAGTCGAGCTTTGTAGACAGTAACATTACCGTCAACGTCAGTCTTCTTCTTAATGATCCATTTATTCTCTATGGCTTGCCGATCATCGGGCAAGTCAACCAAAGTCCACACTTTGTTCTCATACATGGATCCCATCGCAGATTTCATGGCCTCAAGCCATTTCGTGGAATCTGGGCTCGTCATCGCTTCCTCATAGTTCGTAGGTTCGTCATGGTCTAGTAACATGACCTCCAGAACAGGATTACCATACCACGCTGGTGCAGATCGTACTCTGGTTGACCTACGAGGTTTGGTAGTAACTTGATCTGAAGTTTCATGATCATCATCATTAGCTTCCTCACTAATTGGTGTAGGAATCACTAGAACTGATTTCTGTGATGAACTACTTTCCAATTCAGGAGAAGGTACAATTACCTCATCAAGTTCTACTTTCCTCCCACTCACTTCTTTCGAGAGAAACTCCTTCTCTAGAAAGGATCCATTCTTAGCAATGAATATCTTGCCTTCGGATCTGTGATAGAAGGTGTACCCTATAGTCTCTTTTGGGTATCCTATGAAGACACATTCCTCCGATTTGGGTTCGAGCTTATCAGGTTGAATCCTTTTCACATAAGCATCGCAACCCCAAACTTTAAGAAATGACAATTTAGGTTTCTTACCAAACCACAGTCCATATGGTGTCATCTCAACGGATTAAGATGGTTCCCTATTTAACATGAATGCAACTGTCTCTAAAGCATAACCCCAAAATGATAGCGGTAAATCAGTAAGAGACGTCATAGATCGCACCATATCTAATAAAGCACGATTACAACGTTCGGACACACCATTACGCTGTGGTGTTCCAGCTGGCTTGAGTTGCAAAACTATTCCACATTGTTTCAAATGAAGATCAAACTCATAACTCAAATATTCACCTCCACAATCAGATCGTAGAAACTTTATTTTCTTGTTACGATGATTTTCCACTTCACTCTGAAATTCTTTGAACTTTTCAAATGTTTTAGACTTATGTTTCATTAAGTATATATACCTATATCTGCTCAAATCGTCTGTGAAGGTTTGAAAATAACGATACCCGCCGTGAGCCTCAACACTCATCGGACCGCATACATCAGTATGTATTATTTACAATAAGTCAGTTGCTCGCTCCATTATTTTGGAGAATGGAGTCTTAGTCATCTTGCCCATGAGGCATGGTTCACAAGCATTAAGTGATTCCAAAAGCCCATCAGCATGGATTTCTTCATGCGCTTTACACCAATATGACCTAAACGGCAGTGCCATAAATAAGTTGCCTATCATTATTAACTTTGCATCTTTTGGCTTCAATATTGTGAATATATGTATCACTACAATCGAGATTCAACAAAAATAGACCACTCATCAAGGGTGGATGGCCATAAAGATATTACTCATATAAATAGAACAACCATTATTCTCTGATTTAAATGAATAACCGTCTCGCATCAAACAAGATCCAAATATAATGTTCATGCTCAACGCTGGCACCAAATAACAATTATTTAGGTCTAAAACTAATCACGACGGTAGATGTGGAGGTAGCGTGCCGACGGCGATCACATCGACTTTGGAACCATTTCCCACGTGCATCGTCACCTCGTCCTTAGCCAATCTTCATCTAATCCGTAGCCCCTGTTTTGAGTTGCAAATATGGGCAACAGAGCCAGTATGAAATACCCAAGCGCTACTACGAACATTATTAAGGTACACATCAATAACATGTATATCAAATATACCTTTCACTTTGCCATCCTTCTTATCCGCCAAATACTTGGGGTAGTTCCACTTCCAGTGACCAGTCCCTTTGCAGTAGAAGCACTCAGTTTCAGGCTTAGGTCCAGACTTGGGATTCTTCCCTTGAGCAGCAACCTGCTTGCTGTTCTTCTTGAAGTTCCCCTTCTTCCCTTTACCATTTTTCTTGAAACTAGTGGTCCTGTTAACCATCAACACTTGATGCTCCTTCTTGATTTCTACCTCCGCAGCCTTTAGCATCGCGAAGAGTTCAGGAATTGTCTTTCCATCCCTTGCCTATTATAGTTCATCACGAAGCCTTTATAGTTTGGTGGCAGTGATTGAAGAACTCTATCAATGACACTATGATCAGGAAGATTAACTCCTAGCTGAGTCAAGTGGTTATGGTACCCAGACATTGTGAGTATGTGTTCACTGACATAACTATTCTCCTCCATTTTGCAGCTATAGAACTTGTTGGAGACTTCATATCTCTCAACTCGGGCATTTTCTTGAAATATTAGCTTCAACTCCTGGAACATCTCATATGCTCCATGACGTTCAAAACGTCTTTGAAGTCCCGATTCTAAGCCGTAAATCATGGCACACTGAACTATCGAGTAGTCATCAGCTTTGCTCTGCCAGACATTCATAGCATCTGGAGTTGCTCCTGCTTCAGGTCTTGCACCTAGAGGTGCTTTGAGGATGTAATTCTCTTGTGCAGCAATGAGGATAATCCTCAAGTTACGGACCCAGTCCATGTAATTGCTACCATCATCTTTCAACTTAGATTTCTCCAGGAATACATTAAAATTCAAGGGAACGGTAGCACGGGCCATTCATCTATAACACCATAGATATGCAAAAACTATCAGGTACTATGTTCATGATAAATTAAAGTTCAATTAATCATATTACTAAAGAACTTCCACTTAGATAGACATCCCTCTAGTCATCTAAATTATCCCGTGATCCGTATCAACTAAACCATGTCCGATCATCATGTGAGATGGAGTAGTTTTCAATGGTGAACATCTCTATGTTTTTCATATCTACTATATGATTCACGTTCGACCTTTCGATCTCAGTGTTCCGAGGCCATATCTGCATATGCTAGGCTCGTCAAGTTTAACCCGAGTATTCTGCACGTGCAAAACTGGCTTGCACACATTGTATGTGAATGTAGAGCTTATCTCACCCGATCATCACATGGTGTCTCGGCACGACGAACTATAGCAATGGTACATACTCAGGGAGAACACTTGTACCTTGAAATTTAGTGAGGGATCATCTTATAATACTGCCGCCGTACTAGGCAAAATAAGATGCATAAAAGATAAACACCACATGCAATCAAAATGTGTGACATGATATGGCCATCATCATCTTGTGCCTTTGATCTCCATCTCCAAAGCACCGTCATGATCTCCACCGTCACCGGCTTGACACCTTGATCTTCATCGTAGCGTCGTTGTCGTCTCGCCAACTATTGCTTCGATGACTATCGCTACCGCTTTGTGATAAAGTAAAGCAATTACATGGCGATTGCATTTCACACAATAAAGCGACAACCATAAGGCTCATGCCAGTTGCCGATAACTTTTACAAAACATGATCATCTCATACAACAATTTATATCTTATCATGTCTTGACCATATCACATCACAACATGCCCTGCAAAAACAAGTTAGACGCCCTCTACTTTGTTGTTGCAAGTTTTACTTGGCTGCTATGGGCTCCTAGCAAGAACCGTTCTTACCTACGCATCAAAACCACAATGATTTTTCGTCAAGTGTGCTGTTTTAACCTTCAACAAGGACTGGCCGTAGTCAAACTCGATTCAACTAAAGTTGGAGAGACAGACACCCGCCAGCCACATGTGTGCAAAGCATGTCGGTAGAACTAGTCTCATGAACGCGGTCTACCAACAATACCGCCGAATCAAAGTAAGATGTTGGTGGTAAGCAGTATGACTATTATCTCCCACAACTCTTTGTGTTCTACTCATGCATATCATCTACGCATAGACCTGGCTCGGATACCACTGTTGGGGAGCGTAGCATTCAAATTCAAAAAAATTCCTACGACCATGCAAGATCTATCTAGGAGATGCATAGCAACGAGACGGGGAGAGTGTATCCACATACCCTCATAGACCGAAAGAGGAAGTGTTAAATTAACGCGGTTGATGTAGTCGAACGTCTTCACGATCCAACCGATCCAAGTACCGAACGTACGGCGCCTCCATGTTCAGCACATGTTCTGCTCGATGATGTCCCTCGAATTCTTGATCCAGTAGAGGGTCGAGGGAGAGTTGCATCAGCATGATGGCATGGTCACGGTGATGGTGATGTGAACCGCACAGGGCTTCACCTAAGCACTACGACGCTATGACCGGAGGAGTAAACTGTGGAGGGGGGCACCACACACGACTAAGAGAAATCTTGGTGTGTCTTTGGGGTGCCCACTGGCCATGTATATAAAGTAGGGGGACAGAGGCTGGCGGCCAGGAGGGGCACGCCATGGGGGGAGTCCTACTTGGACTCCTAGTCCAAGTAGGATTCACCCCCCTTTTCATTTCTTCCACCTGAGGGAATAGGAAGGAGAGGAAGAAGGAAAGGGAAGGGGGGCGCTGCCCCCTCCTCCTTGTCCTATTCGGACTCCCAAGGAGGGGGGCGCGTGGCCACCCCCGCGGGCCCCCCTCTCTCTCCTTTAGGCCCATGTTGGCCCAATACTTCCCCGAGGGGTTCCGGTAACCGCTCGGTACTCCTGGAAAATACCCGAATCACTTGGAACCATTCCGATGTCCGAATACTACGTTCCAATATATGGATCTTTACCACTCGACCATTTCAAGACTCCTCATCATGTCCGTGATCTCATCCGGGACTCCGAACAAACTTCGGTCACCCAAACACATAACTCATAATACAAATCGTCATCGAACATTAAGCATGCGGACCCTACGGGTTCGAAAACTATGTAGACATGACCGAGACACATCTCCGGTCAATAACCAATAGCAGAACCTGGATGCTCATATTGGCTCCTACATATTCTTCAAAGATATTTATCGGTCAAACCGCATAACAACATACGTCATTCCCTTTGTCATCGGTATGTTACTTGCCCGAGATTCGATCGTCGGTATCATCATACCTAGTTAAATCTTGTTACTGGCAAGTCTATTTACTCGCTCCGTAATGCATCATCCCGTAACTAACTCATTAGTCACATTGCTTGCAAGGCTTATAGTGATGTGCATTACCGAGAGGGCCCAGAGATACCTCTCCGATATACGGAGTGACAAATCCTAATCTTGATCTATGCCAACTCAACAAACACCTTCGAAGACACCTGTAGAGCATCTTTATAATCACCCAGTTATGTTGTGACGTTTGATAGCACAAAAGGTGTTCCTTCAGTATTCGGGAGTTGCATAATCTCATAGTAAGAGGAATATGTATAAGTCATGATGAAAGCAATAGCAATAAAACTAACTATCATAATGCTAAGCTAACAGATGGGTCTTGTCCACCACATCATTCTCTAATAATGTGATCTCATTCATCAAATGACAACATGTGTCTATGGTCAGGAAACTTAATCATATTTGATTAACGAGCTAGTCAAGTAGAGGCATACTAGGGACACACTGTTTGTCTATGTATTCCCATATGTACTAAGTTTCTGGTTAATACAATTCTAGCATGAATAATAAACATTTATCATGATATAATTAAATATAAATAACAACTTTATTATTGCCTCTAGGGCATATTTCCTTCAATATGATGAAAACCCCATCTTTTTTATCCTTGGTGGCAACAATACAATACCTGTCGGTTCCCCTTCTGTCACTAGGATCGAGCACCGCAAGATTGAACCCAAGGTTAAGCACTTCTCCCATTGCAAGAAAAACCAATCTAGTTGGCCAAACCAGATCGATAGTTCTAAGAGACTTGCAAATATATCAAATCATGCATATAAGAATTCAGAGAAGATTCAAATAATATTAATAGATAAGCTAATCACAAATCCACGATTCATCGAATCTCGGCAAACACACCGCAAAAGAGTATTACATCGAATAGACCTCCAAGAACATCGAGGAGAACTTTGTATTGAGAATCAAAGATAGCGAGAGAAGCCATCTAGATACTAGCTATGGACCTGTAGGTCTGTGGTAAACTAGTCACGCTTCATCAGAGAGGCAATGGTGTTGATGTAGAAGCCCTCCATGATCGAATCCCCCTCTGGCAGGATGCCGGAAAAGGCCCCTAGATGGGATCACATGGGTACAGAAGGTTGCGGCGGTGGAAAAGTGGTTTCGTGGCTCCCTTGGAAGTTTTTGGGGTTATATGAGAATATATAGGAGGAAGATATAGGTCAGGAGATCACCGAGGGGCCCACAAGGTTGGGGGCACGCCCCACCCCCTGGGCGCGCCCTCCACCCTTGTGGTCGCCTCGTGGCTCTTCTGACTTGCACTCCAAGTCTCCTGGGTGTCTTCTGGTCCAAGAAAAATCATCGCGGAAGTTTTATTCTGTTTGGACTCCGTTTGGAATTCCTTTTTTGCAAAACTCTAAAACAAGGAAAAACAGGAACTCGCACTGGGCTCTATGCTAATAGGTTAGTCCCAAAAATCATATAAAATAGCATATTGATGCATATAAAACATCCAAAACAGATAATATAATAGCATGGAACAATCAAATATTATAGATACGTTGGAGACGTATCAGTACACCTTCTACCATAGATCTGAAAGGCAAGATCTTTGTTGCCAAAAATTATAGATATGTTGGAGACGTATCAGTACCAGAGACAAACTGTCCAGCCTAAACAAAATTCTGGACCAAATATGTCAGATCCATAGCACCCCTGGTAAACCTGCTAATCATACCCACAGAGAATGTTGGGTCTTCAAGCAGTCCGGTAAGCTCAACGCCATACACAAAGGGGAGGATACACCAAGCGAAGACGAGGATGAGCCTCTCAAGCAAGACACTGGGGAACAAAAGAAATGTCCACCAGAAGGCAAAACAGTAAATGCGTTACACATGATCATGGGAAGAAACAAAACGGCACTCCCAGAAAAATATGCCCAAGGTCCTGTCAGCGCGGAGTCCTGCCACTGGTCGTCTCAACCGATCACTTTCGACCATCATGATTACTCAGCAAGTATCCGGCATGTAGGATGGGCTGCCCTGGTATTAGACCCAATAATTGATGGATATCACTTCACACGAGTCCTGATGGACGGTGGCAGCAGTCTAAACCTGATATATCAGGATACAATCCGTGAAATGGGGATAGACCCAACAAAAATTTGCCATAGCAATACTACCTTTAAAGGAGTAACGCCAGGCCCAGGGGCTCATTGCACGGGCTCCCTGCTACTAAAAGTTATATTCGGCTCCGCCAATAACTTCTGTAGCGAACATTTAACCTTCCACATCGCTCCGTTCCAAAGTGGCTATCAAGCACTACTTGGACGCAAAGCTTTCGCTTGCTTTAATGCAATACCGCACTACGCTTACCTCACACTCAAGATGCCCGGACCATGTGGCATCATTATAGTAAATGGAATTATTAAGCAATCTTTGCACGCCCAAGAGAGTGCGGCTGCCTTGGCAGCCGCACACTAAAAACGGCCTCACCAACTAAAGCATTTAACAGGTCGTCAAGACCTTGGACACGGTTAGACGAGTCCGGCACAACTATATGTAATTCATACCGGATCAATGGTCACACCCCTATACAAGGGGCTCAACGCGCGCAGACAAGTGGCAATTTTTACTCATCTTGAATTATACTTGGTTCCCTTAAAAACTATCCTTTTGCACAACAACTTTTTCACCTAAGTTCCTCTCTTTTACAGATGATCATCATGCTACACCCGTCCAGGATACGGCACAACGGAGACACAGGCGCAGACGTGCAGCAGGGACCTGCTCCAAGGATTCTTTCTAGATTAAGACCCTGCGTAAACCTTTTTACTGTCTCTTGTTGATACATATCCACCGAATTCTCAGCACAGTTGAGAAGGATGCTGATGTCTTGGCATGTGGCCACATCAGAATAATGCACGTACCTGGACACAAGGGGCTTCTTACGAAGGGCACTATTTAGGCCTGGTTTATACCATAAAGACCGAATACCTTAGGGAGTGTTCAGCGTCGCGAGTTTGGCCTTATATGCATCAGCTCCGAATCATTGTCTTTGGTCAAATGTTGGGTTTTCCCGGCTCCTGTGTTTTGGTGCCTTACGGTCCGCTTTACCGGCTAAGGTAGCACCAGGAGAACTACTGCGATTGTGCCCTGGTTCATCCGGACGAGCACCTCAGTAGAGAAAGCCAAAAACTGACTGTCATGATATAGCGTGAGACTGGTCAACCACTCGGTGACCTATCGGAATGTTAGAATTCCTCCGCCTTAACGAAGGGCCGTTTTCCGTCCAGGCATGTATGCACCCCGCGATTGGGAGAGTGCGGAGCCACCAGGGGCTATCTAGTAGCCCCACTGTCAAACTCCTATGGCTAAGTGAAAGTGTTAAAGCATTATAGTCCGGTTGCCTCACTCGCTACGCTATCAGCTCCTTAATAGGACCAAGACGTTGGGTTAAGTGTGAACACGCGTTTTTTGCGAGCACCCCCGCCTTCTATGAGTGGGGGTTGAAGCCGACGGCTGCAATCCTTCAGGTTATACACATGTATACATAAACGGCCGCACAGGAGGCATCATACTACTTTCAGGCAAAAGTATAAACATAACCTTATAAGAAATTTATAAAAGCATTGTGCTTACAATGAGAATACAATACACTCAAACATAATATTTTTCGAGCACTGGGCCTCTATCAAACAAGCACCCTCGAGAACCTCCTTGAAATAGTGCTTGGCAGCCACCCGGCCTATGGCCGAACCCTGCGCCGCAACAGTGGTAGCGTCCATCTCCGCCCAGTATGCTTTAACACGGGCAAGGGCCATCCGCGAGCCTTCTATACACACCGACCTCTTCATCGCATTAATGCGCTGCACCGCATCAAGGAACTGATGCACTAAGCTGAAATAGCTGTTCGTCTTTGGCCTTTCCGGCCATAGCTGATCCACAACACACCTCATGGTGAGTCCGGACAACCTATTCAGTTCGGCCCATTCGGCTAGTTGGTCAGTCAATGAAAGCGGACACTCTGGAACGTGGAATTGCATCCAAAACAGCTTGTCCACTTCAGATCCGTCTGGCCTTGGAAGTACTTGGCCGCATCGGCAGCGCTCGCCGCCAAATCCATATATGCATCTTCCGAACTCCACAGCCGATCCAGAGGGGCATGCTGTGGATCTCCGAACTTCCTCCGTAACATGAAGGGTTTCCCAGCCGCAATGTCCCCGGCTTCCCGCAGCTCCTCCTTCTTTGCTCTCATAGCAGAACGGGTGACTTTGTCCGCCGCCACGGCCTTCTCAAGGTCCGTCGCCTTTGCTCGATTTTCTTTTTCAAGGACCCGGCCATGGTCGGCAGTGTCTTTTCATTCTACGGCCATCTTGGCCATCTTCTCTTGGCTCTCGCAATGTGCGGCCTTCTCGGCTTTCAACTCTTCGGCCGCCTTCAAAGCAGCCACATTACTAATCCTCGCTTGTTCCTTGGCTCGGGCAAGTTCCGCCCGCAAGGCTTCCACGGTGGCAGCCCCATCTACAGTCACAACATATTAAAGATACTGGCATCATGCTGCTCTTACTATGTGGCGTTCATCGAATAATAACACTTACCCTGTGCCTCGTCAAGCCTCTTGTTAACAAGCTCGATGTCGGCGTCTGCCGCATCCAGTTGCCATTTTAATTTGGCAAACTCACTAGTCCGGCTAGCCACCGGAGCTTCCACCACCTGCACATAGGGGAAGTCTGGTTATTGCCTGGGAATATGATCCTCTGTTCGCCGCCATTCTCGACGACAGCCGGAGTCTCAGGGGCTACTATCTACACAGGGCACACCTAACATGTGCAGTACTATCACATATTATCTCACGTACCTCAAAGCCTGTCAGTAGACTCATAAAGGCTTCATGTAATCTGCTTTCAGCGGATGAGATTCTCTCCATCACCGTACCCATTAGCATATGGTGTTCTTCTGAGATGGCCGCTCGCCCCACCAACTCCCTCAGAACGTCCGACCGCACACCAGACGGTGCCTGACTCTTTTGTATGCTCTCTTCGGGAGCCGGACACTGGGGACTTCGGGGGTCTACGGGATTATCTTCTAGCCTCACCGGATCCGGAGAGGCCCTCCGCGACGACACTTCGGGGTCGCCCGCTTCTGGATCGGAGGAGTCCGGGGGAGGCGTTTCGCTCTCCATCATCTCTGGAAGAAGATCCCCCTAGGACGAGCTCATTTGAGAGGGGCTAAGGCCCGAACTGCAAGATATATGCGGTGGTTATTTTCTCAGAGAAAAAAGATAGCATACCTTTACTATTAAAATAGTTTCGATCACTCACGACTCGTTGGAGGGCTGATCCCCCCGCGGACTTTGTGCGGCGAAAGCACCCCCCGAGGCAGGACCCTCTGTGGGAGACTTCTTCTCCCGTTTGGAGGCTTCGGCTTCCGGATCCTCGGAAGCAGTCCTTTTCCTCCCCCGGTCGTCCTCCTTTGTGGAGACGCTCGTTCCCTCGGTTGGAACGGGCAGCGATGGGGGCCCGCGTCCGCCCGTATTATCCCCCCGGTATCTTCCTTCAAGGGCTCCGGGCAAGGTGCGACCTCAAGCATCCTTTCCAATACTGGATTTTCCAAACCCTCAAGGAGGGGGGCCAAACACCGAATCATCTTCGCCTTTGTTAGCCAGTCCTGGTCAAAAAGCGAACTCTCAGAAATAACTTCGAATAAAAGACAGTGTTCGGCTAGAGGATTTCTTACTTGTTCGACGACGCGGTTACTGCTCAGGACCATGTCCTCGGTAATATCCGGACATTCTACTTGAGGTCCGAAGAATGACTTGTACATCTCCTCATGAGTCAGGCCGAGGAAACTTTGAATGGCACGTGGTCCCTCTGGGTTGAACTCCCACAAGCGAAGGGGCAGGCATTTGCAAGGCTGGACTTGATGAACTAGCATAACTTGTATTACCGCAACCAAATTAAAATCTCCCTCGAAGAGATCTCGGATGCGGCTTTGCAGTATAGGCACGTCCTTGGCAGGACCCCAACTCAGACCTCTAGTAATCCATGACATCAGTTGTGATGGGGGGGGCCGAGCGGAAAGCAGGGGCAGCCGCCCACTTGGCACTTTTGGGAGCCGTGACGTAAAACCACTCCCGCTGCCATAATTCGGACACCTCTGGGAAGGAACCTTTCAGCCATGGAGCTCCTGCCATTTTGCCTATTGATGCACCTCCGCATGCTACATGTTGCCCCTCGATCATCTTCAGCTTCACTTCGAAGGTCTTGAGCCACAAGCCGAAGTGAGGGGTGATGCGGAGGAAGGCCTCGCACACGACAATAAATGTCGAGATGTGGAGAAAGGAGTCCGGAGCTAGATCATGGAAATCTAGCCCGTAATAGAACATCAAACCTCTGACGAAAGGATCCAGGGTGAGGCCTAGACCTCGGAGGAAGTGGGAGACGAACACAACGTTCTCGTTGGGTTTGGTAGTAGGGACGATCTGCCCTCGAGCAGGCAGCCGATGCGAAACCTCAGCGGTCAGGTATCTGGCCTCCCTCAACTTCTTAATGTCCTCTTCCGTAACGGAGGAGGGCGTCCATCGGCCTTGAAGGCTGGATCCGGACATGGTTGAAGATCCGGAGCACCTAACCTGGGCTTTGGGTGTTGGAACTCGAGGCGGGGGAAGGGTTCGATTGAGCACGAGAGCGAAAAAGCGAAAACCTTGTCCCCTTATAAAGAGGGTGAATATCAAGCATCCTCTCCATAGCCGTGTGGGACTTGCCTATAATCTAGGAGCCACACGGTTGGGTTACCCACGACCGCATTAATGAGAATCCCGTAATTAGGGGAACATGATCTCCACTTCGGCAAGACGTGTCAAGAAATCGCCTCGTGTTATGTGTGGAGCTGGTTAAAAGAAACGGTTCGAATAATCACCGGGCCATGACATAACGTCATGCTGCCAAAACAAGCCAGCAAATTAGATCAGCGAAAATATTATTCTCTCTATGGTGGAATGTGGAACTTATTTTGCAGGGTCGGACACTATCCTCATATTCAAATTCTTCTGTGATGTATTCGGAGAAGGAACCCGCCTTGCAATGCCAAAGACAATACTGCGCGCCGGACTCATCGTCATTGAAGCCTGGTTCAGGGGCTACTGAGGGAGTCCTGGATTAGGGGGTCTCCGGACAACCGTACTATCTCCATTGGCCGGACTATTGGACTATGAAGATACAAGATTGAAGACTTCGTCTCGTGTCCGGATGGGACTCTGCTTGGCGTGGAAGGCAAGCTAGGCAATACGAATATGATATCTCCTCCTTTGTAAACCGACCTTGTGTAACCCTAACCCTCTCCGGTGTCTATATAAACCAAAGGGTTTTAGTCCGTAGGACAATAATCACAACATACAATCATACCATAGGCTAGCTTCTAGGGATTAGCCTCTCTGATCTCGTGGTAGATCTAATCTTGTACTACCCATATCATCAATATTAATCAAGCATGACATAGGGTTTTACCTCCATCAAGAGGGCCCGAACCTGGGTAAAACATCGTGTCCCTTGCCTCCAGTTACCATCCGGCCTAGACGCACAGTTCGGGACCCCCTACCCGAGATCCGCCGGTTTTGACACCGACAGGGTCCATGTATGAGAAGAAAGTGTGGACTTTGGTGGACTGGACCAATGATCGGCAAGCCATTGAGAATAAATGGATCTTCAAGAAGAAGACATACGATGATGGTAATGTCACCATATACAAAGCTCGACTTATTGCAAAAGGTTTTCGACAAGTTCAAGGGGTTGACTACGATGAGACTTTCTCACCCGTAGTGATGCTTAAGTCTGTCTGAATCATGTTAGCAATTCCAGCATTTTATGATTATGAAATCTAGAAAACGAATGTTAAAAACTTGCATTCCTTAACGAGTTTCTTGAAGAAGAGTTGTATATGATGCAACCAGAAGTTTTTGTTGATCCTAAAGGTGCTAACAAAGTGTGCAAACTCTAGTGATCCATCTATGGACTGGTGCAAACATCTCGGAGTTTGAATATACACTTTTGATGAGGTGATCAAAGCATATAGTTTTATACAGACTTATGGTGAAGCCTGTATTTACAAGAAAGTGAGTGGGAGCTCTGTAGCATTTTTGGTATTATATGTGGATGACATATTATTGATCAAAAATGATATATAATTTCTAGATAGCATAAAAGGATACTTGAATAAGAATTTTTCAATGAAAGACCTCAGTGAAGTTGATTATATATTCGGCATCAAGATCTATAGAGATAGATCGAGATGCTTAATAGGACTTCCACAAATCACATACCTTGCTAAAAGTTTTGAAGAATTTCAAAATGGATCAGTGAAAGAAAGGGTTCTTGCCTGTGTTACAAGGTGTTAAGTTGAGTAAGACTCAAAAAACCCGACCACGACAGAAGATAGAGAGGGAATGAAAGTCATTCCTTATGTCTCAGCCATAGGTTCTATAAGGTATGCCATGTTGTGTACCAGACCTATTGTGTGCTTTGCCATGAGTTCGGCAAGAGGTACAATAGTGATCCAGGAGTAGATCACTAGACAACGGTCAAAATTATCCTCAAAGGACTAAGGAAATATTTCTCGGTTATGGAGGTTATAAAGAGTTCATCGAAAAGAGTTACATCGATGCAAGCTTTGACACCGATTCAAATGGCTCTGAGTCTCAATCTGGATACATATTGAAAGTGGGAGCGATTAGCTAGAGTAGCTTCATGTAGAGCATTGTAGACGTAGCAATTTGCAAAATACATACGGATATTGTAACATCCCAAATTTTCAATTTGCATGTTATACATAGGTCATCATATGCATATCACATTTTATTTGCTTTTCATTTGCCATCCTAGAAATCCTAAGCAACTCAAGGACCCACGGAGAGAGTTGGGGATTTCATTTATTTTCATATTTGAATTTTTCTCAAATTTGAAGAGCGGATCATTTTGGTTTTAATATTTTTCTCCCCGAAATATTTCCGATACTAAAATAAAAGAGAGAAGATAATATGACTTGTTCAAAGAGAGAGAAATTTTGGAGGAAAGATTTTAAAATCAACTAAATATTTTATTTGGGTTTTATTCAAGATTTTATTTGAATTAGAAAAAATATGCATTTTCAAAAATTGCATTTTTAGGCCAGAAAAATGTTCACTTTGTTCTAAATATTTTATTTAGACGGTGAAAATTGTTTTTGGCATTTTTAGATTTTTTTATTTTTTTAGGATTTTTCTTCGGCCCAGCCGAGCAGGCCGGCCCACCTCAACGCCGCCGCCTTCCTCCTGCGGAGCCCCGCCACCGCATGGACGCCGAGTCTGGCTCGGCCCCGCCGCCTTGCCCCTCCCCCAAGCCGCCCTGCCCCGCCCCCTCTTATAAGTTGCCGCCCCGCCGCCTCTCCTCTCCACCCCAGCCCGCATCCCCCGCCGCCTCCCAAGTCGCGCCGCCGCCGTTAGCCACTGCCGCCGCCACTTGCCGCTGCCGCCGCCCCGCACCAATGTCGCCGCCGCCCGCGCTGGATTTTGCGCCCCCGCCGATGTTCGGATCCACCGCCACTGCCAGTTCTTGTTGTCCGATTTTCTTCGGTTTATTTCGGTAAACCCTAGATCTAACTAGGTTTTTTATAGATCGATTTTCTCGGTTTTTCTTCGGTTTAGATCTATTCTACGAATGTTCGTTCGTTTAGTTCTTATAACGAACGAATTCATTCGTTTGTCTCTATTAGCGGACGTTCGTCCGATCGATTTTTATTTTTCTATTGTTTTTCACCAGGGTCCTATCTGTGATTACTTTTACAGCAGATTATCCCCTGATCTTCAAACCCTCACAGTTTTTCAACCGTTCATCCAAATCTAGTGAAACCAACACCAAAATCTTCATCTCGAGCCCCTCTTTCTAGCTAATCAATTTGAACATGATTTTGGCAATTTAAAATTTGGTTGTAATCAGATTTGAATTCGAACTTCCTTTGATCGTAGTTTGAGTTTCGTAGCTCCGATTTGAGCGATTTCTTTTTGCAAATCGAAGCACTTCAGTTGAACTTTTAGTTTGGACTTTCTCATTAAGTTTTACCCTTGCATCTATGCTTGAGTGCTTATGTATGATATTGTTTGTTTGTGATAGAATTATCGGAGTGTTAAGCGTGCTACTATGAGTCTCTAGGGTTTGCGGATCATCAGCAAGGCAAGTAACACTTTGATCATACCCTGTTATTACCCAGTTTTTATGCATAGTTTCAACCCTCATACATTGCATGATTAGGATTGATAACAGGGTATTGGGAAGTAGATGATGAGGTAGAACCTATTGTCCTTTATATCAAACCCTGGGAGTTACTTCTACGTTATGCTTATACTGCTATGCTATGCTAGTAGACGTGGTTTGGTTTGAGAGATCCATGACAGATGTGAGAGTATTATTAATGGTTAAACTGAAGGTGGCGACTTTAATACTCATCTGGATGGATTCATTGCGGGCACTTGGAGAATCCAGTGTTGTCCTGGGATATCCTGGAGTACCCGTGTGATCATCCTATGGTTCGCCACCCAGGCTCAAATGGATCATAAGATTATTCATGCTAGAAACTTCAGTGTGCAGCCACAAGCCATTATGGGCTCTGGCATAATTGAGTATGTTTTGTGAGCTCTTTCAGTGGTAGGCTAGCAGATGTAGGGGATGTAGGTGGTACTGTCTACCCAGAGTAAAGAGTTAATGCTTCTGAAAGCTGTGTCTCGGTCATCCGTTTCTCAAACACCATGTAGTGCGAGAAATCCAATGGAGGAAATCGAGTCTTGTGGGCAAAAGTGCGCAAACCTCTGCAGAGTGTATAAACTAATCATGGTTAGCCGTGTCTCCGGTTATGGACATCATGAGTATCTGGTTCTTGAATTATTGATTTGATCTCATCACTCTAAATTAAATTGTTGGTTAGCCGTGTCTCCGGTTATGGACATCATGAGTATCTGGTTCTTGAATTATTGATTTGATCTCATCACTCTAAATTAAATTGTTGGGTTTTTAATACTGTTTAATTGGGATTGAGTTGGAGGAACCTTCTCAATGTTTATAAACTACCATGATAGTTAAACAAAATATATTCCTTTGTTGTAGGGAAAAATTGGCTTTTCGCAAAAACATGAAAACTGTAGAGCCTCCACCAGCCATATATGCATGTAGTTATAGCTGTTTCATGTTCATTGCTCTAAAGAGTTATTTTGCCAGCATATTCCATGTGCTGACCCATTTTCGAGCTGCAACGTATTGTGTTGCAGACTTTTCAGACGAAGAGTAAGGTGCGATAGGTCATTGTCGTGCACTCAGCTATGTCGTTAGAGTTGATGGTCTCATTTACATTCGATGCTTCCGCAGTTATCTTATTTAGATGGCCTTAAGCCATATTATCGTAATAAGTTTTCTTTTGAGACATTTGATGTAATAAGTGTGTGATTGCACTCTGTTATAAATCCTTCAAGTACTGTGTGTGTCAGTATTCCCCATCCAGGATGACACTTATGCACAGAGATATGACTGTTTGAGGTCGGATCGCTACAAGATGGTATCAGAGCACACGCTGATTGTAGGACGCAACCACTGAGATAAGCCATAGGTCACTCTTCTCTACTCATTTCTGACTCCTCCCCATTTTCCACTCTATAGATGGCAGAACCAAGGAACAAGTTTGCTCAACCGGATGAAGACACGTCTTTTGGACGACACTTGAAGGAAGTCACTAGGTACCTGAACATCAGAATACCAAGCTTCACTGGGACCTACACCGCCACTTTACCAGAAGAGGAGCGTTGGATGATTTGAGTTCATGTTCCAGGAAGGACATTCACGCCAGTTACCGAGCCCATAGAGTTTTCCTTTGATGCACCAACCTGGAGTCTAGGAAAGAGCATGGCAGCCCACATCGCCATGGGATGCATCGGCGAAGATTATCACAAGTATCTTAAGGACACCATCTATCAGCTATGTGGGCGCCGACATGAGCAATGGGAGATGATCAGTACCAGGAGGGACAGGTCCATTGAGCCTTCATCCAGGAGTTAAACCAGCACATTCGTCACCAGGAGAACCAAATGTGCGCAAGCATGATAGATCTGAAGAAGGTGATGACTAGGAACATGGAGCTTGAAGAGGAACTCAAGTCTACACGTGATGGATACAAGGAGGAAATCACAATACTAGTAGAAAAGAATGACGACCTGACGAGGAAGCTAGGGGTATTCATGGGAGACCCCGCGCCAGGAGGAGATGACGACCATCCCGAGGACTACAACATCATTGACGACACCGACTCCGACCCCGACAGTAGTGATGATGATTACAAAGATGAAGCTGGAGCGGATATCATGGAGTCTTCCACCTATCAAAACTTCTAGTCAACCACCATATTATCAGTAGTAATTCCCTAGTCTAAATAGTAGTAGTCCGAGTATCTTTGTAATGGTAGTTAGATCGTTTGTATGCCCTTGCTTGAATTGAGTGGTGTGGTATGAATGTGTTTGTCTCTTGTGCATATGGGTAGTGCTTTCTCTTTAGACCTCATTCTATTCTAATATCTCCCCTCTAAACCCATCAGATGCCTCCGAGACGTGACCCCGGATTTGTCTTCCCACCGGAGCTCACCTAGTTGATCCAACAACAGAATGCCTTGATGCAGTTGCTAGTTCAGAACCAAGGCAACAACAACAACAACCCACCGCCACCACCTCCAGTTGAAAACTTAGCCCATTTTCTAAGGTTGAATCCGCCAGTGTTTTCCAGTAGCACCGAGCCGATTCTTGCTGACGACTGGCAACGCAGGATTGGAAGGGAGTTGACCACTGCAGGTTGCACAGATGCTGAGAAGGTGTGTTTTGCTGCACACCAATTGGATGGACCCGCATCCCTCATGGTGGGATAATTACACAACCATGTTCCCCATAGCCAATGTCACTTTGATGTGACCTACGGGTGTTAAATCACATGGTAATGTGGAGTAGATTATTGACTCTAGTGCAAGTGGGAGACTGAAGGAAATATGCCCTAGAGGCAATAACAAAGTTGTTATTTTATATTATATTTCCTTATTCATGTTAAAGGTTTATTATTCATGCTAGAATTGTATTGATTGGAAAGTTAAATACATGTGTGAATACATAAACAAATACCGTGTCCCCAGTAAGCCTCTACTAGACTAGATCGTTGATCAAAGATGGTTAAGGTTTACTAACCATAGACATGTGTTGTCATTTGATAACGAGATGACATCATTAGGAAAATGATGTGATGTACAAGACCCATCCATTAGCTTAGCATAATGATCGTTCAGTTTTATTGCTATTGCTTTCTTCATGTCAAATACATATTCCTTCAGCTATCAGATTATGCAACTCCTGGATACCGGAGGAATACCTTGTGTGCTATCAAATGTCACAACATAACTGGGTGATAATAACGATGCTCTACAGGTATCTCTGAAGGTGTTTGTTGAGTTGGCATAGATCAATATTAGGATTTATCGCTCCGGCTATCGGAGAGGTATCTCTCGGCCCTCTCGGTAATACACATCATAAGCTTGTAAACAAACGACTAAGGAGTTAGTCATGAGGTGATGTATTATAGAACGAGTAAAGAGACTTGCCAGTAATGAGATTGAACTAGGTATGAAGATACCGACGATCGAATCTCGAGCAAGTAACATACCGATGGACAAAGGGAATTACGTATGTTGTCATAATGGATCGACCAATAAAGATCTTCGTAGAATATTTAGGATCCAATATGGGCATCTAGGTCCCGATATTGGTTATTGACTGGAGAGGTGTCTCGGTCATGTCTACATAGTTCTCGAACCTGTAGGGTCCGCACATTTAACGTTCGTTGACGATATAGTGTTATATGAGTTATATGTTTTGGTGAACGAATGTTGTTCAGAGTGCCAGATGAGATCACGGACATGATGAGGAGTCGCAAAATGGTCAAGAGCTAAATATTGATATATAGGACGATGGTATTCGGACAACAAAAGAGTTTCGGGGGCTACCGGGCACTTATCGGGTCACCGGAAGGGGTTCCAGGCACCCCCCCCCCCCAAAGATATGGGACTTATGGGCCAAGAGGGGAAACACACCAACCACAAGGGACTGGTGCGCCCCCACATATGGGCCGGCCTAGGAGGAGAAGGAAATAGGGGAAAGGGAAAGGAAAGAGAGGAACAGGATTTCCACTTCCTTCCCTCTCCCCCCTCTCCCCCCTTCCGATATATATGGCAGGGGGTGCGCGGCTTGGGAGGATCCCAAGTAGGATTCGGTCCTACTTGGGGCACCTCCTGGCATCTCCCCTCCCCTTCCCACCTATATATGTGGAGGGCGGCGCCTAGCACACACCACATCAATTGTTAGCCATGTGCGGCGCCCCCTCCACCATTTACACCCCTGGTCATATTTTCGTAGTGCTTAGGCGAAGCCCTGCGGAGATCAGTTCACAATCACCGTCACCATGCCATCGTGCTGAGGAACTCATCTACAACCTTGATGTCTTGCTGGATCAGGAAGGCAAGGGACGTCACCGATCTGAATGTGTGTAGAACACGGACGTGTTGTGTAACACCCACGATGCGGATATATCTCCCACGTGTCGGAGCACGACTTAGAGGCATAACCGCATTGTAGGCAATGTCGCAAGAGGGGTAATCTTTACACATCCCATGTACTGAATAAGAAAGAGATACATAGTTGGCTTACAATCGCCACTTCACACAATATCATAAATATATCATTACAATCATCCAGATACAATCAAGGTCCAACTACGGAACCAAAATAAAGACAACCCCAAATGCATAATGTCCCCGATCACCCCAACTGGGCTCCACTACTGATCGTATGGAAAGGAAACGTAGTATCGTCCTGAGTCCTCATCGAACTCCCACTTGAGCTCGGTCGTATCTCCTGGAACGGTATCATCGGTCCCTGCATCTGGTTTTGGAAGTAATCTGTGAGTCACGGAGACTCAGCAATCTCACACCCTCGCGATCAAGACTATTTAAGCTTATAGGTAGGGAAAAGCTATGAGAAGGAGCTGCAGCAAGAACTAGCATATATGGTGGCTAACATGCGCAAATGAGAGCAAGAAGAGAAAGGCAAGGCACGGTCGAGAAACTAAGATCAAGAAGTGATCCAAGACTACTTACGTTCAAGCATAACGTGAGACCATGTTCTCTTCCCGGACTCCGCCGAAAAGAGACCATCACGGTTACACATGCGGTTAATCCATTTTAATTAAGTTAAGTTTCAGGTTTTCTACAACCGGACATTAACAAATTCCCATCTCCCCATACCCGCGGGCACGACTTTCGAAAGTTCAAATCCCTGCAGGGGTGTCCCAACTTAGCCCATCACAAGCTCTCACGGTCAATGAAGGATATTCCTTCTCCCAGGACGGCCCGACCAGACTCGGAATCCCAGTTACAAGACATCTCGACAATGGTAAAACAAAACCAGCAAAGCCACCCGGATGTGCCGACAAATCCCGATAGGAGCTGCACATATCTCGTTCTCAGGGCACACCGGATGAGACATCCTACGAGTAAAACCAACCCTCAAGTTGCCCCGAGGTGGCCCCACAGTCTACTCAGTTCGGACCAACACTCAGACGAGCACTGGCCCGGGGGGGGGGGGGGGGGGGTTAAAATAAAGATGACCCTTGAGTCCGCGGAACCCAAGGGAAAAAGGCTAGGTGGCAAATGGTAAAACCAAGGTTGGGCCTTGCTGGAGGAGTTTTATTCAAGGAGAACTATCAAGGGGTTCCCATTATAACCCAACCGTGTAAGGAACGCAAAATCACGGAACATAACACCGGCATGAAGGAAACTAGGGCGGAAAGAGTGGAACAAAACACAAGGCATAAGGCCGAGCCTTCCACCCTTTACCAAGTATATAGATGCATTAAAAATAGACAAGATATAATAGTGATATCCCAACAATAAACATGTTCCAACAAGGAACAAACTCCAATCTTCACCTGCAACTTGCAACGCTATAAGAGGGGCTGAGCAAAGCGGTAACATAGCCAAACAACGGTTTGCTAGGACAAGGTAGGTTAGAGGTTTGACATGGCAATAGGATAGGCATGATAAAGCACGTGGTAGGTATCGAGGCATAGGCATAGAAATAGAGCGAACAACTAGCAAGCAAAGATGGAACTGATTTCGAGGGTATGGTCATCTTGCCTGCAAAGTTCTCCTAGTTGATGTAAGCTTGATCCTCGTAAATGTTCGCAATGAGTTCCTCAATCACGTAATCGTCTCCCGGCTCTACCCAAAGCAAGAACACAAGCAAAGAGAGACACAATCAACCATGGCGCAATGCGCAAGCAACACGATGCAAAACATGGCATGATATGTGGGATGTGATATGCAATGCATATGCATGCTTCGGAAAGGAAAGATTGAACCAGGCCTCAACTTGGAAAATCAAGAGTGCCACTGGAAAGATGAGTTGATTTCAGTCGAAATCAATATAAAGATCACCGAAATCGGATGCACGGTTTGCAAATGGCAAGCAAAGCAATAATGGCACAAAGTTGCGATTAACAACACGAGGCCATCTAAATGCATCAAGAAAAATAAGCCACTGCACTCTAACATAGCAACAAAGCACATGGCAGTGATCCACTCAATATGCTTGACAAAAGATGAACACTGAGCTATGGCTAATTCACACAATAGCAGGTTCGAACAAGCATGGCAAAAGTGCAAAAGATATCAGGTTCATAGACTTATAGAAAACATCAACATGTCAGGATTTAACATCAGGAAGCAATGTTCAGAGCAAGATAACAACATGCTACAGGAATATATCATGGCAAAGAAAGGCATGGCATGAAGATACTCAAAGCATACAACAAAAGTCCCTTATTGACCATAAGCCAAAAGGGATCAGAAAATACAATGGCAACCATGTGAACATAGCAAGTTTTGTTAACAGATTCAGACTTACCAGAAAACTGGAACATGGCAAAACAGAATTACGTAGGCATGTTTGCGAGCTCGATGCACTCACCACAAGGCATTGCATGACAAACTAAGCATACACCCAGCAAGAAGACATGATAATTAAGCTAACCATGGCAATAACACTCTCATAGCATGCATGGATCAACTACACCAACCTCAGCAAAATTGATTAACACGTAAACAATCTGCCAGGAACATTTTATAGCAAAAGTAGTGCAAGATTGAGTCATGCTAAGGTACTCCATAATTGGAAACAAAGAGATGGATGGATAGAGCATAAGAATATCTCAAAAACATCCTTACTGAACATGCTCAAAAGAGGCATGGATCACTCTGTAGCAACATGAATACATGTCATAAAAATATCATCAGGGAAATGACTTAGAAGAATTCTAAGTCCCTGAAATCAGCAACATTACGATAGCGACTTTGCATGCTTGTGCTAGTCACCAAAATGATCACAGAAATACATGTCATACACCCCTGTAAAGATGGCATGGCATACAACAAAACACATGTAGGGCTCAAGATCATAGGAGGCACACATTAAACATGGCAAAAATGACAAATGTCCATAATCTGTTAAGAATCTGAAACTAACATCACATAGCACTCTTGCAACAGCACTTAGGCATCAAGATGAACTCAAATGAACATGGTGCAATGGGATGAAATGAAGTGCACATCCGGACGAACAATTTGATATGCTACACGCCCAAAACGGAGCTACGGATGCAGAGATATCATGCGATGAAAAATGCTAAAAATATAGGGGACTTGGGAGAGAAACGAGGTCAACCCTAATATTTTCAGATCTGGATCAGGGCACTCTTCCCGAGGTTGGCCGGGGAAGCTCTCGCCGGAGATCGTGCTGGGCCTCGCCGGAGAAGAAGAACTCGCCGGATCTGGACCGGAGGGCGGCGCCGGAGCGAGGGGAAGATGGATCCGGCCGGAGTCGAGGTGGCCGGCGTAGGGCGGCGAGCTGGGCGGTGGAGTAGGCGATGGGCGGCGAGGCGGCGGCCGAGCGGCGCGACGAGGGGCTTGCGGTGGCGCGGCGACCGGACTTGGCGGCGGGGACGGCGGGGCGCAGACTCGGGCGGCGGAGGGGACGACGGGCCTTGGGGGCCCGTCCCGGGCTCAGGCGGGACGCGGTGCGGGAGGTGGCCGGTGGGACACATGGAAGCTTGCGGTTCGTCGGTGGCGGCGGCGCGGATGTGTCCGGCCTGATCAGACGCGTCCGGCGGCGGGAGGAGGAAGAGGCTAGGGTTATGGGTGGAAATGATCCGAGATTTTCGGGGGAGATGCCTATTTATATATAGAAGGAGCTAGCAGGCTCCAAATTGAGCACAGTTTTCGGCCACGCGATCATGATCGGATGACCGAGAGGATGGAGGGGGTTTAGGTGGGTTGTGGGCCACTTTGGAGAGGTGTTGGGCTGCAACACACACGAGGCCTTTACGGTTCCTCGGTTAACCGTTGGAGTATCAAACGAAGTCCAAATGGCACGAAACTTGACAGGCGGTCTGTCGGTAGTAAACCAAGGCCGCTTGGCAAGTCTCGGTCCAATCCGAGAACATTTAACACCCGCACACGAAGAGAGACAAAAGGGGACATCGGAGGACATAGGAGTGCCGGAATGCAAAATGGACAATGGGGAAAATGCTTGGATGCATGAGACGAACATGTATGCAAATGTGATGCACATGATGACATGATATGAGATGCATGACAAAGACAAAAGCAAAACAAAGACGAAACCCAACCACGAGGGAATATCATAACTTAGTGCCGAAAATGGCAAGTTACATATGGGGCGTTACAACACTCCACCACTACGAAAGGATCTCGTCCCGAGATCAAGGAATGGAAAAACTCCGGATATTCGGAATGAGGTGGTCCTCGCGTTCCCAGGTGGCTTCACGGTCGGAATGATGTGACCACTTCACTTTCAGGAATTTGATAGACTTGTTGCGAGTCTTGCGCTTAGTTTCTTCAAGAATAGCAACGGGATGCTCATGATAAGACAGGTCTTCTTGGAGATCAATCTCTTCGAAGTTGATGGTGCGGTCAGGAGTCTTGAAACACTTGCGGAGCTGAGACACGTGAAACACGTCGTGCACATTTGCAAAGTTGGATGGAAGCTCAAGTTGATAGGCTAGATCGTCTCTTTTGCCAATGATCTTGAAAGGACCCACGTATCTAGGGGCAAGCTTCCCTTTGATACCAAAGCGACGAGTACCTTTCATTGGAGAGACACGGAGGTAGACATGATCTCCGATCTCGAAAGCCAAGTCATGATGCTTGCTATCATAGTAACTCTTCTGCGCGATTGCGCGGCTTTGATATTTTCACGAATGACTTTGCACATTTCTTCAGCCTCTGTGATCAAGTCATTGCCAAGAAGTTGGCATTCACCAGTCTCTGACCAGTTAAGAGGAGTACAACACTTTCTGCCATAGAGAATCTTGAATGGGGCCTTGCCCGAACTCGCTTGGAAGCTATTTTTGTAGGAGAACTCGGCATATGGAAGACAATCTTCCCACTTCATGCTGAAAGAAATGACACATGCCCTGAGCATATCTTCAAGAATTTGATTGACTCGCTCGACTTGGCCACTAGTTTGAGGATGAAAAGCTATGCTGAAGCGAATGTTGGAGCCCATAGCCTTCTGAAAAGAATCCTAGAACTTAGAGGTAAAGATGCTTCCATGATCTGAAGATATCAACTGCGGAATGCCGTGCAGAGAGACAATCCTGGAGGTATATAGCTCTGCCAACTGAGCTGCTGTGATAGACTCTTTGATAGGAAGAAAATGAGCCACTTTGGTGAGCTTGTCGATGACAACAAAGATAGCATCATTGCCACGCTTGGACTTTGGAAATCCAGTCACGAAGTCCATCTCAATATGGTCAAACTTCCATTCTAGAATGGCAAGAGGTTGGAGGAGACCAGCTGGTCGTTGGTGTTCTGCTTTCACTCTTCTGCAGACATCATATTCATTCACGAACTGAGCAATCTCGCGCTTCATTCGAGTCCACCAATACGACTGCTTGAGGTCATGGTACATCTTTGTACTTCCAGGGTGAATAGAGAGGAGTGAATTGTGAGCTTCATTCATAATGACTTTACGAAGGTCACCTTTAGGAACAACAATGCGGTCCTCGAAGAATAGAGTATCCTTGTCATCAAGACGATAGCACTTGTATTGGGTTGGCTCTTGGCAATCCCAATCTTCACCTTCTTCACCATAGCATCAAGAAGTTGAGCCTCGCGAATCTGATCTTCCAAAGTAGGAGAGACTTGGAGGTTGGCAAGGAATCCTTGAGGAACAACTTGGAGATTAAGTTTGCGGGAAGCTTCACAAAGCTCTGGTTGGTAGGTCTTGAGAATCAAACTGTTGTAGTAAGCCTTTCTGCTCAAAGCGTCAGCAATAACATTTCCCTTGCCTGGAGTATATTCAATACTCGGATTATACTCTTGAATCATCTTGACCCAACGAGTCTACCTAAGGTTGAGGTTGGGCTGAGTGAAGATGTACTTGAGGCTCTTATGATCAGTGAAGATGTCTGATGTCTCCATGTTAAAAGAGCGTGGACAACTGCCGCCAACTCGAGGTCATGAGTGGGGTAGTTCTTTTCGTTGGGCTTCAACTGGCGAGACGTATAGGCCACAACTTTCTTCTCTTGCATCAACATAGCACCAAGACCTTGAAGGGGAGCATCACAAAAAACCTCAAACGGTTTGGATTCATCAGGAGGAGTCAGAACTGGAGCTATGACTAACTTCTCTTTGAGGGTGTTGAAAGCGATGTCACATTCAGGCGACCAGACATACTTCACATGCTTCTGGAGGAGGTTGGAAAGAGGCTTCGCGATCTTTGAGAAATTCTCAACGAACATTTGACAATAGCTTGCGAGCCCAAGGAAGCTGCGGAGTTGCTTCACGTTCTGAGGTGGTTCCCAATTCACAATTGCAGACACCTTCTCAGGATTAACAGCTATGCCCTTGGCGGAGATGATATGCCCAAGGTAGAGAACCTCATCGAGCCAAAACTCGCACTTTGAAAACTTCGCATAGAACTGATGTTCTCTGAGTTTATCCAGCACCAATCTCAAGTGCTTGGCATGATCCTCCTTGTTCTTGGAAAAGACTAGAATGTCATCGAGATAGACCAAGACGAAGTCATTTGTATAGGGGTTGAAGATGAAGTTCATCATGCGAGAGAATGTTGGAGGGGCGTTGACAAGGCCGAAAGACATGACATTGTATTCATATGAACCATAGCTTGTTTTGAATGCTGTCTTGGGGATATCTTGTTCACGAATGTGAATCTGATGATAGCCCATACGGAGGTCAAGCTTGGAGAATACTTGAGCAGCCTTGAGTTGTTCAAAAAGCTCATTGATGTTGGGGAAGTGCGTACTTGTTATTTATGGTCTTCTTGTTCAATGGACGGTAGTCGACACAAAGTCGGTCCGTTCTATCCTTCTTCTTGATGAAAAGAACACCACAACCCCATGGAGAAGAACTTGGTCGGATGAGACCCATACGCTCTTGTATATCGAGTTGTTTCTTCAGCTCCTTCAACTCTTCTGGTCCAAGCTTGTAAGGACGTTTGCAAATAGGTTCCGTGCCAGGCTCAAGATCGATGACGAATTCAACTGGACGATGAGGAGGCATTCCTGGAAGCTCTTCTGGAAAGACGTCTTGATATTCACAAACGACTGGAATCTGAGAGATGGCATCCAACTCGCCCTTCTCGTTGAGAGAAAACAATCGAATGGTATCATCACGAGCAGCAAAGACGATCACATCCTCAGACGAGTGTGTCAGTTGAATATGCCTGGTAGCACAATCAACCCGAGCCTTGTGCTTAGAAAGCCAGTCCATTCCGAGAATAAGATCAATATCCGAGCTACCAAGAACCACTGGAGAGGACATAAATTTATAGTCTCCAAACTGGATAGAGACATCGGGAGCAACCAAACTAGAAGTCATAAGCTTTCCGAGAGAAACAACTTGCATGAATTTGGGAAAAACCTCTGTGTCAACATTGTGCTTTGATGGAAAAGGGAAAGACAAGAAAGAATGTGATGCACCAGTACCAAAAAGAACTCTTGCAGGAATATCGTTAACAGGAAGGTTACCCATGATCACTTATGACGAGTCCTCTGCCTGAGCTGGGTTCATCATGTTGACCTTTGCAAACTTGGGATTATGCTTGACCACTGCATTGCCGGCAGATCTCACGGGAGGAGGAGGAAGACGCATCTGATTGAAGCATTTGTTTGCATAGTGACCCTTCTGCTGACACTTGTTGCATGTGACCTCTAAAAGCGGACGGTGATACGAAGCACTTGATCTTGGAGCATGAGACGAAGTCTTATTCTGAAAGCCTGGGTTGGGTGGGTGGGAAGACCCATTGCCACCTTTGCTCTTCTGCTGATAAGGCTGACGGGACGGAGGAGGAGGAGGAAACCAATACTTTTGATGTTTAGTTGCCACTTGAGTTGAGGAAGAAGAAGGAGTTGCATCCCTGACTCACTTCTTGGAAGCACCGCACTTGAGCTGAGCAGCCTCTTGCTTCAGTGCCATGTTGTAGAATTCATCGTACTTCTTCGGCTCAAAAAGCACAAGAGCTAGTTGCAGATCTTCTCTGAGGCCACCTCTGAACTGATAAATCATGCTCTTCTCGTCAGGGACGTCTTGCTTAGCAAAACGAGCGAGCTTCTAGAACATGATGTTGTACTGGTAAACAGACAACCTGCCTTGCTTCAGATTGTGGAACTCCTCACGCTTGCTCTCAACAACACTCTGAGGAATGTGGTGAGCTCTAAAGTCTTGGCGGAATTCATCCCAGGTAATCACACGACCTCCTCTAGAATCTTTGTATTGCTGATACCACTCTACAGCTTGGTCTTTGAGTTGGAACGAGGCAAACTTGACAAAGTCCTCAGGCCTGACGTTGCTACACTCGAAATGTTTGCAGATATCCACAAGCCAATCATCAGCGTCTGTTGCCTCGACATAGTTACTGAAGGTCTTTGGCTGGTTTGCGAGGAACTGGTTGAGTGTAGCAAACTGATTCTGATTGTTGCCATGGCCTTGATTTCCTTGGTTACGCTCTTGCAAGAGTTGCATAATCAGCTGCGTGTTGGCGTTGGTAGCGGCCATCACAGCTTGCCATGCCTCCGGAGGTGGAGATGGTGGTGGTGGTTCAGGATTTTGACGCGTTGGAGGAGCCATCCTGAAGAGAGTGACATCCGTTAGCATCTTAAAAGACATATATTCAAGCTGAATCAAATGGATCAAAATTGCAACACATAGTCTTAACATTCGAACAAGAATGAACGAATGCATTCCAAATTAAATGGTCACACTTCCATAAATTGAGAAGCCACTTAGATAGAGGTAGATGAATAAAAACAACAAGGTACAAATATGAACAAATACTTGGTAAGGATTACCCAATCACGCCAGCGATTCGATCAAGCAGGGTTCCTAAGTCGGGGAAGGCTCTGATACCAACTTGTAACACCCACGATGCGGATATATCTCCCACGTGTCGGAGCACGACTTAGAGGCATAACCGCTTTATAGGCAATGTCGCAAGAGGGGTAATCTTTACACATCCCATGTACTGAATAAGAAAGAGATACATAGTTGGCTTACAATCGCCACTTCACACAATATCATAAATATATCATTACAATCATCCAGATACAATCAAGGTCCGACTATGGAACCAAAATAAAGACAACCCCAAATGCATAATGTCCCCGATCGCCCCAACTGGGCTCCACTACTGATCGTCTGGAAAGGAAACGTAGTATCGTCTTGAGTCCTCATCGAACTCCCACTTGAGCTCAGTCGTATCTCCTGGAACGGTATCATCGGTCCCTGTATCTGGTTTTGGAAGTAATCTGTGAGTCACGGGGACTCAGCAATCTCACACCCTCGTGATCAAGACTATTTAAGCTTATAGGTAGGGAAAAGGTATGAGGTGGAGCTGCAGCAATAACTAGCATATATGGTGGCTAACATACGCAAATGAGAGCGAGAAGAGAAAGGCAAGGCACGGTCGAGAAACTAAGATCAAGAAGTGATCCAAGACTACTTACGTTCAAGCATAACACGAGACCGTGTTCTCTTCCCGGACTCCGCCGAAAAGAGACCATCACGGTTACACACGCGGTTGATCCATTTTAATTAAGTTAAGTTTCAGGTTTTCCTACAACCGGACATTAACAAATTCCCATCTACCCATACCTGCGGGCACGACTTTCGAAAGTTCGAATCCATGTAGGGGTGTCCCAACTTAGCGCATCACAAGCTCTCACGGTCAACGAAGGATATTCCTTCTCCCAGGACGGCCCGATCAGACTCGAAATCCCGGTTACAAGACATATCGATAATGGTAAAACTAAACCAGCAAAGCCACCCGGATGTGCCGACAAATCCCGATAGGAGCTGCACATATCTCGTTCTCAGGGCACACCGGATGAGACATCCTACGAGTAAAACAAACCCTCAAGTTGCCCCGAGGTGGCCCCGCAGTCTACTCAGTTCGGACCAACACTCAGAGGAGCACTGGCCCGGGGGGGTTTAAAATAAAGATGACCCTTGAGTCCATGGAACCCAAGGGAAAAAAGGCTAGGTGGCAAATGGTAAAACCAAGGTTGGGCCTTGCTGGAGAAGTTTTATTCAAGGCGAACTGTCAAGGGGTTCCCATTATAACCCAACCATGTAAGAAACATAAAATCAAGGAACATAACACCGGTATGAAGGAAACTAGGGCGGCAAGAGTGGAACAAAACACCAGGCATAAGGCCGAGCCTTCCACCCTTTACCAAGTATATAGATGCATTAAAAATAGACAAGATATAATAGTGATATCCCAACAATAAACATGTTCCAACAAGGAACAAACTCCAATCTTCACCTGCAACTAGCAACGCTATAAGAGGGGCTGAGCAAAGCGGTAATATAGCCAAACAACGGTTTGCTAGGACAAGGTAGGTTACAGGTTTGACATGGCAATATGAGAGGCATGATAAAGCATGTGGTAGGTATCGAGGCATAGGCATAGAAATAGAGCGAGCAACTAGCAAGCAAATATGGAAGTGATTTGGAGGGTATGGTCATCTTGCCTGCAAAGTTCTCCGAGTTGACGTAAGCTTGATCCTCGTAAACATTCTCAACGGGTTCCTCGATCACGTACTCGTCTCCCGGCTCTACCCAAAGCAAGAACACAAGCAAAGGGAGACACAATCAACCACGGTGCAATGCACAAGCAACATGATGGAAAACATGGCATGATATGCGGGATGTGATATGCAATGCATATGCATGCTTCGGAAAGGAAAGATTGAACCAGTCCTCAACTTGGAACATCAAGAGTGCCGCTAGAAATATGAGTTGATTTCGGTCGAACTCAATATAAAGATCACCGTAATCGGATGCACAGTTTGCAAATGGCAAGCAAAACAATAATGGCACAAAGCTGCGATTAACAGCACGATGCCATCTAAATGCATCAAGAAAAATAAGCTACTTCACTCTAACATAGAAACAAAGCATATGGCAGTGATCCACTCAAGATTCTTGACAAAAGATTAACACTGAGCTATGGCTAATTCACACAATAGCAGGTTCAAACAAGCATGGAAAAAGTGCAAAAGATATCAGGTTCACAGACTTAGAGAAAATAGCAACATGTCAGGATTTAACATCAGGAAGCAATGTTTAGAGCAAGATAACAACAAGCTACAGGAACATATCATGGCAAATCAAGGGATGGCATGAAGCTACTCAAAGCATACAACAAAAGTCCCTTACTGACCATAAGCCAAAAGGGATCAGAAAATACAATGGCAACCATGTGAACATAGCAAGTTTCGTTAACAGATTCAGACTTAGCAGAAAACTGGAACATGGCAAAACAGAATTACGTAGGTATGTTTGCGAGCTCGATGCACTCACCACAAGGCATTGCATGACAAACTAAGTATACACCCAGCAAGAAGACATGATAATTAAGCTAACCATGGCAAGAACACTCTCATATCATGCATGGATCAACTGCACCAACCTCGGCAAAATTGATTAACACATAAACAATCTGCCAGGAACATTTTATAGCAAAAGTAGAGCAAGATTGAGTCATGCTAAGGTACTCCATAATTGCAAACAACGAGATGGCTGGATAGACCATAACAATATCTCAAAAACATCCTTACTGAACATGCTCAAAAGAGGCATGGATCACTCTGTAGCAACATGAATACATGGCATAAAAATATCATCAGGGAAATGACTTGGAAGAATTCTAAGTCCCTGAAATCAGCAACATTACGAGAGCTACTTTGCATGCTTGTGCTAGTCACCAAAATGATGACAAAAATACATGTCATACACCCCTGTAAAGATGGCATGACATACAACAAAACACATGTAGGGCTCAAGATCATAGGAGGCACACATTAAACATGGCAAAAATGACAAATGTCCATAATCTGTTAAGAATCTGAAACTAACATCACATAGCACTCTTGCAACAACATTACGGCAACAAGATGAACTCAAATGAACATGGTGCAATGGGATGAAATCAATTGCACATCCAGACAAACAATTTGATATGCTACACGCCCATAACGGAGCTACGGATGCAGAGATATCATGCGATGAAAAATGCTAAAAACATAGGGGACTTGGGAGAGAAACGAGGTCAACCCTAATATTTTCAGATCTTGATCGGGGCACTCTTCCCGAGGTTGTCCGGGGAAATTCTTGCCGGAGATTGTGCTGGGCCTCGCCGGAGAAGAAGAACTCGCCGGATCTAGATCGGAGGGCGGCGCCGGAGCGAGGGGTATATGGATCCGGCCGGAGTCGAGGTGGCCGGCGTCGGGTGGCGAGCTGGGCGGTGGAGTAGGCGGCGGGCGGCGAGGCGGCGGCCGAGCGGCGCGGCGGCGTGGCGAGGGGCTTGCGGCCGCGCGGCGACTGGACTTGGTGGCGGGGACGGCGGGGCGCATACTCGGACGGCGGAGGAGACGACGGGCCTCGGGGGCCCGTCCCGGGCTCTGGCGGGCCGCGGCGCGGGAGGTGGCCGGTGGGACACATGGCGGCTTGCGGTTCGTCGGTGGTGGTGTCACGGACGTGTCCGGCCCGATCGGACGCGTCCGGCGGCGGGAGGAGGAAGAGGCTAGGGTTACGGGTGGAAATGATCCGGGATTTTCGGGGGAGATGCCTATTTATATATAGAAGGAGCTAGGAGGCTCCAAATTGCGCACGGTTTTCGGCCACGCGGTCGTGATCGAACGACCGAGAGGATGGAGGGGATTTACGTGGGTTTTGGGCCACTTTGGAGAGGTGTTGGGCTGCAACACACACGAGGCCTTTACGGTTCCTCGGTTAACCGTTGGAGTATCAAACGAAGTCCAAATGGCACGAAACTTGACAGGCGGTCTAACGGTAGTAAACCAAGGCCGCTTGGAAAGTCTTGGTCCAATCCGAGAATGTTTAACACCCGCACACAAAGAGAGGCAAAAGGGGACACCAGAGGACATAGGAGTGCCGGAATGCAAAACGGACAACGGGGAAAATGCTCGGATGCATGAGACGAACACGTATGCAAATGCGATGCTCATGATGACATGATATGAGATGCATGACAAAGACAAAAGCAAAACGAAGATGAAACCCAACCACGAGGGAATGTCAAAACTTAGTGCCGAAAATGGCAAGAGTTGGAATGCAAATATGGCAGGTTACATATGGGGCGTTACATGTCGTGCATTCGGTACTTGCTCGGTTTACGTGGGAAGAAGTTCGACTACATCAACTACGTTGTGAAATGCTTCCGCTTACGGTCTACGAGGGTACATAAACACACTCTCCCCCTCGTTGCTATTCATCTCCATGGATAGATCATTGCATGTGCATAGATTTTTTCCATGCAACGATTCCCAACACAACATGCATCTAGTGTTTTAAGTTCATGGAGAAATGGAGTAATGCAATAAGCACGATGACATGATGTAGACAAGATCTATTCATGTAGGAATACCCCATCTTGCCTCACCGCCCCTTCTATCACTTGGAGAGGACACTACAAGATTGAACCCATCATTAAACACCTCTTCCCATGGCAAGAAAAATCAATCTAGTTGGCCTAACTAAACCAAAGATTCAAAGAAGAAATACGAGGCTATATATAATCATGCATATAAGAGATCAAAAAAGTCTCAAATAATATTCATGGATATAGATCTGATCATAAACTCAAAGTTCATCGGATCCCAACAAGCACACCACAAAAAGGTTTACATCAAATAGATCTCCTAGAGACCATTGTATTGAGAATCAAAAAAAGAGAGAAGAAGCCATGTAGCTACTGCCTACGGACCCTTAGGTCTATGGTGGACTACTCACGCATCATCGGAGAGGCACCAATGAAGATGATGAGCCCCTCCATGATGATGTTAGATTGGATCTCGTGGTTCTAGAACTTGCAGCTGCTGGAATTGTGTTTCGTCGACTACCCTAGGGTTTTTGGAATAATTGGGAATTTATAGGGCGAAGAGGCGGTCCAGGAGACCCCTGTGGACCCCACAACCCACCAGGGCTCGCCCGGGCCTCCTGGCGCGCCCTGGTGTCTTGTGGTTGCTACCTCTTGAGCATGCGTTGGTTTTCCCTTGAAGAGGAAAGGGTGACGCGGCAAAGTAGCATAAGTATTTCCCTCAGTTTTGAGAACCAAGGTATCAATCCAGTAGGAGACAATGCACAAGTCACCTGGTACCAGCACAAACAATCAAGAACCTTACAACCAACACGATAAATGGGTTGTCAATCCCTTCACGGTCACTCGCAAAAGTGAGATCTAATAGAGATAGTAAAGTAAATATTTTTAGTATTTTGTTGTATAGATTGGAAAGTAAAGATTGTAAAAAAGTAAATGAGATGTGATGTACATAAAAGAGATGTAATATAACAGGAAAGAGACTCGGGGGCCATAGGTTTCACTAGTGGCTTCTCTCAAGATAGCATGTCTTATGGTGGGTGAACAAATTACTGCCTAGCACTTGATAGAAAAGCGCATAGTTATGAAGATATCTAAGGCAATGATCATGAATATAGGCATCACGTCCGTGTCAAGTAGATCGAAACGATTCTGCATCTACTACTATTACTCCACGCGTCGACCACTATCCAGCATGCATCTAGAGTATTAAGTTCATAAGAACGGAGTATCACATTAAGGAAGATGACATGATGTAGAGGGATAAACTCAAGCAATATGATATAAACCCCATCCTTTTATCCTCAATGGCAACAATAAAATACGTGCCTTGCTACCCCTACTGTCAGTGGGAAAGGACACCGCAAGATTGAACCCAAAGCTAAGCACTTCTCCCATTGCAAGAAAGATCAATCTAGTAGGCCAAACTAAACCGATAATTCAAAGAGACTTGCAAAGATATCAAATCATGCATATAAGAATTCAGAGAAGAACCAAATAATATTCATAAATAATCTTTTTCATAAATCCTTAATTCATTGGATCTTGACAAACACACCACAAAAGAGTATTACATTGAATAGATCTCCAAGAACATCGAGGAGAACTTTGTATTGAGAATCAAAGAGAGAGAAGAAGCCATCTAGCTAATAACTATGGACCCGAAGGTCTGTGGTAAACTACTCACGCTTCATCGGACAGGCAATGGTGTTGATGTAGAAGCCCTCCGTGATCGATTTCCCCTCCAGCAGATTGCCGGAAAAGGCCCCAAGATGGGATCTCACGGGTACAGAAGGTTGCGGCGGTGGATAAGTGGTTTCGTGGCTCTCCCTGATGTTTCTAGGGTATAATATATATATATATATATATATATATATATATATATATATATGCGAAAGAAGTACGTCGGTGAAGCTACGAGGGGCCCATGAGGGTGGGAGGTGCCCCTACCCCCTGGGTGTGCCCTCCTGCCTCGTGGCTTCCTCGTGGAGTTCCAGACTTCGACTCCAAGTCTTCTGGATTGCTTTCGGTCCAAAAAAGATCATCGCGAAGGTTTCATTCCATTTGGACTCCGTTTGGTATTCCTTTTCTGCAAAACTCTAAAATAGGCAAAAACAGAAAGTGCCACTGGGCCTCCGGTTAATAGGTTAGTCCCAAAAATAACATAAAAGAGCATATTAAAGCCCATTAAACATCCAAAACAGATAATATAATAGCATGGAACAATAAAAAATTATAGATACGTTGGAGACGTATCAAGCATCTCCAAGCTTAATTCCTGCTTGTCCTCGAGTAGGTAAATGATAAAAATAGAACTTTTGATGTGGAATGCTACATAACATAATTATCAATGTAATTTTCTTTGTTGTGTCATGAATGTTTAGATCCGAAAGATTCAAGATAAAAGTTTAATATTGACATAAAACAATAATACTTCAAGCATACTAACAAAGCAATCATGTCTTCTTAAAATAACATGGCCAAAGAAAGTTATCCCTACAAAATCATATAGTCTGGCTATGCTCTATCTTCATCACACAAAATATTTAATCATGCAAAACCCCAATGACAAGCCAAGCAATTGTTTCGTACTTTTGATGTTCTCAAACTTTTTCAATCTTCAAGCAATACATGACCGTGAGCCATGGATGTAGCACTATAGGTGGAATGGAGGGGTGGTTGTGGAGAAGACAAAATGGAGAAGATAGTCTCACATCAACTAGGCCTATCAACAGGCTATGGAGATGCCCATCAATCGATATCAATGTGAGTGAGTAGGGATTGCCATGCAACAGATGCACTAGAGCTATAAGTATATCAAAACTCAAAAAGAAACTAAGTGGGTGTGCATCCAACTCTCTTGCTCACGAAGACCTAGGGCATTTTGAGGAAGCCCATCATTGGAACATACAAGCCAAGTTATATAATGAACATTTTCCACTAGTATATGAAAGTGATAAAATAAGAGACTCTCTATCCTGAAGATCATGGTGCTACTTTGAAGCACAAGTGTGCAAAAAGGATAGTAGCGTTGTCCCTTCTCTCTTTTTCTCTCTCTTTTTGTTCTTTTCTTGGGCCCTCTCTTTTTTGTACCTCTTTTTTTATTTTTTTATCTTTTTCGTCTGGAGTCTCATCCCGACTTGTGGGGGAATCATAGTCTCAATCATCCTTTCCTCACTGGGACAATGCTATAATAATGATGATCATCACACTTTTATTTACTTAGAACTCAAGAATTACAACTCGATACTTAGAACAAAATATGACTCTATGTGAATGCCTCTGGCGGTGTACCAGGATGTGCAATGAATCAAGAGTAACATGTATGAAAGAATTATGAATGGTGGCTTTGCCACAAATACGATGTCAACTACATGATCATGCAAGGCAATATGATAATGATAGAGCGTGTCATAATAAACGGAACTGTGGAAAGTTGCATGGCAATATATCTCGGAATGGCTATGGAAATGCCATACTAGGTAGGTATGGTGGCTATTTTGAGGAAGGTAAATGGTGGGTTTATGGTACCGGTGAAAGTTGCACGATACTAGAGAGGCTAGCAATGGTGGAAGGGTGAGAGTGCGTATAATCCATGGACTCAACATTAGTCATAAATAACTCACATACTTATTGCAAAATCTATTAGTTATCGAAACAAAGTACTACGCGCATGCTCCTAGGGGTATAGATTGGTAGGAAAATACCATTGCTCATCCCCGGCCGCCACTCATAAGGAATACAATCAACAAATAGATCACGCTCCAACTTCATCACATAACGGTTCACCATACGTGCATGCTACGGGAATCACAAACTTTAACAAAAGTATCTCTCAAATTCACAACTACTCTACTAGCATGACTCTAATATCACCATCTTCATATCTCAAAACAATCATAAAGAATCAAACTTCTCATAGTATTCAACACACTTTATATGAAAGTTTTTATTATACCCATCTTGGATGCCCATCATATTAGGACTAGTTTTATAGCCAAAGCAAATTTCCATGTTGTTCTAAAAGAATCTCAAAATAATATAAGTTAAGCATGAGAGATCAATAATTTCTATAAAATAAAACCACCACCGTGCTCTAAAAAGATATAAGTGAAGCACTAGAGCAAAATTATCTAGCTCAAAAGATATAAGTGAAGCACATAGAGTATTCTAATAAATTCCCATTCAAGTGTGTCTCTCCCAAAAGGTGTGTACAACAAGGATCATTGTGGTAAACTAATAACCAAAGACTCAAATAATACAAGATGCTCCCAGCTAAACACATATCATGTGGTGAGTAAAAATATAGCCTCAAGTAAAGGTACCGATAGACGAAGACGAAAGAGGGGATGCCTTCCGGGGCATCCCCAAGCTTAGGCTTTTGGTTGTCCTTAAATTTTAAATTGGGGTTCCTTGGGCATCCCCAAGATTAGGCTCATGCCACTCCTTATTCCAAAATCCATCAAATCTTTACCCAAAAACTTGAAAACTTCACAACACAAAACTTCAACAGAAAATCTCATGAGCTTCGTTAGTACAAGAAAATAAACCACCACTTTAAGGTACTATAATGAACTCATTCTTTATTTATATTGGTGTTAAACCTAATGTATTCCAACTTCTCTATGGTTCATACCCCCCGATACTACTCATAGATAAATCAAAATAAGCAAACAACACACGAAAAACAGAGTCTGTCAAAAACAGAACAGTCTGTAGCAATATGTCTATTTCGAATAATTTTGTAACTCAAAAAACTCTGAAATATTAGGATGGCCAAAGAAATTTGTAAATTGATCTACTGCAATTGTAATGGGTATTTTATTGTCTCTGGTAAAAAATTAAAATTAATTTCTTGAGCATAAAAGTTTCTGTTTTTCAGCAAGATCAAACAACTATCACCCAAGAAGATCCTAAAGGCTTTACTTGGCACGGATACTAATTAAAAGATAAAAAACAATCATAACAGTAGCATAATTGTGCTAACACTCAAAAATAGGAAGCAAAAAGCAAAAATAAATTTTATTCATTGGGTTGCCTCCCAACAAGCGCTATAGTTTCACGCCCTTAGCTAGGCATAATATTTCAACGATGCTCACATGAAAGACAAGAATTGAAGCACAAAGGGAGCATCATAAAACATGTGAAAAACACACTTAAGTCTAACATACTTCCTATGTATAGGCATCTTATAAGCAAAAAAATTATCAAGGCAAGAGAAAACTAGCATATGCAAGGAAGAAGAAAGGAACAATAGCAATCTCAACATAACGAGAGGAAATTTTGTAACATGAAAATTTCTACAACCATATTTTCCTCTCTCAAAATAATTACATGTAGGATCTTAATAAAATTCAACAATATAACTATCACATAAAATTTTCTCTTCATGATCCACATGCATGCAAAGTTGACACTCTTCCGAAATAGTGGGATTATCATAAAATAAAGTCTTGACCTCTCTGAACCCACTTTTATAAAAAAAATTGCAAGATTGAATATTCTACGAATATGTGGGATCTGGAGTCGACACTCTTCCAAACTCACTTTCAATATTATTGCAAACATTATTATCAATCTCATATTCATCATGGGACTTAAATAAATTTTCAAGATCATAAGAACAATCACCCCAATCATGATCATTGCAACAAGCAGAGGACATAGCAAAACTAGCATCCCCAAGCTTAGGGTTTTGTATATTATTAGCAAAATTGACATTAATAGAATTTATAATAACATCATTGCAATCATGCTTTTCATCCAAAGATCTACCGTGAATTACTTCATAAAGTACTTCATCACAATTTTCAGATTCATGGATTTCAAGCAAAACCTCATAAAGATAATCTAGTGCACACAACTCACTAGCAATAGGTTCATCATAATTGGATATCTTAAAAATATTAGCAAGTGGATGAGGATCCATAAGTTTTGGTTCTGATTTGCAATAAACACACAATTGTACCAAGCAAACGAGCAAACAATTGAAGTATGACATAAGGGCAGACGAAAAAGACAAACGAAAGAGAGACAGAGAAAAGATGAATCTTTTCGAAAATCGTTTTAGAAGTGGGGGAGAGGAAAACGAGAGGCGAATGGTGAATAATGTAATGCGAGAGATGAGAGTTTATGATGGGTACTTGGTATGTCTTGACTTGGCATAGATTTCCGCGGCAATGGCGCCAGAAATCCTTCTTGCTACCTCTTGAGCATGCGTTGGTTTTCCCTTGAAGAGGAAAGGGTGATGCGGCAAAGTAGCGTAAGTATTTCCCTCGGTTTTAAGAACCAAGGTATCAATCCAGTAGGATACAACGCACAAGTCACCTAGTACCTGCACAAACAATCAAGAACCTTGCAACCAGCGCAATAAAGGGGTTGTCAATCCATTCACGGTCACTCGCAAATGTGAGATCTAATAGAGATAGTAAAGTAAATATTTTTGGTATTTTTGTTGTATAGATTGGAAAGTAAAGATTGCAAAATAGTAAATGAGATGCGATGTAACTAAAAGAGATGTAATATAACAAGAAAGAGACCCAGGGGCCATAGGTTTCACTAGTGGCTTCTCTCAAGATAGCATGAATTATGGTGGGTGTTCAAATTCACTACAAAAAAAGACACATCCGTGACATTTTGGGCTGAAGGAATTTTTTTCTGTCATGCTTATTGTCGTGGTTCTAAGTCTGACAGTAGAAAGGGGGTACGTAGGGGTAGGCAAGATCCTAGCTACGATGAGGTTGTACACGCAAGATTTACGAGTTCAGGCCCTTCTCGGAGGAAGTAATAACCCTACGTCTCGGTGCCCTAAGGCGGTCGACTGGATTATGCGTGAAGTTATAGGGGATGCGAACCCTTGTGCCAGAGGAGGGGGGTGGCTTATATAGAGTGCGCCATGACCCCAGCCGTCCCATGTTACACAGTCTTCAATGTACATTAAGGTGAGACGTTACTGGTAACGCCAACAATAAAGACACACAAATGATCATTAACACTAGGAGTGAACGCCTAACCGTTGCCATCATGAGTGACTTTAGATCTTCTGTACTTCAAGTGGTTTCTTGTTCGGTCAAGTGATGATATACTGGTCGAATGGAATTGGCTTATCCGAGTGGAATTGTTGGTCGAGTGGGTTGCACTCTCAGGTGATTCCAGCCGGTGCAAACTGTTGTGCCTTGAATGCCATTGATCTTAGGGTACTGTCCTTGGGGAGGGCGTCAAGGTCAGGCCTATTACCCTACCCTAGGTACATGTCCTCGTCATTAGCCCCCGAATGGATCTAGGTCTGAGGGTAGAAGAGGTTGAAGATGGTTTCGACTCAGTTCTCATGATTTTGGGGCATCATACCTATGTTGGTGAACCACGCTGGACCTTCAACTTTATTTTCAATCACCTTGATCCATTCAGAATTTTGTCGAGTGAATTTATCCTAGAATGCTTCGAGTGTTGGAGTAGAACGAAATCTTCAGCGTGACTGATTGCGCTGCCATTCCCGGATCTCATGGGATTCGAAATTTGGGAACCGCGCGGGATGGAGAGCGCCACAGTAATCGGGACAGATTAGGTAGGGGTGCCTCAATTTCTGCGCTGCCTTTTTCGCCATGTACCGAGCGCAAGGCTATTGCAGGATTTGACAGGATCTCTCAGGCCTGCATGTCAATCACTCGGAAACGGGCAATTAAAAGGCTCCGCGGCCGGTGCACCTGCAAAACGCATCCCATTCTCCTAATCCTTCCTCTGTTTCTTCACCTCGTCTTCCGCCGCTCTGGGCACCTCCGCACCACCCGTGAGCAGTCGGTGGCGATGGCAAAGGACAAGACGGCGGCTCTGGAGCGCTCCAAGAAGGTGACGGCGGCGATGGCGGGGAAGCCGAAGGGCCAGAAGACGAGTCAGGGGGGGATCTTCCTCGAGGTCCGTCCTGCCGCCCGGCTGGATCCTGGGCGACTGGATTCGCTCCACGATCTAGCTGGAAGATGTGGACGATCTGGCTACATGGGGGTTGATTGTCCACGAGTCTTGGAGGCTTCCTGGCAACGAGACTGAACCGTAGCCGCAGGAGGGTGAGTGCGTCCTCCTTGCGACTCACGTTGACCGTGGTTTTTCTCTGCCCCCCATCCTTTCTTCTGGGGTTTTCTGAACTTCTTTGGAGCCCAACTTCATCACTTTACCCCCAACACCATCACGTACCTCGCTGCATTCGTTTCCATGTGTGAAAATTTCTTGGGCTATCGACCGCATTGGGGTCTCTTCAAACACGTCTTCACTTGTCGCTCTCAGACCGTGAAAAAAGCTAATCCGAATGACAAGAAGACTCATGTGATCCAGATGTCTGGAGGTCTAGTTATTCAGATGAGAAGCAAAAGTGCTTTTCCAGTTGTGATCCTTACCAAGTCAGTCGGAGGGTGGCAGTCGACCTGGTTCTACTGCAAGGACCAACCGAATCCTGGTCAGTCGACCGGTCTCCCTCCCTTCTCCATGGAGCGAGTCCAACAGCCCACTTCTTTGAAAGTAACTCCAACAGTAGAGGTGAACATGCTGATGGAGCGAGTAGTCCAATTAGTTCGAGACGGTGTGACCGGCATGGACTTGCTGGAAGTGTTTCTCAATCGACGCGTTCAGCCACTCCAGGCCCGCGATCATCCTATGTGGATGTACTCGGGCATTGAGGACACCACTCGGAGGAGGTCACCGAAGAGACGGGGGAGCTGTGGTTGCAGGGCATCACTGGAAACAAATATAACCACAGGGGGTCCAGAAGAATCCAAGCATTCTGCGCCGGCCACGAACCTGAAAAGGTATGCCCTTCACTGTCGAGTGTTTCTTCATTCTATTTTGCAACTGTCTTCGTGCCCGACTGATGTCTATGTTATTGTTTGCCTTGCAGGTTTACACTCATACATACTCAATGCCCAATGGAGAGCAGGACCAGGATGGAGAGGCGAGTGGGGGCGAAAGTGGCGACTGGAAATCCAATGACGAAGACGAGGATGATAGTGAGTACTCAAGTGACGGTGAGGAGGTCGACTCTCCACCCCACACTGAAAGACGTTCCAAGCAGACCCATGACCCCGTGAGCATCCGCGGCAAGGCAGTCACGCAGACCTCGAAGCGCACTCGGACTTCCTCCCCCGTTCCGACTGAGAAGGCGCCGAAGCAACCAAGGATTGCGGCCCCTAAACCTCGAAAGACCTTTCCTAAGATCATGATTGATGTTCCCATCGCGTCCGGGTAAGTGTTTTGTTTTATCCTTCTATTCAAGAACTTCTTAAGTAGTCGTCGACTCACTTTCTTGCTTGACGGAGTGAGTATGGGAACTTGTAGTGCTGCTACTTCTAGGACTTCTGTGGATATTTACAGGAATGAGGATGATGCGGACATGGAATATGCGGCCACCTCCAAAGAAGGTGTGACTCTGCCATCTTGCTTCCACTTTGTCAATTGATTTGTAGGTCGACCGTTATATTACGGCCGATACTTTTGCAGCACCGCAACATGTGATTGAGACGATGATGAAGATGTGCCTCTGAAGCCTATGGGTAGGAGAGGCACGAGCTCGGGCAGGAAAGCACCGATCGGCAAGACAGCTCAGACGACATCAGTGCCCGAACCGGTTATCCAGCAGACCGGGGACCTCAATTGGGCCTCTGTCACTTTTGCTGAACCTGTGTCAACTAAACGTCCATCAGCGTCGACTGCCCAATATCCTGCTTCATCTGTTCAACTCCATACTTCGGACCCTCAGATTGCTGCGACTGTTCTGCCATCTCTGTTGTTCGTCACCCATCATGTCCTGGAGGATCAGGCGAGCGCTACTAAAGAAGCTATACGCCAAGCAGGCATGATGATGGAGCGGATGAAGACGGTGTGTGAGACCAGCCAAGCCGCCTATGACGCCAGTGCAGCTCTCCAAGCCAACGTCCAGGTTAGTTGATTTCTGACTGATCTTCTAACTTGGTACTTGAGAACTGATGCTTTCTTACTTGTAAGATGTCCGTGGATGAGCATTTTCAAACTTTGTCGAACTTCATGTGCATCTATTCACCCACTGGGTGTATTATTTTACTTTACAATATTCTTCACTTGCGTCGATGTCGAATGAACATTAGAATTTGTGGGGGCACGCAGAGTGCACCCACTGGGTGTAGTCCCCGAGACCGTCGTCGAATGTTTGATTCGGCGGTGGTCTTATATCTTTGTTGATAATAAATCCACTCAGTAGTCATGTCGAGTGAACGCTTAAACCAGTGGGGGCACGCCAAGTGCACCCACTGGGTGTAGTCCCCGAGACCGCGGTCGACTGTGGGCAGTCAGCAGTGGTCTGAGATCCAATATTGTTGTTGCTTTTCTCTGTTCTCTTTTTTTGGTGACTGGACTAATCAAGTCGAGTGTCGAACCAAACCAGTGGGGGCATGCCAAGTGCACCCACTGGGTGTAGTCCCCTAGACTATTGTTGAATGTTTGATTTTGAAGTAGTCTTAGAACTATTTTCATCACTCGGGAGCAAATAATATTTGATTCTGTCAACTGATATATCTTATTTACTCACTTCAGAAATCCTGTGAGCTCATATCCCAATTTGCCAAATTCGAGAGGAAGCAGATCCAACTCAATCTTGACCTGGACTTGGCCAAGCAGAACTGGCAGAAGGCCAAGGACGAAACAGCTAGTATGGAAGGTAAAAACTTGCCGACTGTGAGATTGGACTGTCTCCCGAGTCATCTTCCCATTCTTCTTTCTGAACCGAGTGTTGTTTATTAATTTTTAGAGAAAATGAGGCAAGCTCTGGCACAGAAGGATCTTGATCTTGCAGTGGCATAGAAAGAGGTCCAAGAGAAGACAACACTTGCCGACGAGAAGTTGCCTTCAGTCGGGACGTTAGAAGAAGATAACGCCAAGCTGAAGACTGCTCTTGCCGAAGATAACAAGGAAGTGACACGTCTGAGGAAGGACAAGGTAGCTCTGAACGACAAGATTGAAGATCTCTCCTGGAAGAGGAATGAGCTGGAGGCTTATCTAGGGGGACTCGCCAAGAAGTTATTCCTCATGCTTGAAGGTATTTTCTCCTAGTCGACTGGTTTCTCTTGATAGTTGTTGATTCCTCGGACGGCTCTTCGACTCATTATTTTGTTGTGTTGTGCAGAATTTTGTCAAAACTTTTAAGAAGACACTGGACGGATCGAAACGAACTTGGATCCCATCAACTCTCCTATTAAGGACGAAGCCGCCATGAACATGCTCTCACTGGAATCCCGTCTTGCCAGCGTCGTGGATTATCTGGCCCGACTAAAGGTTGTGGTTTCCCGAGTCGACATGGCATTCTGGTCGAAGGAGAGGTTCCAGAATGACCTCGAGTCTCTGATGACTCGACTCAATGAGATCCATGTCCGAGTGCAAGCATGGAAGAAGTCCTCCGCCCGATGTGGTGTTGATGTGCTATGTGCCTATTTCGTGTCGACTACAAAGAGGCCAAGGAAGAGAAGCTGGCGGCGCTCAAGGTCGCCAACACCAAACATCGCCAGTTCTAGCCCTTCATGGAGACCTTCATTGAAGCAACCACTCGCATCGCGAATGGAATTGACCTGGACGAGTTTGTCGAGCTAGCCAGTCCTCCTCCAGAGAAGTGAACAAACTTTAAGCCTTAATTAAATTTGCCTCGGAATGCCGAGTGATTTTGTAACTATTAAAACTCCTTCGGGCCTGATGCCCGAGCACTTTTATCTGTGGTTCTGAACGCTGCGATATTTATCTGAACTTTTTTTCTTTGAATATGTTTGTATTCACCTTTGCTGCTTTTGAATCTCTTGACTCCGAGTGAAACTTGATTCTTCAGTCGGAATTGTCACTAACTTTGTGATGCAGCTCTATCGAGTGGGTCATGGACAAGGGCACTCGGTGCTGTGCACGACCTGCACTTCGTCGTCCTTGTGGATAGGGATGTAGCGGACGTTGTACTTGTGGCACAGCTCAGTCGAGTGGTTCATGGACAAGAGCACTAGGTGTTATGCACGACATGTACTTCGTCGTCCTTGCGAATCAGGATGGAGCGGATGTGGTACTCGTGGCACGGCTCCGTCGAGTGGGTCATGGACAAGAGTACTAGGTGTTGTGCATGACCTGCACTTCGTCATCCTTGCGGATCGGGATGGAGCGAATGTTGTACTTGTGGCTTAGCTCCGTCGAGTGGGTCATGGACAAGAGCACTAGGTGTTGTGCACGACATGTACTTCATTGTCCTTGCGGATCAGGATGGAGCGGACGTTGTACTCATGGCGCAGCTCCATCGAGTGGGTCATGGACAAGAGCACTAGGTGTTGTGCACGACCTGCATTTCGTCGTCCTTGTGGATCGGGATGGAGCGGATGTTGTACTTGTGCAGCTCCGTCTAGTGGGTCATGGATAAGAGCACTAAGTGTTGTGCACGACCTGCACTTCGTCGTCCTTGTAGATCGGGACGGTTTTTAACTTAGGCGAGTACGAGACTGCAGCTAAGCCTCCGAGTGGGAGGATCGCTCTCCACTCGGTAGGATTTTTAGAAACTTAGGCAAGTACGTGAATGCAGCTAAACCTTCGAGTGGGAGGATTGCTCTCCACTCGGTAGGATTTTTAGTAACTTAGGTGAGTACGTGACTGCAGCTAAGCCCCCGAGTGGGAGGATTGCTCTCCACTTGGTAGGATTTTAGAAACTTAGGCGAGTACATGACTGCAGCTAAGCCCCCGAGTGGGAGGATTGCTCTCCATTTGGTAGGATTTTAGAAACTTAGGCAAGTATGGGACTGCAGCTAAGCCCCCAAGTGGGAGGATTGCTCTCCACTCGGTAGGATTTTTAGAAACTTAGGCGATTACGTGACTGCTGCTAAACCCCCGAGTGGGAGGATTGCTCTCCACTCGGTAGGATTTTGGAAACTTAGGCGAGTACGGGACTGCAGCTAAGCCCCTGAGTGGGAGGATTGCTCTCCAGGTAGGATTTTTAGAAACTTAGGCCAGTACGTGAATGCAGCTAAGCCCCCGAGTGGGAGGGTTGCTCTCCACTCGGTAGGATTTTAGAAACTTAGGTGAGTACCGGACTGCAGCTAAGCCCCCCGAGTGGGAGGATTGCTCTCCACTCGGTAGGATTTTTAGAAACTTAGGCGAATCAGGTTCGTGGCTAAGCCACCCACTTGGGGGATTTGAACATGTAACTTGACAGGATAACAAGTATTAAGGCACTACAAAAATTTTGTCTTTGAAAAGCAAACTACATGATTCTTATTACAACTCGTCGACCCGAGTGCCTAAGTGTTAAAATGGCGGAGCAGATCCGCATTCCAAGCGTGTGGCTCGTCTTTCTTGTGTTCCACATTGTAAAGGTGATATGCTCCATTGTGAAGCACCTTGGTGATGATGAAGGGACCTTCCCAAGAAGGAGCCAGCTTGTGAGGCCGTTGCTGATCCACTCGGAGCACCAAGTCTCCTTCCTGGAATGCCCGACCTCTCATGTTTCAAGCATGCAATCGACGGAGGTCTTGCTGATAAATGGTTGATCGAATCAAGGCCATCTCTATCTCTCTTCTTCTAGGAGGTCAATAGCATCTTGTCATGCCTGCTCTGCTTCGGCTTGTGAGAAAAGTTCCACTTGGGGCACGTTGTGAAGCAAATCACTTGGCAGCACGGCTTCAGCCCCATAGACCATGAAGAAGGGAGTCCGACCAGTTGACCGATTTGGCATTGTTCTCAACACCCAAAGGACGGAAGGCAACTCATCCAACCAAGCGCCTGTTGCATGCTTAAGGTCATGCATCAACCGGGGTTTCAGCCCTTGGAGGATCAAACCATTTGCTCTCTCTGCCTCTCCATTCGACTGCGGATGCACGACAGACGTGTAGTCGACCCGAGTTCCTTGGGAGGCGCAGAATGCTCTGAACTCATCAGAATCAAAGTTAGCCATTATCCATGATAATACTTTGAGGGACTCTTGATAGGCTTCGCTTCGATCCATTTAGTGAACTTGTTGACTGCTACAAGCAAATGAGTGAAACCACTTCTGACGGTGCTCAGGGGTCCAACCATATCCAATCCCCAAACAGCAAATGGCCAGACGAGTGGAATGGTCTTCAAGGCTGAAGCAGGCTTGTGGGACATGTTGGAGTAAAACCGGCAGCCCTCACACTTGTCGACTATTTCCTTTGCCATTTTATTTGCACGTGGCCAGTAAAAACCTGCTCGGTATGCTTTGGCCACAATTGTCCGAGAGGACGCATGGTGACCATAGGTCCCGGAGTGGATATCATTGAGAATCATTCGACCTTCTGCTGGTGTAAAGCATCGTTGAGCAACTCCGGTCACACTCTCTCTGTACAGTCGTCCACCTATCACAGTGAAGGCTTTGGATCGACGGACGATCTGACGGGTCTTATCCTCATCCTCTGGGAGCACTTTTCTGAGTATGTATGCAACATAGGGTACTGTCCAATCAGGGGTGATGACCAAAACCTCCATGATCAGGTCGACCACAGCTGGAATTTCAACTTCAGTCGAGTCGGTGGAACTTTTCAGTTGTGGGGGCTCTTCTAAGAAAGGATCCTCTTGAACTGACGGAGTGTGGAGTTGTTACAAAAACACATTGCTGGGAATAGACTCGCACTTGGAGACTATCTTCGCCAGATCATCAGCTGCTTGATTCTTGACTTGGGGTATGTGGTGGAGCTCTAACCCTCAAACTTCTTTTCCAACTTCCTCAATTCATTGCAATAGCCAGTCATAGCTGGGCTCCTGATATCCCATTCCTTCATCACTTGATTGACTACCAAATCTGAGTCGCCGTAAACCATTAGGCGACGGACACCGAGTGAAATGGCCATACGCAACCCGTACAGAAGTGCCTCATATTCAGCCTCATTGTTGGAGGAATCAAAGTGAATCTGGAGAACATAACTAATCTCGTCACCTCACGGGGATACTAGGACCACACCAGCACTAGAAACATTCAACATCTTGGACCCATCAAAGAACATAGTCCAATGTTTCGAGTAAACCTGAGTCAGTTGCTGCTGCTCACTCCACTCGGCGAGGAAATCTGCTATTGCTTGGGACTTGATTGCTTTCTTTGCCTCAAACTTCATGTCTAACGGAAGGAGTTCAATCGCCCATTTCGCCACTCGACCAGTTGCATCTCTGTTGTTTAGAATTTCTGATAATGGAGCATCACTAACAACTGAAACCGAGTGATCTGAGAAATAATGTGCAACTTTCTTTGTTGTCAGATAAATTCCATAAACCAACTTCTGATAATGAGGATATCTCTTCTTGGACGGAGTTAAGACTTTAGAAATATAATACACTGGGCACCGAACTTTGAAGGCTTTGCCTTCTTCTTCCCGCTCGACCGTGAGCACTGTACTGACAACTTGTCCAATGGCTGCGATATAAAGCAGTAACAGCTCTTTGCTGATTGGAGCAGCAAGCACTGGCTGGGTGGAAAGCAAGGTTTTGAGCTCTACAAACGCTGCATCAGCTTCAGGAGTCCATTCGAACTTGTCAAACTTCTTCATCAGTCAGTAAAGAGGCAATGCCTTTTCGCCGAGACGAGAAATGAATCAGCTCAATGCGGCCAGGCAACCAGTAAGCTTCTGGACATCACGCACACGCACAGGGCATTTCATTCAAAGAATTGCACCAACTTTTTCTGGGTTTGCATTGATCCCTCGTTCAGAAATGAGAAAACCGAGTAACTTTCCTCCTGGGACTCTGAATGTGCACTTTGATGGATTAAGCTTGATATCATACCTTCTCAGGTTGGCAAAGGTTTCGGCAAGGTCAGTCAGTAGGTCAGAACCTTCACGTGACTTGACCACAATGCCATCCATGTATGCTTCGACATTCCGACTGATTTGAGTGAGAAGGCACCTCTGAATCATGCACATGAATGTGGCACCAGCATTCTTGAGACCAAAGGGCATGGTGACATAGCAAAAGCACCTGAATGGGGTGATAAAAGTTGTTTTTATTTCATCAGGACCATACGGTCGGATCTGATGGTACCCAGAATAAGCGTCCAGAAAGGACAAACGCTCGCATCCCGCAGTCAAGTCAACAATTTGATTGATGCGGGGTGGAGGGAAATGATCTTTCGGGCAGGCCCAATTGATATGCTTCAAGTCGATGCACATGCGAAGTAAATCGTCCTTCTTGGGGATCATGAGAACATTGGCAAGCCACTCGGAGTGGTATATCTCGTGGATGAACTCAGCTACCAGAAGCTGAGCCACCTCCTCACCAATTGCCTTCCTCTTCTCCAAGGCGGACCGGCGAAGATGCTCTTTGACAGGTTTTGCTTTCGGGTTGACTCGAAAATGGTGCTCATCCAGTCCCTTGGGTACACCTGGCATGTCAGAAGGCTTCCATGCAAAGATGTCCCAGTTCTCACAGAGGAGCTGGATGAGAGCTTCTTCCTATTTGTTGTCAAGCGTTGTTGAGATATGAGTCGGAGCAGCACTAGGATCGGTCGGGTGAACATGAACTTGCTTTGTTTCACCAGATGATTGAAATGAAGATTCTGAAGCAGGCTTCTTGGCACGTAGAAAATCACTCGGATCTGCGTTCTTCTGGTACTCTTGCATTTCCACTACTGCCATCTATTCATCGGCAATCTTTGAGCTCTTATGGAAACACTCCTCCGCTCTCTGCCGATTACCAGTGATCATAATCACACCTTTGGGACCAAGCATCTTCAGCTTGAGGTATACGTAACATGGTCGAGCCATGAAGCGAGGATACGCAGGCCTGCCCAGAATAGCATGATAAGCACTGTGAAAATCCACAACTTCAAATGTCAACTTTTCCTTGCGATAATTCTTTGAATCGCCGAAAACCACTTCAAGAGTGATCTGGCTGAGTGAATCCGCTTTTTTCCCAGGGATGACACCGTGGTAGCGCATATTGCTTTCACTGAGCTTGGACATCGGGATGCCCTTCTCTCATAGAGTCTCAGCATACAAAATGTTCAAGCCACTGCCACCATCCATCAGGACCTTGGTCAATCGAGTGCCCCCAACAACCGGGTCGACCACCAACGCTTGCCGCCCTGGGGTAGCAACACGTGCCGGATGGTCAGATTGGTCGAATGTAATGTGACTCTTAGACCACTTCAAATATGTTGGCACTGCCGGAGCAACCATGTTCACTTGTCTATTAATGACTTCTAATTGACTTTTGCTCTCACCGTCAGCAAAAATCACCAAAGTGGCATTGATGTTGGGAAAACCATCATCTTCCTCTTTGTCTCCATCCTCATCAGAATCTTTCTCTTTCTCCTTGGGTTGGCCCTCTCGGAATTGCTGGATAAGGAGTCGACACTGTCGAGTGGTATGCTTGGGATAAATTAGGTTTCCCTCTTCATCCACCTTGGTGTGTATATGACACGGCAGATATAACACATCATTTCCTGCAAAATCCTTCACCTTTTTGGGGACCCATGGTCCTTTAGATTTTCACTTGAATTTTCCCTGAGTCACTGTTGTGGCTTCACCAGGAGCAACAGGTTCGGCCTTGTGCTTCTGTTTCCGATTGGAATTACCTCCTCCGGTGTCTTGGGCGACTAGTTTGCTCTGGCCGCTGCGGAGTCGGTCTTCTTCCTCACCGTTAGCGTACCGAGTGGCTATTACCACCATTCGGGTTAGAGTCATATCTCCTGTCTGACCGAATTTCAGGTTTAGCTCTCGGTACCGAACGTCGTCCTTGAAGGCGCAAACTGCTTGGTGTCGTGACATGTTTTCCACTATGTCATGCAAAGTGGTCCACCTCTAGATGTAATGTCTCAAAGTCTCATTCGGTTTCTGAACACAATGCTGCAACTCTGTTAGCCCTGCAGGCCGCTTGCAAGTGCCTTCTAATGTTCTAACAAACACTCGGGCCAACTCTTGCCAACTGAATATGCTGCCAGGAGCTAACTGATTCAACCAAGCTCCGGCTGACCCTTCCAATATCAAAGGAAGATGTTTCATGGCAACCTCATCATTACTGCCACCAATCTGTACAGCCACTCGATAATCCTCTAGCCAAGTGTCAGGTTTGGATTCACCGGTAAACTTACTTACCCCAGTTGCCAACCTGAAGTTGGGAGGGATTTATGCGGCCCTGATGGCACTGCTGAAACACTCTGGTCCTGATACATACACTCGAATGCTCGTTGGTCGATCTCTATCTTGTCCTTCTTTGTGAGCTAAGTTCCATTCGACCAAACCTTGTACCAAAATTGACCTTGCATCAAATCCATGTTCTTTGGGGTCGACTGGATGTCTTCGCTCGTCACCATACAGTCACCTCTCATCGGGTCGCCAGGGTGCATACGATCCGCCCCTCGGAGAGGGCGTGGACAGTCGACGGTGGTCCTCATGGTCGAACCGATGATCATATTGCTCGTGGTTCCGACCCATGTACTGCTCTTGACAGTGCCCTCAGCCCTCACGCCGTAGAGGCGATCTTGGGTTGTGGGACGACTGGATAGTGTCCGCTACCACATATTTGCTATGGATCCTGTTGCGCGACTGGGAAACTGTTGTGTTCTGTTCTCCCGCTGCTCGGAGCCGTGCTCGAATCTGCATCAAACCCCTTCCAGCCTCTGATTGGGACAGCTGGATTAACTCTGCTATGCGGGCTGCAGCAGTAAGATTCTGAATTCGAGTACGGTATACCTGATGTTTGGGGGGAAACAACTGTCGCTATCGTCAACTGGATTCAGCAACCAATCATCGAGTGCGATCATCGAGTGAATGCTGAAGGTTCTCCAGTCGCGCACGCTCAGCCAACGTGGCCAGGCGTGCAGTCTCCAAGGCTCGAGCCTCAGAGGTTTCCCCAATGATGGGAGTGTGGAGTGACTCTGTATTGCGATGATGCAGCTCCTCTCGTTGCTGGGAAGTAAGGGCTTGAGGACGATATTCTTCGTGAACATGCGACGGATCACCGTCGTCGTCGTTATGGCAGAAACCAGAAGGGCTGCGCGGCGTGTCGACCATCAGGACTTCTTCCGCAGGGTCGCTGCTGTCACACTCGGACAGTGTCTCGACGGAGCTAGTCGACAAGTCGAACAGCCCGTAGAGATATTCATCGGGCTCTATTGCCACGAATTGATGGGTGGTAAGACTGGTGGGCCACCGCATGCTTGATCCACCACTGAAGCCGCGATCGACCGGATCACTTGCAGCAATGAACGGCGGGGAGCGAACACGTTGCGGGAGCCGACCGATACTGGGTCGACGGTTGCCGCAGGAGGACGCCGCGGACGCATGCCCGAAAGTGGGTCACCCCGCAGACGGGGAGCGCCTCGACATCGAGGGGAGCTTCTTGAAGCCAAGTGGAGTCGTCGGCGATGAGAACGAGCGCGCCGAAACGGATCTCACGGCCCTCAGCCAAACCTCTGCCGGAAACCATGATGATGGGAACCGGAAGAATCGCAACCTCAACGGAAGTCGCTAAGACACCTGCCCCATGGTGGGCGACAACTGTCGTGGTTCTAAGTCTGACAGTAGAAAGGGGGTACGTAGGAGGAGGCAAGATCCTAGCTACGATGAGGTTGTAGACGCAAGATTTATGAGTTCAGGCCCTTCTTGGAGGAAGTAATAGCCCTATGTCTTGGTGCCCTGAGGCGGTCGACTGGATTATGCGTGAAGTTACAAGGGATGCGAACCCTTGTGCCAGGGGAGGGGGTAGCTTATATAGAGTGCGTCAGGACCCCAGCCGTCCCACGTTACACAGGGTTCTATGTACATTAAGGTGAGACTTTACTGGTAACTCCAGCAATAAAAACATATAAATGATCATTAACACTACGAAGTGAACGCCTGACCATTGCCATCCTGAGTGACTTTAGATCTTCTGTACTCTGAGTGGTTTCTTTTTCGGCCGAGTGATGATATACTGGTTGAATGGAATTGGGTTATCCGAGTGGAATTGCTGGTCGAGTGGGTTGCACTCTGAGGTGATTCCAGTCGGTGAAAACTGTTGTGCCTTGAATGCCGTTGATCTTAGGGTAGTGTCCTTGGGGAGGGTGTCTAGGTCAGGCCTATTACCCTACCCTAGGTACTAGTTCTCGTCACTTATGACACTTCTATGATGATAATTGTGACAAAACCCGGTATCATCACAGATGTGGTGGGCTCCAACTTCTAAGACAAAAAATCATGACCGAAAATAGTCTTTTCGTCCTGGGCGGGCCGAAGACGCAGCTGCATGACATTCTTTGGGCCATCCATGATGGAGAAAACGGTGGTAGAAGCGAGGGCGAGGAAAATATCGGGGGAGTTCCCGATTACGGTGGGTGGTCGGGGGCCGAGCGTTGCGCGTTTCTCTCGTACGTACGCTCGTGTGTGCGAAGCATTGCGGTCTAACTGAACCCGAGCGAGGCGTTGCGCTCTAACAGAACTCGAGCGATTGCACTACAGGCTATGCATTACTGAACCCGAGCGATCGATCGATCCCTTGCTGTTAACTAAACCCGAGTGATTCCTTTACTACTGATGCTAATTGAAGCCGATCGATGCTGCCTCTTGAAGAACAGCGAGCATTGTTGGGGGGTTTGGATGAACAGTTTCCGGTGGGGGGTTGGATGAACAGAACCCCATGGTAGTAGAGGTCGTTGCCGCTAGATGAATAGTACCCCGATTGATCGAGACGGTGGATGAACAGGACCCCGTGGAGGGCTGGATGAACACGACCCCGTGGAGGGCTGGTTGAATAGTAGCCGGTGGAGGGCTGGATGAATAGTAGCATGTGGAGGGGTGGTTGAACAGGACCCCGTGGAGAGGGTTGGTTGTACAGTAGCCGGTGGAGGCTGGATGAACAGGAGCCCGTGGATGAACAGTCATAGGTGGAGGATGGAGGAGGTCGACGGTGGATGAACAGTAGCCCGTGGAGGCTGGAGGAGGTCGACGGTGGAGATGAACAGTATCCCGTGGAGTCCCGCTTTGCCGTACACCACACCCCTCCCGATGAACAGGACCCCCGTTTTGACTGTAGCGCTCCAACACAAGTCGGTTTCCTCTGTTTTGCGATATGCCACACCCCTCCTGATCAACAGGACCCCGTTTCGACCGTTTTGCGGTACGCCACACCTCTCTTGATGAACAGGATCCCGTTTCGACCATGGCCGGTCGAACACAAGGTCATTTCCTCTGTTCTGCGGTACACCAGACCTCGTTTCCATTGGCTGTTCCGTCCAAGCCGGTTGGCTCCCGATGAACAGCATGCGTTCCGTTGCCTCCCGATGAACACGACGCATTCCGTTGCCTCCCCATGAACACGACGACGACGCAGTTACTCTATTCTGACCCAGCCACAGCCATGTACACGAGCCCTGGCCGTACGTATGCGCGAGTAGGCGTTCAAGACCCCGCTCGTATGTACGTACGTGGCCATATTTACTTTCTTGCACCCTGGCCGATGTACGTACGTGTACATGCTACACGCGCGCCTCTACTACGACATGTGCCCTTCCTTACACGACCAAGGTTCATCACTGCAGCCTGCAGACAGACCGATCGTATGTACGTACACGTTCGCGACTAGAATGACAATGCTACGTACGCTTCGACCAGGTGGGTCCCAACTGTCAGGCACTTTCATGCGTGCGAAGATGTAGCTGGTGGGTCCCAGCAGTCAGGGGGGAAACGTTTTTTTTCTTCGAGAAATACGATGGCCCGTCCGGTAGGTCCCTGCTGTCAGGTGGAGGAATCATTATTTTCTGCGTAATAAGGAGGCACTTCCGGCTGCGGCCATGGACCTAGTTGTCAGCCTCTCCACGTACAGTACTCTTCCGATGGCAGTCATTCATTGACCAAGTTGACCACACCGCGCCAAGAGCACCAAGGCGGTGGACGACGGTGAGGCCTAGGAAGGGAACGACGCGGAGCCGGGGAAGACGCGATAGTGGATGCCCACGCGTAGAGGAGTACGAGGGTTCACTGGTTCGGCTGCGGTGTGAGGCTGCCGTCACCGCAGGGTCTGGCTAGCGGTGGGAGTAGTTGGGGGCTGTGAGGCCTCCACGGCAGCACAGCCGGCCACGGGAGGCAGGAGCAGGCGGCATGACCGGCGCTTCTTTGGGCGGCTGGAGCAAGAAGATCAGAGGTCGAAGAAGCACGACGGCCGTTGGATGGACATCGTACAGTCACTGCAGCTAGAATCGTTTGTATTGACTAAGTTGACAAAGCCCTTGGTACACGATAACTTAGTAGGCCCACAGGTCAGCCTCCGAAATGGTGCGCCCCAGATGTCAGGGGGAGGAATCATTTTTTGGGTGGGTGAAGCTAGAATATCCGAGATTGAAGAAGAAGCACGACATCCGTTGGATGGACATCCAACGGCCACTGTTGCTAGAACTATGTGTTGCCTATAAGTTGATACAACCTTGCATACGCGTCAACTTATTATTTTTTTAGGGGACGCGTCAACTTAGTAGGCCCACAAGTGTGTGGCGGAGAACTTATAGCCCATTTGAGATTTGTAAGAATGTACAGCCCATTTTTGAATTCTAATGGAATTTACTACAACCCATTTACAGTTTGTTAAAAGTATAACCCATTTTCTAGCTAGGACAACGATTAATAATTTCAATCAACCGTTCAAAACAGAATTCAATAAAATTTCCCACATTTTGATGGGATCCGAAATATTTTTATCCCAAAATTTCTAGTCAGATTAAATACACTTTCAATATAAATTTGTCTAACGTAAAAATCCAACGAAACATTGCATGTGCAACAATTAATGAAATTAAAATTTTCAAAATCCAAAATTAATTTTTTTTAAACTAATTACGTGTTTGGTGCATTTTTTAGTTTCAACCCAGTTTCTATAATTAAATCCCATTTATTATTTCTTAAAGCCCATTTTTTTGTTAAGCCTAATGCATCCCTCCTAGAAAAGATTTGCAGCCTAGTCGGGCGGAGAATAACAAGTTGACCTTGCCTATGTATTCCTCAAAAAAAGGTATAGCTGGGCTAGCCATTATCAGTTTGAAAAAATAATAATATCTGGGCTGGATATCTGGCCTGGGCTAGATGGGCCACGGCCCGCCCAGCTAATACCCTGCTCTCCTATGAACAACAACGAAAACATCGCTCTTGTCTCAAAAAAACGAAAACATTGCTCAAGAAAAACTCTACAGTGCACACACCTCAAAAACACGAATACTGCTCGAGCTGCTTGGTCCCAGCTGTCGGCCGCTCCTTGCGAAATTCTCTCGTTTATTGACTACATATGTTGACAATGGTGTGGGACCGTGATGTCAGGAAACCAGGAGGAAGCAAAAAAATTACAGTTGTAGTATATATTAAGGAGGCACTTGCCTACGTGCGGCTATGGCCCTGGTGGGTCCCCAATGTCATCCTCTCCAAGTAAAGGCATCTCCTCATTCCTCATGTCTGTTGCCCATGTTGACAACGCGAGACGGCGGTGCCATCGCGAGCGCAACAACTCGAAGGACGATGGAGAGGGTCTCGCGGGCCCTATGGATGGTCTGATACAGCGCCCGATGCTCATTCAGGAAGCTAGGATCATAGGGCCACATGTCCGCGACGGCATTGTCATTCGCTTGTTCACCGGTGCTCGTTGACGAGACGTTAGTTGCAGCACAGGTCCTCCTGCGCTGGTAGCTCTTCGACCATTAGGGTGTCGAAGTGCGGCCGCACCTGCTCTATGGTGAACACGGCATGAACCGGCTTAGACAGTGGCGCCGGCTCCTGGTCGGAAGCTACGTCCATCGTCTGATTGTTGTCGCTCAGCTCGGCGAGCTCGCTGGCAAGCCAGCATGTCCGGCTGCTGGACCAACCCGCTACCAAGCATGAGTCTGACTGCCCTTGCCGACCCAGACCGCCTCCCTCGCCCGCGCGCGCTTTCTGCCCGAAACGGTCAACGCCGCCCGCCCCGCTTCTCGGTGCAGGCGATTTCTCCGCCTTCAAACGACACAAGTTCCGTCCGTCTGCCGCCCACATTAATGATACACAGTTGCCGAGGCGGCTACTCCGGCGCCACACGTCCGTCCCTCCGCCACCCACCATTGCTATATAAACTGCTGCACTGACCATAGCCGCAGTCATTCGTCTCCATTCCCTTTCTCCTGTCCACACCACTACTGCCCACCATGGCTTCCTCGTGCTCCAGTGCTCTTCGGGGCGGGCGGACGACAGACTACAAGGAGATGGCAGCCATTGCTATCGACTGCCTGGCCGGTAGGCCGCCGGAGGACAACTACGTCCCGACGGAGAACATGCTAGTCGATGATCCGGCGCCAACCCCCTCCTCCGCGCCATCCTCACTGGTGCATTGCACCATGACCATCGGTGAGGCCCGTGCCCAATACATGGACACGGTGAGGCAGAAGCATGTGGAGCAGTTCCGGGAGGCGCAGGCCGACGCCGCCTACACCCACCATCTCCTCCAGGAGCACATGCAGGTGGAGGAGCAGATCGCCGCGGAGCGGGCGGAGCAGGAGGCACTGCTCGACTCGTACCGCTCCTCCCCCGAGGGCTACCTCAAGTGCTGGCGGTACCGCATGCGGGTGGCGGAGGCTGCGGCCGCCTACAAAGAGGGCGATGAAGCGGGTGAGGCACTGTTTGGGGAGATCGAGGACGAGGCAGAGGACAATGAAAGCTCCGACGAGTCCCCACTCCGCTGGCGTCGACGAGGCCCTCCTCCATCGAGGTCCCGTGGCGGCAACAATGAGGCAAAGGACACCGCCGACTCCGCCGAGGCCCCACCCCGCGGGCATCGAGGCGAAGGCCCTACTCTGCCGAGGCCCCGCCACGCCAACAATGAGGCAGAGGACATCGCCAGCTCGGCCGAGGCCCCACCCTGTTGGCGACGAGGGGGAGGATTTCCCCCGCTCCACTGAGGCGCTGCCTCACCGGCAATGAGACAGAGGACATCGCCGGCTCCATCGAGGCCCCGCCCCGCTGCCAACGAGGCCTCGCCACATAGAAAACGAGGAGGAGTAGAACACGGTAGGTCACCACCGCTCGGGTCCAAGTTAGGCCACCGCTGCTACCCTCCGGTTGAAGCCAAGCTAGGTGGGTTGACCATTGACGGCCAATTAGCTTCTTGGCGGCGACGTGGAGTCAGAGAGCTATGTTGGAGAAGGACGCTGCTTCTACTTAACTGCTGGTGTAATTGGCTCACTGGCACGTGGGCCCAACAAGCATCTGGGCCACATGTCAGTTGCGCAACTGCACCTGCAGTTAAGTCACTGAAGCTCAGTCTACTGGAGAAGAAGCTTCTGTTCAGCTCAGCCGGACACAGGTGGTTATTAGCTTTGGTTAATTAATTATACCTCCAGCGCACCCCTTTTTAGTTGTAGAATGTATGAAATGTAATGAAATCCGGCATGTTTATATGAAATCCGACCATGCATGAATGAATTTAGTTCGATTAGTTCGAATTCTTGTATCACTGGCATTGGATGAACATGCAAAACAAAACGTACTAGCATTATTCCCAGGGTGATCACCTCGTTTGTAGCAGTTTCACATGTACTTCATCCGGTCCTTTTTAGTCTGCATGCAAGTTTTATCTGTAGTCAAATTATCTCTACCTTGACCGGAGTACAAAGAGTTTGAGCAGCTTTTTAGCGTTCCTGTACATTGCAATCAAACACACAGCCTTGGCAATTCACAGAGAACATTCAAAACAATCAATGATTATGCATCTCAGCGATTCACATGTCAGAGCCAATATTTATTTCACAACTAAAGAATAAATAAAAATAGATCGACGCTGCTGACAGTAAAGGGTGTCCAAAATATATCAAACGCATGTATTCTTGCTAACATCAATGAGCAAAATTTGACAAGGTTGTCCCATTCCAAAATGTCAAATGCTTGTTGTTTTGAGTACATCAATGAGCAAACTTTGACAAGGTTTTCCCATTCCAAAATGTCAAATGCTTGTTGTTTCGCGTACATCAATGAGCAAACTTTGACAAGGTTTTCCCATTCCAAAATATCAAACGCCTACGATTGTGGAATGGGCAGGGTTTGCCATCAGTTCAGATATTGACATGGCCCTCGTGCTACATAAACCAGCTGTTCTTTTTGTGCAGTTCCACCAAAATCAACCAAATTCATGCGTAGCTTGTATGATTTCGCCCTTATATGTTGCAATGCCTTGAACATATGGGCACCTCCTTTGTTGTGGTGGAGATGAATGATTCGAAGTAGTCATAAATATTTTGTGTAGTTCCCATTGAAATTAAGCTGAGCACCCCTGTTTGCACAAATACAAAAAAGTGATTAGTATAAAGCAAACTATACTATGAATTGACAGTTTAAATGGGTACCTACATGGTCCATGTAGAGCACACTTTTAAAAAATGGAACTCACCGGAAATAATCCTAGAACAACATTGTACTTGCGCATCACAACAAAAAGATGGAGATATGCCAGTCCTTCTGAGCTAAAGTTAGTTTGGTCTTGTGGGGAGTAATGTAACCATCCTTCAACTGCTCCTTCTAATGAGAAGATAGACATGGCTTCTTCATCCTGGCATAATCGGAACTAGTCACTTCACGTACTCCATATTCTTCTTCAGAGGAGGATGATCTTGTTGTGCAAAGACAACAGGACAACTAAATGCTAGCATCTCTGTTTGCTCGAAAAAAGGAAAGGAAATATTTAAAACAGCACAGATGAAGCACTTCTCAAGGAGAATCCCACTTTATCATGATAGTATCTAAACAATATCACAACACCAATAGAGATGACAAAGCTCAATCATATGGATGAAATCCGTGGGCGAGTACCAACCTTTGTCGAGAGGCTTATTGTGTAGAGCATACAGATCAAGCACTTCTCCGGAACCATCTGTTGTTATCTACTGTGGTTGCCATGCTTACTATATACTCCTCGATTAGTTTAATGTTTCCAACATCTTCTTGTGCGGTTCCACTAAAATATATGGTATCTTCAAAGAAGATCCCTGTTTGCACAAGTAGAGATAATTACATATTACATTAAGAGTGGCATCAAATCAGTGGCAAAACAATTGCTCGTTCCAGCCATAGCAATAAATTAAGATGCAAAACTATATCATTACTTGTGTCATCACAGTTCCAGTGCTTCATTATAGCACCGGGAGTTGATTTTTGTTTTTCTTTCGCTTGTTCTTCCCCTTCATCACTTGGTTCAATAACAGACAAGCATCGCCTTCAATGTAAGATTTGGCATGTCAAATAGGGAGCACAAGTATAGCACTAAACAACGACATTAATTTTCTGATGAAAGTGGCAAAATACAGGCCAATAGTTGTGAAATATCCTTATCTTACCTCAATGGGATATTACGGTGCACATACAGATTGGAAGTCTTGTATCCATTTGTGCAGTTCACTAAAATCAAGCAACATTACCTTACAAGTAGCACAACATATGAAAGCACACTGCACAATCATGTGAAAGAAAGGTAGTACTGGCCTCTCATGACGCAGAATTCAAACAACTCACAAGAAGAAGATCTGAACCAAATTTGCCAACACGGATAGGAAGTAAGATCTCCTCTTGTGCAGTTCCACTAAGATCAAGCAATCAAGCAATGTCGTCGGTGTGACATTTTGGTTGAACTGCACAAAACACTCTTAAAACATAAGTGTTTTGTCCAGTGCAACAAAAGGTCACAATAGCAACGAGGTGAAGTAGATAACCCTGTTTACACAGAGGTGCAAAAAAACAACTAGTGATCAATAATGGTGGATGACCTAGAAGCCAACAAAAAGAAGCATCTAACGTATCTAAATGGGAAAGAAAGCAAGACAGTAGCATGTCTCAAATGGTGACATTGATTAATATTAACAGAGAGATTATATTAACAATAAAATTCGTTAAACATGCAATTTGCTTTTAACTGTGGCATTGCATCAATTTTCCAGCGGCGTTATTAGAGGGTGTTTGTTTACAGGGACTTTTTGGTGTAGGGACTAAAAAAAGTCCTTGTCAGTCCCATCTAAACCAAACAGGAGGGACTTTTAGGGACTAAAAGTGGGCATTTGGGACTAAATAAAGAAGACCCCGAGGGAGAGTCTTTTTGGGACTTTTTCCAACAGTTGCCCCTGCACCGCATCGCACCTTGTCTCAATTAGTTCATTGCTAGGGGTAACATGGTCTTTTAGCATGTTATTTAATAGCCTCTAGTCCATGTTTAGTCCCTGGAACCAAGCAGGTAGGGACTAGGGACTTTTTAACCAAATAGGGCCTTAGATTAACAACAGCTAAAGAGTTGCACGGGACAGTGGACGCACTAGCACCATGTGCATCTACCGATGTATGAAGGGGTGATGCACAGTCTGTTGCAACAAAGAACAAACAACCAAGGAGCATATTTGTGTTGGTCCCGGTTTTGTTATCTTTAGACACCTTTCCCTATGTGAACACAACAAATCTAGTCATGCTCAAACTCTACAGCCTTGTCCCCCAAAACAAAAAGATCAGTTCGTTACAGATGTGTGTACTGCGTTTGTCATTGTTTTCCCTTTTCAACCAATGTAGGTGCTGGATAGCCACACTGTACTAGTACTTTCCCCCTTCCTTTCCACTTTGAACCATGTCCTAGATTCATGATGTACAACTTTCCCCACTATGTTCCCCCATTCCTTTCCTCTTTGAACCACGTCTTAGATTCATGCTATAAAACTTTCCCCACTACTTTCCCCCCTGCCTTTCCTTTTTGAACCACGTCCTAGATTCACGCTATACAACTTTCCTCCATTCCTTTCATCTTTGAACCACATCCTAGATTCATGCTATACAACTTTCCTCCATTCCTTTCCTCTTTGAACCACGTCCTAGATTCATGCTATACAACTTTCCCCACTACTTTCCTGTTTGATCCAACACCTAGATTCGAGTGCAGAAGCGGAAAATGCCCACATGCAGCTAGAGCAATGCATGTGGAATAAGTAAATTATACCGTGAGGTTCTTGGGGTGTGGTTCGGTGGGCGACTAGAGGCCGTTTGGCCCACACTATGTACAGCGGCGAGGAAGAAGGGGTGGGAGGCCCTCCCATGCCGCCGCTGGGTGAAAGAGAACAGTTGCGCCGGTGGTGGATTCCCTCCCTCGCCGACGGCGACAGTGTTAAGCCTCCTTCCCTTCCCGGCGGACGGATCCTGCCGGCTCTTTGACCAGCAGTGAGGGGAGAGAGAGGCCAACAAAGTCTTGTTTGTATCTGGAGAGGGTGAGAGAGTGTGAAGAGAGCAACTACAAGCGCCGAGGCTCCAGCGTGTATATATATACTGGAGAGAGAGTGTGAAGAGTGCAAACCCTAGAAAACAAGTGTCGTGGCTGCAGCGTATACGTGATGAGGTGATTATACGGTCACTACGAGATCGTATAGCTCCATATCCATCCATTTTGACCAGTCAAAGAATCCTCCTAGCACCGCCCCAGGTCACTTTCTCTCTCTGTCATGCGGGGCTTACCTGTCATTGGGTGGAAGAAAGAAGTCAAACAAAACAAAATTATGCTCAAGTGTAGTTTTCCAACCCGAGACCTCAAGTTTGATGAGCGAACAGGCTAACCAGCTACACCACCCTCCCGTTATGTTCAACGAGTGGAAAATAACCTTTTATACATTCCTGCATTCGTGTGACAAGCATGTCGTGTTTTTTTTGCGTGCGAGTCATTGGGATTTAAATCATAATCGTGTCATGTGGCTTTGTTGGTTAGGTCTTTTGGGATTTAAAGCAGTGTTGGTAGTACAAAAATAATGCAGCCTTAGTCAGCTTACCTCTCTCCATGTAGTACGTTGGGTCCCACCAGTCAGAGGGTGAAACAAACAAATTAATAAGAAAAATTAAAAGCGCCAGCGGTGTATCTTACCTCACACATCTCTCTACTGCTCGTGAACACTGTCCAGTTGATCCCTCTGTTCGCTAACGTACTATTATAAGTGAATCCTTATTATAACACGCACACAATTTTGGGCACTTGTATTCGACCTAAGTCAGTGTGCCACCGTATCTCGTACAACTCCCTCCGTCTAGGTGTAATCAGTCACGTTAGAAGGTGCAGCGGGACCAAGGTGCAAGCAGATTGGAGGAGAAGGAGAAACTTGACCGGTCCTTCCTCCAATCAAAGCCCCGATTTCTCTCTCTAAACGCAACAATTAATCCCAACAACTAAGAGATGTTGTTTTAGCTACCATCCAGGGCCACGTATTAACTCGCATGCAAGCCGACTTTGATTTCTTGACTGATCAACGCGTAGTTGCGCTCCATGCATTGGGTTTCCGAGGGAGATAACAAGGCAGAGTAAGGGTTTGGTTACATTGCTTAGTTCCAAACGCCTAATCTTGCCCGGCTAGGCTATAAATTGTTCTTGCAAAGGATCCAAACGCTCCCTAAGTAACTCGCACAATATTCCTATTCTATGAACCTGTGTGTGCGTGTGCATGTGTATTTAATAGCACGTGTGTGTTAAAGAGAGCGACACATCGACCTACTCCTATAGGGAAATGGTGTGTAGTGTATGATTTAGCCGCGAGAGTCGGTGCATCCTCTTCCGAGCGTCCAGGCGGGACAGGAGGACCGCTGCCACGCCCGCTCCTGACCAGCCTGGCCCACCCAAAGCCCCACCATCGCCCGCGCGCGCTTCCTGCCTGAAATGGTCAGCATCGCTCCAAAGAATCGGTGTCGCATTCATGCCCCGGCAGAGCGGATGCGACCTCTCACGGGCGCCTACGTTGAAGAGAGAAGCGGGTTCAAGAGTGATGGTTGCTTCGTCTGTCCAACTTACTACTGGGTCTATGTGATTTGATGGCTCATTGGTCATTATTATTGACGTGGTAGGACTACTGGATGTCCCATGCTTTTGGCGAAAGGAGGTACTACTAGATTACAATTTTATCCATTTTTACGGCGGAGGAGTGCGAGGGCAGTGAAAACACGCAGGCTCAGTGATTACATGGCCCACCTCACATTATCACCATATTTTTTGGACACCGTGAGACACCTAACTCTTTATATAGTACGACTACTAGTATAGTGTGTACTGTAATTTATCAGCTAGATAAATTTGTACAATGCTATGAAGCTTCCAGCTTCTGTTTCATGTATCTTGCGTCCAAGGTTGCACGTTGCAACATTTCATCAAATACAAAGGAGACTAACATGCATGCTATTGCATCTCAATGATTGATAGATCATAGCCAATATGTACTGTTAGAAATATGCCCTAGAGGCAATAATAAAATGGTTACTATTATATTTCCTTGTTCATGATAATTGTCTATTGTTCATGCTATAATTGTGTTATCCAGAAATCGTAATACATGTGTGAATACATAGACCACAACATGTCCCTAGTGAGCCTCTAGTTGACTAGCTCGTTGATCAATAGATTGTTACGGTTTCCTGACCATGGACATTGGATGTCATTGATAACGGGTTCACATCATTAGGAGAATGATGCGATGGACAAGACCCAATCCTAAGCATAGCATAAGATCGTGTAGTTCGTCTGCTAGAGCTTTTCTAAAGTGTTAGGTATCATTTCCTTAGACCATGAGATTGTGCAACTACCGGATACCGTAGGAGTGCTTTGGGTGTACCAAACTTCACAACGTAACTGGGTGGCTATAAAGGTGCACTACAGGTATCTCCGAAAGTGTCTGTTGGGCTGGCATGAATCGAGACTGGGATTTGTCACTCCGTATGACGGAGAGGTATCTCTGGGCCCACTCGGTAATGCATCATCATAATGAGCTCAGTGTGACTAAGTAGTTGGTCACGGGATCATGCATAATGGCACGAGTAAAGTGACTTGCCGGTAAAGAGATTGAACGAGGTATTGGGATACCGACGATCGAATCTCGGGCAAGTAACGTTCCAATTGACAAAGGGAATTGTATACGGGATTGCTTGAATCCTCGACATCGTGGTTCATCCGATGAGATCATCATGGAACATGTGGGAGCCAACATGGGTATCCAGATCCCGCTGTTGGTTATTGGCCGGAGAGTTGTCTCGGTCATGTCTGCATGGTTCCCGAACCCATAGGGTCTACACACTTAAGGTTCGATGACGCTAGGGTTATTAGGAAGACTTGTATGTGATTATCGAATGTTGTTCAGAATCCCGAATGAGATCCCGGACGTCACGAGGAGTTCCAGAATGGTCCGAAGGTGAAGATTTATATGTAGGAAGTTGTCATACGGTCACCGGAAAGGTTCGGGGGCATATCGGTATTGTACCGGGGCCACCGGAGGGGTTCCGGGGGTCCACCGGGAGGGGCCACCTCTCTCGGAGGGCCTAATGGGCCGTAGAGGAAAGGGATCCGGCCCTACATGGGCTGGGCGCATCCCCCCTTGGGCCCATGCGCCTAGGGTTGGGGGAAACCCTAAGGGGGCGCCCCCTTGCTTGGGGGGCAAGCCCCCTCCCCTTGGCCGCCGTCCCCCTCTAGATCTCATCTAGAGGGGGCCGGCCCCCTTCCTACTTCCCCTATATATAGAGGGGCAAGGGGAGGGCTGCATACACCATCCAAGGCGCAGCCCCTCCCCTCCCCATCACCTCTCCTCCTCCGCAAGAGCTTGGCGAAGCCCTGCCGGGGTACTGCAGCTCCACCACCACCACGCCGTCGTGCTGCTGTTGGAGCCCTCTTCATCAACCTCTCCCTCCCCCTTGCTAGATCGAGGCGCGGGAGACGTCCTCACTCCGTACGTGTGTTGAACGCAGAGGTGTCGCCCGTTTGGCGCTAGGATCTTTGGTGATTTGGATCACGACGAGTACGACTCCATCAACCCCGTTCTCTTGAACGCTTCCGCTCGCGATTTACAAGGGTATGTAGATGCACTCCTCTCTCCTCATTGCTAGATGACTCCATAGATTTATCTTGGTGATGCGTAGAAAATTTTAAATTTCTGCTACGTTCCCCAACAGTGGCATCATGAGCTAGGTCTATGCGTAGTTCCTATGCACGAGTAGAACACAAGTTGTTGTGGGCGTCGAATTTGTCAATTTACTTGCCGTTACTAGTCTTATCTTGATTCGGCGGCATCGTGGGATGAAGCGGCCCAGACCGACCTTACATGTACGCTTACGTGAGACTGGTTCCACCGACTGACATGCACTAGTTGCGTAAGGTGGCTAGCGGGTGTCTGTCTCTCCCACTTTAGTCGGAACGGATTCGATGAAAAGGGTCCTTATGAAGGGTAAATAGAAATTGGCATATCACGGTGTGGTTTTGGCATAGGTAAGAAACGTTCTTGCTAGAAACCTATAGCAGCCACGTAAAAACTTGCAACAACAATTAGAGGACGTCTAAATTGTTTTTGCAGCATATGCCGTGTGATGTGATATGGCCAAAAGGATGTGATGTATGAGATTGATCATGTTCTTGTAATAGGAATCACGACTTGCATGTCGATGAGTATGACAACCGGCAGGAGCCATAGGAGTTGTCTTAATTTATTTATGACCTGCGTCTCAACTTATACGTCATGTAATTACTTTACTTTATCGCTAACAGTTAGCCATAGTAGTAGAAGTAATAGTTGACGAGACAACTTCATGAAGACACGATGATGGAGATCATGGTGTCATGCCGGTGATGACGATGATCATGGTGCCCCGGAGATGGAGATCAAAAGGAGCAAAATGATATTGGCCATATCATGTCACTATTTGATTGCATGTGATGTTTATCATGTTTTACATCTTATTTGCTTAGAACGACGGTAGCATAAATAAGATGATCCCTCGCAATAATTTCAAGAAAGTGTTCCCCCTAACTGTGCACCGTTGCTAAGGTATGTTGTTCCGAAGCACCACGTGATGATCGGGTGTGATAGGTTCTAATGTTCGCATACAACGGGTGTAAGCCAGATTTACACACACAAAACACTTAGGTTGACTTGACGAGCCTAGCATGTACAGACATGGCCTCGGAACACGGAAGACCGAAAGGTCAAACATGAGTCGTATAGAAGATACGATCAACATGAAGATGTTCACCGATGATGACTAGTTCGTCTCACGTGATGATCGGACACGGCCTAGTTGAATCGGATCATGTATCACTTAGATGACTAGAGGGATGTCTATCTGAGTGGGAGTTCATTAAATAATTTGATTAGATGAACTTAATTATCATGAACTTAGTCTAAAATCTTTAGAATATGTCTTGTAGATCAAATTGCCCACGCTAATGTTGTCCTCAACTTCAACGTGTTCCTAGAGAAAACCAAGCTAAAAGACGATGGTAGCAACTATACGGACTGGGTCCGGAACTTGAGGATCATCCTCATAGATGCCAAGAAAGCATATGTCCTTGAAGCACCACTAGGTGAAGCACCACCCCCAGCAAACCAAGACGTTATGAACGCTTGGCAGTCCCGTGCTGATGATTACTCCCTAGTTCAGTGCGGCATGCTTTACAGCTTAGAACCGGGGCTCCGGAAGCGTTTTGGGAAACACGGAGCATATGAGATGTTCCAAGAGCTGAAAATGGTTTTCCAAGCTCATGCCCGGGTAGAGAGATATTAAGTCTCCGACAAGTTCTACAGTTGTAAGATGGAGGAGAATAGTTCCGTCAGCAAGCACATACTCAAAATGTCTGGGTTGCACAACCGCTTGTCTCAGCTGGGAGTTAATCTCCTGGATGATGTGGTCATTGACAGAATCCTTCAGTCGCTCCCACCTAGCTACAAGAGCTTTGTGATGAACTTCAATATGCAGGGGATGGAAAAGACCATTCCTGAGGTATATTCAATGCTGAAATCAGCGGAGGTGGAAATCAAAAAGGAACATCAAGTGTTGATGGTGAATAAAACCACCAAGTTCAAGAAAGGCAAGGGTAAAAAGAACTTCAAGAAGGACGGCAAGGGAGTTGCCACGCACGGTAAGCAAGCTGTCGGGAAGAAGCCAAAGAATGGACCCAAGCCCGAGACTGAGCGTTTTTATTGCAAGGGAAGTGGTCACTGGAAGCGGAACTGCCCCAAGTACTTAGTGGACAAGAAGGCCGGCAACACCAAAGGTATATGTGGTATACATGTTATTGATGTGTACCTTATCAGTACTCGTAGTACCTCCTGGGTATTTGATACCGATGCGGTTGCTCATATTTGTAAATCGAAATAGGAGCTGCGGAATAAGCGGAGACTGGCGAAGGACGAGGTGACGATGCGCGTCGGGAATGGTTCCAAGGTCGATGTGATCGCCGTCGGCACGCTACCTCTACATTTACCTATGAGATTAGTTTTAAACCTCAATAATTTTTGTTTAGTGCCAGCTATGAGCATGAACATTGTATTAGGATCTCGTTTAATACGATATGGCTACTCATTTAAATCCAAGAATAATGGTTGTTCTATTTATATGAGATATGTTTTATGGTCATGCCCCGCTGGTCAATGGTTTATTCTTATTTAATCTCGAATGTGATGTTACACATATTCATAGTGTGAATACCAAAAGATGTAAGGTTGATAATGATAGTCCCACATACTTGTGGCACTGCCGCCTTGGTCACATTGGTGTCAAACGCATGAAGAAACTCCATGCAGATGGACTTTTGGAGTCTCTTGATTATGAATCATTTGACACATGTAAACCACGCCTCATGAGAAAAATGACCAAAACTCCGTTCTCCGGAACAATGGAGCGAGCAACCAACTTATTGGAAATCATACATACTAATGTGTGCGGTCCAATGAGTGTTGAGGCTCGCGGGCTATCGTTATGTTCTCGCCCTCACTGATGACTTGAGTAGATATGGGTATGTCTACTTAATGAAACACAAGTCTGAGACCTTTGAAAAGTTCAAGGAATTTCAGAGTGAGGTTGAGAATCAACGTGACAGGAAAATCAAGTTCTTATGATCAGATCGTGGGGGAGAATATTTGAGTCACGAATTTGGCACGCACTTAAGGAAATGTGGAATAGTTTCACAAGTCATGCCGCCTAGAACACCTCAGTGTAATGGTGTGTCCGAATGTCGTAATCGCACTCTATTGGATATGGTGCGATCTATGATGTCCCTTACCGATCTACCGCTGTTATTTTGGGCCTATGCTTTAGAGACTGCCGCATTCACTTTAAATAGGGCTCCGTCTAAATCCGTTGAGACGACACCATATGAATTATGGTTTGGGAAGAAACCAAAGATGTCGTTTCTAAAAGTTTGGGGATGCAATAATTACGTGAAGAAACTTCAACCTGAAAAGCTCGAACCCAAATCGGAAAAATGCGTCTTCATAGGATACCCTAAAGAAACTATTGGGTATACCTTCTACCTCAGATCCGAAGGCAAGATCTTTGTTGCCAAGAATGGATCCTTTCTAGATAAAGAGTTTCTCTCGAAAGAAGTAAGAGGGAGGAAAGTAGAACTTGATGAAGTATTGCCTCTTGAACCGGAGAGTGGCGCAGCTTAGGAAAATGTTCCTGAGGTGCCTGCACCAACTAGAGAGGAAGTTAATGATGATGCTCATGAAACTTTAGATCAAGTTGCTACTGAACTTCGTAGGTCCACAAGGACACATTCCGCACCAGAGTGGTACGGCAACCCTGTCCTGGAAATCATGTTGTTGGACAATGGTGAACCTTCGAACTATGAAGAAGCGATGGCGGGCCAAGATTCCGACAAATGGCTGGAAGCCATGAAATCCGAGATAGGATCCATGTATGAAAACAAAGTATGGACTTTGACTGACTTGCCCGATGATCGGCGAGCCATAGAAAATAAATGGATCTTTAAGAAGAAGACAGACGCGGATGGTAATGTGACCATCTATAAGGCTCGGGCTTGTCGCTAAGGGTTATCGACAAGTTCAAGGGGTTGACTATGATGAGACTTCCTCACCCGTAGCGAAGCTGAAGTCCGTCTGAATCATGTTAGAAATTGCCGCATTCTATGATTATGAGATATGGCAAATGGACGTCAAAATGGCATTCCTTAATGGTTTCCTTAAGGAAGAATTGTATATGATGCAGCCGGAAGGTTTTGTCGATCCTAAGAATGCTGACAAGGTGTGTAAGCTCCAATGCTCAATCTATGGGCTGGTGCAAGCATCTTGGAGTTGGAACATTCGATTTGATGAGATGATCAAAGCATTTGGGTTTACGCAGACTTATGGAGAAGCCTGTGTTTACAGGAAAGTGAGTGGGAGCTCTGTAGCATTTCTCATATTATATGTGGATGACATACTATTGATGGGAAATGATATAGAATTCTTGGAAAGCATAAAGGCCTACTTGAACAAGTGTTTTTCAATGAAGGATCTTGGAGAAGCTGCTTATATATTAGGCATCAAGATCTATAGAGATAGATCGAGACGCCTCATTGGCCTTTCACAGAGTACGTACCTTGACAAGATATTAAAGAAGTTCAATATGGATCAGTCAAAGAAGGGGTTCTTGCCGATGTTGCAAGGTACGAGATTGAGCATGGCTCAATGCCCGACCACGGCAGAAGATAGAGAAAAGATGAATGTCGTCCCCAATGCCTCGGCCATAGGGTCTATTATGTATGCCATGTTGTGTACCAGACCTGATGTAAACCTTGCCATAAGTGTGGTAGGAAGGTACCAAAGTAATCCCGGCATGCAACACTGGACAGCGGTCAAGAATATCCTGAAGTACCTGAAAAGGACTAAGGATATGTTTCTTGTTTATGGAGGTGACGAAGAGCTCGTCGTAAATGTTTACGTCGATGCTAGCTTCGACACAGATCTGGATGACTCCAAGTCACAAACCGGATACGTGTATATTTTGAATTGTGGGGCGGTCAGCTGGTGTAGTTGCAAGCAAAGCGTCGTGGCGGGATCTACATGTGAAGCGGAGTACCTGGCAGCCTCAGAGGCAGCACAAGAAGCAATCTGGGTGAAGGAGTTCATTACCGACCTAGGTGTTATTCCCAATGCGTCGGGCCCGATGACTCTCTTCTGTGACAACACTGGAGCTATTGCCCTTGCCAAGGAGCCCAAGTTTCATAGGAAGACCAGGCATATCAAGCGTCGCTTCAACTCCATTCGTGAAAATGTTCAAAATGGAGACATAGATATTTGTAAAGTGCATACGGACCTGAATGTCGCAGATCCGTTGACTAAACCTCTCCCTCGAGCGAAACATGATCAACACCAGAACTCTACTGGTGTTCGATTCATCACAATGTAACTACATTATTGACTCTAGTGCAAGTGGGAGACTATTGGAAATATGCCCTAGAGGCAATAATAAAATGGTTATTATTATATTTCCTTGTTCATGATAATTGTCTATTGTTCATGCTATAATTGTGTAATCCAGAAATTGTAATACATGTGCGAATACATAGACCACAACATGTCCCTAGTGAGCCTCTAGTTGACTAGCTCGTTGATCAATAGATGGTTACGGTTTCCTGACCATGGACATTGGATGTCATTGATAACGGGATCACATCATTAGGAGAATGATGTGATGGACAAGACCCAATCCTAAGCATAGCACAAGATCATGTAGTTCGTCTGGTAGAGCTTTTCTAAAGTGTCAAGTATCATTTCCTTAGACCATGAGATTGTGCAACTCCCAGATACTGTAGGAGTGCTTTGGGTGTACCAAACGTCACAACGTAACTAGGTGGCTATAAAGGTGCACTACAGGTATCTCTGAAAGTGTCTGTCGGGTTGGCATGAATTGAGACTGGGATTTGTCACTCCGTATGACGGAGAGGTATCTTTGGGCCCACTCGGTAATGCATCATCATAATGAGCTCAGTGTGACTAAGTAGTTGGTCATGGGATCATGCATTACGGCACGAGTAAAGTGACTTGCCGGTAACGAGATTGAACGAGGTATTGGGATACTGACGATCGAATCTCGGGCAAGTAACGTACCGATTGACAAAGGGAATTGTATACGGGATTGCTTGAATCCTCGACATCGTGGTTCATCCAATGAGATCATCGTGGAACATGTGGGAGCCAACATGGGTATCCAGATCCCACTGTTGGTTGTTGGCCGGAGAGTTTTCTTGGTCATGTCTGCATGGTTCCTGAACCCGTAGGGTCTACACACTTAAGGATCGATGATGCTAGGGTTATTAGGAAGACTTGTATGTGATTACCGAATGTTGTTCGGAGTCCCAGATGAGATCTCGGACGTCATGAGGAGTTCTGGAATGGTTTGGAGGTGAAGATTTATATGTAGGAAGTTGTCATACGGTCACCGGAAAGGTTCAGGGGCATATCGGTATTGTACCGGGGCCACCGGAGGGGTTCCGGGGGTCCACCGGGAGGGGCCACCTCTCTCGGAGGGCCTAATGGGCCGTAGAGGAAAGGGAACCAGCCCTACATGGGTTGGGCGCATCCCCCCTTGGGCCCATGCGCCTAGGGTTGGAGGGAAACCCTAAGGGGGCGCCCCCTTGCTTGTGGGGCAAGCCCCCTCCTGTTGGCCGCCGCCCCCTCTAGATCTCATCTAGAGGGGGTCGCCCCCCTTCCTCCTTCCCCTATATATAGAGGGGCAAGGGGAGGGCTGCACACACCATCCAAGGCGCAGCCCCTCCCCTCCCCAACACCTCTCCTCCTCCGCAAGAGCTTGGCGAAGCCCTGCCGGAGTACTGCAGCTCCACCACCACCAGGGCGTCGTGCTGCTGTTGGAGCCCTCTTCCTCAACCTCTCCCTCCTCCTTCCTGGATCAAGGCGCGAGAGACGTCCTCGCTCCGTACGTGTGTTAAACGCGAAGGTGTCGTCCGTTCGGCGCTAAGATCTTCGGTGATTTGGATCACAACGAGTACGACTCCATCAACCCTGTTCTCTTGAACGCTTCCGCTCGCGATCTACAAGGGTATGTAGATGCAGTCCTCTCTCCTTGTTGCTAGATGACTCCATAGATTGATCTTGGTGATGCGTAGAAAATTTTAAATTTCTGCTACGTTCCCTAACATGTACTCCCTCCGTTCCAAAATAAGTGTCTCAACTTTATGCAAACTTTGTACTACTACTAAAGTTGACACTTATTTTGGAACAGAGATAGCTAAAGAAAAAAACGATCAATTTAGTCCCTAGCCCTTGAGACTAGCCACAATGGCTAGTAACATGTCCATATTACTAGTCTATGTTACTACTTCTATAGTGGGGAGTATCATATGTGTGATAACATGCAACACTTCATTTATTAGGCTATAGACACATCTTGCCTTAATATGTGTGATGTTACTCATACTACTAGTAACTAGCTATGTTACTACTTTCCTCTCTTTCTTCATTTATTGCTTGCCACATCATCTACTTCATCTAGATATGTGTGATATTGCTACCTATGTTACTCCCACTTTGGGTAGTCTGAACCGTAAACCCTAACCAGGGTTTAATTTGTTGGCAACGTTGGAGCTTCCGAAGAAATGAAGTTTGCAACCCTTTGACCATCGGATCATTTTGTGCAGTTTCACCAGAATCAAGATGAGCATCCCTCTGGCAAAGAAATTGAAGAAGCATGATTAGAATAAGATTACTGGGACTAGTTGATGAGACATAAACTCATCACAAATACAGTACGTAGAAGCAAGTAGAGGTATGTGCGGGGCAAAGAAGTAGAGAAATGTCCACATGGAGTGATGTGGGCAGCTGGAGCAGTGGTGCATGCCGGCTGTAAAGGGAGTTGTACCTGAGGGATGTTGGGACATAGCTCAACCTAGAGGAGGGCGGCAGGAGGCGGCAACTGCCCACGTCGCGGCAGTGAGCAAGGGATGAAGGCAACCTCACCGCTTTGTGAGAGAGAATGGCGGGGACCCCTGATCGGGACGTGCCGACAGTGGGTTTTTGCCGTCGGCGACGGTGACCGCATCTACACTAAACATCCACCCCTTCCCCCAATGGATGTGATCCATCGGGATGTTAGAGATGTGGCCACAATCATTTTGTGTGACAGAGTGCGAAGAGGCCAACCCCAGCAAGCAACCGTGTAGGATCGTCCTGCCTATGTATATAGTGGAGCGGTTTCCTTTTCTCTGCATATGAACCTATTTATATTACGTAGGTGCCACTGAAGAAAAAAACTTTATTATAAATGACGCGACACCTACTACTCGTTCTCCTATAAACCTTGCACTTGGCATCTCCAAAATATTAACCTTGCAATTGGCTCTTCGCCTTTTCGAGAAGTCGAGCAATAATAGTACTGATGTATATATCGTTCTGGCTATATGAGACCGAATGAATTGCTGCACGTACACCACGTGGGTGAGGGTCGAGGGGCAAGGGAGAGTGCGTACTATTATGTCCGTTTCAATATGGACTACATACGGAGCAAAATGAGTGAATCTACACTCTAAAATACGTCTATATACATCAGTGTTTGGAGTATATACTAGTAGTTCATATTGAAATCTACTAAAGGACATATATTCCAAACAATATGATAATCTCTCTAACCAAGCTAGGGACGAGGAGTAAACGGAGGGAGTAGCAAAATTTTCTCCTCGTCCTGCGAGCCACCGCGCGCCTGGGCGAGGGAGTGGGCGTAAGGTGTAGTACTACTACCTCCGTCCTGGTATATAGGTCACCTTTGTAGTCCATGCAAAAAATTTACCAAATATTTAGCTAACAAAATGTTGATGCATGTCAACAAAAAATATATCATTGGATTCGTATTTCAACATAGTTTTCAATGATATAATTTTTGGTAACATGCACGAACGTTTTGTTAGTTCAATCTATAGTCAAAATTTGACACAATATACAATGGGGACCAATAAACCAATATAGTACAATGAGTAGTAGTAAGCAAGCTTCACCTCGTCCTTCGAGTCACCGCGCCCGTTGGCGGGGGAGATGGCGTAGTAAGCAAGCTTCTCCTCGTTTTGCGAGTTGATGGGACACATCAAAAGTAATACGTACAGAGCATCTCGAGTGTATAGAACCTTGCCTCTAAGGTAGGCCCCACATGGTTTGCCTCTTTTTTAACATAACCCGTCAAGTCGCAATTTGTTTGTCCACCCGTGGTAGACAATCCTCCATCAAGTGGACAACCAATACATGTGTCAAATTACCACATGGGCTGCCTTTTCGTACAGAAATGAGCTCCACCGTGTACCCACGCGGGTGTGGTTGCGAAAGAGATGGGAGTACGTGCGACGTGCGTGCACATCTTCTCTTTGTGCACGTCCCCCACCTACGTGGGTGTGTGTGGGAGAGATACTAACCTAGACAGATGGCGTGTGCGTTCGTGAGTGTTTTTTGTTTGGGGGTGATTTCGTGAATGTATATATGGGAATATGTGTCGATGACATCTTAAACAAAATTTTGCATGCAATGTGTGTGAAATAGAGGCCTATCTATATCATATATAGAGGGGGCGATCCACGAGAAGAGAGGAAGGGTCACAGATATTGATAGAGTCGAAGAGAGGATCAGGTGGGTGGGTGCGAGATTGATGTAGACAGCCATCGAAATTGTGTGTGTGTGCAAGTCAAAGATATAGGGCGACTGACCAACCGGAACATCAGAGGGCACATGGCAAGTTTGTGTGTGGCAGGGAGACATCACTAGAGCACTCGATGTATCAGTGTGGGGGGTGGGGGAGGGGGGAGGCAGAGGCCTAACTAGAGAGGTAGAACGACCCGTATATGTGTTGAGAAGGAGAGACCCAGCTATGTCTTGAGGGAGAGCGGTCGACATCCATACATAACTGAAGGACAGGAAATAGGTTGGGACAGAGAGAGAGAGGAGAGAGAGAGGGGGTGGTAGAGTGCTGGATGGGTGATGGAGTTGCTTCTCGAAGATGGTGGGAGAGGCCTACTAGACAAACTGGGGGTATAACTGCAATATTATCAATAAGAGTGGCGATGTGTTTCTGTGTGTGCCTGTGCGTGATAGATCTGTCGGGGCACATGCAAGGATGATCAAGGGGAACCATGTGTTTGGTAAGCAAACCTAACTAGATCGGTAGATCAATTGTTGTTTGTCAGAGGAAGGGAGAGACATAACTAATGGGGTAGATCGATCGACGTGTGGGGAAAAACGAGTTATAAGGACCTAGCTAGCTACATGTATAGCGGGAGATCGGTCGGTGTACATCCATTTGTTAGAGGCAAATAAGGCCCGGTGAGACGGATGTACAAAGAGAATGGAGCTAGGAGGTGGTGCGAGAGGCTGAGCTACTAGCTAGATAGGGGGAGGAGTGTGCGGTTGTGAGATCGATGAAAAGAGGGGCGGGAGTTTACACGTGTGTGGGACCGTATGAGAGACACGAGGCATGGACACGGAAAGGAGGAGATGGAAGGTGCATGTGTATGTTGTAGGCAAACATCGTTGGAGAGGTTTATCGACCAGTGTGTGTCGGAAAGGAGTTCTGGAGACTGTGGGAGAATGACCTAAAGAAAAAAATGAATGTGCGTGATGGATAGAATGCTGAGGGAGGGGGAGGGCGTGTGCCGGTGTGCATGCACGAGAGAAAGTTAGTGCTAGCTACAAAGGTTAGAGGATTCTGTGGGTGTAAGAGACTAACAAAGATCATAATTTGATATGAAAGTGGATTCGTATATTTGAATAGGAGATCATAGTGTTATAAACATATGCATGCATGAATATAGCGGTGATACGCGTGCTGTGGTTTTGCACATGTTATACCATAATGTGATAATGCATGGCGTTTGCACCTCACAGCTAAATGTCAAACAATCTAAACCATACTATACATCGAACAATCTCACATTTTATTTGAATTTGTGATAATGTGTGGCATTTGCAGCTTACAACTAAATACCGAACAATCTAAACAATACTATATATCAAACAATCTCACATTTTATTTGAATTTGTGGTAATGTGTGGTGTTTGCAACTCACATCTAAATACTTGTAGGCGTAGGGGGCGGGGAACCATACATTATGTGATAAACACATTATACATATGAGACGTGGTTTAGATTATGAGGATCTAGCTAGAGCTTGAAATGTACTGTGATTTGAAAACAACATAAAGTGGATTCAAAAAATTGAGTTCAAGTTCATATAGTACACATAGTTCATATCTAACTCAAGAGTAATCATGTGGTGTGTTGTGAAGACAATACACAAACGATGGTTTAACTTGACAATAATGATCATTGTAGATCTTATTAAAATAGAGAAACGAATTCAAATGGTTTGACTTCACAACAATCATTATTGTAGATCTTATTCAAATAGAGAAACGAATTCGAATTTAGTTCATATTGAAGCGGTAGTATATACGTTTGGAATGCACTAAAACGTTCATTTGAGTAGCAGGTTACATGCCTTATACACGTAGCAAAATATTTTAATTGAACATAACATGAATTCAAAGTTTCGAATGGCATTTGTAGTGTGAATTGATTTGGTACACTACACGGGACTAGACTCTCTTGTGTGTTGCGAATTGGTTTCTTTTTGTTTTTTCGTCGATGGAAGTACGAATTGATTTGGTATACGTGTTAGGCTTGTCCGGAAATTTCAACCCGCGCCTTGTTACCCCGAAATATTTAAGATATATCTTTGTCTTGTTCTGCTCCGACAACTCCCTCCATCTCAACCCACGCCTTGCTATTCCAAATTAACAATGCGCGTGAAAACTCCCACCTCCTATGAAATCCCGACACGCGAAATGCCCGTGATACCCCTGAACCGAAAGAACCGCCTAGGTCAAATCGGTGGGCATACTTTCATAACTTACCCCACATTCGGACAAGCACGTCCCTAAGCCATGGTTCCCCACTCCCATCCCATCCGCCCACCCATTCGTACACGGAGGCCGTGAAAACCCGCGAAGCCCCACACCCTCCTCCGTCGGCCACTTAGCCGGAGCATCTTCCCCGACAATGTCGTCCACAGCAACACCTCAACGTCCCTCATCCACCGTACCAAATGAGGATCCGTTGTCGATCTCGTCGTCCCGCCGGTTCAGCCACCACGTCCTCCACCTCCAAGGAGCTACCCCGACGTTCCCCTCATCTTTTGCGCCACCTCCATTCCCACACCGCCGTCTTGACCTGCACCACCGAAAGAGCATCATCATCACCGTTTCCTCGGATGAAGCTAAGGCCTAATCGGCGCCACCAAAGAGGATGTACACTAATCGCCGCATTTTCTTCTTGATTTGATCTCACGGTGCTGCCGGCGCTCAGTCCCTGAGCCGACATGGCGCGGCTCCATCCACGGCGGTGTCGCCAGCCACTTCCTCCACGGCGTCGCTCCCTTGGCGGCGAGGTCCACATCAGTAGGAGCTTCTACTGCTTTAGCTCTAGCTCGCGCTGCTGCTCTGCTCTTGCTCTTGGCCCCTGTCGGATTTCGGGTTCCGGCTGACCCTTAAGGTTCGAACACTGGGGTGCGCGCAGAGATTACGCCTTCTACCTCCCCGCCTCGCAAAGATCTAAACTACTAAAAGAACTGCACAAGGGACACAAGATTTATACTGGTTCGGGCCACCGTTGTGCTATAATACCCTACTCCAGTGTGTGGTTGGTGGATTGCCTCCTGGGGCTGATGATGATGAACAATACAAGGAAGAACAACCTCGCGAGGGTCTGTTCTTAGCTGGGGCGATGAACTGCTAGGAGGAGTTCAGTCACCCTTCTCTCTCTCACTCACTCTCTCTGCTTTGCTCTCACTTGTCGACCGTTTCGAACCTCTCCGAACCGAACCCCCTTGCTATGCGGGTGGCTGGTCCTATTTATAGAGGCCCTGGTCCTCTTTCCAAATATCGAGCGGGAAGGGAGCCAACAATGGCGGGCTAATTTGAAGGGGGGCAGCAAGTATCAACTATCCTGACAAAAGTAGTCTTCGCCTGCGCAAAGCTCTCGTGATGACGTCGTCTTGGGCTCCACGGTTACCTCCGTCTCGTAGTCCTCCTGGTCTTGATCTCGTTGCACCGAAATGGCAACCTTTGCCTGATCCCTCGGTACTCCGCGGCTGCGCTTACCCCCTTTGCACCAAAGAGGAAAGAAGGACGCTGCGCGCTGGCACCCGCCTGGTGCCCTGAGTCGCCGTGGCTTGCGTCACGGGCACCTCGCGAGGTACCTTGCCTTGATCTCTCTGCCTCCTCGCGAGCCAGCCTGACGAGGCCGTGCCTGAGGAAGCTCCGTGTCGTCCGCCTCGCGAGGCTTGGCCCCTCGCGAGGGTCTTGAGTCTTGCATTGATGAAGATGGGCTGTGCTGGCCGGGGCCTCCTTTGAGCCTCGCTGCAGGCCGCAAGCAGGCAAGTCTGGGGACCCCCGTTCCCAGAACGCCGACAGTAGCCCCCGGGCCTAAGGCGCGCCCGGACTTGGCCGTGCCGAGAGGCGAAAGGGCAAGGGCGAAGCGCCGCGGGCCCTAACAGCCTGCGGCCTTGGGCGCCGCTTGGCGGTTGATGGGATGTGGGCGGCACTGTTCCCCCCACGCCCCCTTATTTTGCGCCCTGCTAGGGGGATTTGTAGTTGCACACAGCCGCTCCCCTTCCTGTTGCTCGAGCGTCCCCTATTCTTCCTTCCTTCGAACGCCTGCTCCCGCCTCCAATCCAATCTCGAATCTTCCCCCTCCTTCCCATCGCCATGACTCCGACGAGGAAAGAGAGAGGGGAGAAACCCATGCCTCCGTCTTGTGCGCTGCCATCGGTGGCCCCCGCCATCGGCCAGTCAACCGTACTCAATCAAGAGTGCCTGGGCAGGGATAGCTTGGCTCTGGCCACCGTCTTCAATGAGTGCGGGAGGATGACGGCCTGGCCCACGTCCAACTTCTCCATCGACAGGATAGCAACCGAGGTCCCATGATTTACCGACACCTTGTGGGCGGGTCTGGTTCCCCCCTTCTCTGATTTCTTCAATGTCGTGCTCTCCCATTATCAGATCCACACGATGCATCTAAGCCCTGAGTCCATCACCCTCCTTTCGGTCTTCGCCTTCGTTTGCGAAGCCATGGTGGGCATCCCTCCTTTGGTTGCCTTACTGCACCACTTCTTCTCGCTGCACCTTGTCGACCCTTCCCAATGCTGGGCATGCGCGAGCTTTGCTGCCGAGCCTGAGACCGAGGCCTCTGGGATTGACTTCAAACTCCCCCTGCCCGCGGTTGGGTTCCGCGAACGGTGGTTGTATGTGGACGCAGGGTGCCTAGCCCCCTCCTATCGGAGCCGACCTCGCCTGCTATCCCCAATTCGGGTTGGGGCCAGGAGACGCTCAAGAGCCCCCGGCTCGTATTTGTCTGGAGCCGCTTCGCGCTCCTGAGGAAGCTCGGCTTGACAGCGTCCAAGGTGGTGAAGTAGTTTCTGTTGTGCCGTGTCGCTCCCCTTCAATGCCACTCTCGCCGGATGTGGGCCTTCCGTGGGCGCGAGGATAACATGAGGCTCCAGGAAGAGGACCTGGCTCCTGCGGCACTGAAGTCGACGCTCTTGACCTTGGCCGGGGACCCCAACCCTGGCAACGTCCGGCAGGGAGGGGCCTTGTTGTATCTCTGCCAGAGCAGGGCCGACTTCATGAAGCAGATGCCCGTCTTTGATGAGTGGGGGCTGCGCCCCGCCGGCCTCCAGGGACCTCGCGAGAATCCAATGGTGGTGACTGCCCTTCCAATCGGCCAAGGCGACTCCTCCTCAAGTGGCGGAGCAGGGAGGCAGGAGGCGCCGGAGGCCGAGGGGGCTCCTGATGAGGTGGCAGCGTTGGGTGACGCTCGCGAGGGGACACCTCCTGGGACCCGTGCCGCTGCGGCTGAAGGTGGCAAGCAGCCGCTCCCAGCGCCCGGGGCTGAGGCCTTGTAGGCCCCAGCCGCGTCTTCTGGCGAGGTGACGGATGGCACGCGCCAGGCAGGCGCACCTGACGCGGACCGCTCTAATGCTCCGTCCTCGCAGCAGGTTGATCCTTGCGCTCTTCTCTTGGGCCGCTTCCGCGTGGACTTTGAGGCCCTCCGGAGGAAAAGGGAGGCCCTGGGTGATGACTTCCCTTGTCGCGTGCTGAAGCGCAGGAAGTACTTCGCCACTGACGAGTAAGTATTCTTCCTTTCTGGCTCCTGATCCTCTTGTCGCTTTCACTGATCCTTGCTCCGTAGGCCCCTTCCGGCCGAGCTCGCGGAAGTAGCACAGGTGCCGCCTCCTTTGGCTTCGCCCCCTCTACCGTCCTCCAATGCTTCGAGCAGCTCTGCCCTTGTGGTGAGGGCGTCTGAAGGGGTGGACCATCCCGAGGTGCACCGCGGCCTTCATTCCCCGCGATTTTCCTTCGTGAGCCCTCTCGGGGAATAGCCAGTGTCAGGACCCCGATTCTAAGCCACATCGATCTAGCCGGTAACACCTCATATCACTTTGCGGCCTCACGCACGGTATCCCACGGGTGTCGCCTTACCATGGCCCGGGACCGTTTGCGCCTTTTGGCTCGCGTATATGACAATGTCGCTAGCATCCATATGACCGAGAACCCGGGCCGACATGGCTAGTCGTGAACCCAAAGCGGCACAGACCTATGGAGACAGGCATACATGAATCACAACGAACATGTCGGTCATCAACGAGTGATTCCGGGCTGTAGCACTGGGCTAACAGGACTCCGGGGGATCCCGGGCTGTAGCAGGCTAGACAGGACTCCGGAGATCACCGCGTGACATTTCCCCGAAGGGACAGACATAGGGACGAAGTGAAACACATGCCGGCCAGTCAAGTGTCCTGAACAGTAGTGCTGGGCTAGCAGTACTCCAGTGAACCGGGCTGTACCGGACTACTATGGCTCGAGGAGCACTAGACTACATTTCCCCATAAGAAAGGCTGCGAAGGACAAACAACTAGATTGTCGGATCCCACTCATACCAAGCATTTCAATCATACATACAATATGCTCGATATGAGTACATACAACATGGCATCACAACAAAACTCTACAACTCAGGTACTTTATTTAAAGGCTCCAGGGAGCCATACATAACATATCCATACAGGTAGGGGTCACATGACCCGACACTCAAGTCATACAGTCATACAAGCACATGCGGAAGCAACTAGTCTGAGTACAGACTCTAGAAAGAAGGAAGGCTTCTCGAAGCCTGTCTATCTACATAGGGCCCTCCATGGCCTGGATCACCACCTGGGTGGCTAGTCACTCGTCAACGTCAAGGTCTACGTAAAACCCATCGGAGGGGGCAGTGTTGTCGTCTGAAAACAATAAATAAGCAAACATGAGTACAAAGGTACTCAGCAAGTCTTACATCAGAACCTGCTGTACATGCTCATTCTCAAGAAGGTGGTGGGGTTTATGCAGCAAGCCAGCTTTGACTCTTGGCTAAGCTATCCTACGGAATCTTTTAGCAAAATAGTTTTCGCACACGAGTCCACTACTCACCATCACAATACTCCACCGTGGATCCTCCCTCGTATCCTGCGAGGGAGCCATCCTCGGTACTCACACTTATCTTGAGTCTTTTAGTAGTATCCATTAACTTGTCTATGAACTGTATATGCAATCAAGTAGTCCTTTACCGCGGACGCGGCTATTCGAATAGTTTTATACCCTGCAGGGGTGTACTTCGTCACACATGTTTCCACCACTTAGCGTCTGCACACGAAATGTGCTCGGCAGACTTCAAGCGAAAACCGACGTGGGTGTAGACCACGACCTGACTAACCTCACAAGTCTCTAGTCCAGGGTCATCGCCTATTCAGGTTCCATCCGCAAGGAAATCCGGCCGGGGTGTCCTCAACGGCCCCGAACGATGTGAACAGGGTTCCCGAGACGCCAAACGGGTGACTCGGTACACCGTGCCACGGTGTATCTACCACAACATAGCCCACCCCTAGGGTCAGCGCTACGCATGGCCGCCAACACATATCCTACAAACACCAGAAACTAGTTGCAACTCCTGGACTGAGGCGAGAGGGGTCGGTAAGTCGAGCGGGGTCATATTTCAGGGCCCAATGTGTGGTAGTAGCTGAATCTTAATTCACGCATACAGAACTCAGTTCTTAGGGACGGCTTCAATGAAACAACCCACCATGTACTCCTACATGGCCTCTCATCGATACCTTTACCAAAACATGTTCAACACATCCCACATATTACTGGCACAAGCATTTCACTCTAGCCCATCCCCCAGATGAACCAGACCTGACACAACTCTAAGCATAGCAGGCATAGCAAGGTAGGAATCACAAAACATGGCTCAATCAACTCCTACACATGCTAGTGGGTTTCATCTAGTTACTGTGGCAATGACAGGTCATGCAGAGGATAAGGGTTCAACTACCGTAGCACACAGCAGTTTGAATCATGTTGTCTTAATGCAGTAAACAAGAGCAGGAGCGAGAACATGGGTTGTATCGGAATGATCAATGGTTGCTTGCCTGATGGAGTGGTAACGGGATACTGCCCTTCAGTTGGATACTCGTGAATATCCTCGGAGGCAGAACCTACCACGAAGAACACAACCGAGCACAATCAACACATGACGATATGCAACAATATGATGCATGCTATGACATGGCAATATGGATGTGTCTTGAGCTTATGCAACTAGCTATGATTTAAATGGAGTTGGTTTGAGTACAAGATTCAAATTCCAACCCCATATATGATTATTTAAATGCCCTTTATTTGTTTTGTCCAAAACAGAGGACAATCATTGTTCAAACATGCATGAAAATGGTACAGATGGATTCCTTGAATTTTTCTGATAATTTTTCATATATAATTTGTCTCATTTGGAGTTATGGTTGAATTTCTATGAATTTTTGAAGTTTAGGCAATTTTCTGGAATTTTCTATATAAAATTAAATCCAGAAAAGGAGTTATTGCGTCAGCATGACATCACCCTGATGTCAGCAGGTCAACTGGCGCCTCCAGGTCAAACCTGACCAGTGGGGTCCACTGGTCAGTGACACAATCAACTAAGTTAGTTAACCCTAACTAACTTGGTTAGCCGGGCGGGGCCCGCATGTCAGTGGCTCACTAATTAGCTAATTTTTATTAACTCTAATTAACTAACAGTAATTAGGCAGGCGCCTGGGCCCACACGTCAGTGAGTCAGGGGGAGTCAACCCAGCCGACCCGGGGTCAAAACACGCCGGAGTTGACCCCGGCTCGTCGCCGGCAAGGCCAGAGACGGCGGAGGGGCTCGGAAATCCTCCTCCGGCGACCAAATGGCCAGCGGAGGGCATCTACGCGGAGCTGGGACTCGCCCGCATCCATCTGTGCACACGGCAGCAGCCCTAGTGGCCTAAAACGACGGCGGCGGCAACTTGCGCGGCGGCCGGAGTTCGGGAGTTGAGCGGATCGGCGTTGTGGTGCACGGGAGGGGAAACTGATGGGTTCCACGTGCTCCTGGTGAGGTGTGGAGCACGTTGCCGTGCTCGGGAGTGAGCTTGCACGGCTGTGGTCACGGTGGCGGCATGGCTAGCGGCGAAGAGCTCTCGGTTCCGACGGGCATCGGTGTTAGAGGAAGAAAACGAGCCACGGGAGAGGGGGAAACGACACAGGAGCTCACGGCGGGTGCAGCGGTGGCCTCGGCAAGCTCGGGGAGGCACTGGAGCAAGCGAATCGACGGCGGCGATCGTCGGTGCCGAAGCTTGAAGAAGAGCTTGAATTCGGCGATGCAGGGCTTCCGGCAGGGCGTGTTTCGGTGAGGAGGAAGACGGGGTCGAGGCGGAGCCTCTAAGCTGGTCAGGGAAGCGAGGGGGAGGCGGTGGCCGTGGTGGTTCTCGTCGGCGCTCTCGGGCTCATGGCGGTTGCGCGGGAGAGAGAGCAGAGGAGGGGATGAGCACGGGGAGGGGGAATGAGAGGGCCAGGGGGGTGCGTGGCGTCCATAGCGACGTCGGGGAGGCGGCCGAAGCAGGAGGTGGCCGTCGGTGGCCGCGCGCGTGCTGGCGCACCGCGGGCACACGCCCTTCGTCCTCCTGGCAGGAGCTAGGGGACGACTGGCAACGGCCTGGTGGGCTGGGCCGCTGGTGGCCTGGCGCTGGGCCAGGTAAGTGGCCCACTGGCCTACTCTCTCTCTCTTCTAATTTTATTGTGTTTTTCTATTTTTTTTATTCTGTTTTGATTTAGTTTAAATACTAAATCATTTTATAAAATCCTGAAAATATTTATGGACTCTTACTAAAATATTTCAGTGGCCCAAAAATAGTTCCAACATTATTTGAGCATTTGAATTATTTAATAGTATTTAAATGCCCAAATTCAAATATTTATGAATTAAGTCAATGCCCCTTTTGTTGACCTAAAATTATATGCACCATTTTTCCCAAGGGTTCTAACCCAAGGCAAAGAGGGTGAACATATTTGAAGGGCATTTCAGGTTCATTGAATTTATTTTTAGTAAATCCTAGTTGATTTCAGGGGGGGTGCTGGGGGTTCTACTTTCCCCATTTCAATTTCTGATGAATGTAAACATGATGCACACTCTAATGCATAATCTAGCTAGGGTGTGACAACTCACCCCCACTCAATAGAATCTCGTCCCGAGATTTAGGATCATCTGGGAAGAAGGCGGGGTACTCGAGTCGAAGACGATCCTCCCTTTCCCAAGTGGCTTCTTCCTCGGAATGGTGTGACCATTGAACCTTGAGAAACTTGATATTATGACGTCGAGTGGTACGCTCGGCTTGATCAAGGATACGAACGGGGTATTCCCGATAAGAAAGGTTATCTTGTAAATCAAGCATTTCGTGGTCCACTCCACGGATAGGATCCGCGAAGCAACGCCTGAGTTGCGAAACGTGGAAGACATCGTGAACTCTGGAAAGATGCGGAGGTAGTTCCAATTGGTAGGCAACTTCTCCTCGTTTGGCAAGAATGCGAAAGGGTCCAATGTAACGAGGAGCCAATTTGCCTTTGATACCGAAGCGATGGGTTCCCTTTAACGGGGTAACCCGAAGGTAAGCTTTCTCGTCAATTTCAAATGTCATAGGCTTATGCTTATGATCATATTGACTCTTTTGGCGAGGTTGGGCTGTTTTCAATTTCTCACGAATAACGCGAACCTGCTCTTCTGCTTCCTGAATCATATCCGGGCCAAAGAGTTGTCTTTCCCCGGTTTCTGACCAGTTAAGAGGCGTTCGACATTTTCGTCCATAGAGAACTTCGAAGGGAGCCTTGCCCAAACTAGCTTGATAGCTATTGTTATAAGCAAACTCCGCGAATGGAAGGCATTTCTCCCAACTCATTCCGAACGAGATAACAGAAGCTCGGAGCATATCTTCCAGAATTTGATTTACTCGCTCTACTTGACCACTTGATTGAGGATGGAAGGCGGTGCTAAAGGAGAGATGAGTTCCCATAGCATTTTGGAAACTTTCCCAAAATCGAGAGGTGAAGAGACTTCCACGGTCTGAGTTAATTTCCAATGGGACACCATGAAGAGACACTATTCGGGAGATGTATAAGTCAGCTAGCTGGCTAGCGGTGATACTCTCACGAACAGGTAGAAAATGGGCTACTTTGGAAAGACGGTCGATCACGACGAAGATGGCATTATTCCCCCTCTTGGTCCTGGGAAACCCAGTGATGAAATCCATACTGATTTTGTCCCATTTCCATTCAGGAATAGCCAAAGGTTGAAGGGTGCCAGCAGGCCGTTGATGCTCCGCTTTAACACGACGACAAACGTCGCAATTAGCAATGTATTGAGCGATTTCTCTCTTCATCCGAGTCCACCAAAACCTCTGGCGTAGGTCTTGATACATTTTAGTACTACCGGGATGAATGGTGAGAGGGGATTCATGAGCTTCCTTAAGGATCATCTGGCGTAGATGTTGGTTCTTGGGAACCACCAGGCGGTTCTCAAAGAAGACAGCACCTTGCTCATCCATGGAAAAACATTTAGCTACTCCGCTAGCAATGTTTTCCTTAATCCGGGATATGCCCTTATCACGCTTTTGGGCAGCTATGATTTGATCCATAAGGGTAGGTTTCGCCACCAGAGTAGACAAGAATCCTTGAGGAACAATGCGAAGATTAAGCTTGCGAAATTCCTCATGGAGAAGTGGTTGACTTTGTTGTAACATCAGGTTGTTACAGTAGGACTTACGACTTAGTGCATCGGCCATGACATTGGCCTTGCCAGGGGTGTAAGTTATTCCTAAGTCGTAATCCGAGATCAACTCGACCCAACGTCTTTGCCTGAGATTCAAATCTGGTTGGGTGAAGATATATTTCACGCTTTGGTGATCGGTGAAAATCTTGCAACGATTACCGAGAAGGTAATGTCGCCAGGTTTTGAGTGCATGGACTACAGCTGCAAGCTCTAGATCATGTGTGGGATAATTTTCCTCATGTGGGTGTAATTGCCGTGAAGCATAGGCAATTACCTGACGATCTTGCATGAGTATGCAACCTAGTCCTTGTCGCGAGGCGTCGCAATAGATGATAAAGTCCTTGGAGAAATCTGGTGGTACCAGTACGGGAGCAGATGTCTGGCGTCTTTTCAGTTCCTGAAAACTGAACTCGCACTATGGAGTCCACTCGAACTTTTTATCTTTCTTGAGGAGATCAGTTAGGGGTTTAGCAACCTTGGAGAAATTCTCGACGAAGCGGCGGCAATAGCTCGCTAGGCCAAGGAAACTCCGAACTTGCTTGACCGTTTCAGGTGGAGTCCAATCAAGGACGGCTTGAACTCGCTCGGGATTGACAGCAATACCCTTACCAGAGATTACATGGCCTAGATAGGTCACTTCTGACAACCAAAATTCACACTTGGAGAATTTGGCATAAAGGCGATGCTCTCGAAGTTTCATCAATACCAGCCTTAGATGTTCGGCATGTTCCTCTTCATTCTTGGAGTAGATGAGTATGTCATCGAGGTATACTACGACGAATTTGTCCAAGTACTCCATGAAAACCGAGTTCATTAACCGGGAGAAAGTGGCCGGGGCATTGGTTAAACCGAAGGACATGACGGTGTACTCGTATTGGCCATAACGAGTAACAAAGGCCGTTTTGGGAATGTCCCCGTTTCTGATTTTGATTTGATGGTAGCCCAGCCTCAAATCCATCTTGGAGAAGATTGAGGATCCAGCGAGCTGATCATACAGGTCGTTGATCCTAGGAAGCGGGTATTTGTTCTTGATGGTGACCAGATTGACAGGTCGGTAATCCACAACCATTCGATCCGTTCCATCCTTCTTCTTGACGAAGAGGACGGGGCAAGCCCAAGGAGAGGAGCTAGGATGGATGAACCCTTTGTCCAAGGACTCATCAAGTTGGTTCTTAAGCTCGGTTAGTTCTAAGGGTGCCATCTTGTAGGGTCTTCTAGCAATTGGAACGGTTCCTAGAACAAGGTCTATCACAAACTCGACATCCCGGTCAGGTGGAACACCTGGCAGTTCTTCCGGAAACACATCCGGGAAGTCTCGGACTATCGGAACATCCTCAAGGTCTGGAAGAGGGTTGGCATTGAGAGAGTAAAGTTGGCGCTTGGCCACTCGAGTTAAGACATTAACTGTCTTGCCCGAGGGATGAGTAAGTTGAACGGTTCTAGTGGCACAATCGATCTTGGCATAATGAGCCGACATCCAGTCCATACCCAAGATGATGTTTATGTCGGAGGACTTGAGACCTATTAAAGATGCAAGGAAAACAAGCCTATCGACAAGAATTTCGTTCCCATGGCTTACCCTAGAAGTTTGCCACTTGGAACCCGGAGTTTGAATTACCATGGAAGTGGGCATGTCACAGAATGTCGTGTTATGCAACCAAGCATAATTCTCGGATATGAATGAATGAGATGCTCCAGTATCGAAAAGAACAGATGCCGGATGGCAGTTAACAAGGAGCGTACCAAGGACGACGTTGGGATCCTCATGAGCCTCTTCGGCTGAAACATAGTTGACATGGCCACGTGCAGTAGTGGCCGGCTTGGCGTAGAAAGTCTTTCCCGCGGGCTTACCACGGCCAACGGACTTTCCAGCTTGATTGGGGTTGTTCTGGGGACACTCTCGACTATAGTGACCCGGTTCTCCACACTTGAAGCATGTTACCACAGTGGGGCATGGAGCAACATTAGAAGCGGGGCCACCATAGGGCTTGGGCGGTGCAAATTACTGGTTGGGACGAAGCGCCTCAAAGGATGGCCTCGGGGTGAATCTGGGTGGCAGTGCGGTGCTTGGAATCCACACCCGGCGCTTCTGAGCTCCAGAGCCGGATGAAGACCCAAAATCACGGGAGTGCTTGCGTGAAGCGTCATAATCAGTCTGGCCTGTCTCAGCACTGATAGCTTTATTGACCAGCTTCTGGAAGGATGTGCACTCGTGCAGACGGAGATCGCGGCGAAGCTCAGGGCTAATACCCTTGCGGAACCTTGCCTGCTTCTTGGCGTCAGTAGAAACCTCTTCAGGAGCATAGCATGCCAGGTTCCCAAATTCTCGGCTATACGCATCCACAGTCAGCCTTCCTTGGGTGAAGTTGCAGAACTCCTCCCTCTTGCGATCCATAAGACCTTCCGGAATGTGATGCTCACGGAAAGCCTCGCTGAACTCAGCCCAGGTAGTGATTTGGCCGACCGGGCGCATAGCTTCGTAGTTTTCCCACCAATGGCTAGCGGGGCCCTCGAGATGATAAGCAGCATAGGTAACTTGTCGGCTTCAGCTACGTTGGCAGAACGTAGCTTGTGGGTGATGCTGCGAAGCCAATCATCCGCGTCGAGGGGCTCGACGGAATGGTTAAACTTTGGTGGGTACAGCTTGATAAAGTCGTTGATTGACACCAAGTCATTTCGTGGGTGGCGTGCAGTGTTCTGCTCAATCCGCTCCAGCAGGCGGTTGGTCTCACGCTTGTTCCTTTCCGCCTCCAGCATCACTTCGGCCAGGGAAGGCGGGTGAGGCAAATTTTCACCTCTAGCTGCATTGGCTTCCCCCTGCTCCGGGGTAGTAGGGTTGCCGCGGGTGTTGACCATCCTAGGAGGAAAACAAGACAACGGTTTAGACAAGGATGGCTCAAACTTAACAGGGAAGTGCAGAATGTAAAGGATAACGCGGAATGCAGAGATGCTCATTCGTATGCCATGGTAATATAAAACTGCCATATATACACCAATGGTCATACTCGTCATACATAGTTTAGTACAAGCCCATGCTACAGTACAACTATGAAGGTAGACGTTACATCTCATTGGAGGCATTCCGAGTCCCTATACATTATTTGTATACACCTCCGGAATCGATTACACACCAAGTCGTATTCCACAAGTCACACAGGACAGTGGAGATACAACTACTACAATACTAGTGGTACTACTACTAACTCAGATAGCTCCGTAGTAGTCCTCATAGAAGTCACCTCCATAGCCTGGAAGTTCAACATGATCATCCGGAAACAGACGGTCCTGAGGAGCCTGTGGACCATAGGGGCTAGGATAAGGTCTTGGACCAACAAACGGTGGCCTGCGGGGACCAAGGGGTGGGGTGATGCCGCCCACATCACGCCAATCCACCATGTCTGGCAGGGCTGCTCTCACAGGATACAGATCCCTGGTATCCATACATCCAGCTTGCACCGCGGGTGCAAACCGAGTCAATGTGGCCCAATGATCAGCACGGGTATTAAAGAGCTCCAGCCTCAAGGCCCGATTCTCTCGGTCCTTATCTTCGAGCATCTCAGCGGTGGTACGAGTTAATGAGTCCTCCTGAGTGGAGTCAGCATAGATAGCCTGAAGATACCCCTGCGCTCCCGGAAGTGAAGCTGGCATGTAACGGAAGTCAGTGTTCCGAAGCAGGCCAGTCCGGACTCGCAAGATGGTCATCATGGAATAGGCAGCATCCTGCACAGCCATCTCAATGGTAACTCCGAGTCCATAGGAAGAGTGAAGGGGCTCGGTAGATCCAGGATAGGAAGGAAATATCCTGACGGTGCATAAATACTGGCTTTGATTAAAGTCGCGGAACTGCTCTTCAACAGTGTATTCGGGATACCAACGGTATCCTGTCTCGATCATGACCCGGACCAACATAGCAGTATGACCGGGCACGTCGAGGCACCTGGTCAGGCGAACCACTTGATTTTGAGACTGGTTGACCATCTGAAAGCACAACCACAAGACAAAGACATCAGAATTCCTAGGGAAATTGGGCAGCATAACGGCTGTAAATGCTCAGAAAAAGATTTGAGACATCCACAACAGTTCACAACACCGCTCAACAGCATCATATCAAGGTTCTGATTCAAATAGCAACGTACTAAAATAGTAGAAACTGGACTGGAACTCGTAGCAATAATCCTATAAACTACTACGGATTAGTAACACGTGAACCTGATAGAAGAAGAGAGCCTAGTCCTTAACCCACGTTGAATGAGAAGAGAATGACTCAGATCAGAAGCATAGGGTAAAGGAGTAAAAGAACCTTACGTTCCCTCCCACAATCAATTCCCTTACATATAACTAAAGCATTTCTAGACTTGACATCGACCAGTTTGGCTGAACGAACCTACAGGCAGTCCGGCTCTGATACCAACGCTGTCAGGACCCTGATTCTAAGCCACATCGATCTAGCCGGTAACACCTCATATCACTTTGCGGCCTCACGCACGGTATCCCACGGGTGTCGCCTTACCATGGCCCGGGACCGTTTGCGCCTTTTGGCTCGCGTATATGACAATGTCGCTAGCATCCATATGACCGAGAACCCGGGCCGACATGGCTAGTCGTGAACCCAAAGCGGCACAGACCTATGGAGACAGGCATACATGAATCACAACGAACATGTCGGTCATCAACGAGTGATTCTGGGCTGTAGCACTGGGCTAACAGGACTCCGGGGGATCCCGGGCTGTAGCAGGCTAGACAGGACTCCGGAGATCACCGCGTGACATTTCCCCGAAGGGACAGACATAGGGACGAAGTGAACCACATGCCGGCCAGTCAAGTGTCCTGAACAGTAGTGCTGGGCTAGCAGTACTCCGGTGAACCGGGCTATAGCGGACTACTATGGCTCGAGGAGCACTAGACTACATTTCCCCATAAGAAAGGCTGCGAAGGACAAACAACTAGATTGTCGGATCCCACTCATACCAAGCATTTCAATCATACATACAATATGCTCGATATGAGTACATACAACATGGCATCACAACAAAACTCTACAACTCAGGTACTTTATTTAAAGGCTCCAGGGAGCCATACATAACATATCCATACAGGTAGGGGTCACATGACCCGACACTCAAGTCATACAGTCATACAAGCACATGCGGAAGCAACTAGTCTGAGTACAGACTCTAGAAAGAAAGAAGGCTTCTCGAAGCCTGTCTATCTACATAGGGCCCTCCATGGCCTGGATCACCACCTGGGTGGCTAGTCACTCATCAACGTCAAGGTCTACGTAAAACCCATCGGAGGGGGCAGTGTTGTCGTCTGAAAAAAATAAATAAGCAAACATGAGTACAAAGGTACTCAGCAAGTCTTACATCAGAACCTACTGTACATGCTCATTCTCAAGAAGGTGGTGGGGTTTATGCAGCAAGCCAGCTTTGACTCTTGGCTAAGCTATCCTACGGAATCTTTTAGCAAAATAGTTTTCGCACACGAGTCCACTACTCACCATCACAATACTCCACCGTGGATCCTCCCTCGTATCCTGCGAGGGAGCCATCCTCGGTACTCACACTTATCTTGAGTCTTTTAGTAGTATCCATTAACTTGTCTATGAACTGTATATGCAATCAAGTAGTCCTTTACCGCGGACGCGGCTATTCGAATAGTTTTATACCCTGCAGGGGTGTACTTCGTCACACATGTTTCCACCACTTAGCGTCTGCACACGAAATGTGCTCGGCAGACTTCAAGCGAAAACCGACGTGGGTGTAGACCACGACCTGACTAACCTCACAAGTCTCTAGTCCAGGGTCATCGCCTATTCAGGTTCCATCCGCAAGGAAATCCGGCCGGGGTGTCCTCAACGGCCCCGAACGATGTGAACAGGGTTCCCGAGACGCCAAACGGGTGACTCGGTACACCGTGCCATGGTGTATCTACCGCAACATAGCCCACCCCTAGGGTCAGCGCTACGCACGGCCGCCAACACATATCCTACAAACACCAGAAACTAGTTGCAACTCCTGGACTGAGGCGAGAGGGGTCGGTAAGTCGAGCGGGGTCATATTTCAGGGCCCAATGTGTGGTAGTAGCTGAATCTTAATTCACGCATACAGAACTCAGTTCTTAGGGACGGCTTCAATGAAACAACCCACCATGTACTCCTACATGGCCTCTCATCGATACCTTTACCAAAACATGTTCAACACATCCCACATATTACTGGCACAAGCATTTCACTCTAGCCCATCCCCCAGATGAACCAGACCTGACACAACTCTAAGCATAGCAGGCATAGCAAGGTAGGAATCACAAAACATGGCTCAATCAACTCCTACACATGCTAGTGGGTTTCATCTAGTTACTGTGGCAATGACAGGTCATGCAGAGGATAAGGGTTCAACTACCGTAGCACACAGCAGTTTGAATCGTGTTGTCTTAATGCAGTAAACAAGAGCAGGAGCGAGAACATGGGTTGTATCGGAATGATCAATGGTTGCTTGCCTGATGGAGTGGTAACGGGATACTGCCCTTCAGTTGGATACTCGTGAATATCCTCGGAGGCAGAACCTACCACGAAGAACACAACCGAGCACAATCACCACATGACGATATGCAACAATATGATGCATGCTATGACATGGCAATATGGATGTGTCTTGAGCTTATGCAACTAGCTATGATTTAAATGGAGTTGGTTTGAGTACAAGATTCAAATTCCAACCCCATATATGATTATTTAAATGCCCTTTATTTGTTTTGTCCAAAACAGAGGACAATCATTGTTCAAACATGCATGAAAATGGTACAGATGGATTCCTTGAATTTTTCTGATAATTTTTCATATATAATTTGTCTCATTTGGAGTTATGGTTGAATTTCTATGAATTTTTGAAGTTTAGGCAATTTTCTGGAATTTTCTATATAAAATTAAATCCAGAAAAGGAGTTATTGCGTCAGCATGACATCACCCTAATGTCAGCAGGTCAACTGGCGCCTCCAGGTCAAACCTGACCAGTGGGGTCCACTGGTCAGTGACACAATCAACTAAGTTAGTTAACCCTAACTAACTTGGTTAGCCGGGCGGGGCCCGCATGTCAGTGGCTCACTAATTAGCTAATTTTTATTAACTCTAATTAACTAACAGTAATTAGGCAGGCGCCTGGGCCCACACGTCAGTGAGTCAGGGGGGAGTCAACCCAGCCGACCCGGGGTCAAAACACGCCGGAGTTGACCCCGGCTCGTCGCCGGCAAGGCCAGAGACGGCGGAGGGGCTCGGAAATCCTCCTCCGGCGACCAAATGGCCAGCGGAGGGCATCTACGTGGAGCTGGGACTCGCCCGCATCCATCTGTGCACACGGCAGCAGCCCTAGTGGCCTAAAACGACGACGGCGGCAACTTGCGCGGCGGCCGGAGTTCGGGAGTTGAGCGGATCGGCGTTGTGGTGCACGGGAGGGGAAACTGATGGGTTCCACGTGCTCCTGGTGAGGTGTGGAGCACATTGCCGTGCTCGGGAGTGAGCTTGCACGGCTGTGGTCACGGTGGCGGCATGGCCGGTGGCGAAGAGCTCTCGGTTCCGACGGGCATCGGTGTTAGAGGAAGAAAACGAGCCAGGGGAGAGGGGGAAACGACACAGGAGCTCACCGCGGGTGCAGCGGTGGCCTCGGCAAGCTCGGGGAGGCACTGGAGCAAGCGAATCGACAGCGGCGATCGTCGGTACCGAAGCTTGAAGAAGAGCTTGAATTCAGCGATGCAGGGCTTCCGGCGGGGCGTGGTTCGGTGAGGAGGAAGACGGGGTCGAGGCGGAGCCTCTAAGCTGGTCAGGGAAGCGAGGGGGAGGCGGTGGCCGTGGTGGTTCTCGTCGGTGCTCTCGGGCTCATGGCGGTTGCGCGGGAGAGAGAGCAGAGGAGGGGATGAGCACGGGGAGGGGGAATGAGAGGGCCAGGGGGGTGCGTGGCGTCCATAGCGACGTCGGGGAGGCGGCCGAAGCAGGAGGTGGCCGTCGGTGGCCGCGCGCGTGCTGGCGCACCGCGGGCACACGCCCTTCGTCCTCCTGGCAGGAGCTAGGGGACGACTGGCAACGGCCTGGTGGGCTGGGCCGCTGGTGGCCTAGCGCTGGGCCAGGTAAGTGGCCCACTGGCCTACTCTCTCTCTCTCTTCTAATTTTATTCTATTTTTCTATTTTTGTTATTCTGTTTTGATTTAGTTTAAATACTAAATCATTTTATAAAATCCTGAAAATATTTATGGACTCTTACTGAAATATTTCAGTGGCCCAAAAATAGTTCCAACATTATTTGAGCATTTGAATTATTTAATAGTATTTAAATGCCCAAATTCAAATATTTATGAATTAAGTCAATGCCCCTTTTGTTGACCTAAAATTATATGCACCATTTTTCCCAAGGGTTCTAACCCAAGGCAAAGAGGGTGAACATATTTGAAGGGCATTTCAGGTTCATTGAATTTATTTTTAGTAAACCCTAGTTGATTTCAGGGGGGGTGCTGGGGGTTCTGCTTTCCCCATTTCAATTTCTGATGAATGTAAACATGATGCACACTCTAATGCATAATCTAGCTAGGGTGTGACAGCCAGTCTGCCGTGGGCTTCTCATCTGGTTGCGGACTGCGATTGGTTGAGGCGCCCCCTGCGCCCTTCATCTGGAGACGGGCTGGCTCCAGGCTGGGCTTCTAGTGCGGCACGCCCGGCCGCCGCGAGGGCGCCAGCCCCCAGCCCCTTGCCCGGGGGAACGATGATTTGCGGCCCCCGGCGCTTGCTTGGGGTGGATGATGGTGTGGAAGACGTGCTTGAGCGCGCCTGGGAGCGCCAAGCTCGCCGCCAAGGGTTCCTCCGTAGAGCGACTGACGCGGTGAACTTGCTTGGGGAGGAGCTTGCTGATGAAGACGCGCGCCTGGAGGCCGAGGGCCTGCGCCTGGCTGCAGGGAGGCGCGAGCTGGAGGCCGCCATCGCCCTTGCGTGCCGTCAGCGTGATCTTGACGATGAAGAGGCAAAGGCGTCGCTGGAGGCCTCTCAAGTGGCCCGATCCTAGGCCACCGAGGAGGCCCGGAGAGCTGACCGATGGCGAGAGGCTGCAGAGGAGCGGGCTCGCGAGCTCCTAGCCCGGTGCCACTCACTAGAGGAGCAAGTGGAGCTGCGCGAGCTAGCCCTTGCGTCGATGCGGGTGGCCTCCGGCGACCCAGCCGAGCTCCAGAGGCGCGAAGAAGCGTTGACGCTGGAAGCCGCCGAACACACTCGTGAGTACGAGCGGCTGGAGACGAGGGAGCGCTTGGTGACGCAGACGGAGGATGATGTCGCCGCATGGGAGGCTTGTGTCCTGGAGGAGGTTGGTCGTCGGGTGGCGATGGCGCGCCAAGACCTCGAGCGCGAGTTCGAGAGGAGACTGGAGTTGATCCGGGTCGAAGCTGAAGGGAGGACCGCAGCCTTGAGGGTCAAGCGGGAGGAGGCGACGCGGCTGGCCGACGCCTCCCGGGCCTCCCTTGAGGTAAGCAAGGGGAGTTAGCCACCTCCCAGGCCGAGATGCTCCGTCTTCGTCAGCGGGTGGAGGAGGCTAAGGGCGTCGCGCGCCAGAACACGGACGAGATAAGTCAGTGGCAGGTCCTAGAGCATGTGCACGGTCCCATGCTTGCCGCGCTCTGGGAGAGAGCTAGCGCGGCCTTGGGCAACATCTGTGAGGCGGCTGTTGGCGAGCCGCACACAACCAACTATGCTGGCAACCTTCAGTTCTTCACTGCCGTGGTGACGCAGCTGGAGGCGCGTTCGGCAAGGGCCGATAGGTTGGTGGAAGAGAGGAGCCGCGCGCTGCTTGGGCGCGCCTTCTCCCGTGTCTTCCGCCATCTTCTGAACATGGATTCCCGCTTTGATTTTGACGTTGTCATCGCCCCAGTTCCCAAGGCCGTCCGAGGTGACCTGGCGCACTGGGTGGAAGACAACGTGGACGCCCTTGTCAGGGCCTTCGCTTCGGACAATGACGACGTGATTGTGGGTGCTGACGAGGGTGGCGCGGCGAGCGGCCCTGACGCCGCTGGCGGCGACGCAAACAACGATGGCGAATTCGGCGACCCCGGCGAAGGCTTGGGAGGTGCTTCTGGGGACGCATTGGGGGATTGGTCCGACTGAATGTGTATCGCTCCTGTCTTTTTTATCCTGCATGAATAGAACTCAGGTTTTTGACCTGATGGCTGTGAGAGCATTTTGGGAGGGGAAGCCCCTCATGTAGAACCTGTGTTCGTTATATCAGTAGTTGTCATATAGCACGAGCGCCCGCGCCGGGCAGTTGGCAGGTTTACCTTTGTTTCGCCCAAGCCCCGAAGCAGCCTGTGGGAGGGCATGATGCCCTTGGTGTTCTTTAGTTGAATCCGTTGGACACGTGAGTGTCGCTGGCGGGGAGCTTCACAAGCGTTGGCCTTCTTCACAGGCTCTGGGCCTTTTCCTGAACGCGAGAGCTTCACAGGCACTCGCCTTGCTTCACAAGCTCTGGGCCTTTTCCAAAACGCGATGGCTTCACAGGCACTCGCCTTGCTTCACAGGCTCTGGGCCTTTCCTCGAACGCGAGAGCTTCACAGGCACTCGCCTTGCCTCACAGGCTCTGGGCCTTTCCTCGAACGCGAGAGCTTCACAGGCACTCGCCTTGCCTCACAGGCTCTGGGCCTTTCCTCGAACACGAGAGCTTCACAGGCACTCGCCTTACCTCACAGGCTCTGGGCCTTTCCTCGAACGCGAGAGCTTCACAGGCACTCGCCTTGCCTCACAGGCTCTGGGCCTTTTCCAAAATGCGATAGCTTCACAGGCACTCGCCTTGCTTCACAGGATCTGGGCCTTTTCCAAATAGGGCAACCTCCGCAGGCACCCGAAGATCCTCCCGAGAGGGAGCAACAGCAGCAATTTGGGTTACGCACGAGCCAGGCCTGACCGGACTCGCGAGGGGCTCGCGAGGGGAGGCAGCTGTGGCGAAGCGGTAACCAGAACGCGAGAAATGGCTCGAGCGAGAATAAGCACCCCTTCCCCGAACACACGCAAATCTCAAATTCGAATCCAACTTAAATCCAGCGGGGGAAAAGCTACAGCCAAAGGAAAAGGCAATGAAAAGCAGACAAAAGGCCGCGTCCGGCACCTAATCTAGTCATGGACGTCTTCTCACCAGCGCGGAGCTAAGTGCTATCCACTGGGCGTGGGAGGGAGCCCCAGGGCCTGAGGCCGGCACCCCTGAGACTCCGGGGCGTGTACAGCCCCACTCATTATTACGTGAGAGTGTCACGGGGCCCCGACGCTTCACAGGCACCGGGCCTTCTTCACAGGTACTGGCCTTGCTTCATATCACCAGACGAGGGCCCCGCCTTGCGCCACACTCTAGTGCCATCAGCAACGACCGGAACCTAGGACGCCGCCCGATGGGGTAGAGCGGTCGCCAGCGGTTCCCCCGACGACCACGGGTCCTCTGCCAGGGGCTGGCCCTAAGGCACCTCCCCAGCAGAGGGCCTACCTCCTGAGAACGCCTTGCTCCGAACGCCGCGGTGGTGATGTCGGATCTCGGCCCCCCTCCCGCAGCCCCCTGGGCCCTCCTCCCGAGGGGTAGGAGACTGTGGGAGCGAGGCCGCTGCTTGCCGCGGCAACCTGCACCTCCTGCGATCCATGGTTAGCGTATACCTGCTCCTGAAGAGTTAGCGGTGTCCGATAATCGTTGCCTCCAGCGTGGCCAGCGGGTCCGTCCCGGGGCTCCTGGAAAGGCTCGGCTTCCATTGCCTCGTCCCCCCAGCTTGGGCCGAGGAGCGAGCCTTGTCCGCTCTCGTGAGGGTGTCCTTGCTTCATCATGAGGGGCATGTATTCCTCCATCGCCGTCATCCCGAGCGCCACGCCGCGATGCCCCGCATGCCACGCGGTCCCACCTGTCATGCCTACTGCGGGGTGGCAACGCGGCCGCCCACCGGGGTCGTGGGTCGCGTTGAGTCCTTCTTCTTCGTAGGCCGGGGGCAGGGGCAGCGCCGCCGCCGGTCCGGTGCTGACAGCTTCGCTGGCGTCGGAGTAGCCTTGGAGCCCGCGGGCGCGCGTGGAGCCCCCGTGCGGGTCACCCTGGGCTTGAGATGGGAGCTGGGTGGAGAAGGGGTGGGCCCCCGAGGCGGCGAAGCCCAGGAGCTCCGCCACTCGCTACAGCAGCACGTCGTGGCCGCCCTCCAGCAGTCTGCACCGTAGCAGCTCTCGGGCCACCGTGAGCGCGGCCCTCGAGTTCGCCTGCTCCCGGCGGGTGTAGGGTGTCGTGGCCGCGGCGTGATTGGAGGCCCTTGTTGCCGACCGTGCCTGCCGCGGCGTAAGAGTTGCCGAAGTCTATCTGTGTCGCCCGCGGCACGCAGCACCCTGCGGACCGCGAGCTGCCTGGGGCACGGGGTCGCCCGAGGCGAGCGGTTCCGCACGGTCGGGCCATGTGGCCCATGGGTCGGGGTTGCCCTCCTGGTCGCCGGGCATGGTGATGACGATGCGACGGGGCACGGAGTGGTGGAAGACGAATTCTGGCGCACCCCTACCTCGCGCGCCAAATGTCAGATTTCGGGTTCCGGCTGACCCTTAAGGTTCGAACACTGGGGTGCGTGCGGAGATTACGCCTTCTACCTCCCTGCCTCGCAAAGATCTAAACTACTAAAAGAACTGCACAAGGGACACAAGATTTATACTGGTTCGGGCCACCGTTGTGGTGTAATACCCTACTCCAGTGTGTGGTTGGTGGATTGCCTCTTGGGGCTGATGATGATGAACAATACAAGGAAGAACAGCCTCGCGAGGGTCTGTTCTTGGCTGGGGCGATGAAATGCTAGGAGGAGTTCAGTCACCCTTCTCTCTCACTCACTCACTCTCTCTGCTTTGCTCTCACTTGTCGACCGTTCTAAACCTCTCCGAACCGAACCCCCTTGCTATGCGGGTGGCTGGTCCTATTTGTAGAGGCCCTGGTCCTCTTCCCAAATATCGAGCAGGAAGGGAGCCAACAATGGCGGGCTAATTTGAAGGGGTGTAGCAAGTATCAACTATCCTGACAAAAGCAGTCTTCGCCTGTGCAAAGCTCTGGTGATGACGCCGTCTTGGGCTCCACGGTGACCTCTGTCTCGTAGTCCTCCTGGTCTTGGTCTCGTTGCACCGAAATGGCCACATTTGCCTGATCCCTCGGTACTCCGCGGCTGCGCTTGCCCCCTTTGCACCAAAGAGGAAAGAAGGATGCTGCGCGCGCTGGCACCCGCCTGGTGCCCTGAGTCGTCATGGCTTGCATCATAGGCACCTCGCGAGGTACCTCGCCTTGATCTCTCCACCTCCTCGCGAGCCAGCCTGACGAGGCCGTGCCTGAGGAACCTCCGTGTCGTCCGCCTCGCGAGGCATGGCCCCTCACGAGGGTCTTGAGTCTTGCGTTGATGAAGATGGGCCGTGTTGGGCCTCCTTTGAGCCACGCTGCAGGCCGCAGGCAGGCAAGTCTGGGGACCCCCGTTCCCAGAACGCCGACAGCCCCCTGCTTGGTCTGCTCTTGCTATTGATCTTGCTCGCGCTGCTACTCTCGCTCTTGATCTTGCTTGCGATGTTGCTCTGATTTAGCTACACTTCAATCGACTGAATTGACTTTTGGGTCAGTCGATTTTCAGGGGGTGTGGGGGCTTGCCGGAGTTAAGGAAGAACCAGCCGCAGCGGGAAGGGGGGCTCGCCGGAGAGGTACCCCACTATCTATCTTAGGGTTCAGGGTGGGGGCGATGGTCGCTGGCGGTGGTGGGGCAATGGCGTGGGGATCGCCAGAGAAAAAGCTCGGCATGGGGTGGGCTAGAGGGATGGCCAGGGTGACAGCGGACCGGCGGATGGGAGTGGTTTCGGGGCGGGCAGGGAGGCGCACCGCCGGTCGTGGGCGGCGGCGGGGCGGTTGTTTGGCCGGTGGTGGCTTGCGGCTCAGGGCGGTGGAGGTTGAAGATGAACTGCAGGCCCTTGATTTTGTATCCAACAGCTAGAAAATCGACTGACCAGGGATGAAAAAGTCAGTCGACTGACGTGTAGCCTCACCTGATGCCGCTACACGACCAGCTGCTCTGGCTCTCGCACGCGCTATTGCTGCTGCTACTACTACTTTTCTGCTACTAGTGCGTTCAGTTTCGACAGCAAAATTCAGTTTCGACAGTTAAGTTCGGTTTCGACACTTAAATTCAGTTTCGTAGTTAAGTTCAGAGATGAGCGGCTGATGTATTTTACATCTAGCACTTTGTGGTTATGTATTTTACGTCATCTATTGGAGATGCTATTAGAATTCCACTCAGGTTAACATTGTCTCTCCTGTCCTGCTTTAGCCTCGGCGTCATACAACTCATCAGAGCTACTCCAACGACGAAACCCTCCATCACAGCGGAGCAGTACCCCGGGCTCCATCTCAATATGCCTAAGATCTTCTTCCCCTCCCCCGACAGCCAAGTCAGTCGGATCATCCTCACCGACCAACCCAATCATGCTGAGATCGACATGGCTTTCCCAAAGAGGTTGTACACTTGTTGCATCTCTTTTTTACTCTACATGTTATATATATTGTCCACTGAGCACATGCAGTAATGTGAAATATGATTAGTTTCTCCTACTATATGACAAGCATTGAGGTACCAGGCAACTTAGCTATCCGTGATGGACTCTCTTGAATGCCATCATTATTTATCTCTGCGCGTTTGAGCTATGCATTTATCGATGGGCCTGGGAGTTGAGCTAGTAGGGCAGTGGCCTAGGTCCAAAGTAGTAGTACTAGCACAAAAACATTTTTTGAGTGTAGGCTTTTCCTTGCTCAAGCCTGCCTGCTAGAATCGCGAGTGCTTGAAAGGAAAAGTGAAGGAAAAACATAGGAATTGGAAAGTTTCCTATGGTACTACTATTCGTGCAATTGGTTCAAAGGAATGGAGCAAAGGAAAACTGTAGGATTTGTTCCTTTAGTGTCCCCTTGAAAGAAAAACCATAGGAATTTTAATATCCACTTCTCCTCCTTTTCAAATTCCTATTCATGTAGCACAAGACTAAGAGATAGTAGCATAATAGCACTAGAACCGTACATTTTCTTGTGGTTTGACTTAATATCACCATGCTTCTTTGCATCCTATGATCTTCCAATTCTTGTGAACCAAACACCCAGATTGGTAGAAATCCTGTGTTTTTAAATTATCTGTTTTGCACATGCACTCCTATCCAATTACTGTGTATTTCCTATCCCTGCATTGTTAGAATCCTCCAATTCAAACGAGCCCTTACAGAATTACTTCTCTTACAGATAGTTGTCAAAGAAAACCTTGTGTGGTTTGTCCCGCTCCTCTTACACCGTCGTCCACCCAAGCTCAGCTGTTCCAACGATAGAAGGGTCTAGCACAGCAGGGATCTGACCTCCAGACTGTCTTTCGCCGCCTCAAATCTTCGTCCCCGCCGCTGGCAGCCATGACAACTGCATTACCATCATCAACCGAGCAGATGACCTCGAGGACTACACGAGTCCGCAAGAGAGGTCGCACTCTTTCGTGTCTACTTACGTTGTGCATCGCTTAATATTACATGCTACTTTATCGTCCTGTTCACCGATTAGACTCTGAGTCAGCTCCAAACTAATCGAGGCCGCAATCAATACTATCTATCTACTATCTGGTTAATCTCTGGTGTCTACTATGAGTTTCATGTTGGGTGGGAAACAAACAGTAAAGAAGCCATTATCCGTATTTTTAACTGAAGCCATTATCTGTCGGCGTTCTGGGAACGGAGGTCCGCAGACTTGCCTGCCTACGTCCCGCAGCATGGCTCCACTGGCGGCCCCGTACGGCCCGTCTTCACCAACAAACATTCAAGACCCTCGCAAGGGGCCAAGCGTTGCAAGGCGGGCTACACAAGACCTCCTCAGCGCGGCCTCACCAGGCTGGCTCGCGAGGGGCGGAGAGATCAAGGCGAGGGGCACCTCGCGAGGTTCCTGTGACGCAAGCCATGACGACCGAAACCAGGCAGGCGCCAACGCGTGCAGTGTCCTTGTTTCCTCTTTGGTGCTAAAGGGGAAAGCGCAGGCGAGGAGTCCCGAGGCATCAGGCAAAGATTTCCATATTGCTGCAACAAGACCAAGACTAGGAGGACAGCAAGATGGAGGTCGCCATGGAGCCCAAGGCGGCGTCACCACCAGAGTCTTTGGCAGGTGAAGACCACTTTTGTCGGGATAGCTTGTACTAGTTCTCTCCCTTCGAATTTGGCCGTTGTGGGATCCCTTCCCGCTCAATATTTGGGAAGAGGACCAGGGCCCCTATAAATAGGACTAGCCACCACCAAAGAAGGAGGAGGATCGAAAACCACACAAGTTCACCACGCACAAGAACACCTCTCCTCAGGAGGCTGTTCTTCCCTTGTAACTATTCATCATCAGCCCAAGAGGCAATCCACCACACCACACTGGAGTAGGGTATTACATCACAACGGTGGCCCGAACCAGTATAAATCTTTTGCCTCGTGTTCTTTGGGTCTGACGAGCTAGGCTGTGAGATCGTAGAGTGTGTGAGCTAGAGAGGGGGAGAGATCTTCATGCGCACCCCAGTGTTTGAACCTCAAGGGTTTTGCCGGAACCCGAAATCTGACATTTGGCACGCCAGGTAGGGGTGCGCCAGAGCTTCTCTTCCCCCGGTTGATCCGCCAACGCCCCGTGGATCCAATATTCGGTGACCCGAGGACCAACACCGACCACTGGGCAGCTTGGCCGGCCCGGGCAGCACCATTCGTCCAAGAAGACCTCAACCCTGCGCCTCAGCCGGCGCGCCCACCGCCAAGCGCTGCGGGGCACGGGCGGCACAGTCAAACACCATCCATCCTCACTCCACGACAAGTGCGGGCGGCTGCGAGGGCCTCAAGCCACGCCGCGGCCACAGCGCCGCACACCCGACGGGAACAAGCAAACATGAGGGCCACACTCACGGTGGCTCGGGAGCTGCTGCGATGCCGACTGATGGAGAGCGGCCGGGACGCATTGCTGGAGCACGTCGCCGAGCTACTAGACGTTGCGGCCTTCGGAGCACCGCCCTTCTGCTCCTTGCTCACGCCTCAGGCCATGACCGGGTCACATGGCGGGCCTCGTCGCGCCCGCGCACTCCCAGGTGCGTCGGGAGGCTTCATCGACACCGGCGTAGCCAGAAGCGTTGGGCGCCCGCTCGCGCCCGCGCCGCCTCGGATGGGCGCGGGCACGAGCGTTGCCACCCGCGGCCTCGGCGGGATGCTGCCCTACCATTCTCAGGGCGGCGCGATGTGGAGCGTGGGGCACTTTGGCGAAGTTTTCGAGGCGGCGGCCTTGGAGTCCTACGTGCCCCGCATGATAGACCAGGAGTACGCGCTGGAAGACGACCCTAGCTCGTTCCATGAGCCGGGATGGGGGGGATGAGACGCTGGAAGCTGAGGCCTTCCAGGAGCCCCCCGAGCGCGTTGCGGGCCTCACCAACCATGCCGGTGACAACAGCTATAGGGTACCGCTAATCTCTCAGGAGCGAGCTTATGCTAACCATGGGTTGCAGGAAGATCAGGTCGTGATGGAGGACAACAACCCTAGCTCAATGGCTTCCCTTCCACCAGGAGGAGCGCACTGGGGGTTGCAGGGAAGAGGCCGGGAGCCAAGTCCCTCCCTGCATCGCACGGAGCAAGGCGCCCCCCGGAGGTAGGCCCTCTGTCGAGGAGGTGATGATGGGCCTTCCTTGACAGAGGACCCGTGGTCGCCGAGGGCGCCGCTAGTGTCCCCTTTGCCCCTTTGCTTCGTCCTGGTTTCCGGTCGAATCAATGGTGGTTGAGGGCCGTGCAAGGTGGGGCCCTCGTCTGGCGATACGAAGTAAGGCTCACGCCTGTGAAGATCTCCGCTCGTGACACTCTCACGTAATAATGAGTGGGGCTGTACACGCCCTGGAGTCTCAGGAGCGCCGCCCTCGGGCCTCGGGGGCTCCCTCCCTGCCTAGTGGCAGCACTTAGCTCCACACTGGTGAGAAGACAAGAAGACTAGACTAGCGGCCGGACGCGGCCATTTGCTTTTAACCTCTTTTCTCTAGCCCTGTTTTTGGCTTTGGATTTAAGTTGAAGTTGAATTTTCATTGCTATGCGCGGGGGTGACTTTTCTCATTCGTTCAATTTCTTGCCATCTGGTTCCCTGCCCAACCCAGAATTCGTACCTGCTGCCTCCCCCCTTGTGAGCCCCTCAAGAGCAGGGGCTGGGCGTCGCACGTGCGTGCTGCGCGTACGCCCATGGCTGGCGCTTGCTCGTCGCGACGCCCCCATGGGCGGGCCAGCAGGCGCTTCAGGAGCTCACGACCTCGCGAGCTGGCCAGAAGCCGGTCTTCACCAAGGTAAATTTCAGTAGTAAACTCACGGCACGACTTGCGGGCCCATAAAAACACATCTTCAGCTTAGCCTAAGGGATAGAGGCAGTAATCTGTTTACATGAGGGGCTCCCCCTCCAAAAATGCTCTCACAACCTTCAGGGCCGTGCCCAAGTTTTCACATGCAGGCTCAGCAGCACAGGCTCAATTGGACATATCACTCTCTGCGTCCTCCAGGATGCTGTCATACGCGTTAGTGGCGTCATCGTCACCATCGCTGGTGCTGCCATCCTCGTCATCAGCATCGCCGTCACCATTGTTGGTGTCGCCCGCACCATCGTCGATCACGTCGCCTTCATTCGCAGTGACCACCACCGCGTCATCCCCAGAGGTAAAGGCCCTGACTAGGGCGTCCACATTGTCCTCAACCCAGCGCGCCAGGTCCTCCCGGATGGCCTGGGGCACAAGGGCAATAGTTGCGTCGAAGTCAAAGTCGGGGTAGGTGTTCTGGAGATGGCTGAAGACACGGGGGAACGCATGCTTGAGCAGGCCGCGACTCCTCTCCTCGACAAGCAAGCGAACCCTCTCGGATCAATTCTCCAAGCGCGTCACCACGTCGGTGAAGAAAAGGAGGTGACTGGCGTAGTCGTCTGAGTGGGGATGAGATGCATTCTCGTCACAGACGGTGCCAGCACCGCGTTGGCTCTGGTCCTGAGGTTTTGGAGCATGGGGCGTGCTCACGCTCCAGCGTCCGCCGCCGGAGCGCTTCCTCCCTGCCCCGATGCACGGAGGATTCAGCGCCGGCGACCCGCTGCTGAAGAGAAGACAGCTCGGCACGTGTGGAAGCCAGCTCGGCTTGCACTGAAGACAAGGCGGCTACGGCGGCTTTCTCGCGACGTTCAACCTCGTCCAGCCTTGACCTGAGCGCTTTGGTCCTGCCCACAGCCTCGGCTTCCACAAGCTTCAACTTCAGGCCGTACCTGCCCACAAGGTCCGCACGAGCCTCGGCCGCTCGGCGATCGACTTCCTCCTGGGCCTTGGCCTCGCGCACGCCGACAACGTCCTCAGCTTGGGCAACCTAGCGCTCCCTCGTCTCCAACCGCTCGAGCTCAAGGCCGCGCTCCGCGGCTTCCAGCGCCAGCACCTCCTTGCACCTCAGGATCTCTTCCTCCTCGACAGGTGTCCCCCTCATCGATGCTAAGGCGGTCTTCCGCGCCTCCACTTGCTGCTCCAGGGAAGCACTCGAGGCTTGGAGCTCCCACGCGTGTTTCTCTGCAATCTCATGACGTCGATCAGCTTCCCGAGCTTCTTCCAAAGCGCGGGCGCAAGCTTCGCGTGAGGTCGCAAGAGACACCTCGGCCTTCGCATTATCAAGCTCGCGTTGGTGGCGCCCAAGCTTGATGGCCACCTTCAGCTTATGCCACCCCCACCAGCCGAAGACCCTCGGCCTCGAGGCGCGCGTCTACATCCGCGAGCTCCCCTCCAAGCCGGTTCATCGCGCCCATCGCCTCCCGGAAGAGCTCGTGGCAGACGACGCTCCTTCTGTGCGCAGCTTTGAGCACACAGTCGACTCCGTCCTCCACAGTAGGGGAGGTTGATGGGACCCAAAGCGGCTCGCCCCTTTCCTGCAGGGGACTGGGGGCTGGCGCCCCTCCGGACACCGACTGGGCTTCAGCAGGAGCCCGGTTGGGATGAGGCTCACCGCTCAAAGAAGGGACCAAGACCGAAGCCATCCAGTCGCTGTCCATGACCAGAGGAGGAGACCATGGCATGCTCGTCACACCCCTGACGAGGCCATGAAGAAGAGACGGCAGGAGCGCGGGCTCAAGACGCCAAGCCGGCGCACCTGCCTCTCCGGCTGACCCTGTGATGGGGGCAGCATACTGGCTTGGGAGGCTCAAGGCCGGTGGAAGATCTGAGGCAGGAGGTGTTTGCTTCCCAAGGGGCTTCGTGGCCTTAGCATATGGGATCCTGAAGAACCACCATCAGCAAGGGAACCAGCACTCAAGAAATTACAGAGATAAGGTACTTACTCATCTATGGCGATATACTTCCTCTATTTCAATGGCCGGAGAGCACCACTGCCACAGCTTGGGGACCCTTTCCTCTTGCAGAGTGCATCAAAGTCTATGCGGAGCCGGCCGAAGCGTTGGGCATGGCGACCAGCGCAAGGCATGGCAGGTGAAGCGCTCGAGGGATGACCTCAGGAGCACCAAGCTGGGGAGAGCCATCAAGTACCACCTCGTGACGGCCTCCAGAGGCCTCGGGAGCAGCGGGTTGCATCACCCCCTCAACTACTTCCTCAATGTGGGAGTCGTGGGCACCCAAAGTTGACACCTCAGGAATTGCGGGCGGCTCCAACGCAGCGCCACCCGTGCCTCCAGCTTCCAGTGATGCTAGCCCCCCTGCGTCCACTCTTGGGGCAAGCTCGGCGCCAGCAGCAAAGATGAGTACCATGGTGACGGGGTTCTCACGGGACCCCTCGAGGCCAACCGGGCACAGCCCCCATTCGTCAAAGTGGGGCATCTGCCCCACAAACTCCGCCCTGTTCGGGCAGCAGTACAAGAGACAGCCTTCCGGTGGCATATCAGTTGGCGAGGGGTTCCCCGCCGGGACTTCGAGCACTGTTCTTCGTGCCGCAAGTGGCTCGGCCAACAACGGGCTCGACGGTAGGAGGCGGGTTGACTGAGGACAGGGGCTTCCTCCCTTTCTCCGTCCGGTTCAGCGCCATGGTGATGGGGAGGACTAAGCTCGGATTGGATTGGGAGAGGAAGCTAGGGTTCGAGGAAGCGAAGGAGTCGGGGTCCATTGCCAGTAGGGGAAATAAATGTGTGGGAGGCTGTGGCCGCCTAGCCAGGCGGGTATCAAGGCTGCGTGGGGAAGCGGGGCCGCCCACGTCCAAGACAAAGCGGGGCCGTCCACGTGCCGGACAAGACCGCAGGCTTTTGGGGCCCGCGATGCTCCGTGCTTGCCCTTTGTCTTCGTTTGGCTTCGCCTCGAAGCCAAGACCTAGCGTGCCTTGGGCCCGGGTGCTACTGTCGGTGTTCTGGGAATGGGGGTCCCCAGACTTGCCTGCATGCAGCCCACAGCGTGGCTCCACTAGCGGCCCCGTACAGCCTGTCCTCACCAGCAAACATTCAAGACCCTCGGGAGGGGCCAAGCCTCGCGAGGCGGGCTATGCAAGACCTCCTCAGGGCGGCCTCACCAGGCTGGCTCGCAAGGGGAGGAGAGATCAAGGGGAGGGGCACCTCGCGAGGTTCCTGTGATGGAAGCCATGACGACTGGAACTAGGCGGGCGCCAACGCACAGTGTACTCGTTTCCTCTTTGGTGCTAAAGGGGCAAGCGCAAGCGAGGAGTCCCGAGGCATCAGGCAAAGGTTTCCATATCGGTGCAAGAAGACCAAGACCAGCAGGACAGCAAGACGGAGGTCATCGTGGAGCCCAAGGCGGCATCACCACCAGAGTCTTTGGCAGGCGAAGACCACTTTTGTCATGATAGCTCCTACTAGTTGTCTCCCTTCAAATTTGGCAGTTGTGGGATCCCTTCCCGCTCAATATTTGGGAAGAGGACCAGGGCCCCTATAAATAGGACTAGCCACCACCAAAGAAGGAGGAGGATCGAAAACCACACAAGTTCACCACGCACAAGAACACCTCTCCTCAGGAGGTTGTTCTTCCCTTTTAACTGTTCATCATCAGCCCAAGAGGCAATCCACCACACCACACTGGAGTAGGGTATTACACCACAACGATGGCCTGAACCGGTATAAATCTTGTGCCTCGTGTTCTTTGGGTCCGATGAGCTAGGCTGTGAGATTGTAGAGTGTGTGAGCTAGAGAGGGGGAGAGATCTTCGTGTGCACCCCAGTGTTCGAACCTCAAGGGTTTTGCCTGAACCCAAAATCCGACATTATCTGCATGCTATCATTGTTTTGGGTCTATCCACAGGTTTCTACCATCACGCTGGATTTCTGCTTGCACTCCTTACATAATCTCGCTATGTTTTATTCCTATGCATGTCAGTTACTGTACACAATGGAACTGTCACACCCTAGCTAGTTCAAGCATTAGAGTGTGCATCATGTTTAAATTTCTCTTAAATTTGAAATGGGGAAAGCAGAAACCCCAACACCCCCCCTAGAAACAACTAGGGTTTACTAAAATTATTTTCAATGAACCTGAAATGCCCTTCTAAAAAGTTCACCCTCTTTGTCTTGGGTGAGAACCTCTGGCAAAATTGGTGCACAATTTTCTAGGTCAACAGAAGGTCATTGAATTAAATCATGAGTATTTGAATTTGGGCATTTAAATGCTATAAAATAATTTAAATGCTCAAATAATTCTGGGAATAAATGTTTCCTGTTGGAAATAGTCTAAACAGAGGTCACATTTATTTTCAGGATTTTTGGAAACGTTTTAGTATTTTTAATAAAGCTAAACAGTTGCAGTTAAATAGAAAACAGAAACAAATAATAAAAAAAAGAGAGGGGGAAGTTTACCTGGGCCTTTCCTGTGCTGGCCCAGCCACCTGGCTCGGCCCAGGTCGACTGGCTCTGCCAGTCGTCGTCCTCCTCGCGTCAGGAGGCAGGGGCGCGTGCTCGCCGCGCGCCGGCCACGCGCCGGCCACCTCCTGCTTCTGCCGACGCCGGGAGACGCCTAAGGACGCCACGCGACCCCCACGTCCCCCTCTCATCCTCTCTCACTCTCCCCCTCGTCTCCCTCTCCCTCTCCCGCGTTGGCCGAGCGCGTCCCTCGCCACCGTTCGCCGTAGACGCCACCAGAGCCACCCCCTCGCCCCTCCGACGAGCCCAACAGCTCCGCCTCGTCGCCCTGGACCTCTCCGCCGACCCACGCGACTCCAAACGGCGCCGAATGCCGTCTTCGCCCTCGTCTTCAACCTCGGGCACCCGAGCCATCTCTGATCGATTCGCCGTCGTCAGGGCCTCCCCGAGCTTGCTGACCCCCTCTCCGACCCCGCTATGAGCTCCTGATTCTTTCCCCGTGCTCGCCCCCTCCGTTTCCGTCCCCTAGCTCCATCTTCCACCACGGCCGAAGCTCGCCGGCGCCGTGCCTTGTCGCCGTCGTGGCCAGAGCCGCAGTGGCATGAAGCCGGGCACACCATCGTGCTCCACACCTCACCAGGAGCACCTAGCACACACCAGCGCCTCCCCTAGCGCCCTGCATCGCCTAACCCGCCGTTGGCCGAACTCCAGTCGCCGCTGTCGAGCTCGCCGGCGTCGTTTCCGGCCACCCCGAGCCCAACCACCACCACCAAACGCTGTGGCTCGTTCCCAGCTACGCGTAGCACTTCTCCGCCGTCGATTTGGTCACCGGAGGACCAAATCCGAAGGCCTCCGCCGTCTCGGGCCTCGCCGGCGTCGAGTCCTCGGTGAGTTGACCCAGTTTGACCCCTGTGTGGGCCCAGGTAGACCCCCCCTGAGTCTATGACAGGTGGGGCCGGTCTGCTAACTAATCTAGGATTAGTTTTAACTAATTTTAAGTTAATTAGTCACTGACATGTGGGCCCAGGCACCACTAACAGCTAATTAGTGTTAATCTAATCTTGTTTATTAGCTGAGAGGCTGACAGAAGGGGCCCACCAGTCAGATTTGACCTGGGCTGCCGCCTTTGACCTGCTGAGGTCAGCATGACACAATGCTGACGCAGTAATGCATTTTCTGGATTTATTTTTATTCAGGAAATTCCAGAAAATGTTTAAAACTTCTAAAAATCATAGAAATTCAACCATAACTCCAAATGAAATAATTTATATATGAAAAATTATCAGAAAATTCAATCTATCCATCTGTAATGGTTTCATGCATGAAAAAACAAGTTTACCTTGCTGTTTAAGCAGAATAAGGAAATGCACTATTAAAGCCATGTTTAATAAGCTAATAATTGAAGCTTTGATTCAAATAAGCACATTCCTTTCTGTTATAGCTTGCATTAGTCCAAGACACATTCATATTGCCATGTCATAGCATGCATCATATTGTTGCATATCGTCATGTGTTGATTGTGTTCCAATGTGTTCTTCGTGGTAGGTTGTGCCTCCGAGGATATTCACGAGTATCCAACTGAAGGGCAGTATCCCACTACCACTCCATCAGGCAAGCAACCCATTGATCATTCTGATACAACCCATGTTCTCACCTCTGCTCTTGTTTACTGCATTAAGACAACGTGATTCAAATTGCTGTGTGCTACGGTAGTTGAACCCGTATCCTCTGCATGACCTGTCATTGCCCCAGTAACTAGATGAAACCCACTAGCATGTCCAGGAGTTGATTGAGCCATGTATGTGATTCCTACCTTGCTATGCCTGCTATGCTTAGAGTTGTGTCAGGTCTGGTTCATCTGGGTGATGGGCTAGAGTGATATGATTATGTCGGTAATATGAGGAATGTGTTGAACATGTTTTGGTAAAGGTATCGATGAGAGGCCATGTAGGAGTACATGGTGGGTTGTTAAATTGAGGCCGTCCATAAGAACTGAGATCTGTATGTGTGATTTAAGATGCAGTTACAACCGTACATTGGGCCCGAAACCAATGGACCCTCTCGGCTTCTTAATCACCCTAGTACTCTGTCCAGGAGTTGCAAATAGTCTCTGGTGTTTGTAGGTTATGTGTTGGCGGCCGTGCGTAGCGCTGACCCTAGGGGTGGGCTATGTTGCGGTAGATACACCATGGCCGGGTATGCCGGGCGCCCGTTTGGCGTCTTAGGACCCTGTTCACATCGTTCGGGGCCGTATGTGGAAACCTCGGCCGGACTCCCTGCGGATGGAACCTGGATAGGCGATAAACCTGGACTAGAGACTTAGGTGTTTAGGTAGGCCGTGGCCGACACCCTCGCTGGGCTTCCACTTGAAGGTTGCCGAGTACATGTCGTGTAAACGACGGTAAGTGGTGAAAGTGTGTATGACGAAGTACACCCCTGCAGGGTATAAAACTATTCGAATAGCCGCGTCCGCGGTAAAGGACTACTTGGTTGCCTATACAGTTCATAGACAAGTTAATGGATACTACTAAAAGACTCAAGATAAGTGTGAGTACCGAGGATGGCCCTCTCGTAGGATGACGAGGGAGGATCCCCGGTGGAGTATTGTGTTGGTGAGTAGTGGACTCGTGTGCGAAAATTATTTTACTAGAGAAGTTCCGTAGGATAGTTTAGCCAAGAGTCAAAGCTGGCTTGCTACAATAGCCCCACCACCTTCTTGAGAATGAGCATGTATAGTAGGTTCTGATGTAAGACTTGCTGAGTACCTTTGTACTCATGTTTGCTTATTACTGTTTTCAGACGACAACACCGCCCCCTCCGATGGGTTCTACGTAGACCTTGACGTCGACGAGTGACTAGCCACCCAGGTGGTGATCCTGGCCATGGAGGGCCCTATGTAGATAGACAGGCTTCGAGAAGCCTTCTTTCTTTCTAGTGTCTGTACTCAGACTAGTTGCTTCCGCATGTGCTTGTATGATTGTATGACTTGAGTGTCGGGTCATGTGACCCCTATCTGTATGAACATGTTATGTATGGCTCTCTGGAGCCTTTAAATAAAGTACTTGAGTTGTAGAGTTTTGTTGTGATGCCATGTTGTATGTACTCATATCGGGCATATTGTGTGTATGATTGAAATGCTTGGTATGAGTGGGATCCGACAATCTAGTTGTTTATCCTTGGCAGCCTTTCTTATGGGGAAATGTAGTCTAGTGTTCCTCGAGCCATAGTAGTCCGCTACAGCCCGGTTCACCGGAGTCCTGCTAGCCCAGCACTACTGCTTAGGACACTTGACTGGCCGGCATGTGATTCACTTCGTTCCTATGTCTGTCCCTTCGGGGAAATGTCACGCGGTGACTTCTGGAGTCCTGCCTAGCCTGCTACAGCCCGGGTTCCCTGGAGTCCTGTTAGCCCAGTGCTACAGCCCGTAATCACTCGCTGATGACCGACATGCTCGATGTGATTCATGTATGCCTGTCTCCATAGGTCTGTGCCGCTTTGGGTTCACGACTAGCCATGTCGGCCCGGGTTCTCTGTCATATGGATGCTAGCGACACTATCATATACGTGAGCCAAAAGGCGCAAACGGTCCCGGGCCATGGTAAGGTGGCACCCGTGGGATACCATGCGTGAGGCCGCAAAGTGATATGAGGTGTTACCGGCTAGATCGATGTGACCTGGAAACGGGGTCCTGACAGCGTTGGCATCAGAGCCGGACTGCCTGTAGGTTCATTGAGCCAAACTGGTCGATGTCGAGTCTAGAAATGCTTTAGTTATATGTAGGGGAATTGATTGTGGGAGGGAACGTAAGGCTCTTTTACTCCTTTACCCTATGCCTCTTATCTGAGTCATTCTCTTCTCATTCAACGTGGGTTAAGGACTAGGCTCTCTTCTTCTATCAGGTTCACGTGTTACTAATCCGTAGTAGCTTATAGGATTATTGTTACAAGTTCCGGTTTAGTTTCTACTATTCCTAGTATGTTGCTAATTGAATCAAAACCTTGATATGATGTTGTTGAGCGGTATTATGAACTGTTGCGGATGTCTCAAATCTTTTTCTGAGCATTTATAGCCGTTATGCTGTCCAATTTTCCCTAGAAATTCTAATGTCTTTGCATTGTGGTTGTGCTTTCAGATGGCCAACCGTGTTCAAAACCAAGTGGTTCGCCTGACCAGGTGCCTCGACGTGCCCGGTCATACTGCTATGTTAGTCCGGGTCATGATCGAGACGGGTTACCGTTGGTATCCCGAATACACCGTCGAAGAGCAATTCCGAGATATTTCCTTCTTATCCTGGATCTACTGAGCCCCTTCACTGTTCCTATGGACTCGGGGTTACTGTTGAGATGGCTCTGCAGGATGCTGCCTATTCCATGATGACCATCATGCGAGTCCAGACTGGCCTGCTTCGGAACACTGATTTCCGTTACATGCCAGCTTCACTTCCAGGAGCGCGAGGGTATCTTCAGGCTATCTATGCTGACTCCACTCAGGAGGATTCATTAACTCGTACCACTGCTGAGATGCTCGAAGATAAGGACCGAGAGAATCGGGCCTTGAGGCTGGAGCTTTTTAATACTCGTGCTGATCATTGGGCCACATTGACTCAGTTTGCACCTGCGGTGCAAGCTAGATGTATGGATACAAGGGATCTGTATCCTGTGAGGTCTGCTTTGCCAGACGTGGTGGATTCGTGTGATGTGGGAGGCATCACCCCACCCCGTGGTCCCCGTAGGCCACCGTTTGTTGGTCCAAGACCCCATCCTAGCCCCTATGGTCCACAGGCTCCTCAGGACCGTCTGTTCCCGGATGGTCACGTTGAACTTCCAGGCTATGGAGGTGACTTCTATGAGGACTACTACAGAGCTGTCTGAGTTAGTAGTAGTACCACTAGTGTTGTAGTAGTTGTATCTCCACTGTCCTGCGTGACTTGTGGAATATGACTTTGCGTGTAATCAATTCCGGAGGTGTAGACAATAATGTATAGGAGCTTGGAATGCCTCCGATGAGATGTAACGTCTTTCATCATAGTTGTACTGTAGCCTGGGCTTGTACTAAACTATGTATGATGTGTGTGACCGTTGGTATATATATGGCAGTTTTATATTACCATGACATACGGATGAACATCTCTGCATTCCGTGTTATCCATTATATTCCGCACTTCCTTGCTAAGTTTGAGCCATCCTTGTCTAAACCGTTGTCTTGTTTTCTCCTAGGATGGTCAACACCCGCAGCAACCCTGCTGCCACGGAGCAGGGGGAAGCCAGTGCTGCTAGAGGTGAAAATCTGCCTCACCCGCCTTCTCTGGCCAAAGTAATGCTGGAGGCGGAAAGAAACAAGTGTGAGACCAACCGCCTGCTGGAGCGGATTGAGCAGAACACTGCACGCCACCCGCGAAATGACTTGGTGTCAATCAATGACTTTATCAAGCTGTACCCACCAAAGTATAACCATTCTGTCGAGCCCCTCGACGCAGATGACTGGCTTCGCAGCATCACCCACAAGCTACATTCTGCCAACGTAGCCGAAGCCAACAAGGTTACCTATGCTGCCTATCACCTCGAAGGCCCTGCTAGCCTTTGGTGGGAAAACTTCGAAGCTATGCGCCCGGTCGGTCAAATCACTACTTGGGCTGAATTCAGTGAGGCTTTTCTTGAGCATCACATTCCGGAAGGTCTCATGGATCGCAAGAGGGAGGAGTTCTGCAACTTCACCCAAGGAAGACTGACTGTGGATGCTTATAGTCGTGAATTTGGGAATCTGGCACATTATGCCCCTGAAGAGATATCTACTGACGCTAAGAAGCAGGCAAGGTTCCGCAAGGGACTTAGCCCTGAGCTTCGCCGCGATCTTCGTCTACACGAGTGCACCTGCTTTCAGAAGTTGGTCAATAAAGCCATCAGTGCTGAGACAGGCCAGACTGATTATGACGCTTCACGCAAGCACTCCGTGATTATGGCTCTTCATCCGACTCTGGAGCTCAGAAGCGCCGGGTGTGGATCCCAAGCACGGCATTGCCACCCAGGTTCATTCCGAGGCCATCCATTGAGGCGCCTCGTCCCAACCAGCAATTTGCACCGCCCAAACCCTATGGTGGCCCCGCTGCTAATGCTGCTCCACGCCCCAATGTGGTAACATGCTTCAAGTGTGGAGAGCCGGGTCATTATAGCCGAGAGTGTCCCCAGAACAACAACCCCAATCAAACTGGAAAGTCCGTTGGTCGTGGTAAGCCCGTGGGAAAAACATTCTACGCCAAGCCGGCCACCACTGTACGTGGCCATGTCAACTATGTTTCAGCCGAGGAGGCTCATGAGGATCCCAACGTCGTCCTTGGTATGCTCCTTGTTAACTGCCATCCAGCATCTGTTCTTTTCGATACTGGAGCATCTCATTCATTCATATCCGAGAACTATGCTCGATTGCACAACACAACATTCTGTGACATGCCCTCTACCATGGAAATTCAATACCCTTGGCTCTAGATGGCAAACTTCTAGAGTAAGCCATGGGAAGGAAATTCTTGTCGACAGACTGGTCTTCCTTGCATCCTTAATAGCTCTCAAGTCCTCGGACATAAACATCATCTTAGGTATGGACTGGATGTCAGCTCATTATGCTAAGATTGACTGTGCCACTAGAACCGTTCAACTTACTCACCCATCGGGCAAGACAGTTAATGTCTTAACTCGAGTGGCCAAGCGTCAACTTTACTCCCTAAATGCCAACCCCCTTCCAGACCTTGAGGACGTTCCGGTAGTCCGAGACTTTCCGGATGTCTTTCCAGAAGAACTTCTAGGTGTTCCACCTGACAAGGATGTCGAGTTTGTGATAGACCTTCACTACTAGGAAAAGGCCTACTAATGGCGCACCTAATTTGGCCATTAATGGTGCATTAGTGGTGCGCCATTAGTACCACGCCATTAGTATATTTTACTAATGGAGCACCACTGGTGCGCCATTAGTATCTGGTATACTAATGGCACACCACGCGGTGCGCCATTAGTATGCCTCCCAGGGGGCCATGTATACCCAGGTGCTTTGGCATACTAATGGCGCACAACCACAGGATGCGCCATTAGTAACTTCGGCATACTAATGGCGCACTGTTTAATGATGCGCCATTAGTATCCTTTAGCATACTAATGGCGCATTATGGTGTGATGCGCCATTAGTATGAATATTAGGTTTTTTATTTTTTTTATTTTCTATTTTTTGCACAGGTTACAAAATGTATAATTGGACAAAATATAGACAGCACACATCAACAACAGATTCATCGAATAAAATAGAAGATTAGTCTCTGAATACAATTCATCATTTTAGTCTCCGAATACAATTCATCATATTAGTCTCTGAATTGAAAAGACCGAACAAAGATAGAACATTATATTACAAGTCTCGAGACCGCGAGTTTGTCTTCACATTACAAGTCGATATCGATCATCTAAACTACCATCACATAGAAGAGAGCTGCGGTCATCATGATGAGCATCATCACGATGAAACTCATCTTCATCCGGTTCCTCCAACGCTCCCTCCCCTCTCCCGCTAGATAGCGGGCGTATCTAGATTCGGCCTCGGCCCTAGTGGTGTACCCTTTGTAACTGTTACCGCTGAATCGGTGAACCTGTCTCCGACACTCCTCCCAGTCGTTGTAGACTCCGGGAACCTTACCCTTGTACACGACATACCACGGCATCGCTATGCAGTAGCCAAACGAAACGTTAGTACCAATTCACAGACAATACATAAGCAACATATAAGTATGCAACAGAACGATCGGAAGAGAAAAGCAAAAGATTAATAGCATCGATTACATCTAAGTTGAACGACTCTCGAAACCAAAGAGACATACTACAAGTTCATTAAAGTTTAATTACAACATGAGCCAATCGATGTTTCAGAACTAGACACAGCATCACTGTTTTCGACTCGACTCAAGGGACCGGAGCGTGGATGAAGCCGCCGTCTGTCGTGGGAGTCATGAAACAACGGGCGTTCTCAGCCTGCATTTGTAGGATTGTGTCGATGTCACTGTTGGATGGTTGATTTCTGAGGTAGAACTGCCCCGAGGTACGAAGGACATCTTGATGGATGATTTCCGCAAACTCCGACTGGATGCGAAAGAATTCTTGTCTGATGTCCGCGTCCTGGATTGCCAACACGCTCGCGGCCCAATCTTTGAGTCTACTCGGTAGCAGAAGTTGATGATGGTCCCGTATGATCGCCCGCATGTGATGGATGGCGTAGTAGGCACCCTTCTGACCGCCAGTTGGCTGCTTGACGTAGCAGAACGTCGTATTGTGGGAGAACACGTGCTTGCCGTACTTACGAATAGGCCTGGTGAAGGTGCCTCCAGATTTGACGTAGCCAGGGAGAACATCATCAAGAACCTTCTTGACATTTGTGTAGTCTACGTTCGACTGACGGTCCGGGTCGAAATATGTGGCCATGGAATATTTGGGGCTTAGGAGGATGAGCGTGCAACGTGTGTCACTGCAGAAAACACGGAATGTTAAAAGAAAAACGATCGAAATCTAAGAATTCATACGTTACGGGGCGGTTGAGGGGAGGACTTACTCGGGAAAGTAAGGCACGAGGAAGTTATCCTTATCTTGGTTTGCCAGAATGATGCCTTCGAGGTAAGAACTCGTGACTTGCCGGTCCCCAGCGCTGCCCAAGATCTTGGCACGCATGTAGAAGTGGTCGACTATCACGATGTCCGGGGTCTTGTCGCGAATGATCCGCATCTCCATACTTAGCGAAAATAGCCGAACGAAGGTGTAGCGCAGCGGATGAAGGTTCAACATAGCGTGGATGTCATCAAACCGCAGGACGATCGTACCCCCGATGGAGTTATCCACAAAGCCCTTGCCCTCTGGCACCTTGGCCGCGAAAACCGGGTATGCCACATCCTTCTCTCCGAGACGCCGCTTCTCCAAAGAAAGAACACTGTCATGCAGACTCTGCATAGCACCGGTTGCAGCATCGAGCATATTGCTCGGTAGCATCGGCCTACCCGCCACATGCACCCTCCTCGAGATATCCTCAGGTGCAGGTGGCCCGTCCTGAGCACAGATCGTACTCGGTGCCGGCTGGCCCGCACCCTTGTTAGTCTTTCTTTTGCGTGCCTTCTTCTTCTCCTGTAATGGGACCGAGTTCTGCTCACAGACTACCTTCTTGAGTGTGTTGGGGCTGATAATATTTCGCTCCTCGCCTATCTGAGGCTCGGTGAAGTCGGCAGCTGGAGGTGTCTCCTGAGAGCTGAACGCTAGACGACGCCTGTTGCAACTTGGCTTCTCCGTGGTACCAGCTAGATCACGCACGTCTTTTGTTGGGTTGGGTTCTTGAGAAGGAGGCCCCATGAAGTCGCCACCGTACCCATGATCGGCAAAGTACTGATCGACGTTGGCAAATGTATCGTCGTCGTCGTCGCTCTGATCCTGTGCCATATGCATGTTTAGATCCAGTGGCATAGGGATGTCCGGCACCATTGCGGCGGTCTTGCCATGGGGCCGACTTGGCGCCGGCACGACTGGTGGTGTTGTCTTTGGGGTGGTGTCCCCCGCCCCCAAACGAATCTGGCTCTTTGGCCAAAGCAGGGGCCAGCTCAGGCAGGCACTGAGGGTCATCACGTCATCATCGTCGGCCCCGATGGGTCGAATCGGAGGTAACAACTCGTCGCAGCCTGGCAGCACCCGAACCAATTGAACCCTAAACAAGTTGGGTGGCATCTGGGTACCGTGGAACAAGGGGTTGCCCGGTTGAACGATTTTGCCCTTGGCGACATCGACCAACTCGTTGTTCACGAAGTGCAGGAGAGTGCACGGAACATCGGCGGCGCCCTGCGAAAACATGTAGGGCGTCAGGGATGCCCAGTCAAAGGCAAGGAGATGAAGTCCTCGGCCGAGAGAGGCTTAATTAGTTACCGTGATGATGGCGTCGAGCTCGGCTAATGTCGAGGCACCGCCAACAGCGGGCGTGCAGTTGACGAAGGGGCCGCTTGCTGCAGAGCTGCCGGCCGGCGTACACCCGGGTGCATTAAGCTCCCATGCCGGCGTCGGAGACACCAATGTCGCCTCCGTCGGAGACACCAATGGCCCCGCCATCGCATTCTGTGAGTTGCTGGACGTGAAGCTAGGAATTGGAGGCGGCCCCTGTTGGCCGCCCGCAATCCACGCACTAATCCCCTGGATCAAGGTAGGCACAATGGCGGTGATCGTCCTTCCGAGTTGTTGTTCCACTTGCTCTTAGACCATCTCCGGAATCCACGCCACCTGTGCCCTGAGTTCTTGAACCTCGAGCGCCTGGCTTTCCGAGCTGGTCTTTTTCTCCTTTTGCCCACCAGTGTTATAGTATGACGACCATTTTGTCGACAAGCCTTTGCCGGCCACACGACGAGCTGACATCGGCTTACTAAGCTTATACTTGTTCTTCATTACATTCAACGCCCTATTTAGAGTGGTGTCCCAAGGGTTGCTCTTAGTCGACCCCGCGCTACTGCTTTCAGTCACCTGCGGAAGGAATGTGAACCATTTAGAAATTTGGCTTCATTAATTAGAATGCAACCATATGAAGCTAATTACGCGGGGGTGTATTCCTTACCAGAACAAGCTCAAGCTCCCTGGTCTTCGGATCCATGGTAAGATCCTTTGTTTTCGGGTCCTTCTTGTACCGGGCCCTGACAAAGTTCCTGGTCTTCTTGTCACCGTATTTATCGAAGAGGGGCGGTAGGCCTTGCTCGGCAGGTCCGCATCCTCCTTGTCCCATATAGGCTCCGCCACTCTGTAACCGCCGGGACTGAGTGTGTGTTCCCCTAAGTTTAGCTCCCTCATTTCTTTCCCCCACTTACTTGAATCGGAGCTTGCGGTGCTCGAGCAATTGATCTTGAAGTCGTTACAGTCATCTTCGGTGATCGAAGGATTTTTCTCCTTGATCTTCTCATAACTCTCACCTTTCTGGGTAATTCTCTTCACATTGCTTTTCCAAGTAGACAGGGCCGTGCTCATCTTCGTGAGGGCAGCATTGTTCACTTTATTCCCTTTGAGGCTTGTGTTTTCAAATTCAGCGGGGAACTTGTATCGTTCGTGCAGCTTCGTGAAGAGGAGGTTGCGCAAATTCCCTCGGTCAGGATGCCTGAGGTTCTCGGTGTTGATCGAGACGGTGCTCCAGAGAATGCACCCGAGCTGAAGCGAGTACCCCTTGACTATTCGTTCGGGCACCGTTGGATTCCCGTCGGAGTCCACTTCAGTAACTTCCTCCTTGAGGGTGCGGAGCACGGTCGGGCGCCGGTCCTTCCGTTGCCTCTTCAGTTGGCTGCCATCTGTGCGTGCGCCGCCATCATCAGTGGTGGCATCCTCGGCAGCACCATCAGTGGTGGCATCAGTGGGGTCATCCTCGGCGGTACCATCAGTGGTCTCAGGATCGGTGGGGAAGGCGGCGGCCTCATACAAGTGAGGTTGTTCCTCCATCTCCTGGGACAGCTCCCAGAATGCCTTGACGCCCGAACCCCCGGCCTCATCGTTGTTGGCCATGTTTCTCTCTAAATAGGAACAAAGTTTGGTCAAAAAGCCCCGGTGGTGAAAATTCCTTTTACTGTCAAAAAACTACTAATAGCACAAGTGACATGAAAATTCAGGAGTAGGAGATCACAAAGGCCATGTCATGCTTGGAGGGTAGATGACAGTTGAGATGCTGAGGATATGCCATAATACCATCATTTTTGAATTTGTTCAAGTGAGCCAAAAAGCTTCATGATAAAATGGTTATGGTCACAATATTGATTAGCCTTCAAAAGGGATTTGGAAGAAATAGCTAGAGAATTTCAAAATCCAATTTATCAGGCTAGATAGGAAGTATATATTATGTAGAGGAGATCTAGGAACGTGCATTGCCATATAGACAAGTTTTAATAATTTTTGGTAAGCCTATCAAAAGGCAATCTTTAAACAGAAGTGAAGACAGGTCTAGAGCTCAAATTTGAATTTATACTCTGAAGAAAAACAAGTCATGAGTGGATTTTTAGTTTGGTACACACACCAATTAATCTTCTCAAGGCTCACAAATAAAAGTAGCTTCCTTCTCTCCTCTCACTATCTCTCTCACACACATGGCAAGCAAGGGTGTCTGAGTGTGAAAAAAATACTAAACTAATCCAACCACTAAAGCAAATTAATTTTTATTTCGGTTGAGAATTGGGCACCTTCTAGGTCAAGAAAATTGGGCATGACCTTTGCTAATTTTCTTGACCTTGGAGTGCCCCATTTCTCAACCAAAACGGAAATTAATCAACGTTTCAGGAGAGAAAGAGGTCATTTTAGAAGATCACAAGTAGCAGCAGCATCACTTGACAAAATCACAACTAGCAGCAGCAACTCGCAGATAGCAGCAGCAGCATCACTTGACAAGTAGTACAGCAGCAGCAGCAGCATCATCACAAGTAAGACACTGTGATATAACTGAAACAGAGTTCATTTCAAAAAAGGTTCAGCACCAGATGAGTTTATCCACCTAGTTACCATGTGTTTCACTTACCTTATCACATAAATTTTCTCTAGTGCTCATAGATCAGAAAATACTCTTGTTAGATTTTGAAATCACATATCTTCAAACAAGAAAAGATTTTAACAGAAAATCTGTAAAAATATGGAAAACAAAAGCTATACATTTGGGCCTGCTACTACTATACTTTCAATTTCTGGAGTTGTGCCATATGCCACAACTTTTAAGAAATCAAAAAGACCTCGCTTAGTCTGAGAAGTTTGAAGTATTCAGAAGAAGACTACACATGCTCCCTACAAACAGACACACACAAAAATTCAGGCATTCCTGTCTGAAAAAAGAAGGATTGCAATGTATGCCACTGAAAATGTTTATCCACTCGCATTATGCCTCTTAAATTTCAGACAAAAATGGCAGGCAACTCTGTCTGCTGTCTATATGTAGTATGTGCTACAAACTCAAGATTACAAAATGGGGTGCTAGCTGCTACATTCAGATTACAAAACCGGGGTGCTCGATGCTACATTCAAATTCACACACAAAAAAAAACTGGAAGTCCCTAGATGTACAGACTCAAGTTACAAAACTGGGGGTGCTCGCTGCTACAATCAGATTCACACAGAAAAACAAATCTACAGCCATGGACATGAACATAACCGGGTTGGATTGCTAGTTACTATTCATCAGCTGCATATATAGGCATGTATTCAGACATTCCACACTTAAAAACATTTCATTTTCTCTCTAAAAAATGTGTGATGCAAACGAATCTAATATATCACGAAAAAACAGCAAGCACCTCATGTATGCCACTCATATAAACGAATCTAATGTTGCAGTGATCAAAGTGGCATAATTTAACCATACAACATAATGCTAAGGGATTTAACAGTGGCATAATTCAACCCAAATGGATTGGGCTTAATTGACTTGACAGATTACCACAGAGCTACCATTGATAATAAAATGCTGATTGGGCTTAGATATATAAGAGAAGTCCATAATCATCTCTCTAAAACTGAATTGTGTTTATCAAATGATGTCCAAACTGAAACAGAAAAGACATCCATTTCCGATGTTCAATCCATGTGTGTCCCAGTGAACCAAACTAGATGGATCGGATCAGAGCACCCCCAGACCAAACCAAACTAGCTAGGGGAACATTAGAGCGCTGGAAAGCAAGGAAAAGAGGAAGTAAGGGTCGTCTTCTTACCACCACCGTAGAACTTTTGATGTTGTAGTAGCTGACTTGGTGCTACTCGTGGGTCGTGGTGAAGGGGCGCCGAGGGTGTCGGGGGCGCCGAGGGTGTCCGGGGCACCGAGGGTGTCGGGGCGGCGGCGGCTCGGGCGGGGTGGGGGGTGGTGGACCGGCGCGGCGGGGCGGCAGGGGGTCAGGGGCGGCGAGGGTGTCGGGGCGGCGGCGGCTCGGGCGGGGTGGGGGTGGTGGACCGGCGCGGCGGGGTGGCAGGGGGTCAGGGGCGTCGAGGGTGGTGGGGGTCGGGAGCGGCGGCGAGGGCGGTGGGGGTCGGCGGCGATGGGGGCGGCTCGGGCACGGGTGAGGGGAGAGAGACAGAGGGGAGAGAAAGAGGATGGCGTTGGCGCTGACCTTTTTTGTTACTAATGGCACAATACTAATGGCGCACCACCCCTCGGTGCGCCATAAGTACATCCATACTAATGGCGCACCCCACCGTGGTGCGCCATTAGTATTTTTTTTTATTTCTGCTCGAGCCAATAGGTTATCTACCACCTGAGCTGATCCACATCAAGTCCCCTCTACTAGCTCAACTGGTCAGCAGTTAGTTCTCACACCAGGAGGTCCTGGGTTCGATTCCCAGGCTCCACAAATTCTTTTTTATGCATTTAAAATGTTGTTTGATACTTATTTGTGTTTGAATATGTTCAAACTTGTTTAAATCATATCAATAATATTTTTTTATAAGACAGTAATAATTTTTTAAAAAATATCATCAAACAGTAATGCGGTGGAGCAGGGGAGGGTGCGGGGGGTCGGCGGCGGCGGCCAGTGGACCGGGGGGTGCTCAGCGCCGAGGGGGACCGGATCTGGCGAGGTGGGATAGCGATCGAGATGGAGGGGGATCGAGATCGAGTGTCCATGAAATTTAAAAATATTCATGATAGTTCAAAAAGTGCCCATGAAATACAATCGAGAAATGAAGGCTACGATTTAAATATAATCGATCATAGCTAGCTATCTGTTCACAATCTTCTTACCCTTCTTTTTCGCAAATGGAGTTCTTCTGTGGAACGGACGTCCTTTAGGTAGGGTGGTCCTGCTTCTTCTTGTGGTGTATGCTACTACTTCATCATCGTCGTCATGTTCGCAAATGTTGTTTGATACTTATTTGTGTTTAAATATGTTCAAACTTGTTTAAATCATATCAATAATATATTTTTTATAAGACAGTAATAATTTTTTTAAAAATATCATCAAACAGTAATGCCGGTGGAGCAGGGGAGGGTGCGGGGGTGCGTTGGGTCGGCGGCGGCGGTTGAGTAGGGGAGGGGTGCGGGGGGTCGGCGGCGGCGGTTGAGTAGGGGAATCGAGGGTGCGGGGGTCGGCGGCGGCGGCCAGTGGACCGGGGGGTACTCGGCGGCGAGGGGGACCGGATCTGGCGAGGTGGGATAGCGATCGAGATGGAGGGGGGTCGAGATCGAGTGTCCATGAAATTTAAAAATATTCATGATAGTTCAAAAAGTGCCCATGAAATACAATCGAGAAATGAAGGCTATGATTTAAATATAATCGATCATAGCTAGCTATCTGTTCACAATCTTCTTGCCCTTCTTTTTCGCAAATGGAGTTCTTCTGTGGAACGGACGTCCTTTAGGTAGGGTGGTCCTGCTTCTTCTTGTTGTGTATGCTGCTACTTCATCATCGTCGTCATGTTCGATCCTCGGGTCGCCGTACTTGTCGAAGTCTTGCTCATTGGCTACTCCATCCATTCCGATGATCTTCCTTTTGCCTCTCCTGACGACAACACGACTGGGCTTTGACGGGTCGGTAATGAAGAAGCATTGGTCCACTTGGGAAGCCAGTACCCATGGCTCATTTTTCGCGGTGACGTTTGCGCCCGCGGTCTTGGATTTGGCTTCGGGTATAACCATGGTGGTGAAATACCGGTCTTCTTTTAGGACGCTCTTGGCCCATCTGACACGGAACATCAGGACCTTCTCTCCAGCGTAGCTCAGCTCCCAGATCTCCTCGCTCCTTCCGTAGTATCTGTCCTTGTCGTTACCGGTGTAGGATTCCATCGTTACCCCGGAGTTCTGATAACCATCGCTCTTCATGTCCTTGGCCTCGGTGTAGAATGTGTAGCCGTTGATATCGTACGCCTCATAGGTCATCAGGTTGTGCTCGGCGCCCTGTGACAAGGCAAATATGAGTTGTTCTTCCGCGGAAGAATCCTCATGTAAAGGGTACGACAGAAGCTTCTGCTTGAACCAACACGTGAAACATGAGTTGTGCTCTTTGAGTATATCTCCGTCCGTCCTCTGTTGGCCTCGGTCATTGTACGTCTTCTTAATAAAGGTTTTGTGCTGCACCACCCAAGGATCGACCACGTCTATGTGCTGTAGTGCGACTAGGTTTGCTCTTTCAAAGTCGGCGAGTCGACCCTCGAAGTCGACATGCATTTCGCGACGACCCTCATGGTGACCCCATCCAGCGAGCCTGCCGAGGTGCCTGTTGACGGGCAGACCAAAGGGGTTCTCGATACCTAGGTAATTCATGCAGTAGGAGATGCACTCTTCGGTCAGAAAGCCCCTGGCTATGCTTCCCTCTGGACGTGACATGTTGCGAACGTATCCTTTGATGACACCATTCATCCTTTCGAACGGCATCATGTTGTGCAGGAACGTCGGCCCGAGTTGGATGATATCGTCCACGATATGGACCAGCAGATGCACACATAACGTCGAAGAATGCGGGCGGGAAGTACATCTCAAGCTCGCATAGTATCACCACGATCTCTTCCTGTAGCCTTCTGAGTTGCCTCACTCCAACAGACTTCCGAGAGATGACGTCGAAAAAGTTGCATAGGCCAAATAGGGTTTCACGGACGTGCGCATCCATGATCCCACGGATTGCAACTGGAAGTATCTGCGTCATCAGCACGTGACAGTCGTGAGACTTCATCCCGCTGAACTTCTGCTTCGCTGGGTCTAGGTATCTGCTTATCTTCCCCGCGTAACCGTAAGGAAGTTTTACTCCTACAAGGCAGGTGAAAAACTGCTCGATCTCCTCCTGACTTAGAGTGAAGCACGCGGGAGGGTAGTCATTTCCGGTCTTCTTGGCCTTCTTGCCTTTGCGACGACTTTCCGTGTCCTGCTTCGCCTCATCATCATCATGATCATCATATATAGTGTGAAGCTCCTGCCTGATGCCCATTGATTTCAAGTCTGCCCTTGCTTTCGGCCCATCTTTGGTCCTCTCTGGCATGTTGAGCAGGGTACCAAGCAGACTCTCGCACACGTTCTTCGTGATATGCATGACATCAAGGCTGTGAGGCACATGGTGGATCTTCCAGTACGGCAAGTCCCAGAAAACAGACCTCGTTTTCCATACCTTCAGCAGCGGCTCTGGCGCCTTTCGTCATCGCCGTACCGCAGATGGGATAGCTGCCTTGTGAGGAGTATCCTCGGCACAAAAGGGGGGTCCGGACTGTGAACTGCGGTTACTTCCGTGTTGAAACCTAGTGGGCTTGGTATAGTAAGTTTGGTCTAATGAAAGACTTCTTCACAATCTCCCTGCCGGTATACCATGACGGCTAGTGGCAACAAGTCGGGATTGTGTCGTGTGGGTAAAGTGTACAACCTCTGCAGAGTGTAAAACTATTCGAATAGCCGTGTCCACGGTCATGGACAACACATGAATCTTTCTCGACGTACAGGACCTGTCTTGCTTATTCCCTCTTCGCCCCTATTCTTGGAACCTATGAAGAGTGTGAGTTGATCGAGGATCCTCACTTGATGAAAGTTGTTTTGGAGATAAAACATGTTTTCATCTAAAACTGCTTTCATCCAACTACTTTATTTGTTAAACAAAATTAGCTTTATGCAAATGAGCCATACAGCCTTCCTTTGAAGCCACATGTAGCTATTAGGACCTTCCCCGTGGGAGGCATGTTGAGTACGTAATGTACTCATGGCAATAATTTTGTTGACAACAGAGTTCCATGAAGACGAAGGTGATGACTACGACTACTATGGCGATCTATAGGAGTGAGGTCACGTGGACTACATCGACTGCCTGTGGCTGAGATGGAGTCACTACGCATTTTACTTTCCGCTGCTTTCTGATTGTAAATGTCATGAGACATCTCATTAGGTATGTCTTGTGACAAATATACTACTTGTAATGCTTTTACGTATTCTGCAATGATATCATTTCACTGTGTTGTCAACAATGATCCTGGGGTTGACAAATATACACAGGAGGGTCTGGAAGTTAATTCCAGGTTCTCACAGAAGTGGTATCAGAGCCGATGTCGACCTAGTCGCGTGGCCTTAGTTAGAAATGGAAAGCCTTAGGGACTATTGTTATAAGAAAAACTATTTTCAAAAGGATCATTCTCGTACTCTTCTCCTTCACTATTGCTTTTGTCATCTCATCTAATTCAATTGAAATTTAAACTCTACTTCTCTACCATCTTCATTGTAGTATGTGAAACCCTTTTCCCTGCCCTTGGTGTTGAAAAGTCAGAAGCTTCACACGATGTGCCAAGAATTTCAAGATAACTTCAACCCCTGAAGCTTTGAGTAGCAACATTTTTCCGAGAGAAAACACTTCGAGACCTCAAGAAGGCAACAACTGTCGATCGTGATCCAATCATCAACATTGAAGATTTGCTCCAAGAATTATTGTGACCATCCATATAGGATTAGGTTGGTTAATACCCATGTAGTGGTAGGACTCGTAACTAGTAGACGCAAAACTTTTTTTGTGTGAGTATCGTCTGCATATTTTTCTTCTGGCGTTTTCCTATGCAGTCATACTAAAACCCTATTTGCCAAAAAGAGTTGCTTTTGAGTTTTATTTGGATAGCTTCATGATTATCTGTGTGCTATCTTTTGTTATCTTTTGGGGTATCTCCTCCTTATGTAGGATTATTTTACTCCTCTTATGACCTTTCACTCTTCTCAATAAACGCTGGAGGAGGACACTTTCAGAGGAAAGAATTGCAACAGCAAGCTCAGAGGTCTATTATCGATGTGAACCCCATGGAAAACCTATTTTAAGGGGGTAGTAGACGGTGAGTTGGCGAGATTGAAGAATTTAAGACCTTTATTCACAAAGAAGACAAATATTTGAAGACCTCCACAACACCTACCGTAAAGTTCAACCTAACGGAAGGATCGATCAGTCCAGCCGCACTAAAGCTTGACCTAAATAACAAGGGCAAGATAGAAGAATGTTAACCACTCAGAGAAGCTTTTAGAATACCATCGCCAAGACCGAAGGACCGCTTACAAGCCTTGAGAAAGCTAGAGATAGTATGGATAATCGAAGTATCTGTAATTAAGACCCCGAGGTTGCTTTCCATCAAGATCAGAATCAACAGTGATTCCAAGTTTCTGAGAAGAACTATGTCGAGGGATAAGCTAACCCAAACCTATTCTCATTAGTCAGCCTGAATCTCGGGGACGAGATTCCTTTTAAGGGGGGTAGATTTGTAACATCTCGATTTTCGGAATGTTTAAAGAAAAAGTTTACCAAAAATTAGGGCGAGAAAATTTCATTTCTTTTATTTGGTAACAAAGCTTAAATTGGACTTTTATAATTTGGAGGATTTAACTTGATCTAATGCAAATTTAAATTTAAATTGAGTTGTGTTCTTCTCTTTTAGTTGGGTTTTGTTTTTCTCCCTTCAGCATATTAAATTATGCGCATTTGTATTTTGGAACTTCTTTTGAGTTTGTTAGCTTCTATTCCTTTTCTTGATTTTCCTAAGAAGGAAAATATATTTAATTTCTTTTCCAAACTCTAGGCAATATTCGATGCCCAATCTACCTTTTCTATTTTCTCCCTGTGTTTCTTATTCCTCTCACCCGAATGGACCCAGCCCATTTTTCTTTCTTTCTCCATCTCTCTTGGACCGTAGCCCAACAACCCCCTCTCTCTATTTTTTTCCTGCTTCCCTCCTTCCTCATGGGCCTGGCCGATCTGGCCCATCTCACCCAGCAGAGCGACCTCTCTTCTCCTCCCCCTGTGTATGTTCACAATCCTATAGAAAGGAAACGTCAACAACCATGATTCCTCCTCTCCTTTTATTTCCCATAAACCCATCGGTTTCCAAAACTGAAAGGGCTTATCGTGCGCCTCCACCTCTTCTTCCACCTCGATCACTTCATCTCCTCCTCCGCTCACGTACACGCACACCACTACAGAGGAAATGTACAGCCATGATGAAACCTCTTCTCTAATTCGCTTCAACTCCCCATCGTTTCCAGACCCGCTAGTACATATAGGTGCGCCCCAATCTCCTCTTCCACCCCGCAGAAACTCCTGTCCTCTCCCTTCTCTGTTCTTCCAAAATACATCCACGAAGTGCTGATGCTCCATGAACGCCGGTGCTTGTTCCCGGCGACTTCAAGCATCTCCATCCATGCCCTTGCGCCAGAAGGTTCCCCTCGATGTGGTGAATCCATTCAGGAAAGAAGGAACACATTCTGTTGACCACACGCAAAGAATTTCACATGTGCGTGTACACTGTTCGTCAAGTTCACCACACCGTTCCATCCAACTCGGTGAGTCTCTATCCAATTCCTCACGCACACCTCCTCAACATCACCCGTAGTATCTCGTAGACATCATGTTTCAACCTATCTATCTCGTTGGCCACGCTTGTCCAAAACATATTTCAATTCGATGGCATCGGCTTGTCTTTACATTTTGGCCTATCGGATAATCTTGTGGTCAACATATGAATTGTTTCTCATGCCCGTAGTAACCCCATGGTGGACTTAGATCGCTAGTTTCATCAATAGGAGTTTAGTATATATCTTTGTTATAGTCGTCCTTGGCCAAGTTTTAATGTGATTTGTTCATCGGTCAAATTTTGCATTAATATGTTATTGTTCATATGTTTGCGATATGCCTAAGAGTGCATCCTATTGGTCTCATAATTTTTGCGTGACAAATAAATTTTTAGTTTATTTGTTTACCGATTGTAGTTTTTGTTGTCGCAAGTAGATAATATTTTGTTTGTATTGTTATTGTCTTGTGTTAGACATGTCTATAGATTTTAATATAGTTTTCTATGGTTTCATGTATATAATTCATGCCTAATTGTAGTAGTGTGTTAAACTTTTGTTTCATATTAGTTCTTGTAATTTATTAACACGCATAGCAGTTGATCGGGAACTTTTATGTTAGTATGATATTTGTATGTTCGTTATATGACTAGGAGTGCTCCTAATTATTCCGTAAATTCTAGGAGTTAGATGCGATTGAATGGATTTATTATAAGTATTTATTTTATTTATTCATTATATATTTGTACGTTGTCTCATGTGATATTTTTTGCGTAACATGTCGCGCTATCTTATGCATGCGTACAATTTCTGTTAAATGTTTGCCATGCTTATAATTCCGTAGGATTATTCTAAGCTTTGCTTTGTTCATTGAATCATGAATTACTTTATGTCTTGATTATTTTAATTTTTGCTTAGCATTGATATATCTTGGATATGGTTCGCATATTCATTTACATCCATGTCACGTGTTGTTTTATTGGTTTGAAATCATTGTCATGATCCTTTATGCTAGAAGTCAAATGAAATGATTTCCTGTTTGCGGATAAATCCATTGTGGTTATTTGTCGCATAGCATATTTTCGTCTAGTTGTTCTTTTGTTTTGTAGATGATTGTTATGCAAGATTACATGGTTGGTCTCATTAGGTCATGTTTCCATTTCTATCACTAGTTTATTCTTGTGGCATAGAACTTAGCTTATTACATCCTGGTAATTATCATTTGTGTTCATTTATATTGGTTTATTACCTTGCCATGTTAACAATTGCTTCAAGTAGAATGCTTGTTTTGATTGTCTACTACCATGTGATATAGCATTGCGAGTATGTACTATCGTGTGATTGCACATATGGTTGGCCTTCATTAAGATGATTCACATGATAGTAGTTTGTTGATTTCATACTTTCTTTGATTAAATAACTTCTTGCTTGATCAATACTATGCCATGTTGTTATGATTGTATGACTAGAGTGCATAGTGTGTGTCGGTGTATCAAATCATGTTATAGATCATTCCAGGTTGTTATGTTATGTCTTTACAAGTGTATGTTGTAATAGATAGGAAATGCATGCCATGATCTTGTCCCTTCTATTCATGCTACTATGGTGCATTGCTTACTGTTGTTCATTCCATGATATATAATTACTTGGTTACATGTTTGCATGCGTAGTCAATGTGATTACATGTCATAACTAGTATGTAGGCTTGTGTGCTATTGCCATGCTTGATAGTCATGTTAGTTGATATCAACTAAATTATGTCATAGTTATGAGTAGTATTGTATTGGTAGCATACTCTCGTATCTCTTGTGATGACCATACATGTCTACTTGTCATATCTACTTTATCTAGTTGTTGCAGTTGTGGTATGCTTAAGCCGAGACATGTCATGCTAATAACTTTTCATGCCTTATTATACTCCATGTTTATAGTTATTCTAGTGTTGCTTATACATGCTTAACTTGTCATACATTAGTATTATGAGTGCTCTATACTTGTTGCAATAGTTCATCACATGCATATGATAGTTACCTTTCATGTTAGTTGAGTTGTATCTTTCTCATATGCCTAGTGTGCATACTTTGATCTCTTGTTTAAGCATGTGCCGGTAATATTATTGCTACTAGCTATTTGGCTATTAATTAGTTGTTCTTTATTATTAAGAGCATATTCTAGTTTAGTATCTTATCATGATCACTCGTATGTGTGATGCTTGTGTTATTCGTTTAGACCTCTAGTGGTTCTATACTCACATGCCTTGTGTGAAGATGTGTCTTGATTTAGTTGTTTATTTAGTTTTGACCATGGAAATGGTTTGGCTCTTGTTATAGGAATGCTCGCTACAGTTATTACGTTTGATGTTATACTTTGGTTCTTGTTAACTATTATGAATATTTGGATTCATCCAAGTATTTATTTGTGGTTGATAATTACTCTTAACCATATCATGTCTAAGATAGTTATTCATCCATTTGATCCATGTGTTGTGTAGTTCTTATAATTGTTTGACAAATGAATTAGTTTGATATAATGGAGTTGATTCTATTTTCTTTTAATAATGATTTAGGTCTAGACCTAGATCAATTTAAGTCATGTTGTTGAATGATGTTTTCATTGCTTAATTAGTATGGTTTATAATGTTTGTTTGGTTGTCATATAGAATACATGATTTCGAATTATAAAGTTGATGTATGTGTTTGGATGCTATTGACCATTATAAATATTTAGATTGTATCTAAATTTTTATTTGTGGTTAAATTTTACCTTGATCATGCCATGTTGTAATTGCGCAGTTAAAATGCATAGGATGGTTCCATTTCATGTGTGTGGATGCCATTGTGTTTGTTATATACTTGTTTCATGTAGAGTTAGTCGAGTTGTCTAGTGGGCACTACTATTGGTTAGTAGCACAGTTCATACTAGAGCGTTAGTCTTGATCGCCAAGCCTTCCATAGTTGTGTCAACCTAAACCTTGTCACACGATGATTCCTCTCCACTTACCCCTATCATGCTATCTCATTTCAGAATCTCCATCTGATTGATATCTCGCTATCCATCCACTCTTAATTTGTTTTGGGATGTTATTTGGATTTATTATTGTTTTGGTATTTATTCGTTTTCCATTTGCTATCGTTACGACGAGTAGGGAGTGGCGAGGTTGGACAAGGACAGAAACAGGTTACCGAAGAAGGACTCAACAACGAAGGCATGCCTCCTTCTTTGATCATACTTATCATATGCTTTACAAAATTGCATTGTGTTTTATTGTTACTATGTGCATGCTATTTTAATTCCCGTAGCTAGCGTGTCGATTGACACATTACCTTGATCCACTTGTCGCCTAATTACTTGACACCTGAGTAGAAGTGTATGATTTCGGTAGAGTAGAAATGCTTAGCCATGCTTATCACCCTATAGGTTCTTTGTTGAATGACCTCTAAGTCATTGACAGTTGAAACTTAACGCTGAGCTAGGCCTGTTGGCCCTTGTTGACCTTCTCTATCCTCTTCTACTCTGGATGAAACTTACCGTCTGAATACTGGCGCGGGCGACAGCTGAATCAAGGATTGAAGGAGCGATTGGCCGCCCTTCACGAGTTGAAGGGGGCAATCAGTCATCCGTGCCGCATGAGGCCTAATAAGTCTTGGATCTGAAGATTGTGATAACAGTACATCCACATGCTATATGGGCACTGGCTTGGTTAATTGGTTAGTTCACTCTTATTGTCGTCATCGCCGTACCGCAGATGGGATAGCTGCCTTGTGAGGAGTATCCTCGGCACAAAAGGGGGGCCCGGACTGTGAACTGCGGTTACTTCCGTGTTGAAACCTAGTGGGCTTGGTACAATAAGTTTGGTCTAATGAAAGACTTCGTCACAATCTCCCTGCCGGTATACCAAATGGTGTACTACGCTAGTGACGGCTAGTGGCAACAAGTCGGGATTGTGTCATGTGGGTAAAGTGTACAACCTCTGCAGAGTGTAAAACTATTCGAATAGCCGTGTCCATGGTCATGGACAACACATGAATCTTTCTCGACGTACAGGACCTGTCTTGCTTATTCCCTCTTCGCCCCTATTCTTGGAACCTATGAAGAGTGTGAGCTGATCGAGGATCCTCACTTGATGAAAGTTGTTTTGGAGATAAAACATGTTTTCATCTAAAACTGCTTTCATCCAACTACTTTATTTGTTAAACAAAATTAGCTTTATGCAAATGAGCCATACAGCCTTCCTTTGAAGCCACATGTAGCTATTAGGACCTTCCCCGTGGGAGGCATGTTGAGTACGTAATGTACTCATGGCAATAATTTTGTTGACAACAGAGTTCCATGAAGACGAAGGTGATGACTACGACTACTATGGCGATCTATAGGAGTGAGGTCACGTGGACTACATCGACTGCCTGTGGCTGAGATGGAGTCACTATGCATTTTACTTTCCGCTGCTTTCTGATTGTAAATGTCATGAGACATCTCATTAGGTATGTCTTGTGACAAATATACTACTTGTAATGCTTTTACGTATTCTGCAATGATATCATTTCACTGTGTTGTCAACAATGATCCTGGGGTTGACAAATATACACAGGAGGGTCTGGAAGTTAATTCCAGGTTCTCACAGAAGTGGTATCAGAGCCGATGTCGACCTAGTCGCGTGGCCTTAGTTAGAAATGGAAAGCCTTAGGGACTATTGTTATAAGAAAAACTATTTTCAAAAGGATCATTCTCGTACTATTCTCCTTCACTATTGCTTTTGTCATCTCATCTAATTCAATTGAAATTTAAACTCTACTTCTCTACCATCTTCATTGTAGTATGTGAAACCCTTTTCCCTGCCCTTGGTGTTGAAAAGTCAGAAGCTTCACATGATGTGCCAAGAATTTCAAGATAACTTCAACCCCTGAAGCTTTGAGTAGCAACATTTTTCCGAGAGAAAACACTTCGAGACCTCAAGAAGGCAACAACTGTCGATCGTGATCCAATCATCAACATTGAAGATTTGCTCCAAGAATTATTGTGACCATCCATATAGGATTAGGTTGGTTAATACCCATGTAGTGGTAGGACTCGTAACTAGTAGACGCAAAACTTTTTTTGTGTGAGTATCGTCTGCATATTTTTCTTCTGGCGTTTTCCTATGCAGTCATACTAAAACCCTATTTGCCAAAAAGAGTTGCTTTTGAGTTTTATTTGGATAGCTTCATGATTATCTGTGTGCTATCTTTTGTTATGTTTTGGGGTATCTCCTCCTTATGTAGGATTATTTTACTCCTCTTATGACCTTTCACTCTTCTCAATAAACGCTGGAGGAGGACACTTTCAGAGGAAAGAATTGCAACAGCAAGCTCAGAGGTATATTATCGATGTGAACCCCATGGAAAACCTATTTTAAGGGGGTAGTAGACGGTGAGTCGGCGAGATTGAAGAATTTAAGACCTTTATTCACAAAGAAGACAAATATTTGAAGACCTCCACAACACCTACCGTAAAGTTCAACCTAACGGAAGGATCGATCAGTCCAGCCGCACTAAAGCTTGACCTAAGTAACAAGGGCAAGATAGAAGAATGTTAACCACTCAGAGAAGCTTTTAGAATACCATCGCCAAGACCGAAGGACCGCTTACAAGCCTTGAGCAAGCTAGAGATAGTATGGATAATCGAAGTATCTGTAATTAAGACCCCGAGGTTGCTTTCCATCAAGATCAGAATCAACAGTGATTCCAAGTTTCTGAGAAGAACTATGTCGAGGGATAAGCTAACCCAAACCTATTCTCATTAGTCAGCCTGAATCTCGGGGACGAGATTCCTTTTAAGGGGGGTAGATTTGTAACATCCCGATTTTCGGAATGTTTAAAGAAAAAGTTTACCAAAAATTAGGGCGAGAAAATTTCATTTCTTTTATTTGGTAACAAAGCTTAAATTGGACTTTTATAATTTGGAGGATTTAACTTGATCTAATGCAAATTTAAATTTAAATTGAGTTGTGTTCTTCTCTTTTAGTTGGGTTTTGTTTTTCTCCCTTCAGCATATTAAATTATGCGCATTTGTATTTTGGAACTTCTTTTGAGTTTGTTAGCTTCTATTCCTTTTCTTGATTTTCCTAAGAAGGAAAATATATTTAATTTCTTTTCCAAACTCTAGGCAATATTCGATGCCCAATCTACCTTTTCTATTTTCTCCCTGTGTTTCTTATTCCTCTCACCCGAATGGACCCAGCCCATTTTTCTTTCTTTCTCCATCTCTCTTGGACCGTAGCCCAACAACTCCCTCTCTCTATTTTTTTCCTGCTTCCCTCCTTCCTCATGGGCCTGGCCGATCTGGCCCATCTCACCCAGCAGAGCCACCTCTCTTCTCCTCCCCCTGTGTACGTTCACAATCCTATAGAAAGGAAACGTCAACAACCATGATTCCTCCTCTCCTTTTATTTCCCATAAACCCATCGGTTTCCAAAACTGAAAGGGCTTATCGTGCGCCTCCACCTCTTCTTCCACCTCGATCACTTCATCTCCTCCTCCGCTCACGTACACGCACACCACTACACAGGAAATGTACAGCCATGATGAAACCTCTTCTCTAATTCGCTTCAACTCCCCATCGTTTCCAGACCCGCTAGTACATATAGGTGCGCCCCAATCTCCTCTTCCACCCCGCAGAAACTCCTGTCCTCTCCCTTCTCTGTTCTTCCAAAATACATCCACGAAGTGCTGATGCTCCATGAACGCCGGTGCTTGTTCCCGGCGACTTCAAGCATCTCCATCCATGCCCTTGCGCCAGAAGGTTCCCCTCGATGTGGTGAATCCATTCAGGAAAGAAGGAACACATTCTGTTGACCACACGCAAAGAATTTCACATGTGCGTGTACACTGTTCGTCAAGTTCACCACACCGTTCCATCCAACTCGGTGAGTCTCTATCCAATTCCTCACGCACACCTCCTCAACATCACCCGTAGTATCTCGTAGACATCATGTTTCAACCTATCTATCTCGTTGGCCACGCTTGTCCAAAACATATTTCAATTCGATGGCATCGGCTTGTCTTTACATTTTGGCCTATCGGATAATCTTGTGGTCAACATATGAATTGTTTCTCATGCCCGTAGTAACCCCATGGTGGACTTAGATCGCTAGTTTCATCAATAGGAGTTTAGTATATATCTTTGTTATAGTCGTCCTTGGCCAAGTTTTAATGTGATTTGTTCATCGGTCAAATTTTGCATTAATATGTTATTGTTCATATGTTTGCGATATGCCTAAGAGTGCATCCTATTGGTCTCATAATTTTTGCGTGACAAATAAATTTTTAGTTTATTTGTTTACCGATTGTAGTTTTTGTTGTCGCAAGTAGATAATATTTTGTTTGTATTGTTATTGTCTTGTGTTAGACATGTCTATAGATTTTAATATAGTTTTCTATGGTTTCATGTATATAATTCATGCCTAATTGTAGTAGTGTGTTAAACTTTTGTTTCATATTAGTTCTTGTAATTTATTAACACGCATAGCAGTTGATCGGGAACTTTTATGTTAGTATGATATTTGTATGTTCGTTATATGACTAGGAGTGCTCCTAATTATTCCGTAAATTCTAGGAGTTAGATGCGATTGAATGGATTTATTATAAGTATTTATTTTATTTATTCATTATATATTTGTACGTTGTCTCATGTGATATTTTTTGCGTAACATGTCGCGCTATCTTATGCATGCGTACAATTTCTGTTAAATGTTTGCCATGCTTATAATTCCGTAGGATTATTCTAAGCTTTGCTTTGTTCATTGAATCATGAATTACTTTATGTCTTGATTATTTTAATTTTTGCTTAGCATTGATATATCTTGGATATGGCTCGCATATTCATTTACATCCATGTCACGTGTTGTTTTATTGGTTTGAAATCATTGTCATGATCCTTTATGCTAGAAGTCAAATGAAATGATTTCCTGTTTGCGGATAAATCCATTGTGGTTATTTGTCGCATAGCATATTTTCGCCTAGTTGTTCTTTTGTTTTGTAGATGATTGTTATGCAAGATTACATGGTTGGTCTCATTAGGTCATGTTTACATTTCTATCACTAGTTTATTCTTGTGGCATAGAACTTAGCTTATTACATCCTGGTAATTATCATTTGTGTTCATTTATATTGGTTTATTACCTTGCCATGTTAACAATTGCTTCAAGTAGAATGCTTGTTTTGATTGTCTACTACCATGTGATATAGCATTGCGAGTATGTACTATCGTGTGATTGCACATATGGTTGGCCTTCATTAAGATGATTCACATGATAGTAGTTTGTTGATTTCATACTTTCTTTGATTAAATAACTTCTTGCTTGATCAATACTATGCCATGTTGTTATGATTGTATGACTAGAGTGCATAGTGTGTGTCGGTGTATCAAATCATGTTATAGATCATTCCAGGTTGTTATGTTATGTCTTTACAAGTGTATGTTGTAATAGATAGGAAATGCATGCCATGATCTTGTCCCTTCTATTCATGCTACTATGGTGCATTGCTTACTGTTGTTCATTCCATGATATATAATTACTTGGTTACATGTTTGTATGCGTAGTCAATGTGATTACATGTCATAACTAGTATGTAGGCTTGTGTGCTATTGCCATGCTTGATAGTCATGTTAGTTGATATCAACTAAATTATGTCATAGTTATGAGTAGTATTGTATTGGTAGCATACTCTCGTATCTCTTGTGATGACCATACATGTCTACTTGTCATATCTACTTTATCTAGTTGTTGCAGTTGTGGTATGCTTAAGCCGAGACATGTCATGCTAATAACTTTTCATGCCTTATTATACTCCATGTTTATAGTTATTCTAGTGTTGCTTATACATGCTTAACTTGTCATACATTAGTATTATGAGTGCTCTATACTTGTTGCAATAGTTCATCACATGCATATGATAGTTACCTTTCATGTTAGTTGAGTTGTATCTTTCTCATATGCCTAGTGTGCATACTTTGATCTCTTGTTTAAGCATGTGCCGGTAATATTATTGCTACTAGCTATTTGGCTATTAATTAGTTGTTCTTTATTATTAAGAGCATATTCTAGTTTAGTATCTTATCATGATCACTCGTATGTGTGATGCTTGTGTTATTCGTTTAGACCTCTAGTGGTTCTATACTCACATGCCTTGTGTGAAGATGTGTCTTAATTTAGTTGTTTATTTAGTTTTGACCATGGAAATGGTTTGGCTCTTGTTATAGGTTTGGTTCTATACTCATGGCAATAATTTTGTTGACAACAGAGTTCCATGAAGACGAAGGTGATGACTACGACTACTATGGCGATCTATAGGAGTGAGGTCACGTGGACTACATCGACTGCCTGTGGCTGAGATGGAGTCACTACGCATTTTACTTTCCGCTGCTTTCTGATTGTAAATGTCATGAGACATCTCATTAGGTATGTTTTGTGACAAATATACTACTTGTAATGCTTTTACGTATTCTGCAATGATATCATTTCACTGTGTTGTCAACAATGATCCTGGGGTTGACAAATATACACAGGAGGGTCTGGAAGTTAATTCCAGGTTCTCACAATGTCGTTCCCTGGTTGTTTTGGTCCTTCAATTAGCATACTCATGTGAATGTACTTCCTCTTCATGCACAACCAGGGGGAAGGTTGTACATCCACACAAACACAGGCCAGGTGCTATGTGTGCTTCTCTGGCTGCCAAACGGATTGACTCCATCGGTGCTCGCGCCCAGCACGATGTTCCTTGGATCGTTCCCAAATTTTGGGTCTTCGAAGTTCAACGCTTGCCACTGGCTCGCATCCTTAGGGTGACTCAGCATCTTGTCTTTTTTATCTATCTCCGGATCATTTGCGTCATCTTCTCGCTTCTTCTCCTCCCTATCCGCGTGCCAACGCAGGAGCTTTGCTACCTTAGGGTCCGCAAAATACCGCTGCAGACGAGGAGTGATCGGAAAGTACCACACCACTTTTCGAGGAGCTTTCTTCCTCTTCTTGTATCGAGTGACGCCGCACACCGGACATATGGTAGACTTCGCGTGCTCGTCCCGATAAATGATGCAATTGTTCATGCACACATGGTATTTCACGTGCGGTAAATCCAGAGGACACACGATTTTCTTCGCCTCCTCCAAACTGGTCGGGCACTTGTTCCCCTTGGGAAGATGTTCGTGCCAGAATGACATGTTCTCGTCGAAGCATGCGTCGGTCATTTTGTGTTTTACCTTCATCTCCAGAGCCATGAGCGTTACTTTCAGGCGGGTATCCTCGGGCCTGCATCCTTCATACAATGGAGTGACCGCGTCTAACTCAAGTTGATCCATCTTGGCTTTCTCTCGGGCGGCAGCTCTTGCATTATCCGTCTGCTTGAGAAGCAGCTCTTGAATATGAGGGTCCTGCACCCAGCCCATCGATGGTCCAGCGTCGTCTGCTCCAGCATCTTCCTCATCATCATATCCTGCATCTTCTACATGATGACTGTGTACAGCATCACCGTCGTGATCATCTCCTGGGGATTCTTCGTCTTCTCGCCCGCCCGAGCCGCGGTGGTTGTCTTGCTGCCCTTCCTCATTTCTTGCCCGGCCCCCATGGACGACTTCGTAGTCATCTTCATCACCTTGCCGCCGATAGCCATCCATGAAACCACGCAAGAGCAGGTGGTCCCGCACCTGCCCGAATTCCGGGTCCGCAATAAGGCTCTTCAGCTTGCATCTTCGACACGGACATCTTATCTCCGTCTCGTTCTTTTGAAGCATCTCGGCCTTCGCGGACCTCAAAAACCTATTCACGATGCCTTCGGTCATCATGCGGACCATGGTCGCCTGCGGGGTAGAGCAAAACGATATTTTAGAACCAAGAAAAAATTTGCCATGACTTCCCCTAAAAATAGGACTAAAAAGAATGCTTAATGCCAAAATTCTCGCCGAAACGGAAATGAATCAACATTCCGGCAAAATATTGGCAACTATCGCATTTCAAATACCGGTACACCTCCAAACACAAACACATATGCAACACCACAAACATATGCAACACCACGAACATACATAGATCTAGCTAGGCCATAAAAAGTGCATGTGCACATTGTTGTAGGGAGAAATACATAAATATAGCTTCCCCCATTACTTACCTATCAAAACAAGGTAATTTAACCACTTAAATTGAATGAATCTATGGTGGAAATGAGGTGAAAAAGAGGAGGCACCCGAGACAAGGAGGAGGTGGAGAGAATGAAGTGGGGAGAAAGTGAGTGTGGGTAGGAGAGGCTCCCCAAAATATCTTGTTGCTGCACACTTACTAATGGCGCACCAACACCAAATGCGCCATTAGTAATCCAGGTTACTAATGGTGCACCATCTGGTGGTGCGCCATTAGTAGTTTTGCAAAAAAAATACTAATGGCGCACTATGCCGCAGTGCGCCATTACTAGTTTGAACTATTAATGGCGCACGGTGCAACAGTGCGCCATTAGTAGTTTTGCAAAAAAGGGAATAAAAAATATAATAAAAAACAACATTAGTGGCGCACTTTCCGACAGGTGCGCCATTACTAGTTACAACTAGTAATGGCGCACTTTGTCTGGATGCGCCATTAGTATGTTTGGACAGGCGCACTAGTTCCAAAAAAATTGATACTAATGGCGCACCCTGTGCCCGGTGCGCCATTAGTAGTTTCAACTCTAATGGCGTACCAGATGGTGGTGCGCCATTAGTATATACTAATGGCGCACCGCTTGTCAGGTGCGCCATTAGTGTCAATCCCATCTATAGCCCTTTTTCTAGTAGTGCTTGTTCCAGGAACCGTTCCAATTTCTAGAAGACCCTACAAGATGGCACCCTTAGAACTAGCCGAGCTTAAGAACCAACTCGATGAGTCCTTGAAAAAGGGTTTCATCCGTCCTAGTTCCTCTCCTTGGGCTTGCCCCTTCTTCTTCGTCAAGAAGAAGGATGGAACAGATTGAATGGTTGTGGATTACCGACCTGTCAACTTGGTCACCATCACGAACAAATACCCGCTTCCCAGGATCAACGATCTGTATGATCAGCTCGCTGGATCCTCAGTCTTTTCCAAGATGGATTTGAGGTTGGGCTACCATCAAATCAAAATCAGAAACGGGGACATTCCCAAAACGGCCTTTGTTACTCGTTATGGCCAATACGAGTACACCGTTATGTCCTTCGGTTTAACCAATGCCCCGGCTACCTTCTCCCGGTTAATGAACTCGGTTTTCATGGAGTACTTGGATAAACTCGTCGTAGTATACCTCGATGACATACTCATCTACTCCAAGAATGAAGAGGAACATGCCGAACATCTAAGGCTGGTATTGATGAAACTTCGAGAGCATCGTCTTTATGCCAAATTCTCCAAGTGTGAATTTTGGTTGCCAGAAGTGACCTATCTAGGCCATGTAATCTCTGGTAAGGGTATTGCTGTCAATCCCGAGCGAGTTCAAGCCGTCCTTGATTGGACTCCACCTGAGACGGTCAAGCAAGTTCGGAGCTTCCTGGGCTTAGCGAGCTATTGTCGCCGCTTCATCGAGAATTTCTCCAAGGTTGCTAAACCTCTAACTGAACTCCTCAAGAAAGATAAAAAGTTCGAGTGGACTGCACAGTGCGAGCTCAGTTTTCAGGAACTGAAAAGACGCCTGACATCTGCTCCCGTACTGGTACCACCAGATTTCTCCAAGGACTTTATTATCTATTGCGACGCCTCGCGACAAGGACTAGGTTGCATACTCATGCAAGATCATCAGGTAATTGCCTATGCTTCACGGCAATTACACCCACATGAGGAAAATTATCCCACACATGACCTAGAACTGGCAGCTGTAGTCCATGCACTTAAAACTTGGCGACATTACCTCCTCGGTAATTGTTGCGAGATCTTCACCGATCACCAAAGTTTGAAATATATCTTCACCCAACCAGATTTGAATCTCAGGCAAAGACGTTGGGTTGAGTTGATCTCAGATTACGACTTAGGAATAACTTACACCCCGGGCAAAGCCAATGTCATGGCTGATGCGCTAAGCCGTAAGTCCTATTGTAACAACCTGATGTTACAACAGAGTCAACCATTTCTCCATGAGGAATTCCGTAAGCTTAATCTTCACATTGTTCCTCGAGGATTCCTATCCACCCTGGTGGTCAAACCTACCCTTATGGATTAGATCATCAAGGCACAGAAGGTAGATCCGAGAATCTCCCGTATTAAGAGAAACATTAAGAAAGGAGTCGTGAATTGTTTCTCCATTGATGATCAAGGTGTCGTATACTTTGGGAATCGCCTAGTGGTTCCAAAGGAACGAAACCTGAGGCGGCTGATCCTTAAGGAAGCTCATGAATCCCCTCTCACCATTCATCCCGGTAGTACTAAAATGTATCAAGACCTACGCCAGAGGTATTGGTGGACTAGGATGACGAGAGAAATCTCTCAATACATTGCTAATTGTGACGTTTGTCGTCGTGTTAAAGCAGAGCATCAACGGCCTGCTGGCACCCTTCAACCTTTGGCTATTCCTGAATGGAAATGGGATAAAATCAGTATGGATTTCATCACTGGGTTTCCCAGGACCAAGAGAGGGAATAATGCCATCTTCATCGTGGTCGATCGTCTTTCCAAAGTAGCCCATTTCCTACCTGTTCGTTAGAGTATTACTGCTAGCCAGCTAGCCGATTTATACATCTCCCAAATAGTGTCTCTCCATGGTGTCCCATTGGAAATTAACTCAGACCGTGGGAGTCTCTTCACCTCTCGATTTTGGGAAAGTTTCCAAAATGCTATGGGAACTCGTCCCTCTTTTAGTACCGCCTTCCATCCTCAATCAAGTGGTCAAGTAGAGCGAGTCAATCAAATTCTGGAAGATATGCTCCGAGCTTCTGTTATCTCGTTCGGAATGAGTTGGGAGAAATGCCTCCCATTCGCGGAGTTTGCTTATAACAATAGTTATCAAGCTAGCTTGGGCAAAGCTCCTTTCGAAGTTCTTTATGGACAAAAATGTCGAACGCCTCTTAACTGGTCAGAAACCGGGGAAAGACAACTCTTGGCCCAGATATGATTCAGGAAGCAGAAGAGCAGGTTTGCATTATTCGTGAGAAATTGAAAACAGCCCAATCTCGTCAAAAGAGTCAATATGATCGTAAACATAAGCCTATGACTTATGAGGTCGACGAGAAGGCTTACCTTCGGGTTACTCCGCTAAAGGGAACCCATCATTTCGGTATCAAAGGCAAATTGGCTCCTCGTTACATTGGACCCTTTCGCATTCTTGCCAAACAAAGAGAAGTTGCCTACCAATTGGAACTACCTCCGCATCTTTCCAGAGTTCACGATGTCTTCCACGTTTCACAACTCAGGCGTTGCTTCGCGGATCCTATCCGTGGAGTGGACCACGAAACGCTTGATCACAAGATAAGCTCTCTTATCGGGAATATCCCGTTCGTATCCTTGATCAAGCCGAGCGTACCACTCGACGTCATAATATCAAGTTTCTCAAGGTTCAATGGTCACACCATTCCGAGAAAGAAGCCACTTGGGAAAGGGAGGATCGTCTTCGACTCGAGTACCCCACCTTCTTTCCAGAGGATCCTAAATCTCGGGACGAGATTCTTTTGAGTGGGGGTGAGTTGTCACACCCTAGCTAGTTCAAGCATTAGAGTGTGCATCATGTTTAAATTTCTCTTAAATTTGAAATGGGGAAAGCAGAAACCCCAACACCCCCCTGGAAACAACTAGGGTTTACTAAAATTATTTTCAATGAACCTGAAATGCCCTTCTAAAAAGTTCACCCTCTTTGTCTTGGGTTAGAACCTCTGGCAAAATTGGTGCACAATTTTCTAGGTCAACAGAAGGTCATTGAATTAAATCATAAGTATTTGAATTTGGGCATTTAAATGCTATAAAATAATTTAAATGCTCAAAATATTCTGGGAATAAATGTTTCCTGTTGGAAATAGTCTAAACAGAGGCCACATTTATTTTCAGGATTTTTGGAAACGTTTTAGTATTTTTAATAAAGCTAAACAGTTGCAGTTAAATAGAAAACAGAAACAAATAATAATAAAAAAGAGAGAGAGGGAAGTTTACCTGGGCCTTACCTGTGCTGGCCCAGCCACCTGGCTCGGCCCAGGTCGACTGGCTCTGCCAGTCATCGTCCTCCTCGCGCCAGGAGGCAGGGGCGCGTGCTCGCTGCGCGCCGGCCACCTCCTGCTTCTGCCGACGCCGGGAGACGCCTAAGGACGCCACGCGACCCCCACGGCCCCCTCTCATCCTCTCTCACTCTCCCCCTCTTCTCCCTCTCCCTCTCCCGCGATGGCCGAGCGCGTCCCTCGCCGCCGTTCGCCGTAGACGCCACCAGAGCCACCCCCTCGCCCCGCCGACAAGCCCAACAGCTCCGCCTCGTCGCCCTGGACCTCTTCACCGACCCACGCAACTCCAAATGCCGCCGAACGCCATCTTCGCCCTCGTCTTCAACCTCAGGCACCCGAGCCATCTCCGGTCGATTCACCGCCGTCAGGGCCTCCCCGAGCTTGCTGACCCCCTCTCCGACCCTGCTGTGAGCTCCTGATTCTTTCCCCGTGCTCGCCCCCTCCGTTTCCGTCCCCTAGCTCCATATTCCACCATGGCTGAAGCTCGCCGGCGCCGTGCCTTGTCGCCGTCGTGTCCAGAGCCATAGTGGCATGAAGCCGGGCACACCACCCTGCTCCACACCTCACCAGGAGCACGTAGCACACACCAGCGCCTCCCCTAGCGCCCTGCATCGCCTAACCCGCCGTTGGCCGAACTCCGACCGCCGCTGTCGAGCTCGCCGGCATCGTTTCCGGCCACCCCGAGCCCAACCACCACCACCAAACGCAGCGGCTCGTTCCCAGCTACGCGTAGCACTTCTCCGCCGTTGATTTGGTCACCGGATGACCAAATCCGAAGGCCTCCGCCGTCTCGGGCCTCGCCGGCGTCGAGTCGCCGCGAGTTGACCCAGTTTGACCCCTGGGTGGGCCCAGGTAGACCCCCCCTAAGTCTATGACAGGTGGGGCCGGTCTGCTAACTAATCTAGGATTAGTTTTAACTAATTTTAAGTTAATCAGTCACTGACATGTGGGCCCAGGCACCACTAACAGCTAATTAGTGTTAATCTAATCTTGTTTATTAGCTGAGAGGCTGACAGAAGGGGCCCACCAGTCAGGTTTGACCTGGGCTGGCGCCTTTGACCTGCTGAGGTCAGCATGACGCACTGCTGATGCAGTAATGCATTTTCTGGATTTATTTTTATTCAGGAAATTCCAGAAAATGTTTAAAACTTCTAAAAATCATAGAAATTCAACCGTAACTGCAAATGAAATAATTTATATATGAAAAATTATCAGAAAAATTCAATCTATCCATCTGTAATGGTTTCATGCATGACAAAACAAGTTTACCTTGCTGTTTAAGCAGAATAAGGAAATGCACTATTAAAGCCATGTTTAAGAAGCTAATAATTGAAGCTTTGATTCAAATAAGCACATTCCTTTCTATTATAGCTTCCATTAGGCCAAGACACATTCATATTGCCATGTCATAGCATGCATCATATTGTTGCATATCGTCATGTGTTGATTGTGTTCTGATGTGTTCTTCGTGGTAGTTTGTGCCTCCGAGGATATTCACGAGTATCCAACTGAAGGGCAGTATCCCACTACCACTCCATCAGGCAAGCAACCCATTGATCATTCCGATACAACCCATGTTCTCGCCTCTGCTCTTGTTTACTGCATTAAGACAACGCGATTCAAATTGATGTGTGCTACGGTAGTTGAACCCTTATCCTCTGCATGACCTGTCATTGCCACAGTAACTAGATGAAACCCACTAGCATGTGTAGGAGTTGATTGAGCCATGTATGTGATTCCTACCTTGCTATGCCTGCTATGCTTAGAGTTGTGTCAGGTCTGGTTCATCTGGGTGATGGGCTAGAGTGATATGATTATGTCGGTAATATGAGGAATGTGTTGAACATGTTTTGGTAAAGGTATCGATGAGAGGCCATGTAGGAGTACAAGGTGGGTTGTTTCATTGAGGCCGTCCATAAGAACTGAGATCTGTATGTGTGATTTAAGATGCAGTTACAACCGTACATTGGGCCCGAAACCAATGGACCCTCTCGGCTTCTTAATCACCCTAGTACTCTGTCCAGGAGTTGCAAATAGTCTCTGGTGTTTCTAGGCTATGTGTTGGCGGCCGTGCGTAGCGCTGACCCTAGGGGTGGGCTATGTTGCAGTAGATACACCGTGGCCGGGTATGTTGGGCGCCCATTTGGCATCTCGGGACCCTATTCACATCGTTTGGGGCCGTATGGAAACCTCGGCCGGACTCCCTGCGGATGGAACCTAGATAGGCAATAAACCTGGACTAGAGACTTAGGTGTTTAGGTAGGCCGTGGCCGACACCCTCGCTGGACTTCCGCTTGAAGGTTGCCGAGTACATGTCGTGTAAACGGCGGTAAGTGGTGAAAGCGTGTATGACGAAGTAAACCCCTGCAGGGTATAAAACTATTCGAATAGCCGCGTCCGCGGTAAAGGACTACTTGGTTGCCTATACAGTTCATAGACAAGTTAATGGATACTACTAAAAGACTCAAGATAAGTGTGAGTACCGAGGATGGCCCTCTCGTGGGATGACGAGGGAGGATTCCCGGTGGAGTATTGTGTTGGTGAGTAGTGGACTCGTGTGCGAAAATTATTTTACTAGAGAAGTTTCGTAGGATAGTTTAGCCAAGAGTCAAAGCTGGCTTACTGCAATAGCCCCACCACCTTCTTGAGAATGAGCATGTATAGTAGGTTCTGATGTAAGACTTGCTGAGTACCTTTGTACTCATGTTTGCTTATTACTATTTTCAGACGACAACACCGCCCCCTCCGATGGGTTCTACGTAGACCTTGACGTCGACGAGTGACTAGCCACCCAGGTGGTGATCCTGGCCGTGGAGGGCCCTATGTAGATAGACAGGCTTCGAGAAGCCTTCTTTCTTTCTAGTGTCTGTACTCAGACTAGTTGCTTCCGCATGTGCTTGTATGATTGTATGACTTGAGTGTCGGGTCATGTGACCCCTATCTGTATGAACATGTTATGTATGGCTCTCTGGAGCCTTTAAATAAAGTACTTGAGTTGTAGAGTTTTGTTGTGATGCCATGTTGTATGTACTCATATCGGGCATATTGTGTGTATGATTGAAATGCTTGGTATGAGTGGGATCCGACAATCTAGTTGTTTATCCTTGGCAGCCTTTCTTATGGGGAAATGTAGTCTAGTGTTCCTCGAGCCATAGTAGTCCGCTACAGCCCGGTTCACCAGAGTCCTGCTAGCCCAGCACTACTGCTCAGGACACTTGACTAGCCGGCATGTGATTCACTTCGTTCCTATGTCTGTCCCTTTGGGGAAATGTCACGCGGTGACTTCTGGAGTCCTGCCTAGCCTGCTACAGCCCGGGTTCCCCGGAGTCCTGTTAGCCCAGTGCTACAGCCCGAAATCACTCGCTGATGACCGACATGCTCGATGTGATTCATGTATGCCTGTCTCCATAGGTCTGTGCCGCTTTGGGTTCACGACTAGCCATGTCGGCCCGGGTTCTCTGTCATATGGATGCTAGCGACACTATCATATACGTGAGCCAAAAGGCCAAACGGTCCCGGGCCATGGTAAGGCGACACCCGTGGGATACCGTGCGTGAGGCCGCAAAGTGATATGAGGTGTTACCAGCTAGATCGATGTGACTTGGAATTGGGGTCCTGACAGGAACGGAACATGTAGAGCAAAAGAGATGAGCCTTGCGTGGCAATAAAATTTCATGCAGACGTCGTTCCACGGTAGGCGCAAAGGTAGCCCCCCCCCCCCTCCATCGATTTCGGATTGTAATTGAGAGGAAGATATCTGTTCTGACGGGGATTCAGAAGGAGAAGACCACTCCTATTTACCCCCTGAGGTCTTCACTCTAACTTTGCATGCTGATGTTGGTTATATCATGCATATGGTGCCTTGCATTGCTTACTTTATACATCAAATATGTCATCTGCTTAATTTAGGTATGCTTTGTGTGAATGCCATCTTTTTAGTTTATTCATCATTTATGTGAATTATGCAACGCCACCTTGTTTAGCCAGGCATCATATATGTGAATTTTGCAATGCCCTCCTGCTTATCCAGTCATCTTATATGTGAATTATATCAGGCATCCTTTTTTTTGTTACGTATTACATTTGTCAACAATGTTAGTACATTCAACTACTCTTCGTGTGCATCAGCCATTTGACACGGTGATGGAAAATTCTGTAGTGAAAACAAGGTCTTCAGAGCAGACCATGCTATCTGACGAAGCGCATATCTCGCTGGTTACGGATAGCTCCTCAGAGGAGGATTCAGAGACAGATGACCAGTCCTATTCCCCCCCAGGGTGTATGCTCTAACTTGGCAGGGTTATGTTGCTCATATCGTGTGTATGGTTTCTTGCATTGCTATGTCATTTGATTAGTTTAGACATGCTTTGTGTGAATGCCACCTGTTTAGTGTCTAATTACCATATATGTGAATTATGCATTGTCATCTTGTTGCAAGACATTATATATGTGAATTATGCAATGCTATCTTGTTGCAAAGGCATTATATATGTGAATTATCCAATGCCATGTGAATTATATCATGCTATCATTCTTTTGTATTACGTGTTCCATTTGTCAACAACATTTGTATATTCAACTACTCTTCCTGTGCATCAGCCATTTGAAGCGGTGATGGAAGTATCTGGAGTGAAAACAAGGTATTCAGAGCAGACAACGCTACCTGCTGAAGCAGACATCTTGCTGGTTACAGAGAGCTCCTCAGAGGAGGATTCACAGACTGATGACCAGTCCTATTCCCCCTGAGATCTATGCTCAAACTTGGCAGGGTTATATTACCCATGCGGTGCATGTTGTCTTGCATTGTTTAGTTTTTACATCATATATGGATTGCCATCTGCTTACTTGCTTACTATATAAATTGTATATTTGAATTATATCATGCCATCATGTTTACATACACAACATGTATATGAATTATGGCATGGCAACCCATTTAATAAAGACATCATATAGTTATATCATCTCATCCTGTTTAGTGTTTATAGTCATCATATTTTGAATTATGTCATTCTATCCATGAATTATATCATGCTATCATGTTTCCATAGGCGGCATGTATGTGAATTATGGCATGCAACCTATTTAATAAACACATTATATAGTTATATAATGTCATCCTGTTTACATAGTCATCATATTTTGAACTATGTCTTTCCATCTTTTTTAGTTAGCCATCATAATGTGAAATTGTGTCATGCTATCCATTTTGGTAAACAACATAAATGTGAATTATTTCATGCCCTCTTTTATTCCCCACTATCCATTGCACCTGTCTTATCATACAATGTATGTACATTCAATTACTTTTCTTGTTTATCGGCCATTTGAATTGGAGAGGGTGATGGCAGTATCTAAGGGAGTAACAACACGGTCTTCAGAAAAGATAGTGCTACCAGTTAATGTAGATAGAACCACGGTTGTACTTGCCCAAGATCTAGCCCCACCACATATAACCCAAACTCTCGCATATTGTACCCCTACCCAGTTGAACAGAGAACCAGCTACTCCGCTTCTAACCCCCAACCCCACCAGATAGTAACCCAGCTCCAGTTGACACATCACCGTGTCCACCACAGAGCACCCAAACACGATCAGTTAGTAAGGGAACTGCAGTGCACAAAGCACGAGGACCACCACTCCGAATCCTGACTCGACGCTTAAAGGAGAAGAAGAATTGTTCTCAGGTCAGGTTCTGTAGCTATGGTTCATACTCCTTTGCTCTTGCATCACTGTATTTACTCATACCAACTATTTTCAAATTTGAAGGATGGAATTCAAACTCCAATGGCGCAACAGGTATGTTTTAAACCTGTTTCTTTAATTGGTTTGCTGTTGTAACTTGCTCTATGTTGATTTCAGTTTCAATTGAATAAACAGTTATGTTCTCATGTCATGCACATTACAAGTGTTGTTATTGCTCTATAGTTTCCCACACTTATATTCTGTCTATTCTGCTTTGTCTTGAACAAATATTATTTTAACTGTCTCTATCTTGATTTGGCAACAAAAACTAGAATTATATAGACCATAAAGTGACCATGGTACATAGATATATGTTTGTTTCATGCTGTTATCCTGTCCACTTTACTACTGAACTTATTTACCAAAATGAGTTTCATATACAACATGATAAACCTGTGATGTGTCTGCTTGTTTCTCTTTTAGAATGCGGACAAAATATTGGAGAACAGTACCCTGTTATGCAATGGTAAAGGAAGTAATGCAGATAAGGTTCAAGATAGTGATACATCCCTGTTGGTCTCCAAGAAAGCTGATAAAAATCATCTAGATAATAGTGAGAGAACCCAAAAGTCCTGTCTTGATGTAGTGTTCGAGTTACTGGTCACTACTGCTGGCACAAGCTCTTCGAACTCGCTACCCGAATCAGTTCATCTTCTTGAGTCTCAACTTCAAGTTGAAAGACATCGATCAGATGTGCTTTAACAGGAAGCTGAAGGACTGAGGAAGTCCCTGAAAAATTCAGATGCATACTTTATGGTGCAACCGCAAGCGCTGGAGGATTTAAGCACCAAACAAGAGAAAGTTAATAAGCTTGCTAAGCATCTTGCCAGCATTATGGGTACCCAGGATATTGTTTCTTGAGATCTTCTAAAGTGGTTTCAGTTCTGGACTTGTTTTGCTATGGCGTTTATTTGCACTAGTCGCCAACTTTGACAACAAGTGTATATGATATGCTGCTTTGTTCCCTATATCTGCACTAGTGGTGAACTTTGATGCCTAGTGGATGTAATATGTGTAATAGCCGTGATAGCCTAGTGTAAGTTGCTTGCTTATTTATTTCCTTGTTGTCTTCTCTATTTGTTTGCTTGTAGTCAGTGCAGTTCTTTTTTTGCAGTTTGGCCGCAATAACCTATTTTTTAAAACTAGGCCACAATAACCGTGGGCTACATATTTACTGTAGTTACCATGGGCCTCCTACGGGCTGTAGAAACAATGGGCCTTGTAAGGGCCGTAGAAACAATGGGCCTTCTACAGGTCATAGCATCAATGGGCCTTATATGGGCCGTAGCATCAATGGGCCTTATACGGGCCGTATGATCGATCGGCCAAACATGGGCCAATAACAGACCGCAATATGGGTTGTAAACGGGATAGATTTGGAATCGTCCGTTCATGGGCTGACAATAATGGGTCGTCGTTAATCGGCCATATTTGATGACGGTATGAAAATGGCCCAATGGATTAACGGGCCGCAAATGGGCCAATTGTAACCACGGGCTGAATTTGGCCCACAAGCAGAAAAGCCCGGTAAGGGGTCGTAAGTAACCGAATGCTGAAAATAAGCCCTAGAATAAATGGGCCCTAAGAAGGCCAAAAGATAACATAGGTTGGAAACGGGCCAATTGAATAATGGGCCGTTAGTGGGTATGAAGTGATACACTGTTCATTGCGGGCCAGATTCACTACGGGTCGTTAATGGGCCAAGAGTTACAAATGGCCTCATATGGGCCGAAAGACATCATGGGCCATACATGGGCCAGAAGTTACAATGGGCTGGAATCATATTGGACGGCCCAGATGAAGCTACTGGGCTTAATTCCGATAGGGCGTAACGGGCCGTGAGTTAGCGGGTCGTAAATGGGCTATATAGGAACAGGCTTTCCGTGGGCCGGCCCGTTACCTTTTGACCAAGTCAAATGGGCCGGTCTTTTCATCGGAATGGGCCTCTGTTGGGCATTGCCACGTGTCGACCTATCATAGGCGCCTCATGTCCAATGAATGGATGACATCTGTCCCAATGGTGAGCCAACACGTGTTTCCTCCGGCCAATGACAATTTTACACGTACAAAATCCTCATTGGTCCGGGCTGTTAACGGGTTATCAGATGCAAAACCGGACCCGATAGCTTAACGGCGTCCCATTATGGTGGATGCCACGTGTCGGTCACCCTTAACGAAAGCACTTCCATGACGCACGATTTATCATCATGGAAGTGGACACTTCCGTGATGATAGTTTTGGCAATGTCATGGAACACTTCTACGACAGCACATGTATGACTATCTTGATTCTGTCATAAATTTTTCATGGATGTACATGCATGACAGAAAACGTGACCTACTGTGACAAACACGTATCATCACAGAAGTGTATTTTTTTGTAGTGATTACTGCCGAGCAATTGATAGAAAAGCGCATAGTTATGAAGATATCTAAGGCAATGATTATGAATATAGGCATCACGTCCGTGTCAAGTAGATTGAAATGATTCTGCATCTACTACTATTACTCCACACATCTCCGCTATCCAGCATGCATGTAGAGTATTAAGTTCATAAGAATAGAGTAACGCATTAAGCAAGATGACATGATGTAGAGGGATAAACTCAAGCAATATGATATAAATCCCATCTTTTTCTCCTCGATGGCAACAATACAATACGTGCCTTGCTGCCCCTATTGTCACTGGGAAAGGACACCACAAGATTGAACCCAAAGCTAAGCACTTTTCACATTGCAAGAAAGATCAATCTAGTAGGCCAAACTAAACCGATAATTCGAAGAGACTTGCAAAGATATCAAATCATACATATAAGAATTTAGAGAAGAACAAAATAATATTCATAGATAATCTTGTTCATAAATCCACAATTCATCGGATCTCTACAAACACACCACAAAAGAGTATTACATCAAATAGATCTCCAAGAACATTGAGGAGAACTTTGTATTGAGAATCAAAGAGAGGGAAGAAGCCATCTAGCTAATAACTATGGACCCGAAGGTCTGTGGTAAACTACTCACGCTTCATCGGAGAGGAAATGGTGTTGATGTAGAAGCCCTCCATGATCGATTCCCCCTCCGGCAGATTTCCAGAAAAGGCCCCAAGATGGGATCTCACGGGTACAGAAGGTTGCGGCGGTGGAAAAGTGGTTTCGTGGCTCTCCCAGATGTTTCTAGGGTATAAGAGTATATATAGGCGAAAGAAGTAAGTCGGTGTAGCTACGAGGGGCCCACGAGGGTCGGGGCCGCTCCTACCCCTTGGGCGCGCCCTCCTACCTCGTGGCTTCCTCGTGGAGTTCCAGACTTCGACTCCAAGTCTTCTGGATTGCTTTTGATCCAAGAAAGATCATCGCGAAGGTTTCATTCCGTTTTGTATTCCTTTTCTGCAAAACTCTAAAATAGGCAAAAAATAGAAATTGGCATTGGGCCTCCGGTTAATAGGTTAATCCCAAAAATAATATAAAATAGCATATTAAAGCCCATTAAACATCCAAAACATATAATATAATAGCATGGAATAATCAAAAATTATAGATACGTTGGAGACGTATCAGAAGTCCCCATGGGCCTCCTTCCAGGTGCTTTCTTGGCCCCTAAGGTGTCTTCTGGTCCAAAAAAATCTCCAAAAAGTTTCGCTGTGTTTGGACTCCGTTTGATAGGGATATTCTGCGAAGGAAAATACAAGCAAAAAATAGTAACTGGCACTGGGCACTATGTCAATAGGTTAGTCCCAAAAAATTATATAAAGTTGATATAAAATGATTGTAAAACATCCAAGAATGATAATATAACAGCATGGAATAATCAAAAATTATAGATACTTTGGAGATGTATCAGAGCGCTCTATGTTACCATTGATGGTGATAATGCCATTTTTTCACGAATACGCAAGCTGCGTATCTTTGTATTGATAGGAGAAGAGTACAAGCATGGGATTACATCTCTAACAAGGCCATGTGCGCGGTAGGCATGGTGTACAAGCGACGGAGCACAACAGATGGGGGTATGCTCAGCCCCGCGATCAGAAACTAGAGACTACGCGCCGGGGATAATGTTTTGCAGTCCGGTGGCGCCCGCCTTGGCCCATAGGCGTGCCTCGTCCTTGATGGTGTCGGAGGTGAAGGTGATCGATGGTGTCGCTTCGTCAAAGATGCAGGCATTACGTTGCTTCCAAATCCACCAAGCTGTGAGGATGATGAGGGAGGATATACCCTTGCGCATGGAAGCGGGCGCGATGTCGAGGGAGGATTGCCACCACACTTGGAATGGCGTGTCGGGGGCAGGGAGGCTGATGGGCACATGGCCCAGCCGAGGATCTCGTGCCAAATTTGGCGAGAGAAGGAGCAACCGGCAAGAAGGTGGTGCATGGTCTCTTCGTCCTGGTCACACAATACGTAAGCGTCGTCGTGGGGCAATCCGCGGCGAGCCAGGCGCTCCGAGGTCCAGCATCGGTTTTGCATGGCCAGCCAAAGGAAGAACTTGACGTGGAGCGGGGCCCAAGGTCGCCAGGTGAGCCGCCAGAAAGGGTCTTCACAAGCGCCAAAGAATAGGGCCTTGTAGCAAGAGCTTGCCGTGTATGTAGCAGATGAGGTCCAACGCCAGCGCAGCGTGTCCGGCTCATTGGAGAGAGTAGTGTGACGCACCAAGCGCCAACGCTGAACGTACTGCACCATGGACGCCGGCCCAAGCGCACCGCGGATATCCTGTACCCAAGAGCGCTGGTGTAGACCCTCACACACGCAGCGTTGCTTCCGAAGGCGCCTTGGGACGAGAGCGAGAATGAGAGGGGCAATCTCGGCCACAGAGCTGCCAGAGATCCAGTGGTCGGTCCAAAATCTGCAAGAGTCTCCCGCTCCAAGCTGCCAGGTCGTGGAGGCCCTGAAAATTGCACTCGCGTCCGCGTCGTGGGGGATGTGAAGGTGGCTCCACGGGCGAGTAGCATCGGTGCGTTGCAACCATAGCCAACGAACACGGAGAGAGATGCCCGTACGCTGTATGTCCCAGATACCGAGACCACCGAGGGAGATAGGCCGGCATACACACTGCCAGTTGACGAGGCACTGGCCACCGTTGGCCTTATCCGATCCTGCCCATAAGAATCCACGGATGATCCGGTTCACCTTCTTGATGGCGGTGCTGTTGAAGGCGATGGCCATGAGGAAGTGCGTGGGGATGGCACTGAGGACGTGGCGCACAAGGGATAGACGGTCTCCCTTGGATAGCATGGATGCCCGCCATGTGGAGAGCTTGCGCCCAAGCTTGTCGATGATCGGTTGCAAGCTCGTCGAAGAGGCCTTGCGGATAGAGAGGGGCAGCCTGAGGTAGGTGATGGGAAAGTGAGTGACGGGGCACTGCATCTCTGTGGCTATAGTGGCCATGTGGTCATCGGTGCATTGTATAGGAGTGGCCGAGCACTTGTCAAAGTTGGTTTGAAGCCCAGAAGCGAGCCCAAAGACGTGGAGGAGCCTACTGACCGTGGCGAGGTCGTGGGAGTCCGGGTGGCAGAAGATGACCACGTCGTCGGCATAAAGGGATATTCTTGAAGCTGCGTGACGATTGGTCAAGCGATGAAGGAGGCCTAGCTCAACCCCACGTAGCAACATGGAGTTCAGCACATCGATGACTAAGGTGAAGAGCATGGGTGAGACCGGGTCGCCTTGACGAAGGCCGTGAGCATGGTCGATCGGAGGCCCTGGGTGGCCGTTGATGAGAACTCTCATGGAGGCCGTGGAGAGAAGCATGGAAATCCATTCACGCCGGCATGGGCCAAACCCAAGGTGCTGAAGAAGTTACAGAAGGAAGGGCCAGGAGACGCTGTCGAACGCACGAGCGATGTCCAACTTGAGAAGCATGCGCGGCGCCTTCAGGTTGTGCAAGAGACGAGCCGTCTGCTGCACGAGGAGGTAGTTGTTGTGGATGCATCGCCCTGCAATAAACGCGCTCTGGTTGGTGGAGACCATGGTGTTTAGCCGAGGAGCGAGACGGAGGGAGAGAAGCTTCGCGACTAGCTTGGCGAAGATGTGTATGAGACTGATGGGTCTATAGTCGAAGAGGGATTGCGCGTCTACACGCTTGGGAAGCAGTGTAAGAACTGCCTCGTTGAGCTTCTGCAGCCCACGACCGTTCATGGCGTAGAGCTTGTCGAAAGCCGCAAGAAAGTCAGGCTTGATCGTGTCCCAATAGGTGGCTAGGAACTCGGTGGTGAATCCATCGGGGCCGGGCGCCTTCCCGGTCGACAAGCTCTTGACGGTGCTCCAAATATCCTCCTCGGTGAATGGCGCGTCAAGCTCAAGAAGATCAAACTGCGGCACCCAAGGGCATGAAGATCGAGCGTGATATCGCGATCGAAAGTGCTGCCAAGGGCGTTAGAGAAGTGGACAAAGGCGGCCTCGGTCATCTCATCGTGGTCGGTGACAATTTGGGTGCCGACGCGCAAACTTGCCATAAGATTTCTTTGCTTGCGATGGGCAGCGTGCACTTTGAGGTAGGATACCGCGGCGTCGTCACTCCGGAGCCAAGAGAGACGCACACGTTGTTTGGCGATGGATCACTCGAGCGAAGCAAGGCCAAGGTAGGACGCCTTGAGCTTCCGACGAAACCAGGTCTCGAGGGGGGATAACGGACGTAGATCTTGAGCAGCGTCCAATCTCGCAATGAGCTCACGGGACACCATAAGCTGAAAGGACACATTGCCGATCGTGCGTGCACTCCAGCTTTGCAGCCTCCTTACAGTCGCCTTGAGACGTGTCACGATCCATCTAAAGGGATCGGCGTCCGGCGGCGAAGAGGCCCAAGCCTCAACAACCACATGGTGAAAACCTTCTAACTTCGGCCAAAATCTCTCAAAGTGGAAATGTCGTGCACCCGGAGGGCGGGCCACGCAGTCAACAAGAAGCGGGCAGTGATCGGAGGCCGCGGAGGAGAGGCAGCGGAGTAGGCAGTGCGGGTGGGCGATCTCCCAACTGGAGGTGCAAAGAATGCGGTCGTTGCGAACCAGAGTGGGGGCGTCGCGCTCGTTGGACCAAGTATATCGTCGGCCGTGCATATAGAGGTCACGAAGCTCCTCGTCAGGATGAAGCGCCTAAATCTGTTCATGGTGTGACGGTTGATGTTAGAGTTGTTCTTCTCTGAGGCCGAGGTGATCATGTTGAAACCTCCACCAATTAGCCATGGGCCGGTACGGGACTCGCGCACGTCATGTAACTTGGCAAGGAACTCGAGTTTGGCGTCATCATCTTGAGGCCCGTACACCCCGGTGAGCCACCAATGGCCCTCACCGGCCAAGGAGGAGACGAAGGCCGTAACGTGATGCTCACCGATGAGGGGGTTGGAGAGGGAGATGGTAGAACGTTGCCAAGCAAGGAGGATGCCACCGCGTGTGCCATCCGCGAGGAGGAAGAAATAGTCCTCAAAGGACGGACCTAGCGTGTCCACGACAATGGTGTCGGAGACGTGAGCGAGCTTTGTCTCTTGGAGACACACTATGGTAGGTGCGGCAGTGGAGATCACGCTGCGGACGGCGGAGCGCTTAGCGGCGGAGTTAAGACCACGGACATTCCATAAAATTGTTTTGAGGTTACAATCCATAGGAAAAGGTGGGGGGCACGTTATAGACGGCGCGGAGGCAGCCACCTAGGCGACAATGAGCTGCCCCGAGGGAGGGGCAGCGAGCTGGGCAGTTGCCACCCGAAGAAGTCAGCGAAAGCTTGTAGCACGTCTAATGCAAGTGGCTGCTCGAAGAGGAGGGCGTATTTGGCAAGCACCTCGTCAGAGATTGGCGCATCGTCGCAAGAGATGAGACCGAGACGGCATAGCAACACCCGCTTGGCTTTCATCTCGGAGTTTAGCCCTTGATCCGCGCGCGCGATCCGGAAACTGCGGCGGGGGGTGAAGTTGGCCGGCAGCTCCTTGCTACGTCGTCGAGGCTTGGGCGTCGGGAGCAGAGTGGACGCCCTGGTGGAGATGGCATCGATGAAAGAAGAAAGATCCACGTCGGGCGCGGAAACATCTGCAGTTTGCATGGGCTGCATGGGTGGTGGGGCCGACCTGTCCTCGACCGGACCGGTGGGTGCAGCATGCAAGACCACGTCCAAGCAGGGTGGGCCCGCCATAGGCTCGGGATCGGCGCGGTCCATGCAGAGGGAGGGCGCGTTAGGAGAGGCCGCGACCAAGCGTGGTGGGGCTTCGGTCGGCACAGGATCTGGGCTGCATGTGGACAGGGGGAGGGGAGGCGTGGGATTGGCCGCACACGAATCTCCCGCGTCGGCCGAGTCAGCAACAGGCGGGAGTGTCCGGATGGGCCCCTCAATGTCGCCCAGCAGGCGCGGCACAGGACCATCATCATAAGGAGGGGCGTTGTCGACTCCTGATTGGCTGATTGGGATCGCCAGGGAAGCCCCAGCGGGGCTTGTGGAGGAAGGCGCGGCGCTGGTTGGCTGGTTTGAAATGCACGCATCCCGGGACACCTGGGACCCAAAGGTCTGCACAAGGTCGGATGGGCTGGTCTCCAGCGCCGGGGATGGCGCGTTTGGCGCGTCACGTGGCTCAACATCGGTCAGCAGGGCGAATGCCATTGGGTCCTGGCATTTTAAGCTTTAGGTAGGCATAGTGCGGTACTGCATTGAAGCGGGCGAATGCAATGCGGGCAAGCAATGAATGATAGCCACTTCGGAAGGGGACCATATCAAATATTAAGCCCTCACTTCGGAAGTTGTCGAGGGAGCCGAAAACAACTTCTAGTGTTACAGTGCTCGTGCATCGGGCCTCTATGTCAGGGATGACACCCTTAAAAGTGGTGTTACTGGGCTGGATTCTTGATGAATCAATGCCCGTTTTCCTGATTGTGTCAACGTAGATCAGGTTCAGGCTGCTTCGGCCATCCATAAGAACATGGGTTAAGTGAAACCCATGGACAATGGGATCTAGGACTAGAGCTACCGAATCGCCATGACAGATACTGGTCGGGTGGTCCTTTTTGTCAAAAGTGATTGGTTAAGCTGACCACGAGTTGAATTTCGGGGCTACATGCTCTAAGGCGTAGACGTCCAGAAGAGCGCACTTCTGCTCCTTGGGAATGTCCGTGGCGTAGATCATGTTGACATCCTTGACATCAAAGGGAAACTGCTTTTGGCCGTCGTTGTTGGGCCTACGTGGTTCATCCTTATTGTCACTTCGGGAGCGGCTTTTGTTGGTTTCCCCGGATACTACTTTGCCGGCCTATTTAAACACCCAACAATTTCGATTGGTGTGGTTGGCGGGTTTGTCCGAGGTGCCATGAATCTGGCAAGATCTATCGAGTATTCTGTCCAAAGCGCTAGGGCCATCCTTGTTCCCTTTAAAGGGCATCTTCTTAGGTCTGCCACGTGAGCTACTGAAACCAACGTTGTCAAGGAAATATGCCCTAGAGGCAATAATAAAGTTGGTATTTTATATTTCCATATATCATAATAAATGTTTATTATTCATGCTAGAATTGTATTAACTGGAAACTTGATACATGTGTGGATACATAGACAAAACAACCGTGTCCCTGGTAAGCATCTATTGGACTAGCTCGTCAATCAAAGATGGTTAAGTTTCCTAACAATAGACATGTGTTGTCATTTTATGAACGGGATCACATCATTAGGAGAATGATGTGATGGACAAGACCCATCCGTTAGCATAGCATATTGATCGTTCAGTTTTATTGCTATTGCTTTATTCATGTCAAATACATATTCCTTCGACTATGGGATTATGCAACTCCAGGATACCGGAGGAATGCCTTGTGTGCTATCAAACGTCACAACATAACTGGTTGATTATAAAGATGCTCTACAGGTATCTCTGATGGTGTTTGTTGGGTTGGCATAGGTCGAGCTTAGGATTTTTCACTCCGAGTATCAGAGAGGTATCTCTGGGCCCTCTCGGTAATGCACATCATAAGAAGCCTTGCAAGCAAAGTAACTAATGAGTTAGCTATAGGATGATGTATTATGGAACAAGTAAAGAGACTTGCCGGTAAAGAGATTGAACTACGTATGTGGATATCGACGATCGAATCTCGGGCAAGTAACATACCGATGGACAAAGGGAATAACGTATGTTGTCATAATGGTTCGACCGATAAAAATCTTCATAGAATATGTAGGAGCCAATATGAGCATCCAGGTTCCGCTATTGGTTATTGGCCGGAGAGGTGTCTCGGTCATGTCTACATGGTTCTCGAACCCATAGGGTCCGCACGCTTAACGTTCGATGACGATTTAGTATTATATGAGTTATGTGATTTGGTGACCGAATATTGTTTGGAGTCCCGGATGAGATCACGGACATGATGAGGAGTCTCAAAATGGTGGAGAGGAAAAGATTGATATATAGGACGATGGTATTCAGACACTGGAAGTGTTCCGGAGGTCATTGGAAGGTGTTTCGGGTACCCCCTGCAATCCTATGGGCCATATGGGCCTTGTGAAGGAACACACCAGCCCACAAGGGGCTGGTGCGCCCTATAAGGCTATATAGGAGGAGGAGAAGGAAAGGGGGTAGGGAAAGGAAAGTGTGGATTAGGATTCCCACTTCCTTCCCTCACCCCCTCTTTCCTTCCCCTTCATGCATACATGGAAAGGGAGCGCAGGGCAAGGCAGGGCCCCTAGGGGGCAGCGGCCAACCCTAGGGCGCCCCTGGCTGCCTCTCCTCCCCTCCCACCTATACATAAACACTATTCTGATCACGGGATCAGAATAATATTCTGATCACAACCTGACCTGCCCCGCTATTAGTACGTTGAACTTCCCGGTGAACTAGGTTGAACTTCCGCCAACATTGCCCAAATGGGGCTTGTGATATGCCGTTGGAAAGCTATGGACACCAATATCATGACCCAACTTAAATTTTTGGCAAAATATAAGCAGTTTAATAGCAGTTTTGAAAACCGTTTTTTCTTCGCACAAAAAACGTGAATCATATTTTCGATCGCATTTCTAAACCATTTATCGGAATGAGGCATATAATATGGCGTTGGAAAGCTGCTGCAAAACCGCTCGTTCCACATGTTGAAAGTTTTCTCTAATTCCCTATGGTTAAAGAGTAATTTGAAAAAACATAAAATTTCGTAAACCGAACAGCTGAGTTCATTTTTTCGATGTCATTTCTAAACGGCTAATCCAATGGAGGCATATGATACGGCGTTGGAAAGCTTATGAAAATGCACTACCTTTTCATCTTGAAAGTTTTTTTCTAATTTTGAATGGTTTAAAAGTAATTTAGAAAATGGTCCAAGTCCTATCGAGTTCATATTTTTGAGCTACTTTTTTAACCGTGTGTCCGAATGCAGCAAATGACATGGCGTTGGAAAGCTTGAACAAATGCGAAACTTTTTGGTATGTACTGTTTCTCGCAATTCTTTACGGTTTTAAGTCAGTTTCGAAAATGGCGAAAAACGTATTTTCCCCATAATTTCTACAAACTTTATCGGAATGGGGCAAATAATATACCGCTGGAAAGCTACGGAAAATGCGAAACTTTTTCATGTTGATGGTTTTCTCTGATTCCTAGCCGTTTTCAAGTAATTTCGAAAATGGAGGGATCATGTGTTCTGCCTTTATCGCGAAACAGATTCTTCAAAAATGCACGGCGTGAAGAACCTGAACTTCTCGGCGCGTGTACCTGAACTTCACTCTGTTTTTCACGTGATTTTTTTGCTCGTAGGTCTCCGTCCACTGATCGTAACTCTCCATCCATTCGCCGGAATTGAGCAGGTGATATACCAATGGAAAGCTGTTGTAAGCACGCAAGTTTCTCGTGTTGATCATCTTTTCATACTCGCGATGATTTTAAAAGTTTTTCATCTAAAATTCATTCAGCGTAGTAGTTGAACTTCCTGCTGTTTTCACGTTGAACTTCTGTGACGTATTTTTGTTTGTAATTTTCTCAACCATTCGTTAGTGTTACACAAATAATATTCCTTTTGTACAAACGTCTCTCGCAATAATTTTTTTAACTTTCTCCGACCGAGGACTTGAACTTACACAAATGATATTCCTGTCGTTATGAGGTAAATTAAAAAATGGCGAGATCATGATGTATGCGTTCATCGCGAACGAAAATGCACTCTGTGAAGTAGTTGAACTTCTGGGGCATGTTTGTTTGAACTTCACTTTGTTTTTGACGTGCTGTTTTTTGACGTGTTGTTTTTTGCACTGCATGAAGTAGTTGAACTTCTGGGGCATGTCTATTTGAACTTCACTCTATTTCACTTTATTGTATTTTTATATGAAACGCACATCATGCAATACGTGAGCTTTCGATTGTTATCACTTCGAACTTCTCTCTGGTTTGAGAGAATTATTTTAAAACACAAAAAACAACATCTTTTTTTATGTATTTTGAACTTCGGTCTTGCTCTTGCACCATAGCGGCTGCTAGGTCATCCGAGACAGGGGGAGCATGAGGTACCGCCGGTGCAAGGGGTTGCACACTGCAATCTCCCGAAAGAAAGCCAGGGCTTTGCGGTGCCATTTGTTGTGGTGCTGGCTGTGGGTTCTCTAGAGGAGGACGCGGCCATCGCGACTGTCCTGGGCGATCCAATGGTGGGCGAGGGCGGGAAGGAAGGAGAAGGAGAAGTTGACAGTGAGAGCGACGGCCTTGGCTGCCGACGGGAAGGGGTGAGGCGGCGCGGCCTGGTGGAAGCCTTTGCCTGTATTGAGGAGGCCGAGGAGTGGCGGGGCGTGGCGCTTGCGGTACTGCCAGAGGAAGGAGCTGGCGGCGATGATTCGGCGAAACGCGATGCAGGCGACAGACGTGCAGACGATGTTGGCTGGGTCAGGAATGCGGAGGAAGATGTCCAGCAGGAGCTCGTCGTGGATCAGCGGCGAGGCAGATTCCCAAGGATCATGTCGTTGCGGCTGCAGACGCTCCCGTTCTCGAGGACGGCTTGCTCCACGCGGATCTGCGGGTCCTCCGGCGCGCCGCCGACCATCGCGTCACAGTTGGAACCCTAGCTAGTATGGTGGGAGCGATGTGTGTGGGGATTTGGGGGGCGCTTGTAGATGCAATCCCGTTAGATTTTTTAAGCAGCAATTCCGTCAGTTTGGGGGGTCGTCATGCAAATGTGCCAACGGAGGAGCTGTTTGGTGAGATTAAAAAAAGAACTACACAGTTTTTTATTTTAGGAAAAAAGAAGTACACCCTTGATCTACATTCTAGCACAACAACACTCTCCACAAGTACATACACACAAACTGAACAAGACTAGTGCTTGTCTCCAACTTACAAAATCTAAACTGTTAGTACGAGATCATTGTACCTTAACATTTATGCGAGATGATTCACCTTAACATTTACCTCTGAACTTCTTTAATTTTTTAATTTGAACTTCCTAGTTTTACTCTTAGAAAAGAAAAAAAGATTTTTATGTAAACATCGTACAATTTTTTTAAAAACTGAACTTCATAACTTTGCATAGAGACAAAAAGAATTTGAGTTTTGTATACATTGAACTACTCCATTTTTTAGTTTGAAATTCTTGATTTTCTTTTTAAAATTGAATTGCTCCAAAAGAAATGCCAAAACGATGCTACCCCTTTAGCAATGAAAAAAATTAGTATTTTTATAGATATCTAACCGCTCCATTTTTCAATTTTGAACCTCTTTGTGTATTTTTTAGAAATGGCAAAAATTGTAGTTTTTTTAGTAAATGTCGAATTTCTTCGCTATTTTGAACTGAACTTCTTAGTTTATTCGTTAGTAATGGAAAAAATTCAAGTTTTTGTAATAAATACCGAACTGCTCCGTTTTTTGAAATTGAACTTCTTGATTTATTATTTAGTAAGGAGGAAAATATGGGTTTTCATATACATTGAACTTCTCTATTTTTTAAATTAAACTTCTTGGTTTTTTCAATTTGGACTTCTTGGTGTTATTTATTTGTAAAGGAAAAAATCTTAATTTTGTAATGGGAAAATTTGAGTTTTTGTAATAATATTGAGCTGCCCCGTTTTTTAAATTGTACTTCTTGATTTATTATTTAGTAACCAGGAAAATATGAGATTTTCTTATACATGGAACTATTCTATTTCTTACAACTAATCCTATTGGTGTTATTCATTTGTAACAGAAAAAATCCTAGTTTTTTAATAAACATGTTCGACTTCTTGGTTATTTCAAACTGTACTTCTTGGTTTATTTTTTAGTAATGGAAAAAATTGTGAGAAAAATCAAAAAAAAATTATAGCCATCGAACTTCACCATTTTTTAATTTGGACTTCTTAGTTTGTTCTTGGGTCCTCCTTGAACTTCTGAATAGCATTTTACAAGCTTGAGGCCATCAGGTTTCAGTGCCCGAACATTTAGTTATCTGAGCTCTGAAGAATACTACTCCGGTTATAGTGGAACTTCTGTCACTCATCCATGCGTTATTTTGCAGAACATTTTTGGCCCCGACTAGGGACTACGGCGTGCGGTCCTGGCAACAGTAGGCCATGGCGGTGCGTGGTGGCATGACGCATCGTGGCGGCGTGTGTCGACGATGACCAGACCAGGCGCGGTTGTGGTTTGATGGATGGACAGGTCCCTGCATGGTTCCTTCCTAGTAACAAAACAGCCTGCATGACCCCTTGCCATCAGAGAAAACTTCTTCTTACTAATGCCAAAGCAATTGTTATCCAAAACAAAACATTTCCAAAAATAGCAAAGCTATAGAAGTGGTAAAATTACTTCAGAAACTATCACCATTGTACCAATAAAGCTGTGTCAAGTGTATTTTCTTAAAAGCTTGCGCTATTGGAACTCGTGGATGAGGTTGTGGTGTCTTCTCTGAAGCAAGCACAAAATAGCCTGAAACTAGCACACATGCAAGCAATTTGATTGATGAACAGTATCACATGTGCGTAGCTAGCCAAGAAATCGATTAAGCTACTTGGCTGCTTGGTTAAGGCTTAACTTCGCACATATTGCTCCGTGGTGGTTTGATCAAGCGTTCCAAAATCAACACTCGCGTAGGCGGAGCCCGTAGAGGCAACTTTCCGGAGCTGAAGTAGTCGGAGCAGTCCGTGTTGGCGACTGGGTGCAGTCCGGCGGCCGAGCGCACAGCCATGAGCAGGAGGGAGGACGGGGGCAGTTCTTCAGGGCGGAGGAGCTGATGTAGGGGGCGGCGAGGTGTGGAGTTTGGCTGATATCCCTGGATGGCTGGGCTTTGGGCGCTGAAGGGATGAACATCCGAGAGCTCCGTGTGGTTGAACGGCCAGAGCTAGTCGTGGTGAACGGCCCGAACTCCATGGCGATGGGTGTTTCCCCACAAGGGAGGAGGCTCCATGAGGAGGTGGGCAACAAGGTTGCTCACCTTCAGTCGGGGACCCCGGCGATGGCCGGTGGGATCAGAGCTAGGCGGCGGCGCCTGGGATCCACGGCTTGCTGGTCTTCAGTTGGGGACCCCAGCGGCGGCGGGCGCGATCTAAAGACAGGAGGCGTCGCTCGGTATCCACGGCCGGCGGGGGCGCACAGGACCAAGGTGGATCGGGGCAGAGGTGGTGTTCCATGGCGGCTGTTAGAAGAAGGTGGGGCGATTGTGGGGGGCTGGTGTGGCGGCAGGAGGAAGGTGGTGGGGAATGATGTTGGGGCCGCGCGGGGTGGGCGGCGTCAGTTGGGCGGGGTGCGGGCGGCGCGGGGCCGGCGGCACTGGTTGGGGCGGGGGGCGGGCGGCATGGGGGCGGCTGGTCGATCTGGGGCGGGTGGTGCACATCGGTCGGGGGAGGTGGGAGGCCGAGAGGATCGAGGTAGGCTTAGGCTTTTTTTAATGGGTTCAGGAAAGCCTCATCGGGTCCTATATAGACGCGTTGTGATCCAAATAACTATTCTAATACCATGATTAGAATAGTGTTGTCCTATATATATATAGTGTTGTCCTATATATACAGCCCGTCTATTCTGATAATATTATCAGAATAGTTATTCTGATAACACTTTCGCACTGCACGCTCAATGCAAGTGCACGTCATTGTTTAAATCAAGTGTGCTGCAATACTCACACGAGTGAACTTCGTGTCGGAAAAAACTGCACGCAGTGTTTTTTCGGTACTGTTTTCGCTCTAATTTTTTAACTGTTTATCGGAATGAGACGTATAATATACCTTTGAAAAGCTATTGATTAGGCGCAACTTCGCCATGTTGAACACTTTTCGAGATTTCTCTCGGTTTAAGAGCAGTTTCAAAAATAGTGTGGCGGATGACGAGTGGCAGCGAGCGTATTTTCGTGATTTTTCTAAACCGCTCATCGGAATAAAGCAAATGATACGCCGTTAGAAAGATATCGTCGAGGCGCATCTTTTTCATATCTATTATTTTCTCTAACTCGTTACGGTTCAAGAGCAGTTTCGAATTTACTAAATCGCAGAATTCTGTTTTTTTGAATTTTTTGCAATTTTCGGTATTGTTTTTGCTCTAGTTTTTGAACCGTTTGTCGAAACGAGGCGTGTAATACGTGTTGGAAAGCTATGGACAAGGCGCAACTTTCATATGTAGAAATGGTTTTGAGATTCCTTACAGTTTTAAGTTAATTTTGAAAATCGTGTGGTGGAGGACGAGTGGCAGCGGCCGTTTTTCGCGAATTTTTTTACAAACCGGTTGTAGAAATGATTCAAATGATATGCCGTTGGAAAGATATCGATGAGACGCAACTTTTTCATGTAGAACACGATCTCTAATTCCTTACAGTTTAAGAGCAGTTTTAATTTTACCGAAATGCGGACACTCTGTTTGTCGCGACACCCAAATCGACGTGGGTACTTCATCCGACTAAAAACCGCACTGCATCGGACGAATAACCGCACTTCATTGGACAAACAAGTACACTGCATGATTTCTTTTTTATGGGACATAAATTTTCCTAAACGAGGTGGAGTGCACTTCATGTCGAGTGTTGGTGAACCACAATACTATGAAAAGTGAACCTCGAGACTACCGTAGACGGGTCGTACTGCATCAGACAGAAAACCGCACTTATTCAGACGAAAAACCGCACTTCATTGGACAGACAACTGCACTGCATGATTTCTTTTTTGTGGGACGTAAACTTTCTCAAACGAGGTGGAGTGCACTTATTTAGACTAAAACTCGCACTTCATCTGACGGGCAAGTGCACTGCATGATTTTATGTTTTGTGAGATGAAATTTTTTCCAAACGAAGTGAAGTGCACTTCATGTCGATCGTTGGTGAACCGCAACACTATCAAAAAGTGAACCTCGAGACTACCGTAAACGGGCCGCGACACTACCAAAAATGAGCCATGTAAGTTTTTTTTTCAAACTCACTATTTTTTATGTGCTTAGACCGGGCGAGTCGACCGCATGGACAGAGCAAGTGAATCACATGTAATGAGAAGTGAGCTGCTTTCCTAGGTGTTTTTTGTTTTCGAATTACCAAGTGAACCACAAAGAAGTTTTATAGTGAACTGCATGAGAGAACAAAGTGAGCTGAAAAACATACATATCCATTTATTATTTTTTACACAACCATCTAGTACATAGCAGAATCAACAATGCAGTACCCAACAGAACTGCACTAGGGAAAGACATGCTTATACAAAATGACCATCCATTCTTACTCCCTTTTCTCTATGCGTTTCCCATAAACAACAAATCAAATTTCAAGTGAACATCGATGTTCTCTTCTCTTTCTTATTGAGTGCACTGCAAATGATGTCCATAAGAAAAAAAGGGTGAGCTGAAAAATAAAAAAGGGTGAGCTGCAAAACAAAAAGAGTGAGCTGCACCACACTGTAAAACTAAAAACAACAGAAAAAACTGAATCGCATCGGGTGAGCACTGCACGCACTACCCCGTCGGACTGCACCATTGCGGCTGCTTGCACACACCCACCCCTGCAAAATCGTAGGCGGCTTCACCTCGCGAATGGTACATGGGTCACGAAGGCAGGAAAGAAAATGAGCCACGCCAAAAACGCACGCCCGCACCAACGGAACTGCAAACAGAGACGCACTTCACCACATCGCCATCTTCCTATTGCTGCTGGGGCGTAGGGGGGAGAGGAGGACGGACGCAGCTGCCAACCCGCAGGCCGGGGACTGCCGGATCTGCTTGTCACGTCATCGGCAAGCTCGCCGGAGGAGCAGTCTGGAGCACAACGCCACCAGTCGTGCCACAGTAGGGATGAAGGTGGCGGAACGGGGAGGGAAGAGTGGCCGGCGACCCCCGTCGCTGAAGAGAGGCGGTGGGGGGTACCTCCCCCCGTCGTGGTCGTGGTAGGCAGGCTAAAGGGGGAGCCTAGTGTCGCGGGGAGGGGGGATCCGGTGATCTTCATGCTCCACGGCCACCAGGGAGGCCGAATCCGGCGAGTTCGCTGGTGGTAGCGTGGGACCCTGTGGTCGCGGTGAGGGCGGGATCCCCCTAGCGGATCTGGGGATTGGGGAGATGGGACGTGCATCGGCGCTTGGGAAGTCGGCCACTGGAGAGGAGGGAGGCGGTGGTGGGAGGGAGGCTGGCGTGTGCCATTAGTGGAGTCCTCGGGGTCTGGAAGGTGTGGATCGGTGCCGTGGGAGGGGGGCGGCCCGGCAGCGCTGCAGGGTGTGGAGGGAGGCGGCGTGGCGCGGGAGGGGGCAACCTGGCGGCGCGGGGAGGGAGGCGGCGTGGCACGGGGAGGGAGGCGCGCAGCTACAGGGTGGGAGGTGGAGATCGTGCGGGAGTGGGTGGGAGGTACACGATAAGGTGTGGGGAGTGTTTTTTTTACCCAGGCAGTTCGGTCTGGTCTTTAGCGTGGTTAGTTTGTAGCTGCTCACTAGGTGGGAGGTGTTATCAGAATAAGCTCAGGTGTTATTAGAATAGACCCACCCTATATATATATATATATATATATATATATATATATATATATATATATATATATGGGGGAGAGGGGCGCCTCACAAGGACACAACATCAATTGTTAGCCGTGTGCGGCGCCCCCTCCACAGTGTACACCCCTGGTCATATTCTCGCGGTGCTTAGGTGAAGCCCTGCGTGGATCACTTCACCATCACCGTCACCACGCCGTCGTGTTAATGGAACTCATCTACTTCCTCGACATCTTGCTGGATCAAGAAGGCGAGGGACGTCATCGTGCTGAACGTGTGCAGAACTCGGAGGTGTCGTACGTTCAGTGCTTGATCGGTCGGAGCTAGAAGAAGTTCGACTACATCAACCGCGTTGTTAAATGCTTCCGCTTTCGGTCTATGAGGGTACGTAGACACACTCTCCCCCTTTCATTCCTATGCATCACCTAGATAGATCTTGTGTGAGCGTATCAGCCAGGTCCTCGACCGTGGCAACTAGGTGGGTGGTGGGTGGGCTAAAAATTTCCCGATCGTCGGCTTTATATCTGATCTGATCGTGAATGGCGGATGAGATTGCCATGTTTTGGATTCGATCCAGCACATCATTGATTTGTGAGAGCTCCTCGATATCTAGGACCTAGGCGTATGTCGGGCTGATCTGGAACAATTTCTCTGGGCCACTTAACGTGGCGCTGACCTCTTGCTCGCCCGGGGTTGATCACTGGGTGGCGGGTGTAGATACTGCATTGGTCGTCAGTGGCGCGATCGGTGTTGCCGTGTCCGGAGACAAGCTCACCACAAAGGAAGCGTCCAAGGAACCAGTGTTAAAGCCGAACGTACTGATCATCGGATCTATCCCGGGGTCGGCTCTGGGAGGAGGGCGGATGCGAGAATCCCATTGTAGGCCGGCTCCAGGGTCATGGCGCCGGAGGGTTCGTACTAATCCGAGGTCCACCCCGAGATGACTAGATCTCCTCAAGTGTCCATGATGTACTCCAGACTTCTGAACATGATGACTTTGTTTGGGGCGACATTCTCCACGCGGCTTAGATGGCCAGTTGGATCGACATGCAACACAATGCTGCCAAAGGCGAAAAGCTGGTCGGGGACAAAGATGTCACCAGAGCCAATACTATTGTCGATCTGCAGACAAGCCATCGACCCTAGTTGATCAAAAAAGGGATCTCATTGAAATCACCAATATCGAGGTCAAAACCGGCAGATCTCGGGTAGGAGGGCCCGAGCTGTTAGATCGGATCGATGGGTAACAAGAGAGAACACACACGAAATTTACCTAGGTTCGGGTCCTCTTTATGGAGGTAAAACTCTACGTCCTGCTCTTGCTTATATTATGGAAGTATCATGGTACAGAGTTGATCTACCTTGAGATCGTGGCTTGTGGTCTAAATCCTAGGGGTATGAATGGGTGTATAGATTTCCTCCACGGACTAAACCCTTTGGTTTATATAGGCACCATGGGTATCTAGGGTTACACATGGTTGGTTGCCATCTAAGGATTTACATGCTGAATCTAATCAGATATGCTTGAAGTACACGCCAAGTCTTCGGTTGCTGCACATTGAAGGCCTCTGGAGTCCATCCTCCTTAACGGGCTTGTGGTCCAGCCCATACATTAGTCCAGCTGGGCCAGGACCCCCTAGTCCGAGACACCGTCAATTCCCTATATAGAAGGAGACTCCATGGCGAAGGTAGACAACTTACAATTCAAGTTCCCCGCAATCCGTTGTTGCTCGGCCTCAGAATAACCTATTATCACAACCTCACTTTTTTCAAAGTTTATCTAAGACCCGATATGGCCTCAAAGTAGAGGAGAAGAAATTTCAAATAGACAGTGTCCAGGTACGAACCCCCGACCATGATCATGGTATCATGAGCATACTAGAGATGAGTGACCCCTTCTCGAGGGATCAGGTGGCCCGCTCCCCCCCCCCCCCCCGAAAGGTGACCGGCCATCCTAGCTTTGTCCAGGATGGTCGCCAAGGCTTCGGCGATGAGGTTAAAGAGGGGAGGGTAAATTGGGTCCCCTTGTCTCACTACTCCAGAGGACCTGGAAAATTGTCTCATCCTCTTCGCTAGGCCATCGGAGGTGCGGAGCTCGCCCCCCCCCCCCTCGGTTCTCGTTTTTGCCAGGTTCAACTTCTTGGTTGGGGCTTGTGTGGCGGTGTCGATGTACCTTAGTAGGAATAATGTCTCTCATGTCCGATTCCCGTCCCAATGGTGCGAATGGCGTCGTCGGTGGATGTGTAGAGGTGTGTCTTCACCGGATTCGATCATGCTGGTCTTTGATGGTTCTATTTGGATCCAGTTTTTGTTCGTCTTCGTTTATGTGATTTTAGGTTTGATTTTTTCGATCTAGAACTCTCTTCATCGGCGATGGTTACTGATCTGTTGCGCTGGTCCTTTGGGGGCTTGGCACGATGACTTTTCGACTGTCTACTACAGCAAGGTTTGTTTGGCTCTGATGAGGGAGGGGCGATGACGACTCGCTCCAGCAATTTTAGTCGTCGTTAGGTGGTCCATTGACCTGATTGTAATTTTTATTACCTCTTGTACTCTGTGTACTGCCATTCTAATACTCGTTGAATGAAATCAGGACATTCCGTTTCATTTGGTTCTAAATCGAACACATCCTTAGTGCATTTTGTACAGCGCATTACTGTCTACCAGGAAAGAATAAGTTGGAAGGAGATCGCCTTTATGAAAACTACCACTAGTACTGTCAAACGTGTAAGCATGGGCATCGTGCTACCGGAGAGTTGCGGTTCGCCACGGCGTATCTAGAGGCTAGAAAAGGCAGATCATGCGCGAAAGAAGAGAAAAAGAGTAGACGGCACCGGTTCGGATCCTGTCATCTCAACCTTGTCTTATACCACCACCTTCAATGAAAGGCATTGCCTCGAGTCGACGGCCATGAATGAGCGTTCAACTGATAACGATGTGCTAGCAGTATTAAACGGCTCGTACTACATGCATGCACGATTTCCTGATCGGCCGACACCTGCAACGTGCAATTCGAATTGTACGCATGTTACGGCGGTCGTCCTATCACGATCACACTGATCTTGGCGGTGATTTCGGAGGAGCGGCCGGAAAAGCCATTTGCAGTCCCTTCGTCTTTATGGTTTGAATTCAGTTTGCATCGCCAAGGTATCTGCAGTTCGGAGGAGCTCGCTGAACATGCACGTGCAGACCGGTTTGGAAAAGCCATTTTCGACCTAACGTGGTCCTCGATCGGGCCTCGTCGCGTTGTGGAGGGCGACGGTGAGGTCGGTGTCGGTGTCGCCGCCTTGGGTTGATCGATGATGCCCCCTTTCCGGTACCGGTATGCCCATTAGAGAGGTTCAGTGCACAGCAACTGTCGACCAGGGATAGATGCATGCATGAATGGATCACACAGCAACGACGCTTTTCCGCATGGGATGTGAGTGCTCGCTACGTGGTTTCTGACATGGAACGACTGGTGCGGCGGCAACGGGAGGAGGCAGGCGATCGGTAGCCGCTGTAGCTCGCTGTGCGCCGCCGGCTTTTCGCTGAGCTGAATTCAAGAAGTTTCATGGATCTGGTAATCGGAGCCCCCTCCTTTTTACACCCGGCTTTGCCAATTGCGGACCGCCACTTCACCGTTTTCGAAATTTGGAAGGATAATAGTCGCACGGCCAGAGGGATGTTTTTCCATTTCCTTTCGGCGCATGATCGAGGTGACACGCATGTTACACCGGAAGAGAGTGTAGTGGGTTGCTGCCCACTGTAGAGTTGACAACACGACGTCGCGGTGGAAAAACAAGTGACATTTTTGGAGATAGAAAGAAAAAAGAAGAAGGGCGAGTTGAGTTGAGTTATCCACACATCGCTATCGCCTACGGCGCGGCACATGCGAGTGCACAGTCAATGCACTGTGTCTGTCGATTCACCGGTCACGCATCACCTAGCCAGGCTAAATTAAGTAGGTTTGATTAGCACGGACGTTGGTGCAAGCGGCCGAGGACAGCCTCGGTTTCTCACGAGTCCCAACGGAGATCCACGCGCCTCCCTCGTCGCAATCTTGTGATCTTGTCTTTCTCGCCGGCCGCACCGGACCGGAATGTGGCTCGTGCACCGTCCCCTTTGAACGACACGCGAACAAATGTACAGGTGTGTACACTACGTGACTCGGTGCTAAGTCGCCACCTGCCCATCGGTAAGAGTAAGAGCATCTTCGACCCCACGCAAAAAAAACGAGGTTTGGGCTTTTGTTTTTGCTTTTATAACTTTTTCATTTTGACAAAAAAAGCCATAAAAACTCTTAAAGCTTCAAAAGCATCTATTTAGGATCTTTTATGACTTTTTGGTAAAAGTGAAAAAGTTACAAAAGCAGAAACAAAAGCCCAAACAAACAGGGCCTAGGTTGATTTGATCCCTATACCTCCACGAACGCATGCGGCTTCGGAAGATGTTGTTCCAAGTCCTTATTTGTTTATGTATGCAATCATGACCCGTTGCTTATCGGTCACATGTATATGATTAGTAGGTATGGAACAAAAAGACTGGCCTAACATGCCTAAACACACTCATATCCATCGCAAATATCGGTTGGATTTGAGTAGTATCGGACGAGACAAACCTATAAAGATAATTTAGGGGTTCGACTAGTTAGTGAAAATTCACGACACCTTGCATTGTGCGAGGGAGTAAGGAGAATAGGGTGATCCATTGTGAATTGTGTGCATCGTGCGGTGCCCCCCCCCCCTCCTTCCCCTCTCCAACGAAGACGCACCTTCCCCAAAGGAGGAAACTTCAAAAACACATCCCCATATTCACTCGCGGTTACTTCTATCCTTTACTTTGTGCAACCTTGTTATGCAGTGTTGTCTCTTAGCTTGCACTTGTTGTTTGCTGTGTTTGTCATACATGTTGTCAAACTAGTTGCATATCTTGACAACCTACTTTTGTTGAGCCTAAAATTAGCAAAAGAAGTTAAAAAATTGTTAGTCGTCTATTCACCACTCCCTCTAGTCGATCATATTGACCCGTTCAGTCGTTTGCGGATTATCGGTGATGGCTAGACTGAGATTTAGAAATAGAGGGATGAATATTTCACTAACCTAGTTTTCCATGACAAAAAACCTCGGCGAGAGGTGAGTCGACCTGCACAATGTCGCCGAGAAGCGGCTCCCATAGGTGGTTGCGAGAGTCAAGTTGGATTGCCAGTGGCATTTGGCGGCGGTGCAGAGGTGAGGAATTTGGGGTTGGATACGGAGAGGGAGATGAGTCGAGCAAGCAGAAAGTGAGGAGAAACAAGCTCGATTTTTTTGGTGGAACGCCTCTCTTCAAGTAAAGATGGGAATTTATATTAATTTATTAGGTGGATGGTCTCTTGTATTGGGCCTAGATCATTGGATTGTCGTGCTTTGTACTCGTCGATCTTAACAGTGGAGTCAACTCTTGAAAATATATTTTCATAGTGGAAACACTCTATCGCTTCTGGGTCCTCCTCTATCGTCAAAATGGTTCATGCTACTCAATGCCCTTTTACATTGTTTCATCAACATGCGGGCCATGTAGGTTTGGGCTCCGATGCCATCCACTAAATTAGAGGGCAATACTTCAGGAGGAGACTCACCTTGGTCGTAGCGTGGCGGTAATGAGTCATCATATCACAAAACCCCACCTCCCGTAGTAAGTTGGAAGAACGAAGCAACTATCTTTTCACTCTTCGCTGAAGATGCCTCTTCCTCATCTTCTTCAAGAAAACCACCACTCGCATCTACAATTGATCTTCTCTCCCAACGAAGGAAGGTGAGTGAATCAGTGGTGTTGCTATATTTCCTTTCCATTATTTTCTTTTGCAAAACACTAATCGATCGTCACTCCCTTTTTTGTTTCAATGTCATTGCAATTGTGTTTTCCTTTCGATTGCAATCTATGTGTTAGTTTCCTGATGGTGATCCTAACGGGCAAATATTTGCCGATGTTGGCGGACAAACCCATCGTGTGGCATTTCACTAGACAAACCGTTGATTCCTCGACATCAGAGACAATGTTCTCTGAGCACTGGACAACAAGTTGGAGCAGATGCAGGAACCCCTGCCCCTCTCCCGAGGCAGATAGCTCCAAGAAGATGAAGACCACCACCAACCCGACCCCATAAATGCCCACGACAAGTACTGAGTTCCTCAAGGCCATGTTTGAGGTGATATCCCCCCTCCTTGTGGAGGAGCAGTTTCTCCGGAAGATGGGCCCCTTAAAGGATGCCCCCCTATGGATGGGATCCTCGATGAGTTGTCCAAGGTGATTTTGTTCTTACCGATCTTGATAGTGGTTTTTCATGTATATTCCAATTTTTTACTCTATACCTAGTATGTGGATGATAAAAAAAGTCAGATTTATTAGCTTCGATTACATGCCATTTTATGACAAACGTGTTTTGTCATGGATGTGTCCTATTTTTTGTAATATCTAACTTTTAGGTAAAAAAGGATAGAGAAGATGGCTCAAACCGAAGTTGAAGTACCAAGTGATGCAACATTGAAGTATGAGCTGCGTGGACCATTGCTTCTCCACTTCAAGGTTCTAATATATTATGACATATCTTATAGCTAATGCATCATATGTCTAATTTTAAGTAGAATCCAAACACCTTAGAGAGAAATGGGAGAAATCACCGGATATGTCGTGTGTTCTAGTCGAGTTGCAACACTAGCAAGATCAAACCACCACAATTCAACCAAGCCAGTGTGAGTACATGGTTTACGAGATGCACCTTATAAATTACTTCTCACTCTACCTACCAATGCAATACTACGCAATCTTGGGTATCCGCGATAAAAAGACCAAAGCCTCGATGTAATTATTATTATCTTTGAGGTGCTTTGTACTTCTGATGTATCTTTATAATGGAACTGGTATTTTTGCAAAAAAGACTGACCGAACATGCCTAAACACACTCATATCCATCGCACATATCGGTTGGATTTGAGTAGTATCGGACGAGACAAACCTATAAAGATAATTTAGGGGTTCGACTAGTTAGTGAATTCACTGACACCTTGTATTATGCGAGGGAGTAAGGAGAATATGGTGATCCATTGTCACTTGTGTGCATCGTGCCCCCCTCCACCTCTCCAACGAAGACGTACCACCTCTCCAACGAAGACGTACCTTCTCCAAAGGAGGAAACATCAAAAACACATCCCCATCTTCACTTGCGGTTACTTCTATCCTTTACTTTGTGCAAGCTTGTTATACAGTGTTGTCTCTTAGCTTGCACTTGTTGTTTGTTGTGTTTGTCATATATGTTGTCAACCTAGTTGCATATCTTGACAGCCTACTTTTGTTGGGCCTAAAATTAGCAAAAGAAGTTAAAAATTGTTAGTCATCTATTCACCACTCCCTCTAGTCGATCATATTGATCCGTTCAGTCGTTTGAGGATTATCGGTGATGGCTAGACTGAGATTTAGAAACAGAGGGATGAATATTTCACTAACCTAGTTTTCCATGACAAAAAACCTCGCCGAGAGGTGGGTCGGCCTCCACAATGTCGTCGAGAAGCGGCTCCGATAGGCGGCTGCGAGAGTCAAGTTGGATATCCAGTGACATTTGGCAGTGGTGCAGAGGTGAGGAATTTGGGGTTGGATACGGAGGGGGAGACCATTCGAGCAATGAGAAAGTGAGGAGAAACAAGCTCGATTTTTTTGGTGGAACGTCTCTCTTCAAGTAAAGATGGGATTTCATATTAATTTATTAGGTGGATGGTCTCTTGTATTGGGCCTAGATCATTGGACTGTCGTGCTTTGTACTCGTCGATCTTAACAGTGGAGTCAACTCTTGAAAATATATTTTCATAGTGGAAACACTCTACTGCTTCTGGGTCCTCCTCGATCGTCAAAATGGTTCCTGCTACTCAATGCCCTTTACACTGTTTCACCAACATGCGGGCCATGTAGGTTCGGGCTCCGATGCAATCCACTAAATTAGAGTGCGATACTACAGGAGGAGACTCACCTTGGCCGTAGTGTGGCAGTAATGAGTCATCATATCACAAAACCCCACCTCCCGCAGTAAGTTGGACGAACGAAGCAACTATCATTTCACTCTTCGCTGAATCCGTCTCTTCCCCATCTTCAAGAAAACCACCACTCGCATCTACAACTGATCTTCTCTCCCAACGAAGGAAGGTGAGCGAATCAGTGGTGTTGCTAAATTTCCTTTCCAATATTTTCTTTTGCAAAGCACTAATCGATCGTCACTCCCTTTTTTTGTATCAATGTCATTGCAATTGTTTTTTTCCTTTCGACTGCTATCTATTTGTTAGTTTCTTGATGGTGATCTTGGAGTACCGGGCAAATATTTGCCAATGTTGGCGGACAAACCCATCGTGTGGCATTTCACTAGACAAACCGTTGATTCCTCAACATCAGAGATAATGTTCTCCAAGCACTGGACAACAAAGTTGGAGCAGATGCCGGAACCCCTCCCCCTTCCTTGAGGCAGAGAGCCCCAAGAAGACGAAGGCCGCCACCAACCCGACCCCATAAACGCCCATGACAAGTTTTGAGTTGCTCAAGGCCATGTTTGAGGTGATATCCCCCGTCCTTGTGGAGGAGCAGTTTCTCCGCAAGATGGACCCCTTAAAGGATGCCCCCCCCCCCTGTGGATGGGATCCCCGATGAGCTGTCCAAGGTGATTTTGTTCTTACCGATCTGGATTGTGGTTTTTCATGTATATTCCATGTTTTTTACTCTATACCTAGTATGTGGATGTTAAAAAAATGTCAGATTTATTAGCTATGATTCCATGCTATTTTATGACAAACGTGTTTTTTCATGGATGTGTCCTCTTTTTGTAATATCTAACTTTTAGGTAAAAAAAGGATAGAGAAGATGGCTCAAACCAAAGTTGAAGTACCAAGCGATGCAACATTGAAGTATGAGCTAAGTGGACCATTGCTTCTCCACTACAAGGTTCTAATATATTATGACGTCTCTTATAGCTAATGCATCATATGTCTAATTTTAAGTAGAATCCAAACACCTTAGAGAAAAACAGGAGAAATCACGGGATATATCATGTGTTCTAGTCGAGTTGCAACACTAGCAAAATCAGACCACAACAAATCAACCAAGCCAGCCTGAGTATGTGGTTTACGAGTTGCACCTGGTAATGTATTCTCACTTTACCTACCAATACAATGCTACGCAATCTTGGGTATCCGCGACAAAAAGACCAAAGCCTTGAGGTAACTTTTATTATCTTTAAGGTGCTTTGTACTTTTGATGAATTTTTATAATATATATGATATTTTTGTAAAAAGAAAAAGAAAAAAAAGCGAAACCACGTAGAGGAGGTGGAACGCATGCCGTACCGAAAGATCATGTAGCCCGGACGCGACGAACCTTGCGACACGTCTCGCATCGATTGTACACAGCCCATTTTGTAGCCCCCACACACATGCGGACCCAACCACTCCCCTTGCTCTACGTGTTGCGCGCTCTTTCTCTCACTCTCTATAGCAGACTCCGTATGCATACTGCTGATTACGTCAATGTTTTGGCCAGACAAGTACAGGAGGGCGCTTTCGCAAAAGGAAGTACAGAAAGACGCAAGCAGCGTGGAAGGAGAAGCATCACATTTCCTTCTAGTCTTGTAGTATCCACGCAAGCACGCGTACGGGCAAGCAGCGTGCGGTGAAGTCGGTCGCGCACGCGCTGGCAAGCAGCGTACCAACCTCGTCAAGAATAAATGGTGTATAGTAGTTTGTAATGGCCATGTTGTGATTTTGCAAGTACTTGGATGTTCAAACCTGATGGATGTACCTTTTGGTGTATGAGACTAGTCATATTATTTTACGATGGTTGTAATGCCCATAAGGTAACTACTTTACTGTAATGGTCATATGACAACTACTTAGATGCTAAAATCTAATGGGAACAATATCTACCATGTTTTTTTGTCGGTGGTCTCATGCTGAACTTGCTTCATTTAAATTTGGGTTCAAAATTTAACAATTCTAGAGAAGTGTGAAAAAATTATAGTAAATTACACATGTGTAAAGTACCATTCTTAAAAAGTTTTACCCCATTTGAATTAATGGTTTGCTAGATAATGGAAGTTTTAGTTAGCCCATTCAATTTTTTTGTTAAAAATTTGGCATTTTCAGAAAAATGTGAAATAATTCAAGTAAATACTACATGTATTCAATAGTAATCTGGGAAAGTTTTGGCTCAATTGGACCACAGGTTTTGGAGATAATGACAATCTAGTATGTTGCTGATGTGGCCGGTTTTTATTGCCACGCGTGCACTTACAAGCGGGACCCATGTGTCTGTAATTATGTTAATGTGTTCAAACACTAGATTAGACCTATCTGCAATGTATTACACCAATAAGTTGTGTTTTCCGCAACAAACCCGTATAGTAGGTGTTTTGCGCAACGCTAGCCCTAATAAATGGTGGTTTGTGCAATTCCCTCTACCGAGGAGGCTTATTACTGCGTCACAAGTGTATTACTACGTGCACTTGCTTGACAAATGACAAGGAGTCGAGGCTGCCGGGTATACAGCTCAGCTGCACACACATCTGCGGTTATCCGATCTGCAGTGTTGCGTCGTGCTCGCTCTGCTCGCCCCCATGAACTGCACGAGATCGACCGCTCCCGTGGTCTCGCGGGATGTGAGAGTGCTCACAGCGTTGCCTGCGGAGTGCCTAGTGCTCGTGCTCCATCCACAGCGTTGCCTGCGGAGTGCCTGCACTATTGTAAGAGCATCTTCACTCGCGTCCTCAACAAGCTCTTCAAGGCGAGTTTTTTTGCGCCGGCGCCAAAAAAACCCCTAGTCACCTTCGGGACGCCGAATTTAGTCGGTCTGGCGTATTTTTTGGCCCGGCGATCTCAGACCGAACCCAACGCACTGGGGAGGAGGGAGGGGGGCTTGGGGCTCCGGCGGAAGGAAAAGCCGCTCCTAGGCCACCACTGTCAGGCGAAAAAGTATTTTGCACGTCCAGATTCGGCCCCCGTGCGCACGCCCCGTTCCGCCGCCGTGCCGATCCCGGCGCCGCCTACCTACCCACCGCCGCTAGAAAGGCCATTCCCTCGCCGGAAAAGAGAGGGTTTGCCGCAGCAGCCTCCACCCCGCTCCTGGGCGAGCTTTTCGGCGCTCCGGTCACGCAGGCGAGGATACCGGCGGCTGCGCGCCTACCACACCCGTCATGTATTCGGCGATTTGTTTGCTCGGCGATGGACTCGGACGACGAGGAGACGTTCACGGCGCTGCTGGAGGAGGAAGCCGACGCCAACGCCCAGGACGAAGAGCACCTCATGTTCCTCGCCGCTCTGGTCGGCCTGTTCGCGAGCAATGCAAAGCCGTGGTGAGGTGGCTCGGTGCCGGGCCGCCTGAAGGCAAAGCAGAGTCATCGACCGGAAGGCTATTGCTCGCTCTATGTTGACTACTTCGCTGGCGAGAAAGTATTTCGTCGCCGTTATCGGATGAGCCGAAAGCTCTTCCTCAGGATTGTGAATTACATCTCTAAGTTCGACAGCTACTTCAAGTGTAAGAAGGATTGCACCGACACACTTGGGTTCACCTCACTTCAGAAGTGCACGACAACTATGAGGATGCTTGCAGACGAAGCCCCTGGTGATATACAGGAAGACTATGGACGTATGGCTGAGTCCACCACCATTGACTGTTTGTACAGGTTCTGCAGGGCAGTGGCTACGGTGTTTGGACCACGATACTTGCGATCACCGTATGCCGAAGACACTGTTCGGATCCTAGCACAGAATGCAGCAAGAGGATTTCCTGGGCTTCTGGAGGCAATGCATGCAGTCATGTGCCTTTTTACATCCTTTGCCAAACAAATGGACAGTTTTTCCATGCCCAATGCAAGCAGTCCTATGTCAAGCTTGTTGAAGGTCATGCTCCTCCTGCGAACTTTGAGGTCAATGGGCGCCACTAGAACAAGGGATACTACCTAGCAGATGGCATCTATCCGAGACGATCCATATTTGTGAAGACTATCTCACACCCTGTGCCAGGAGGTAAGAACTTCTACTTTGCAAAGTGTCGGGAGGCTTGCATGAAGTATGTCGAGCGGGCATTTGGTGTGCTTCAATCTTGATCTGCTGTTGTCCGGTACCCCGCCCTGACTTGGTCGAAAGATCAGATTGGGAGGTCATGACTTGCTGTGTCATTTTGCATAACATGATCATTGAGAGCGAACAGGAAGAGCCAGTGTTTGACACTGAACCATATTACAAGCGGGGTTTTCTTGCCCAAGTTGATCACCAGTTCCTGGCAACCTGGACTGCCTTCCACAATATGCGCCAGGAGATCCGAGACTCACAGGTGCATCAACAACTATAGCATGATCTGGTGGAGCACATATGGAGGCTCAAGGGCAATGCCTAGCTCGACGTGTGATGAAATATGAGTTTTTATTTGTTGAACTATTTGATTTGTATTGATTTGTTCAACTATTTGATTTGTATTGATTTCTGTGATGAACTATGTGTTAAAAATTAGCTTTTGTTGAATTTGTGCCGAAGCATACCGAATATGGGTCAAAATTGGTCAAATTTGCGCCGAAAGTGGACTAATTTGCGCCAAAAGTGAGACGAAATCGGTGGCTGGGGGCGATCTTGAGGGGTCGGCTGGGAACCCGAGCCCCCTTCCCCACCGATTTTTCCGCCGGTTGGCCCCCGGGCGGCGCTATTTCAAGCCCCTGGGGGGCCGAACGGCTGGAGATGCTCTAACGCGGGCCGGACTCCTCGAACACCTCCTATATATCCGCACAGATGGCTCGGTCAATGATCAATCACAAAAATTGTGACCCAACGACACCCCTCGTATTGGCTCTATATGTCCGAGCTAAGAGCATCTACAGCCGGACATGGCAATTCCGACTGCTCAAACGCCCGCAGACAAGCCCGGACGCGTCCACGGACAGTGACCCGTCATGCCTCAAAAAAATGCATTCCACATCTGGATACCTCAAATTAGAAACCTCAAATCCATATTATTACATGCAATGTGAACCTAATCTAAGCGGAGCTCATCCGATTGCACTCCCCGCTCGCTCAGCTCCGCCCTGCTCATGTTCGGCGGCCGACTGCACTCCTCAGAGTGTTGGTCTGGTGGCCGGCACGGTAGAGTAGGGCATCGGACAGGAGCCGGCTCACAAGACTCAAGGAGCCGCCGTCTCCCATGGCCTACTCTTCCTCGTCGGAGCTCGGAACCCGAACGGTGCCGGTGGACGTCAGATCAATGACGGATCCATACGGGGATGAGCCGCCGACCTCCACCACGATGCGGTTGCATCGCCCGGACTGATGCGCCATACGGGCACCGGAGAATGCGACCCCGCCTCGCCGACGTCCACCGCCGCGAGGGCTGCCGTCACCTCCCGCGCCCAGTGCCTTGCATGGCGGGCACGCCGTGCCATGGCTATTGGGGATCGTAGCAGAAATTTAAAATTTTCTACGCATCACCAAGATCAATCTATGGAGTAGTCTAGCAACGAGGGGGAAGGGGAGTGCATCTACATACCCTTGAAGATCGCTAAGTGGAAGCGTTACTAGAACGCGGATGAGGTAGTCGTACTCGTAGCGATTCAGATCGCGGTCGATTCCGATCTAAGCGCCGAACAACGGCGCCTCCGCGTTCAACACACGTGCAGCCCGGTGACGTCTCCCATGCCTTGATCCAGCAAGGAGAGAGGGAGAGGTTGGGGAAGACTCCGTCCAGCAGCAGCACGACAGCGTGGTGGTGGTGGAGGAGCGCGGTACTCCAGCAGGGCTTCGGCAAGCACTACGGGAGACGAGGAGGGAGAGAGGTAGGGTTGCGCCTTGGGAGAGAGAGACTCGTGTGTTGTGCAGCCCCAAAACCTCCACTATATATAGGGGCAAGGGCAAGGGGAGGCGCCCTAGGGTTTCCCCTAGGGGGGGCGGCGGCCAAGGCAGATGGGATCTCCCCCTTGGGTCACTTGGCCCCCAAGCCAGGAGGTGGGAACCCTAGATGGGGTGCCCCAAACCCCCTGGTCATGTGGGAATAGGTGAGGGGGCGCACAACCCCTTAGTGGGCTGGTTTGCCCCCTTCCCTTGGCCCATGAAGCCTCCCAACACTTGTCGGGGCTCCCGAAACACCTTTCGGTCATGCTGGTCATCACCCGGTACCTCCGGAACACTTCCGGACTCCAAAACCCTTCGTCCAATATATCAATCTTCACCTCCGGACCATTCCGGAACTCCTCGTGACGTCCAGGATCTCATCCGGGACTCCGAACAACATTCAGTAACCGCGTACATACTTTCCCTATAACCCTAGCGTCATCGAACCTTAAGTGTGTAGACCCTACGGGCTCGGGAATAATGCAGACATGACCGAGACATCTCTCTGGTCAATAACCAACAGTGGGATCTGGATACCCATGTTGGCTCTCACATGTTCCACGATAATCTCATCGGATGAACCACGATGTCAAGGATTCAGTCAATCCCGTATACAATTCCCTTTGTCTACCGGTATAGTACTTGCCCGAGATTCGATCGTCGGTATCCCGATACCTTTTTCAATCTCGTTACCGGCAATTCTCTTTACTCGCTCCGTAACACATCATCCCGTGATCAACTCCTTGGTCACATTGTGCACATTATGATGATGTCCTACCGAGTGGGCCCAGAGATACCTCTCCGTTTACATGGAGTGACAAATCCCAGTCTCGATTCGTGCCAACCCAACAGACACTTTCGGAGATACCCGTAGTGCACCTTTATATCCACCCAGTTACGTTGTGGCGTTTGGTACACCCAAAGCATTCCTACGGTAACCGGGAGTTGCACAATCTCATGGTATAAGGAAATGATACTTGACATTAGAAAAGCTTTAGCAGACGAACTATACGATCTTGTGCTAGGCTTAGGATTGGGTCTTGTCCATCACATCATTCTCCTAATGATGTGATCCCGTTATCAATGACATCCAATGTCCATGGTCAGGAAACCATGACCATCTATTGATCAACGAGCTAGTCAACTAGAGGCTTACTAGGGACATGTTGTGATCTATGTATTCACACATGTATTATGGTTGCCGGTTAATACAATTATAGCATGAACAATATACAATTATCATGAACAAGGAAATACAATAATAACCATTTTATTATTGCCTCTAGAGCATATTTCCAACAGTCTCCCACTTGCACTAGAGTCAATAATCTAGTTCACATCACTATTGCAATGAATCCAACACACAGGGGGTTTGTTCATATCTTGCTTGTGAGAGAGGTTTATTAGTCAATGTGTCTGAACCTTTCAGATCCATGTGTGCTTTACAAATCTCTATGTCATCTTGTAGATGCAGCTACCACGCGCTACTTGGAGCTATTCCAAATAACTGTTCTACTATACGAATCCGGTTTACTACTCAGAGTCATCCAGATTAGTGTCAAAGTTTGCATCGACGTAACCCTTTACGATGAACTCTTTTACCACCTCCATAATCGAGAAAATTCCTTAGTCCACTAGTTACTAAGGATAAGTTCGACCGCTGTCGTGTGATCCATTCCTGGATCACGCTTGTACCCCTTGACTGACTCATGGCAAGGCACACTTCAGGTGCGGTACACAGCATGGCATACTGTAGAGCCTACGTTGAAAGCATAGGGGACGACCTTCGTCCTTTCTCTCTCTTCTGCCGTGGTCAGGTCTTGAGTCTTACTCAATATTCACACCTTGTAACACAGCTAAGAACTCCTTCTTTGCTGATCTATTTTGAACTCCTTCAAAATCTTATCACGGTATGTATTCATTCGAAAGTACTATTAAGCGTTTTTGATCTATCCTTATAGATCTTGATGCTCAATGTTCAAGTAGCTTAATCCAGATTTTCCATTGAAAAATACTTTTCAAATAACCCTGCATGCTTTCTAGAAATTCTACATCATTTCTGATCAACAATATGTTAACAACATATACTCATCAAAAATTCTATAGTGCTCCCACTCACTTCTTTGGAAATACAAGTTTCTCATAAACTTTGTATAAACCCAAAATCTTTGATCATCTCATCAAAGCGTACATTCGAACTCCGAGATGCTTACTCCAGTCCTTAGAAGGATTGCTGGAGCTTTGCATACTTGTCAGCATCTTTCAGGATTGACAAAACCTTCTGGTTGTATCACATACAACCTTTCCTCAAGAAAAATGTCGAGGAAACAATGTTTTTTTTACATCCTATCTGCAAGATTTCATAAATAATGCAGTAACTGCTACCATAATTCCAACATACTCTTAGCATCGCTACGAGTGAGAAAGTCTCATCGTAGTCAACTCCTTGAACTTGTCGGGAAACATCTTAACGACAAGTCGAGCTTTCTTAATGGTGACACTTACCATCATTGTCTGTCTTCCTTTTAAAATCCATCTGCACCCAACAGCCTTACGACCATCAAGTGGTTCTTTCAAAGTCTATACTTTCTTTTATACATGGATCCTCTCTCGGATTTTATGGCCTCGAGCCATTCTTCGAAATCTGGGCCCACCATCACTTCTCCATAGCTCGTAGGTTCATTGTTGTCTAGCAACATGACTTCCAAGATAGGATTACGTACCACTCTGAAGTAGTATGCATCCTCGTCGACCTATGAGGTTTGGTAGTGACTTGATCCGAAGTTTCATGATCACTATCATAAGCTTCCACTTCAATTGGTGTAGGTGCCACAGGAACAACTTCTTGTGCCCTGCTACACACTAGTTGAAGTGACGGTTCAATAACCTCATCAAGTCTCCACCATCCTCCCACTCAATTCTTTCGAGAGAAACTTTTCCTCGAGAAAGGACCCGTTTCTAGAAACAATCACTTTTGCTTCTGGATCTGAAATAGGAGGTATACCCAACTATTTTTGGGTATTCTATGAAGATGCATTTATCCGCTTTGGGTTCGAGCTTATCAGCCTGAAACTTTTTCACATAAGCATCGCAGCCCCAAACTTTTAAGAAACGACAGCTTAGGTTTCTCTAAACCATAGTTCATACGGTGTCATCTCAACAGAATTGTGTGGTGCCCTATTTAAAGTGAGTGCAGTTGTCTCTAATGCCTAACCCATAAACGATAGTGGTAATTCGATAAGAGACATCATGGTATGCACCATATCCAATAGGGTGCAGTTGTGATGTTCGGACACACCATCACACTATGGTGGTCCAGGCGGTATTAGTTGTGAAACAATTTCCACAATGTCTTAATTGTGTGCCAAACTCGTAACTCAGATATTCATCTCTATGATCATATCATAGACATTTTATCATCTTGTCACGATGATCTTCAACTTCACTCTGAAATTACTTAAACCTTTCAATAATTCAGACTTGTGTTTCATCAAGTAAATATACTCAGCATCTACTCAAATCATCTATGAAGTAAGAACATAATGATATCGACCGCGTGCGTCAGCACTCATTGGACTGCACACATCAAAATGTATTACTTCCAACAAGTTTCTTTCTTGTTCCATCTTACTGAAAACGAGGCCTTTCAGTCATCTTGCCCATGTGGTATGATCTGCATGTCTCAAGTGATTCAAAATCAAGTGAGTCCAAACGATCCATCTGCATGGAGTTTCTTCATGCATATCTACCAATAGACATGGTTCGCATGTCTCAATCTTTTGAAAAACGAGTGAGTCCAAAGATCCATCAACATGGAGCTTCTTCATGCGTTTTATACCAACATGACTCAAATGGCAGTGCCACAAGTACGTGGTACTATCTTATATCTTTTGGCATGAACATGTGTATCACTACGATCGAGATTCAATAAACCATTCATTTTAGGTGCAAGACCATTGAAGGTATTATTCAAATAAACAGAGTAACCATTATTCTCCTTAAATGAATAACCGTGTGGCGATAAACATAATCCAATCATGTCTATGCTCAACGCAAACACCAAATAACAATTATTTCGGTTTAACACCAATCCCGATGGTAGAGGGAGCGTGCGATGTTTGATCACATCAACCTTGGAAACACTTCCAACACATATCGTCATCTCACCTTTAGCTAGTCTCCGCAGCCTTTTATTTCGAGTTACTAATGCTTAGCAACTGAACCGGTATTTATTACCCTGGTGCTACTAGGAGTACTAGTAAAGTACACAATAATATGATGTATATCCAAAATACTTCTGTCGACCTTGCCAGCCTTCTCATCTACCAAGTATCTAGGGTAGTTCTGCTTCACTGACCGTTCCCCTCATTATAGAAGCACTTAGTCTCGGGTTTGGTTCAACCTTGGGTTTCTTCACTAGAGCAGTAACTGATTTGTCGTCTCATGAAGTATCCCTTCTTTCCCTTGCCCTTCTTGAAACTAGTGGTTTAACCATCAACAATTGATGCTCCTACTTGATTTCTACTTTCATGGTGTCGAACATCGCGAGTTGCTCAAGGATCATCATGTCTATCCCTGATATGTTATTGTTAATTACGAAGCTCCAATAGCTTGGTGGCAGTGACTATGGAGAACCATCACTATCTCATCTGGAAGATTAACTCCCACTCGATTCAAGCGATTGCAGTACTCAGACAATCTGAGCACATGCTCAACGACTGAGTTTTTCTCCCTAAGTTTGCAGGCTTAAGAAACTTGTCAGAGGTCTCATACCTCTTGACGTGGGCACTAGTCTGAAATTCCAATTTCAGTCTTTGGAACATCTCATATGTTCTGCGACGTTTCAAAAACGTCTTTGGTGCCACAATTCTAAACCGTTAGTATTACGTACTGAACTATCACGTAGTCATCAAAACGTGTATGTCAGATGTTTCCCAACATCTACAGACGATGCTCGAGGTTCAACACACCGAGTGGTGCATTAAGGACATAACCCTTCTGTGCAGCAATGAAGACAATCCTCAGTTCATGGACCCAGTCCGCATAATTGCTACTGTCAACTCTGAACTAAATTTTCTCTAGGAACATATCTAATACAGTAGAACCAAAGCGTGAGCTACGACATAATTTGCAAAGACCTTTTGACTATGTTCATGATAAGTAAGTTCATCTAATCAAATTATTTAATGAACTCCCACTCAGATAGACATCCCTCTAGTCATCTAAGTGATACATGATCCGAGTCAACTAGGCCGTGTCCAATCATCACGTGAGACGGACTAGTCATCATCGGTGAACATCTTCATGTTGATCATATCCACTATAAGACTCATGTTCGACCTTTCGGTCTTCTGTGTTCCGAGGCCATGTCTGTACATGCTAGGCTCGTCAAGTTAACCTAAGTGTATTGCGTGTGTAAATCTGGCTTACACCCGTTGTATGCGAACGTTAGAACCTATCACACCCGATCATCACGTGGTGCTTCGGAACAACGACCTTAGCAACGGTGCATAGTTAGGGGGAACACAATTCTTGATATTTTAATGAGGGATCATCTTATTTATGCTACCGTTGTTCTAAGCAAATAAGATGTAAAAACATGACAAACATCACATGCAAATCATAAAGTGACATGATATGGCCAATATCATCTTGCGCCTTTGATCTCCATCTTCGAGGCGCGGCATGAACACCATCGTCACCGGCATGACACCATGATCTCCATCATCGTGTCTTCATGAAGTTGCCTCGCCAACTATTACTTCTACTACTATGGCTAACGGTTAGCAATAAAGTAAAGTAATTACATGGCATTTTCATTGACATGCATATCATAAATAAATTTAGGCAACTCCTATGGCTCCTGCCGGTTTTCATACTCATCGACATGCAAGTCGTGATTCCTATTAAGAACATGATCAATCTCATACATCACATATATCATTCATCACATCCTTTTGGCCATATCACATCACATAGCAAACCCTGCAAAAACAAGTTAGACGTCCTCTAATTGTTGTTGCATGTTTTACGTGGCTGCTATGGGTTTCTAGCAAGAACGTTTCTTACCTACGCAAAACCACAAGGTGATATGCCAATTGCTATTTACCCTTCATAAGGACCCTTTTCATCGAATCCGATCCGACTAAAGTGGGAGAGACAGACACCCGCTAGCCACCTTATGCATCAAGTGCATGTCAGTCGGTGGAACCTGTCTCATGTAAGTGTACGTGTAAGGTCGGTCCGGGCCGCTTCATCCCACAATGCCGCCGAATCAAGATAAGACTAGTAACGGCAAGCAAATTGAACAAATCATCGCCCACAACTACTTTGTGTTCTACTCATGCATAGAATCTACGCATAGACCTAGCTCATGATGCCACTGTTGGGGATCATAGCAGAAATTTAAAAATTTCTACGGATCACCAAGATCAATCTATGGAGTAATCTAGCAATGAGGGGAAGGGGAGTGCATCTACATACCATTGTAGATCGCTAAGCGGAAGCGTTACTAGAACACGGATGAGGTAGTCGTACTCGTAGCGATTCAAATTGCGGTCGATTCCGATCTAAGCGCCGAACAACGGCACCTCCGCGTTCAACACACGTGCAGCCCGGTGACGTCTCCCATGCCTTGATCCAGCAAGGAGAGAGGGAGAGGTTGGGGAAGACTCCGTCCAGCAGCAGCACGACGACGTGGTGGTGGTGGAGGAGCGCAGTACTCCAGCAGGGCTTCGCCAAGCACTACGAGAGACGAGGAGGGAGAGAGGTAGGGCTGCACCTTCGGAGAGAGAGACTCGTGTGTTGTGCAGCCCCAAAACCTCCATTATATATAGGGGCAAGGGCAAGGGGAGGCTCCCTAGGGTTTCCCCTAGGGGGGCGGCGGCCAGGGCAGATGGGATCTCCCCCTTGGGTGACTTGGCCCCCAAGCCAGGAGGTGGGAACCCTAGATGGGGCGCCCCAAACCCCCTGGTCACGTGGGAATAGGTGAGGGGGGCGCACAGTCCCTTAGTGGGCTGGTTTGCCCCTTCCCTTGGCCCATGAAGCCCCCCAACACTTGTCGGGGCTCCCGAAACACCTTTCGGTCATGCTGGTCATCACCCGGTACCTCCGGAACACTGCCGGACTCCAAAACCCTTCGTCCAATATATCAATCTTCACCTCCGGACCATTCCAGAACTCCTCGTGATGTCCGGGATCTCATCCGGGACTCCGAACAACATTCGGTAACCGCGTACATACTTTCCCTATAACCCTAGCGTCATCGAACCTTAAGTGTGTAGACCCTACGGGCTCGGGAATAATGCAGACATGACCGAGACATCTCTCTGGTCAATAACCAAAAGCGGGATCTGGATACCCATGTTGGCTCTCACATGTTCCACGATAATCTCATCGGATGAACCACGATGTCAAGGATTCAGTCAATCCCGTATACAATTCCTTTTGTCTACCGGTATAGTACTTGCCCGAGATTCGATCGTCGGCATCCCGATACCTTGTTCAATCTCGTTACTGGCAAGTCTCTTTACTCGTTCTGTAACACATCATCCCGTGATCAACTCCTTGGTCACATTGTGCACATTATGATGATGTCCTACCGAGTGGGCCCAGAGATACCTCTCCGTTTTCACGGAGTGACAAATCCGAGTCTCGATTCGTGCCAACCCAACAGACACTTTCGAAGATACCCATAGTGCACCTTTATAGCCACCCAGTTACGTTGTGGCGTTTGGTACACTCAAAGCATTCCTACGGTAATCGGGAGTTGCACAATCTCATGGTCTAAGGAAATGATACTTGACATTAGAAAAACTTTAGCAGACGAACTATACGATCTTGTGCTAGGCTTAGGAATGGGTCTTGTCCATCACATAATTCTCCTAATGATGTGATCCCGTTATCAATGACATCCAATGTCCATGGTCAGGAAACCATGACCATCTATTGATCAACGAGCTAGTCAACTAGAGGCTTACTAGGGACATGTTGTGGTTTATGTATTCACACATGTATTACGGTTTCCGGTTAATACAATTATAACATGAACAATAGACAATTATCATGAACAAGGAAGTACAATAATAACCATTTTATTATTGCCTCTAGGGCATATTTCCAACAATGGCCTTGTGGGATGATGGTGCGTGCCGAATATCGACATGCCACCAGAGGGGTTGCGCGTCTGCCGGCACGTTCGGACGCCATACAGATCGCATGGCCTCCGATGAGGCAGCTACGGCCGGCCTAGCGTTGTATCCATGCGCCATTTAGGAGGACACAACCGTGCACGGGCCTCCTCCTGGGCGTGGCCGGGCGCAAGCCGGATGACCATCTTGTCCTTGAGGCCGTGTGGGATGAGCTAGGGGTCGACAAATCTAGAGGTGAAAGACTCGGATCTGTTGCCCGCCATGCCAGTGATGACCGGAAGGAGCCGGAGGCGAGCTTGGGTGGCGGAGGGGAGTGGAGGGGAAGGGAGTGAAGCGGCTAGGGTATGGTCCGGCGAGCGGATGGGGAGGGTTTTATGTGGGGTCGGGTGGGCCAGCGTGTGTTGGGGCCGGCGTGGCGGGCGTGCCCGGGCGCCCCATATCTGCCCCATATTTGGTCTGGATATGGGGGGTGTCGATCAGCTTTGAGGGGCCCATCTGGGTCAAAAAATCGTGACCAGGTGGCCCGTCCAGACGTATGAGGCGGGTTTGAGGCGTCCGGCTGTAGGTGCTCTAACCAGCACCTCTCATATCCAGTTCATATATACAACGGATAAGGTGAGGGTCGGACGCGTCTGCCATGTCAGGTCCGGCTTACTCTAGCCTACCATGATCCCATATATATTTAGCCATATCCCGCATCTCGGATGAAAAACCTAGCTACTCTACTCGGATCCGCTCCGCTCCACCAATAAGCTATGTTCTGGTGATCTTCGGCCTTCTTCGACAAGGTGGGTAGTGGATCTGACTCCGAGATTTCCCGGTCCGTCCATATGGCTCTCCACCGCTCCATTGTGGAGTGCGCCCGACCGCGGTCGTATTCGATACGATGGGAATCCATTGCGTCCACGCAAATTACGCTTTGATCCGCCAGGGATAGTGGTTCAAGACGCGTGACCACGACCTCACTAGACGTAGTGACCACCGTCTCGTGTTGTATCTTTAGGGTGGCGATGCAACCGAGGTCAACGCCGACATGGCTCATTGCCCCTCCGCTGTGGATGCGCGGCGTGCCCGCCGTGCGAGGTAGAGAGTGTGGGATGCCGCGATAGCCGTTAAGGCCAAGACCGTGGAGGCGGAGTCGCACGTCGCGTTGGACGAGCAAGCCCTCCGTGTCCACATCGTCGAGAAGCAACAACGTAGGAGGACCCGCGCCCCCTCGTAACAGAGAACAACCGTGCGGTCCGTGCTATGGTCAGGCTGCCCCTGCCCCCCAAAGAGGAGAAGGAGGATGACGGACGGCTCTGGCAACGAGCAGATCCTCCTCGATCGATTTTGCGTTTTCGTCCGTTACTTTCGCCACAAAAACGGCAAGATCAACGACAAGGGCAACCTTGGATGAACTTTCTCCATAGCTTTAGTATATAAATGTCAATTTTTGGTAATCCGATGACATGTATAATATAGTAGAGAATGCCATTTTTTGGTAGACCGTTGACATACATTATGGAATAGCCTAACCCATGTATGGGATCTAGATGTATTGTGTGAGTTAAGTTCACTGTAACACCCTCGATGCGACTATATCTCCCACGTGTCGAGGCACGACTTAGAGGCATAATCGCATCGAAGGCATATGTCGCAAGTGAGGTAATCTTCACACAACCCATGTAATATAATAAGGGAAAGAGTTACATAGTTGGCTTACAATCGCCACTTCACACAAATACATGAATAAAGCATTACATCATTCAAATACACTCAAGGTCCGACTACGGAACCAAAATAAAAGAAGAACCCCAAATGCGACAAAGGCCCCCGATCGACCCCAACTGGGCTCCACTACGGATCAACTAGAACGAAACAACACAAATGAACAAGGTCTTCAATGAGCTCCTCCTGAGCTGGGTTGCGTCATCTGCACGGTAACCTTGGCACCTGCAAGCTGGTTTTGGAAGTAATCTGTGAGCCACGAGGACTCAGCAATCTCGCACCCTCGCGATCAAGACTATTTAAGCTTATGGGTAAGGTAAAGGTATGAGGTGGAGCTGCAGCAAGCGACTAGCATATATGGTGGCTAACATACGCAAATGAGAGCGAGAAGAGAAGGCAAAGCACGGTCGATAAAAGTATGATCAAGAAGTGATCCTGGACTCCCTATGTCAAGCATAACTCCAACAACCGTGTTCACTTCCCGGACTCCGCCGGAAAGAGACCATCACGGTTACACACGCGGTTGATTCATTTTAATTAAGGTCAACTTCAGGTTTTCTACAACCGGACGTTAACAAATTCCCATCTGCCCATAACCGCGGGCACGGCTTTCGAAAGATCAATCCCTGCAGGGGTGTCCCAACTTAGCCCACGACAAGCTCTCATGGTCAACGAAGGAATAGACCTCCACCCGAGACATTCCGATCAGACTCGGTATCCCAGTACAACAAGACATTTCGATAGTGTAAAACTAAACCAGCAACACCGCCCGAATGTGCCGACAAATCCCGATAGGAGCTGCACATATCTCTTTCTCAGGGCACACTCAGATGAGACTAGCTACGAGTAAAACCAACCCTCAAGTTTCCCCGAGGTGGCCCCGCAGGCAGCTCAGTTCGGACCAACACTCAGAGGAGCACTGGCCCGGAGGGGGGTTAAAATAAAGATGACCCTTGAGTCTGCAGAACCCAAGGGAAAGAAAAGGGCTAGGTGGCAAATGGTAAAACCAATGTTGGGCATTGCTGGAGAAGCTTTACTTAAGGCGAACTGTCAAGGGGTTCCCATTATAGCCCAACCGCGTAAGGGACGCAAAATCCGGGAACATAACACCGATATGACGGAAACTAGGGCGACAAGAGTGGAACAAAACACCAAGCATAAGGCCGAGCCTTCCACCCTTTACCAAGTATATAGATGCATTAATTAAATACAATATATAATGATATCCCAACAAGTAAACATGTTCCAACAAGGAACGGTAACTCCATGTTCCAACAAGGAACAAACTTCAATCTTCACCTGCAACTAACAACGCTATAAGAGGGGCTGAGCAAAGCGGTAACATAGCCAATCAACGGTTTGCTAGGACAATGGTGGGTTAGAGGCTGAACATGGCAATTTGGGAGGCTGACAAGCAAGTGGTAGGCATCGTAGCATTGGCATAGCAAAAGAGCGAGCAAACTAGCATAGCAAAGATAATAGTGATTTCGAGGGTATGATCATCTTGCCTGAAATCCCGCAAGGAAGAGGAACGAGTCCATGAAGAAGACAAACGGACGTAGACGAACGGGTCCTCACAAACTCGACGTTATCGGAATCAACCCGAAGAAGCAATCACCGGAAAAGAAGCACACAACATAGTAAACAACCACGACATGGACATGGTATGATATGCGAGATGCGGGATGCAAAATGCAAGACATGACAGGAAATGCATGAACCTGGCCACAACTTGGATAACCAAGTGTGCCACTGGATAGAGGGGAAGAAATCCCCTGAAAACGATATAAAGATCATGGCAATCGGAGCTACGGTTTGGAAATGGCAAGCGTTTTACTAAACGAACCGATCTGCGATTTACAGCAAGTAGGCTCCTAAATGCAACAAAATGAACATGCTACAGCCACCAAACATGAAAACAAATTACATGGCAGTGATATACTCAAGAAGCTTAACAAATCACCAGGACTGAGGCATAGGCAAATCCATCCATTAAGGGCTTCAAACAAGCATGGCAAAACTGAATAAGCAAAACAGATTTCAGACTTAGCGAAATTAACGCGTCTGAAATTTCAGACCAAGATGCTCTCTTCGGAGAAGCAAAACAACATGAAGCAAAACCTGAACATGGCAAGTAAGAGCATGGCATGGAGCTACTCAACAAGCTTAACAAAACACCCAAAATGACCTGGGGCCAAAAGGGTTCACAAAATACTCTACCGAGCACACGAACATCGATGAAACACAATCAGTTTTTCAGACTTAGTGAAAACTGGGACATGCTGAAAATATAACTCACGGAGGCATGTAAACGAGTTCGATGCTCTCACTACGGTGCAAGTCATGGCAAGGCAAGCATACATCCATTAAGAAGACACAAAATGCTAGCTAGACATGGCAAGAACAATGGCATAGCATGCATGGATCACTAGCAATAGCTCCAGCAAAATCGCAAAAGAGTTCACGATCTGCCCAAAACAACAACTATGCAAAAGTTGAGCTCGATTGAGTCAACCTAGGGTGCTCCAACATAACAAGTAAAGACGTGGATGGGTTAAGCACAACAAGCATAACAAATCACTCTTACTGATCATCCTCAAAAGAGCCACGGATCACTAGGAAACAAGCCGGACATATAGCATCGTGAACTAAAACGGCCCAGACTTAGTGATTTTCACCAAGTCCCTGAAATCGATAATCTCAGGCAGCCCTCTTCGCAAGCTTTCACAAGACAACACACACATCCTAAAAATGCATGGAAGGCACCTCTGGAAAGAAGACAACATGCTTAACAATTCATCCCAAAGGGGCACATGCATATAATGCACGGATTAAATATGGCAAAAATGACAAAAGTGCATGTTGGACTAATGGATCTGCAATTTAACTCAACATGCCTCCTTCCAACAGCATTTTGGGCAACAAGATGACCTCAAATGCAAATGATGCAATGGAATGAAATGATGTACTCGTCGAGACGAAGATTTTGATATATCATATGCATGAATCGGAGCTACGGATGCAAAGATACAAGGCCTCGAACATGGCATCGTGGATCTGGGAATTTCGGGGACTTAGCCAAATTTACCTCCGCGAAAGTCAACGCGGGACGGAGATATCCAGGACGGAGGGATCCGGATCTGGACAACGGCGTGTTTGGTTCAACTCCCGATGGATCTCGTTCAGGCGGGGTGGGTCTGGCCGGGACGAACTCCGGCGATGGTGGCGAGGATCCGGGGCCGTGCCGGCGAAGGGCGGCGCCGGCGTGACGGAGCGGTGGCGGCGGCGACTCGGCCGGGCGGCGAGCGGGCACCGGCGAGGAGCTTCGGCCGGGAAGCAGCTCCGGCCGGCGAGCTGCGTGACGACGGCGAAGGCTCGGGCGGCGCGGCGACGGTGCAACTCCGGCGGGCGGCCAGTAGGTGCGGACTGGGCGGCGCGGCGCCGGCGAGAGGAACGCGCGGCAGCGCGCGGGCACGGCGGCGAGCAAGGAGGCAGGCGGCGGCGGCGGAACCGGGCGGCGACGGGATGGGCGGCGCCGGCGACTTCCGGTGAGAGGGATGGCGCGGGGCGAGGCGGCGCCCTCGCCGGAGACGGCGCACGGCGGCGGGCGGATCCCGGCGACGGGGAAGACGAGCCCGGGCGGCGGCGCGGGTCAACGGGCCGTGGAGGGCCGGATCTGGGCGCCTCGGGCCCGGCGGAGCGCGGACGGCGGCGGGGCCAGGTGGCGCGCCGCGGTTGGACGCGGATGACGGGACGGACATGTCCGGGCACGGAGGAATGTGTCCGGCGGCGCGAGGGGAAAGATTTTTAGGTTCATCCGCGAATTTCGGGAGGAAGACACATATATATAGGTAGAGGGAGCTAGGAGAGTCCAAATGAGGTGCGGTTTTCGGCCACGCGATCGTGATCGAACGACCGAGACGATGGAACAGAGTTTGGTGGGTTTTGGGCCAAAATGGAGGGGTGTTGGGCTGCAACACACACGAGGCCTTTTCGGTCCCTCGGTTAACCGTTGGAGTATCAAACGAAGTCCAAATGATACGAAACTTGACAGGCGGTCTACCGGTAGTAAACCAAGGCCGCTTGGCAAGTCTCGGTCCAATCCGGAAATGTTTAACCCCCACACAAGAAAGAAAGGTAGAAATGACCACCGGAGGAGAACGAAGCGCCGGAATGCAAAACGGACAACGGGGAAAAAGCTCGGATGCATGAGACGAACATGTATGCCAATGAAATGCACATGATGACATGATATGCAATGCATGACACGCAAGCAATGACAACGCAACCACACCGACTAACAGAACGACAGCTGGCACATCGGTCTCGGGGCGTTACATTCACATTGCATGTGATTGTAGGAATTTGATGATTTGCTAATGAGGTACCCTGTTGTGGACATGAACATTTAAGAGGTGACCGACCATTGTTTGTGAGCGCGTCTATGTCTATGGACATTTAGGGGGGGGGGGAGGGGGGGTTAGCGAGGTCCCATTGTAGGTGCCCCCAAACGTACATGGATTAGCTGGATATTTATTTTTTTGTTAATTAATTTCACCTCAATAATAAATATACTTATTATACATGGACGCATGCACTATACTCCTACTGATTAATTTCACCTCAATAATATTTTTACAATAGTATTTTGGTAAAAAAAATAGTTGAGTATTTTGGTTATTAGTTTTTTTTCCGGGGTATTTTGGTTATTAGTTAGTACACTTATCATGGTATATTGCAGTAAATATATGGAGAAATTAGTTTGGTACAATTATCATTCCGCACGGAAGATTTTTTGTGTATGCTGTATTTATCAGGGCACAATAATAATAGTATCTTTTTTTGCAAAATATTTGCATCTATTTGGGAAATCTTATCTGGCTGACGTCCCTGGTGGATCAACCCCAGCAAACACCCCTTGGTCGGTTGGCAGTTTTTGGCCAAAAATCCAAAAAAAGTACCCTAAAGAAAAGAACTGCCATGGCAGTTTCTAAAAACTACCAGCCCCACACCCCTTAAATGCAATAAAAACTGCCAGGAGACCTGCGTTTCAAAAAAAAGCAATGAAAACTGCCAGGAGACCTCCGTTTCAAAAAAAAAAAGAAAAAAACTGCCAGGCGACCACTTTGTTTGGCACCGAACATTCACCGGGGACGATCTTCTGCACAAATGTGATCATACTTATTCATGGGCTCGTTCAGTATCTCTTGGTTTCTTTATGCCTCTAGCAAAATCCCATGGCCTGTGTAGTAATACCATGAACAATTCCTTTCTGAAAATGATATATGTGCATATCATGTACTTTCTCTGTTTCAAAGTAAGCATCTTTTTTCAATAAAGGGCGTTTTTATTATCTCGAAATATAGCATCAAGCGGATACAAAACATTATGAGTAACACCCGGCCTCTGCATAAATAGGATGCACACAGCCCAACACGGAAGTCTGACAAAATGAATGGAAAAAAACGACAAATCGGCGACAGTAGAGTCCTATAGACCGTCACTATGCCTATGTCGCAAGAGATGGTGGACCGATCCGGAGATTATGCTGTCACCCATGTTGGGTAAAAACCACCGTAACCACCTGCTCCAACCGCGTACACACCGCCTTGAACAGCGGTTGGTACTCCACTGGTTGTAGCGTAGACCACGTACGAAGCGAGTGCGTACAACGAAAAATAACCTGCAAAGGAGAAGCATTTTTATCATTGAAAACCAAATCATTTTTACATAGCCAAAGCGACCATAATAAGGCGTATACTCCCACCTGTATTAGCGTTTTGAATCTATTTGAAATACCGTTCAACCAGTGACCAAAAATATTGGCGACACTTGTGGACGGATACAAATAGCGTCAAATTTGTATCCGTTCAAAGTAACTGTCTTAACTTTAAATTAATTTTGAATTAAGGTTATATTAAAATCGAGACACTTATTTTAGGACAGAGGACGTATTTCTCTTCTCATCCTTGAAAATAGTACAAGGCACATCATGCGGCATTTGTCAACCCTCTGGTGTATAAAAAGAAAACTGTTACGCGATCATGCGAGAGCTTTCGTTTTGGTTCAATTGAATTCGTTGAGATGCGTATTGCATGGGCGCGAGACACGGTTCCTTCTCCGATGGTATTTGTCCCCTAATTGAATGCGCATTTGTCCGCTACGGGTCTCTAAATGAGAAACATATCAAGCGGCCTTCAATCATGCCAACAGTGACGGCGGCAGCTAGCGTGCGGCATGCGGTCCATGCATGCCCAGCCCTCAAACCACCGCACGTACTACGTGCCTTCTTTGCCGATTGAAATCACCGTATGTACTACGGTGCCACACGCGCGCACCCCGATCGATTGGATGGACCAAGCTGAATTTTTACAGAGAGCCTTCCACTCTCGCATGGCAATGGCATGATGAGCCCATGAGATGAGAACCAGCCTTAACCAAAGTACACGATTGAGGAGTGGCAATGATTTAGGCACGGGGCCCCTCCCAAAAGCCAAAACGATAAGAGAAATGTAAAAGGCTAGAATGAGTAGAGACACGCTCAATCCTAATTCTTCTTGAAACTCACTCTGCAAATTAAGTCAGCAAGTGAGTCGTAGCACTGTTGACTGGTGAGTGGCAGAAATCAGAGAGTGATCAGGAGCTAGGCCGCGCAGGCACAGCAGAAAGAACAGAACCAGTTGCCCCATACGCCATTGTACACAAATACAGAGTCGTCTATATAGTATCCCTACAGCGGAGCCCGGCCAGGATCCTGCCAAGGTACCCCTATATAAAAAGCTCGAACATGCCCGCACCAAAAGGACCCGAGACCAGGTGAGGTTCTCCCCCAGCTCCCTCGCTCGCTCGTCGGTGTAGCGTGCACATCACCCAGCTCCTCCCACCGTAGCTGGCCGCCTTATGAGCTAGCAGCTCTCGCCAGCTCGGCGCAGCGGCCGACCGGGGGCGACGGGGATAGATAGGGATAGCGGAAGAGCAAGGGTCGGTCCGGGAGAGAGGTGGAGGCTGACCGACCGGTCGTCGATCGGTTCAGTTGAGTGAGTGGGAGTCATGGAGACCATCCGGTGCTGCATCGCGTGCATCCTGCCGTGCGGCGCCCTGGACGTGGTGCGCATCGTGCACTCCAACGGCCGGGTGGAGGAGATCAGCGAGCCCGTGCTCGCCGGCGAGATCATGAAGGCCTACCCCAAGCACGTCCTCCGGAAGCCGCCCTCCACCTGCCCCGCCGACGGCGGCGCCGGCATCGTCGTGCAGAAGCCCGTCATCCTGCCGCCCAATGCCGAGCTGCAGAAGGGCAAGATCTACTTCCTCATGCCTGTCATGGCCCCCGCGCCGGACAAGCCCGCCGCCAAGCCCAAGGCGCCCGCGCCCGCTCCCACTCCAGCTGCGGCCGCGCCTGCCCCCGCGGCGAGGAGGCGGCGGAGGAGGAAGGAGTCCGCCGAGGCCGCCGGCGGCGGCAACAACAACGCGGCAGCGGCGTCCCTGCAGAGCGCGGAGGGCGAGAAGGAGCGGCTGCTGGCGAACGAGAGGTACCTGTCGGAGATCATGAAGGAGAAGGCGTCGACGGCCAGGGACCGGCGGCGCGGGCGCGTGGCCGTGTGGCGGCCGCACCTGGAGAGCATCACCGAGGATGACTTGTAATCAGACAAGGTGTTGGTTTCTTTTTTCCTTCTTCTTCTTCTTTTCATCTTTTCCTTTCGATTCTCTAGTTTACTTCCTCTCCTGTTAATTCCCTCTGCTTGCGCCTCGGCCCTCTTTTATTTTTTTGCCCATCTTTCCCCGGCCCGCCTCCTTTAGAGCGAGCATCACCCTCCCCCCCTGCGCCCTTTACAGGGTGAATGATGCCTTTGTGAAGAAAAAAGATACAATTTTTGCTAGTACGTACCATGCATCTTTCTCTTTACGATTTCCTAATTACAGTAGCTGTAGCTGGTACAGGCAGCGCAATCCACGTCCCGATTTTGCTCAAACACCTTCCAGAGGAAAAGACGTGCAAATCGCACCAACAGATGGACGCATCACCCCCTACCTTTTCTCCCACACTTGCTATGCTCACACTTGCTACTAGTAAGAACTCCATTAAAACTGTTTTTCCTTCTATTTTTCCAGAAAAGTAGTCCTCCAAGTGGGCCACTGATATTGGTGCGGATTTGTAAAGAGAATTTTAGAACTCCGTGCAGCGGCCTACATTCCATATTTCACTCGGCCTTTTGTCCTCGGAGACGGAAGCGAGAGAAAGCTTGCAGAGCATAGCGGCGAGCTCGCAGTGCGTGCATGTTGTTCTGATCATGATGAGTGCACGAAAGTTCTGAGCGCAAGTAATCAATGAGTAGACCAATGATTGCCGGCAAGGCCCCATCCCCCCTCCACTAGCAGAGAGAGGGAGCTTTAAGCCGTGGTGTGGTGCCATGGGCGGGCGGACGCACACTCGCCACCCAACCACCGTCGCAACCACTGCTAAAAACTAATGGAGCCTAACAAAGACCAAGGAGGGAGATTAGGGTAGTAGCAATGAGGATAAACCAGAGCCTCCTCTGATCTAATCTAATGGAGCCTATGGTGCGTTAGGAGGGCCTTGCTTTTCCTAATGATTTCTCTGTTCTCTGTATGGGCATGGGTTATGGTTCGCTGCTAGTAGCTATGTTGGCTACTAGTGCCTTGGCGTTATGGATATATTTGACGTAAAGACGGGCACGTATAACGTGTTCCTTCTCCTCCTTTCTCTCCTTCCATCAAACGGGAGCGAGGCCACTCACTCACTCCCTTATCTAAGGATGTCTTATTTGTTCCTCCCGCGAATCAGCGGCGCACACGTGGACGGTTGAACGCATCATATCTTTGGTAGCTACGAGGAGCAAACAATCTACAGTCAACACGTGTCCTTTATACATGATGAATCTTCTCCTTTAATCCGCTCATCACTTACCAGTATAGTATGATACGTTGCATGATGATTTCTCATGGATTAGTTAATTAATCGACAACGTAAACTAAGGAGTATATATGATGCTGAATCATCACTGTCCAATGCACTAGTAGCCGCACTGCTGGGGTATTTGATTTGATGGACACACACACATGGGCAAATAAATTAAAGGCACACTCCACTACTACCAGTCCCAGTCCTGCTGCAGCTGCTGGGCTCAGCCTAAGCCGAGCCCGTCTGTTTTATTTATGTTGCTGGGGATAGATGTCCACTAGGCGCAAGATTATCTTTCAACCATCTCCCATGCACTCCCGCTTGTTTAATGGGCCTTCCCCATGAGAATGCCGCTCGGGATTTTCCTAGCAGATTTCAAAGCTAGGCTGTAGCCTTAACGGGGCGCATAATGAGCACTTGTTTAGCCCCTCCCAAAATTCAGCCGTACCACGCCGTCGACTGGGGAGCGCGCCGCTAGCTAGCCCCCAGCCCCATGCCATTCTATATGCTTGTATATCCATAAATCTCGCAGAATCATTGCTTCAGCATTCGCAGAATGATCACACAATTATAATAGGAAAAGCGAGTTCAAGCACACTGCCAGTAAACCTACTACATCCGCTCACCGTCGAAACGGATGCTATGGGGCGAAAACCCGAGCAGCATCACCAGCAAAACTAGACCTATTGCGTCACTCACAGCATGAAGAAAATGATTTCTTCTTGTTAATATCCACCAAATAACTCTGGGACGGGGAGGTAAATTACCGCCTTGCTTGCATCACACTACATGGAATTCAGTAGCACCATGCATGCATGGATGCATGATGGGCAACACATGCGATTTCATAATTAACGACCTCGGTTAACTTAGCTGGCTCCATGTGTGTGTACCCAAGCTTTTTTGTGGAGTCCGTGGCGTCCGGATTTGTAATGTCAAGTGGCGTGGCGTGGCGTGGTAGAGGTTGATGTTATTGTAGGTGAAAGAGACCTTTAAGCATATGCCAAAGCTCATGAACAATATAAATCGTGCATCTTGTCCCTGAGCTCCTTTGAAGGGGTGCCACCAGATGAGATGTTTAACGCGAACAGTAGGCGCCTTTTCTTTTGGTTGTACTGCACCACCACTATACCCTCCTCCCCGGCTCGCGCCCACGACATGCACCAGAACGTGGAGGTGTCGACCTAATCGCTCGCTAGAGATCTCGAGGCTGATCAAAGAGGATTTAGCGATCTTGCCAACTTTCAAAGCTCGCCGGTGTGCATGTGCGAGCATAGGACTGTAGGTGTGTGCGTGTGATCGGGCGTTGCTATAGGTGGGAGCGGAGGAGAAGGGTGGCGTTTTGAGTGTGTGTGTGTGTGTGTGCGGGCCGTGTGGGCAAAAAAGAGTACAGTGGCACTACTGTTGATGTAGGCCTTGTGTGGGCCAAAACCCTTGTTTATGTACGCCAAGCCGTGGACCACAGGCAGCATCATGGTGATCTTCCATTAAGCACAGGCTCACACGCAAGTCCAATCCTTCTCTCTCTCTCTCCCTTGTTGTGGTCGCCTTTTGGTGTCAATTCTCGCTCGAATTGGAGGTCATGTGCCCGGATGGCCTTTTGGCCAAAAGCTGGAGGGGCTCAACTGCTTCCAGGTGGTAAAAGTGGCCACCAAACCGATCTCAAAAGACCAGCTCTACGAGCCTATTACCTACTAAGTAGTACTAACTTCGGTTATATGACATGACACTGCTGCTAATCTGCGCACGTAATCCTCCTCGTCGTGCGCCTAACCTTTTCCTGGCTTCTTTAACCCTGTGCAGCAAACCAGTTGCTAATCAGTCGAGCTTCCGCAGAGTTGGCTACGATGTAAACGTTTTTAACTAGTCTTTTGCATAGCATCCATATTGTCGTACTAGAAACGTAAGAAGAGTCGAGTTCTGGATGTAAAACAAGTGATGAATGGTCTGAATTATTTCGATTTATCTATCTCTAAAATACAGTACGTCTGAATTCCTCCATGTTTAGCCAAAAGGAGTGTACTGTTTCACGATGTGCCTTTTTCGTCAGCTGGCTCTTAAGTCTGTGTTGAAAAGACCACTGCTCCCTAGTCTTTTTCGCCAGTTAGCTCTTGGGTGGTGATGAATGGTCAGTGATCCAACCTGCTTAAAATGTTGATACATCTGCAACATTTCTAGGCGCAAATCAATAATATATCTACACAAGTTGTTCTCGTCGGTTGTTATTGGGAAGAGTAGTATGGAGGCATTTTATCATTTGCATATGAAACTCATATGATTCTCCCTGCTTACTGGTCAATAACTCAATATGCACGGTGAAGTGACACAGGGCGCGTAAACAACGCCAACGATGTATTTTTTAGCGTGTTGAAAACCATAAAAGAAAATTCGAAGAAATTCAAAACCAGAACATCTTTGAAGGCAATGTCAACTTCTTTTTTGCGGGGAGGCAATGTCAACTGTTGCAAATGGCTATAAGCGAGGGGAAATACCCTTTGGTTTATATGGAGAACAAAAATTGCAAAAAAAGACAAAAAAATTAGAAGTTTTTTCAGAATAAACTTGACTTTCTTTTGCACTAGTATATAAATTTTCATGAATAAAAATCAGCGGTGACTTCAGGGGAAAAAATATTTGATATTATGGGTCACTATCTATATTGGTCGATTGTTTTTTCAAAAAGAAGTCAACGGGGGTTTTACTTTTTGTGGATTTTTTTTACAAGTACAATAGAAGGTCAAGTTTATTTCAAAAATATCTTCAGAATTTTTTACTTTTCATTTAATTGCTATTTTTTCCATATAGGATGTATATACACCCATAGACCAAACATCCCTGTCCTATAAGCGAGGCGATAAATTTCGATAGCTCATCACTAGTCGTACATAGGTGGGCCGGCCCGTTTACGCCCATTTCGATAGCTTATCACTCACTAGTCCTTTTTTTAGCAATAGCTCATCTGTCATCACCAGTCAGGAAGGCCAAATCTTATTTGGTGCTTAACGCGCCAAATAGCGGGCAATTCTTACACAGTGGACACCCTTTGTAATAGGACGGCCCATCTAACGTTTCGGCTGAAGCTCGTCCCGAGCTTTTGGAGCTTCCAGACCAGTTTTGGGAAGTTCTCGTAGGTTTTATTTTTCATTTCTGGGTTTTTTGACATGCTTATTAATTTTTATTTGGCCTTACTTTTCCATTTTTTCAATTTTTGAGTTTTAAATCCATGAAATTTTTTAAATTTACGATTCGCATTTGTAAACTATTTTTAAAATTCATGAACATTTTCTAAATGTGTGCATATTTTTAAAAATTGTAAACTTTTTTGAATTTCTAAACATTTTCAGATTCAAAAAAACCTTTTCTAATTTGTGAAGTTTTTTTTCAAATCCGCGTATTCTTTTTTCAGAATCATGAACCATTTCTAGATGCATGAACATATTTTCCAATTCGTGATTTTTTAGGTCAGACAACTTTTTTATTTGAAAACCCGAAAAATCATTTTCCTGAGGTAGTATTAAACCAGTCAATTTTTTTATTTTAAAAAAGGGAACTCGTTTTCCTGAGACAGTACAACAGTACGAGTAGAAGGTGACCAAAAAAAGCGAAGCGAGCCGGCCGAACGAAGGAGCAACGGAGCATGGATAATGGGCAGTGGCCCACGAGTGTGACATTTGTGAAATCTTTGAATATTTCAAAATTAGGGAACTTTTTTTAAATTTGTGAATGTTTTTCATATCATGAACATTTTTTCACATTCTTGAATTGTTTCAAATTTATGAATGTATCTAAAATTCTTGAATATTTTTAAAATTATGCATATTTTTCCAAATTCATGAATATTTTCTCAAACTTTGACATTTTGTAAATTCATGAACTTTTGTTTTGTAACTCAGGATTATTTTTGAAATTAATGAACCATTTTTCGAATTAGTGAAGATTTTTAAAATTCGCAAACAAGGAAACGAAATCTAAAAAAAAGTATGTGAGGTACACGAGGAAACCGATATTGTTTTTTTTGGGAAAACAAATTCGTCCGTGAGATCTGAGCAAGACCTTGTTATTATACGCTGAACCTGGCCCATTTACATGATGGCTATGAGCGATTGCTAATGGATGGCTCTAGGCGATACATATCATTCCCCTATTAATGTACCATACTTTAGTAGATGTAGATTGTACCTATGTAGCAGATGTTACGTTTCAGCCCAAATTTATGCACTTGTAGTCCATATAAGCCAGCTAAACACATACGGCCTCGTCATTAGGTTATCCATCCATGGCGTCAAGTAAATGTTGAAGTGCACTTTTATCATTGCCTGGGGGACGTGAACGTTGTGTCGCATGAGCTCGTTAAGAAGTGTTTTATTCTATCAGTTCATGTACCTGAGTCGATGAGCCCCTTGATTTCGTTATGTAACACCTCATGAAAAATGTAACTATTTTATAATTAATACAGCTAGTCATGATGGCGTTCGCTTAAATAGAAAAGAGGGGCACAACAAAGGTATTTTGGTATGAACTTCAAACAGACAACATTTCAAGCCAAAGTCCTCGAAAGAACTCACTTTAGTCACTCTACTCCTATGTTTTTCTTAAGCCCCGGTACTGACGAGGTTATCTCCCACAGGGTAGGCCCACAACAATATAAAGTCCAGTTAAGACCCAATGAGACTTAAGCCCATTTTTTTTGGCTGAAGACAATGCTAGTAATAAGATGATTTGTTAGTTGGTGTGGGCACCCGGAAAGAGAATTCCCTTACTCAATCAAAGGTCACTCGATTCACAGTGCAAGGCATACCCTCACTCGAATCGCCTTCACTCGGTTTACCGAGGAGGCCAGAAGTCAGGACTATCAATGGAGGAGACGTTCACTAATCATTGAAGCCTAGCGTTACTAGTCGTTTATCATAGACAATTAAAAGCATCTGTTACCACTTGTGGGCACGCATTTATTACATATTAAAACACATATAACGTAGCTAGGTGATAAGCCTGGGGAACAACATACTCTATATAAGACTACCTGTTAAGCCCAGTTAGAGGTTCGTGATACGTCTTCGTCGTATCTATAACTTTTTATTGTTTCATGTCAGTATTCTACAACTTTCACATACTTTTGGCATTTTATATTATTTTGTGGACTAACATATTGTTCCAGTGCCCAGTGCTAATTTTTATTTTTTGATGTTTTTTGTTTTGCACAAAGTCCATATCAAACAAAGTCCGAACGCGATAAAATTTTACGAAGATTTATTTTGGGATATATGTGATTTTTGGGAGGTGGAATCAATGCAAACGGAGGCTCACAGCCTTCACAAGGCATCAGGGCGCCACCACCCCACAGGCCACGCGGGGTTCCCTTATGGCCATCTCGTAAGTTGGTTGGAGTCCTTCTTTGGCCGCAAGGAAGCTTATATCGAGAAAAATCATGTTAAAATTTCATCCCGATCGGAGTTATGGATCTTCGGGAATATAAGAAATGATTTTCAGCTAGAAAACAGGAACGCGAAACAGGAGAGAGAGAGAGAGAGAGGGAGAGAGAGAGGGGGAGGGAGGGAGGGAGGGAGAGAGTTAGAGAGAGAGATCCAATCTTGTAGGGGATCCTGCCCTCCAGGAGCCATGGCAGCCATGGACCAGAGGGGAAACTCTCCTCCCATCTAGGGGAAGGGGTGATACTTGTGAGCTGCGTTGGGGTTTCCTTGAAGAGGAGAGAATGATGCAGTATAGTAGAGATAAGTATTTCTCTCAGTTAAGAACCAAGGTTATCAATCCAGTAGGAGAACCACGCAACACCTCGTTAGTGATGCGGCTTGAAACTGCATCGGTATTTCCCCAAAGAGGAAGGGATGATACAGTACATCTACGATAGGTATTTCCCTTAGTTATGAAACCAAGGTTATCAATCTAGTAGGAGAACCAAGCAACACTATGTAAACGGTACCTGCACACAAAGAACATATACTTGCAACCCGACACGTAAGAGGGGTTGTCAATCCCTCCACTGTAAAAAGGTAAATTGTTTTGTATGAGATTGGATAAATAGATATGAGTAAAACATGAAATAAAATAATTAAAGAAAAAGTGCAGGAAGGTAATACAACAAAGTCCTATTCTACCTCAAGGGCTCCCCTTTATATATAGATCGAGGCCCTGGGTTTACAACAAAGTCTGGGTCGTAATACAACCCGTTGTCCTATTCTACTTTCTAGTTATCTTACCTACCAAGTAAGGGAGTTTCCTTTGCCTCTTTGTCGAGTCGGTGTCCAAGAATTGTGCCATGAGCTGTCTCGCTCTACGAGTCACCCTCTAAGCCCTGGGCATCATGGTCATCGCAGCCCATATAACCAACCTGTTCCTCAAGTCGCCACTAGATAACCCGACCCTGAATGGGTGATACGTCCATTTTGCATCATGATTTCCTACTGTTATTTATGCATAATAATGCTTTATGAAGTAATTCTAATGCCTTTTCTCTCATAATATGCAAGTTTTACACAAAGAGGGAGAATGCCGGCAGCTGGAATTCTGAACCTGAAACAACTATGTCAGAGTTACCTATTCTGCACATCTCCAAATGAGCTGAAAATTTATGGAGAATTATTTTGGAATATATTAAAAATACTGGAGGAAATAACTACCGGAGGGCGGCCACCAGGTGAGCATAAGACACCAGGGCGCACCAGGCCCCCCAGGCGTGCCCTGGTGGATTGTGCTCAGCCCAGCACACCTCCGGTGCCCATCTTTTGGTATATAGGTCATTTTGACCTAGAAAAAAAGGGGAGGACTTTCGGGATGGAGCGTCGCCGTCTCGAGATGGAACTTGGGCAGGGGCACTTTTTCCCTCCAGCAAAGCGATTCCACCGGGGGAACTTCCCTCCTAGAGGGGGAAATCAAAGCCATTGTCATCACCAACAACCCTCTCATCTTTGGGAGGCCAATCTCCATCAACATCTTCAACATCACCATCTCCTCTCAAACCCTAGTTCATCTCTTGTGTTCAATATTTGTACCGTAACCTCAGATTGGTACATGTGGGTGACTAGTAGTGTTGATTACATCTTGTACTTGATTACAGTATGGTTTATTTGGTGGAAGATTATATGTTCAGATCCATTATCCTATTTAATACCCTCTAATCTTGAGTATGATTATCACGTATCTATAATTTTTTATTGTTTCATGCCAGTATTCTACAACTTTCATATACTTTTGGCAACATTTTATATTATCTTGTGGACTAACATATTGTTCCGGTGCCTAGTGCCAATTTCTATTTTTTGATGTTTTTTGTTTTGCACAAAGTCCATATCAAACAAAGTCCAAACGCGATAAAATCTTACGAAGATTTATTTTGGGATATATGTGATTTTTGGGAGGTGGAATCAATGCAAACGGAGGCTCACAGCCTTCACAAGGCATTAGGGCGCCACCACCCCATAGGCCACCCGGGGTTCCCTTATGGCCACCTCGTAAGTTGGTTGGAGTCCTTCTTTGGCCGCAAGGAAGCTTATATCGAGAAAAAAATCGTGTTAAAATTTCAGCCCGATAGGAGTTACGGATCTCCGGGAATATAAGAAAAGATTTTCAGCTACAAAACAGGAACGCGAAACAGGAGATGAGAGAGAGAGAGAGGGAGTTAGAGAGAGAGAGATCCAATCTTGTAGGGGATCCTGCCCTCCGGGAGCCATGGCAGTCATGGACCAGAGGGGAAACACTCCTCCCATCTAGGGGGGGTGCTACTTGTGAGCTGCGTTGGGGTTTCCTCGAAGAGGAGAGAATGATGCTGTATAGTAGAGATAAGTATTTCTCTCAGTTAAGAACCAAGGTTACCAATCCAGTAGGAGAACCACGCAACACCTCGTTAGTGATGCGGCTTGAAACTGCATCGGTATTTCCCCAAAGAGGAAGGGATGATGCAGTACATCTACGATAGGTATTTCCCTCAGTTATGAGACCAAGGTTACCAATCCAGTAGGAGAACCAAGCAACACTATGTAAACGGTACCTGCACACAAAGAACATATACTTGCAACCCGACACGTAAGAGGGGTTGTCAATCCCTCCACTATAAAAAGATAAATTGTTTAGTATGAGATTGGATAAATAGATCTGAGTAAAACACGAAATAAAATAAGTAAAGAAAAAGTGAAGCAAGGTATTTTTGGGTTTTTGGAAATATAGATTTGAAACAAATATGATAAAAGATAGATCTGAAAGTAATATGATAAAAGATAGACCCGGGGGGCGTAGATTTCACAAATGGCTTCACTGAAGAAAATAGCATACGGTGGGTAAAGAAATTACTGCTGGGTAATTGATAGAAGATCAAATAATTATGACAATATCCAGGCAATGATTATGAACATAGGCATCATGTCTAAGATTAGTAGACCGAAATGATTCTGCATCTACAACTATTACTCCACACATCGACCGCTATCCAGCATGCATCTAGTGTATTAAGTTCATGAGAAACGGAGTAATGCAATAAGAATGATGACATGATGTAGACAAGATGTATTCATGTAGGAACAGACCCCATCTTTTTATCCTTTATATAAATGATACATGCGTGCCTCACTACCCCTTTTGACACTAGGTGAGGACACCACAAGATCGAACCCATCACAAAGCACCTCTTCCCATTGCAAGAAAAATCAATCTAGTCGGCCTAACTAAACCAAAGATTCGGAGAAGAAATACGAGGCTATAAATAATCATGCATATAAGAGATCAAAGAAAACTCAAATAATATTCATGGATATAGATCAGATCATAAACTCGAACTTCATCGGATCCCAACCAACACACTGCAAAAAGTCATCACATCAAATAGATCTCCAAGAGACCATTGTATTGAGAATCAAAAAGAGAGAAGAAGCCATCTAGCTACTGCCTACGGACCCGTAGGTCTGTGGTGAACTACTCACACATCATCGGAGGAGCACCAATGAGGATAATGAACCCCTTTGTGATCGTGTTCCCCTCCGACAGAGTGCCGGACTAGGGCTCTAGATTGGATCTCGTGGTTTTGGAACTTGCGGCGCCTGGAATTGTCTTTCGTCGATTCCCCTAGAGTTTCTGAAATATTTGGATATTTATAGAGCTGAGAGGCGGTGGAGGAGACCCCCATGGGCCCCGCAACCCATCAGGGTGCGTCTGGGCCCCCTGGCGCGCCCTGGTGTCTTCTAGGCCCCACGAGGCTCCCCTCTGGTGCTTTCTTGCCTCCCAAGTTGTCTTTTGGTCCAAAACAATCTCCGAAAAGTTTCGCTGCATTTGGACTCCGTTTGATATGGATATTCTGCGAAGTAAAAAACAAGCATAAAATAGCAACTGGCATTGGATAACAAATCCTTGCACCCAACGCAAACAAGGGGTTGTCAATCCCTCGGCGGCTACTTGCAAGACTAAATTGTATGGTGATAGATAGATAGACCAAACAAAAATACAAAATAAAATAAATAATGGGAAAAAGTGCAAAAATGTATTTTTAGTTTTAATATATGATAAAAAGTAGACCCGAGGGGGGCCATTGCTTTCACTAGAGGCTTCTCTCTTGAAAATAGCATACGGTGGGTAAACAAATTACTGTTGGGAAATTGATAGAAAAGCAAATAATTATGACGATATCCAAGGCAATGATCATTGATACATCTCCGTCGTATCTATAATTTTTGATTGTTCCATGCCAATATTATTGAACTTTCATATACTTTTGGCAACTTTTTATATTATTTTTGGGACTAACATATTGATCCAGTGCCCAGTGCCAGTTCCTGTCTGTTGCATGTTTTTGGTTTCGCAGAATATCCATATCAAACGGAGTCCAAACGGGATAAAAACGGACGGAGCTTATTTTTGGAAAATATGGAAAATTTGGAAGGAAAATCAACGCGAACCAGTGCCCGAGGTGGTCACGGGGCAGGGGGGCGCCCCCCTAGGGCGCGCCCCTACCCTCGTGAGCCGACTGTAAGGCGGTTGACGCTCTTCTTTTGCTGCAAGAAAGCTAATATTTGGAAAAAAATCACGGCGAAGGTTTCAGGCCAATCGGAGTTACGGATCTCCATATATATACGAAACGGTGAAACAGAGCCAGACGAGAACGCAGAAACAGAGAGAGACAAAGAGACAGATCCAATCTCGGAGGGGCTCTCGCCCTTCCCGTGCCATGGAGGCCATGGACCAGAGGGGAAACCCTTCTTCCATCTAGGGAGGAGGTCAAGGAAGAAGAAGAAGGAGGGGGGCTCTCTCCCCCTCACTTCCGGTGGCGCCGAAATGCCGTCGGGGGCCATCATCATCACCGCGATCTACACCAACACCTCCGCCATCTTCACCAACATCTCCATCACCTTCCCCCCCTCTATCTACAGCGGTCCACTCTCTCGCAACCCGCTGTACCCTCTACTTGAACATGGTGCTTTATGCTTCATATTATTATCCAATGATGTGGTGCCATCCTATGATGTCTGAGTAGATTTTCATTGTCCTATCGGTGGTTGATGAATTGCTATGATTGATTTAATTTGCTTGTGGTTATGTTGCTGTCCTTTGGTACCCATCATATGATTGCGCGCGTGGATCACACCCTAGGGTTAGTTGTATGTTGATAGGACTATGTATTGAAGGGCAAGAGTGACAGAAGCTTCAACCTAGCATAGAAATTGATGCATAGGAGATTGAAGGGGGACCAATATATCTTAATGCTATGGTTGGGTTTTACCTTAATGAACATTAGTAGTTGCGGATGCTTGCTAATAGTTCCAATCATAAGTGCATAGAATTCCAAGTCAGGGATGACATGCTAGCAGTGGCCTCTCCCACATAATACTTGCTATCGGTCTAGTAAAGTAGTCAATAACTTAGGGGCAATTTCGCAACTCTACCACCACTTTTCCACACTCGCTATATTTACTTTAGTTTCTTCTTTATCTTAACAGCCCCTAGTTTTATTTTTGTGCTCTTTATTATCTTGCAAACCTATCCAACAACACCTGCAAAGTACTTCTAGTTCCATACTTGTTCTAGGTAAAGCGAACGCCAAGTGTGCGTAGAATTGTATCGGTGGTCGATAGAACTTGAGGGAATATTTGTTCTACCTTTAGCTCCTCGTTGGGTTCGACACTCTTACTTATCGAAAACTGTTGCGATCCCCTATACTTGTGGGTTATCAATCATGTATATAGGCATCACGTCCGAGACAAGTAGACCGAAATGATGCTGCATCTACTACTATTACTCCACACATCGACCGCCATCCACCATGCATCTAGAGTATTAAGTTCATAAAGAATGGAGTAACGCCTTAAGCCCGATGAAGACATGGTTCCGGCTAGCTTGAGCCCGGGCGGGTTGCATGCGCCAAGCCAGCTCGACAATCTCAGTGCAGATGTCTGGCTCGGGTCCTGACTCGCCAATTTTCCTGATGAAGACGTGGCTCTTGCCGAAGGACCCGGTATCCGTACTCGATTGAGTCGGCCTCGGGGGCCCATCCTGAATCGTCGATGTAGAGCTTGCCGCGACGACTCTTGTTCATGTGGCCAATCGTGTATCCCTCGATCCCCGGGTGAGCTCCCTCCAAGAACTCAACACCGCCGAACGATAGCCCCATGGTGGGCGCCAACTATCGTGGTTTTTTCACGGTGGATGTCCTCGTGAAAATACTTAGTTGTGAGGTGAAAGTGCAACTATCCCTAGGTGGTTTTGGTAATTCATAACAACATATAGCTCATTGAGCTAATGCTATTCCAAGATGATTATTTCAGGAAAGCTCAATGATTGGCATGGCATGGATGTGAAAGTGGAACCCTCAAAATGCTAAGGACAAAGGATTGGCTCAAGCTCAAAAGCTCAAGACTCTTCATTTTATATTTTAGTGATCCAAGATCACATTGAGTCTTTAGGAAAAGCCAATACTATAAAGGAGGGATGAGGTGTTGCTTAATGAGCCTCTTGCTTCATGTGCTTAGTGATATGCTCCAAAATCCTCAACTACTTTCCCATATCCACAAATGACCTAAACCCTAAGCCAAACTCGGTCCTACCGATTCTTTCTATCTAGCGCCACCGAGTTTCACTTGTCATAAGCCACTGCCAAACCCAAGCAATTCGGTTCTACCGATAGGGATCTCGGTCTCACCAAGATGGGATTGCAAACTCTCTGTTTCCCTTTCGTAACTTTTCGGTCTCACCGAAAGAGCGAATCGGTCCCACCGAGATTGCAATGTAAACTCTATGTTTCCCTTTTGTAACTTTCCGGTCTCACCGAAAGAGCAAATCGGTCCCACCGAGTTTGCCTGACCAACTCTCTGGTTAGCTAATTACCAAAATCGGTCTCACCGAGTTTGTGTAATCGGTCTCACCGAGATTATGTTATGCCCAAACCCTAACAGAATCGGTCCTACCGAGTTGCATGTCAGTCCCACTGAAAATCTCTAACGGTCACTAGGTTTACCTTTTCGGTCTGACCGAGTTTGTTGATTTGGTCCCACCGAGATTGGTAAATTGTGTGTAACGGTTGGATTTTGTGTGGAGGCTATATATACCCCTCCACCTCCTCTTCATTCGTTGGAGAGAGCCATCAGAACACATACATAATTCCAACTCATATGTTCCGAGAGAGAACCACCTACTCATGTGTTGAGACCAAGATATTCCATTCCTACCATATGAATCTTGATCTCTAGCCTTCCCCAAGTTGCTTTCCACTCAAATCTTCTTTCCACCAGATCCAAATCCTATGAGAGAGAGTTGAGTGTTGGGGAGACTATCATTTGAAGCACAAGAGCAAGGAGTTCATCATCAACACACCATTTGTTACTTCTTGGAGAGTGGTGTCTCCTAGATTGGCTAGGTGTCACTTGGGAGCCTCCGACAAGATTGTGGAGTTGAACCAAGGAGTTTGTAAGGGCAAGGAGATCGCCTACTTCGTGAAGATCTACCGCTAGTGAGGCAAGTCCTTCGTGGGCGATGGCCATGGTGGGATAGAGAAGGTTGCTACTTCGTGGACCCTTCGTGGGTGGAGCCCTCCGTGGACTCGCGCAACCGTTACCCTTCGTGGGTTGAAGTCTCCATCAACGTGGATGTAGGATAGCACCACCTATCCGAACCATGGGAAAAACATCCGTGTCTCCAATTGCGTTTGAATTCTCCAAACCCTTCCCTTTACATTCTTGCAAGTTGCATGCTTTACTTTCCGCTCCAATATACTCTTTGCATGCTTGCTTGAATTGTGTGATGATTGCTTGACTTGTCCTAAAATAGATAAAATCTGCCAAGAACTAAAATTGGGAAAATGTTAAGTTTTTATTTGGTCAAGTAGTCTAATCACCACCCCTCTAGACATACTTTCGATCCTACAAGTGGTATCAGAGCTTTGGTCTCCATTTGCTTTGATCTCCATAGCTTTTGGTGGTCATAGCCTTGGTTTCACAACCTAGGAGAGTATGGCGTCTAGTGAGGGAAATTATCACCGTAGAGGTCCTTACTTTGATGGTAGTAATTGTAGGGGAATGCAGTAATTTCGAATATTTTCCTATGCACACGCAAGATCATGGTGATGCACAGCAACGAGAGGGGAGAGTGTTGTCTACGTACCAACGCAGACCGACTGCGGAAGCGATCACACAACGTAGAGGAAGTAGTCGTACATCTTCTTTCTGATCCGATCGATCCAAGCACCGTTACTCCGGCACCTCCGAGTTCTTAGCACACGTTCAGCTCGATGACGTTCCTCGGGCTCCGATCCAGCAAAGCGTCGAGGAAGAGTTCTGTCAGCACGACGGCGTGATGACGATCTTGATGTACTACCGACGCAGGGCTTCGCCTAAGCACTGTAACGGTATGATCGAGGTGGAATTTGGTGGCAGGGGGCACCGCACACGGCTAAGGAACGATCTCAAGGATCAACTTGTGTGTCTTGGGGTGCCCCCTGCCCCCGTATATAAAGGTTGGAGGAGGGGGAGCCGGCCGGCCAGGGAGAGGGAGGCGCAGGGGAGTCCTACTCCCACCGGGAGTAGGACTCCTCCCTCCAATCCTAATCCAATTAGGACTCTCGGGGGGAAAGGAGAAAGAGGGGAGGCCGGCCCCTTCTCCTAGTCCTAATAGGACTTGGGGAAGGGGGGGCGCCGGCCAGCTATGGGCTTGTCCCTTTTTCTCTTTTTCCACTAAGGCCCAATAGGCCCATTAGTCTCCCGGGGGGTTCCGGTAACCCTCCCGGTATTCCGGTAAAATCCCGATTTCACCCGGAACACTTCCTATGTCCAAACATAGGCTTCCAATATATCAATCTTTACGTCTCGACCATTTCGAGACTCCTCGTCATGTCCGTGATCTCATCCGGGACTCCGAACAACCTTCGGTACATCAAAATGCATAAACTCATAATAACTGTCATCGTAACGTTAAGCGTGCGGACCCTATGGTTCGAGAACAATGTAGACATGACCGAGACACGTCTCCGGTCAATAACCAATAGCGGGACCTGGATGCCCATATTGGCTCCTACATATTCTACGAAGATCTTTATCGGTCAGACCGCATAACAACATACGTTGTTCCCTTTGTCATCGGTATGTTACTTGCCCGAGATTCGATCGTCGGTATCCAATACCTAGTTCAATCTCGTTACTGGCAAGTCTCTTTACTCGTTCCGTAATACATCATCTCACAACTAACATATTAGTTGCAGTGCTTGCAAGGCTTATGTGATGTGCATTACCGAGAGGGCCCAGAGATACCTCTCCGACAATCGGAGTGACAAACCCTAATCTCGAAATACGCCAACCCAACATCTACCATTGGAGACACCTGTAGTACTCCTTTATAATCACCCAGTTACGTTGTGACGTTTGGTAGTACCCAAAGTGTTCCTCCGGTAAACGGGAGTTGCATAATCTCATAGTTATAGGAACATGTATAAGTCATGAAGAAAGCAATAGCAACATACTAAACGATCGGGTGCTAAGCTAATGGAATGGGTCATGTCAATCAGATCATTCAACTAATGATGTGACCTCGTTAATCAAATAACAACTCTTTGTTCATGGTTAGGAAACATAACCATCTTTGATTAACGAGCTAGTCAAGTAGAGGCATACTAGTGACACTCTGTTGTTCTATGTATTCACACATGTATTATGTTTCCGGTTAATACAATTCTAGCATGAATAATAAACATTTATCATGATATAAGGAAATAAATAATAACTTTATTATTGCCTCTAGGGCATATTTCCTTCACTAATTTTGCTAGTTGGAAGCATAAAATGAAAATGCATATTCTTGGACATAACCCCGCCGTTTGGGCTATTGTGTGTGTTGGTTTGCAAGGTGACTTCTTTGATGGGAAAGAACCAAACCGTGAAGCTACCGCGGACGAGTTGAAGATGTTGCAATACAATGCTCAAGCTTGTGATATTCTCTTCAATGGATTATGCCCCGAAGAATTCAACAAAATCAGCCGTCTTGAGAATGCAAAGGAAATTTGGGACACTTTGATTAATATGCACGAAGGTACTGACTCTGTCAAGGAATCCAAGTTGGATGTGCTTCAAAGCCAACTTGACAAGTTCAAAATGAAGGATGGTGAAGGTGTCGCTGAAATGTACTCTAGGCTTGCTCTCATCACAAATGAGATTGCCGGCTTAGGAAGTGAAGGGATGACCGATAGATTCATCATCAAGAAGATTCTAAGAGCCTTGGATGGAAAATATGATACCGTGTGCACATTGATCCAAATGATGCCCAATTACAAAGATCTCAAGCCAACGGAAGTGATTGGAAGAATTGTTGCTCATGAGATGTCACTTAAGGATAAAGAGGAACTTCACAACAAATCAAGTGGTGCCTACAAAGCCTCATGTGAAGCCCCTACATCATCAAGTGAGAAACAAAACTTCAACGAAGAATTGAGCTTAATGGTGAAGAAATTCAACAAGTTCTACAAGAGTAGAAGCAAAGATAGAAGCTTCAAGTCAAGGTCCTACAATGACAAAAGATCTTCTAGTCGAGAGCGAAACTACTACAATTGTGGAAGACCCGGACACTATTCCAATGAGTATACGGCTCCCTACAAGAGAAGAGAAGATTCTCCAAAAAGAAGAAGCAAAGAATCACCACCAAGAGAGAGAAGGAGTAGAGATGATCGTTATGAACGAAGATACTCACGGAGAAGCAAGGATTCGGAAAGGAAGGAAAAAATCATCAAGGAGCTACACAAAACGAAGACATCAAGCTCATGTTGGTGAATGGGTATCCGGCTCCGACTCTGACAGCCACTCCGAGAGAAGTTATCACTCCGACTCCGAAGATACTCAAGATGAAGGTGTTGCCGGTCTAGCACTTGTGTCATCCAACTCCTACGACATATTTGACTCACCAAATGAAGGAATTGGAAGATGCTTCATGGCCAAAGGTTCTAAGGTAACACACCTCGAGTATGTTGATTTTAATAGTGATGAAGATGACTTGTTAGGTGATGATGATTTGCTTGTTGACAACTCTAGTGATGAATACTATGATGAAACGTAAATTAATCATGCTAATCAAGATAAAACGAATGACAATGACAAGGAGAAGATTGAGGCTCTAACTAAAGAACTAAACACTCTTAAGTTAGCTCATGAAACTATCTTCGAAGATCATCGAGAACTTTTAAGAGTTCATGAGAAGTTACCCTTTGAAAAGCTCAATCTTGAGCAAGAGCATGAGTTTTTAAAAGCAATCAATGATGATCTCCGCAAGAAAAGTTCTTCTTACATTGCCAAGCGTTTACTCTTATCCACTTAGATGCCTCAAGTCAAGTCTAGTAACAAGAACTAGAAAGATTCTTCCTCTAGTAGTAACAATGATCATGCTAAATCCAATATTGTTGCTTCTAGTAATTCTCTTGATTCCACTAATGATTCTCTTAGCCAAGTTACACTTGAGCAAGAAAATAGCTTATTGAAGGGAATTATAGAGAAAGGAGTGTACAAAAGCCTTGCCGGGAGTAAGCAATTCGAGGAAATTGTGCGCAAGCAAGGAATGCACCGGAAGAATCAAGGTGTTGGTTTTGAACGAAAGTTCAATGCCAATGGAGTTGAGTGGGAAGAAGATCAATACCCCAAGACAAAGTTTGTTCCTCAACAAGAGAAGTATGATACTTCCTTCAAGGGGACACAAGCTCAAGATGATCTTCCACCACAAGACTACAAGCAAAAAGGCAAGGACAAGCTTCAAGAGGAAATTGATGCATTTGAAGAAGCTCCTAAGACCTTAGTCAAGTGGATTCCCATGACTACTTCAAGTTTCACTTCATCAAGTACGACTACAACTCCAAGGATTCCCATCAAGATGGTGTGGATCCAAAAGAAGAAGAACTAGAGAGTTCTTGAGGGTGACTTCGCCAACATACTTCACTCTTATCATTTTGGCAAGAACAAGTGCAATCAACTTCCACATCTTGCACTAGTTCAAGGAGTCACAAACCCTCTTGTTGGTAAGACAAGGGACAAGGTAACCTAAAAGTTTTCATGGACATCATCTTGTGTGTGCATCACTCTATGTCTATGGATATCCTTGTTTGTTCCTTGTGGGACTAACCCATGTAGGTATTGAAAGTCCAATTCACTCAAATGGATAGCTCCAAGTGATCTACATCAACATTGAGCATCCACATCTTCAACATCTACATGAAGTCATCATCGACAAAACCCAAGGTTAGTTCATCCCTCTTAGGGGGGATATCACATCTAGGGGGAGCTTTACTCTAAGACTTGAGCTAAAGCAACTCTAAAGATGTGAACACAACAATGCTTTATGTAAAAGTGGTAACCCCACTTGAGCTTAAACGATGAGTATGACCTATGATCAAGTGTTCTCACTTGACTCCTAAGTCAATATACTCATATATAGATGACCTAGTCATCGCAAATTGCTTGATAGATGCTAGAATTGGTTGTGCATGCTTTGTCACATATTTCATTTGCCATCTTATTGTGTGAGCATGTTGGTTGCATATTTTACTCATTCGAGGACATCCACTTGTTGTTTTGATTGTTTGGCTTTATTTCCTTTTGCCAAGTGGATGGACAAGAATGCCTAAGAACCTCCTCTAGCTATCTATGCTTTTCTCGTCTCAAACTCTATTCATGCTGCATCACAAAATTTGATCAAGTCAGATTCGAACCACTCTGTGTGAGGAGCGCTCGGAGTCCTCGATTCGTCATAGACTTAAACTTCCAAAACCTCTTTGTGATTCTCGGTCTGACCGATTCCCTACTTTCGGTCCTACCGAGATCATTAAGTTGATCTAGGTTTTCGATCTCGGTGCTACCGATTTGAACCATTCGGTCACACCGAGTTGCAACAACTGTATACAGTTTTGCATCTCGGTGCCACCGAGTTGTTCCACTCGGTCACACCGACAGGGTCGGGCTATATATAGTCACGGGAAAAAATTTGGAAATTTCTCCGAACCCCTTCGCCTGCGCGATAGCCTGCTCTGCCAACTTGGTCTCCGGATCGTCTCCTCGCCACCAGCCGCCTCCAGTCGCTGGTCTCCGTCGCCGTCAACGGGAATCAACCCCGCCGTTGCCGCCGTAGCGAGTCTCCGCCGAACTAGGGTATGGACTCGATCTTTGTGCTATTCTCCAATCCGATTCCTAGCACATTGTGATCATCATGATTCTTGCCACGTTTGATAAACTCCTATCCAGTCAATGAACTCATAGATTAGGTTTAATTCGAAAATTTTAGGGTTAGGTTTCCGCCGAAACCATTTCGGACCCACCGAGTTGAAAAACTCGGTCCCACCGATTTGGCTTATGCCATTGCACAAGTGAGACTTGGTCTGACCGAGAATTACTTATCGGTGTGACCGATTTTGGAACTCTGTGAAACCCTAGCAGTCTCGGTGCCACCGAACTGTGACTCGGTCTGACTGAGTTCACTAGTTTAGGTTCCAAAATTGCTTCGGTATCACCGAGTTTAGAAATCAGTAGATCCGAGATGCTTTCAGTGGGAAACTAAAACTAAGTTTTTGAATTATTCTTTTGCAAAAATCTCTGCATTTTTTGATGCTCATCCACTCTATCTCATCTATAACCTATTCAGAGGGTCAGCAGTCAGAGTTTGCATCATGTCAGACCAAAGTGATAGCCAGAACATGTCAGAGCAGCAAGTGCAGATGAGTGAGGGCACTAGTCCCTCAAGTTCCTCAGATGATGGCAGCAGGAGCACCCCTAGCAATCTGCCTAAAGCGGCCACAAGACAGAGAAAGAAGAGAACCTCAGATTCAGAAGATGAGGATTATGTGGCAGAAGAGGAAGCAACTTCCAAGAGAGTTGAGCCAGCACAGGGCATAAAATCAGGGATGAAGATCAAAAGGCCAGCAGGCAGGCAGCCTATGTCAAAGGCGAGAGCTTCAACTGAGAATCCCACTCCCATTGAGCCAGTTGCTGCTGAAGGCAAGAAAAGGAAAGAAAGGGTGAAGAAAACTGTAGCCAGAGTGCTTGGCAAGGCTTCCATCATGGAAGATGAGGAGGAAGAAGGAGAGGTAGCTGCACCAGCACCAAAGGCACCCAAGCTGATGGGTGATGCCATAAGATCAGGGGCAGCTGCTTCCAAGGCCAAGCTAGCTCCAAAGCCAAAGCCAAAGAGAAATACAAGAAGCATCCCAGCTACTGAGAAGAACAAGGCCCCAGTGCCTGAAGCTGTAGAAGAAGAGGAAGAGAATGTTCTTAGAAAGCTCAAGCCCAAGATCCCAGACCACAACGTTGCTCATCCTGTGGCTGAGGATATGAAACTCAGGAGAGATTCAGGGCTCCGGAAGTGGAGAGAAGCAGACCTGTATGCTTCAAGGAGAAGGACTGCTGTGGACTACAGATTTCACACCAAGGAGCAGCAGGATTTTTATGAGACAGTGCTGCTAGACAAGAAGCCAATAGTCTGTGATATGAGATGGGTCGATTGGCAATACATCAAGGACAACGAAGAGTACTACCCTGGAGTGCAGGACAGCTTCAAGGCGTGTGGAGTAGAGGACTTTGTTGGGCAGAATCTCACAAAGTGGAACGAGGAACTCATCATGCAGTTCTACTCCACAACCCATTTTTACCCAGATGGTAGGATAATTTGGATGTCAGAGGGTACGAGGTACCAATACACAGTTGCTGAATGGGCTCAGCTGATTAATGCCCCAGAGGAGCAAGCAGATGACTTGGACGTTTATGCCAAGAAGAAGATGGACCACAACTCAATGTCAAACATGCACAAGGAGATTCCAAATGAAGCACTTGACACTTTCAAGTTTGGCTCAGTACATTATCTTCTATCAGGGCTGCCCACTATCAATTGGATATTGAGGCACACCTTATTGCCCAAGTCTAGAGATCACAAGATGATCAGAGGCCATGCAATCAACTTGCTTCATATCTTTGACGTACCACAGAAATTCAAAGTCATGAGCCTTATGATAGAAACAATCAAGAGGACAACAACAGACCAGAAGAGGAGCTGTGGATATGCCCCACAGATTCAGGAGCTCATCAACTCCAAGATGGGCACGGGCATATACTTATTGGACAAGGAACACCTGCCCATCCGTCCAGATTTTGAAGATAACCAAGTTGTCATGACTGAGAATGAACCATCGTCTGCCCAAGCACAAGCCAAGAAGGAGAAAGCAAGGAAGGAGAAAGCTGCCAAGATGCCTACTCAAGAGGAGGCATCTGAATATTTCTTGAAAACCAAACAAGAGCAGCTTGGTTACCTGATTGCATCCACCCTGCGTATTGAGAAAGGATTAGCCACCCTAACTCAGAACCAGGCAAGCCTAGAGAGGATCGTAGAACAGAGGTTCTATGACTTGGATATCAAGATGACAGAGATTCAGACTGCAGTGGAGCAGCTCCAGGATGACATGCAGGAGAGGAGAGGCAAGACTACAACTGATGCTTTTGCCAGAGTGCCACGAGCTCCGAGGTCGTCTGCAGTGCCAGTTGCTGACACCAGAGCCACCACATCTGCACCAGCCACAGCCTCAGTTCCACCAGCTCCAGCGTCTACTTTAGCATCTACGGAAGCTTTCATCCTTGGAGTGCTCCGGACTCCACCACCACCTGAAGATCAAGCCTGAGTGTCGACTTAGCACTATGCATTTTCTAGGAACTTTTTGGTAACTTGTTGCCAAAGGGGGAGAAAATGTATAGATCATAGGCTTCGAGAGAGAGTGTTGCTTTTATTCTCTCTTGTTTTATTTGGTGGTTTTTCGAACTTTGTTTGCTTGTGTGCTTGAGATACTACATCATTATCTGTGAGACATTGATGATCATGTGTTTGATCATAAGCTACACTTAATGTTTGCTTAATATTATCATCCTATCTATCTTATGTGATCATTCACTATTCTTGGTGATGAGTGCATGTATTTCATTCTTATCATTTTAAGCGCTCCACCAAGATGTATGTGACGTGGAAGAGTAACCCATGACTCTAACTCTTTGTGCATTTACAGTCCAAAGCAAATCTTAAATATGCACAAATTTAGGGGGAGCTCTTACTTATCACATACTTCTCAAAGCGACGATATATTTCATGCTTATTATCATTGTCGAAGCTTTGATCTATATGTTGTCATCAATTACCAAAAAGGGGGAGATTGAAAGTGCAACTATCCGTAGGTGGTTTTGGTAATTCATAACAACATATAGCTCATTGAGCTAATGCTATTCCAAGATGATTATTTCAGGAAAGCTCAATGATTGGCATGGCATGGATGTGAAAGTGGAACCCTCAAAATGCTAAGGACAAAGGATTGGCTCAAACTCAAAAGCTCAAGACTCTTCATTTTATATTTTAGTGATCCAAGATCACATTGAGTCTTTAGGAAAAGCCAATACTATCAAGGAGGGATGAGGTGTTTCTTAATGAGCCTCTTGCTTCATGTGCTTAGTGATATGCTCCAAAATCCTCAACTACTTTCCCATATCCACAAATGACCTAAACCCTAAGCCAAACTTGGTCCTACCGATTCTTTCTATCCAGCGCCACCGAGTTTCACTTGTCATAAGCCACTGCCAAACCCTAGCAATTCGGTTCTACCGATAGGGATCTCGGTCTCACCGAGATGGAATTGCAAACTCTCTGTTTCCCTTTCGTAACTTTTCGGTCTCACCGAAAGAGCGAATCGGTCCCACCGAGATTGCAATGTAAACTCTATGTTTCCCTTTTGTAACTTTTCGGTCTCACCGAAAGAGCAAATCGGTCCCACCGAGTTTGCCTGACCAACTCTCTGGTTAGCTAATTACCAAAATCGGTCTCACCGAGTTTGTGTAATCGGTCTCACCGAGATTACGTTATGCCCAAACCCTAACAGAATCGGTCCTACCGAGTTGCATGTCAGTCCCACCGAAAATCTCTAACGGTCACTAGGTTTACCTTTTCGGTCTGACCGAGTTTGTTGATTCGGTCCCACGGAGATTGGTAAATTGTGTGTAACGGTTGGATTTTGTGTGGAGGCTATATATACCCCTCCACCTCCTCTTCATTCGTTGGAGAGAGCCATCAGAACACATACATAATTCCAACTCATATGTTCTGAGAGAGAACCACCTACTCATGTGTTGAGACCAAGATATTCCATTCCTACCATATGAATCTTGATCTCTAGCCTTCCCCAAGTTGCTTTCCACTCAAATCTTCTTTCCACCAGATCCAAATCCTATGAGAGAGAGTTGAGTGTTGGGGAGACTATCATTTGAAGCACAAGAGCAAGGAGTTCATCATCAACACACCATTTGTTACTTCTTGGAGAGTGGTGTCTCCTAGATTGGCTAGGTGTCACTTGGGAGCCTCCGACAAGATTGTGGAGTTGAACCAAGGAGTTTGTAAGGGCAATGAGATCGCCTAATTCGTGAAGATCTACCGCTAGTGAGGCAAGTCCTTCGTGGGCGATGGCCATGGTGGGATAGACAAGGTTGCTACTTCGTGGACCCTTCATGGGTGGAGCCCTCCATGGACTCGCGCAACCGTTACCCTTCGTGGGTTGAAGTCTCCATCAACATGGATGTAGGATAGCACCACCTATCCGAACCACGGTAAAAACATCCGTGTCTCCAATTGCGTTTGAATTCTCCAAACCCTTCCCTTTACATTCTTGCAAGTTGCATGCTTTACTTTCCGCTGCCAATATACTCTTTGCATGCTTGCTTGAATTGTGTGATGATTGCTTGACTTGTCCTAAAATAGATAAAATCTGCCAAGAACTAAAATTGGGAAAAGGTTTAGTTTTTATTTGGTCAAGTAGTCTAATCACCCCCCCTCTAGACATACTTTCGATCCTACATGAGGCCATCGCCATGAGGTAGTAGCTTGAACGGGGTTGATCGAAATCGAGAGAGAAGGGTTTACCCAGGTTCAGCCCCTCTAATTGGAGGTAAAGGCCTACTCCTTTCTTGATTGATTATTGCTTGGGATCTCGATTACAAGGGTGCGAATTGGCTATCCTAGTACTCGAGAGCTTGTAACTTAGTGTTTCTACCTGAAGGGCTCCCCTTTATATATAGATCGAGGCCCTGGGTTTACAACAAAGTCTGGGTCATAATACAGCCCATTGTCCTGTTCTACTTTCTACTTATCTTACCTACCAAGTAAGGGAGTTTCCTTTGCCTCTTCGTCGAGTCGGTGTCCAAGCATTGTGCCATGAGCCGGCCTGCTCTACGATTCGCCCTCTAAGCCCTGGGCATCATGGTCATCGCGGCGCATATAACCAACCTATTCCTCAAGTCGCCACTAGTTAACCCGACCCTGAATGGGTGATACGTCCATTTTGCATCATGATTTCGTACTGTTATTTATAATGTTTTTATGCATAATAATGCTTTATGAAGTAATTCTAATGCCTTTTCTCTCATAATATGCAAGTTTTACACAAAGAGGGAGAATGCCGGCAGCTGGAATTCTGGACCTGAAACAACTACGTCAGAGTTACCTATTCTGCACATCTCCAAATGGGCTGAAAATTTATGGAGAATTATTTTGGAATATAGTAAAAACACTGGAGCAAATAACTATCGGAGGGGGGCCACCATGTGAGCATAAGACACCAGGGCGCACCAGGCCCCCCAGGCGTGCCCTGGTGGATTGTGCTGAGCCCAGCACACCTCTGGTGCCCATCTTCTGGTATATAGGTCATTTTGACCTAGAAAAAGGGAGGACTTTCGGGATGGAGTGCCGCCGTATCTAGGTGGAACTTGGGCAGGGGCACTTTTGCCCTCCAGCAGAGCGATTCCGCCGGGGGAACTTCCCTCCAGGAGCAGGAAATCGAAGCCATTGTCATCACCAACAACCCTCTCATCTTTGGGAGGGCAATCTCCATCAACATCTTCAACCTCGCCATCTCCTCTCAAACCCTAGTTCATCTCTTGTGTTCAATATTTGTACCGTAACCTCAGATTGGTACCTGTGGGTGACTAGTAGTGCTGATTACATCTTGTACTTGATTACTATATGGTTTATTTGGTGGAAGATTATATGTTCAGATCCATTATCCTATTTAATATCCCTCTGATCTTGAGCATGCTTATCATTTGTGAGTAGTTACTTTTGTTCTTGAAGTTACGGGATAAGTCATGTTGCTAGTACTCATGTGAACTTGATATGTGTTCGATATTTTGATGATATGTATGTTGTGATTCCCTTAGTGGTGTCATGTGAACGTCGACTACATGGCACATCACCATATTTGGGCCTAAGGTAATGCATTGTGGAGTAGTTATTAGATGATGGGTTGCTAGAGTGACAGAAGCTTAAACCCTAGTTTGCGCTACTTCGTAAGGGACTTATTTGGATGCAAATGTTTAATGCTATGGTTAGATTTTATCTTAATATTTTTCTTGTAGTTGCAGATGCTTGCGAGGGGGTTAATCATAAGTGGGTGGTTTGTTCAAGTAAGAACAACACCCAAGCACCGGTCCACCCACATATCAAATTATCAAAGTAGCGAACACGAATCAAACCAACATGATGAAAGTGACTATATGAAATTCCCGTGTACCCTCAAGAACGCTTTGCTTATTATAAGAAACCATTTTGGCCTATCCTTTGCCACAAAAGGATTGGGCTACCTTGCTGCACTTTATTTACCGTTACTTGCTTGTTATAAATTATCTTGATATCAAACTACCTGTTACCGACAATTTCAGTGCTTACAGAAATTACCTTGCTGAAGACCACTTGTCATTTCCTTCTGCTCCTCATTGGGTCCGACACTCTTATTTATCTAAAGGAATACGATTGATCCCCTATACTTGTGGGTCATCAAGACTCTTTTGTGGCGCCGTTGTCGGGGAGTGAAGCGCTTGTGGTAAGGAAAAATTTATACAACGTGCTAAAATTTATTGTCACTTGCTACTATGGAAAACCATCCTTTGAAGGGTTTGTTCGGGGTATCTTCACCTCGACCAGAAACACAATTAGTTGCCCCTCAACCTACTGCACCTACTAAAAATATTGGTTTTGAAATTCCTTCGGGTATGATAGAACAACTGCTAGCTAATCCTTATGGACGAGATGAAACCAAACATCCTGATACACACTTGATCTATGTGGATGAAATTTGTGAATTATTTAAGCTTGCAGGTTTATCCAGAAATGAACCTAAGAAGAAGGTTTTCCCTTTATCTTTGAAGGAAAAAGCATTGGCATAGTATAGGCTATGCGATGATATTGGATCTTGGAACTAGAATCGATTGAAATCGGAATTTCACCAAAAAAAAATCTCCTATGCATCTAGTTCATCATGATCGAAATCATATATATAATTTTTGGCCTCATGAAGGAGAAAGTATCGCTCTATCTTGGGGAGGCTTAAGTAAATGTTATATTCATGCTCCAATCATATGCTCTCTAGAGAAATTATCATTCAGAATTTTTATGATCGGCTTTCTCATGATGATCAATCCATGCTTGATACTTCTTGTACTTGTTCTTTTATGAAGAAGACGATTGAATTCAGGTGGGATATTTTAGAAAGAATTAAATGCAACTTTGAAGATTAGGAACTCGATGAAGGTAAATAGTCGGGTATTAAGCTTGAGTTTGATTGTGTCAAATCTTTTATGAATACCGATGCTTTTCACAAGTTCAACACTAAATATGGACTTGACTCTGAGATATTAGCCTCTTTTTGTGAATCATTTGCTACTCATGTTGATCTCCCTAAGGAGAAATGGTTTGAATATCATCCCCCTATTGATGGAGTCATGTACTAAGGGTTCCTCGGGGCGACGGACTCATTGTATATGGGCCGGACTAGTGGAGCCGTACTATGGCATGAATTCTATGAAGATGTGGAGTATCCTCCAAGTCATGAAGGCGCAAGATCTCTTTTATCCCTGATATGTAATCTATCTTTAGTAGCCCTAGCCCTATCAGTGTCTATATAAACCGAAGGGTGTAGTCATTAGGGGGAGCAATCTTCATCCCCAGTAGCCTAGGGTTTGCTCATACCGATCTTGCGGTAGATCAACCCTGTAACACATATATCAAATACAATCAAGTGGGAGTAGGGTTTTACCTCTTAGAGAGGGCCCGAACCTGGGTAAATACCATGTCCCTCATCTCCTGTTACCATCGATCCTAGATCCATGGTCCGGGACCCCCTACCCAGAGGTCTGCCGGTTTTGACACCGGCATTGGTACTTTCATTGAGAGTTCCAGTGTTGGATCACCGAAAAGGTCGATGGCTCGCTTAGTCCTTGGAGAGGATGTCAGTCCCATAGATCTCTTCATTCCCGAACAACTCTTCACTTTTGGCAGCATCGTGTTGCACGCTGATTCGACCGGTCGTCTTGGCCAGGTCGACAACTTATCTCCCGAACACCGGGATTCGATTCGGCAATCTGGAGTACGTCGCTAACACACGGGGGGATTTGGTGTTCGTCGTATTCACCACCCCCGCAGGCCCTGCCATGCCCGCCCTAATGCACGCTCCCGATACGATCTGTGAATCGACCCCGATCTACCAAACGGCTTCGAGCCAGGAAGGACTCCTTGAGAGAGGGGATACCACCCCACCACCAACTGAACTCACATCGGCGGAAAATTCTCCTCCAGCCATCGAGTCAAACCCAGAAGTCGGAGGCCAGGATTCGATCTCGACCGGACTCTCCCCCCACGACTCCTTGCCGACCTCGAGCCCACAGTCGGCGTCTGGCTTAGAGCCCCCGAGTCCGGTCACCCTTGACATGTTGAATGAGGCGCTAGACCAAATTCAAAAACTGACTATCCAGGAGAACTTACCCTCCGCTTTTCATCACCGACCCTTCGAGGTGTTCGTCGGGGAATTTTACGTCCCGCCCACCACCCACTTGGTAGCCACTGTCGAAGATTTAACCGACAAGCTGGACTATAATTCGAAAAACACTGAATACATGGACGAGGATAGTGGGGCCACGACCAATACCAATGATGCTCCCCCCCGTCACTGGCCGCCGGTTGGACATGTCCACATATGATATATACATGGTCGACACTCCCAACCACGGCGAAGGCACTCCCACGTAGGACCAAGACAAGCTTGGAGATGAGCCACCCAAACGTCGAAGGAAACACCGTCGATCAAAACCTCGTTGAAGCCATGCAAGCAACGTTGACTCCATGGAGAACGACACCGCCAATAATACGGATGACCTCACCGAAGCCGCGGCTAATGAACACTAGTGGGGTGACCCCGCAACACATGAGGACCCATCCAATCCGGAGGACCTCGAGGACGCCAAAGATAGCAATTACCTTCCATCCTCGAAGGAAGAGGCAAGTCTCGGGGAAGAAGATTTCATCATCCCCGAAGACCCGCGCGATCAGGAACGGTTCAGGCGAAGGCTCCTAGCCACCGCTCGTAGCTTGAAGAAATAGAAACGTAGGATCAAGGCCGAACAGGAAACCCTCAATGATCGATGGACTAAAGTCCTAGCTGCCGAAGAAGGATACAACCATGAACGGCCAGCCAAAAGTTACCCAAAGTGACGATTACTGCCGCAGTTCGATGATGAGGCCCTAGAGCCAACGCGTCCAAAGTACACCCATGCCGAATAGCCGGACCGCCCCGCTCGAGGGCGGGACAGAGAAGCTGACAAAGCCAAACACCCTGTCGCGCCACCTCGCCGTTCCGACAGGGATAAAATGGGGCCAGCCTACGAATACGACCTCTGCCATGACCTGGACGCCCGGGGAAGACAAACCAGGTCCATCTATGGACCAAGAGAAGACTCGCCCGCTCACCGGGACGATTATTATGACTGGCGGAACCGCAACGATAGAGTTCGGGTGCAATAGCGAACTCGGAGGGCCGAGGACCTCCGACACGACATAGCCTGAGTTTGGGGAACCGCACACCCCCTGTGCTTTATAGAACAGGTGATGCAACATGACTTTCTAGAAGGCTTCAAGCCTGTATACATTGAACCGTACGATGGAACCATGGATCCGGCCGTATGGATAGAGGAATTCCTCCTCCACATCCACATGGCGCGAGGAGACGACCTCCACGCCATCAAATATCTGCCACTCAAACTCAAAGACCCAGCTCGACACTGGTTAAACAACCTTCCCAAAGACTCTATAGGTTTCTGGGAAGAGCTTGAGGATGCTTTTCGAGCGAACTTTCAGGGAACCTATGTCCGACCTCTGGATGCTGACGACCTAAATTGCATCACCCAACGACCCGGAGAATCTGCCCGACAGTTCTGGAATCGATTCCTGACCAAGAAAAATCAGATCATTGACTGTCTGGATGCCGAAGCCTTGGTTGCCTTTAAGCGTAGTGTCAAGGATGAATGGCTCGTGCGACAGCTCGGCCAGGACAAACCAAGAGCTATGACAACTCTTACTTCCCTTATGAGCCGCTCTTGCGTGGGCAAAGATAGTTGGCTTGCCTGCAAATGCACAAACCCTGACACACCAGGTACCTTCGAAGTCCGGGACGGAAACAGAAAACCCCGACGAAGCAAGAATAAACCTCACCATAATGACGGTGATGGTGACGATACGGTAGTGAATGCCGGATTCCGAAACCAGAAGTCCGGACCGTGAAAGAAAGCCCCTAAAGGCAACAACGACGACCCATCTAGACTAGACACAATTCTGGACAGGCCATGCCAGATCCATGACACAATAGAGAAGCCCGCCAATCACTCCAATCAAAATTGTTGGGTGATCAAACAGGCCGGCAAACTCACAGCCAAAGACTCGAGCAAAAGCTTACGAAGCGAGGACGATGATGAGCCCCGCAGGCCGAATAGTGGAAGCCAGAAACCTTTCCCTTCTGAGGTCAAGACAGTAAACATGATTTATGCAACTCATATATCGAAGAAGGAAAGGAAGTGAGCACTACACAACATATACTCCGTCGAGCCAGCAACACCAAAGACAACCCATGGTCAGCTTGCCCGATCACATTCGGTCGCAGGGATTATCCCACTAGCATGCGCCATGGAGGGTCCGCAGCCTTAGTGCTAGACCCCATCATCGATGGATTCTACCTCACTAGAGTCCTAATGGATGGAGGGAGCTGCCTCAACCTTATATATGAGGATACAGTGAGGAAAATGGGGATCAATCCATCAAGGATCAAACCCAATAATACCACCTTTAAAGGGGTCATTTCGGGAGTGGAGGCCTGTTGTACGGGCACTGTAACGCTTGAAGTAGTGTTCGGATCTCTGGACAATTTCCGAAGCGAGGACTTGATCTTTGATATCGCACCCTTTTGTAGTGGCTATCACACCCTCCTCAGTCATACAACATTCGCCAAGTTCAACGTCGTTCCGCATTATGCATACCTCAAGTTGAAGATGACTGGTCCTTCAGGCGTCATAACCATCAACGACAATATGAAGCGCTCACTTTGAACCGAAGAGCACATTGCGGCCCTAGCAGCCGAAGACCACACCGGCCGGTACAGACCTGGATGCCGAACCACCATAAGGGCCGGTCGCAATAGTAAATGGATCCGAACCCGTTCCCCATCATGGGAGCCCGCATGCGTTCGCCGCAAATAGGGATACGCGCCCCATGGCACACCCACACTCTTCGCCCTCCACATGCCTCGTTAGCACAACTTCGCACTCAAAGTGCCATGGGCAGCCGTGAGGCATACACTGTTCTGAAGTACAGGTTCGGCCAAATTGAATTTCAGCATTTCCTCGTCTTCGGACGATCCGGAGACATATCTCGGATACCCTAAAGCATAAAGCTTCGTCGAGAGGGTTCTCACCCGCAAAGGTCTCACTGAAGGTCCTTTTCCGAACCTATCAGAAGCGAAGGCGCATACATGCAGTAGGGCACGGTGAAGGCTTGAACTCACGCATCAAGGCCCCGCGTTAACCTTCACTCTGTAACCTTTTTTGTTTTCTTTTTCCCTATACGTACCGCCTTGACAATTCGAATTGTACGGTTGGACGTCTTGAGCTCATGAGAAGTAATAAAAATACCCTTTATGGTGTTCGGACATCCGCATCTTGTAAACCCTTTTGTTTCTTACCGGATTCCTCACCCGCTCTTCGAACAGCCCGACACTAAAGTACGAATAACCAAGAGTTTTTGATTTATATACCAGCTCAAAAGCTTCAAGTCCGACCTCGCTTTCCGCCAGGTGATTGGTGTCTCGCATATTACCAGGGCCGAGCCGGCAAAATCGGGGGCCCTGTGCCAAACTTTAAAATGTGGCCTCAACTATAGTATACCTAGGCCTAGTCTTGACACGTGCAACTTGATAAAATGAGGCCTCTCAACATAGATATTTTTAGAAGGCTTGCTTATATTTTAGTAACAACTATAGTATTGAACGTATCATATAAATATTATCTTCGCTCATTAGTTATACTATATAATAACCAGATGGGAACTACTCATGATCTTATTATGATGAATTGAAGAGAACGGCTAGTACATTTTTTTCTGTACCCAGACATATACTTTGTACATGGAATCTTAGTATGGAACATGTAACACAAACAATATGCAAATTATAAATGAAGTTGAAATAAAAGCACCTGAAGGATCAAGACTAGGTCTATCACATGTGCATGTTGTGGTGTCGTTGCAAGAATGAAACCATGCCTTAGTAACATGAATCCAAATCCCACGGGACCTTGCCTTTGGAGAGTTGGACATCCCCGAGGATGTGGTTGCTAACAATCCCTTTCCGCTGCCCACCTTCTTGAACTCTCTTAAACATATTGCATATGGGGATTAGGGGAGAATTAAGGGAGCAATAGTATGGAATCAGATGGGGAGTGGGAGAAAAATGAACAAACCTAGTAGAATCAAAAATTTATGATCTTTGGGATGCCATCGTCACGTGGTTGAGAAAAAAGAGAAAGTTTTTGGTGGTCTCGTCCTGACCGATGAATCGATCGATGCCGTGGAGGAAGAGAGGAAAAGAAGAGACCCTGAGCCGCCGCTGCAGCGTGGTCGCCGGAGGTTTAGATCTCCATGGATGTCGGCTGTCACATTGAATCGGGTGCACTACAAAAAAAAGACACATCCATGACATTTTGGGTTGAACGAATTTTTTTCCTGTCATACTTGTGACACTTCTATGACGATAATTGTGACAAAACCCGGTATCATCATAGATGTGGTGGGGGCCTACTTCTATGACAGAAAATGGGCTTTTCGTCCTGGGCGGGCCGGAGACGCAACTGCATGACATTCTTTGGGTCGTCCATGACGGAAAAAACCGTGGTAGAAGCGAGGGCGAGGAAAATATCGGGGAGTTCCCGGTTACGGTGGGTGGTCGGGGGCCGAGCGATGCGCGTTTCTCTCGTACATACGCGCGTGTGTGCGAGGCGTTGGGCTCTAACTGAACCCGAGCGATTGTACTGCAGGCTACGCGTTACTGAACCCGAGCGATCGATCGATGGCTGTTAACGGAACCCGATCGAGCGATTCCTTCGCTACTTCTGCTAACTGAAGCTGATCGATGCTGCCTCTGGATGAACAGTGAGCGTTGTTGGGGGGTTTGGATGAACAGTTCCCGGTGGGGGTTGGATGAACAGGAACCCGTGGTAGTAGAGGCCGTTGCCGCTGGATGAACAATACCTCGATCGAACGAGCCGGTGGATGAACAGGACCCCGGGGAGGGCTGGATGAACAGGACCCCATGGAGGGCTGGTTGAATAGTAGCAGGTGGAGGGCTGGTTGAACAGTAGCCGGTGGAGGGCTGGATGAACAGTAGCCCATGGATGGGTGGTTGAATAGGACCCTGTGGAGAGGGCTGGTTGAACAGTAGCCGGTGGAGGCTGGATGAACAGGAGCCCGTGGATAAACAGTCGTAGGTGGAGGCTGGAGGAGGTTGACGATGGATGAACAGTAGCCCGTGGAGGCTGGAGGAGGTCGATGGTGGAGATTAATAGTATCCCGTGGAGTCCCGTTTTGCGGTACGCCACACCCCTCCCGATGAACAGGACACCCGTTTCGACCTTAGCGCTCCAACACAAGTCTGTTTCCTCCGTTTTACGGTATGCCACACCCCTCCCGATCAATAGGACCCCTTTTCCACCGTAGGAGGTCCGTTTCCTCCGTTTTGCGGTACGCTAGACCCCTCCCGGTGAATAGGATCCTGTTTCCACCGTGGCCGGTCGAACACAAGGTCGTTTCCTCCGTTCTGTGGTACGCCAGGCCTCGTTTCCATCGGTTGTTCTATCCAAGCTGGTTGGCTCCCGATGAACAGCGCGCGTTCCGTTGCCTCCTAATGAACACGACACATTCCATTGCCTCCCCATGAACACGACGACGACGCAGTTTCTCCTTTCCGACCCAGCCATGTACATGAGCCATGGCTGTACATATGCGTGAGTAGGTGTTCGAGACACTGCCCGTATGTACGTATGTGGCCGTATTTACTTTCTTGCACCCTGGCCGCTGTACGTACGTGTACATGCTACGTGCGCGCCTCTACTACAGCACGTGCCCTTCCTTGCACGACCACGGTTCATCGCTGTAGCCCGCAGACAGACCGATCGTATGTACGTACACGTTCGCGACCAGAATGACAACACTACGTACACTTAGGCCGGTTGGGTCCCGACTTCAGGCACTTCCTTGCCTGCGAAGATGTAGCTGGTGGGTCCCAGCAGTCATGGGGGAAACATTTTTTTTGTGAAATACAGTGGCCCGTCCGGCGGGTCCCTGCTATCAGGTGGAGGAATCATTATTTTGTGCGTAATAAGGAGGCACTTCCTTGCTGCGGTCATGGACCCAGCTGTCTGCCTCTCCATGTACAGTACTCTTCCGATGAAAGTCATTCATTGACCACATTGACCATGCCGCACCGAGAGCACCAAGGCGGTGGACGACGGCGAGGCCTAGGAAGGGGACGACGCGGAGCCGGGGAAGACGCGGCAGTGGATGCCCACGCGGAGAGGAGTACGAGGGTTCACTGGTTCGACTGCAGTGTGAGGCTGCCATCGATGTAGGGCCTGGCCAGCGGTGGGAGTAGTAGGGGCGGTGAGGCCTCCGCGGCAGCACAGCCGGCCACGAGAGGCAGGAGTAGGCAACACGACCGGCGCTGCTTTGGGCGGTTGGAGCAAGAAGACCAGAGGTTGAAGAAGCACTACGGTTGTTGGATGGACATCGTAAGGTCACTGGAGCTAAAATCGTTCATATTGACTAAGTTGACAAAGACCTCCGTCGCCGTCAACTTAGTAGGCCCACATGTCAGCCTCCCACTATGCTGGGTCCCAGCTAGCAGGGGGTATTCATTTTTTTGTGCGTAATAAGGGGGCACTTCCTTGCGTGTGAAGATATAGCTGGTGAGTTTGACCTGTCAGCGGGGCGAACGTTTTTTCATGAAATACAGAGGCTCTTCCGATGGGTCCCAGATGTCAGGTGGAGGAATCATTATTTTGCGCGTAATAAGGAGGCATTTCCTTATGTGCGGCCATGGACCCAGCTGTCAGCCTCTCCACGTACAGTCCACGTCCGATGGATGTCGTTCATTGACCACGTTGACCACGGCACGCCGAGAGCACCAGGGCGGTGGACGACGGCGAGGCCTAGGAAGGGAACGACATGGAGCCGGGGAATATTCGGTAGTGGTTGCCCATGCGGTGGGGAGTACGAGGGTTTACTGGTCCAGCTGCCGTCGCCGGAAAATAACAGGTGTGGGTGAGTAGAGGAATGGCCTGGCCAGCAATGGAGTAGGGTGGGGCGGGGAGGCCTGTGCGGCAGCACGGCCGGCCACGGGAGGCAGGAGCAGGCAGTCCCACTGGCGCTGGTTTGGGCGGCTGGAGCAAGAAGATCAGATATTGAAGAAGCAGCACGGCTGTTGGATTAACATCCAATGGTCACTGCTGCTAGAATCGTTTGCGGACTAAGTTGACAAAGCCTTTCGTACATGTCAGCCTAGTAGACCCACCAGTCAGCCTCCAAATCTGTCCCAAACAACATACAACCCGAAATTTCTAGCCAGATTCAAATTAATTTAAAAACTAAACATACCTTAATTTAAATCCAATGAAATTTTACCCGCACAAAAACGATGAAATTTAAAATATCAAAATCCGAAAGAAAAAAGTATTTTGGAACTAATTGCCTCTTTGTTGTATTTTTCATTTTATAGCCCATTTAATATTACTTATAGCCCATTTTTTATTACTTATAGCCCATTTTTTATTACTTATAGCCCATTTTCTGGGCAAAATGCATCCCTCCTCGTCTTGAAAGATTTCCGGCCCAGCAGGGCATAGAAAAACAAGTAGGCCTACGCTGGTTATTCTGCAAAAAACAAAATAGCTGGGCTAGACATTTTCAGAAAGGAAAAAAACAAACTGGGCTGGTCATGTGCTAGACGGGCCACAGCTCCCGAACAACCCAGTTGATACCCTTCTCCATCCCCAAAAACAAAATTACTGCGTGTGCTGCTTGGGGGAGTATGCATTTCTCACCGACATTACATTCATGTTCACACACTCATGCCAGCTGTATCTACTTTTCCAAACACTTTTGCCCTTGTTTTGGACTCTAACTTGCATGATTTGAATGGAACTAACCTAGACTGACGTTGTTTTCAGCAGAATTGCCATGGTGTTATTTTTGTGCAGAAATAAAAGTTCCTGGAATGACCTGAAAATCAACGGAGAATATTTTTGGAATATATAAAAAATACTAGCGAAAGAATCAAGGCCAGGGGCCCACACCCTGTCCATGAGGGTGGGGGCATGCCTACCCCCCTGGGCGCGCCCCCTGCCTCGTGGGCCCCCTGACGCTCCACCGACCTCAACTCCAACTCCATATATTCACGTTCGGGGAGAAAAAATCGGGGAAAAGAATTCATCGCATTTCACGATACGGAGCCACCGCCAAGCCCAAATCTCTCTCGGGAGGGCTGATCTGGAGTCCATTCAGGGCTTCGGAGAGGGGAATCCGTCGCCATCGTCATCATCAACCTTCCTCCATCACCAATTTCATGATGCTCACCGTCGTGCGTGAGTAATTCCATCGTAGGCTTGCTGGACGGTGATGGGTTGGATGAGATTTATCATGTAGTCGAGTTAGTTTTGATAGGGTTTGATCCCTAGTATCCACTATGTTCTGAGATTGATGTTGCTATGACTTTTCTATGCTTAATACTTGTCACTAGGGCCCGAGTGCCATGATTTCAGATCTAAACCTATTATGTTTTCCTGAATATATGTGAGTTCTTGATCCTATCTTGCAAGTCTATAGTCACCTATTATGTGTTATGATCCGTTAACCCTGAAGTGACAATAATCGGGATACTTACCGGTGATGACCGTAGTTTGAGGAGTTCATGTATTCACTAAGTGTTAATGCTTTGGTCCGGTACTCTATTAAAAGGAGGCCTTAATATCCCTTAGTTTCCAATAGGACCCCGCTGCCACGGGAGGGTAGGACAAAAGATGTCATGCAAGTTCTTTTCCATAAGCACGCATGCCTATATTCGGAATACATGCCTACATTATATTAATGAACTGGAGCTAGGTCTGTGTCACCGTATGTTCTAACTATTGCATGAGGAATCGCATCCGACATAATTATCCATCACCGATCCATTGCCTACGAGATTTTCACATATTGTTCTTCGCTTATTTACTTTTCCGTTGCTACTGTTACAACCACTATAAAACCAAAACTATTACTTTTGCTACTGTTACCGCTACTATCATATTACTTTGCTACTAAATACCTTGCTGCAGATATTAAGTTTCCAGGTGTGGTTGAATTGACAACTCATGTGTTAATACTTAAGAATATTCTTTGGCTCCCCTTATGTCGAATCAATAAATTTGGGTTGAATACTCTACCCTCAAAAACTGTTGCGATCCCCTATACTTGTGGGTTATCAATTCTATTTTCTGGCGCCGTTTCCGGGGATCATAGCTCTATTCTTTGAGTCACTTGGGATTTATATCTGTTGATCACTATTAAGAACTTGAAAGATAAAAGAACCAAGATTTTTCTGTCAACTACGAGGGGAGGTAAGGAACTGCCATCTTGCTCTGCACTTGATTCACCTTCTGTTTTGAGTAAACTTGCGACGCCTACTCCTGCTATTCATTCTGATATGTCGCATGTTATTGATGATGCCACTTCTGCTTTGCATGATACTTATGATGAAACTACTTCTATACTTGATACTACTGTGCCATTAGGTGAATTTCTTGATGAACAACTTGCTAGGGTTAGAGAGAATGAAATTATTGAAACTGATAATATTGATGAAAATGATGATGAAGATTCTCCCCTAGATATGAATTGCCTGTTGTGCCTGAGGGTTATGTTATGGATGAAGAAACTACTAGAGACTTCTTAGCTTGCAATGATAGATCTGATCTTAAGAAATTATTAGCTAAGCTTAAAGAAAAATACTTGAATGCTAGAATGAAATATGACCCTATTTTTGCTACTTCACCTATCTTTATCACTGATAAGTATTATGATTTCTCTGTCGATCCTGAGTTAATTACTTTGGTTGAATCTGATCCTTTCTATGGTTATGAATCTGAAACTATTGTGGCACATCTTACTAAATTAAATGATATAGCCACCCTGTTCACTAATGATGAGAAAACTCGCCATTACTATATCCTTAAGTTGTTTCCGTTCTCATTAAAGGGTGATGCTAAAACATGCTTTAATTCTCTTGATCCTGGTTGTGTGCGTAGTCCCCAGGATATGCTTTATTACTTCTTTGCTAAATATTTCCCCGCTCATAAGAAACAAGCTACCTTAAGGGAAATATATAATTTTGTGCAAATTGAAGAAGATTGTCTCCCACAAGCTTGGGGGAGGCTTCTCCAATTACTTAATGCTTTGCCTGATCATCCTCTCAAGAAAAATGAAATACTTGATATCTTTTATAATGGACTAACCGATGCTTCCAGAGACCACCTGGATAGTTGTGCTGGTTGTGTTTTCAGGGAAAGATCTGTTGATCAAGCTGAATTGCTATTGAATAATATGTTGAGTAATGAAAATGATTGGACACTTCTTGAACCAACTCCTAAGCCAACTCCGAAGAAAAGGGGTATTCTATTTCTCAGTCCTGAAGATATGCAAGAGGCAAATAAATCTATGAAAGAAAAAGGTATTAAAGCTGAAGATGTTAAGAATTTACCACCTATTGAAGAAATACATGGTCTTGATAACTGCTACCTCTTGAGCACTTGCGTTGGTTTTCCCTTGAAGAGGAAAGGGTGGTGCAGCAAAGTAGCGTAGGTATTTCCCTCAGTTTTTGAGAACCAAGGTACCAATCCAGTAGGAGGCTATGCGCGATTCCCTCGCACCTACACAAAACAAATAAATCCTCGCAACCAACGCGATAAGGGGTTGTCAATCCCTACACGGTCACTTACGAGAGTGAGATCTGATAGATATGATAAGATAATATTTTTGGTATTTTTATGATAAAGATGCAAAGTAAAATAAAAGAAATGAAAATAACTAAGTATTGGAAGATTAATATGATGAAGATAGACCCGGGGGCCATAGGTTTCACTAGTGGCTTTTCTCAAGAGCATAAGTATTTTACGGTGGGTGAACAAATTAACGTTGAGCAATTGACAGAATTGAGCATAGTTATGAGAATATCTAGGTATGATCATCACGTCCGAGACAAGTAGATCGACTCCTGCCTGCATCTACTACTATTACTCCACACATCGACCGCTATCCAGCATGCATCTAGAGTATTAAGTTCAAGAGAACAGAGTAACGCTTTAAGCAAGATGACATGATGTAGAGGGATAAACTCATGCAATATGATGAAAAACCCATCTTGTTATCCTCCATGGCAACAATACAATATGTGCCTTGCTGCCCCTACTGTCATTGGGAAAGGACACCGCAAGATTGAACCCAAAGCTAAGCACTTCTCCCATTGCAACAAAGATCAATCTAGTAGGCCAAACCAAACTAAAAATTCGAAGAGACTTACAAAGATAACCAATTATACATAAAAGAATTCAGAGAAGATTCAAATATTGTTCATAGATAAACTTGATCATAAACCCACAATTCATCGGTCTCAACAAACACACCGCAAAAGAAGATTACATCGAATAGATCTCCAAAAGAGAGAGGGAGAACTTTGTATTGAGATCCAAAAAGAGAGAAGAAGCCATCTAGCTAATAACTATGGACCCGAAGGTCTGAGGTAAACTACTCACACTTCATCGGAGAGGCTATGGTGTTGATGTAGAAGCCCTCCGTGATCGATGCCCCCTCCGGCGGAGCTCCGGAACAGGCCCCAAGATGGGATCTCGTGGATACAGAAAGTTACGGTGGTGGAACTAGGGTTTTGGCTCCGTATTTGATCGTTTGGGGGTACGTAGGTATATATAGGAGGAAGAAGTACGTCAGTGGAGCAACAGGGGGCCCACTAGGGTGGAGGGCGCGCCTGGGGGGGGGGGGTAGGTGCTCCCCCTACCTCGTGGCCTCCCTATTGGTTGCTTGACGTAGGGTCCAATTCTCATGGATCTTGTTCGTTCCAAAAATCACGTTCCCGAAGGTTTCATTCCGTTTGGACTCCGTTTGATATTCCTTTTCTTCGAAACCCTAAAATAGACAAAAAACAACAATTCTGGGTTGGGCCTCCGGTTAGTAGGTTAGTCCCAAAAATAATATAAAAGTGTATAATATAGCCCAATAATGTCCAAAACAGTAGATAATATAGCATGGAGCAATCAAAAATTATAGATACCTTGGAGACGTATCAAGCATCCCCAAGCTTAATTCCTGCTCGTCCTCGAGTAGGTAAATGATAAAAACAGAATTTTTGATGTGGAATGCTACTTGGCATAATTTCGATGTAATTCTTCTTAATTGTGGTATGAATATTCAGATCTAAAATATTAACGACAAAAGTTCAATATTGACATAAAAATAATAATACTTCAAGCATACTAACTAAGCAATTATGTCTTCTCAAAATAACATGGCCAAAGAAAGTTATCCCTACAAAATCATATAGTCTGGCTATGCTATATCTTCACCACACAAAGTATTTAAATCATGCACAACCCCGATGACAAGCCAAGCAATTGTTTCATACTTTTGACATTCTCAAAACTTTTTCAATCTTCAAGCAATACATGAGCGTGAGCCATGGACATAGCACTATAGGTGGAATAGAATGGTGTTTGTGGAGAAGACAAAATGGGAGAAGATAGTCTCACATCGACTAGGCGTATCAACGGGCTATGGAGATGCCCATCAATAGATATCAATGTGAGTGAGTAGGGATTGCCATTCAACGGATGCACCAGAGCTGATAGTATATGAAAGCTCAAAAAGAAACTAAGTGGGTGTGCATCCAACTTGCTTGCTCACGAAGACCTAGGGCATTATGAGGAAGCCCATCATTGGAATATGCAAGCCAAGTTCTATAATGAAAAATTCCCACTAGTATACGAAAGTGATAACAAAGGAGACTCTCTACTATGAAGATCATGGTGCTACTTGGAAGCACAAGTGTGGTAAAAGGATAGTAGCATTGTACCTTCTCTCTTTTTCTCTCATATATATATATATATTTTATTTGGGCCTTTTCTCTTTTTATGGCCTCTTTTTTATTGTTCGTCTGGAGTCTCATCCTGACTTGTGGGGGAATCATAGTCTCCATCATCCTTTCCTCACTGGGACAATGCTCTAATAATGATGATCATCACACTTTTATTTTCTTACAACTCAAGAATTGCAACTCGATACTTAGAACAAAATATGACTCTATGTGAATGCCTCCGGCGGTGTACCGGGATATGCAATGACTCATGAGTGACATGTATGAAATAATTATGGGGGTGGCTTTGCCACAAATACAATGTCAACTACATGATCATGCAAAGCAATATGACAATGATGGAGCGTGTCATAGTAACGGAATGGTGGAAAGTTGCATGTCAATATATCTCGGAATGGCTATGGAAATGCCATGATAGGTAGGTATGGTGGCTGTTTTTAGGAAGGTATATGGTGGGTGTATGATACCGGCGAAAGGTGTGCGGTATTAGAGAGGCTAGCAATGGTGGAAGGGTGAGAGTGCGTATGATCCGTGGACTCAACATTAGTCATAAAGAACTCATATACTTATTGCAAAAATCTACAAGTTATCAAAGCAAAGTATTATGCGCATGCTCCTAGGGGGATAGATTGGTAGGAAAAGACCATCGCTCGTCCCCGACCACCACTCATAAGGAAGACAATCAATAAATAAATCATGCTCCGACTTCAACACATAACGGTTCACCATACGTGCATGCTACGGGAATCACAAACTTTAACGCAAGTATTTCTCAAATTCACAACTACTCAACTAGCATGACTCTAATATCCCCATCTCCATATCTCAAAACAATTATCAAGCATCAAACTTCTCATAGTATTCAACACACTCATAAGAGAATTTTATTATTAATCTTGTATACCTAGCATATTAGGATTATTTAAGCAAATTGCCATGCTATTTAAGATTCTCAAAATAATCTAAATGAAGCATGAGAGATCAATAGTTTCTATAAAACAAATCCACCACCATGCTCTAAAATATATAAGTGAAGTGCTAGAGCAAAACTATATAACTCAAAAGATATAAGTGAAGCACGTAGAGTATTCTAATAATTTCCAAATCACGTGTGTCTCTCTCAAAAGGTGTGTACAGCAAGGATGATTGTGGTAAAATAAAGAATAAAGACTCAAATCATACAAGACGCTCCAAGCAAAACACATATCATGTGGTGAATAAAAATATAGCTCCAAGTAAAGTTATCGATAGAAGTAGACGAAAGAGGGGATGCCTTCCGGGGAATCCCCAAGCTTTGGCTTTTAGGTGTCCTTAGATTATATTGGGGGTGCCATGGGAATCCCCAAGATTAGGCTCTTGCCACTCCTTGTTCCATAATCCATCAAATCCTTACCCAAAACTTGAAAACTTCACCACACAAAACTTAAAGTAGAAAATCTCGTGAGCTCCGTTAGCGAAAGAAAACAAAATACCACTTCAAGGTACTGTAATGAACTCATGCTTTATTTATATTGGTGTTAAACCTACTGTATTCCAACTTCTCTATGGTTTATAAACTATTTTACTAGCCATAGATTCATCAAAATAAGCAAACAACACACGAAAAACAGAATCTGTCAAAAACAGAACAGTCTGTAGTAATCTGTAGCTAGCGCAAGATATGGAACCCCAAAAATTCTAAAATAAATTTCTGGACGTTATGAATTTATCTATTAATCATCTGAAAAAATAATTAACTAAATATAACTTTCCAAATAAAAATGGCAGCAGTTCTCGTGAGCGCTAAAGTTTCTGTTTTTACAGCACGATTAACAAGACTTTCCCCAAGTCTTCCCAACGGTTCTACTTGGCACAAACAGTAATTAAACACAACAAGCACAACCAAAACAGAGGCTAGATAAATTATTTATTACTAAACAGGATCAAAAAGCAAGGAATAAAAATAAAATTGGGTTGCCTCCCAACAAGCGCTATCGTTTAACGCCCCTAGCTAGGCATAAAAAACAAGGATAGATCTAGGTATTGCCATCTTTGGTAGGTAATTCTTCAATGAGGCATCTACCATCCTTAGGAATTTCTTTCTTTTTATTGATTATCAAACTTTTAGGCACAATATCAAAAAAATCATTAGCAGCAAATGGTTCCTTAATGATAGCAAAAAGATTAGGATGAACACTTATAGATTTGAGATCCGCAGTTTCTTTGCTAGAAGATTCACATTTATTTTTAGGAACATACATAAGCTTGGCAATTTTAGTTGGAGGACTTGGAGTATTCTTTATGGAAGAAAAAGCGGTTCCCAAGTTGGTAATGATACCCTCAAGTTTATCGATTCTAGTGGAATCATGATTTATTCTTTCATTAACTATAGGTTCCTTCTCTTTTATATTTTTCAAAGTTACTCCTACTTTAGATCCATATTGAGTAATTTGGTTGTGGATCTTTTTTCCGAAATTTTCAATTAATTCAACGGTAGCAACTTTATTTTCAATAATTTTAAGTTTTTGCATTACATGCTCCAAAGTTAACATAGTTCCATTAACCAAAAGAGGTGGTGAGCCAAACAAATCTATCATAGCATTATAAGAATCAAAAGTATGGCTACCCAAGAAGTTCTCTCCGGTAATGGTATCGAGGATATATCTGTGCCAAGGAGTAATGCCTACATAAAAATTGCGAAGAAGAATGGAAGTAGATTGCTTCCTGGTAGATCTATTTTGAGCATTGCAAATTCTATACCAAGCATCTTTGAGATTTTCTCCCTCCCTTTGCTTAAAATTTAGAACTTCATTCTCGGGAGACAACGGAGAAGATAGCGGACTTGCCATAATGACAAGCAAACGAGGAACGGGCAAAAGGAGGCAAATAGAGAAAGAGAGGGAGGATAGAGAGAGAGGGCGAATAAAACGACAAGGGAAGTGGGGGAGAGGAAAACGAGAGGCAAATGGCAAATAATGTAATGCGGGAGATAAGGGTTTGTGATGGGTACTTGGTATGTTGACTTTTGCGTAGACCTCCCCGGCAACGGCGCCAGAAATCCTTCTTGCTACCTCTTGAGCACTTGCGTTGGTTTTCCCTTGAAGAGGAAAGGGTGGTGGAGCAAAGTAGCGTAAGTATTTCCCTCAGTTTTTGAGAAGCAAGGTATCAATCCAGTAGGAGGCTACACGCGAGTCCCTCGCACCTACACAAAACAAATAAATCCTCGCAACCAACACGATAAGGGGTTGTCAATCCCTACACGGTCACTTACGAGAGTGAGATCTGATAGATAAGATAAGATAATATTTTTGGTATTTTTTATGATAAAGATGCAAAGTAAAATAAAAGCAATGAAAATAACTAAGTATTGGAAGATTAATATGATGAAGATAGACCCGGGGGCCATAGGTTTCACTAGTGGCTTCTCTCAAGAGCACAGGTATTTTACGGTGGGTGAACAAATTACTGTTGAGCAATTGACAGAATTGAGCATAGTTATGAGAATATCTAGGTATGATCATGTATATAGGCATCACGTCTGAGACAAGTAGACCGACTCCTGCCTGCATCTACTACTATTACTCCGCACATCGACCGCTATCCAGCATGCATCTAGAGTATTAAGTTCAAGAGAACAGAGTAACGCTTTAAGCAAGATGACATGATGTAGAGGGATAAACTCATGCAATATGATGAAAACCCCATCTTGTTATCCTCGATAGCAACAATACAATACGTGCCTTGCTGCCCCTACTGTCACTGGGAAAGGACACCGCAAGATTGAACCCAAAGCTAAGCACTTCTCCCATTGCAAGAAAGATCAATCTAGTAGGCCAAACCAAACTGAAAATTCGAAGAGACTTGCAAAGATAACCAATCATACATAAAAGAATTCAGAGAAGATTCAAATATGGTTCATAGATAAACTTGATCATAAACCCACAATTCATCGGTCTCAACAAACACACCGCAAGAGAAGATTACATCGAATAGATCTCCACAAGAGAGGGGGAGAACTTTGTATTGAGATCCAAAAAGAGAGAAGAAGCCATCTAGCTAATAACTATGGACCCGAAGGTCTGAGGTAAACTACTCACACTTCATTGGAGAGGCTATGGTGTTGATGTAGAAGCCCTCCGTGATCGATGCCCCCTCCGGCGGAGCTCCGGAACAGGCCCCAAGATGGGATCTTGTGGATACAGAAAGTTACGGTGATGGAATTAGGGTTTTGGCTCTGTATCTGATCGTTTGGGGGTACGTAGGTATATATAGGAGGAAGAAGTATGTCGGTTGAGCAACAGGAAGCCCACGAGGGTGGAGGGCATGCCTGTGGGGGGGGGGGGGGGGGTAGGCGCGTCCCCCTACCTCGTGGCCTCCTTATTGGTTGCTTGACGTAGGATCCAAGTCTCCTGGATCTTGTTCGTTCCAAAAATCACGTTCCCGAAGGTTTCATTCCGTTTGGACTCCGTTTGATATTCCTTTTCTTCGAAACCCTAAAATAGGCAAAAAAACAGCAATTCTGGGCTGGGCCTCCGGTTAGTAGGTTAGTCCGAAAAATAATATAAAAGTGTATAATTGTCGGGGGTGCTGATCCCACGGACACCTATGGGACCACGGCGGACCGGGGCCCCTTTTTGGTTTGGCAGGGGGGCGGAGAGTGCACGAAGAGCAGATCGAGGCGAACGCACGAGCGACGCGATCAGTTTACCCAGGTTCGGGCCGCACGGATGCGTAAAACCCTACTCCTGCTTTGGTTTGTATTTGTGTTCTTGCTCGGGAGCGATGAATGCTACAGTACACTTGGATGGCTAGCAAGACCGAGCGTGGGAATCCTCGTCCCCCCCCCCTTCCTGTTGCGCATGGGCCTCCTTTTATATGTTAAAGGGGTCACCAACAGGTGGCAGCAGAGAATGAGGGTAAAAAGGTAAAAGAGGTGGTGGTTGGCGCCACCGATTTCTACAGTTGTATCATACCTAACCCTGACGGCAGGGGACAAAGGCATTAAATGCCTGTCTGTGTCGCCTAGACGGTGCAGAAAGGGACCGTCAGGGGCGCCACTGTTTGCCATGATGGCTATCTTGTCAGCACCTGCTTGCCACCGCATGCCCCTGGCTGCACAGCCTCCCGCCACGTACGCCAGGAACGGTCCGAGAGCGACACGTTGGTGGGTGAGCTGGAGCGCGGGCTGCGGAGTAGTAGCTTGCCGCGGCAAGCGCCTTGCCGCGGATGTTGTCTTGTCGCGTCCGGGAGCTTGTCGCTCACCGGGTCTTGTCGCGTCCGGGAGCTTGACGCTCATCGGGTCTTGCCGGGACGCGCAGCGCGTCGCAGCAAGCTTCTCGAGATGCCTTGGTTGGTCTTCCCGGCAAGCTCCTCTTGCCGGGGTCTTTGTGCTTCGAGTGGCCTTCCCGGCAAGCTCCTCTTGCCGGGGCCTTGCGCCTTGGCTTGAATACTTTGTTCTTGAATGGCTCCAAAGGAACCACGGAGGACCTTGGCGGTCACCTGGCAAGCCTTGCTGCGGGGTGCTGCGACTGCCCGTGCACAAGTTCGGGATACTAAGGTACCCCTACTTTAGTACACCGACAGGAGCCCCCGGGCCTGGACCATACACGGTGCCGAGCGCTGTTGGGCTAGGCCCAAAACAGTGCACGGGCACGCGCGGCCTGGGTCACGCTGTATCTGACTCCGCATCCACCGCGCCCTCCCCGAGCGGCACGCGTCAAACGCGGCGTCGTGGGAGAGATCGTGGGCGGTTTCTTTATTAGAAAAGGCGGAACGTCCGCCACCTCCCCCTTTATAAGCAAAGGGAAGCAGGGGTAGTGCGCCCACTCGCCCCCATTCTGCTCCAATCTTGAAAAACTCCGCCCCGCCTCCGTCTTCCCAAAGCACACAGAGCGCAGCGCCCTGCCCCCCCCCCCCCCCCCGCATTGCCACCAGCACCACCACGCCGTCGACCTCCTCCAATTCTTCCGCCATGGCTCCGAAGGGTGACAAGGGGAAGGTCGTGAAGTCGACCGAGGCGCAGCGGCTCGCGGCGCTTCGGAAGGAGCGAGCCATTCCCCCCCCCCCCCAAGCTCGACGCGAAGGAGCTACGGGAGTACTATTATCTCTTTTGGGCGACGGAGACGCGAGCTCACCCACGGACCAAGGTGCTCCCGGCCGCTGCTCACGCGACGGCTCCGGACGGGTACCCTTTCTTTGCCGTCTTCTTCTACTGCGGGCTCTGCCCGCCTTTTTCCGAGTTCTTCTGTGATATCATGAACACATACAATCTCTGTCTCCTTGACTTCACTCCCAACGCCGTCCTCACCATGGCCGTTTTCGCACACCTCTGTGAGAACTTTGTCGGAGTCCACCCTAGCGTAGCCCTTTTTCGCCACTTTTTCATTCCCCGGGTAGAGAGAGGAGAGCCCTTGTCCGGCGGAATTGCCTGGGTCTCTAGGACCGGCAAGAAGGATTCCTATTTGGAGGGCGAATTCCGCGGCAAGTGGGAGGAGTGGAGGGCTGATTGGTGCTGGATTGTCAAGGAGAGCCCGCAACCATTCACCGCCCGGTGTCAAGTAGCAGCAGTGCGCGGCAGTGACTGGAGCGACGTGGCCCCGGAGGACAGCAGGCTGAAGATTGCCGTCACCAGGATCGAGCGTCTCAGGCTTGCCGGACTCACTGTAGGGGCCGTCGGCGCAGACTTTCATCGTCGCCGCATCGCTCCTCTGCAGGAACGGAGGAGGCCTACTTGGGAGTTCAAGAACGCGGCAGACGTCATGAGGCTGCGCCTAGGCCTCAACTACAATTTCACCGTCCTTGAGCTCAACGGAATACTGCAGGAGCTCTTCAAGTACGATCCAGATCACCCCGAGGTCTTCAGGTTGCCACAGGGCGTCGTCCCTTTGTGCAACAATTCGGCGCTCGACCGCATCAGGGCGATGATGCCACTGTGTGATTCGCACGGAATCGTGCCAACTTGGCAAGAGCCAGAGGATGAGGTTGTGCAGCAATTCTTCGACGACTTGGTGGAAGTGCCAATCCGCGCCGACGAGAAGGACGGCCTCACCCGTGACACCACCGAGGCGGAGTTGGCGTACATCGCCACCAGGTTGGAAGAGGCGGTGGCAGCTGCCGCGGCGGGCGAGTTCGGCTTCACCTTGGAGGAGGCAGCGGCAGCAGAGGCGGCAAACCATGCCGAGCGGGAAGATCTTGCCGGCAAAAAGGATCTTGCCGGCAAGAAGGAGGTTGCCGGGCACGATGCCGAACCGAGCCAGGTTGCCGGGCATGACGCCGAACCGAGCGAGCCTGCCGATGATGCGAGCGGCTCTTTGGAGATCGATTCCTCCTCCACTTCATCCTCCGACAGCACGCCGCCAGCAGCGTCTCCGTCTCCACCAAGAAGGCGTCTCCGCAAGGCCGGAAATGTAGCGAGGCGGCAGGCAGACCGGCAGTCGCCGCGCCGCACGACGCGCTCCACCGCGGCAAGCACCGTTGCCGCGGGAGCGCCCCATGTTGCTGCTTCGACTGGTGCGGGGTCTTCCCGGACCGCCGCTTCTGCTGCCGCCAAGCGACCAAGGGAGCCTACTCCCCCACCTTCCCGCGCCAAACGCGGGCCGGATTTTGATTTCTCCGCATTTAGCTCCGAGGAGGAAGAAGAAGAGGAGTAAGTTCTTCTTATTGTACTTGCAGTTCTTTGATTTATGCTGTTTTTGTCTCGTCTTGTTTCTCACTTGCCGTTCCCTGTATCTGTTCCTTTTTAGTACTCTGGCGCAGAGAGCGGCAAAGAGAGCCAAGGCGCCAGTGATCGTCATCGAGGACGAACCCACTGCGTCAACAGGGGACGTGCCTGAGACAAACTTGCCGGACCCGGCGACTGATCTTCAGAGCAGCCCCCAGCGTAAGTGTCTTGTTTACTTCCCGCTGTCGGGCGCGCACGAAGATCCTTGCTGTGCTGATACTTGTTTGTTTGACTTGTGCAGGAGCAGAGCAGCCACACCAGGAGAACCCGGAGGCTGCCCCTGAAGCGCCAAGGGAAAGTCCTCCGGCGAGGGAGAGATCTCCGGCTAGGGAGAGCTCTCCAGCGAGGGAGGAGACTCCGGTTAGAGAGGAGCCCCCGACAAGGGAGGAGCCCCCGGCAAGGGAGGAGGCTCCGGCAAGGGAGGAGCCCCCAGCAAGGGAGGGATCTCCGGCAAGGGACTGCGTTGGCGATCCCCCGGCGACGCAGACCGCAGCTGCAGACCCTGGCACAGGTAATGTACTTGCTTCAAACTCCCCTTGGCTCTTTTTCTTCTTGATCTTTCCCTTGGATTTTGTTCGAATTTTGCTTGAATCTTCTCCCCTCTTCTGGCCGTCAGATCCATCTGTTGCAGAGCCGATGGAGACTGAAGTCGCTGCCGAGGAAGCAGCCGGTGCCGGCGAGGAAGCCGCCAGGGCTGCCGCCGCGGCAGCGGGCGGGGAGTCTGGCGGTCATACTGATGACCCGGAGGCCGCAGGAGCGCCAGGCGCTGCTCCGACCACCGACTCCTCCGCCGCAGCCGCCGCGCCAGGCTTCGATGAGCCCCAGCCTGGCGTCTACCTGAAGGCCGGTGAGGACATCTTCATTAACCTTCCCTGGGCGTCAAGTTACAGGGCGCCGATCGAGGGGGAGATGCTGGACGAAGAGGTGCTTGCCTCCGCCGGGCTAAAGCTAGTCGACGCGTCAGGCAGCAGCAGCGGCGAACCTGAAGAGGAGCGCCTACTGCGGAAGCTGGTGGCGCTCTACCGCGCCCGGCAGGCCAAGCTGGAGTCCCACGAGGCGCTCGTCGCGAAGGCCGGTGCTGATATCGAGAAGCGCGCAGAAGAGCTCCGAGGTGTCAACCAGGAAGCTCTCCGCTCCCTGGCAAAGGAGCGGGAAGATCTTGCCGAGGCGCAGCAGGCCTTCCTCCTCGAGAAGGCCGACGCCGAAGAGCGCCAACGCCTTGCCACGGAGAAGTTGTCTTCGCAGGAGGGTGACTTGGCGCAGTGGAAGGTCCACCTCGATAGCCACAAGGAGGAACTTGCCGCGCGCAAGCGGGCAGTTGGCGGAGCCGTCAAGCAGGCCGAAGACGCCGCCACAGCTGCCGAGGCCGCCAAGGCTGAGCTGGAGCTGAAGGTGGTGCAGCTGGAGGCGGGCCTCAAGGCGAACGGTGACGAGCTTGCCGCGCTCAAGCTCGAGCGTTAGAAGGACGCCAACAGCTACTCGGAGCTGCAGGCCCTTTTCGCCGAGAAGGGCAAGGAACTGGATGCCGCCAAGAACTCCAACGCCGATCTCGAAGTGAAGCTGGCGGCCTTGACCAAATCTCTGGACGGCGCCAAGGAGCAGGAGACGGCCCTGAAGGAGGAGGTCAAGGCCAGCAAGGTGCTACTGGCGAAGGCTGCTGCCGCCCGGAAGACTTTGTCAGAGAATGTGGAGCACTGGACGGAGGGTCTGGTGAACGTCGCCGCGGACGTCGATAGGGAGCTGGCGCAATTGGGGATGGTAGATCTCGGGTATTCCTCCGACGAGAATCTCCAACCGCGCCAAGCTGACTCTGTTCTTCAAGGGCGTGGCGATGGCGCTCCAGCGACTCCGGGAGCAGATCCCAAAGCAGCTTGCCGACGAATCGCGCAAGATTTGCGCGAGAGCTCTCGAGAAGGTGCTGATGAAGATGGCCTTCCGCAACCCAGGCCTCCGCCTCAGCAACGTCCTCCGAAGCCTGCCGCCAGATGCTGATTTGGAGGAGCTCAAGGCCCTCGTCGCACCTATTGTGGACAGGGTGAGCGGAATCAGAAGGGTCGAGGGCGACCGTGTAGACTAGGCCATCCATCTTTTTATTTCCTTGTCGCTGTCAATCATGTTATGAAAAACAGTCTGTTAGAGCTGCGACAAGTTATATTGTAAATATAGTCTATCCTTGGTAGTAATTGCTATGTTATCTCCTTTACTTGACTCTTTCCTTTGTATGTTTTTACCCTACGCTTTTAGGGAACTTGCCGGTGCAGGCACCTTTGCCGCGAGCGCTGAGTGCGGAACATCAGCAGCCTGCAGGCGGTGCCGCGGCCGGCAAGAAACCTTGTCGCAGAGCTAGTCGTAGCTCACTTAAGTTGTTGAGCGGACTTGAAACAACAGTAAGGGCGCAACTAGCTACGAGCTGGTTCCTCCGCGCACAGGTTTTCCATACAAAGCACGGTCGTTCAAGGAAAATAACTTAAAAATTTAAAGGAAATTTGATTGCTCAGACTTTGGCAACTTATCTTTTTTGTTATTTGCTTCCCGGCAAGGCGAAAACTTCTTGAACGACGCCTGGTCCATACCGTATCTTCTCCCTTCCCCCTCGGCAAACTTGTGCATAAGAGGACCTCCTTTTCCTTGCGAAAAAGAAAGAAGAGGAAATAACAGTATGGAGCCTTATGGCTCGTTATTGCTTACCGGGGGTAAGTGCTGCATAATATGTCAGATAATACATGCAAAATTTAAAAAGCATGAAATAGACAAGGTGTGCTGAGCACATAATCTTTATGCACGGGATCTGCGCCCGGCTTTGTACAAAGGATTACTTGCAACAGCGGCAAGACTTGTACAAAAGGGTGGTTGCCGGACAGGGTCCGACGACCGCGCCTTACGGGTAAAACTTACGAAGATGCTCAATATTCCAGGAGTTGCTCACCGGAATGCCATCTTCGGTCTCAAGGCGGATAGCGCCAGGCCTAGTGACTCGTTTCACCCGATAAGGGCCTTCCCACTTTGGCGTCAACTTGTTGGAATTCTTGGCGGACTGAACGCGCCGAAGAACAAGGTCGCCTTCCTCGAAACTTCTGGCGTTAACTTTGCGGCCATGATAGCGGCGCAAAGCTTGCTGGTAGCGAGTGGCTCGCACAGCAGCCTGAAGACGGTCTTCCTCAAGGAGCAGCGCGTCATCTTGTCGCAGCTGCTCTTGCTCAAGCTCATCGTAAGCGAGCACTCGAGGCGACCCGTATACGAGTTCCGTGGGGAGAACTGCCTCCGCTCCATAGACTAGAGCGAAGGGTGTCTGGCCAGTGGCTCGATTTGACGTTGTCCTGATCGACCAAAGAACCACCGGCAGCTCCTCGATCCAGGGCTGCCGCCACGGAGGCGGGCGGGGAGTCTGGCGGTCGTACTGACGACCCGGAGGCCGCAGGAGCGCCAGACGTTGCTCCGACCACCGACTCCTCCGCCACAGCCGCCACGCCAGGCTCCGATGAGCCCCTACCTGGCGCGCCAAAGATGTCGGGGGTGCTGATCCCACGGACACCTATGGGACCACGGCGGACCGGGGCCCCTTTTCGGTTCGGCAGGGGGGCGGAGAGTGCACGAAGAGCAGATCGAGGCGAACGCACGAGCGACGCGATTAGTTTACCCAGGTTCGGGCCACACGGATGCGTAAAACCCTACTCCTGCTTTGGTTTGTATTTGTGTTCTTGCTCGGGAGCGATGAATGCTACAGTACACTCGGATGGCTAGCAAGACCGAGCATGGGAATCCTCGCCCCCCCTTCCTGTTGCGCATGGGCCTCCTTTTATATGTCAAAGGGGTCACCGACAGGTGGCAGCAGAGAATGAGGGTAAAAAGGTAAAAGAGGTGGTGGTTGGCGCCACCGCTTTCTATAGTTGTATCATACCTAACCCTGACGGCAGGGGACAAAGGCATTAAATGCCTATCTGTGTCGCCTAGACGGTGCAGAAAGGGACCGTCAGGGGCGCCAATGTTTGCCACGATGGCTATCTTGTCAGCGCCTGCTTGCCACCGCATGCCCCTGGCTGCACAGCCTCCCGCCACGTACGCCAGGAACGGTCCCAGAGCGACACGTTGGTGGGTGAGCTGGAGCGCGGGCTGCGGAGTAGTAGCTTGCCGCGGCAAGCGCCTTGCCGCGGATGTTGTCTTGTCGCGTCCGGGAGCTTGTCTCTCACCGGGTCTTGTCGCGTCCGGGAGCTTGACGCTCACCGGGTCTTGTCGGGACGCGCAGCGCGTCGCAGCAAGCTTCTCGAGATGCCTTGGTTGGTCTTCCTGGGAAGCTCCTCTTGCCGGGGTCTTTGTGCTTCGAGTGGCCTTCCCGGCAAGCTCCTCTTGCCGGGGCCTTGCGCCTTTGGCTTGAATATTTTGTTCTTGAATGGCTCCAAAGGAACCACGGAGGACCTTGGCGGTCACCCGGCAAGCCTTGCCGCGGGGTGCTGCGACTGCCCGTGCACAAGTTGGGGATACTAAGGTACCCCTACTTTAGTACACCGACAATAATAAAGCCCAATAATGTCCAAAGCAGTAGATAATATAGCATGGAGCAATCAAAAATTATAGATACGTTGGAGACGTATCAATAACCCGATACGGGTAGTAAAGATAAATTCTCTCTATAGATTTGATGAAGGTGATATTCCTCGTAATAAGTCTGCTAGCCAATGCTTGGATGAGTTTGATAATTTTATTGTTAAACAAGAAAACTTCAATGCTTATGTTGGTAGACAATTGAAACATAATGCTGATATGCTTGAACACTTGAGTGATATATGTCTAGAGTTAAAGGTGAGCTTAAACTTATTAGTAAACATGCTTCTATGGTTACCACTCAAGTAGAACAAGTACTTAAAGCTCAGAATGATTTGCTCAATGAATTAAATGATAAGAAAAATGATAATGATGTTAGAGTTATGACTAGAGGGGGTAAAATGACCCAGGAACCTTTGTATCCTGAGGGCCATCCTAAGAGAATTGAGCAAGATTCTCAGAGAACTAATATTGATGCACCTAGTTCTTCTAAGAAGAAGAAAAAGAAAAATGATAGAACTTTGCATGCTTCTATTGAACCTGTTGTTGACACACCTGAGAATCCCAATGATATTTCTATTTCTGATGGTGAAACACAGTCTGGTAATGAACATGAACCTAGTGATAATGTTAATGATGATGTTCATGTTGATGCTCAACCTAGCAATGATAATGATGTAGAACCTGTTGTTGATCTTGATAACCCACAATCAAAGAATCAACGTTATGATAAGAGAGACTTCGTGTCTAGGAAGCACAGTAAATAAAGAGAACCATGGGTTCAGAAACCCATGCCTTTTCCTCCTAAACCATCCAAGAAAAAGGATGATGAAGATTTTGAGCGCTTTGCTGAAATGATTAAACCTATCTTTTTGCGTATGTGTTTGACAGATATGCTTAAAATGGACCCTTATGCTAAGTACATGAAAGATATTGTTACTAATAAAAGAAAGATACCAGAAGCTGAAATTTCCACCATGCTTGCTAATTATACTTTTAAAGGTGCAATACCAAAGAAACTAGGAGATCCAGGAGTACCAACTATACCATGCTCCATTAAAAGAAACTATGTTAAAACTGCTTTATGTGATCTTGGAGGCGGTGTTAGTGTTATGCCTCTCTCTTTATATCGTAGACTTGATTTGAATAAGTTGACACCTACTGAAATATCTTTGCAAATGGCTGATAAATCAACTGCTATACATGTCGGTATTTGTGAGGATATGCCTGTTGTGGTTGCAAACGTTACTATTTTAACGGACTTTGTTATTCTTGATATTCCCGAGGACGATAGTATGTAGATTATCCTTGGAAGACCCTTCTTGAATACTACAGGGGCTGTTATTGATTGCACCAAAGGCAATGCCACTTTTCATGTTAATGGTAATGAGCATACGGTACACTTTCCGAGGAAACAACCTCAAGTCCATAGTATCAACTCTATTGGAAAAATTTCAACGATTATTATTGGAGGTTTTGAATTTCCTCTTCCTACTGTCAAGAAGAAGTATGATATTCTTATTGTTGGGGATGTGCATATCCCCGTTGAGGTAACCTAGTGTTATTTGAAATTTCTCCGGTTTCATGCGATTCGGAATGAGTTTGTTAACAAGACTTGATCAACCTTGTTAGTGGATTCCTTTTGATGAGCATGAGATGGATGAAGTTAGAAAGCACAACTCTCTGTATGTTCTTTTTACTTTCTGTTACTTTTGTTAAATAAAGTGAAAATAGTATTTTCTGTCTGTTTTCTGAATTATCCTTGCAATAAGAAATACCCCGAAAATAAAAGTTCTCCAAATGCCCTGAAAATGAAATATGATTTTTTCCAGAATATTTAAGAATTATTGGCACTGAGAACATATCAGGGGGACCCACCGTGTGCCCATGAGGGTGGAGGGTGCGCCCCTGCCTCATTGTAACGCCCCAGACACACCCGCCGGTGGTCGTTACTCCTGGCAGGATCTAGACTGGCCCCACAGATCAATACTAGTCTTTTTTGCGCACTTTGTCCTCAATCGTGCGCAATCGGGAGCAACTTCCCGATCGGTCACCCATCCTGACACTACTCCAAGTTGAACACGCTTAACTTTGGAGTTCTGTCCGAATGGGCTCCTGGAAAAGAAGGAATTCCTTATTGATATGAGTAGTCTATCATCCCTAATAGGCCAGGCCATCACATACACCCCCACTCAGAGGAACCGACGTCCTCGTCGGGCCACAGGAACGTTCCCTCTTGGCACATACGTCTGTGCATCCAGTCCGATACATGTGCCATGTCGGGTGCCACGACGGGTCACAAACGTCATGAACAACATGACCGCGCACCTGTCCGCAAACATCCATGTAACCGCAAGGGTCGGCTCTGATACCAACTTGTAACGCCCCGGACACACCCGCCGGTGGTCGTTACTCCTGGCGGGATCTAGACTGGCCCCACAGATCAATACTAGTCTTTTCTGCACACTTTGTCCTCACTCGTGCGCAACCGGGAGCAACTTCCCGATCGGTCACCCATCCTGACACTACTCCAAGCTGAACATGCTTAACTTTGGAGTTCTGTCCGAATGGGCTCATGGAAAAGAAGGAATTCCTTATTGATATGAGTAGTCTATCACCCCTAATAAGCCAGGCCATCACACTCGTGGACCCCACGTGGGTCCCCTCCACTTACTCTTGCACCCACACACTTCGTCTTCCTCCAGAAAAAATCATCCACCAGCTCAAACCCGAGTTCTAGCTCATCTTGCTGCCATTTTCGATCTCCTTGCTCAAAGCTCCATTCACAAAACTTCTTTGGGGGATTGTTTTCCGGTATGTGATGCCTCCAATGGTCCAATTAGTTTTTGTTCTAGTGCTTTATTTATTGCAAATTTTTGCTGCTTAGGTGACCCTGTTCTTGAGCTTGCATGTCAAATTTATGTGGTCAAAAGTAGTTTTAATGCATGATATAGCCTCTGGACACTTTTAGGAGTAGTTGCTATCAATTTTGTTGAGTTTGGTTCACTTTTATTTTAAGTTACTAAAAATTTCAGAAATTTTAAGAAAAAGATGAAGAGATTCTTGAGGGGCTCATCGGGCCAAAGTTCGAAGGATAAGCAAAGTGAAGAAAATAAGAAGCGCAAGTATAATATCCCTCGTACTGCGGAGGTTCGGCCGTGTGAATGGCCTTGTGATGAGTTCTTGAGAGAAGTCGGGATTTATCAAGAATTTTATTATTTGGCTGAGAATGCAGGACTCGCCGACTTCCTCCACGACCAGCATGAACAGTATCTCCTACTCACCAATATTTTTGTGCAAAATTTTCATTTCCATGCTAGGAGATCACCACCTTCGGTGGAATTTTATTTATATGATGAGCATAAGGAGATGCCACTTTATGATTTTTGTCGGGTTTGTAGGATACCCTTTGAGGGCAGCATAGAGGAACCACATCGTAGTGATGTGGAGCGATTTATTGATATGATTGCTGTAGGGGAAACTAGGAAAGTTTCTGATGCAAGAATCACTAGCATACATTTTCCTGTTCTACGTTACTTTGCAATATTTGCTAGTAGATGCTTAATTGGTCGCGGGAACTGTGGAAATCTTAGTGCCCCTGATATTGTTATTTTGTGGCATGCTTTGTTTCATGATACCACTTTCAGTTTAGGCGCTATTGTTGCTAAACGGTTAAATCTGAACCGTACAAAGGGTCCCGTCTTAGGAGGCATCTTCGCCTCGCGCCTTGCTGCACACTTTAACATACCTATTAGGCATTATGAGAAAGAGGAAAAGTTGCTGCCTCATATTTTTCTAGATTATAAGAGCATGGTAGCACATGATTTTATTGTTAAGAATAATAAGAAGATGCTTAACTATAGACTGATGTTTGATAAGAATCACTTTGAGACTATTACCTTGCCTGCTCCCTCTTTGTTTAACATATTTTCAGGCACGTACCTTGTTTTGCCAGAGGCTGTTCAGGCATACCAGAGCCTGACATCAGCTCCAGAGCCGGAGCCACTATCTGATCCTCACCGTCAGTATGTTTATCAGTGGGATCCGGAGGATATCGCCAACTAGTGGCACCCCGAAGACCCTCCTTAGTACACCGGAGAGGGCAGTTTTGATCCGTGGCCATAGACCAACTTAGGCCAAAAGCCTAAGCTTGGGGGAGTACATATTTCTCACCGACATTACATTCATGTTCACACACTCGTGCCTCTACTTTTCCAAACACTTTTGCTCTTGTTTTGAACTCTAACTTGCATGATTTGAATGGAACTAATCCGGACTGACGATGTTTTCAGCAGAATTGCCATGGTGTTATTTTTGTGCAGAAATAAAAGTTCTTGGAATGACCTGAAAATCAACGTAGAATATTTTTGGAATATATAAAAAATATTGGCGAAATAATCAAGGCCAGGGGGCCCACACCCTGTCCACGAGGGTGGGGGCGCATCTATCCCCCTGGGCGCGCCCCCTGCCTCGTGGGCTCCCTGACGCTCCACCGACCTCAACTCCAACTCCATATATTCACGTTCGGGGAGAAAAAAATCAGGGAGAAGGATTCATCGCGTTTTATGATACGGAGCCGCCGCCAAGCCCTAATCTCTCTCGGGAGGGCTGATCTGGAGTCCGTTCGGGGCTCCGGAGAGGGGAATCCGTCGCCATCGTCATCATCAACCTTCCACCACCACCAATTTCATGATGCTCACCGCCGTGCGTGAGTAATTCCATCGTAGGCTTGCTGGACGGTGATGGGTTGGATGATATTTATCATGTAATTGAGTTAGTTTTTTTAGGGTTTGATTCCTAGTATCCACTATGTTATGATATTGATGTTGCTATGACTTTGCTATGCTTAATGCTTGTCACTAGGGCCCGAGTGCCATGATTTCAGATATGAACCTATTACATTTGCATGAATATATGTGAGTTATTGATCCTATCTTGCAAGTCTATAGTCACCTATTATGTGTTATGATCCGTTAACCCCGATGTGACAATAATCAGGATACTTACCAGTGATGACTGTAGTATGAGGAGTTCGCGTATTCACTAAGTGTTAATGCTTTGGTCTGGTACTCTATTAAAAGGAGGCCTTAATATCTCTTAGTTTACAATAGGACCCCGCTGCCATGGGAGGGTAGGACAAAAGATGTCATGCGAGTTCTTTTCCATAAGCACGTATGACTATATTCGGAATACATGCCTATATTACATTGATGAACTGGAGCTAGTTCTATGTCGCCCTATGTTTTAACTATTGCATGAGGAATCGCATCCGACATAATTATCCATCACCGATCCATTGCCTACGAGCTTTTCACATATTGTTCTTCGCTTATTTACTTCTCCGTTGCTACTGTTACAATCACTATAAAACCAAAACTATTACTTTTGCTACTGTTACCGCTACTATCATATTACTTTGCTACTAAATACCTTGCTGCAGATATTAAGTTTCCAGGTGTGGTTGAATTGACAACTCAGCTGCTAATACTTGAGAATATTCTTTGGCTCCCCTTGTGTCGAATCAATATATTTGCATTGAATACTCTACCCTCAAAAACTGTTGCGATCCCCTATACTTGTGGGTTATCAGCTGACACCAAGTAGCATACTTTTTTACATATAGGAAGAAAAGAAAAACTGGGCTCATTCACCTGATAACATTCCCGAAACTGTGACCGTTCGATGTTGCGTTGCAGCTAAAACTGCGAGGAAAATGCGTTCGTCTGCCGTCCTCCTCCCAGGAACATTCGCCACATAAGTGACTAGCACCCTTGGTTTTCAACCGAGAGGTTTGGGTTCGAGTCCCAGTAAATCTCAATTTTGTCCTCCTTCCTTCCTCGCAAAAATAAATAAAGAAAATCAAAGACTTGAGAAGGCATACAGAACAAGCTAGTGTACCAGTAAAGAGACGTTGCTGAGTTTTAGAAAAAAGAGAGATGTGCTCCTATAGCTGGTTCGAATCCAAACCTAGGTTATGACTATATATGGTGTTATGCTACTCTGCAAGTAATGAAACTGACATATCCAACGTTCACTTCTCCTCTTCTCTACTTACTCTACCTAGCATCAGAAGCTCTCGCCGCAGCAACCATGTCCGCTGGCTGCTTGTCCACCTGCTCTTCAGCAGGCAACAACCAGATATGCGCTAAGTCGCCACCCGTGCCATCGCCTGTGGGTCTCATCACACCCTCGTTGGCACACGCACCACAGCCGGTTGCTCATCGCACCCCGCTACCGTTGGTGTGGTGCCACTGCTGCAAATCACGCAGAGTCATCCGTCGCGTCTCAACCACATTCCTCAACCCTGGTCGAGTCTTCTACAAATGCCCAAATCATGGGGTAATAATATGTTTAAGTGCTGTTCTGTTGCTTTCAGTTGCTGGTATTTTTAATAGTTTGGTCGATGGTCTTCCAATTTTATTCGTGTAGAAAAGGGAAGATTCGTGTGATTTGTATTTTTGGGAAGTTGCTGATGCGGGGGAACACAACTATGCTGATTATTTGGTTAGTCGAGGAATCCCAATACCAGCAGGTTGGGGTGTTGGACAAGTAACTGAAGGAACGACAGAAGAGGAAGATGCATAGCAGAAGGTTAAAGATGCAGTTCCTCTGATCATGGCCAAGCAACAGCTGCTGAACGACCTTGACAACAATGAGGAGATGAAAGAGCTTGTGAAGATAATGGGCAAAATTGATGTGCTCTGTAGGATGATTGTCTCTTTATTTGCAGTGTATGTAGCACTCATGATGTATTCGATGGCTATGACATGAGCACTTTGCTGAAACTAGTAATGAATGAAACCTGTGTAGCAGGCTGGGCATAGTGTTGTGAACATCTAATGATTTCTATTAACAGAAATCAGGGGGTATCACCTTTTGCTCATAAATAAATAAATAGCATAGGCCATTTTGGTAATAAATAAATAAATTAGCAGAGGCCCTGCCGGTCAGCTTTGTTCCCATCGAAGACGTCGAGCAAATTGCAGTCCAATAGCAAACTATGTCATCAAATTCAAGTTTCACAACCAAATATGAGTAAAACTAAACAACAATGTCATCATGTTTTAGTCATCATACAATCACCAAACACAAATGAACATACATAACAAGTGATGTTCTCACAGCAAAATACTAAACAACACGTTCATCAGGTTTCAGTTGTCATAGCAAACACAATTTCACATAGTAGATAAAAAACGTCTTCTAACGGGCAAATACGACAAAAGCAATCTAATCATCATCCACAGCAGCAGCGTCAACATCTTCGCCATGTGTATTAGTCTGAATCATAATTCCCCAGAGTGTCATCTTCTTCTTCATCCTCGATGTCCTCGAGCGTTGGCTTCTTCTTGATCAACTCTTGTATGTCCACAGCACAATAGGCAATCTTTTCGCCAGCATCATTGACGTGATGGTTCTCAAAGATATTAGGAACATCTGTGGAATCTTGTACATCAGGACCGGTGTAAGAATCATCTTGTTGTGCAACTCCTTTGTCCAGACTCCTTCATTTGCTGCTTCCGAAGCAGCTATGTATTCCGCTTCACACGTAGATCCTGCCACGACGCTCTGCTTAGAACTGCACCAACTGAAAGCTCCACCATTCAATAAAAATACGTATCCGGTTTGTGACTTAGAGTCATCCGGATCAGTGTCAAAGCTTGCATCGATGTAACCATTTATGATGAGCTCTTTGTCACCTCCATAAATGAGAAACATATCCTTAGTCCTTTTCAGGTATTTTAGGATGTTCTTGACTGCTGTGCAGTGATCCACTCCTGGATTACTTTGATACCTCCCTGCTAAACTAATAGCAAGGCACACATCAGGTCTGGTACACAGCATCGCATACATGATAGAACCTATGGCTGAAGCATAGGGAATGACTTTCATTTTCTCTCTATCTTCTGTAGTGGTCGGGCATTGAGTCTGACTCAACTTCACACCTTGTAACACAGGCAAGAACCCTTTCTTTGCTTGATCCATTTTGAACTTCTTCAAAACTTTATCAAGGTATGTGCTTTGTGAAAGTCCAATTAAGCGTCTTGATCTATCTCTATAGATATTGATGCCTAATATATAAGCAGCTTAACCGAGGTCTTTCATTGAAAAATTCTTATTCAAGTATCCTTTTATGCTATTCAGAAATTCAGTATCATCTCCAATCAACAATATGTCATCCACATATAATATCAGAAATGCTACAGAATCCCACTCACTTTCTTGTAAACACATGCTTCTCCAAAAGTCTGTATAAAACCATATGCTTTCATCACACTATCAAAGCGTATATTCCAACTCCGAGATGATTGCACTGGTCCATAAATGGATCGCAGGAGCTTACACACTTTGTTAGCACCTTTTGGATCGACAAAACCTTCTCGTTACATCATATACAACTCTTCTTTAAGATATCCATTAAGGAATGCAGTTTTGACATCTATTTGCCAAATTTCATAATCATAAAATGCAGCAATTGCTAACATGATTTAGACGGACTTAAGCATCACTACGGGTGAGAAGGTCTCATCGTAGTCAACTCCTTGAACTTGTCGAAAACCATTCGCAACAAGTCGCGCTTTGTAGACAGTAACATTACTGTCGGTGTCAAAACCGGCGGATCTCGGGTAGGGGGTCCCGAACTGTGCGTCTAGGATTGATGGTAACAGGAGGCAGGGGACATGATATTTACCCAGTTTCGGGCCCTCTTGATGGAGGTAATACCCTACGTCCTGCTTGATTGATATTGATGGTATGAGTATTACAAGAGTTGATCTACCACGAGATCGTAGAGGCTAAAACCCTAGAAGCAAGCCTATGCTATGATTGTTGTATCTCTTCTATCGACTAGCCCGGACCTGGTTTATATAATGCACCAGAGGCCTAGGATAACAAGAGTCCTAGCCGAATACGCCGGTGGGGAGAAGTCCTTGTCTTGATCGCCAAGTCTTGTGGAATCTTCCTTGTATGCGGCAGCTGTCCGAACTGGCCCATGAGTATACGGCCATGGGGGTCCTCGGCCCAATCTAATAGATCGGGAGATGACGTGGTGAGTACCCCCTAGTCCAGGACACCGTCAGTATCCCCCTAAACCGGTCTTCAAGTTAGGGACGCTCCTCGATTCTTCCGAACTGTTCTTCATCTTCGGTTGTCGGTCTTGAAAATTGGTTCAACAAATCTTCCCATCTTCTATCTTGAGGATTGCCGAGCTAAATCTGAAGATCTCACACGTCGGGTATCCGAGGAGCCCTTTAAGTCTTCGGCCTTTATTAATGCCTTGTTATTTTTATGCCACACCTCGGGTTTGAAGTTGTTCCCAGGCGGCAACGTCCTCTTGCGTCCGAGCTCCAATGCTGGACTGCATTCGAGGTATCTTTTGCAGCTGAGCACCAACATCGGACCGCTTTCCGAGCTCTAACGCCGGAATGTATCCGAGCTCCAATGCCGGACTATGTCCAAACTCCAACGCCGGACTGTATTCGGGCTCCAATGCTGGACTATATCCGAGGTGTCATATCACCTTGGTTCAAAAAAGTTGAAGGAGTTTAGTTGAGCTTAATGCTGGAAATGCCCTCTATGGAGCCAGCCACTAGCGCCCGAGCTTTATGCCGGACTGCTTCTGAGGTGGTGCACCACCCCGACCGTGGGCCGATTTTTTGTCAATATTTTTGATTGGTGCAATTTATTCTCTGCCGAGATATATAGCCAGTAGCCCTCAAGGTGTGTATCGGTTTAAAACCCGAGATGCACTTGAAGGATGACGTAAGACCGCTGATCCCAGTAGCCGCTGAGACTCGGGTTGATTTGCAAAATCAGCCTGAGGATCAACTCCTAGCTCAGCAGAATACTTCGGGACACAAAAAGCGGCGTGCTCAGTCCTCGAGACTCAGGTTGGGTGCGGCCGACCAACCTGAGGATCAAAATCTCCTCAGAAACTGTATTGCACTTAAAATTTTCTGCATTGGAAAGGCAATGCAGTAGCCCCCGAGACACTGGTCGGGTAACAACACCAGATCAGGGGGTCGATGTACCCCTTTAATATTTGTAAATAATAAGCACGAAGCTGAGTAGCCCCCGAGCCTTAATGTGGGCACGAGTGGCCAAATTAAGGATCGATATCCAAGGTAAAATCACAAATTATGTGTAATGACTCTATGTATCCAAGTACTTTACGTCATTAATGCTCGGATCCGCATTCTACAAAACTTTGTTGACCGACCATCGGCTTCCACCTCCTCGGCCAGTAGCCGATGAGTGTTTGTCCGACTTTACAAAGCCATTATGAGGGCAAAGATTTATGACAAACAAGGCAATATGGCCAGACGGTTTTATAAACAAAGGTACGCAGAGAGATATGTTATATTACTGTTTAACATAAGAAATGTCTTCAAAGAAAATAGTCCCGCTATCGGTTCCTTTCTTTGGTGTAACATCCCAAAATTTCAATTTGGAATGTTATACAATAGATCATCATGCATATCATATTTTCTTGCATTTTGCCGATCCTAGAAATTTCACACAACTCAAGGACCCTCGGAGAGAGTTGGAGATTTCGTCATTTTCATATTTGAGCTTTCTCAAATTTCGAAAAGAGGATCATTGGATTTGTCGGAGTTTCATTTGCCTTTTTTTGGATAGGGAAAAATGCGCGTTTTCAAAATTTGCATTTTAGGCCCGGAGAAAAGTTCATTTTGTTCGACTCATTTTTAGGAGTCGGGGAAAATTTACTTTAGAAGTTTTGGAGTTCGTTTAGTTCTCTTTTCTGTTTTTTTCTACGCGCGTAACCGATTTTAAAAAAAATTCAGCGCGCCTGGGCCAAAGGCCCAAGCCAGCAGCGGGCCGGGCCAAGCCCCTCCCCTCGCGTGCAGCGCGCCTGCGCAGCCCCAAGGCCGCCGCCGCCTAGGAGTCCTAGTTGGACTCCGATTGCCTTTTTTTTTCAATCTCCCTCTCCTACTCTTTTTCCTCCTCTTTTTCTTGCCCCCTACCCCAAGCAAACTCTCCCCTCACCAATATAAATACCCAAGCACCCCTCCTCTAAACATCACATCAGACCCCAAGCCCCAAGCCGCGCCTTGCCCCGCGCCTTGCCCCGCGCCGCCGCCGCACCTTGCCCTGCGTCACGCGCCGCTGCCGCCGCCCTTGTACCGTCGCCGCCGCCCTTGCTCGCCGCCGCCGGAGCCTCTCGCCGGAGACCTCGCCGAGGTACCGCGCCGCGTCTCTTTTCTTTTCCTCGGATCGTTTTTCTACTAAATCTTTCCGATTCTTTTCTTCTCTAAACCGTTCCGGTTTTCTAGATCGGTCTTTCGTTCGGTTTTCTTTTCTCGAAACCCTAGATCGGATTCGTTCTCTTTTCCGATTTAGTTGCCTAGCGATTGATCGCCAGACCGTTCGTCCTAACGAACGTGATCACCGGATTCTTCTAGGTTAACGAACGTCCGTTCGTTCAACCGTTCTTCTTTTTCTTTCGTCGGATTTATTCCGCGATCGCGATCTCAGATCCGATCTTCTTTCTAGTCTTTCTTCTCGCTCGTTTATCGGAATCAGGTGATTCAAGCGCCTGGAGTTTCGTTTCGAAACCGCAGTTCCGACTAATCAACTTAAACCAGTTTTTGCTATGGTAAAATTTGACCTAGTTTCAACTTGCTAGAACCGAGTTGTTTTCTGCCTTTTGTTTTCGGTTTCTTTGTTTGGTTCTTTCTTTCTTTGCAACCGGAGTTCTTAAGTTGAACTATCTAGTTCGATCTCTTGTTCGAGTTTTACCTGTGCACTAGATGAGTACTTATTGTATGCTTGTTGTTTGTCTGCGATAGATTACCCGGATTGCGCCGCTTGTTACTTCGAATCTCTAGGACTCGCGGGTCATCAGCAAGGCAAGTAACACTTTGATCATACCTTTTCTACAACCCAGTTTTATTGCATTAGACCCATCCTCAAACATTGCATGATTAGGATCTAATTAAATTGTGGGATGGGAAATAGATGAGGTAGTACCTATTACCTGTTTATTATGAAACCTTTGGGAGTTACTTCTACGTTTGCTTATTATGCCATGCTATGCTAGTAGACGTGGATTGGGTGAGTGATATCCATGATAGATGTGAGATTGATAATTTTAATGGTTTATCTAAGGTGGCAACTTAAACACACATCTGGGTGGATTGAGGCACCTGATGTCTATCAGGACTTGCCTGTTTTATTTTGGACCGCCACCCAGGCTCAAAGGGATCATAAGATCTTTCATACTAAATACTTACGTGTGCAGCCACAAGCCAATATGGGCTCTGGCATAGTTGACTAAGTCGTGCGAACTCTTATAGGTGTAGACTAGCAGATGTAGGGGATGTAGGTGGTACGGTCTACTCCATCGTAAGGTGCTAGCGCTTCTGAAAGACTATGTCTCGGTCATCCGTTTCTCAAACACCATGTAGTGCGAGAAACCAAACGGAGGCGATCGAGTCTTGTGGGGAAAGTGCGCAAACCTCTGCAGAGTGTAATAAACTAATCATGATTAGCCGTGTCCCCGGTTATGAACAATCTTGAGTATCTAGTACTTGAATATCATGTGAATCTCATCATGTTACTTCTAATTAATATTGTTGGGTTTTAATTACTTTTAATTGGGATTGAGAATGCTGTCAACCATTCTCAATGTTTAACAACCACCATGATAGTTAAATAAATTTATTCCTTTGCAGTAGGGAAAAACTGGCTTTACGCAAAATAGTAACCATAGAGCTTTCCACCAGCCAAATATGCCTATAGTATAGCTGTTTCATTCCATCATTCTCTATGTGTTACCTTGCCAGCATATTCCATGTGCTGACCTATTTCGGGCTGCAATGTTAATGTTGCAGACTTTTCAGACGACGATTAAGGTGCTTTTAGGTCGTGGTTCTATACTCAGTGATGCCGTTGGAGTTGATGGACCCATTTATCTTCCAAGTCTTCCGCTGTTATCGATTTTAGATGGCCTTAAGCCATATTATTGTAATAAGTTCTCTTTTGAGACACAGATGTAATAAGTGTGTGATTGCCACTCTGCTATAAATCCTTCGATGTACTGTGTGGTGTCAGCATTACTGATCCAGGGATGACACCGGAGCACAGTAGACTTGATCCATTCGGGTCTGGTCGCTATAGAGATGGTATCAGAGCACACGCTGACTATAGGACACGACCACTAAGTTAAAGCCATAGATCACTATTCTCTCCTCATTTTCTAACTCCTCATCTTTTCTACTCTTTAGGATGAAGGACGCGAAGATTAAGTACGCTCAACCGGATGAAGGCACACCTTTTGGATTTCACTTGAAGGAAGTCACCAAGTACCTAAACATTGGATTACCAAGCTTCACGGGAACCTTCAACGCCACTTTACCGGAAGAGGAGCGCTGGAAGATTCAAGCTCACGTTCCGGGAAGGACATTCGCGCCAATCACGAAGCCCATAGATAGTGTTTTCAATGCACCAACTTGGAGTCTAGGAAGGAGCATGGCAGCTCATATCACCATAGGACGCATTGGAGAAGTTTATCAAGAAGACCTCAAGGACACTATCTACCAGATTTGCGGACGCCGAGATGAACAATGGGAGTTAATCATCACCAAGAAGGATAGATCCATTGCAGCATTCATCCAGGAGTTAAACCAGCACATTCGATGCCACGAGAACCAGATGTGCAATGATATGATGGAGTTGAAGAACGCGAAGACAAGGATCATCGAGCTAGAAGGAGAACTGAAGGCTACACGCAAGGACTACATGGACGAGATCGTAGCTCTAGCAAGACACAACTGCGATCTTAAGCAGGAGATTGAAGAACTCAAGAGGAAGTTAGCATCCAAGGAGGAAGACGAGTACGTCGCATGTCCGGATAATTACATCATCATCGACGACACCGATTCGGATCCAAGTGAACCCGAATTTGAAGACGAAGCTGGAGCGGACATCATGGAGTCTTCCACCGGTTCAAATTTCTAGATGACCACCAACTATTAGTAGTATTCCCCCCATGTAAACACTATAGTTCGAGCACTTTTGCGATAGCTAGATCGATTGTAAGCCCTTGTTTGATTGAATGAAGTGATTTTGTGTGAATTTTCTCATGTGCATTGGGGTAGTGTTTTCTCTTTAGACCTCACTCTATTCTTATATCTCTTCTTTTATAAACCCTCAGATGCCTCCGAGGCGTGACACTGGATTTCCACCGGAGCTCACTCAATTGATCCAACAGCAGAATCAGTTGATGCAGATGTTAGTTCAGAATCAGCAGAACAACAACAACAACAACCCACCACCACCACCACCACCTGTTGACCACTTAGCCCGTTTCCTTAGGCTAAATCCTACGGTGTTTTCTAGTAGCACCGAGCCGATAGTAGCAGACGTTTGGCTCCGCAAGATAGGAAGGGAGTTGGCCACCGCAGGATGCACGGATGGTGAGAAGGTGAAGTTTGCCACACATTAGTTAGAAGGACCCGCGGCAGCATGGTGGGAGAATTTCACAGCCACTTTCCCAGTTGACACTGTCACATGGGATCAGTTTCAGCAAGCTTTCCGCACTGCACATGTTTCAGCAGGAGCTATGGCCATGAAGAAGCGTGAGTTTCGCAACTTACACCAAGGAGGAAGGACAGTTGGCCAGTATGTTGATGACTTCAACAAGTTAGCACGTTATGCCCCAGATGACGTTGCTACGGATGCAACCAAGCAGGAGAAGTTTCTGGAGGGACTGAATGATGAGTTGAGCATGCAGCTGATGGTAGGAAGTTTCAGAAACTACAAGGAGTTGGTAGATCGTGCCATCATGATTGAAGGGAAGCAACAGCAGATTGAGAACCGCAAGAGGAAGTATGGACAAGGGAAGTATAACTCTGGAGCCCAGCAGAAGCCCCGTTTTACCCCTAAATCAGGATTTCAGTTTCAGCATACCCATGGAGGAGGTAGTTCGCACAACCACAATGGCCACAAGAATGGTAATGGGAATGGAGGAAGCAACGGCCAGAACCGGACCACCCCATCAACCCCATCCAAGAAATACCTGAGTCAAGTCACCTGTTTCAAGTGTTCCAAGACCGGACATTATGCAAATGAATGTCCTGAAGGCCAGAATGGAAATGGCAATGCAAGCTCAGGGAAGAAGCCAAACCCTTTCAATAGGGGACAGGTGAACCACGTTAGCGTGGAGGAGGTTGAAGATCAGCCTGATGCAGTAATCGGTAAGTTTTTGGTTAAGTCATTTACCGCACTCGTTCTTTTTGATACTGGTGCATTGCATTCATACATATGAAGGGGATTTGTGGATAAATATAACCTGCCAACCCAAGCCCTTAGGTCACCCATGTTAGTAAGCTCACCAGAAGCGGAGTTTATGGCTAGACGATGGTGTGATCTGTTACCATTAAGGATTGGTAACTATGTTTTTCCCTCAGACCTAATAGTATTGGAATCTCAAGGATTGGATGTGATATTAGGCATGGATTGGTTATCAAAGTATGAAGGGAATATTGAGTGTGCTAGTAAGTCAATTTTGCTTACCACACCAGAAGGAAGAAGGATCAAGTATGTATCCCGGCATGTGCCAAATAGGACACAAGTAAACTGCCTAACAGGAGTAGTGCAGGAAGAAGTACCAATGGTAAAGGATTTTCCTGATGTATTTCCAGAAGAGTTGCCAGGCATGCCACCGGATAGAGACATTGAGTTTTTGATTGAGTTGTTGCCAGGTACAGGCCCAATATCAAAGAGACCATACCGGATGCCAGCAAAGGATTTGGTAGAAATTAAGAATCAGATTAAGGAGTTATTGGAGAAAGGTTACATTCGCCCAAGTTCTTCGCCTTGGGGATCACCCGTACTTCTAGTGGAGAAGAAGGATGGATCATTACGGATGGTTGTTGATTATCGTGGGTTGAATGAAGTAACCATCAAGAACAAGTACCCACTGCCAATGATAAATGATCTGTTTGATCGTTTGCAAGGAGCTAAAGTGTTTTCCAAGATCGATTTGCGATCAAGGTACCACCAGTTGAAGATTTGAGAACAGGATATTCCTAAGACAGCATTCACCACGAGATATGGACTGTATGAGTATACCGTTATGTCATTTGGATTGACTAACGCACCTGCCTATTTTATGAACCCGATGAACAAAGTGTTTATGGAGTTTTTGGATAAGTTCGTCGTAGTGTTCATTGATGATATCCTAGTTTATTCAAAGAATGAAGAAGAGCATAAGGAACATTTGCGTTTGGTATTGAAGAAGCTAAGGGAACATCAGTTATATGCCAAGCTTAGCAAATGTGAGTTTTGGTTGAAGGAAGTTGGATTCCTCGGACATGTTATATCCGGAGAAGGGATAGCAGTTGACCCCGCAAAGGTTGAGACCGTAACCGAATGGGAAGCACCAACGACAGTTGGAGAGATCCGGAGTTTTCTTGGACTCGCAGGATACTACCGGAGATTCATTGGGAACTTCTCAAAGATTGCGAAGCCTATGACGGAGTTGTTGAAGAAGGATACCAAGTTTAATTGGACTGAGGAGTGTGAGGCTAGTTTCCAGGAGTTGAAGAAACGATTGGTTACCTCACCGGTATTGATTTTGCCAGATCAGGCCAAGGATTATGAGGTGTATTGCGACGCTTCACGTCGAGGACTTGGAGCAGTGCTTATGCAGGAAGGGAGAGTTGTTTCGTATGCTTCACGACAACTGAAGCCTCATGAATTGAATTATGCTACACATGATTTGGAGTTAGCAGCCGTAGTGCATGCATTGAAGACATGAGACATTTCCTCATTGGAAATCATTGTGAGGTGTACACGGATCACAAGAGTTTGAAGTACATTTTCACGCAGAAGGAGTTGAATCTCAGACAAAGGAGATGGTTGGAGCTCATCAAGGATTATGATATGAGATTGCATTACCATCCCGGAAAAGCTAATGTAGTAGCTGACGCATTGAGCCGTAAGAGCCACGTCAATACGTTAATGACGGGAGAAATACCAAAGGAGTTAGCAAAAAACCTTCGTGAACTAAGTTTAGAGATAGTTCCGAAAGGCTATGTAGCAGCTTTAGAGATTCAGTCCACATTGATGGATAAAATCAGAGAAGCTCAGAAATCTGACAAGGAGATTGCTTCTATAAAGGAGAAGTTAAGCAAAGGAAAAGCAAAGGGATTTCGTGAGGATGAGCACGATACCCTATGGTTTGAGGACCGTGTATATGTGCCAAATGACCCGGAGATCAGGAAGTTGATTCTACAAGAGGCACACGATTCACCCTATTCGATTCACCCAGGAAATACCAAGATGTATTTGGATTTGAAGGAAACATTCTGGTGGACCGGAATGAAGAAGGATATTGCCGCATATGTAGCAGTTTGTGACGTATGCCATGGAGTAAAGGCAGAACATCAGAAGCCAGCCGGATTGTTGCAGCCATTGCCGATACCCGAATGGAAGTGGGATAAGATAGGCATGGATTTTATCACATGACTACCCAGGACGAAAGCAGGATATGACTCGATATGGGTAGTAGTTGATCGTTTGACGAAGGTAGCACATTTCATTCCAGTCAAGACCAATTACACCAGTGCTAAGTTGGCAAAGATATACATGACTAGGATTATTTGTTTGCATGGAGTTCTGAGGAGTATTGTATCAGACAGAGGAACCCAATTTACCTCAAAGTTTTGGAATCAGTTGCATGAGACTTTAGGAACCAGGCTAGAGTTCAGCACCGCTTTTCATCCGCAGACAGATGGACAGACTGAGAGAGTCAATCAGATTTTGGAAGATATGCTGAGAGCTTGTGCACTAGATTATGGATCTAGTTGGGACGATAATTTGCCGTATGCGGAGTTTTCTTATAACAACAGTTATCAAACCAGTTTGAAGATGGCACCTTTCGAAGCTTTATACGGAAGGAGGTGCAGGACACCGTTGTCATGGGACGAAGTTGGAGACTATCAGTTCTTTGGACCAGATTTGATTAAGGAGTCTGAATGGAAAGTTAAGTTGATTCGCGATAGGCTCAAGGTAGCCCAGTCCAGGCAGAAGATCTACGCAGATTCTAAACGCAAGGAGACAGTTTACAAAACCGGAGACAGGGTGTATCTCCGAGTATCCCCACTTCGAGGAGTTAAGCGCTTCGGAGTTAAGGGAAAATTAGCACCGCGTTTTGTTGGACCATATAAGATCTTGCAACGTATGGGAGAAGTCGCGTATAAGTTGGAATTACCAGAGGGACTGTCAGGAGTTCATGATGTATTCCATGTGTCTCAGCTGAAGAAATGTCACGCCGAGATGGCGGAGGTACCGTTAAGAGATATAGTGCCGCTTGAAGCAATTCAGTTGCAGGACGACCTAACATATGAAGAGAAACCAGTCAAGATTCTCGAGTTTGCCAGCAGAGTTACACGCAGCAAGGTTATCAAGTTTTGCAAAGTTCAGTGGAACCACCACTCAGAGGATGAAGCCACCTAGGAGAGAGAAGAAGATTTGCTCAAGGACCACCCTCACCTATTTTCTAGCCAACCCGAATCTCGAGGGCGAGATTCATCTTAAGGGGGGTAGGTTTGGAACATCCCAAATTTTCAATTTGGAATGTTATACAATAGATCATCATGCATATCATATTTTCTTGCATTTTGCCGATCCTAGAAATTTCACGCAACTCAAGGACCCTCGGAGAGAGTTGGAGATTTCGTCATTTTCATATTTGAGCTTTCTCAAATTTCGAAAAGAGGATCATTGGATTTGTCGGAGTTTCATTTGCCTTTTTTTGGATAGGGAAAAATGCGCGTTTTCAAAATTTGCATTTTAGGCCCGGAGAAAAGTTCATTTTGTTCGACTCATTTTTAGGAGTCGGGGAAAATTTACTTTAGAAGTTTTGGAGTTCGTTTAGTTCTCTTTTCTGTTTTTTTCTGCGCGCATAACCGATTTAAAAAAAAATTCAGCGCGCCTAGGCCAAAGGCTCAAGCCAGCAGCCGGCCGGGCCAAGCCCCTCCCCTCGCGCGCAGCGCGCCTGCGCAGCCCCAAGGCCGCCGCCGCCTAGGAGTCCTAGTTGGACTCCGATTGCCTTTTTTTCCAATCTCCCTCTCCTACTCTTTTTCCTCCTCTTTTTCTTGCCCCCTACCCCAAGCAAACTCTCCCCTCACCAATATAAATACCCAAGCACCCCCCCTCTAAACATCACATCAGACCCCAAGCCCCAAGCCGCGCCTTGCCCCGCGCCGCCGCCGCACCTTGCCCTGCGTCACGCGCCGCTGCCGCCGCCCTTGTACCGTCGCCGCCGCCCTTGCTCGCCGCCGCCGGAGCCTCTCGCCGAGGTACCGCGCCGCGTCTCTTTTCTTTTCCTCGGATCGTTTTTCTACTAAATCTTTCCGATTCTTTTCTTCTCTAAACCGTTCCGGTTTTCTAGATCGGTCTTTCGTTCGGTTTTCTTTTCTCGAAACCCTAGATCGGATTCGTTCTCTTTTCCGATTTAGTTTCCTAGCGACAATTCGCCGGACCGTTCGTCCTAATGAACGTGATCACCGGATTCTTCTAGGTTAACGAACGTCCGTTCGTTCAACCGTTCTTCTTTTTCTTTCGTCGGATTTATTCCGTGATCGCGATCTCAGATCCGATCTTCTTTCTAGTCTTTCTTCTCGCTCGTTTATCGGAATCAGGTGATTCAAGTGCCTAGAGTTTCGTTTCGAAACCGCCGTTCCGACTAATCAACTTAAACCAGTTTTTGCTATGGTAAAATTTGACCTAGTTTCAACTTGCTAGAACCGAGTTGTTTTCCGCCGTTTGTTTTCGGTTTCTTTGTTCGGTTCTTTCTTTCTTTGCAACCAGAGTTCTTAAGTTGAACTATCTGGTTCGATCTCTTGTTCGAGTTTTACCTGTGCATTAGATGAGTACTTATTGTATGCTTGTTGTTTGTCTGCGATAGATTACCCGGATTGCGCCGCTTGTTACTTCAAATCTCTAGGACTCGCGGATCATTAGCAAGGCAAGTAACACTTTGATCATACCTTTTCTACAACCCAGTTTTATTGCATTAGATCCATCCTCAAACATTGCATGATTAGGATCTAATTAAATTGTGGGATGGGAAGCAGATGAGGTAGTACCTATTACCTGTTTATTATGAAACCTTTGGGAGTTACTTCTACGTGTGCTTATTATGCCATGCTATGCTAGTAGACGTGGATTGGGTGAGTGATATCCATGACAGATATGAGATTGATAATTTTAATGGTTTATCTAAGGTGGCAACTTAAACACACATCTGGGTGGATTGAGGCACCTGATGTCTATCAGGACTTGCCTGTTTTAGTTTGGACCGCCACCCAGGCTCAAAGGGATCATAAGATCTTTCATACTAAATACTTACGTGTGCAGCCACAAGCCAATATGGGCTCTGGCATAGTTGACTAAGTCGTGCGAACTCTTCTAGGGGTAGACTAGCAGATGTAGGGGATGTAGGTGGTACGGTCTACTCCATCGTAAGGTGCTAGCACTTCTGAAAGACTATGTCTCGGTCATCCGTTTCTCAAACACCATGTAGTGCGAGAAACCAAACGGAGGTGATCGAGTCTTGCGGGGAAAAGTGCGCAAACCTCTGCAGAGTGTAATAAACTAATCATGATTAGCCATGTCCCCGGTTATGGACAATCTTGAGTATCTAGTACTTGAATATCATGTGAATCTCATCATGTTACTTCTAATTAATATTGTTGGGTTTTAATTACTTTTAATTGGGATTGAGAATGCTGTCAACCATTCTCAATGTTTAACAACCACCATGATAGTTAAATAAATTTATTCCTTTGCAGTAGGGAAAAACTGGCTTTACGCAAAACAATAACCATAGAGCTTTCCACCAGCCAAATATGCATATAGTATAGCTGTTTCATTCCATCATTCTCTATGTGTTACCTTGCCAGCATATTCCATGTGCTGACCTGTTTCGGGCTGCAACGTTAATGTTGCAGACTTTTCAGACGATGATTAAGGTGCTTTTAGGTCGTGGTTCTATACTCAGTGATGCCGTTGGAGTTGATGGACCCATTTATCTTCCAAGTCTTCCGCTGTTATCGATTTTAGATGGCCATAAGCCATATTATTGTAATAAGTTCTCTTTTGAGACACCAATGTAATAAGTGTGTGATTGCCACTCTGCTATAAATCCTTCGATGTACTGTGTGGTGTCAGCATTACTGATCCAGGGATGACACCGGAGCACAGTAGACTTGATCCATTGGGGTCTGGTCGCTACATTTGGGTTGTCATGCTAAGCATGATCATGAAACCTCAGCTCCAACGTAAGAGCAAAATATCGAGGATTTAGTTTGGGAGGCCAGTTAATAGCCCCCGGTAGTGTTCGGCGACAGTCGAGGTCAAGCCGTAAACATTTCGGCCATTGTTATGAATGGCCCGTCATTTAACACAGTCATCGGATCGCTGACCAGTTTACGCATATTGTGACGGTCATTTTTCGGCTTTCTCCACTGAGGTGATTAACCATGTGAGCTGGAAGCACAATCACAGTGGTTCTCCCTTTGCACGCCTAGCCGAACAAAGCGGAACGTAGGAAGCAAGTGCAGGAGCCGGGCAACCCAACTATTGACCGAAGACACAATTCGAAACCGATGCATATATAGAAATACTCGAGAATGTTTTTGCCGAATCTCTAAAGGTGTCCGGCGTCGCACTGCGAGACTTGTGCTGAAAACACACAAATAGTTTAAAAGTGCCACAAGCTTGGAAAACCAAAAAACGTCAGTAAAAACTTGACGTCCAAACAAGATCAAGTGTTCAGTGCCAATCCAAAAATTGGCCTTAGAAAAAAAAAGTGCTTCTGTCGTGCTTTAACATGACACATCCTATCTCAAGACTTCAAGCGGGTCAGCCTACAGCTTCAACCTCCTATCCCGAATGCGGAGTACTTCTCATTAGGCCAGTTTAGCAAACTAAACTTAGCGGCTTTGAGAGAGAAATTAGGCTCCCCGGCTAGTGACCACACACTCATGTAGAAAAAAGGAGTGATGAATAATAATAGTAATAAAAACTTTGCAACAACTGAGAAGAAGAACACTTATTATAAAACGGCTCATATAAATTTAAGAGCCCCCAAGTGACTTGGGTAAAAGAATTTTATGTATAATGATTGTATGTACCGAAGTACTAATATCATATCTTTGTTCACTCGAACTTTAAACGCGTCTTAACCGACCGTCGGCTTCTCCCTCTTCGTTCAAAGACCGAAAAGTGTTATGTACTCCACCTGTCGAGAATATCGACAATGTTTTTGATAACCAGGCAACCGGGCCATAAGGCTGTAACAGACAAAGCGCGCTCAGGGAACTTATGCTATATTACAGACGAAGTGTAAGAAGCATCTTCAAAGAAAATAGTACCCCCACCGATACCTTTCTTCGGTGCTCATTATTACTATGAGACTTGTGCAATAGATTTTTTGTACTCATGAGTTCCGTTGTGTGCCGACCATGATTGAAAACAATAAGAGTGCTAGCTTTCGGCTTCACCCAGTCTGAGGTCAGAGCTCGGAGGACCCGGTCGTGACAATCACAGAGGTGCTCCCTTTACTCCCTAGCCGAACAATCGGGAACGTAGGGGTAAGCACAGGAGCCAGGCAACCCAGCTTGCAAATCGCTTAAGTCAATATGGTGCATATTGTGGCGTAATACACGAACAAGGAACGAAGCCGTACAAGTATAATCATATGCAAGAGGAAAAGCTTCATAAATGAAGCCCCCAAATAAATGGGGTATTTGAATTTGTGCGTCACAAACAAAGTTTGGACAAGGAAATTTTTTACAAGCAACTTTTTTCCAAAAAGGTATAATGCTTGGTCGAACCGAACAAAAGTTAAAATTTTAAAACTTGGAGCATGAAGGCAACTTAGCTGGTTAATGTGTTCGGTATTGACGACACGGTCCGAGCTTGGTGCGGGACAAGGTTCCATCCCCCAAGCCCGTCCCGAGGTGGTGGAGCAAAGAGCTCGCCACTCCGAAGTGGTGACATAGCACGGTCAATGCAGGCCGGTAGAGTGATGCCGAAGTCCCCGGCATGGGGTAATGAAGTGCTGACGAAGCCCCCCGTCTAGCCAAGGTGACGCCAAAGGATATAGTCCGGCTGGATCATTTTCATGTGCACAAAAATAGTGCAAACAAGAGATAATAGTAATAATAATAATAAATCGTTGCATAATAAATAATTTATGCAAAGTGAGTAATAGAAGAACTATGGGCTGGCGCCGAAGTCAATGCAGGGCGTCAGCGTGATGCGGTAAAGGCGTGGCAAAGCCTAAATTCACAGGTCGGTCCGAGTTCCGGATGCGGCGTTCGTCGGACTATGTACGGAAACTTGACCGAACCACCATGCGATCATCGTTAATGCAGCCACCATTTGATAGACCTACGTACATATGATGGACAAACCAGAGTAATAATTCTTTGGAAAAAATGAACCCAAACAAGCAAAAAATACTAGGATTAATAGCACCTGGTTTATTTGTTGTAGCAATCCGAAGAAAGGTGCTTCCCAAAATTGGGACTCGATCCGCGCAACCATTGCCTAATGGGTGATAAAGCGACGGCACGGCGATGCTGGCAAAGGTTGGCTCGCCGAGGCAAAGCCCTCGGTCCAGCTAACGTGACGGGGCTGGTCGGCTAGTGACGCCGAAGTCTCCGGAGTATAGGTTGATGAAGATATGGCGAAGCCCCCGATCCAGCCGAAATGTCGAAGCCTCGATGTCAGCCGATGAGTCGAAGTAGGTCGGCGTGATGGACACCGGCTTGAAGAGCAACAGTGCGGCCCTGCCGATGCAGGTCGTGACGTGGTCAATGCCGGCTTGATGAAGTGACCATGCGGCGATGCCGGTATGCCCGCTCCATGTAATCCGTGGGGCGGCGATGTTGGTGATGATTTATCCTTTGCAATGCCGGACTCTTGTTCGGCTTGCCGAGATAATGATTCGAAGAAGTTGAGCTCGGCTCAACAAAGTGACGACGCGTCTAGCGCAGGTCGGCAGCCGTGGAGCAATATTGCCGAACTGGTTTGACACCAGCATGATGTTGAAGATTATTTTCAAAAGATTTTAAAGTTAGTCGGATGTGTTCGGGAACAAAACACAACACCCCATACAAAACTTCCTTCAAAAAGGATGTCCAAAATCCCGTTCATAAAAAAGATGAACTCGGGTCGGATTCGTTTTCGCACAGAAAACAGATCCGAAAAGTGATGCACTAATCGGAAGGTTCCCGGAGTTTGCACGGTCAGATCGAGCTGAAATTTTGAGAGGTGGTAGATATGGGAATTCCTAAGCAGATCAACGGTTGGATCTTCCAAAGGACGTCCGAGCTAGAAGCCGGACACCACGCCCGAAACTCGTCCAGATTCTCGTCCAGATTCGACAGGGCTCCGGTATATCGTAGATTGTTAGAGATTCCTCCATCGGAACTCGATAAAATTTTGCGTGGTTGTTGTAGACTTAATTACACACAATTCCACCAAAGGGATCGTCAAAGCGATGCTCAAAGAGGTGGTGGCAGCGAATACAAGTTCGCTGTTCGGAAAAACTGCACGGTCGCCCGAGGGCAATGTTTAACGTTGAGCCCCCGAGCTCCATGGATGATTCCTCCATGATCTTGATAGAGATCGGAGTTGACGTTGATGAAGGCCCTCGTCCGAACATGACGATCAGAGATGGAGTACGGTCCTTGGTCGAGCCAAGGTGACCAGTCGAGCCGGCAACGAAGATGCTGGCATCGCAGTTGACCTGCAGACAAGCCATCGATCCTTTTGCCGATCACACAGCGAAACTCTCAATGAAAGCACCAATGTCAGTGTCAAAACCGGCGGATCTCGGATAGGGGGTCCCGAACTGTGCGTCTAGGATCGATGGTAATAGGAGGCAGGGGACACAATATTTACCCAGGTTCGGGCCCTCTTGATGGAGGTAATACCCTACATCCTGCTTGATTGATATTGATGGTATGAGTATTACAAGAGTCGATCTACCACGAGATCATAGAGGCTAAAACCCTAGAAGCTAGCCTATGGTATGATTGTTGTATCTCTTCTATCGACTAGCCCGGACCCGGTTTATATAATGTACTAGAGGCCCAGGATAACAAGAGTCCTAGCCGAATATGCCGGTGGGGAGAAGTCCTTGTCTTGATCGCCAAGTCTTGTGAAATCTTCCTTGTATGCGGCAACTATCCGAACTGGCCCATGAGTATACGGCCATGGGGGTCCTCGGCCCAATCTAATAGATCGGGAGATGACGTGGTGAGTACCTCCTAGTCCAGGACACTGTCAATTACCATCAGCACCAGTCTTCTTCTTGAAGATCCATTTATTCTTTATGGCTTGCTGATCATCGGGCAAGTCAATCAAATTCCACACTTTGTTCTCATACATGGATCACATCTCTGATTTTATGGCCTCAAGCCATTTTTGCGGAATCTAGGTTCATCATCGCTTCCTCATAGTTTGTAGGTTCGTCATGGTCAAGTATCATGACTTCCAGAACAGGACTATCGTACCACTCTGGTGCGGATCTTACTCTGGTTGACCTACGAGGTTCGGTAGTAACTTGATCAGAAGTTTCATGGTCATCATCATTAGCTTCCTCACTAATTGGTGTAGGAATCACTGGAACTACTTTCCAATAAGGGAGTAGGTACAGTTACCTCATCAAGTTGTACTTTCCTCCCACTTAATTCTTTCGAGAGAAACTCTTTCTCTAGAAAGGATCCATTCTTAGCAACAAATATCTTGCCTTCGGATCTGTGATAGAAGGTGTACCCAACAGTCTCCTTTGGGTATCCTAGGAAGACACATTTCTCCGATTTGGGTTCGAGCTTATCAGGTTGATGCTTTTTCACATAAGCATTGCAGCCCCAAACTTTAAGAAATGACAACTTGGGTTTCTTGTCAAACCACAGTTCATATGGTGTCATCTCAACGGATTTTGATGGTGCCCTATTTAACGTGAATACAGCCGTCTCTAAAGCATAACCCCAAAACGATAACGGTAAATCAGTAAGAGACATCATAGATCGCACCATATCTAAGAAAGTGCACTTACGACGTTCGAACACACCATTATGATGTGGTGTTCTAGGTGGCGTGAGTTGCGAAACTATTCCGCATTGTTTCAAATGAAGACCAAATTCATAACTCAAATATTCACCTCCACGATCAGATCGTAGAAACTTAATTTTCTTGTTACGATGATTTTCCACTTCACTCTGAAAGTCTTTGAACTTTTCAAATGTTTCAAACTTATGTTTCATCAAGTAGACATACCCATATCTGCTCAAATCATCTGTGAAGGTAAGAAAATAACGATACCCGACACGAGCATCAACACGCATCGGCCCCCATATATCAGTATATATTATTTTCAATAAGTCTGTTGCTCGTTCCATTGTTCCAGAGAACGGAGTCTTGGTCATCTTGCCTATGAGGCATGGTTCGCAAGCATCATGTGATTCATAATCAAGTGATTCCAAAAGCCCATCAGCATGGAGTTTCTTCATGCGCTTTACACCAATATGACCTAAACGGCAATGCCACAAATAAGTTGCACTATCATTATTAAATTTATATCTTTTGGCTTCAATACTATGAATACTAGACGATACCCCGCGCGTTGCAGCGGGAATTAGTTGATGAAAATTTGGGTTGACAATGCATTGCGACCTAATCACCATATATTGTATGCATGTGATAGCAAATAATGTACTGAACTGGAACCATATATGCATTATGACATCAAATGGTGTTTTGACCATTGAGGGAAAAACAATCAAGTCACCTTTTTTGTGATAGATAACAATTAACCTTTGCTATCCATACCTGAGGTTAGGATAAACACCATTAAGCTTTACTATCTAGAAGATACTTCGCGCATTGTAGCAGAGTTTCAAGCGATGATTTTTCAAGGAAACAAAATACCAACTAATGTACTAAAGTGGAACCACCACATATGCATTATTAGATCAAATCGTGTTTTGGCCATTGAGGGAAATACAATCAAGTCACATAAATATTTTGTGAACGATACCAATTAACCTTTCTTATCCATACCTGAGGTTTCAATTTTGCAATATCATCTCAACCATTTAGATGTTCACATAAGTTGTTACAATATAGACCACATTTAGATTTGCAACGTTACATGTAACAATAAAATGAGTACTGGTACATTCGTTGATATTCTGTACATGCATAAATATTTTTTTCCCTGAAGTCAATCAGAAACATCCAAAATTGAATGATAGACATGTCCTAAAGCCCTCGAATTACAAAAAGAAAAACACACTTTGTGGCAAGTTTTTTCTCCACTCTAACTGAGTCTGAGTGCTGCCAGAAATATTAGATGGATGTCATTTGGAACAAAAAACCAAATTCCATGGGTAACTATTTTGAAAAAAGGAGATCACACTTGAAACCAAAACTTGCTTAATTTATCTACTTGTGTCCTCTTACTTTTGTTTACTATTGCTCCTTATGTCTGTCATAATTTAACAGTGCAACACAAGCATCAAGAAATCAAGCAAGCTTGAACCAACAGTTTCAAATAAGAATGTATATATAGCATAAATCCATCGATTACTAAAATTCAACAGAACATACATGAAGGTAGCAGGTTGACCATAGCGGTTTGCTGGATGAACACATGGTGGCGTACGGGATGTAGGCTTTTGACAATTGGTAATTTGCTATTGTGGCATACACGGGCACGTAAACCATGGAAATTAAGATAGGACTTAGGATATACAGATGCATATGCGCGATATGTATGGCGAACTCGGGTGTCGTCTCCGTCGATGCCTTCCAAGAACAGCGAGATCTCATACTTGTGTTGATGGCCGCTGGTTAGCTGTGTTATCAAAAACAAAGTGATACTGGCTTTGTTTTGCACGGCACCGCCGCCCATGTCGACCGTGGTGCCATTGTTCATGTCAGATTGATGCCCTTGTCCAATCGCCACATGTGTGTCTTGAGCACTGAACAAAAATAAATTGAAGGATTATTAACTCAATGAATGACAAGAACAAATAATTAACTAATTGAAGACATTATATTTCTATACAATGATTCAATATATTTGATCCAATCAACCAACATTAGAACTACCAAGCCTCTGTCCTCACCTCAAATGAGTAGGTAGGCTGATCCATACGCGATGTCGTTGGCGCACATAGTAGAGACACTGCCATCATCGCCCGAGGACCCTACAGGATAGACTTGTGTTGCGTGAGCTCTGCGTTGTGTGCTCTTCCGTGTCGCTAGACGGAAACCATATGGAAGCAAGTGTATATAGTACTGTAAAAGGGAGAAACAGGATTGTATTGTCATCATCAAATAAAAGAACTGAAATAAATCCAAACGCTCACCCTATCGTTCTCTCCTTATAACTCATTCCCAATTTCTTCTGATTCACATCTTCTTTTAGCTATTGTTCTTGGGGACATCAGACAATGGGGTTGGGCACATCAAGGCTAGGTAGGGGTACCCTCCCGACGCATGTGCTGCTCCTCTTGTCGATGGATCTGATGCCTTGGCCGGCGCCGCACCAGCGAGACTGAGAAAGCCGTGTCCAGAGTCCAATCACCCAAGTGGCCGATCTGTTTGCCGTGGAACACAAAGAGATAGATGGTAGATGAGTACCTGGCGCCGCAGCCGCCGTCTCAAGCATTGTAGGGCACAACACCCGCAAGGTAAAATTTCCCGAAAGAATCCTAGAGAGTCGCGGAGCCGAGCCTATCTGATTGTCGTGCCAGAGGAGCGTCCAGATGCTAAGATCGGTTCTCAGCCTCTAGGGAGATAATTGGTGTCCTTCTTTTGGGTGGGGAGGGGGAATAGTCGGTGTGTTGAGTTTTGAGAGAAGGAAGGGGTGGTGTCTCTTTATTTTCCAGGAAAGAGGGTCCGTCGTTGGAGAGACGGCTCATCTTCGATTGATTCATTACATTTGGTAACCGAACGCATGACATAGGAGTACTATGCACTTTGATGATGTGGCAGGGCTGCTGATATGGGGGATGGGATATAGGTATATAGGATATAGGATGACGTGGCACATTGTTGATGTGGACAGTGTGCATGCTGAGAGAATAGGGAGTAGTGGGGAGCAACTTCTTAAGAATGGTAGATGTGTATCACTACTATCAAGATTTAGTAAAAATAGACCACTCATCAAGGATGCATGACCATAAAAGATATTACTCATATAAATAGAACAATCATTATTCTCTGATTTAAATGAATAACTGATACGTCTCCAACGTATCTATAATTTATGAAGTATACATGCCATGTTTACAATAGTTTTATATGATTTTGGTATGATTTGATTAGAACTAACACGGACTGACGCCGTTTTCAATAGAACTACCATGGTGTTGTTTTTGTGCAGAAATAAAAGTTTTCGGAATGCGATGAAAATCAACGGAGAATTTTTCTGAAAAATATAAAAAATATTGGAACAAAAATCTACCGGAGGGGAGTCCCGTGGGCCCCACGAGGGTGGGGGGCACGCCCACCCCCCTGGGGGCGCCCCTGTGCCTCATGGACTTACCGTGGGGCCCTTGACTTTTCTCGATGCCAACCTCTCCTATAAATGCCCAAACCTCTAGAAAATAACCTAGATCGAAAGTTCCACCACCGCAAGCCTCTGTAGCCACGAGAAATCAATCTAGGCCCTCTCTGGCACCCTGCCGGAGGAGGCCATCATCACCGGAGGGCATGGAGGAGGATCCCGGAGGGGCCATCATCGTCATGAAGGCCATGGACTAGAGGGAGAACCTCTCCCCATCCAAGGGGAAGGACATGGAGGAGGAAGCACAAGGGGGAGAACCTCTCCTCCTCTCTCTTGGTGGCATCGAAGTGCCATCGGGAGGGGAATCATCGCCGCGGTGATCGTCTTCATCAACATCACCATCATCATCACCATCCTCATCTCTTTTACGCGGTCCACTCTCCCGCACCCCGCTGTAATCCCTACTTGAACATGGTTCTTTATGCCGCATATTATGATCCAATGATGTGTTGCCATCCTATGATGTTTTGAGTAGGTATCCTTTGTCTTTGGGTTGATTGTTGATCTAGATTGGTATGAGTTGTATGTTTTATTTTGGTGTTGTCCTATTGTGCCCTCTGTGTCGCGCAAGCGTGAGGGATTCTCGTTGTAGGGTGTTGCAATACATTCATGATTCGCTTATAGTGGGTTGCTTGAGTGACAGAAGCATAAACCCGAGTAAGGGGGTTGTTGCGTATGGGATAAAGGGGACTTGATGCTTTAATGCTATGGTTGGGTTTTACCTTAATGATCTTTAGTAGTTGCGGATGCTTGCTAGAGTTCCAATCATAAGTGCATATGATCCAAGAAGAGAAAGTATGTTAGCTTATGCCTCTTCCTCATATGAAATTGCAATGACGACTATCCGTCTTGTTAATAATTGCCTAGGACAATTCCGCACACCGATCCATCATTATTCCACACTCGCTATTTATAATATTTAGTAATATATTCTAACTTTATGATAACAACACCTACTTTCATATTTTAGCTCACCGATATCATGCAAAGTTATCCTCTTCAAACCCACAACTAGTTTTATTTCTCGTTTCTAGTTGGAAGCAAACGTTCGGTGTACATAGAGTCGTATCAGTGGCAGATAGGGCTTGAGAGAATATTGATCTTACCTTTAGCTCCTTGTGGGTTTGACACTCCATACTTATCACTTCCACCATTGGGAATTGCTACGATGATTCCCTGCACTTGGGGATTATCAATAACTGTCTCACATCAAACAAGATCTAGATATAATGTTCATGCTTAACGCTGTCACCAAATAACAATTATTCAGGTCTAAAACTAATCCCGAAGGTAGATGTAGAGGTAGTGTGCCGACGGCGATCACATCGACTTTGGAACCATTTCCCACACGCATCATCACCTCATCCTTAGGCAATCTTCGCTTAATCCGTAGCCCCTATTTCGAGTTGCAAATATTAGCAACAAAACCAGTATCAAATACCCATGCGCTACTGCGAGCATTAGTAAGGTACACATCAATAACATATATATCAAATATACCTTTCACTTTGTCATCCTTCTTATCCGCCAAATACCTGGGCATTTCCGCTTCCAGTGACTAGTCCCTTTGCAGTAGAAGCACTCAGTCTCAAGCTTAGGTCCATACTTGGAATTCTTCACTTGAGCAGCAACTTGCTTGGTGTTCTTTTTAAAGTTCCCCTTCTTCCCTTTGCCCTTCTTCTTGAAACTAGTGGTCTTGTTGACCATCAACACTTGATGGTCCTACTTGATTTCTACCTCCATAGCTTTTGGCATCGTGAAGAGCTCGAGAATTGTCTTATCCATCCCTTGCATATTATAGTTCATCACGAAGCTTTTATAGCTTGGTGGCAGTGATTGAAGAACTCTGTCAATGACACTATCAACCGGAAGATTAACTCCCAGCTGAGTCAACTGATTGTGGTACCCAAACATTCTGAGTATGTGCTCACTGACAGAACTATTCTCCTCCATTTTACAGCTGTAGAACTTTTTGGAGACTTCATATCTCTCAATCCACGCATTTGCTTGAAATATTAACTTCAACTCCTGGAACATCTCATATGCTCCATGACGTTCAAAACATCATTGAAGTCCCGGTTCTAAGACGTAAAGCATGGCACACTGAACTGTTGAGTAGTCATCAGCTTTGCTCTGCCAGGTGTTCATAACATCTGGAGTTGCTCCTGCAGCAGGTTTGGCACCTAGCGGTGCTTCCAGGACGTAATTCTTCTATGCAGCAATGAGGATAATCCTCAAGTTATGGACCCATTCCATGTAGTTGCTACCATCATCTTTCAACTTAGCTTTTTCTAGGAATGCATTAAAATTCAACGGAGCAACAACACGGGCCATTTATCTACAATAACATAGACATGCAAAATACTATCAGGTACTAAGTGCATGATAAATTAAAGTTCAATTAATCATATTACTTAAGAACTCCCACTTAGATAGACACCCCTCTAATCATCTAAGTGATAACATGATCCATATCAACTAAACCATGTTCGATCATCACGTGAGATGGAGTAGCTTTCAATGGTGAACATCACTATGTTGATCATATCTACTATATGATTCACGCTTGACCTTTCGATCTTAGTGTTCCGAGGCCATATCTGCATATGCTAAGCTCGTCAAGTTTAAACCGAGTATTATGCATGTGCAAAACTGGCTTGCACCCGTTGTATGTGAACGTAGAGCTTATCACACCCGATCATCACATGGTGTCTCGGCACGACGAACTGTAGCAATGGTGCATACTCAGGGAGAACACTTGTACCTTGAAATTTAGTGAGAGATCATCTTATAATGCTACCGCCGAACTAAACAAAATAAGATGCATAAAGGATAAACATCACATGCAATCAAATAAGTGATATGATATGGCCACCGTCATCTTGTGCCTTTGATATCCATCTCCAAAGCACTGTCATGATCACCATCGTCACTGGCTTGACACCTTGATCTCCATCGAAGCATCGTTGTTGTCTCGTCAGCTATTGCTTCTACGACTATCGCTACCGCTTAATGACAAAGTAAAGCAATTACATGGCGATTGCATTTCATACAATAAAGCGACAACCATATGGCTCCTGCCAGTTGCCGATAACTATTACAAAACATGATCATCTCATACAACAATTTATATAATCACGTCTTGACCATATCACATCACAACATGCCCTGCAAAAACAAGTTAGACGTCCTCTACTTTGTTGTTGCAACTTTTATGTGGCTGCTACGAGCTTAGCAAGAACCGTTCTTACCTACGACATAAAAACCACAACGTGGTATAGTGATTGTTTTTTTATCTTCAGAAAGAACCTTGTTCATTGAATCTGATTTAACTAAAGTTGGAGAAACAGACACCCGCCAGCCACCTGTGTGCAAAGCACGTCGGTAGAACCAGTCTCATGAACGCGATCATGTAATGTCGGTTTGGGCCGCTTCATCCAACAATACCGTTGAATCAAGAAATAACTAGTGACGGCAAGCAATATGTATATACCCATGCCCACAACTCCTTTGTGTTCTACTCATGCATATAACATCTACGCATAGACCTGGCTCGGATGCCACTGTTGGGAACACAGTATTTCAAAAAATTTCCTACAATCATGCAAGATCTGTCTAGGAGATGCATAGCAACAAGAGGGGAGAGTGTGTCTACGTACCCTCGTAGACCGAAAGCGGAAGCGTTGAGTAACTCGGTTGATGCAGTCGAACGTCTTCGCGATCCAACTGATCAAGTACCGAACGCACGACACCTTCGCGATCTGCACACATTCAACTCAGTGACGTCCCTCGAACTCTAGGTCCAGCTAAGGCCGAGGGAGAGTTTCGTCAGCATGACGGTGTGTTGACGGTGATGATGAAGTTACCGACACAGGGCTTCGCCTAAGCACCATGACAAATGATCGAGGTGGAAATCTATGGAGGGGGGCACCGCACACGTCTAAGAGATCAACTTGTGTGTCTATGGGGTGCCCCCTCCCCGTATATAAAGGAGTGGAGGGGGGCCGGCCGGCCTCATAGGGTGCGCCCCAAGGGGGGAATCCAACTCCTACTAGGAGTAGGTTCCCCCCTTTCCTAGTCCAACTAGGAGGGGAAGGAGAGGGAAGAGGGGAAGAAGGAAAGTGGGGTCACTACAAAAAAATACACTTCCATGATGATACGTGTTTGTCACAGTAGGTCGCGTTTTTTGTCATGCATGTACATCCGTGACAAATTTATGACAGAATCAAGATAGTCATACCTGTGTTGTCGTAGAAGTGTTCCATGACATTACCAAAATTATCATCACGGAAGTGTCCACTTCCATGACGATAAATCGCGTGTCACAGAAGTGCTTCCATCAAGGGTGACCGACACGTGGCATCCACCGTAACGGAACGCCGTTAAGCTATCGGGTCGGGTTTTGGATCCGATAACCCATTAATAGCCCAGACCAATGGGGATTTTCCACGTGTAAAATCATCATTGGCTGGAGGAAACACGTGTCAGCTCATCGTCGGGACAGATGTCATCCACTCATCGGACAAAAGGCGCCTATGATACGTTGACACGTGGCACGGCCCAATAGAGGCCCATTCCTGTGAAAAGGCCGGCCCGGTTGACTTGGTCAAAAGGTGGTGGGTCGGCCCATGGAAAGCCTGTTAACGGCCTGTTCGCATATAGCCCATTTACAGCCCGCTAACCCAAGGCCCGTTACGCCCTATCCGAATTAGGCCCTGATAACCCACAAGTATAGGGGATCGCAACAGCTTTCGAGGGTAGAGTATTCAACCCAATACGTGCTTATGGAAAAGAACTTGCATGACATCTTTTGTCCTACCCTCCCATGGCAGCGGGGTCCTATTGGAAACTAAGGGATATTAAGGCCTCCTTTTAATAGAGAACCGGAACAAAGCATTAGCACATAGTGAATACATGAACTCCTCAAACTATGGTCATCACCGGGAGTGGTCCCGATTATTGTCACTTCGGGGTTGCCGGATCATAACACATAGTAGGTGACTATAGACTTGCAAGATCGGATCAAGAACTCACATATATTCATGAAAACATAATAGGTTCAGATCTGAAATCATGGCACTCGGGCCCTAGTGACAAGCATTAAGCATAGCAAAGTCATAGCAACATCAATCTCAGAACATAATGGATACTAGGGATCAAACCCTAACAAAACTAACTCGATTACATGATAAATCTCATCCAACCCATCACCGTCCAGCAAGCCTACGATGGAATTACTCACGCACGGCGGTGAGCATCATGAAATTGGTGATGGAGGATGGTTGATGATGGCGACGGCGACGAATCCCCCTCTCCGGAGCCCCGAACGGACTCCAGATCAGCCCTCCCGAGAGGTTTTAGGGCTTGGCGGCGGCTCCGTATCATAAAACGCGATGATTTCTTCTCTCTGATTTTTTTCTCTCCGAAAGCAAATATATAGAGTTGGAGTTGGCGTCGGAGGGTTTCCAGGGGGGCCACGAGGTAGGGGGGCGCGCCCTAGGGGGGGCGCTCCCCACCCTCGTAAGAAGGGTGTGGGCCCCCTGGTATTCATCTTTGGCGATGATTTTTTATTGTTTTTTCTAAGATGTTCCGTGGAGTTTCAGGTCATTCTGAGAATATTTGTTTTCTGCACATAAAACAACACCATGGCAATTCTGGTGAAAACAGCGTCAGTCCGGGTTAGTTCCATTCAAATCATACAAGTTAGAGTCCAAAACAAGGGCAAAAGTGTTTGGAAAAGTAGATACTACGGAGACGTATCAACTCCCCCAAGCTTAAACCCTTGCTTGTTCTCAAGCAATTCAGTTGACAAACTGAAAGAAAGAAAGAAAAATTGTTACAAACTCTGTTTGCTCTTGTTGTTGTAACTATGGCAAGCCAGCATTCAAGTTTTCAGCATAGATCATAACTAACCACATTTTCAATAATTCTCAGGTCTCATCATTACTCATATCAATAGCATAATCAACTAGCAAGCCATAATAATAAATCTCGGATGACAACACTTTCTCAAAACAATCATAATATGATATAACAAGATGGTATCTCGCTAGCCCTTTTTGAGACCGCAAAACATAAATGCAGAGCACCTTTAAAGATCAAGGACTGACTAGACATTGTAATTCATGGTAAAAGAGATCCAATCATAGTCACACCCAATATAAATTAATGGTGATGAGTGCAAATGACGGCTGTGCTCTTCAACTAGTGCTTTTTAATAAGAGGGTGATGACTCAACATAAAAGTAAATGGATAGGCCCTTCGCAGAGGGAAGCAGGGATTTGTAGAGGTGCCAGAGCTCGGTTTCGCAATAGAGATAAATTGTATTTTGAGCGGTATACTTTCATTGTCAACGTAACAACTAAGAGATGGCGATATCTTCCATGCTAAATACATTATAGGCGGTTCCCAAACAAAATGGTAAAGTTTATACTCCCCCTCCACCAACAAGCATCAATCCATGGCTTGCTCGAAACAACAAGTGCCTCCAACATACATCAGGTCCTAGGGGGAGTTTTGTTTGCAATTAATTTTGATTTAGTTTGCATATAGCATGGGACTGGGCATCCCGGTGACCAGCCATTTTCTCGTGAGTGAGGAGCGGAGTCCACTCCTCTTGAGAATAACCCGCCTAACATGGAAGATAAGGGCAAACTTTTTTGATACATGAGCTATTCGAGCATACAAAACAGAATGTTCATTTGAAGGTTTAGAGTTTGGGACATACAAATTTACTTGGAGCGGCGGGTAGATACCGCATATAGGAAGGTATAGTGGACTCATATGGAATAACTTTGGGGTTTAAGGGATTGGATGCACAAGCAGTATTCCCGCTTAGTACAAGTGAAGGCTAGCAAAAGACTGGGAAGCGACCAACTAGAGAGCGACAACAGCCATGTACATGCATTAAAATTAATAAACATTGGATGCAAGCATGAGTAGGATATAATCCACCATGAACATAAATATCGTGAAGGCTATGTTGATTTTGTTTCAACTACATGCGTGAACATGTGCCAAGTCAAGTCACTTAACTCATTCAAAAGAGGATACCACCCCATCATACCACATCATAATCATCTCAATAGCATGTTGGCACACAAGGTAAACCATTATAACTCATAGCTAATCAAGCATGGCACAAGCAACTATGATCTCTAATTGTCATTGCAAACATGTTTATTCATAATAAGCTGAATCAAGAACGAGGGACTCATCATATTTACAAAAACAAAAGAGGTCGAGTTCATACCATCTTTTCTCATCTCAGTCAGTCCATCATATATCATCATAATTGCCTTTCACTTGCACAATCGAACGGTGTGGATAATAATAATAGTGCACGTGCATTGGACTAAGCTGGAATCTGCGGGCATTCAATAAACAGGAGAAGACAAGGCAATATGGGCTCTGGGTTAAATCAACAATAATACATATAAGAGCCACTTCAACAATTTAATTTTGGTCTTCTCCTACTGACCCCCAAAGAAAAGAAATAAAACTATTTACACGGGAAAGCTCCCAACAAGCAAAAGAAGAACGGGAAATATTTTTGGGTTTTCTTATTAACTATTACTACTACAGCAGAAAAATAAACTACTACTAACTTTTTTGGTTTTTCTTAAGGTTTAACAAACACACAAGAAGAAAGCAGGAAAAAGAAAATAAACTAGCATGGATATTACAGTGAAAAAATATGAGCACCGACATCTAGCAATGAGTGTGTGTGAGCATAAATGTAATGTCGGTGAGAAATACATACTCCCCCAAGCTTAGGCTTTTGGCCTAAGTTGGTCTATGGCCACGGCTGGCCTGACGGATATCCATAATAATAGTTGTTGGGGTCGTACTGTGATGAGGAGGAATAGTTGGGATCATACTGTGATGAAGAAGAAGACTCTGACTGCCACTGGCTGACAGTCATATCTGGATCCCAAGAATAAACAGATTGTCATGGAGGCTCATCTTGTGGTTCCTGTTCCGGGGCTGGTGCAGGATTCTTGTAAGCTTGGACGGCAGCCCACATAATGAGGTAGGGTCCTACAAAATTAAACAAAGAAGGAGCAGGCAGGATAATGGTCTTAGGATGATGTTTGTTAAAGAACAATTGATATTTAAGCTTTCCTGCCCTATTCTTAACAATAAAATCATGTGCCACCATACTTTTATGATCTAGATAAACACGGGGCAGCACCTTTTCTTCCTTCTCAGCATGCCTAATAGGTATGTTAAAATGTGCAGCTAGGCGCGTGGCATAGATGCCTCCAAAGATGGGACCCTTAGTACGGTTCATACTTAACCGTCTAGCAATAATACCGCCCATACTAAAAGTGTTATCACTGTATAAACCATTGTGCAGAATAATTATATCAGGGATACTAAGATTTCCACTGTTTCCGCGTCCAATTAAACAACGGCTAGCAAATAATGCAAACGTAAAACAGGAAAATGTATGCTAGTGATTCGTGCATCGGAAACCTTTCTAGTTTCTCCTAAAGTGATAGTATCAATAAACCCAGCCACATCATCATGATGTGGTTCTTCTGTCTTGCCCTCAAAAGGGATTAAACAAATCCGACAGAAATCATAAAGTGACATCTCCTTATGCTCATCATATAAATGAAACTCCACCGTAGGTGGCGAGTTCCTAGAATGAAAATGAAAGGTTTGCACAAAAGTATTTGTGAGTAAGAGATACTGATCACATTGGTCGTGGAGGAAAGCGGTGAGGCCTGCATTGTGAGCCAATTCATGAAAATCTTCATAGATACCGGCTGCTCTCAAGAAATCTTCACAAGGCCATTCACACGCCCGAATCTCCGCGGTGCGCAGCAAATTATACTTAGGCTTCGGTGCCTTTTCCTTCGAGCTTTGGCTCGATGAGCCCCTCAAAAATCTCCTCATTATTTTTCTGAAACTATCTAAAATTTTTAGTAACTTCAAACAAAAATGAACCAACTTCAATAATATTGATAGCAACTACTCCTACAAGTGCCTAGAGCCTATATCAAGCATTAGAACTACTTAGAACCATATAAATTTGACATGCAAGCTCAAGAACATGGTCACCTATGTAGCACAAATTTGCAAAGAATAAAGCACTAGAACGAAAACTAATTGGACCAATGGAGGAGTCACATACCAAGGAACAATCTCCCCAAGCAGTTTTGCGAGAGGTGCTTTGAGCAATGAGATCAAAAATCACAGCAAAAGTGGCTGGAACTCGTGCTTGAGTTGGTTTTTCAGGTTTGTGTGAGACAGAGGAAGAAGATGGGTGCTGGGATAAGTGGAGGAGGGCCACCGTGGGCCCACGAGGCAGGGGGCGCGCCCTAGGGGGACGCCCACCACCCTCATGGCCAGGTGGCAGCTCCTCCCGCGGTAATTTTTGCACAGTAAATCCTCAAATATTCCCGAAAAATCATATTAAATTGTCATGGCATTCTGAGGACTTTTATTTTCAGGATATTTTTATATTGAACGGATAAGTCAGGAAACAGACAGAAAATACTATTTTTACTTTATTTAATGTAAATAACAGAAAGTAAAAGTGGGGTACAGAAGTTTGTGCTTATAGTTTCATCCATCCCATGCCCATCAAAAAAAGAATCCACTAACAAGGTTGATCAAGTCTTGTTAACAAACTCGTTCCGATGATCATGAAACTGGAGAAATTTCGAATAACACTAAGTTACCTCAACGGGGATATGCACATCCCCAATAATAAGTATATCATATTTCTTCTTGACAGTAGGAAGAGGAAATTCAAAACCTCCAATTATAATCGATGAAATTTTTCCAATAGAGTTAATACTATGAACTTGAGGTTGTTTCCTCAGAAAGTGTACCGTATGCCCATTACCATTAACATGAAAAGTGACATTGCCTTTGTTGCTATCAATAACATCCCCTGCAGTATTAAGAAAAGGTCTTCCAAGAATAATAGACATACTATCATCCTCGGGAATATCACGAATAACAAAGTCCGTTAAAATAGTAACGTTTGCAACCACAATAGGCACATCCTCACAAATACTGACGGGTATAGCAGTTGATTTGTCAGCCATTTGCTAAGATATTTCAGTAGGTGTCAGCTTATTCAAGTCAAGTCTATGATATAAAGAGAGAGGCATAACACTAACACCGGCTCCAAGATCACATAAAGCAGTTTTAATATAATTTCTTTTAATGGAGCAAGGTATAGTAGGTACTCCAGGGTCTCCAAGTTTCTTTGGTATTCCACCCTTAAAAGTATAATTAGCAAGCATGGTGGAAATTTCAGCTTCCAATATCTTTCTTTTACTAGTAATGATATCCTTCATATATTTAGCATAAGGATTTGTTTTGAGCTCATCAGTTAATTGCATACGCAAAAAGATAGGCCTAATCATTTCAGCAAAGCGCTCAAAATCCTCATCATCCTTTTTCTTGGATGGTTTGGGAGGAAAAGGCATGGGTTTCTGAACCCAAGGTTCCCTTTCTTTACCATGTTTCCTAGCAACAAAGTCTCTTTTATCATAGCGTTGATTCTTTGATTGTGGGTTATCAAGATCAACAGCATGTTCAATTTCTACATCGTTGTCATTACTAGGTTGAGCATCATCATGAACATCATCATTAATATTTTTACTAGGTTCATGTTCATTACCAGATTGTGTTTCAGCATCAAACATAGATATATCATTTGGATTATCAGGTGGTTCAGCAATAGGTTCACTAGAATTTTGCACAGTTCTATCGTTTTTCTTCTTCTTCTTTTTAGAAGAACTAGGAACATCAATATTATTTCTTTGAGAATCTTGCTCGATTCTCTTAGGGTGGCCTTCAGGATACAAAGGTTCCTGATTCATTCTACCAGTTCCAGTAGCCACTCTAACAGCATAGTCATTTTTCTTACTATTCATTTCATTAAGCACTTCCTTTTGAGCCTTAAGTACTTGTTCTACTTGAGTGGTAACCATAGAAGCATGTTTGCTAACAAGTTTAAGTTCACCTTCAATATTAGCCATATAATCACCCAAGTATTTAAGCATATCAGAATCATATTTTAATTGTCTACCAAAATAAGCATTGAAATTTTCTTGTTTGACAATAAAATTATCAAACTCATCAAAGCATGGCCTAGCAGGCTTAGAGTGAGGGATATCACCTTCATCAAATCTATAGAGAGAATTTACCTTTACTACCTGTGTCGGGATATCGGGATCAGGAGGTTCTTCAGTAAATAAATAATTAAGATCATATGTTTCTTCAATAGGCGGTATATTAACACCATGTATTTCTTCAATAGGAGGTAAATTCGTAACATCTTTAGCTTTAATACCTTTTTCTTTCATAGATTTCTTTGCCTCTTGCATATCTTTGGGACTGAGAAATAGAACACCTCTCTTCTTCGGAGTTGGTTTAGGAATAGGCTCAGTAATTGAAGCAGGAGATGGCTCAGGAGGTGCCCAATTATTTTCATTTGTCAACATATTATTCAATAGAATTTCAGCTTCATCCGGTGTTCTTTCCCTGAAAAGAGAACCAGCACAACTATCCAGGTAATCTCGGGAAGCATTGGTTAGTCCATTAGAAAAGATATCAAGTATTTCAGGTTTCTTAAGAGGATGATCAGGCAAAGCATTAAGTAACTTGAGAAGCCTCCCCCAAGCCCGTGGGAGACTCTCTTCTTTAATTTGCACAAAGTTGTATATTTCCCTCAAAGCAGCTTGTTTCCTATGAGCAGGGAAATATTTAGCAGAGAAGTAATAAATCATATCCTGGGGACTACGCACACAACCAGGATCAAGAGAATTAAACCATATATTAGCATCACCCTTTAATGAGAACGAAAATATTTTGAGTATATAGAAGTAATGCGATCTCTCATCATTAGTAAACAGGGCAGCTATATCATTTAATTTAGTAAGATGTGCCACAACAGTTTCAGATTCATAGCCATAAAACGGATCAGATTCAACCAAAGTAATTATATTAGGATCAACAGAGAATTCATAATCCTTATCAAGAACACATATAGGTGAAGTAGCAAAAGCAGGGTCAGGTCTCATTTTATCTCTAAGTGATTCTTTGTTCCATTTAACTAATAACCTCTTAAGCTCATATCTATCTTTGCAAGCTAAAATAGCGGCAGAAGATTCCATATCAAAAAGATAACCCTCAGGAATAACATGCATATTTTCATCATCACTATCATCATCATATTCAGATTCAATAATTTCTTTTTCTCTAGCCCTAGCAATTTGTTCATCAAGAAATTCACCAAGGGGCACAGTAGTATCAGGCATAGAAGCAGTTTCATCATAAGTATCATGCAACATATCAGAACGAATAGCAGAAGCAGGTGTAGGTGTCGCTAGCTTACTCATAACAGAAGGTGAATCAAGTGCAGAGCTAGATGGCAGTTCCTTACCTCCCCTCGTAGTTGAGGGATAGATCTTGGTTTTTGGATCTCTCAAGTTCTTCATAGTGTCCAGCAGATATAAATCCCAAGTGACTCAAAGAATAGAGCTATGCTCCCCGGCAACGGCGCCAGAAATTGGTCTTGATAACCCACAAGTATAGGGGATCGCAACAGCTTTCGAGGGTAGAGTATTCAACCCAAATTTATTGATTCGACACAAGGGGAGCCAAAGAATATTCTCAAGTATTAGCAGCTGAGCTGTCAATTCAACCACACCTGGAAACTTAGTATATGCGGCAAAGTGTTTAGTAGCACAGTAATATGATAGTGGTGGTAGCGGCAACAAAAGTAAAGACAACAAAAGTAATGTTTTTGGTATTTTGTAGTGATTGTAATAGTAGCAGCGGGAAAGTAAATAAGCGTAAACCAGTATATAGAAAACTCATAGGCACCGGATCAGTGATGGATAATTTGTCAGGACCCTGATTCCAGGTCACATCGATCTAGCGGGTAACACCTCATATCACATTGCGGCCTCACGCACGGTATCCCCACGGGTGTCGCCTTACCATGGCCCGGGACCGTTTGCACGTTTGGCTCACGTATATGATAGTGTCTCTAGCATCCATATGATAGAGAACCCGGGCCGACATGGTAGTCGTGAACCCAAAGCGCCACAGACCTATGGGGACAGGCATACATGAATCACATCGAGCATGTCGGTCAACAGCGTGTAAATCCGGGCTGTAGCACTGGGCTAACAGGACTCCGGGGAACCCGGGCTGTAGCAGGCGAGGCAGGACTCCGGATGTCACCGCGTGACATTTCCCCGAAGGGACAGACATAGGAACGAAGTGAAACACATGCCGGCCAGTCAAGTGTCCTGAGCAGTAGTGCTGGGCTAGCAGGACTCCGATGAACCAGGTTGTAGCGGACTACTATGGCTCGAGGAGCACTAGACTACATTTCCCCATAAGAGAGGCTGCAAAGGATAAACAACTAGATTGTCGGATCCCACACATACCAAGCATTTCAATCATACACACAATATGCTCGATATGTGCAAATACAACATGGCATCACAACAAAACTCTACAACTCAAGTACTTTATTTAAAGGCTCCAGAGAGCCATACATAACATGTTCATACAGGTAGGGGTCACATGACCCGACACTCAAGTCATACAAGCATACAAGCACATGCGGAAGCAAATAGTCTGAGTACAGACACTAGAAATAAAGAAGGCTTGTCGAAGCCTGTCCATCGACATAGGGCCCTCCATGGCTAGGATCACCACCTGGGTGGCAAGTTACTCATCGACGTCGAGATCTACATAAAACCCATCGGAGGGGGCGGTGTTGTCGTCTGAAAACAGTAATTAAGGTAAACATGAGTACAAAGGTACCCAGCAAGTCTTACAACAGAACCTACTATACATGCTCATTCTCAAGAAGGTGGTGGAGTTATTGCAGCAAGCCAGCTTTGACTCTTGGCTAAGCTATCCTATGAGACACCACTAGTAAAATAGTTTTCGCACATGAGTCCACTAATCACCAACACAATACTCCACCGGGTATCCTCCCTCGTCATCCTACGAGAGGGCCATCCTCGGTACTCACACTTATCTTGAGTCTTTTAGTAGTAACCATTAACTTGTCTATGAACTGTATAGGCAACCAAGTAGTCCTTTACCGCGGACGCGGCTATTTGAATAGTTTTATACCCTGCAGGGGTGTACTTCGTCACACATGTTTCCACCACTTAGCGTCAGCACACGACATGTGCTCGGCAGACTTCAAGCGAAAGCCGGCGTGGGTGTAGACCACGACCTGACTAACCGCACAAGTCTCTAGTCCAGGTTTATCGCCTATTCGGGTTCCATCCGCAAGGAAATCCGGCCGGGGTGTCCTCAATGGCCCTAAACGATGTGTACAGGGTCCCGAGACGCCAAACGGGCGCCCGGCATACCCGGCCACAGTGTATCTACCACATCATAGCCCACCCCTAGGGTCAGCGCTACGCACGGCCGCCAACACATAACCTACAAACACCAGAAACTACTTGCAACTCCTGGACAGAGGACGAGAGGGGTCAGTAAGTCGAGCGGGGTCATATTTCAGGGCCCAATGTGTGGTAGTAGCTGAATCTTAAATCACGCATACAGATCTCAGTTCTTATGGACGGCCTCAATGAAACAACCCACCATGTACTCCTACATGGCCTCTCATCGATACCTTTACCAAATCATGTTCAACACATCCCTCACATTACCGACATAATCATTTCACTCTAGCCCATCACCCAGATGAACCAGACCTGACCCAACTCTAAGCATAGCAGGCATAGCAAGGTAGGAAACACATACATGGCTCAATCAACTCCTACACATGCTAGTGGGTTTCATCTAGTTACTGTGGCAATGACAGGTCATGCAGAGGATAAGGATTCAACTACCGCAACATACAACTGTTTGAAACATTGTTGTCTTAATGCAGTAAACGAGAGGAGAGGCAAGAACATGGGATTGTATCGATATGATCAATGGGGCTGCTTGCCTGATGGAGTAGTAGTAGGGTACTGCCCTTCAGTTGGATACTCAGAGATATCCTCGGAGGCAGAACCTACCACGAAAGACACCACAGAATATAATCAACACTTGGCAATATGCAACAATATGATGCATGCTATGACATGGCAAAATGAGGTGTCCTGCCTAATGCAATGTGAAACAAGTTGAAACGGAAGCGTCGGCCATCGTGGGAGAGAGCAAGGGAGAGAGGGAGGGGCACGTGTGAGGTGTCCACAGGGTCGGGGCGGTGCCGCAGAGGCGCTTCGAGGCGTCGCGCTGGCGCGAGCGACGGCAGGCAGGCAGGGAGGTGGCGTGGGGAGCGCGGCAGCGTTGCGGTGTCCCTCCTCTGCCTACTGGCAGAGGTAGGTGATGACTGGCACAGGCCAGATGGGCTGGGCCAGCCAGGTAAGTGGCCTCTGGCCTTTCTCTCCCTCTCTTTTCTGATTTTGTTTCTGTTTTCTAATTTTCTGCAATTGTTGGGCTTTATTAAAAATACTAAAATGTTTCCAGAAATCCTGAAAATAATTGTGGGCTCTGTTGGGATTATTCCTAACAGCCCACACTTATTTCCAAAATTATTTGAGCATTTAAAATATTTTATAGCATTTAAATGCCCAAATGCAAATACTATATGGATTAAGCCAATGACCTTAAGATGTCCTAGAAAAATGTGCACCATTTTTGTCAAAGGTTTTAACCCAAAACAAAAAGGGTGGACTTTTTAGAAGGGCATTTCAGGTTCATTGAAAAAGTTTTTAGTAAACCCTAGTTGTTCCAGGGGTTGCTAGGGGTTCTATCATCCCCATTTCATCTTTCTGGGAATTTAAACGTGATGCAATCACTCTAATGCATGAACTAGCTAGGGTGTGACAACTCGCCACCACTCAAAAGAATCTCGCGCCGAGATTTAGGATCTGTTGGGAAGAAGGTGGGGTACTTGAGTCGAAGACGATCCTCCCTTTCCCAAGTGGCTTCTTTTTTCGGAATGGTGTGACCATTGAACCTTGAGAAACTTGATGTTACGGCGTCGAGTGGTACGCTCGGCTTGATCAAGGATACGAACGGGATATTCCCGATATGAGAGGTTATCTTGTAGATCAAGCGTTTCATGGTCCACTCCACGGATAGGATCCGCGAAGCAACGCCTGAGTTGAGAAACGTGGAAGACATCGTGAACTCTGGAAAGATGCGGAGGTAGTTCCAATTGGTAGGCAACTTCTCCTTGTTTGGCAAGAATGCGAAAGGGTCCAATGTAACGAGGAGCCAATTTGCCTTTGATACCGAAGCGATGGGTTCCCTTTAACGAAGTAACCCGAAGGTAAGCCTTCTCACCGACTTCGTAAGTCATGAGCTTATGTTTACGATCATATTGGCTCTTTTGATGAGATTGGGCTGTTTTCAACTTCTCACGAGTAACGCGAACCTGCTCTTCTGCTTCCTGAATCATATCCAAGCCAAAGAGTTGTCTTTCCCCGATTTCTGACCAGTTAAGAGGCGTTCGACATTTTCGTCCATAGAGAACTTCAAAAGGAGCTTTGCCCAAGCTAGCTTGATAACTATTGTTATAAGCGAACTCTGCGAATGGAAGGCATTTCTCCCAACCCATTCCTAATGAGATGACAGAAGCTCGGAGCATATCCTCCAGAATTTGATTGACTCGCTCCACTTGGACACTTGATTGAGGGTGGAGGGCGGTGCTAAAAGAGAGACGAGTTCCCATAGCATTTTGGAAACTTTCCCAAAAATCGAGAGGTGAAGAGACTCCCACGGTCTGAGTTAATTTCCAATGGGACACCATGAAGAGACACTATTCGGGAGATGTATAGGTCAGCTAGCTGGCTAGCGGTGATACTCTCACGAACAGGTAGGAAATGGGCTACTTTGGAAAGACGGTCGATCACGACGAAGATGGCATTATTCCCTCTCTTGGACCTGGGAAACCCAGTAATGAAATCCATACTGATTTTATCCCATTTCCACTCAGGAATAGCCAAAGGTTGAAGGGTGCCAGCAGGCCATTGATGCTCTACTTTAACACGACGATAGATGTCGCAACTAGCAGTGTATTGAGCAATTTCTCTCTTCATCCTAGTCCACCAAAACCTCTGGCATAGGTCTTGATACATTGTAGTACTACCGGGATGAATGGTGAGAGATGATTCATGAGCTTCCTTAAGAATAAACTAGCGTAGATGTTGTTTCTTGGGAACCACCAAGCGGTTCTTGAAGAAGACAACACCTCGCCCATCCATGGAAAAACATTTAGCAACTCTGCTAGCAATGTTTTCCTTAATCCGGGATATGCCCTTATCACGCTTCTGGGCAGCTATGATTTGATCCATAAGGTTAGGCTTCGCCACCAGGGTGGATAGGAATCCTCGAGGAACAATGTGAAGATTAAGCTTACGAAATTCCTCATGGTGAAGTGGTTGACTTTGTTGTAACATCAGGTTGTTACAATAGGATTTACGACTTAGCGCATCAGCCATGACATTGGCTTTGCCCGGGGTGTAAGTTATTCCTAAGTCGTAATCCGAGATCAACTCGACCCAACGTCTTTGCCTGAGATTCAAATCCGGTTGGGTGAAGATATATTTCAAACTTTGGTGATCGGTGAAGATCTCGCAACGATTACCGAGAAGGTAATGTCGCCAAGTTTTAAGTGCACGGACTACAGCTGCAAGCTCTAGATCATGTGTGGGATAATTTTCCTCATGTGGGTGTAATTGCCGTGAAGCATAGGCAATTACCTGATGATCTTGCATGAGTATGCAACCTAGTCCTTGTCGTGAGGCGTCGCAATAGATAATAAAGTCCTTGGAGAAATCTGGTGGTACCAGTACGGGAGCAGATGTCAGGCATCTTTTCAGTTCCTGAAAGCTGAACTCGCACTGTGGGGTCCACTCGAACTTTTTATATTTCTTGAGGAGTTCAGTTAGAGGTTTAGCAACCTTGGAGAAATTCTCGACGAAGCGGCGGCAATAGCTCGCTAAGCCAAGGATGCTCCGAACTTGCTTGACCATCACAGGTGGAGTCCAATCAAGGACGGCTTGAACTCGCTTGGGATTGACAGCAATACCCTTACCAGAGATTACATGGCCTAGATAGGTCACTTCTGGCAACCAAAATTCACACTTGGAGAATTTGGCATAAAGGCGATGCTCTCAAAGTTTCGTCAGTACCAGCCTTAGATGTTCAGCATGTTCCTCTTCATTATTGGAGTAGGTGAGTATATCATCGAGGTATACTACGACGAATTTATCCAAATACTCCATGAAGACCGAGTTCATTAACCGAGAGAAAGTGGCTGGGGCATTGGTTAAACCGAAGGACATAACGGTGTACTCGTATTGGCCATAGCGAGTAACAAAGGCCGTTTTGGGAATGTCCCCGTTTCTGATTTTGATTTGATGGTAGCCCAACCTCAAATCCATCTTGGAAAAGACTGAGGATCCAGCGAGCTGGTATACAGATCGTTGATCCTGGGAAGCGGATACTTGTTCTTGATAGTGACCAAGTTGACAGGTCGGTAATCTACAACCATCCGATCTGTTCCATCCTTCTTCTTGACAAAGAGGACAGGGCAAGCCCAAGGGGAGGAACTAGGACGGATGAAACCCTTCTTCAAGGACTCTTCGCGTTGGTTCTTAAGCTCGGCTAGTTCTAAGGGGGCCATCTTATAGGGTCTTCTAGAAATTGGAACGGTTCCTGGAACAAGGTCTATCACGAACTCGACATCCCTGTCAGGTGGAACACCTGGTAGTTCTTCTGGAAAGACATCCGGAAAGTCTCGGACTACCGGAATATCTTCAAGGTCTGGAAGGGGGTTGGCATTTAGGGAGTAAAGCTGGCACTTGTCCACTCGAGTTAAGACATTGACTGTCTTGCCCGATGGGTGAGTAAGTTGAACGGTTCTAGTGGCACAGTCAATCTTAGCATAATGAGCTGACATCCAGTCCATAACCAAGATGATGTTTATGTCCGAGGACTTGAGAGCTATTAAAGATGCAAGGAAGACAAGTCTATCGACAAGAATTTCGTTCCCATGGCTTACTCTAGAGGTTCGCCATCTAGAGCCAAGGGTTTGAATTTCCATGGTAGTGGGCATGTCATAGAATGTCGTGTTATGCATTCGAGCATAGCTCTCAGATATGAATGAATGAGATGCTCCAGTATCGAAAAGAACAGATGCCGGATGGCAATTAACAAGGAGTGTACCAAGGACGATGTTAGGATCCTCATGAGCCTCCTCAGCTGAGACATAGTTGACATGGCCACGTGCAGTGGTGACTGGCTTGGCGTAGAATGTCTTTCCCGCTGGCTTACCACGGCCAACGGACTTTGCAGACTGATTGGGGTTGTTGTTCTGGGGACACTCTCGGCTGTAGTGACTCGGCTCTCCACACTTGAAACATGTCACAACATTGGGGCGTGGAGCAGCATTAGCAGCGGGGCCACCATAGGGCTTGGACAGTGCAAACTGCTGGTTGGGGCGAGGCGCCTCAAAGGATGGCCTCGGAATGAACCTGGGTGGCAGTGTCGTGCTCGGAATCCACACCCGGCGCTTCTGAGATCCAGAGCGGGATGAAGAACCAAAATCACGAGAGTGCTTGCGTGAAGCGTCATAGTCAGACTGTCCTGTCTCAGCACTGATGGCTTTATTGACCAACTCCTGAAAGGAGGTGCACTCATGCAGACGAAGATCACGGCGAAGCTCAGGGCTTAGTCCCTTGCGGAACCTTGCTTGCTTCTTAGCGTCGGTGGATACTGTTGGAAATATGCCCTAGAGGCAATAATAAAAGCATTATTATTATATTTCCTTGTTCATGATAATTGTCTTTATTCATGCTATAATTGTGTTATCCGGAAATCGTAATACATGTGTGAATAACAGACACCAACATGTCCCTAGTAAGCCTCTAGTTGACTAGCTCGTTGATCGACAGATAGTCATGGTTTCCTGACTATGGACATTGGATGTCATTGATAACGAGATCACATCATTAGGAGAATGATGTGATGGACAAGACCCAATCCTAAACATAGCATAAAGATCATATAGTTCATTTGCTAGAGTTTTTCCAATGTCAAGTATCTTTTCCTTAGACCATGAGATCGTGTAACTCCCGGATACCGTAGGAGTGCTTTGGGTATACCAAACGTCACAACGTAACTGGGTGACCATAAAGGTAGACTATGGGTATCTCCGAAAGTATCTGTTGGGTTGACACAGATCAAGACTGGGATTTGTCACTCCGTATGACGGAGAGGTATCACTGGGCCCACTCGGTAATGCATCATCATAATGAGCTCAAAGTGACCAAGTGTGTGGTCATGGGATCATGCATTATGGTACGACTAAATTGACTTGCCGGTAACGAGATTGAACGAGGTATTGGGATACCGACGATCGAATCTCGGGCAAGTAACATACCGATTGACAAAGGGAATTGTATACGGGGTTGCTTGAATCCTCGACTTCGTGGTTCATCCGATGAGATCATCATGGAGCATGTGGGAGCCAACATGGATATCCAGATCCCGCTGTTGGTTATTGACCAGAGAGTCGTCTCGGTCATGTCTACATGTCTCCCGAACCCGTAGGGTCTACACACTTAAGGTTCGGTGACGCTAGGGTTGTAGGGATATGTATATGCAGTAACCCGAATGTTGTTCGGAGTCCCGGATGAGATCCCGAACGTCACGAGGAGTTCCGGAATGGTCCGGAGGTAAAGAATTATATATAGGAAGTGCTGTTTCGGCCATCGGGACAAGTTTCGGGGTCACTGGTATTGTACCAGGACCACCGGAAGGGTCCCGGGGGTCCACCGGGTGGGGCCACCTGCCCCGGGGGGGCCACATGGGCTGTAGGGGGTGAGCCTTGGCCTACATGGGCAATGGCACCAGCCCCAATAGGCCCATGCGCCTAGGGTTTCAAAGGGGAAGAGTCCCACAAGGGGAAGGCACCCCCTAGGTGCCTTGGGGGGGGGGGGAGGGAATCCTCCCTTGGACGCTGCCCCCCTAGGAGATTGGATCTCCTAGGGCCGGCGCCCCCCCCCCCCCCTAGGACCCCTATATATAGTGAGGGAAGGAGGGCCTCTTGGACCACGCCTTTGGTTGCCTCCTTCTCCCTCTCCAACACCTCCTCCTCCTCCATAGTGCTTGGCGAAGCCCTGACGGAGTATTGCAGCTCCATCACCACCACGCCGTCGTGCTGCTGCTGGAGCCATCTTCCTCTACCCCTCCTTTCCCCTTGCTGGATCAAGAAGTAGGAGACGTTACGCTGACCGTACATGTGTTGAACTTGGAGGTGCCGTCTGTTCGGCGCTAGGATCTCCTGTGATTTGGATCACGTCGTGTACGACTACCTCATCCCCGTTCTTTGAACGCTTCTGCTCGCGATCTACAAAGGTATGTAGATGCATCCGATCACTCGTTGCTAGATGAACTCATAGATGGATCTTGGTGAAACCGTAGGAAAAAATTTGTTTTCTGCAACGTTCCCCAACAGTGGCATCATGAGCTAGGTCTATGCGTAGTTCTTCTTGCGCGAGTAGAACACAATTTGTTGTGGGCGTAGATGTTGTCAACTTTCTTGCCGCTACTAGTCTTATCTTGCTTCAGCAGTATTGTGGGATGAAGCGGCCCGGACCAACCTTACACGTACGCTTACGTGAGACCGGTTCCACCGACTAACATGCACTAGTTGCATAAGGTGGCTGGCGGGTGACTGTCTCTCCTACTTTAGTTGGAGCGGATTCGATGAAAAGGGTCCTTATGAAGGGTAAATAGAAGTTGACAAATCACGTTGTGGCTTTCACGTAGGTAAGAAAACGTTCTTGCTAGAACCCTACTTCAGCCACGTAAAACTTGCAACAACAATTAGAGGACGTCTAACTTGTTTTTGCAGCAAGTGCTTTGTGATATGATATGGCCAAAGTTGTGATGAATGATGAATGACATATATGTGATGTATGAGATGTTCATGCTATTGTAATAGGAATCACGACTTACATGTCGATGAGTATGACAACCGGCAGGAGCCATAGGAGTTGTCTTTATTTTTGTATGACCTACGTGTCATTGAGAAACGCCATGTAAATTACTTTACTTTATAGCTAAACGCATTAGCCATAGTAGTAGAAGTAATAGTTGGCGAGCAACTTCATGGAGACACGATGATGGAGATCATGATGATGGAGATCATGGTGTCAAGCCGGTGACAAGATGATCATGGAGCCCTAAGATAGAGATCAAAGGAGCTATGTGATATTGGCCATATCATGTCACTATTATTATTTGATTGCATGTGATGTTTATCATGTTTAGCATCTTGTTTACTTAGAACGACGGTAGTAAATAAGATGATCCCTCATAATATTTTCAAGAAAGTGTTCCCCCTAACTGTGCACCGTTGCGACAGTTCGTTGTTTCGAAGCACCACGTGATGATCGGGTGTGATAGATTCTAACGTTCACATACAACGGGTGTAAGACAGATTTACACATGCAAACACTTAGGTTGACTTGACGAGCCTAGCATGTGTATAGACATGGCCTCGGAACACAGAAGACCGAAAGGTCGAGCATGAGTCGTATAGAAGATACGATCAACATGAAGATGTTCACCAATGTTGACTAGTCCATCTCACGTGATGATCGGACACGGCCTAGTTGACTCGGATCATGTTATACTTAGATGACTAGAAGAGGGATGTCTATCTAAGTGGGAGTTCATTGAATAATTTGATTAGATGAACTTAATTATCATGAACTTAGTCTAAAATCTTTACAATATGTCTTGTAGATCAAATGGCCAACTTTGTCCTCAACTTCAACGCGTTCCTAGAGAAAACCAAGCTGAAAGACGATGGCAGCAACTATACGGACTGGGTCCAAAACCTGAGGATCATCCTCATAGCTGCCAAGAAAGATTATGTCCTACAAGCACCGCTAGGTGATCCACCCGTCCCATAGAACCAAGACGTTATGAACGCTTGGCAGACACGTGCTGATGACTACTCCCTCGTTCAGTGCGGCATGCTTTACAGCTTAGAGCCGGGGCTCCAAAAGCGTTTTGAGAGACATGGAGCATATGAGATGTTCGAAGAGCTGAAAATGGTTTTTCAAGCTCATGCCCGGATCGAGAGATATGAAGTCTCCGACAAGTTCTTCAGCTGTAAGATGGAGGAAAATAGTTCTGTCAGTGAGCACATACTCACAATGTCTGGGTTACATAACCGCTTGACTCAGCTGGGAGTTAATCTCCCGGATGACGCGGTCATTGACAGAATCCTCCAGTCGCTCCCACCAAGCTACAAGAGCTTTGTGATGAACTTCAATATGCAGGGGATGGAAAAGACCATTCCTGAGGTATTTGCAATGCTGAAATCAGCAGAGGTAGAAGTCAAGAAGGAACATCAAGTGTTGATGGTAAATAAAACCACTAAGTTCAAGAAGGGCAAGGGTAAAAAGAACTTCAAGAAGGACGGCAAGGAAGTTGCCGCGCCTGGCAAGAAAGCTGTCGGGAAGAAGCCAAAGAATGGACCCAAGCCCGAGACTGAGTGCTTTTATTGCAAGGGAAGTGGTCACTGGAAGCGGAACTGCCCCAAATACTTAGCGGACAAGAAGGCCGGCAAAACGAAAGGTATATGTGATATACATGTAATTGATGTGTACCTTACCAGTACTCGTAGTAGCTCTTGGGTATTTTATACCGGTGCAGTTGCTCACATTTGTAACTCAAAGCAGGAGCTGCGGAATAAGCGGAGACTGGCGAAGGACGAGGTGACGATGCGTGTCGGGAATGGTTCCATGGTCGATGTGATCATCGTCGGCATGCTGCCTCTACATTTACCTACGGGATTAGTTTTAAACCTCAATAATTGTTATTTAGTGCCAGCTTTGAGCATGAACATTGTATTAGGATCTCGTTTAATTCGAGATGGCTACTCATTTAAATCCGAGAATAATGGTTGTTCTATTTATATGAGAGATATGTTTTATGGTCATGCTCCTATGGTGAATGGTTTATTCTTAATGAATCTCGAGCGTAATACTACACATATTCATAGTGTGAGTACCAAAAGATATAAGGTTGATGATGATAGTCCCACATACTTGTGGCACTGCCGCCTTGGTCACATAGGTGTCAAACGCATGAAGAAGCTCCATGCAGATGGACTTTTAGAGTCTCTTGATTATGAATCATTTGACACGTGTGAACCATGCCTCATGGGAAAAATGACCAAGACTCCGTTCTCAGGAACAATGGAGCGAGCAACCAACTTATTGGAAATCATACATACTGATGTGTGCGGTCCAATGAGTGTTGAGGCTCGCGGTGGCTATCGTTATGTTCTCACCCTCACTGATGACTTGAGTAGATATGGGTATGTCTACTTAATGAAACACAAGTCTGAAACCTTTGAAAGTTCAAGGAATTTCAGAGTGAGGTTGAGAATCAACGTGACAGGAAAATCAAGTTTCTACGATCAGATCGTGGAGGAGAATACTTGAGTCACGAATTTGGCACACACTTCAGAAAATGTGGAATAGTTTCACAACTCACGCCGCCTGGAACACCTCAGCGTAATGGTGTGTCCGAACGTCATAATCGCACTCTATTAGATATGGTACGATCTATGATGTCTCTTACCGATTTACCGCTATCTTTTTGGGGCTATGCTTTAGAGACTGCCGCATTCACTTTAAATAGGGCTCCGTCGAAATCCGTTGAGACGACACCATTTGAATTATGGTTTGGGAAGAAACCTAAGTTGTCATTTCTAAAAGTTTGGGGATGCGATGCTTATGTCAAGAAACTTCAACCTGAAAAGCTCGAACCCAAGTCAGAAAAATGCGTCTTCATAGGATACCCTAAAGAAACTGTTGGGTATACCTTCTACCTCAGATCCGAAGGCAAGATCTTTGTTGCCAAGAATGGATCCTTTCTAGAGAAGGAGTTTCTCTCGAAAGAAGTAAGTGGGAGGAAAGTAGAACTTGATGAAGTATTACCTCTTGAACCGGAAAATGGCGCTACTCAAGAAAATGTTCCTGAGGTGCCTGCACCGACTAGAGAGGAAGTTATTGATGATAATCAAGATACTTCTGATCAAGCTCCTACTGAAATTCGAAGGTCCACAAGGACACGTTCCGCACCAGAGTGGTACGGCAACCCTGTCTTGGAAATCATGTTATTAGACAATGGTGAACCTTCGAACTATGAAGAAGCGATGGCGGGCCCGGATTCCGACAAATGGCTAGAAGCCATGAAATCCGAGATAGGATCCATGTATGAAAACAAAGTATGGACTTTGACTGACTTGCCCGTTGAACGGCGAGCCATAGAAAATAAATGGATCTTTAAGAAGAAGACAGACGCGGATGGTAATGTGACCATCTATAAAGCTCGGCTTGTCGCTAAGGGTTATCGACAAGTTCAAGGGGTTGACTATGATGAGACTTTCTCACCGGTAGCGAAGCTAAAGTCCGTCCGAATCATGTTAGCAATTGTCGCATTCTACGATTATGAGATATGGCAAATGGACATCAAAGCGGCATTCCTTAATGGTTTCCTTAAGGAAGAATTGTATATGATGCAGCCGGACGGTTTTGTCGATCCTAAGAATGCTGACAAGGTGTGCAAGCTCCAACGCTCGATTTATGGGCTGGTGCAAGCATCTCGGAGTTGGAACATTCGCTTTGATGAGATGATCAAAGCGTTTGGGTTTACGCAGACTTATGGAGAAGCCTACGTTTACAAGAAAGTGAGTGGGAGCTCTGTAGCATTTCTCATATTATATGTAGATGACATACTTTTGATGGGAAATGATATAGAACTCTTGGACAGCATCAAGGCCTACTTGAATAAGAGTTTTTCAATGAAGGACCTTGGAGAAGCTGCTTATATATTAGGCATCAAGATCCATAGAGATAGATCATGACGCCTCATAGGTCTTTCACAAAGCACATACCTTGATAAGATATTGAAGAAGTTCAATATGGATCAATCTAAGAAGGGGTTCTTGCCTGTGTTACAAGGTATGAAATTGAGCTCAGCTCAATGTCCGACCACAGCAGAAGATATAGAAGAGATGAGTGGCATCCCCTATGCCTCAGCCATAGGTTCTATTATGTATGCCATGCTGTGTACCAGACCTGATGTAAACCTTGCCGTAAGTATGGTAGGAAGGTACCGAAGTAATCCCGGCAAGGAACACTGGACAGCGGTCAAGAATATCCTGAAGTACCTGAAAAGGACTAAGGAAATGTTTCTCGTTTATGGAGGTGACGAAGAGCTCGTCGTAAAGGGTTACGTTGACGCTAGCTTCGACACAGATCTGGATGACTCTAAGTCAGAGACCGGATACATGTATATTTTGAATGGTGGGGCAGTAAGCTGGTGCAGTTGCAAGCAGAGCGCCGTGGTGGGATCTACATGTGAAGCGGAGTACATGGCAGCCTCGGAGGCAGCACATGAAGCAATCTGGGTGAAGGAGCTCATCACCGACCTAGGAGTCATACCCAATGCGTCGGGGCCGATCAAGCTCTTCTGTGACAACACTGGAGCTATTGCACTTGCAAAGGAGCCCAGGTTTCACAAGAAGACAAGGCACATCAAGCGTCGCTTCAACTCCATTCGTGAAAATGTTCAAGATGGAGACATAGATATTTGTAAAGTACATACGGACCTGAATGTAGCAGATCCGTTGACTAAACCTCTCCCTAGGGCAAAATATGATCAACACCAGAATTCCATGGGTGTTCGATTCATCACAATGTAACTAGATTATTGACTCTAGTGCAAGTGGGAGACTGTTGGAAATATGCCCTAGAGGCAATAATAAAAGCATTATTATTATATTTCCTTGTTCATGATAATTGTCTTTATTCATGCTATAATTGTGTTATCCGGAAATCGTAATACATGTGTGAATAACAGACACCAACATGTCCCTAGTAAGCCTCTAGTTGACTAGCTCGTTGATCGACAGATAGTCATGGTTTCCTGACTATGGACATTGGATGTCATTGATAACGAGATCACATCATTAGGAGAATGATGTGATGGACAAGACCCAATCCTAAACATAGCATAAAGATCGTATAGTTCGTTCGCTAGAGTTTTTCCAATGTCAAGTATCTTTTCCTTAGACCATGAGATCGTGTAACTCCCGAATACCGTAGGAGTGCTTTGGGTATACCAAACGTCACAACGTAACTGGGTGACCATAAAGGTAGACTATGGGTATCTCCGAAAGTATCTGTTGGGTTGACACGGATCAAGACTGGGATTTGTCACTCCGTATGACGGAGAGGTATCACTGGGCCCACTCGGTAATGCATCATCATAATGAGCTCAAAGTGACCAAGTGTCTGGTCATGGGATCATGCATTACGGTACGAGTAAAGTGACTTGCCGGTAACGAGATTGAACGAGGTATTGGGATACCGACGATCGAATCTCGGGCAAGTAACATACCGATTGACAAAGGGAATTGTATACGGGGTTGCTTGAATCCTCGACTTCGTGGTTCATCCGATGAGATCATCGTGGAGCATGTGGGAGCCAACATGGGTATCCAGATCCCGCTGTTGGTTATTGACCGGAGAGTCATCTCGGTCATGTCTACATGTCTCCCGAACCCGTAGGGTCTACACACTTAAGGTTCGGTGACGCTAGGGTTGTAGGGATATGTATATGCAGTAACCCGAATGTTGTTCGGAGTCCTGGATGAGATACCGGACGTCACGAGGAGTTCCGGAATGGTCCGGAGGTAAAGAATTATATATAGGAAGTGTTGTTTCGGCCATCGGGACAAGTTTCGGGGTCACCGGTATTGTATCGGGACCACCGGAAGGGTCCCGGGGGTCCACCGGGTGGGGCCACCTGCCCCGGGGGGGCACATGGGCTGTAGGGGGTGCGCCTTGGCCTACATGGGCCAAGGGCACCAGCCCCAATAGGCCCATGCGCCTAGGGTTTCAAAGGGGAAGAGTCCCACAAGGGGAAGGCACCCCCTTGGTGCCTTGGGGGGGAGGGAATCCTCCCTTGGCCGCCGCCCCCCCTAGGAGATTGGATCTCCTAGGGCCGGCGCCCCCCCCCTAGGCCCCCTATATATAGTGAGGGAAGGAGGGCCTCTTGGACCACGCCTGTGGTTGCCTCCTTCTCCCTCTCCAACACCTCCTCCTCCTCCATAGTGCTTGGCGAAGCCCTGACGGAGTATTGCAGCTCCATCACCACCACGCCGTCGTGCTGCTACTGGAGCCATTTTCCTCAACCTCTCCTTTCCCCTTGCTGGATCAAGAAGAAGGAGACGTTACGCTGACCGTACGTGTGTTGAACACGGAGGTGTCGTCCGTTTGGCGCTAGGATCTCCGGTGATTTGGATCACGTCGTGTACGACTACCTCATCCCCGTTCTTTGAACGCTTCCGCTCGCAATCTACAAAGGTATGTAGATGCATCCGATCACTCATTGCTAGATGAACTCATAGATGGATCTTGGTGAAACCGTAGGAATTTTTTTGTTTTCTGCAACGTTCCCCAAGAGATACCTCTTCAGGAGCATATCGTGCCAGATTCCCAAATTCACGACTATATGCCTCCACAGTCAGTCTTCCTTGGGTGAAATTGCAGAACTCTTCCCTCTTGCGATCTATGAGACCTTCCGGGATGTGATGCTCACGAAAAGCCTCACTGAATTCAGCCCAAGTAGTGATTTGGCCGACCGGGCGCATAGCCTCAAAGTTTTCCCACCAAAGGCTAGCAGGGCCTTCGAGGTGATAGGCGGCATAGGTAACCTTATCAGCTTCGGCTACGTTGGCAGAACATAGCTTGTGTGTGATGCTGCAGAGCCAGTCATCTGCGTCGAGGGGCTCGACGAAATGATTAAACTTTGGTGGGTACAACTTGATGAAGTCATTGATTGACAGCAAGTCGTTTCCCTGATGGCGTGCAGTGTTCTGCTCAATCTGCTCCAGCAAGCAGTTAGTCACACACTTGTTTCTTTCCGCCTCCAGCATAACTTTGGCCAGAGAAGGCGGGTGAGGCAGATTTTCACCCCTAGCTGCACTGGCTTCCCCTTGCTCCGGGGCAGCAAGGTTGCTGCGGGTGTTGACCATCCTAGGAGAAAACAAGACAACGGTTTAGATAAGGATGGCACAAACTTAGCAAGGAAGTGCAGAATGTAATGGATAACATGGAATGCTAAGATGTTCATTGCACGACATGGTAATATAGAAACTACCATATATATACCATTGGTCATACACACCGTACATAGTTTAGTACAAGCCCAGGCTAGAGTACAACTACGGTGAAAGACATTACATCTCATCGGAGGCATCCCAAGCTCCTATACATTATTTTTCTACACCTCCGGACTGTGATACACACCAAGTCGTATCCCACGGATCACGCAGGACTGTGGAGAATACAACTATTACAATACTAGTGAAACTACTTACTAGCTCAGACGGCTCCGTAGTAATCCTCATAAAAGTCGCCACCAAAGCTTGGAAGTGGAACATGATCATCTGGGAACAGACGGTCCTGCGGAGCCTGTGGACCATAGGGACTCGGATGTGGCCTTGGTCCCACAGGTGGTGGTAGACGGGGACCATGAGGAGGGGTGATGCCTCCTACATTGCGCCACTCCATACAATCTGGCAATCCAGACCATACAGGGTACAGGTCCCTCATGTCCATGTATCCTGCCTGCACCGCAGGTGCAAACCGAGTCATAGTGAACGAGTGTGGAAAAGCTCCATACACAAGGCCCGATTTTCGCGGTCCTTATCCTCTAGCATCTCGGCAGTGGTGTGGAGTAGTGACTCCTCATGTGTAGAGTCATAGTACAAAGCCTGATAGTACCCATGTGCTCTAGGAAGTGAGGCTGGCATGTAGCGGAAGTCGGTGTTCTGAAGCAAGGCAATCCTGGCTCGAATGATAGTCATCATTGAATAGGCTGCATCCTGCACAGACATCTCAATAGTGACCCCAAGTCCATAGGAACAGTGAAGGGGCTCAGTGGCTCCAGGATAAGAGGGATATATCCTGACGATACAAAGGTACTGGCTCTGGTTGAAGTCTCTGAACTGCTCCTCGACGGTATATTCTGGATACCACCGATAGCCTGACTCGACCGTCACTCAAACCAACATGGCCGTGTGGCCGGGCACATCGAGGCACCGGGTCAGATGAACCACTTGGTTCTGGGAACGGGTGGCCATTTGAAAGCACAGAATAATGCAAAGGCATTAGAATTTTCTAGGGGAAATCGGACAGCATAACGGCTGTAAATGCTCAGAAAAAGATTTGAGACATCCACAACAGTTTGCAATACCACTCAACAACATCATATCAAGGTTCTGATTAAACTGACAACATACTAAAAGTAGTAGAAACTGTACTGGGGCTTGTAACAACAATCCTAGAAGAAGAGAGCCTAGTCCTTAACCCACATAGAATGAGAAGAGAATGACTCAGATCAGAGGGCATAAGGTAAAGGAGTAAAAGAGCCTTACGTTCCCTCCCACAATCAATTCCCCTACATATAACTAAAGCATTTCTAGACTCGACATCGACCAGTTTGGCTCAACGAACCTACAGGCAGTCTGGCTCTGATGCCAACGCTGTCAGGACCCCAATTCCAAGTCACATCGATCTAGCCGGTAACACCTCATATCACATTGCAGCCTCACGCACAGTATCCCCACGGGTGTCGCCTAACCATGGCCCGGGACCATTTGCGCCTTTTGGCTCACGTATATGATAGTGTCGCTAGCATCCATATGACAGAGAACCCGGGCCGACATGGCTAGTCGTGAACCCAAAGCGGCACAGACCTATGGGGACAGGCATACATGAATCACATCGAGCATGTCGGTCAACAGCGTGTGAATCTGGGCTGTAGCACTGGGCTAACAGGACTCCGGGGAACCCGGGCTGTAGCAGGCTAGGCAGGACTCCGGATGTCACCGTGTGACATTTCCCCGAAGGGACAGACATTGGAACAAAGTGAAACACATGCCGACCAGTCAAGTGTCCTGAGCAGTAGTGATGGGTTAGCAGGACTCCGGTGAACTGGGCTGTAGCGGACTACTATGGCTCGAGGAGCACTAGACTACATTTCCCCATAAGAGAGGCTGCCAAGGATAAACAACTAGATTGTCGGATCCCACACATACCAAGTGAGGGAGTCCTGGATTAGGGGGTGTTCGGATAGCCGGACTATACCTTCAGCCGGACTCCTGGACTATGAAGATGCAAGATTGAAGACTCCGTCCCGTGTCCGAAAGGGACTTTCCTTGGCGTGGAAGGCAATCTTGGCGATACGGATATGAAGATCTCCTACCATTGTAACCGACTTTGTGTAACCCTAACCCTCTCCGGTGTCTATATAAACCGGAGGGTTTTAGTCCGTAGGGCAACATACACATCAACAATCATACCATAGGCTAGCTTCTAGGGTTTAGCCTCCTCGATCTCGTGGTAGATCTACTCTTGTACTACCCATATCATCAATATTAATCAAGCAGGACGTAGGGTTTTACCTCCATCGAGAGGGCCCGAACATGGGTAAAACTTCGTGTCCCTTGCCTCCTGTTACCATCTGACCTAGACGCACAGTTCGGGACCCCCTACCCGAGATCCGCCGGTTTTGACACCGACATTGGTGCTTTCATTGAGAGTTCCTCTGTGTCGTCGCCATCAGGAAGGATGCCTCGCCCCGTCTTTAAAGACGGCACTGTTGCTAAGGGAGCTTTGGCTGCCGGCCAAACCCTCCGGCTAGGTGGTTTTCTTATGACCGCCTGTTCGGCTTCTGCGCCGACGATGACCTCTCGAGCCATCGAAAACAATTTGCATGTCAGCTCGGAACTCGTCGAGCAGTTAGATCCAATGGAGCTTTCCTCCATAAATGAGCTCTTGGATCGCTTCGCCGCCCTGGGAGTCGCTACGGATTACGACCAGATTGGGCCTAAAACCGATCTGAGAGAGATTAACTCTCCCCAAGTCACCCATCATGTTGCCGTGATAGAGGGACAGGGCGGCGACCCTTCATCTATCCTAAGGACTCGCTACGTCCGGATTCCAGATCCCTCCAAGCTGGGTACCCGCGGAGGGGAGGATATCACTCAAGACCTGAACTTAGGGCCAGGCGACGGGCTGTATTCATTAGACAACATCGAGGAACCCAAATTTTCGAGTTTGGAAATTCCTCGGCCTCTGAGCCTTAGATGGGGTAAGGCTTCGGATTTAATTCCACCCACCCACCCCAACATAAGCGATCTATCCAAAATCAGGCAAGAACCCGATGAAATAGTACATCATTACTGGGTCAGATTCCTCTTGGTTAAGAACAGGCTAAGGGACTGCCGCGAGGAAGACACAATCTCAATCTTCTGCAATAATTGCACGGACAAGGGAATACTCAACGCCATAAGTCACCGTGATATTACACGCTTCGCTGACTTGGTGTCCATTATACGAAAGTACTGTGCGATGGAAAGCGCTTGGAAAACCGAAATAAAATTTTGGGACAATCCGGCCCTGAATACAAACCCAGTCTGAAATAAAAGGGTGCATCATTACCAGTCACCCGAGTCAAGCACTAAAAGCAAAAACCCTCTATAGGGCATGGAACCGTATTGGAAGGATGGCTTAATGGACCCTGTAAAATTCACAGTACAGAGGACGCCACACCAACTCACAGCCTCAAAGCATGTTGGATACTCCGGCAGGTGGCCAAAATTGGCGAAAATCTCCTAATTCCGGAGGCCACAGAAAGCCACCCCAGAGACACCAATACGATATTAACAGTCTTCGAGACTTTCGCATCAAAAAATATGCGAAAAAGGACACTCCGCAGCCTTGCCGAAGTCTACCAAGTAGCAACAATAAACCCATGGAGTGACACGGCTATTACCTTCAACGCCAGTGATGAACCCAAATTCCGAACAACCCGAGCACCAGCCGCATTGGTCCTCAGTCTAATAGTGGATGGCTTTCGTCTTACCAAGGTACTCATGGACGGCGGCAGCGGATTGAACCTCATTTATGAGGAGACCCTTCAAAAAATGGAAATAGACTGGAACCACATCGAGCGAAGCAGCACAACCTTTAGAGGAATAATCCCCAGTCGGGAAATGCGCTGTACAAGAAAAATCACACTAGATGTGGTGTTCAGCATGCCGGATAATTACAGGTCTAAAGAGGTCACGTTCCAGGTGGCTCCGTTCAGCAGCGGGTATCACGCTCTGCTAGGGCGTGAAGCGTTTACAATCTTCCAAGCAATACCCCATTACGGGTACATGAAGCCCAAGATGCCCGGGCTAACGGGATCATCACTCTCACTAGTGATCCGGACATAGCACTCCGCGCCGAAAACAAGACAGCCGCACTGGCCCTCGAGGCACTATCCGAAGCCCTAGCGGCTGAAGAACTGACTGCGCTGCGCTCTACGGTGTATAGGGACGATGTGGTACTCGACAAAAGATCCAAGTCCACCTCCTTTAAACCGGCGGACAAAATAGTCAAATTCCAAGTCCATCCAACGGACCCTAATAAAACAGCTTCCATCGGGGCACAACTAAACCCTGATGTCGACGCCGCATTGCGAGAGTTCCTACGAGAGAACTGGGACATTTTCGCCTGGCACCCTTCAGACATGCCAGGAATCCCACGCAGGCTGGTCGAGCATAGCTTAAATATCCAAATAGGATTCAAACCTGTCAAACAGGCCCTTCGGCGTTTTTCCGAACCTAAGAGACAGGCCATGGGAGAAGAGCTAGCAAAGCTATTGGAGGCCGGATTCATCAGAGATATAAAACATCCGGACTGGCTAGGAAACCTGGTGATGGTACCAAAGAAGGACAAATCATGGCGCATGTGTGTTGATTTTAAAGACCTTAACAAGGCTTGCCCAAAGTATCCCTTCCCCCTCCCCTGCATCGATCAAATTATCGACGCTACCGCAGGACACGATTCGTTGTGTTTCCTCGATGCATATTCTGGCTACCATCAAATCAAGATGGCAGAACCAGACCAAGCCGCAATGACATTTATCACACCATACGGGCCATTCTGCTTCAACACGATGCCCTTCGGGCTCAAAAACGCCGGCGCAACATATCAGCGCATGATTCAGACGTGTCTGGCAAGCCAAATCGGCAAAACAGTGGAGGCATATGTAGATGATGTGGTCGTGAAAACAAGACATGTCGAATCTCTAGTAAATGACTTGAGGCTCACATTTGATAACCTCCGAACATACAACATCAAGCTCAACCCGGAAAAATGCGTTTTCGGCGTTCCAGCTGCAAAGCTCTTAGGCTTCATTGTATCCGGTAGAGGAATTGAAGCAAATCCAGCCAAGATCCGAGCTCTGTCACAACTGGATATCCCAAAGGACCTCAAACAAATACAAAACTTAATCGGATGTGTGGCGGCTCTAAGCCGCTTTATCTCCCGCTTGGGAGAAAAGGCCCTACCCCTTTACCGCCTCCTTCGACGCACCGAACACTTCAAATGGACGGATGCAGCCACGGCCAGACTCGACGAAAGAAAAGCCATACTGGCAACAAACCCAGTCCTGGCCGCGCCAAACATTGGCGAACCAATGCTGTTATACATTACAGCAACACATCAGGTTGTAAGCGCAATGCTCGTCATCGAACGAGAAGCGGATGGACACAAATTCCCCCTTCAAAAGCCGGTATATTATGTGTCCACTGTCCTTACTTCCTGCAAATCACGGTACCCGCATTATCAAAAGATTGCGTACGCGGTATTCATGGCATCCCGGAAGCTACGACACTACTTTCAAGAGTGTTCAATAACAGTAGCCTCGGAAGTACCACTTAACGATATTATAAACAACCATGACGCAACGGGCCGGATTGCAAAATGGGCCATTGAGCTCCTCCCGTTTGACATAACTTATAAGCCACGACGAGCCATCAAGTCGCAAGTCTTGGCCGACTTCATCGCAGAATGGATGGAGGTCGAACTCCCTAAAGAATACGGCACATACTCAAATTGGATCATGCATTTCGACGGCTCCAAGATGTTGGCCGGACTGGGGGCTGGTGTCGTTTTGATGTCCCCCACAGGAGACACAGTTCAATACGTACTACAGATTATGTACACGGACTCCAACAACGCAGCCGAATATGAGGCCCTTTTACATGGTCTCCGGATGGCAGTATCCATGGGCATCCAATGCCTAGAGGTGCGCGGGGACTCGAACCTCGCAATATCCCAAATAAATGCAGACTTCGATGCCAAGGATCCAAAAATGGCAGCTTGCCGCAATGCCGTCCTAAAAATGTCAGCTTGGTTTGAGGGGCTTGAATTTCACCATATAGCCCGGGAAAATAATCAGGCGGCAGATGTCCTGGCACGAATCGGCGCAAAACGCGATGTAGTCCCCCCCCCCCCAACATCTTCTTGGAAAGGCTGTTCAAGACATCCATAGTATGGGAAGGGGAGCCGAACAATAACAGCCCGGACCCAACCGCACTGCCCGACACCGAACATTCTGACACAATCGGAGGCTCTGCCGATGAAATAACACCTTCAGCCCACGTAATAATGGCTGTTATCGCCCCGTGGACAGAACCATTCCTCGCCTACCTTACTAGGCAGGAACTCCCCGAGGACCAAAATGAGGCACGCTGCATAGTGCGGCGATCCAAAGCCTATAGAGTCCACGAGGGAGAGCTTTATAAGAAAAGCACTATCGGAGTCCTTCAAAGGTGCATCTCCGAAGAGGAGGGGCGGAACCTCCTGGCTGAAATTCATGCCGGACTCAGCGGTCATCACGCTGCAGCCCGGTCCCTTGTAAGCAAGGCCTTCCGTACAGGCTTTTATTGGCCGACGGCCCGGGCAGACGCTCAGGACTTAGTCCAACGATGCACCGGTTGCCAGCTCTTCGCAAACCAAAGCCATATGCCACCCACCGCCCTCCAAACTATCCCCATTACTTGGCCCTTTGCGGTCTGGGGGCTTGACATGGTTGGACCCCTTAAAGGCGGAACCCACAAGCAAAAATACTTACTGGTCATGGTGGATAAGTTCACCAAATGGATAGAAGCCAAGCCTGTTAAGACGGTCGAATCCGGACCGGTGATAGACTTTATATCCGGGGTTGTACACCGTTACGGCGTCCCCCACAGCATCATCACTGATAACGGCACGAACTTCACGGCCGACGAGGTGAAACTCTGGTGCAAAAACATGGGCATCAAGCTCGATTATGCTTCCGTCTATCACCCACAAACTAACGACCAGGTCGAACATGCAAATGGTCTTATCATGAGCGGCATCAAACCCAGATTAGTGCGGTCCCTCAAGGAATCTAACACGCACTGGGTAGAGGAGCTCCACTCCGTACTCTGGGGGCTGCGGACCACGCCGAATCGCACCACCGGATACACACCATTCTTTATGGTGTACGGCGCATAGGTAGTTTTTCCTTGCGACATAATTCATGACTCACCTCGAGTGCACATGTACGAAGAAAGAGAAGCCAAGCTCGATCGGCAGGACAGCTTAGACGCATTGGAGGAGGAGCGTGACATGGCAAAAGCCCGTTCCGCATTCTATCAACAGCGGGCTCGAAGATACCAAAGCAGAGAAGTACGGGCCAAAAATTACAACGTTGATGAATTAGTTCTACGACTACCAGACAAGAAAAAGGACAAACTCAAACCCAAGTGGGAAGGTCCCTTCATAATTGACCAAGTCCTGACTGGTTGAGCGTACCGCCTGCGGGATGCATCGGATAACCGACTCGAGCCAAACCCATGGAACGCAGCCCGTCTCCAAAGATTCTATGCCTAGCGTCGGACTCTGGGTTCGTCTCCTTCCTCTGTCCATTTTTTATATATTTTCTGTCTTACATTTCTCTTCTTCTCTCTCTCTTATAGCCTCTAAAGGCTCATAAAGTGACGCGCTATCCGTGCTCATTAAACCTGGGGGGGCTTCTTTAAACAGAAGCTTATTCATACGGGCTTCATGCCCAACACATGTGTCACACTTCCGCATGTACCTTTTATTCACCATTATATGCATCGATATGACTTAAGTTTTGGCCAAGCTGGGTTGCCTGGCTCCTGTGCTTACCCCTACGTTCCCGATTATTCGGCTAGGTGGTAAAGGGAGCATCTTTGCGATTGTTACTGTCGGGTCAGCCGGACGTGTACCTCAGACTGGGTGAAGCCGAAAGCTAGCGGTCTGAAGGGAATATTTGGTCGGTGAACTAAAGATGATCTTTTTTATTTTTATCTATACGCCCCCAGATGTTTTTCTTGCGTTTCTTTTCGCAGCATGGACATGCACCTTAGGGCATGCCTCCCAGGGAAAGGAACCCCTAACGGAACTATTCTCCCTGGAAGATGTTTCTTACTAAACATGTAATAGAACATACCTAGTCGGGCACTTGTCTGTTCACGCCCTGATGACCCCTACGCCTGGTCTCCATGCATTCCCCGGTTCCTATATAACCGCATGGGAATTCGGACACACTCCAGACCATCAGGTCCCGAGGCTGAAGCGAAAAGGTCGGCCATGACAAATGATCTAGAATCCGGCTAGAAGGCATTATAAATGTCAATTACATTGCATAGTCACTTTGACTGGTTGTATTCCTCTTGAATACCATCTAACAGGCTGTCTAATTTACAGTCCTGCTGGGAATACTTTGCGGCCAACTCTACTTGGCTGTATACTAAGCTTACAGGGATCTCCTTCCCATCGGGCCCTACAGGACCGACCTCGGCCATGTGGTTGGGGTCAGCCTTTGTGTACCGCGTCTTCACCATGGCCCAGGCCTCCCTAGCACCTTGACGGCAGGCTGATATCTTCCACAATCGAAAGCGCCACCGTGCTCCCTTTAGCTTCTCCGCAAGCTCTCCAAGACCTTCGGGCATGGAGACGGATGGCCACAGGGCCTGGGCAATGCCTTACATCACCTGCCAAACTCGATCGAGCAGTTGCGAGAGCTCGGGAAGAAGGTCACCCATAGAACCGGGCATCTCCTCTACAGGACGACCTGTTAGCACACCTACAGACATTACTCTGTTAGTCGACTTCCCCGCCGAACTTTCTTTCAAAAGGTTCGTTCAAGCACTTACAAAATATGCCGCGCCGAAGCCCCTGATTCTCCTGCACGGAGTCTGACAGCTGGGCACGAACATCTTTCAGCTCGACGCCTAGCTTGGTGTTTGCATCTTGGAGATCGTTCTTCTCCCCCATCACCTTTATCAGCACCCTCTCACCAGCCTTTAGTTGGTGTAGGAGGTGTTGCCTTTCCGGATTCAATCCGGCACCATCTGCAATTTTATTTGTCAGATTCGCACCAAAGCCATGCTTCGAGAAAATACTTATCTTTCGAAGTGTATATTACCAGAGGGGGTCTCCTTAGGCTCCCCTGCCGCGGCTAGTGCGGCCTCAAGTTGGGCTTTGCACTCTTCCAACTCCTTAGACAGTAGGGAATTCTTTTCCGTAAGAACATGCATCACAAATGATCCTTAAATCAGTTATTCTAACTGTTTCAAGTCTCGGGGGCTACTGGTATATACATATAATTACCAGAATTTTCTTACCCGTATGTCTTTTACATACTGCTCCGTGGCTCTGGCTAGACCATTTTGAGCGGCACGGAGATACGCATCTCCTGAGTTGAAGGCATCTAACGCCCCTTGGGAGAAACAAGCGTCGCAAAGAACTGTCCGGCGACGCATGTGGTTCATGGCACTCTCCACCTCAGAGTTGGTGGCAGACAACCCGTCCACATCCTTCGTCGGAGGAGCGTCTGGCGCGCGCCTTGCGTTCGCCTCCGCCTCCTAACCAGGCTTTGGAGCCTGGCTGGTGGAGGCGCGATTGGCAGCCTCTCCGGATGTAGTCCGGCGAGGTCTCTTTGTCATGAAAAGAGTGTGAGTGTCAACATGCCTCTAAGGTATAACACCTGGGATAAGGGGGGCGCGCCATACCTTTGCGCTGACGCCTCGGTCTGGACTGCACTTCTTTTCTGCACGCGGGGCCCTACGGCCCCTCGTTGGCTTGTCGCCGCAGGTTCGGCCTTCCGCCTTAAATACCCCCCTGCAAAGTTCGGTTGTAATCAGGGAACTGAAAACACGAGCGGGCGGATACCTATTCGGGGTATTGGGACTTCGATCTCAGTTACCTGGGGGGTCAGGATTAGCCCTGGGTAATCGGCCGTGATGGCCACCAAGACGTTGTCCTTGCTCAATTGATGAAACACTCCATCAATCAGCTCCACATATATGTCCGGATCCTCTTGAGAGGCCGGGTCGAGGGACCATCCTGGGTCGTCGGGTTGTGGAGGAGGGCTGTTTATCTCCTTAACAGCCCGGCGCAGTTCCTGCGTTGAAATCGTCAGACTAAATATTTAACAATGGGAATACAAAACGGACGGGCAAGTAAATGCGACCACTTACCCAGCTTGGGGGATTTTGCATAGAGAATCCACCCTGTGGGTTGATGTGGAGAAATTCCTCCTCTTCTCCCTTATACAAAGTGGACAAGATCTTTAGTAGAGCGGCAGCTGAATCCGGCCCCTTACGGCCATAGCGGGTGGTGTCGTCCTCCCCGTTGAAGTCCCACAGGGGGTGGCTTCTATACTGAAGCGGCTGCGCCCCCCGCATAATGCATTCGGCCATGAACCCCATCATGGTTAGTCTGGAATGGGCTAACAATCTTATTCGGCCCATCAGGTAAATGATGTCCCTGTCACTTTCCCTCTGAGGGCTCCGCGGGCGCTAGCTTAGGCGCTTCTTTAAGGGAGCACTGTTGAATTCAGGGAGGCCGATCCGGACAGGATCTGGCAGCGGGACGTCTTCTATATAAAACCATTCTGAGGGCCAGTCTTCGGATGCCTTCTTTGGGGTTCCGGACAGATATCAGGTCCCGGCGATGCGCCACACTTCGGCTCCGCCCACTTGATACATTAACCCCTTCTTGGAACAAGGCACGAGACAGAATAGCTCCTTCCACAGTCCGAAATGAGCCTCAACACCCAAGAACAGCTCGCAGAGGGCTACAAAGCCCGCGATATGCAATACTGAGGCAGGCGTGAGATGATGTAGCTGGAGGCCGTAGAACTCCAGCAGCCCTCGGAGAAATGGATGGATTGGAAATCTGAGCCCCCTTATTAAGTAAGGGACGAGGCACACCCGGTCTCCTTCGGAGGGATTAGGGGCATTCTCTGCTTGCTCTCCACCGTTGTAGACAGCAAGACCAGCTCGAACCGGGACCATATAGGCCGGGGGAGAAATCCCTTGGTCTGGAGCATCACTAGCTCGCTATGCGAGGTGGAACATATCTCCCAATATCCAGGCTTAGGGCTGGAAGGGCGAGGGGAGGATTTGCGACGGCTGGGCATGGTGGAATGGGCCCTTGTCGGATGCGCTCTGATGAACACTCACAGAGGGGAGAAGGTGTGATTGGATCTAAATCCTCGTCCCCTTAAATAGGGCAGCTCATTTATGCGGCTAGAGGTGTGAATGTAAAAACACTAAGACTTTTCATATTCGTTTGACACATGGGGAGCGGCCATTATTGGGCGTAGAAGCCAAGGAGCGCAACATCTACAAGAAACCGGACTTTATTCGACAGGTACACGGAATTTGGAGGAGAACCCGCCTTGCAATGCCGAAGACAATCTGCGCGTCGGACTCATCGTCATTGAAGCCTGGTTCGGGGGCTACTGAGGGAGTCCTGGATTAGGGCGTGTTCGGATAGCCGGACTATACCTTCAGCTGGACTCCTGGACTATGAAGATGCAAGATTGAAGACTCCGTCCCGTGTCCGGAAGGGACTTTCCTTGGCGTGGAAGGCAAGCTTGGCGATACAGATATGAAGATCTCCTACCATTGTAACCGACTTTGTGCAACCCTAACCCTCTCCGATGTCTATATAAACCGGAGGGTTTTAGTCCGTAGGACAACATACACATCAACAATCATACCATAGGCTAGCTTCTAGGGTTTAGCCTCCTCGATCTCGTGGTAGATCTACTCTTGTACTACCCATATAGTCAATATTAATCAAGCAGGACGTAGGGTTTTACCTCCATCGAGAGGGCCCGAACCTGGGTAAAACTTCGTGTCCCTTGCCTCCTGTTACCATCCGACCTAGACGCACAGTTCGGGACCCCCTACCCGAGATCCACCGGTTTTGACACCGACACCAAGCATTTCAATCATACACACAATATGCTCGATATGTGCAAATACAACATGGCATCACAACAAAACTCTACAACTGAAGTACTTTATTTAAAGGCTCCAGAGAGCCATACATAACATGTTCATACAGGTAGGGGTCACATGACCCGACACTCAAGTCATACAAGCATACAAGCACATGCGAAAGCAAATAGTCTGAGTACAGACACTAGAAAGAAAGAAGGCTTGTCGAAGCCTGTCTATCTACATCGGGCCCTCCATGGCCAGGATCACCACCTGGGTGGCAAGTTACTCATCGACGTCGAGATCTACATAAAACCCATCGGAGGGGGCGGTGTTGTCGTCAGAAAACAGTAATTAAGGCAAAGATGAGTACAAAGGTACTCAACAAGTCTTACAACAAAACCTACTATACATGCTCATTCTCAAGAAGGTGGTGGAGTTATTGCAGCAAGCCAGCTTTGACTCTTGGCTAAGCTATCCTACGAGACACCACTAGTAAAATAGTTTTCGCACACAAGTCCACTAATCACCAACACAATACTCAATCGGGGATCCTCCCTCATCATCCTACGAGAGGGCCATCCTCGGTACTCACACTTATCTTGAGTCTTTTAGTAGTAACCATTAACTTGTCTATGAACTGTATAGGCAACCAAGTAGTCCTTTACCGCAGACGCGGCTATTCGAATAGTTTTATACCCTGTAGGGGTGTACTTAGTCACACATGTTTCCACCACTTAGCGTCAGCACACGACATGTGCTCGGCAGACTTCAAGCGAAAGCCGACGTGGGTGTAGACCACGACGTAACTAACCGCACAAGTCTCTAGTCCAGGTTTATTGCCTATTCGGGTTCCATCCACAAGGAAATCCGGCCGGGGTGTCCTCAACGGCCCCAAACGATGTGCACAGGGTCCCGAGATGCCAAACGGCCGCCCGGCATACCCGGCCACTATGTATCTACTGCATCATAGCCCACTCCTAGGGTCAGCGCTACGCACGGCCGCCAACACATAACCTACAAACACTAGAAACTAGTTGCAACTCCTGGACAGAGGACGAGAGGGGTCAGTAAGTCGAGCAGGGTCATATTTCAGGGCCCAATGTGTGGTAGTAGCTGAATCTTAAATCACGCATACAGATCTTAGTTCTTATGGACAGCCTCAATGAAACAACCCACCATGTACTCCTACATGGCCTCTCATCGATACCTTTACCAAATCATGTTCAACACATCCCTCACATTACCGACATAATCATTTCACTCTAGCCCATCACCCAGATGAACCAGACCTGACCCAACTCTAAGCATAGCAGGCATAGCAAGGTAGGAAACACATACATGGCTCAATCAACTCCTACACATGCTAGTGGGTTTCATCTAGTTACTGTGGCAACGACAGGTCATACAGAGGATAAGGATTCAACTACCGCAGCACACAATAGTTCGAAACGTTGTTGTCTTAATGCAGTAAACGAGAGAAGAGGCGAGAACATGGGATTGTATCGATATGATCAATGGGGCTGCTTGCCTGGTGGAGTAGTAGTAGGGTACTGCCCTTCAGTTGGATACTCGGAGATATCCTCGGAGGCAGAGCATACCATGAAAGACACCATAGAATATAATCAACACATGGCAATATGCAACAATATGATGCATGCTATGACATGGCAAAATGAGGTGTCCTGCCTAATGCAATGTGAAACAAGTTGAAATGGGTCCATTTGAATCAAAGATTCAAATGGAAGCTTAAGTTCTTATGCATAATAAGTGTATTAGCTTGTTTCACCTAAACAGCAAGGTTAAAGTGTTTTGTCATGCATGAAACCATTACATATGTAAAGATTGAATTTTTCTGATCATTTTTCATATATAATTTGTTGGATTTGGAGCTATGGTTGATTTTCTATGATTTTTAGAAGTTTTGGCTATTTTCTGGAATTTCCTATATAAGAATAAATCCAGAAAATAAATAACTGCGTCAGCACTGTGTCACTGTGACGTCAGCGAGTCAAAGGCACCAGTCCAGGTCAAACCTGATGGCTGGGACCCACATGTCAGTGAAACAACTAATTAACAGGGTTAATTTAATACTAACTAAACTGCCAGTGGGGCCTGGGCCCGCATGTCAGTGACCTATTGGGTTAACTAATAGTTGATTAGTGCTAAACTAAAATTAGCAGGGCTCTGGGCCCACCTGTCATTGACCCAGGGGAGTTAAACCCAAGGTCAAATGAGGTCAACTCGCCGGTGGTTTGACGCCGACGATGACAGACGCGGCGGAGGGGCTCGGGTTTGCGTCTCTGGTGACCAAACGGGCAGCCGAGACCATCTACGGGGAGCTGGAAGCGATCCGCGTCGTTTGGTGGTGGAAGTGGAGCTCGGGGAGGCTGGGAACGACGCCGGCGACGACCTTGGCGGTTGCTGGAGCTCGGGTGAGCTCGGGCTCGTTGCTGCCGTGGCCTAGGCGGGGCGGCGTTAGCATCTACGGCTCCTACGCGATGCGGGGGGTGCGTTGGACACAAGCCTGGGACCATATGGTCACCGAAGCATGACCGGCGACGATGCGGGCGGCGGCGCGTGCGGGTGAGCTTCGTGCAGTCGATGCAGGGGACGACAGCGAGAATGGAGAGGATGGCAATGTAGCTGAGCTCACAGCGGTTGCGATGATCTAAACGGCGAGGTCGGGGACGAGCTGGAGTAGTGGTGACGGTGAAAGGGATCTCTAGCGGCGATCAGCGAAGACGAGGACGAGGCGGTAACTCTAGGGCGAGCGAGCGCTCGGGGCTCGGTCTGCTCGACGGAGAGGAGGGCGGAGGAGCTCCTGGACACGGTGGCGTGGCACGGAGACGACGGAGAGCACGGCTATGGCGACGGTGCGGCTACGGCAGCATCGGCCATCGTGGGAGAGAGCGAGGGAGAGAGGTAGGGGCACGTGTGAGGTGTCCACGGGGTCGGGGCGGTGCCGCAGAGGCGCTTCGAGGCGTCGCGCTGGCGCGAGCGACGGCAGGCAGGCAGGGAGGTGAAGTGGCGAGCGTGGCGGCGTCGCGGTGTCCCTCCTCTGCCTACTGGCAGAGGTAGGTGATGACTGGCACAGGCCAGATGGGCCGGGCCAGCCAGGTAAGTGGCCTCTGGCCTTTCTCTCCCTCTCTTTTCTGATTTGTCTCTGTTTTCTAATTTTCTGCAACTGTTGGGCTTTATTAAAAATACTAAAACATTTCTAGAAATCCTGAAAATAATTGTGGGCTCTGTTGGGATTATTCCTAACAGCCCACACTTATTTCCAGAATTATTTGAGCATTTAAAATATTTTATAGCATTTAAATGCCCAAATGCAAATACTATATGGATTAAGCCAATGACCTTAAGATGTCCTGGAAAAATGTGCACCATTTTTGTCAAAGGTTTTAACCCAAAACAAAAAGGGTGGACTTTTTATAAGGGCATTTCAGGTTCATTGAAAAAGTTTTTAGTAAACCCTAGTTGTTCCAGGGGGGTGCTGGGGGTTCTATCATCCCCATTTCATCTTTCTGGGAATTTAAACATGACGCAATCACTCTAATGCATGAAATAGCTAGGGTGTGACATAATTATGCAGGATGTGGTTCATCATGTAACAGTCATAACATAGGGTGACACAGAACTAGCTCCAATTCATCAATGTAATGTAGGCATGTATTCCGTATATAGTCATACGTGCTTATGGAAAAGAACTTGCATGATATCTTTTGTCCTACCCTCCTGTGGCAGCGGGGTCCTATTGGAAACTAAGGGATATTAAGGCCTCCTTTTAATAGAGAACCGGAACAAAGCATTAGCACATAGTGAATACATGAACTCCTCAAACTATGGTCATCACCGGGAGTGGTCCCGATTATTGTCACTTCGGGGTTGCCGGATCATAACACATAGTAGGTGACTATAGACTTGCAAGATCGGATCAAGAACTCACATATATTCATGAAAACATAATAGGTTCAGATCTAAAATCATGGCACTCAGGCCCTAGTGACAAGCATTAAGCATAGCAAAGTCATAGCAACATCAATCTCAGAACATAACGGATACTAGGGATGAAACCCTAACAAAACTAACTCGGTTACATGATAAATCTCATCCAACCCATCACCGTCCAGCAAGCCTACGATGGAATTACTCACACACGGCGGTGAGCATCATGAAATTGGTGATGGAGGATGGTTGATGATGACGACAGCGATGAATCCCCCTCCCCGGAGCCCCAAACGGACTCCAGATCAGACATCCCGAGAGGTTTTAGGGCTTGGCGGCGGCTCCGTATCGTAAAACGCGATGATTTCTTCTCTCTGGTTTTTTTTCTCTCCGAAAGCAAATATACAGAGTTGGAGTTGGAATCGGAGGGTTTCCAGGGGGCCCACGAGGTAGGGGCGTGCCCTGAAAGAAATATGCCCTAGAGGCAATAATAATAATAATATTTTATTTCCTTATATCATAACAAATGTTTATTATTCATGCTAGAATTGTATTATCCGGAAACATAATACTTGTGTGAATACATAGACAAACTAAACGTCACTAGTATGCCTCTACTTGACTAGCTCGTTAATCAAAGATGGGTATGTTTCCTAACCATAGACATGTGTTGTCATTTGATTAACAGGATCACATTATTAGGAGAATGATGTAATTGACATGACCCATTCCATTAGCTTAGCACCCGATCGTTTAGTATGTTGCTATTGCTTTCTTCATGACTTATACATGTTCCTATGACTATGAGATTATGCAACTCCCATTTGCCGGAGGAACACTTTGTGTGCTACCAAACGTCACAATGTAACTGGGTGATTATAAAGGAGCTCTAGAGGTGTCTCCAAAGGTAAATGTTGGCTGGCGTATTTTGAGATTAGGATTTGTCACTCCGATTGTCGGAGAGGTATCTCTGGGCCCTCTCGGTAATGCACATCACATAAGCCTTGCAAGCATTGCAACTAATGAGTTAGTTGCGAGATGATGTATTACGAAACGAGTAAAGAGACTTACCGGTAACGAGATTGAACTAGGTATTGAGATACCGACGATCGAATCTCGGGCAAGTAACATACCGATGACAAAGGGAACAACGCATGTTGTTATGCGGTCTGACCAATAAAGATCTTCGTAGAATATGTGGGAGCCAATATGAGCATCCAGGTTCCGCTATTGGTTATTGACCGGAGACATTTCTCGGTCATGTCTACATTGTTCTCAAACCCGTAGGGTCCGCACGCTTAAGGTTTCGACGACAGTTATATTATGAGTTTATGAGTTTTGATGTATCGAAGTTAGTTCGGAGTCCCGGATGTGATCACGGACATGACGAGGAGTCATGAAATGGTCGAGACATAAAGATTGATATATTGGACGGCTATATTCGGACACCGGAAGTGTTCCAGGTGATTTCAGAGAAAACCGGAGTGCCGGAGGGATACCGGACCCCCCCCCCCGAGAAGTAATGGGCCTTATGGGCCCTAGTGGAGACAGAGAGGGGCAGCCAGGGTGGGCCGTGCCCCCCCCCCCTCTGGTCCGAATTGGACTAGGAGAGGGGGGCGGCGCCCCCCTTTCCTTCTCCCTCTCCCCCTTCCTTTCCCCCTCCTAGTAGGAGTAGGAAAGAGGGGAGTCCTACTCCTACTAGGAGGAGGACTCCTCCTCCTTGGCGCACCCTAGGGCCAGCCGGCCTCCTCCCCTTGCTCCTTTATATACGGGGGCAGGGGGCACCCCTAGACACACAAGTTGATCTTCGTGATCGTTCTCTTAGCCGTGTGCGGTGCCCCCCTCCACCATACTCCTCGATAATATTGTAGCGGTGCTTAGGCGAAGCCCTGTGATGGTAGAACATCAAGCTCGTCACCACGCCGTCGTGCTGACGGAACTCTTCCCCGACACTTTGCTGGATCGGAGTCCGGGGGTCGTCATCGAGCTGAACGTGTGCTAGAACTCGGAGGTGCCGTAGTTTCGGTGCTTGATCGGTCAGGTCGCAAAGACGTACGACTACATCAACCATGTTGTCATAACGCTTCCGCTTTCGGTCTACGAGGGTAGATGGACAACACTCTCCCCTCTCGTTGCTATGCATCACCATGATCTTGTGTGTGCGTAGGAAAATTTTGAAATTACTACGTTCCCCAACAGTGGCATCAGAGCCTAGGTTTTATGTGTTGATGTTGTGCACGAGTAGAACACAAGTTAGTTGTGGGCGATATAAGTCATACTGCTTACCAGCATGTCATACTTTGGTTCGGCGGTATTGTTGGATGAAGCGGCCCGGACGGACATTACGCGTATGCTTACGCGAGACTGGTTCTACCGACGTGCTTTGCACACAGGTGGCTGGCGGGTGTCAGTTTCTCCAACTTTAGTTGAACCGAGTGTGGCTACGCCCGGTCCTTGCGAGGGTTAAAACAGCACCAACTTGACAAACTATCGTTGTGGTTTTGATGCGTAGGTAAGATTGGTTCTTGCTTAAGCCCGTAGCAGCCACGTAAAACTTGCAAAAACAAAGTAGAGGACGTCTAACTTGTTTTTGCAGGGCATGTTGTGATGTGATATGGTCAAGACATGATACTAAATTTTATTGTATGAGATGATCATGTTTTGTAACCAAGTTATCGGCAACTGGCAGGAGCCATATGGTGGTTGCTTTATTGTATGCAATGCAATTGCGCTGTAATGCTTTACTTTATCACTAAGCGGTAGCGATAGTCGTGGAAGCATAAGATTGGTGAGACGACAATGATGCTATGATGGTGATCAAGGTGTCGCGCCGATGACGATGGTGATCATGACGATGCTTCGAAGATGGAGATCACAAGCACAAGATGATGATGATGGCCATATCATATCACTTATATTGATTGCATGTGATGTTTATCTTTTATGCATCTTATCTTGCTTTGATTGACGGTAGCATTTTAAGATGATCTCTCACTAATTATCAAGAAGTGTTCTCCCTGAGTATGCACTGTTGCGAAAGTTCTTCGTGCTGAGACACCACGTGATGATCGGGTGTGATAGGCTCTACATTCAAATACAATGGGTGCAAAACAGTTGCACAAGCGGAATACTCAGGTTATACTTGACGAGCCAAGCATATACATATATGGCCTCGGAACACGGAGACCGAAAGGTCGAGCGTGAATATATAGTAGACATGATGAACATAGTGATGTTCACCAATGAAACTACTCCATCTCACGTGATGATCGGACATGGTTTAGTTGATTTGGATCACGTGATCACTTAGAGGATTAGAGGGATGTCTATCTAAGTGGGCGTTCTTTAGTAATATGATTAATTGAACTTAAATTTATCATGAACTTAGTACCTGATAGTATCTTGCTTGTTTATGTTGATTCTAGATAGATGGCCCATGTTGTTGTTCCGTTGAATTTTAATGCGTTCCTTGAGAAAGCAAAGTTGAAAGATGATGGTAGCAATTACACGGACTGGGTCCGTAACTTGAGGATTATCCTCATTGCTGCACAGAAGAATTACGTCCTGGAAGCACCGCTGGGTGCCAGGCCTGCTACTGGAGCAACACCAGATGTTATGAACGTCTGGCAGAGCAAAGCTGATGACTAATCGATAGTTCAGTGTGCCATGCTTTACGGCTTAGAATCAGGACTTCAACGACGTTTTGAACGTCATGGAGCATATGAGATGTTTCAGGAGTTGAAGTTAATATTTCAAGCAAATGCCCAGATTGAGAGATATGAAGTCTGCAATAAGTTCTATAGCTGCAAGATGGAGGAGAATAGTTCTGTCAGTGAGCATATACTCAAAATGTCTGGGTATAATAATCACTTGATTCAATTGGGAGTTAATTGTAACACCCTCGATGCGACTATATCTCCCACGTGTCGAGGCACAACTTAGAGGCATAATCGCATTGAAGGCATATGTCGCAAGAGAGGTAATCTTCACACAACCCATGTAATATAATAAGGGAAAGATATACATAGTTGGCTTACAATCGCCACTTCACACAATTACATGAATAAAGCATTACATCATCCAGATACAATCAAGGTCCAACTACGGAACCAAAATAAAAGAAGAACCCCAAATGCGACAAAGGTCCCCGATCGACCCCAACTGGGCTCCACTACTGATCAACTAGAACAAAACAACATAAAGGACAAGATCTTCAACGAGCTCCTCCTGAGCTGGGTTGCGTCATCTGCACGGACTCATCGGCACCTACAAACTGGTTTGGAAGTATCTGTGAGCCACGGGGACTCAGCAATCTCGCACCCTCGCGATCAAGACTATTTAAGCTTATGGGTAAGGTAAAGGTATGAGGTGGAGCTGCAGCAAGCGACTAGCATATATGGTGGCTAACATACGCAAATGAGAGCGAGAAGAGAAGGCAACGCACAGTCGATAAAAGTATGATCAAGAAGTGATCCTGGACTACCTACGTCAAGCATAACTCCAACAACCGTGTTCACTTCCCGGACTCCGCCGGAAAGAGACCATCACGGTTACACACGTAGTTGATTCATTTTAATTAAGGTCAACTTCAGGTTTTCTACAATCGGGCGTTAACAAATTCCCATCTGCCCATAACCGCAGGCACGACTTTCGAAAGTTCAAATCCCTGCAAGGGTATCCCAACTTAGCCCATCACAAGCTCTCACGGTCAACGAAGGAATAGACCTCCACCCGAGACATTCCGATCAGACTCGGTATCCCGGTACAACAAGACATTTCGACAGGGTAAAACTAAACCAGCAACACCGGCCGATGTGCCGACATCCTGATGGGAGCTGCACATATCTCTTTCTCAGGGCACACTCAGATGAGACTAGCTACAAGTAAAACCAACCCTCAAGTTTCCCCGAGGTGGCCCCGCAGGCAGCTCAGTTCGGACCAACACTTAGACAAGCACTGGCCCGTGGGGCTTAAAATAAGATGACCCTCGGGATGCACGACTCCCAAGGGAAAAAGGCTAGGTGGCAAATGGTAAAACCAATGTTGGGCATTGCTGGAAGAGCTTTACTTAAGGCGAACTGTCAAGGGGTTCCCATTATAGCCCAACGGCGTGAGGAACGCAAAATCCGGGAACATAACACCGATATGACGGAAACTAGGGCGGCAAGAGTGGAACAAAACACCAGGCATAAGGCCGAGCCTTCCACCCTTTACCAAGTATATAGATGCATTAATTAAATAAGATATATTGTGATATCCCAACAAGTAAATAAATGTTCCAACAAGGAACAAACTTCAATCTTCACCTGCAACTAACAACGCTATAAGAGGGGCTGAGCAAAGCGGTAACATAGCCAAACAACGGTTTGCTTGGACAAGGTGGGTTAGAGGCTGAACATGGCAATTTGGGAGGCTGACAAGCAAGTGGTAGGCATCGTAGCAATGGCATAGAAAAAGAGCGAGCAAACTAGCATAGCAAAGATAGTAGTGATTTCGAGGGTATGATCATCTTGCCTGAAATCCCGCAAGGAAGAAGAACAAGTCCATGAAGAAGACAAACGGACGAAGTTGAACGGATCCTCACAAGCTCGACGTTACCGGAACCAACCCGAAGAAGCAAACACCGGAAAAGAAGCACACAACATAGTAAACAACCACGACATAACATGGCATGATGCACAAACAAGAATGATGCATGTCCGGTTTAATGAAGCATGGCATGGCAAAGTGCACAAGCAATCCTACAAATTAAGTGGAGATCAATATGCAACGAGTTGCATATTGACGGAGCACCACATCAATTATTTAGTTCAATCTCGTTTATGTATCCAACAATATTAAATGTTGATTAACATGGCAAGAGGTGAAGCACAACAAAACTACCTATCTAGGCAAGTTTAAATGAGGCTGGAAGCAACGAACAACAAGTCCGGAAAATCCTCATATGCATAATTTAAGGTTTGGTACTGTTCTGCCCTAAACCACATTTTAGAGTTGTTTAACATGTAAGATGAGTGCGCCATGTTAAACTAGGCAAAATTCTACCCCATTTACATATAAAGATTATTTAAATCGGAGCTACGGTTATTTAGTTATGAATAAAATCATTTTAGCATGGCATAGGAGCAAATTAATGCAAACAACATTTTAAACATTTCAAACATAGATGAAAGATGGATATTATTAATCTACACAAAATTCTGAGCAAGTTTCATATATAAATCATTTTAATCCGATGCACGGTTTGTGAGTTATTAAATGCATGAACATGAGGGACTAAACTGCAAAACTGCAATCTCTGGATAATAGACAAATCGTCCAGACGCTGAAAAAAAACATCACGGGCCGAATCTGGCTTAGCCCAGCAGCAGGGAAAAAATAACAAGAGGAGGGGGGCGCTGGGGCGGCTCACCCTGGGTCATGGCCCGGTCGAAGGGAGAGGCAGGCCGGCTTGGGGCATCGGGGCTGGGCCTAACGCGGAACTGTGCTGGGCCGACGAAGCTGGCCGCGGATCTGGGCCGAAGGCAGGGCGCTGCGATCTGGCCTGGGAGGCCACGGCCCACGCGAGAGGGATCTCGTCCCCGACCTCCCGCCGAGGCCGAGGCGAGCCATGGTGGCGGCGGCAGGGTCCGGTGGCCTGAGGCGGCGGGGCGAGGCGGATCCGGCAGGCGGGCACGGCGGGGACCCACGGAAATGGACGGATCCGGGCACGGGGACCCCGGATCTGGCCGCGGTGGTGAAGATCCCGCGACGAACGAGGTGGCGGCGGGGAACTCCGGCGAGGTGGCGTGCGGCGGCGCGGCGAAGGAGGCTTGGTCCGGGCGGCGTGCAGTTGCCGGCGGAGGAGGAGAAGCTCGGGTGGCGGTGACGCGGATCTGGCCCGGGGCGGCTCGGGCGGGCCAGCCACGGGCTCCTCGGGCCCGGCCGTGCGGGAGGAGAGAGAAAGGGCAAGGTCGCGGCTTCTGATTGGTGCAGGAGGCGGCGCGGGTGACGTGTCGCGACGGGATTCGCCGGAACGAGGTGGCGGCGGCGGCTGGACATGTCCGGCGCGGCGAGGACGCGTCCGGATGCGCGGTGGAGGGGTGGATCTGGGATTTCATCTGCGAATTGATCCGAAATTTCGGGGAGGGGTGCTCTTATATAGGTAGAGGGAGCTAGGAGAGTCCAAATGAGGTGCGGTTTGCGACCACGCGATCGTGATCGAACGACCGAGATGATGGAGCAGAGTTAGGTGGGTTTTTGGCCACTTTGGAGGGGTGTTGGGCTGCAACACACACGAGGCCTTTTCGGTCTCTCGATTAACCGTTGGAGTATCAAACGAAGTCCAAATGGTACGAAACTTGATAGGCGGTGTGCCGGTAGTAAACCAAGGCTGCCTAGCAAGTCTCGGTCCAATCCGGAAATGTTTAATCCCCACACAAGAAAGAAAGGTAGAAATGACCACCGGAGGAGAACGGAACGCCGGAATGCAAAACGGACAACGGGGAAAATGCTCGGATGCATGAGACGAACACGTATGCAAATGAAATGTGCATGATGACATGATATGCAATGCATGACACGCAAGCAATGACAAGGCAACCACAACGAATAACAGAATGACACCTGGCACATCGGTCTCGGGGCGTTACATTAATCTTCCAAATGATTGCGTCATTGATAGAATTCTCCAATCACTGCCACCTACCTACAAGAGCTTCGTGATGAACTATAATATGCAAGGGATGAATAAGACTATTCCCGAGCTCTTCGCAATGCTAAAAGCTGTGGAGGTAGAAATCAAGAAGGAGCATCAAGTGTTGATGGTCAACAAGACCACTAGTTTCAAGAAAAAGGGCAAAGGGAAGAAGAAGGGGAACTTCAAAAGGAACAGCAAGCAAGTTGATGCTCAAGAGAAGAAACCCAAATCTGGACCTAAGCCTGAAACTGAGTGCTTCTACTGCAAGCAGACTAGTCACTGGAAGCGGAACTGCCCCAAGTATTTGGCAGATAAGAAGGATGGCAAGGTGAACAAAGGTATATGTGATATACATGTTATTGATGTGTACCTTACTAATACTCGCAGTAGCACCTGGGTATTTGATACTGGTTTTGTTGCTAACATTTACAACTCGAAACAGGGACTACGGATTAAGCAAAGATTGGCTAAGGACGAGGTGACGAGGCGCGTGGGAAATGGTTCCAAAGTCGATGTGATCGCGGTCGGTACGCTACCTCTACATCTACCTTCGGGATTAGTATTAGACCTCAATAATTGTTATTTGGTGCCAGCGTTGAGCATGAACATTATATCTGGATCTTGTTTGATGCGAAACGGTTATTCATTTAAATCAAAGAATAATGGTTGTTCTATTTATATGAGTAAAATCTTTTATGGTCATGCACCCATGAAGAATGGTCTATTCTTATTAAATATCGATAGTAGTGACACACATATTCATAATGTTGAAGCCAAAAGATGCAGAGTTGATAATGATAGTGCAACTTATTTGTGGCACTGCCGTTTAGGTCATATCGGTATAAAGCGCATGAAGAAACTCCATACAGATGGACTTTTGGAACCACTTGATTATGAATCACTTGGTACTTGCGAACCATGCCTTATGGGTAAGATGACAAAAACACCGTTCTCCGGTACTATGGAGAGAGCAACAGATTTGTTGGAAATCATACATACAGATGTATGTGGTCCGATGAATGTTGAGGCTTGTGGCAGATATCGTTATTTTCTCACCTTCACAGATGACTTAAGCAGATATGGGTATATCTACTTAATGTAACATAAGTCTGAAATGTTTGAAAAGTTCAAAGAATTTCAGAGTGAAGTTGAAAATCATCATAACAAGAAAATAAAATTCCTACAATCTGATCGTGGAGGAGAATATTTGAGTTACGAGTTTGGTGTACATTTGAAACAATGCGGAATAGTTTCGCAACTCACGCCACCCGGAACACCACAGCGTAATGGTGTGTCCGAATGTTGTAATCGTACTTTACTTGATATGGTGCGATCTATGATGTCTTTTACTGATTTACCGCTATCGTTTTGGGGTTATGCTCTAGAGACGGCCGCATTCACGTTAAATAGGGCACCATCAAAATCTGTTGAGACGACGCCTTATGAACTGTGGTTTGGCAAGAAACCAAAGTTGTCGTTTCTGAAAGTTTGGGGCTGCGATGCTTATGTGAAAAAGCTTCAACCTGAAAGCTCGAACCCAAATCGGAGAAATGTGTCTTCATAGGATATCCAAAGGAAACTATTGGATACACCTTCTATCATAGATCCGAAGGCAAGACTTTTGTTGCTAAATTTGGAAACTTTCTAGAGAAGGAGTTTCTCTCGAAAGAAGTGAGTGGGAGGAAAGTAGAACTTGATGAGGTAACTGTACCTGCTCCCTTATTGGAAAGTAGTACATCACAAAAACCAATTTCTGTGACACCTACACCAATTAGTGAGGAAGCTAATGATGATGATCATGAAACTTCAGAACAAGATACTACTGAACCTCGTAGATCAACCAGAGTAAGATCCGCACCAGAGTGGTACGGTAATCCTGTTCTGGAAGTCATGCTACTAGATCATGATGAACCTACGAACTATGGAGAAGCGATGGTGAGCCCAGATTCCGCAAAATGGCTTGAAGCCATGAAATCTGAGATGGGATCCATGTATGAGAACAAAGTATGGACTTTGGTTGACTTGCCCAATGATCGGCAAACAATTGAGAATAAATGGATCTTCAATAAGAAGACTGACGCTGACGGTAATGTTACTGTCTATAAAGCTCAACTTGTCGCAAAAGGTTTTCGACAAGTTCAAGGGATTGACTACGATGAGACCTTCTCTCCCGTAGCGATGCTTAAGTCTGTCCAAATCAAGTTAGCAATTGCCGCCTTTTATGATTATGAAATTTGGCAGATGGATGTGAAAACTGCATTCCTGAATGGATTTCTGGAAGAAGAGTTGTATATGATGCAGCCGGAAGGTTTTGTCGATCCAAAGGGAGCTAACAAAGTGTGCAAGCTCCAGCGATCCATTTATGGACTGGTGCAAGCATCTCGGAGTTGGAATAAATGCTTTGATAGTGTGATCAAAGCATTTGGTTTTGTATAGACTTTTGGAGAAGCCTGTATTTACAAGAAAGTGAGTGGGAGCTTTATAGCATTTCTAATATTATATGTAGATGTCATATTACTAATCGGAAATGATATAGAATTTCTGGATAGCATAAAGGGATACTTGAATAAGAGTTTTCCAATGAAAGACCTCGGTGAAGCTGCTTACATATTGGGCATTAAGACCTATAGAGATAGATCAAGACGCTTAATTGGACTTTCACAAAGCACATACCTTGACAAAGTTTTGAAGAAGTTCAAAATGGATCAAGCAAAGAAAGGATTCTTGCCTGTGTTACAAGGTGTGAAATTGAGTAAGACTCAATGCCCGACCAATGCAGAAGATAGAGAGAAAATGAAAGATGTTCCCTATGCTTCAGCCATAGGCTCTATCATGTATGCAATGCTGTGTACCAGACCGGATGTGTGTCTTGCTATAAGTCTAGCAGGGAGGTACCAAAGTAGTCCAGGAGTGGATCACTGGACAGCGGTCAAGAACATCCTAAAATACCTGAAAAGGACTAAGGATATGTTTCTCATATATGGAGGTGACAAAGAGCTCATCGTAAATGGTTACGTTGATGCAAGCTTTGACACTGATCCGGACGATTCTAAATCACAAACCAGATACGTGTTTACATCAAACGGTGGAGCTGTCAGTTGGTGCAGTTCTAAACAAAGCGTTGTGGCGGGATCTACATGTGAAGCGGAGTACATAGCTGCTTCGGAAGCAGCAAACGAAGGAGTCTGGATGAAGGAGTTCATATCCGATCTAGGTGTCATACCTAGTGCATCAGGTCCAATGAAAATCTTTTATGACAATACTGGTGCAATTGCCTTGGCAAAGGAATCCAGATTTCACAAGAGAACCAAGCACATCAAGAGACGCTCCAATTCCATCCGGGATCTAGTTCAGGTGGGAGACATAGAGATTTGCAAGATACATACGGATCTGAATGTTGCAGACCCATTGACTACGCCTCTTCCACGAGAAAAACAAGATCAGCACCAAAGGTCCATGGGTGTTAGAATCATTACTGTGTAATCTAGATTATTGACTCTAGTGCAAGTGGGAGACTGGAGGAAATATGCCCTAGAGGCAATAATAATATTATTATTTTATTTCCTTATGTCATGATAAATGTTTATTATTCATGCTAGAATTGTATTATCCGGAAACATAATACTTGTGTGAATACATAGACAAACTAAACGTCACTAGTATGCCTCTACTTGACTAGCTCGTTAATCAAAGATGGTTATGTTTCCTAACCATAGACATGTGTTGTCATTTGATTAACGGGATCACATTATTAGGAGAATGATGTGATTGACCTGACCTGGCCCATTCCATTAGCTTAGCACCCGATCGTTTAGTATGTTGCTATTGCTTTCTTCATGACTTATACATGTTCCTATGACTATGAGATTATGCAACTCCCGTTTGCCGGAGGAACACTTTGTGTGCTACCAAACGTCACAACGTAACTGGGTGATTATAAAGGAGCTCTACAGGTGTCTCCAAAGGTAAATGTTGGGTTGGTGTATTTCGAGATTAGGATTTGTCACTCCGATTGTCGGAGAGGTATCTCTGGGCCCTCTCGGTAATGCACATCAGATAAGCCTTGCAAGCATTGCAACTAATGAGTTAGTTGCGAGATGATGTATTATGAAACGAGTAAAGAGACTTACCGGTAATGAGATTGAACTAGGTATTGAGATACCGACGATCGAATCTCAGGCAAGTAACATACCGATGACAAAGGGATTAACACATGTTGTTATGCGGTCTGACCGATAAAGATCTTCGTAGAATATGTGGGAGCCAATATGAGCATCCAGGTTCTGCTATTGGTTATTGACCGGAGACGTGTCTCGGTCATGTCTACATTGTTCTCGAACCCGTAGGGTCCGCACGCTTAAGGTTTCGATGACAGTTATATTATGAGTTTATGAGTTTTGATGTATCGAAGTTAGTTCGGAGTCCCGGATGTGATCATGGACATGACGAGGAGTCTCGAAATGGTCGAGACATAAAGATCGATATATTGGACAGCTATATTCGGACACTGGAAGTGTTCCAGGTGATTTCGGAGAAAGCCGGAGTGCCGGAGGGTTACCGAACCCCCCCCCCCCACCCCCCCCCCCCACCCCCCCCCCCCCCGGAGAAGTAATGGGCCTTATGGGCCCTAGTGGAGAGATAGAGGGGCAGCCAGGGTGGGCCGCGCGCCCCCTCCCCCTCTGGTCTGAATTGGACTAGGAGAGGGGGGCGGCGCCCCCCCCCCCTTTCCTGCTCCCTCTCCCCCTTCCTTTCCCCCTCCTAGTAGGAGTAGGAAAGAGGGGAGTCCTACTCCTACTAGGAGGAGGACTCCTCCTCCTTGGCGCGCCCTAGGGCCGTCCGGCCTCCTCCCCTTGCTCCTTTATATACGGGGGCAGGGGGCACCCCTCGACACACAAGTTGATCTTCGTGATCGTTCTCTTAGCCGTGTGCGGTGCCCCCCTCCACCATACTCCTCGATAATATTGTAGCGGTGCTTAGGCAAAGCCCTGCGACGGTAGAACATCAAGCTCGTCACCACGCCATCATGCTGACGGAACTCTTCCCTGACACTTTGCTGGATCGGAGTCCGGGGGTCGTCATCGAGCTGAACGTGTGCTAGAACTCGGAGGTGCCGTAGTTTCGGTGCTTGATCGGTCAGGTCGCGAAGACGTACGACTACATCAACCGCGTTGTCATAATGCTTCCCCTTTCGGTCTACGAGGGTACGTGGACAACACTCTCCCCTCTCGTTGCTATGCATCACCATGATCTTGTGTGTGCGTAGGAAATTTTTGAAATTACTACGTTCCCCAACACGCGCTAGGGGGGCGCCCCCCACCCTCGTGAGAAGGGTGTGGGCCCCTTGGTCTTCATCTTTGGCAAGGATTTTTATTGTTTTTTCTAAGATGTTCCGTGGAGTTTCAGGTCATTCCGAGAATATTTGTTTTGTGCACATAAAACAACACCATGGCAATTATGCTGAAAACAGCGTCAGTCCGGGTTAGTTCCATTCAAATCATACAAGTTAGAGTCCAAAACAAGGGCAAAAGTGTTTGGAAAAGTAGATACGATGGAGGCGTATCAGGCCCAGTAGCGTCATCTGGGCCATCCAATATGATTCCAGCCCGTTTTCACTTCTGGCCCATGTATGGCCCATGGCGTCTTTCGGCCCATATGAGGCCCTATGTAACTCTTGGCCTACTAACGACCCGTGGTGAAACTGGCCCGTAATGAATAGTGTATCACTTTACACCCATTAACGACCCGTGGTGAAACTGGCCCGTAATGAACAGTGTATCACTTTATACCCATTAACGGCCCGTTATTCCATTGGGCCGTGTCCAGCCCATGTTATCTTTCGGCCTTCTCAGAGCCCATTTATTCTTGGGCTCATTTCCAGGATTCGTTTACTTACGGCCCGTTATTGTCATTTTCTGCTTGTGGGCCAAATTCACCCCGTGGTTACAGTCGGCCCGTTTGTGGTCCGTTAATACGTTGGGCCGTTTTCATAGTGTCATCAAATACGGCCTATTAACGATGGCCCATTATGGTCGGCCCATGAACGGACGATTCCAACTCTAGCCCGTTTACGGCCAGAATGCAGTCTGTTTGGCCCATGTTTGGCCAATCGAACATACGGCCCGTATAAGGCCCATTGATGATACGGCCCGTAGAAGGCCCATTGATGATACGGCCTGTAGAAGGCCCATTGTTTCTACGGCCCGTAGAAGGCCCACTATTTCTACGACCCGTAGAAGTCCCACTATTTATACGGCCCGTAGAAGGCCCACTGTTTCTACGGCCCATAGGAGGCCCAGTGTCACTACAGTAAATATTAGCACATGGTTATTGTGGCCTAGTTTTAAAAAATAGGTTATTGCAGCCACTAGCAAACCGCAGAAAAAGAACTGCATTGACTACAAGCAAACAAATAAACAAGACAACAAGGAATTAAATAAGCAAGCAACTTACACTAGGCTATCACGGCTATTACACATATTACATCCACTAGGCATCAAAGTTCACCACCAGTGCAAATATAGGGAACACAGTAGCATATAAACGCCGCAGCAAAACAAGTCCAGAACTGAAACCACTTCAGAAGAGCTCAAGAAACAATATCCTGGGTACCCATAATGCTGGCAAGATGCTTAGCAAGCTTATTAACTTTCTCTTGTTTGGCGCTTAAGTCCTCCAGCACTTGTTGTTGCACCAGAAAGTATGCATCTGAATTCTGCAGGGACTTCCTCAGTCCTTCGGCTTCCTGTCGCATAACATCTGATCGATGTCTTTCAACTTGAAGTTGAGACTCAAGAAGCCGAACTAATCCAGGGAATGAGTTCGAAGAGCTGGTGCCAGCAGTGGTAGCCAGTAACTCGAACACTACATCAAGACAAGACTTTGGGGTTGCCTTAATGTCTTCAATATAGTTTTTATCAGCTTTCTTGGAGACCAACAGGGATGTCTCACTATCTTGAACCTTATCTGCATTACTTCCTTTACCATTGCATAACAGGGAACTCTTCTCCAATATTTTATCTGTGTTCTAAAAGAGAAACAAACAAACACATCTCAGGTTTACAATGTAGTATATGAAACTCATTTTGTTAAACCAGTTCAGTAGTAAGGTGGACATGATAACAGCATGAAACAAACATATATCTATGTAGTATGGTCACTGTATGGTCTATATCATTCTAGTTTATGTTGCCAAATCAAGATAGATACAGTTCGAATCATATCTATTTAAGACAAAGCAACATAGACAGAATATAAGTGTGGGAAACTACACAGAAATAACAACATTTGTAATGTGCATGGCATGAGAACATAACTGTTTATTCAATTGAAACTGAAATCAACATAGAGCAAGTTACAACAGCAAACAGCCAAACACGTTGAAGAAACAGGTTTAAAACATACCTGTTGCGCCATTGGAGTTTCAATTGCATCCTTCAAATTTCAAATTAGTTGGTATCAGTAAATACAGTGATGCAAGAGCAAAGTAGTATGAACCATAGCTACGGAACCTGACCTGAGAACAATTCTTCTTCTGCTTTAAGAATTGACTTCGGGTTCGGGGTGGTGGTCCTCGTGATTTGGGCACTACAGTTGCCTTACTAACTGCTCGTGTTTGGGTGCTTTGTGGTGGAGACGGTGCTGTGTCAACGGGAACTGGGTGTCTATCTGCTGGGGTTGGGGTTAAAAGGGGTGTAGCTGGTTCTCTGTCCAACTGGGTAGGGGTACAATCTGCATGAGTGTGGGTTATGTGTGGTGGGGCTGGTTCTTGGGCAAGTATAACCGTGGTTCTGTCTACATCGACAGGTAGCACGATCTTTTCTGAAGACCGTGTTTTTACTCCCACAGATACTGCCATCACTCCCTCCAATTGAAATGGCTGATAAACAAGAAAAGTAATTGAATGTATAGACATTGTAAGATAGACATGTGCAATGGATAGTAGGGAAGAAAACAGGGCATGAAATAATTCACATTTATGTTGTCTAAGCAAATAGAATAGTAGGACATAATTTGACATATATGATGGCTAATTAAACAGGATAGCATGACACAATTTCACATGTATGATGGCTAACTAAACAGGATAGAATGGCATACTTCAAAATATGATGACCATGTAAACAGGATGACACGATATAACTATACGATGTGTCTATTAAAGTGGTTGGCATGCCATAAATCACAAACATGTCGTCAATGGAAACATGATGGCATGATATAATTCATGGATAGAATGACATAATTTAAATATGATGACTATGTAAACAGGATGAGATGATATAACTATATTATGTCTTTAGAAAATGGGTTGGCATGCCATAATTCAGATACATGCTGCCTATGTAAACATCATGGCATGACATAATTCAAATATATGATTTATATACTAAGGAAGTGAGCAGAGGGCAATCGCATATATGATGTGTCAACTAAGGAGATGGCATTCAATATTGTGTATATGATGTAAAAACTAAGCATTGCAATACAACATATGCATTATATGAGTAATATAACCCTGCCAAGTTTGAGCATACACCTCAGGGGGATAATAGGACTAGTCATCTGCCTCTGAATCCTCCTCTGAAGAGCTATCTGTAACCAACAAGATATCTGCTTCGGCAGGTAGCATTGTCTGCTCTGAAGACCTTGTTTTCACTCCAGATTTCTCCATCACAAATTCAAATGGCTGATGCACAGGAAGAGCAGTTGAATATACAAACATTATCGACAAAAGCAATGAGAAATACAAAAAAGGATGGCATGATATAATTCACATATATGACGCTTGCCTAAACAACATGGCATTGCATAATTCACATACATAATGCCTTGCAACAAGATAACATTGCATAATTCACATATATAATATCTTGCAACAAGATGGCATTGCATAATTCACATATATGGTAATTAGACACTAAACATGTGGCATTCACACAAAGCATGTCTAAACTAAGCAAATGACATAGCAATGCAAGATACCATATGCACGATATGAGCAACATAACCCTGCCAAGTTAGGGCATGCACCTCGGGGGGGAAATATGACTGGTCATCTGTCTCTGAATCCTCCTAACCAGCAAGACATGCGCTTCGTCAGATAGCATTGTCTGCTCTGAAGACCTTGTTTCCACTCCAGATTTTTCCATGACCGTGCCAAATGGTTGATGCACAGGAAGAGTAATTGAATGTACTAAAATTGTTGACAAATTTAACACGTAATAAAAAATGATGGCATGATATAATTCACATATAAGATGACTGGCTAACTAGGGTGGCATTGCAAAATTCACATATATGATGCCTGGCTAGACAAGATGGCATTGCATGATTCACATATACGATAAAGAAACTAAACAGATGGCATTGACACAAAGCATGTCTAAACTAAGCAGATGACATCTTTAATGTATACAGTAAGCAATGCAAGGCACCATATGCATGCTATTACCAACATCAGCATGCCAAGTTAGAGCAAAGACATCATGTGGTAAATAGGAGTGGTCTTCTCCTTCTGAATCCCCCTCATAACAGTTATCTTCCTCTTAATTACGATCCGAAATGGGTGGAGGGGGGCTGCCTTTGCGCCCACCATGGAACGACGTCTGCATGAAATTTTATTGCCACGCAAGGCTCGTCTCTTTTCCTCTACATGATCAGTTTCATTGTGTACAATAACTGGCATGCATAGGAATAAAACATAGTGAGATTATGTAAGGAGTGCATGCACAAATCCAGAGTGATGGTAGCAAACTATGGATAGACCCAAAACCAATGATAGCAGGCAGATAATAGATTTAGTTAAAAAATACAGATAATGGCTCCTTTAATGTTTGTTTGCACCCAACACGAAACTCATAGTAGACACCGGCGATTAACTAGATAGTAGACAAATAGTATTGATTGCTGCCCCAATATGTACCCCACAACCATTTAAAAACTCAAGTTTGAGCATTAGTTTGGACCTGACTCAGAGTCTAATAGGTGAACACGACGATAATGTAGCATGTCATCATATTAAGCGACGCATAACGTAAGCAGACATGGAAGAGTGCGACCTCTCTTGTGGACCCGTGTAGTCCTCAAGGTCATTTGCTTAGTTGATGATGGTAATGCAGTTGTCATGGCTGCCGACAGCGGGGAAGAAGATCTGAGGCGGTGAAAGACAGTCTGGAGAGCGGATCCCTGCTGTGGTGAACCCTTTTGTCGTTGGAGCAGCTGAGCTGGGGTGGAACACAGCGCCGCAGGAGCAGGACAAACCACACAAGGTTTTATTTGACACATATCTGTAACAGAAGTAATTTAGTAAGGGCTTGTTTGAATTTGAGGATTCTAACAATGCAGGGATAGGAAATATACAGGAATAGGATAGGAATGCACGTGCAAAACAGAGAATTTAAAAACACAGGATTTCTGCCAATCTGGGTGTTTGATTCACAACAATGGAAGATCACAGGATGCAAAAAAGCATGGTGCGATTAAGTCAAACCACAAGAAAATGTACGGTTATAATGCTATTATGCTACTATCTCTTAGTCTTGTGCTTGATGAATAGGAATATGAAAAGGAGGAGAAGTGGAAATTAGAATTCCTACGGTTTTTCTTTCAAGGAGACACTAAAGGAACAAATCCTATAGTTTTCCTTTGCTCCATTCCTTTGCACCAAATTCATGAAAAGTACTACCATAGGAAACTTTCCAATTTCGATGTTTTTCATTCACTTTTCCTTTCAAGCACTGGCGATTCTAGTAGGCAGGCTTGAGCAAGGAAAATCCTACACTAAAAAAATGTTTTTGTGCTACTTCTATTACTTTGGACCCAGGCCACTGCCATACTAGCTCAACTCCCAGGCCCATCGACAAATGCACAGCTCAAACGCGCAGAGATAAATAATGATGGCGTTCAAGAGAGTCCATCACAGATAGCTAAGTTGCTTGGTACCTCATTGCTTGTCATATAGTAGGATAAAATAATCGTATTTCCCGTTACTACGAGTGCTCAATGGACAATATATATAACATGTAGAGTAAAAAAAGAGATGCAACAAGTGTACAACCTCTTTGGCGAAGCCATGTCGATCTCAGCGTGATTGGGTTGGCCGGTGAGGATGCTCCGACTGACTTGGCTATCGGAGGAGGGGAAGAAGATCTTAGGCGTCTGGAGATGGAGCCCGAGGTACTGCTTCGCTGTGATGGAGGGTTTCGTTGTTGGAGAAGCTCCGGTGAGTTGTAGGACGCCGAGGCTGAAGCAGGACAAGAGAGACAATGAACAACGTTAACTTGAGTGGAATTCTAATAGCATCTCCAATACATGACGTAAAATACATAACCACAAAGTGCTAGATGTCAAATACATCAGCCGCTCATCTCTAAACTTAACTGTCGAAACTGAATTTAACTGTCGAAACTGAACTTAACTGTCGAAACTGAATTTTGCTGTCGAAACTGAATTTTGCTGTCGAAACTGAACACACTAGCAAGGTGAGGCTACACGTCGGTCGACTGACTTTTTCATCTCTGGTCAGTCGATTTTGCAGCCGTTGGATACGAAATCAAGGGCCTGCGATTCATCTTCAACCTCCACTCCCCTGAGCTGGCCAAACATCAGCCCCCTGCCGCCCGCGGCCGGCGGTGCGCTGCCCCGCCCGCCCCAAAAACACTCCCCACCATCGGCCCGTCGCCGCCCCGGCCATCCCTCTAGGCCCCACCGTGCCGAGCTTTTTCTCTGGCGATCCCCACGCCACCGCCCCGCCAACGCCCTGCCACCACCGGCGACCACCGCCCCCATCCTGAACAAAAGACAGATAGTGGGGTACCTCTCCGGCGAGCCCCCCTCCCCGCCGCGGCTGGTTCTTCCTTCACCTCGACGGCATCGGAGTGAAGTGTAGCTAAATCGGAGCAGCATCACAAGCAAGAGCAAGAGCGAGAGCAGCAGCGTGAGCAAGAGCAATAGCAAGAGCAGACCAGGCAGGGGACCGAGAGCAAGAGCAGAGCAGTAGCGCGAGCGAGAGCTAAAGCAGCAGCAGGTCCTACTGATGTGGACGCCGTCGCCAAGGGAGCGACGCCATGGAGGAAGTGGCCGGCGACGCCGCCGTGGATGGAGCCGTGCCGTGTTGGCTCGGGACCGAGCGCCGGCAGCACTGTGAGATCGAATCAAGAAGAAAATGCGGCGATTAGTGTACAACCTCTTTGGTGGCGCCGATTAGGCCGCAGCTTCATCCGAGGAAACGGTGATGATGATGCTCTTCCGGTGGTGCAGGTGAAGACGGCGGTGTGGGAATGGAGGTGGCGTGAAAGACGAGAGAAACATCGGGGCAGCTCCTTGGAGGTGGAGGACGGGGTGGCTGAACCGGCGGGACAATGAGATCGACGACGGATCCTCATCCGGTATGGTGGATGAGGGACGTCGAGGTGTTGTTGTGGACGACATTGTCGGGGAAGAGGCTCCGGCTGGGTGGCAAATGGAGCAGGGTGTGGGGTTTCGTCGCGGGTTTTCGCGGCCTTGGTGTACGAATGGGTGGGCGGATGGGATGGCATTGGGGAACCATGGCTTAGAGACACGCTTGTCCGAAATGTGGGGTAAGTTACGAAAGTACCCCCACCGATTTGAGGCGGTTCTTTCGGTTCAGGGGTACCACGTGCATTTCGCGTCTCGGGATTTCACAGGAGGTGGGAGTTTTCGCGCGCGTTGTAATTTCAGAATAGCAAGGCGCGGGTTGAGATGGAGGGAGTTGTCGGAGCACAACGAGACAAAGATATATCTTAAATATTTCGGGCTAACAAGGCGCCGGTTGAAGAGGCGGGAGTTTCGCAGCACGATAGACAGAGACGCTAGCTTGAATTTTTGGCATAACAAGGCGCGGCTTGAAATTTCGGAAGAACAAGCTTAACGTGTACCCAAAAAAGACAATTTGCACCTCAACACGCACAACACACACACAAACACCATTTAGACTAGAGTAAGGTACACGTGCATTGCACACATGAGATTTGGCAACCAAATTATGAATAAATACCACATTATAGCATGCAAGCTTTGAGTCATATATGCATGATGTAGATGTTCGTTTAATTCTTATAGTTCATTTCATTCAAAATCATCTAGTTTTTATAAGAAAGCTAATCTATTTTAAGATTCATGGAATTGTGCGTCGTAAGACATAAAGTAAAAACAAATAATGGCAAATCATGTAGAAAAACATTTGGGCAATTCTGATATGGAAGATTCTAGAACAAATAAGAAGTGCTTGTGTTTTGATGTTTGTGCATTATGCTTAAGTTCAACCATGGAGTCTTCTAGATTATACATGTGGCGAAATCTGGTGGAATCTAGATGATATCCAACGGCCAGTAGTGCTCAAATTTGCCATCTTTGGACCATCGGATTCGCCTCATCCAACGACCATCTTTCAAAGTTAAAGTTACCCGCACACAATATAAAAAAAATATAAAATATAATATATATAGGGGTATAGATATAGATATGTGATGCAAAAGCCGCCCATCATCTCCAATTAGAATAGTGTGTCCATGCATGGATGCGACGTGGCCAAATGATGTCTGCCATCGGTATCTCAAATTCAAATCAGTCTGACCTTGTTCAATGTGTATACATTACAACATGCTCGTTTCCAAACCACACCGCGCAAATCTCCGTTATATTCATGCGTGCATGGGTTTCAAACATCAGGATCTCTTATTCAAATATTTGAATTCAACTTTATATTGATTGTGACCTCACCTATTCAGCTATTCTTTTAAACCCACACATTAGTCTTCTCTTTATAATTGTACCACTAACTTTCTCTCGTGCATGCATGCACACACACTACCAGTCGGCATTATCCATCGCACGCATGCAATCTTTTTCTTCAGGTCGTTCTCCCATGAAGGCACACACCAACACACATCCCCCTCTCCATCATATCGGGCATTCTTTATCTCTCGCGCGTGCATGCGCAACGATCGATGTTCCTCTATGTATGTGTGTGTATATAGCTAGGTCTTTCATAGTTTTCCACACAAACCGATCAATCGATATATCCAGTGAGGTCTCACCCTCTTTCCCACGTCCACATCGATCAATCTATACCTCTTTATATAGGATTAACATATATAGCTAATACACCCACATTAATTATGTATCCAACGCCCCCCTCTCATCATCCATGCCTTCCACTTCATCTCTCTGATGCGTGCACAATGGCGAAGACAGGGGCAGTAAGGGCCCTGCCCCCTCCCCCCTAACATCACTATATATCAACGCTAATATGAATGTGATCATTAGACAATTGCTGCTAAAAATGGTTTAAGTTCATGAATTTACCCTCCTCATAAAGGATTAGCAATGCTTGGCCCCCTAGCTCATTTATTTTTCGTGGCTCCGCCACTACGCGCATCAACGCACGTGTTCGCCCCCTCTCTCTAAATATCGATCTCGCACTTGTGCATTCCTTCATAGTCTCCCTCCACTCGGCCCCTCGCACCATCTTCTAGCCCCCCACTGGATTTTGCCACATGTACAATCTAGCAGACTCCATGGTTGAACTTAAGCATAATGCACAAACCTCAAAACAACAGTGGTTTTGTTTTGTTCTAGAATCTTCCATATCATATCTGCCCAAACTTTTTCTAGTTGAATTGCCATTATTTGTTTTTACTTTATGCTTTACAACGCACAATTCCATGAATCATAAAATAGATTAAGGGCTTCTTTGATTCAAAGGATTCTCAAAGGAATTTTGGAGGATTCTAATCATTAGGAATTTTTCCTATCTTGGTTGTTTGATTCGTAGGATTGTAAACCATAGGAATTTTTCCATATGATTCATTTGCACTAGATTTCATAGGAAACATCACATCCACTCAAACCTCTTTGAAAGAATTCTGCGTTTTTTCTATGCACAATCAAACACTCGTACAATCCTGTAGGATTCAAGACGACATTCCACTATAATCCCATGTTTTTCCTATTCCCGTGTTCTTAGCTTTTTTATAAAAACTAATTGATTTTGAATGAGATGAACTATAAGAATTAAACGAAGGGCTACATCAGGCATATATGACTCAGAGCTTACATGCTATAGTGTGGTATTTATTCATAATTTGGTTGCAAAATCTGATGTGTGCAATGCACATGTACCTTACTAGTACTTCGAGTATGTGCAAAACACGTAAATTAGAATACCAATGGCACGCTACACAGTGTCTCTCTTATAGTTTATGAAACCACGTGGCACATGTGTAGGCGTTGTCGCGACCTCCTTCGTGGATTGATCACAGTGACGTGTTGCTGGTTCCAGAAGAATGTACTCGTCCTCCCTGAGCCATACTGGCGGTACATGCACGAAACGAAGATGTGCATGCACGCCATGCACGCACTCATTCCTCGCACGCACACGCGGGTACACGGGCGGACGCAATTTTGTACCAAGATCCACCCCATGTGATAATTTGACGCATGTAAAGTCGTTCACTTCATTGATGGTCAATTAATACAGCGCATGAAAATTGAGTGGACGTGAGGGCGGAAGAAAGACATTATTACTCCACTGCGCGCATGCGAGTAGTTAAATCGTGGGTTGCTAGTAGTACTTCCATTGGTCTCCTTCGTATTTTGTGCCAATTTTTGATAGTAACATAATATTTATGCATTTGAGCAGTGTAGTACTTGAAATTTATGTTCCGCTAAACTCATCGGGAACCGTTTCGGGCCTCGAAACCAAAACCATCAATTAATCTTTACCTTGTTCCCATCACATTCAAAAGACTGCTCACACCTACTAGTAGTACGTACCAAACCTGAACGTGTTCCCACTATGCAGGTATTAGTACTAGTGCTAGTACTTCGGTTATAAAAAGGGGAACTACCTAACCGAAAATCACTCTACCTTTGCTCCTCATAAGTGCTTCTTCTTCGTCCGCCGTTGCCATGGCCGGTGAGCAGAGCTCTAGGTCGAGAACTACTCCTAACAAGGGAGCGGCAATCAAGGCTGTGGAAAAAAAAGAGGGCTTGCCACCACGCAGAGACCTCGAAAGATCTCTCACGGGCAGGCGATGGCTCCCAGGAGCGCCCTAGCCGCGGAGGCGAACAGCCGAGCCGGCGGAGCTGGAGTCGTTATCCCTCGACGGCATGCCCGATCAGCTCAATAAGCAGAAGAGGTCATCCAAGGCTTGATGGAGTTGTTGAAGGAGAGCCTCGACAACATGCCCGCTGAGCTCAATCAGCACGGGGAGTTGACCGCCTGCTTGGTGATGCCGCTCAAGAAGAGCATTGCCTCGGATAAGAAGGCGACCGGCGAAATCCTGCGACTTCGGGAGGACAATGCGAAGCTCTACCACGAGATCGACCTATTGAAGGAGAAGAACGCCGGCTGGAAGAAGCTACATGAGAATAGTAGTTCCTCGATGAAGATGCTGCAGGCCCTCGCCATGGAACAGAAGGAAGAGTTGGCGAAGCTCCGCATCGAGCACCCGGTTGCTGTCAAGGAACGTAATATGGCCGTGGAATAGATGATGAAGGCTCGCGTCGAGAAGTGTCGCGTCATGGACACAATGATGAAGATGGCGGAGGATACGTGCAAGGAGATAGAGGTTGTGGAGGCGATGAAGAAACAGTTACGACTCTGCGGCGAATTAGATCATTTGGGGTGATAATCTTCCTTCTTCTTTTGCTCCTGTGTTTCATCTTTTGCTTTGGGTGTTTCACCGCACGTGTCACGTTCTCTGTGAGGCATGAATAGAACAATGTTTTTTTGAGGGAATGAATAGAACAATGCTAACAATGAGATGACTAGCAAATTAGATCATTTTTTATCGACATATGGCACTGGGCTGCCGTGTTTCGTGCTCCTCCGTCACAGTACTACTCCAATAGAAAACTTGAGTATACCGCACGGTTCTTTGCTCCTCCTCGATCAGGTCATCGGCGCATTTATATGAGCAGTCAAATCACAAGGCCCCGCCTTCCAGCAGTAATGAGTCATCAAATCACAAAGGCCCTCACCTCTCGTGAAACTGACCAAGCTAGACTGCCCCGCCCTCTAGCCTTTTAAAAAATGTATACTTTTGTACAGTGGTAGTATAGATGGATTGCGCCATGGAGCAAAACTTGAAATTTAAAAAAAAGGTGGTACATATAGAGAGCGCTCGTCGCAAAATTATGCACATAGTACTATTAAAAAGGCTAGTTACAATAATGGTGTCCAGCACAACCCACCCCTCAAATAAAACTAAGAGGGTGCTTGGATACATTTTAGTCCCATGACTAAAATTAGTGGGACTAAAACATGCTAGCCTCACCCATGCTTGGATCCAAATACTAAAAAGGCTAAAATCAAGTTAATGAGCATTTATTATCCTCCAAACCCTCCAATCCAGAACTCGCCTGTGTTAAAGAAGAGGAGTTAAATGAGTAGAGAGAGGACTAATCCACATTTTAGTAGGGGTACCCCTGACTAAAAAAATTTAGTCTCAAGACTAGTTTTAGCCCCTCTTTAGTCAGGGGTGCTTGGAACTTTATCCTCTTAAAGAGACTATTTTTAGTTAGACTAAAATAAGTCCCTTGGATCCAAGCACCCTCTAAGCATCCTGGAATTCTTTGACAAAACTAAGCACCCTGAAATTCTTTGACAACTAAACTGCTGGCTATATGATGTTGGCCATATATATTGTACGTATATGATGTGAAGAAACGAGTGGTAGTACTATACCAACTAAAAGATGAAATGTAAGAAATACTAGTATGTACGTACTGAAGAGTTAAAGTAACGAGAAGAAACATAACATAGTTCTGCTGGGGGCTCGGCACAACACACCCCTCAAATTAAATTAAGCACACCTGAAATTAAACTTTGCAACTATTCCGGTAGACACTGCATTAGAACCACCATGAGCAACGACACTGCCACCTTACTCGGAGTCCTCGTCAACGTCCTCGACTTCGTCCTTGTCCCTCTTCCTCTTGGTCGATACTTCTTTGCTTGAACCGCACACTTGGCTGTTGCTCTTCATCCAACCCTTGTAGATATTGAAGCAAAGGTAGCCATCCATTGCAGCATAGTTGATGTGGTCTATATCTAGTACATTCCGCTGCCATGCATGATGATGAAACGTGTAATGAGGTTTCTCCAGTTTACCGTACGAAGGATGAACCATGGCTCCTGCCAGGGTCAGCATTGAAGGCTGACGAGATGACACCAGCCAATTCTTATGGAGGTCGAAGGTGTTGCCTACAACGAGGCCTATCCGACGCAGGACTTCTTTGTTGTTACCAAAGTCTACAGTAACGAATTTGACTAGGTTGCTCTCGAGGAAGTTCTTAAAATCCTGGCACTCAACGTCGGCATGGCATATGTGGTAGACCAAGGAAACGTTATGTACGCAAACCTGGATCATAGCGGGCTTCTTCCTCTCTTTGTCCTTTAGAACCTTCTCTCGTCCCAGGACTATGGTGTACTCAACATCTAGCCCAGCGACCCACTCATCATCTAAGTTTTCGAACATGCGTCTGAAGCGAGAAAGGCATCCTTTCACCGTCGCGGAAGAACGGGTGAAGATGACGTCGAACTCATCGCCGATGATGGTTGTAACCTTGTACTCCGCCGATCATGGAGATTTGGGATGCCATGGATTTGGGAGGAGGGTTAGGATTAGTGGAACTGCCGTAATGTGAATGGACGGGACGACTAGGAGCGAACTGCCGTAGTATTGAAGGACGTGCGGGGACGAGTAGGAGCGAACTGCCAGCGTGCGAACGGCAGGGTAGTGGCTTTCTATAACACCCCAAAAATTTTAACCATGATTTGTTTATTAAAATTTTGCCCAGAAATTAAATTTTCATTCTGTGGATTTATCTTTTGATTTCAGAACCACTCTTTTCTTTGATATTGTGGAGTTTTCGCCTCAAGTGAAAACTTTTCAAAAATATTGTTGGACTTGTTTACCCTCACAAGAAAGACATTTCTTTATTAGTGGATTTATTTGCATAATTATTTTCCCTGAGCTTTATTTCTTTAAAAATGTTTTTTTCATAAGTTTTGGAGCTTCTTTTGCACTACAATCCTTTTATAAAATTAGTTATAAGTTTCACCAAAATTTGGAGATGTCATGGGATGCTCCCACATCACTTTTATGCAAAAATCTCTTTTAGTCATTTGGAAATTTTGAGCTCTACCCCAAGTTTTCAAATCCGGTCCAGTTTGTAAAATTGCACTACAACCTATTTAAATATTTCTTTAAAGCTTCCACAAAAGTTAGGGGATGTTAGTAGTAGTGTATAATTCAACTTTATGCAAAAACCCACTGGTGTTCTTTGAAAAAATTGAGCAAATCATCCTCTTTTGCTCTCTGGTCCAGTTGGGTGTTTTCTACTGCAACCCTATTTTGTTTTGCTCTAGTGCCCATGATCTTTCTCCTGCTTAGAGACCACTCTACCAAACCCTTAAGTTCAGGAGATTGGGCCCATTGGAGGATTTTAAGTACATGCAATAATGCCCTTTTCTTTCTGTCCAGATTTGGTTTTCTCAAAAACTTGCACTAACAAGTTTTGGTTTTTGATAAACTAACCTTGCCACCCTCTTTATCATCTAAAGAGACTATGATCTGGAGTTTTTGGCCACCCCAAGAGATGCCTAGATGACCATAGCATTCTGTCAAACACCTTGTGTGCATGGCCAGTTTTGGCTTGGTTTTTAGTTTGCATTGTGGACTTGATCCCCTGACCAAACCACCATGTCCACTAATCTCCTTGCAAACTCTAACCTAGACCTGTTAATCCCCAGCCTCATCCAAGCACTCTAGCACGCGCTGGCATTACGTCGAGCACCTCGCGTGCGTGCTCTGGGTGCGCCCAGAGCACACGTTTTGCACGCGCGCGCACCGAGCTGCCGCATTCCCTTGCCTGGCCTTTGCTCGCCTATAGAGCCACGCCCGTCCTCATCCACTCATCAGAGCCATCCAAGGCACCCCCTGGCGCCCTACAGCGCCGCCGTCAGAGCCCCTTGGCGACACGCCGGTGTCCGCAGCAGGCTCCAGCCATGGACGGCGCTGCCCGAGCCACAGCCACGCGCCAACTGCCCCTGGAACAACCCGAGCTCATCCATTCGCTCCTCCAAGCCGCCTCCTGCATCGCCACGTCGTCTACGGCCACAGGAGCAGCACATCGTCGATCTTATCCCCGGCCGCCGCGGAACCGACCTAGTCATGCTATAAATAAGGAGCCCCGAGCTCGTCCAGACCCTCAGGCAGCCTCAAGCCATCTCCCTAGCGCTCCCACAGCCAGCAATCGACGGAGGGAGGCTTTCTTCGTCGTCCCCGGCAGGTTCGGCCGCCGCCATGCTCCGGTTCAATTCGTCGCAAGCAGGACCTCCCCCGTCCATCCAGTGCTCCCATCCTCTTCCCCTTGACCTTGCGGAGCCACCCCACCCATCAGCTTCGATCGGGAGCCACAGTAGCTCAAGTCCCCAATCCACCAGAAGCCACCAGCCGCCGCGGAGCTCGTCGCCGGCGACCCCCTCCACCCCCGCCAACCTATCGACCACTGGGAGGACTGCCCTGGACTGGCGGATCCATCCCTGCCCTCGAAAGCCCATGGGGGAGCCGCCATTCATCGACGGCGATCGTCGGAGCCCCGCCTCTACTCGGCCAGAGGAGAAAGAAAACGCGGGCGACTAGTCAAACCTGACCAGTGGGCCCAAGGGACCCACTGGCAGTGACCCAGCGACGGCCCACGCTGTTTTAAGTGAAGACGTAAAACCCAGAGTACGTCTTCTCTGCCTCGAAAACGTATTACTCCTCGAACCGTTTTCTTTTTCGGTTTTATTTAAAAATAGAGTTTTGACTAAACTTTGACTGGCTATAACTTTTTAAATATAAGTCCAATTGATTTGATTCTTTTTCTGTTGTTTCTCAAATTTTGTCTAGTTTATTTTCATATTTATTTGAAAAAATTGCAAACAACTTTTTTGTACTGCTTTGAAACTATGTGTTAATTTGAATTTCTCTTAAATAGGATTTTGGAGAGGGAAACAACTTTCAAAAAGTGCACCCCACTTGCATACTCTTGAAGGCAAGCATTCTGGACCCTGGCATAATATTGTTGTGTGTTGTTTGATACGGTTACAACACCATCTTGACACGAAGTATTCGTTATTTTATGTGACGATATGATCATACTCATGAGTGCGCAAATGAAGATTTCTTGCAGTTAAAATTTGATATACTTGTGATAGTAGTCACCCTCGTATGCCTTTCATGCCCACCGGAAGGATCCCGGGAAAGCCTCTGTCTTGGGTAGACACGAGCTTGTCCCTAGTTCTTCGTCAAGACGGGTGTTTCCGGTAAGGCATGGTGAGGTATGATGAGTGGTGGTTCTGTCTGATTGGTGTGAGATATATTTCTTATGCTTATCATGCAGGAAATGCTTTAACCTCCTGAGTCGACCATAGATCGAGTCTTGTTCCAGTAACCCCCATACTTGTCTCGTACTACCACTTGTCCCTGCCATAGGCAGGGTACGGTTCAGTTAGTGGTCAACCCCTTCCTAGCACACACCGTACAGAGAGGCCATGGTGGAAGATACCGGCTGCATCCGGTAGGCATGCCACCTGGTCCGGGGGCATGGGTGTTTCGGTTGGAGCCGAAAGGGGGTAGCTCCCCTAGTTTGCGCGCATTATAAATTTTGTGGTCCCATGCTAGTCGAGGTTGTAGCCTCCCCACTTAGAGTTTCTCTTAACGGGTGTCGTGGGTGATTCTAGACACCGGTAAGTTAGGCTGGTGTGTGCAGTCAGGTGTGTTTTCAATTAAAAAGCCATAGACGGAATTAGTCCCAATGGACTAAAGGAATCCGTTACACGTGGGTAAAGAGTACACCCTCTGCAGAGATTATATCTATTCGAATAGCCGTGTCCATGGTTAAGGACTACAGTATGGGATGGGTCAAGTGTCGGTCTTCGTGTCGGTCTACGGAGGAAAGATGGATAAACCAAAACATGGATCATGACATGTGACTCATGATGATTATGATTACTATTATTATGAACTAACCATTTACATTATTTGAGTTATTGAGTATCCCTGGGACGGTTCTACCTCCTGGATATTCACTATAATTATTCTCATATAAGCCCTTTATGTGGCGTCGCGGAGACGCCCAACTGTGGCATACTTGTCATTTAGATTACTTTATAAGCCCTTTATGTGGTGTCACAGAGACGCCCGACTGTGGCATGCTTGTTGTTCATTTACTTTATAAAGCCCTTTATGTGGCATCGCTGAGACGCCCGACTGTGGCATGCTTGTTATTTATTTACTCTATAAGCCCTTTATGTGGTGTCGCATAGACGCCCGACTATGGCACGTTTGCTACTTATTGCTTTTATAAGCCCTTTATGTGACGTCGCTCAGACGCCCGACTGAGGCATGCTTTACATTATTATCCTTTCGAGGCATCGCTTCAGACACCCGCTCGGTGCATTCTGTTTCTACTCCCTTACGGCATATTCATGTTGTAGATGAATAACCTACTGTGTGCATCATGGATTTTTATTTTGTAACGGACGTGTGATCATAGAATATTTCAGAGCATGATTATCTTTTGTTGTATCATACTTGTGTTCATAATGTTTGCGAGTACATTCAAAAGTACTCACTGGCTTGTCCTTGGTTATTGTCTTCGCCAAATTTCTTGCGTGGAGAGGAGCGTCGCAATGACAACCCCGGAACTATACCTGGCCATTCCTCGGGCCGGGCCAAGCTTCGGGCTGGGCCAACCAAAGCCCGACGTAAAAAACCCAGGCCCGAGCCCGGCCCGGCCCGGCCGTCAGGCCTAAAAATCGGGCCCGAGCCCGGGCCATCACACCAAAAGCCCGTCGGGCCTCGGGCCATGGGCCGGGCTTCTTCCTTAAATGGCAAAATCGACGGGCCCGGGCCCAGCCCTGCCCGGGCTTCGGGCTCAAAACCTAGGCCCAAGCCCGGCCCATGGACAAGGTCGGGCCGGGTCGGGCCGATCGGGCCGGGCTGCCCATGGCCAGGTATACCCGGAACCTACGCAATGGTGATAGCAGCCTCGTGAAGATAGGAGCTATCTAGGTCAGCTGTTCCTGTGGGAAATGGAGTCCCATAGACGCTGATGACCGGCAAACCGCTTCCGCCATCAACCACTAGAAACCATTTGTTGTACTCATAGGCCAGAATGGTCTTGTACTACATATCTTGTATTTTTCTTGGAGTTTCTGTATCAAGTTGGTGCCTCATCAGCTAACAGTAATCCTGGGGCTGGTGAGCACAAGGGCCATTTTCTAGGAAAATTAATATCCTGAAAACCCGGTCCCGACACATTCCATTCTCCCATGATACGGGCTTCCGAGAGCCCTTGGATATGAGATCGAATGGTTGCATGGCGTGATTCTAGACCTATGGGTGAATATCCTATCCTGGAGGGTTATTCTGCAAATTTTCAGCAACTTAGCATGCGACCATTTGATCTCAGATCCAAGGGCTGCCAGCAGCCCATATCATGGTCGCGCCTACCACGACCGTCGCGTCGCTCGCGCGGTCGCGCCCTTGGAGATTTAACACAGTGCGTTAGGCTATCTGATGTTGGCATGTCATACATAGTCATCAGTTAGTCACTCATACTACAACAAGGTTGGCTATAAGTGTATTTTTTACTCCTCTCTATCTCTTTCTTCGTACTCAAGGAAGAAACGGTGCTAAGCGCGTGTATTTATTGCATTTGCCAAGGAGTGACCTCTTCCAATGAAATGGTGTTGCTAAGTTTGCTTCATTTAATTAGCTATAGACTCAAAATTGTCTTTTCACCTAGGTACACGCACTTAGCACCGTTTCTTCCTTGGGTCACCAAACTAGTATCTCTCTTCTTGATTAACTTGCCACATCAGACTTCATGCCTATGTGGCAAGCTTAAGCACCTGTAGGAGCAAGTAAAAGTAAGTACAATAGTGCGCTTTACATGGCATTTTTGCATATGTGGAGGAAAGAGAGGCAAGGAAAAAGTGGAGAAGTGGGCTCTCATGCAAGAGCCAGCCTCTACTACATGGTGGAGCATTGGGAGAGGCACATGTATGGAGGTGGTCGGGAATCTGGGAGACTCACGCCGGTCGTAGCGCTGCAGTTAAAATGATAATGGCAAGTCAAATCACGGGGCCCCACCTGTCCAGCAGTAACTCGCTGTCAAATCACATAGCCCTGCGTTTGCAGCATCCTACTCCCTCGTCTTCTCGCGTCTCTGTCGAACCGACTAGGCAGAACTGCCCCGCCGCCTACAGCGCAGGAAAAGCCCCGCCCTTGACTTTTAAATAGTATATAGTATACTAATTTTGTATCCATGGATTGCGCCCGCGCCATGGAGCAAAGCGTCTAGAAAACGGAGGAGAGACGGTGGTCTTGCAATAGAGAAGAGGGAGAGGAGAGACAATGGTTTTGGAATGGAGATGATGGAGAGGAGAGGAGGTGGTTTTGCAATGGAGAAGAGGGAGAGGAGCGTGCGGCAACGATTTAGGATTGGACGAGAGGGCCGGCGTGCTCTAACTGGATCAAAATCAAAATCAATTTACCCTTCAATTAAGAAAGCGACCCCACATTAACTAGTCTCCCTTTTATTCTGGGTCATAATTGACCATGATTTTCGCACATAAAATATATGTTATACGTTGTATACAAGGCCACTATCAAAATTACAATTTTCAACTATACAAGGCCACTAACATTAATCGAGGCAAAATTGATGGCGTTTGCCTCGTACTAGCATCCGAGGACACTAATATCCCTTGTGTGCATGCGGGAGTGAGAAGGTTAGCTTGCATTCCCAACATTAATCAACCAATGAGGAGTAAGAGGGTTGGCTTGTTGTGCTTGGAGAGAAAAACCACATTAATTAACACGACAATCAAGGTGACAAGCTAGCTTGCGACATTGACTTAAACATAGCATTGATTTTTACCTTGGTACCTGTAATATGAGTTTGTGGCCTTGTATACAAAAATGGAGGGAGTATAATTTGAAAGTACATTCAGATACAAACCAAACAATACAATTTTTGGTGACATGCATTCACATTTTGCTTGTCAAATACAGTACGTGGTCAAACTTTGACCCAAAATACGCGAAACAACAAAAAAATACTTCCAAGACCAGCGCCGCTCTTCCGCTCTTCTCTTCTTAAACCACCGCCACTCCTCTCCTGTTCCAATCTAAATGCAGTGCCGCTCCTCTCCTCTTCCATTTCAAAACCACCGCCCCTCCTCTCCTGTTCCAGTCCAAAACCAGCGTCGCTCCTCTCCCGTTCTAATCCAAAACCAGCGCTGCTCCTCTCCTCTTCCATTCAAAAACCACCGCCGGCGAGTGAAGGTGTTGTGGAGAAGTAGATCGATGGAGGAGTACAACCGATATGTGAGGTTCGCAGACGGCGGCCCTGTGAAGCTAGCTAGGATGTTGGAGATACAGTCTTGGTTTGACAACAAGGACCAAATAGTGGCGACGGAGACATCCATGGCCAAATATCTGCAACAGAGCGAAAAGGCGGCGATACTCCCAGAGGGAGTCGCGCCGGAGTACATAGAGCTGCTCCTCTGGGCCATGGAGCAAACAGATTCACCGAATCTGGTCGTGAGGGAGCGGTGGTGGGAGTATCGATCCCAGATGGAGCATCCACCAGAGATTGAAGGATCGAGCATCTACAGGGTGTCGTTTGTGAGGTTGTCCTGCCAGAGCGAGCCGGTGGAGTCTTCGTTGACCGAACCCAACAGCAAGAGGAGAAAAGCAGCTGGCCCGATGATGCTTCCCCGCCATCGTCTCCCTCGCCGTTCACATCGTCTCATGGGGCGGCTGTCTGCCGCCGAGGAATAGGAGGGGGATGCCCCCCCCCAGCCCAATAGTCGGGCAGGTTGTGAATTGTCAGGAGGAGCTTAGGGTTGTGAGCATTTGCAGGTTGTGAATTGTGTTTTGTGTTGTGTATTTTGAGAGTACTTTCAGATATGAATGTCTTTTTAATTTCAGATTTGCAGTATTGAGCATATAAAGTATTTTATGAATTCTAGAGATCTATTTTTAGCACTTAAAAAAATGTAGTTTCATAGGAGTATAAAAGTGCAGATAATGTGATTCTCAGAGAAGAAACTGCAAGTTTCAGTTTCAGATAAGAAACTGCAAGTTCAGTTTCAGATAAGAAACTACAACTTTCAGAGGCAAAGCATTTATATTAACACGGCCTTTTCAAACAGGGTTAACATCATGTTGGAAGTTTTATTCATGGTCGAAAATGGAACGACCAGCCAGTTAACATCATGCTGATCAACATTCATGCATAGCACATCTTCATATGATGCACAGTCAAAATGCCCACACAATGTCAAGTGTGCGAAACACAGAGAAAATGAGGGACGAAGTTTTGGCAAGTGTTGGACGTGGTTTTGGGCTGCCCCGTCTAGGATTTCATTTTTAACATGCGTAGCCCACGACCTCGGATGGGAGGTCCATAGGCATGTTTGAATTTTTTAGGGCCGTCATGTATCGACCGGCCTATGGACCTCCCATCCAAGGTTTTATTTCTGGCAGCCCAATTTATGTATTTTTTTGAAGAAAACGCAGAGGTCTGTTCTATTTTTGTATATAAGAATAGGAACACCAGGTCCAACTTATGTTTCCCTTCTAACTATATTATATATACTTAAATTATTTATATGTTGATTGTTTAGTTCACATACTCCCTCCTTTTCGGTTTATAGGGCTTATCTCAAAATTTTAGTTTTTCCATTTTATAAGGCTCAATTTGGTTGTTTTCCATCACATGTTCAGATTCCAAGGTGCATTAAATCATTGTATGCAAGTATTAAGAGAAAATTGACCAATGCATGTACTTTATGCATGCATGCATTGCATTTTATGCATTGATAAACATAATTTTTTGAGGAAAACAAGTGCATTAATTAGGTGCTTTTGCAAACTATAAAAAGTATTCCACCATTCATCATCTACCTTGGTTGGTGAGATTTTTGAATTGAGCCATATAAACCGAAAAGGAGGGAGTAATTGGCAAATAGATCTCGCCGCCACCCCCTGCCTCCTGACTCCGGGCGCGCCTGCCCCCCTCAGCAAGTCCGCTCGCGCGCTCCATGGAGTCGCCGGCCATATCCACGGGGAAATGGCTGGAAGACAGGCAGATGTACAAGATGCATCTCCCACATGTCTACAAAGCCTTCCCGCGGATGCTCCAGCCGCTCGACTCCGTCGCGCCAGCGGTGCTGCAGGAGACTCGAGTGTCGGCGTTCTGGGAACGGGGGTCCCCAGACTTGCCTGCCTGCGGCCTGCGGCGTGGCTCAAAGGGGGCCCAGCATGGCCCATCTTCATCAACACAAGACTCAAGACCCTCGCGAGGGGCCAAGCCTCGTGGGCGGACGACACGGAGCTTCCTCAGGCATGGCCTCGTCAGGCTGGCTCGCGAGGAGGCGGAGAGATCAAGGCGGGGTACCTCGCGAGGTGCCCGTGACGCAAGCCATGACGACTCAGGGCGCCAGGCGGGCGCCAGCCCGCGCAGCGTCCTCCTTTCCTCTTTGGTGCCAAGGGGGCAAGCGCAGCCGCGGAGTACCGAGGCATCAGGGAAAGGTTGCCATTTCGGTGCAATGAGACCAAGACCAGGAGGACTACGAGACGGAGGTCACCGTGGAGCCCAAGACGGCGTCATCACCAGAGCTTTGCGCACGCGAAGACTGCTTTTGTCAGGATAGTTGATACTTGCTGTCCCCCTTCAAATTAGCCCGCCATTGTTGGCTCCCTTCCCGCTCGATATTTGGGAAGAGGACCAGGGCCTCTATAAATAGGACCAGCCACCCACAGAGCAAGGGGGGCGAGTAAGAGTAAGGCAGTGAGAGAGAAAGAGAGAGAGAGAGAGAGAGAGAGAGAGAGAGAGAGAGAGAGAGAGAGAGAAAGGTGGCTGAACTTCTCCCAGCAGTTCATCGCCCCAGCCAAGAACAGACCCTCGCGAGACTGTTCTTCCTTGTATTGTTCATCATCATCAGCCCCAAGAGGCAATCCACCCACCGCACACTGGAGTAGGGTATTACACCACAACGATGGCCCGAACCAGTATAAACATTGTGTCTCTTGTGCAGTTCTTTCAGTAGTCTAGATCTTTGCGAGACTGAGAAGTAGAAGACATAATCTCCGCGCGCACCCCAGTGTTCGAACCTTAAGGGTCTGCCAGAACCCGAAATCCGACATTTGGCGCGCCAGGTAGGGGTGCGCCGGAATTCGTCTTCCACCGCTCCGTGCCCCGTCGCGTCGTCATCACCATGCCCGGCGACCGGGAGGGCAACCCCGACCCATGGGCTGTGTGGCCCGCCCGCGCAGAACCGCTTGCCTCGGGCGACCCCATGCCCCAGGCAGCTCGCGGTCCGCAGGGCGCTGTGGGCCGTGAGCAACACGGACAGACTTCGACAACTCTTACACTGCGGCAGGCACGGTCGGCAGCAAGGGCCTCCAATCACGCTGCGACCACGACACCGTACACCCGCTGGGAGCAGGCGAACTCAAGGGCCGCGCTCACGGTGGCCCGAGAGCTGCTGTGGTGCAGACTGCTGGAGGGCGGCCACGACGTGCTGCTGGAGCGAGTGGCGGAGCTCCTGGGCTTCGCCGCCTCGGGGGCTCACCCCTTCTCCACCCAGCTCCCATCTCAAGCCCAGGGCGACCCGCGCGGGGGCTTCGCGCGCGCCCGCGGGCTCCAAGGCTACTCCGACGCCAGCGAAGCTGTCAGCACCGGACTGGCGGCGGCGCTGCCCCCGCCCCCGGCTCGTGAAGAAGAAGGACTCAACGCGACCCGCGGCCCCAGTGGGCGGCCGCGCTGCCACCCCGCAATGGGCGTGACAGGCGGGACCGCGTGGCATGCGGGGCATCACGGCGTGGCATTCGGGATGATGGCGCCGGAGGAATACGTGCCCCTCATGATGGACCAAGGACACCCTCACGAGAACGGACAAGGCTCGGTCCTCGGCCCAAGCTGGGGGGACGAGGCACTAGAAGCTGAGCCTTTCCAGGAGCCCCAGAACGGTCCCGTTGGCCACGTTGGAGGCAACGATTATCGGGCACCGCCAATTCTTCAGGAGCAGGTATATGCTAACCATGGATCGCAGGAGGTGCAGGTCGCCGCGGCAAGCATCTGCCCCTCTCCCACGGTCTCCTACCCCCTCGGGAGGGGGGCGCAGGGGGCTGCAGGAGAGGGGCCGAGATCCGACATCACCACCGCGGCGTTCAGAGCAAGGTGTTCTTAGGAGGTAGGCCCTCTGCTGGGGAGGTGCCTCAGGGCCTGCCCCTAGCGGAGGACCCGTGGTCGTCGGGGGAACCACTGGCGATCGCTCTACCCCATCAGGCGGCGTCCTGGGTTCCGGTCGTTGCTGATGGCACTAGAGTGTGGTGCAAGGCGGGCCCCTCATCTGGTGATATGAAGCAAGGCCAGTACCTGAGGCCCGGTGCCTGTGAAGCTCGCCGCCCTGTGACACTCTCACGTAATAATGAGTGGGGCTGTACACGCCCCGGAGTCTCAGGGGTGCCGGCCTCAGGCCCTGGGGCTCCCTCCCACGCCCAGTGGACAGCACTTAGCTCTGTGCTGGTGAGAAGACGTCCAAGACTAGATTAGGTGCCGGACGCGGCCTTTTGTCTGCTTTCATTACCTTTCCCTTTGGCTGTAGCTTTTCCCCCGCTGGATTTAAGTTGGATTCGAATTTGAGATTTACGTGTGTTCGGGGAAGGGGCGCTTATTCTCGTTTGAGCCATTTCTCGCGTTCTGGTTACCGCTTCACCACAGCTGCCTCCCCTCGCGAGCCCCTCGCGAGTCAGGTCAGGCTTGGCTCGTGCGCAACCCAAACTGCCGCTGTTGCTCCCTCTCGGGAGGATTTTCGGGTGCGTGCGGAGGTTGTCCTGTTGGGAAAAGGCCCAGAGCCTGTGAAGCAAGGCAAGTGCCTATGAAGCTATCGCGTTTTCGAAAAGGCCCAGAGCCTGTGAAGCAAGGCGAGTGCCTGTGAAGCTATCGCGTTTTGGAAAAGGCCCAGAGCCTGTGAAGCAAGGCGAGTGCCTGTGAAGCTATCGCGTTTTGGAAAAGGCCCAGAGCCTGTGAAGCAAGGCGAGTGCCTGTGAAGCTATCGCGTTTAGAAAAAGGCCCAGAGCCTGTGAAGAAGGCAAATGCCTGTGAAGCCGTCGCATTTGGGAAAAGGCCCGGAGCCTGTGAAAAAGGCCAACGCCTATGAAGCTCCCCGCCGACGACACTCTCATATCCTACGGATTCAACTAAAGAACACCCCAGACGTCACGCCCTTCCACAGCCTGCTCCGGGGCTTGCGCGAAACAAAGGGTAAAAAAGACAGGAGCGATACACACTCAGTCGGACCAATCCCCCAATGCATCCTCGGAAGCACCTCCCGAGCCGTCGCTGGCGTCGCCGAACTCGCCATCGTTGTCTGCGTTGCCACTAGAGGAATCAGGGTCGTTCACCGCACCGCCCTCGTCAGCAGCCACGATCACGTCGTCATCGTCCGAAGCGAAGGCCCTGACAAGGGCGTCCACGTTGTCTTCCACCCAGTGCGCCAGGTCACCTCGGACGGCCTGGGGAACTGGGGCGATGACGGCGTCAAAATCGAAGTGGGAATCCATGTTTAGGAGATGACTGAAGACACGGGAAAAGGCGCGCCCGAGCAAGGCGCGGCTCCTCTCTTCCACCAACCTGTCGGCCCTGGCCGACCGCGCCTCCAGCTGCGTCACCACGGCGGTGAAGAACTGAAGGTTGCCAGCATAGTGGTCTGTGTGCGGCTCGCCAACAGCCGCCTCACAGATGTTGCCCAAGGCTGCGCTAGCCCTCTCCCAGAGCGTGGTGAGCATGGGGCCGTGCACGTGCTCCAGGACCTGCCGCTGACATATCTCATCCGCGTTTTGGCGCGCGACGCCCTCAGCCTCCTCCACCCGCTGGCGAAGACGGAACATCTTGGCCCGGGAGGTGGCTAGCTCCCCTTGCGCTACCTCAAGGGCGGCCCGGGAGGCGTCGGCCAGCCGCATCGCCTCCTCCCGCTTGGCCCTCAAGGCTGCGGTCCTCCCTTCAGCTTCGACCCGGATCAACTCTAGCCTCCCCTCGAACTCGCGCTCGAGGTCTTAGCGCGCCATCGCCACCCGACGTCCGACCTCCTCCAGGACACGAGCTTCCCGTGCGGCGACATCGTCCTCTGCCTGCATCACCAAGCGCTCCCTCGTCTCCAGCCACGCGTACTCGCAGGTGCGTTCGGTGGCTTCTAGCATCAACGCTTCTTCACGCTTCTGGAGCTCAGCTGGGTCGCCGGAGGCCACCCGCATCGACGCAAGGGCCAACTCGCGCAGCTCCACTTGCTCCTCCAGTGAGTGGCACCGGGCCAGGAGCTCACGGGCCCGCTCCTCCGCCGCCTCTCGCCATTGGTCAGCTCCCCGGGCCTCCTCGGCGGCCTGGGATCGGGCCACCCGAGAGGCCTCCAGCGACGCCTTCACCTCTTCATCGTCAAGATCATGCTGATGGCGCGCGAGGGCGATGGCGGCCTCCAGCTCGCGCCTCCCTGCAGCCAGGCGCAGGCCCTCAGCCTCCAGGCGTGCGTCTTCATTAGCAAGCTCCTCCCCAAGCAGGTTCACCGCGTCGGTCGCCCTTCGAAGGAACCCTTGGCGGCGAGCGCGGCGCTCCCGGGCATGCTCAAGCACGTCTTCCACACCATCATCTGTCCCAAGCAAGTGCCGGGGGCCACAAATCATCGTTCCTCCTCTGGGCAGGGGGCTGGGGACTGGCGCCCTCGCGACGGCCGGGCGCGCCGCACCAGAAGCCCAGCCTGGAGCCAGCCCGTCCCCAGATGAAGGGCGCAGGGGGCGCCTCAACCAGTCGCAGTCCACGACCAGACGAGAAGCCCACGGCAGGCTGGCTATTCCCCAAGAGGGCCCGCGAAGGAAAATCGGGGGGAATGAAGGGCCGCGGTGCACCTCAGGATGGTCCATCCCTTCAGTCGCCCTCACCACAAGGGCAGAGCTGCTCGGAGCACTTGAGGATGGTAGAGGGGGCGAAGCCAAAGGAGGCGGCACCTCAGCTACTTCCGCGAGCTCGGCAGGAAGGGGCCTATGGAGCAAGGATCAGTGAAAGCAACAAGAGGATCAGGAGCCAGAAAGGGAGAAGACTTACTCGTCAGTGGCGAAGTACTTCCTGCGCTTCAGCATGCGACAAGGGAAGTCATCACCCAGGTCCTCCCTTTTCCTCCGGAGGGCCTCAAAGTCCACGCGGAAGCGGCCCAGGAGAAGAGCGCAAGGATCAACCTACGACGAAGATGGAGCATCGGAGCGATCCGCGTCAGGGGCGCCTGCCTGGCGCGTGCCGCCCATCACCTCGCCAGAAGACGCGGCTGGGGCCTCCGAGGCCTCAGCCCCGGGCGCTGGGAGCGGCGGCTTGCCACCCTCAGCCTCAGCGGCACGGGTCCTAGGAGTTGTCCCCTCGAGAGCATCACCCGACGCTGTCACCTCATCGGGAGCCCCCTCGGCCTTCGGTGCCTCCTGCCTCCATGCTCCGCCAGTTGAGGAGGAGTCGCCTTGGCCGATTGGAAGGGCAGTCACCACCACTGGATTCTCACGAGGTCCCTGGAGGCCGGCTGGGCGCAGCCCCCACTCATCAAAGACGGGCATCTGCTTCACGAAGTCGACCCTGCTCTGGCAGAGATACAGCAAGGCCCCTCCCTACCGGACGCTGCCGGGGTTGGGGTCCCCGGCCAAGGTCAAGAGCGCCGACTTCAGCATCTCAGGAGCCAGGTCCTCTTCCTGGAGCCTCATGCTATCCTCGCGCCCATGGAAGGCCCACATTCGGCGAGAGTGGTGTTGAAGGGGAGCAACACGGCATAACAGACACTCCTTCACCACCTTGGGCGCTGTCACGCCGAGCTTCCTCAGGAGCGCGAAGCGGCGCCAGACGAAGATGAGCCGGGGGCTCTCAAGCGTCTCCTGGCCCCAACCCGAATTGGGGACAGCAGGCGAGGTCGGCTCCGATAGCAGGGGGGCTGGGCACCCCTGCGTCCACATACAGCCACCGCTCGCGAAACCCAACTGCGGGCAGGGGGAGCTTGAAGTCAATCCCAGAGGCCGCGGTCTCAGGCTCGGCAGCGAAGCTCACGCACGCCCAGCATTGGGTGGGGTCGACAAGATGCAGCAAGAAGAAGTGGCGCAGCAAGGCAACCGAAGGAGGGATGCCCACCATGGCTTCGCAAATGAAGGCGAAGACCGAAAGGAGGGTGATGGGCTCAGGACTTAGATGCATCATGTGGATCTGATAATGGGAGAGCACGGCATTGAAGAAATCAGAAAAGGGGGGAACCAGACCCGCCCACAGGGCGTCGGTAAAATATGGGACCTCCGTAGCTATCCTGTCGATGGAGAAGTGGGGCGCGGCCCAGGTCGTCGTCCTCCCGCACTCATTGAAGATGGTGGCCAGAGCCAAGCTGACCTTGCCCAGGCCCTCTTGATTGAGTATGGTCGACTGGCCGACGACGGGGGCCACCGATGGCGGCACACAAGACGGAGGCATGGGTTTCTTCCCTCCCTCCTTCTTTGTCGGAGCCATGGCGATGGGAAGGAGGAGGAAGATTCGAGATTGGATTGGATGCAGGAGCTGGCGTTCGAAGGAAGAACAGGGGACGCTCGAGCAACAGGAAGGAGAGTAGCTGTGTGCAACTACAAGTCCGCCTAGCAGGGCGCAGAATAAGGGGGCGTGGGGGAACAGTGCCGCCCATGTCCCATCAACCGCCACGCGGCGCCCAAGGCCGCAGGCTGTTAGGGCCCGCGGCGCTTCGCCCTTGCCCTTTCGCCTCTCGGCACGGCCAAGTCCGGGCGCGCCTTGGGCCCGGGGGCTACTGTCGGCGTTCTGGGAACGGGGGTCCCCAGACTTGCCTACCTGCGACGTGGCTCAAAGGGGGCCCAGCACGGCCCATCTTCATCAACACAAGACTCAAGACCCTCGCGAGGGGCCAAGCCTTGCGGGGCGGACGACACGGAGCTTCCTCAAGCACGGCCTCGTCAGGCTGGCTCGTGAGGAGGCGGAGAGATCAAGGCGGGGTACCTCGCGAGGTGCCCGTGATGCAAGCCATGACGACTCAGGGCGCCAGGCGGGCGCCAGGCCGCGCAGCATCCTCCTTTCCTCTTTGGTGCCAAGGGGGCAAGCGCAGTCGCGGAGTACCGAGGCATCAGGCAAAGGTTGCCATTTCGGTGCAACGAGACCAAGACCAGGAGGACTACGAGATGGAGGTCACCGTGGAGCCCAAGACGGCGTCATCACCAAAGCTTTGTGCACGCGAAGACTGCTTTTGTCAGGATAGTTGATACTTGCTGTCCCCCTTCAAATTAGCCCTTCATTGTTGGCTCCCTTCCCGCTCAATATTTGGGAATAGGACCAGGGCCTCTATAAATAGGACCAGCCACCCACAGAGCAAGGGGGGCGAGTAAGAGTAAGGCAGTGAGAGAGAAAGAGAGAAAGGTGGCTGAACTCCTCCCAGCAGTTCATCGCCCCAGCCAAGAACAGACCCTCGCGAGGTTGTTCTTCCTTGTATTGTTCATCATCATCAGCCCCAAGAGGCAATCCACCCACCGCACACTGGAGTAGGGTATTACACCACAACGGTGGCCCGAACCAGTATAAACCTTGTGTCTCTTGTGCAGTTCTTTCAGTAATCTAGATCTTTGCGAGATGGAGAGGTAGAAGACGTAATCTCCACGCGCACCCCAGTGTTCGAACCTTAAGGGTCTGCCGGAACCCGAAATCCGACATCAAGGGAGGAGATGGAGGGAGCGGGTGATGCGGATCCGCGACGACGCTCTCTCCTGGACCCAATGCATGCGCTAATGGAGGTAAGCAGAGGAGGAAGCTGCGAGGGAGGAAGCCGAGGAGGGACCGAATCCATTCTCTCACTCGCGCGGGAATGCTCGGATGTGCAAGGATCATGTGGATTGGGAGCTGCTGAATCTAGCCTTGCGGATCTACTTCGAAGGAGATTTCTCGGAGAAGCACAGGATGCCCCACCCCAGTGAGCCGCCAATTGCGTTCGTTCGATGGGCGAAAGGAGAAGTGCATTCAGGAGATCCACGCCGTGCTGCGAGATGGGAATGCTTGACTGGACTCCTGCCCACCAGCATGCCACCGGAGCCGGAGCAGGTGGATCCCCTACCTTACCTCTCCCCCAAACCTGTAGAAGATTGAAATTAGGCTTGCAATCTGCTTCAATTGAGCTGTCTGGTGGTTATTTCTGCGTCCTGAGAGACAACATTTGGCTGGAGGATGAGAAGGAACCAGGAACTCCGATGAATTTCCCCTATCACAATGGGGGGAGCGCCGGTTGGGCAGTGGTACGGCCCACCTCCGCCCCAAATGGGGGCACAATCTGGGCAGGCTCCTGTAATTGCCCAAGATCAATCTGCTGGTGGTTCTGACTCTCAGATCAGTGGGAAATCTCAAGGAAAGAATCAGCAAAAGAAGAGATAGGACATCCAGAAAACTGCTCCCGCCCCTGCTTTGGGCCTTGTGGCATACTCTAAGGTGATCTGCTACAACTGTGGGGAACCAGGGCATCATTTGGATAAATGTGTCAAGCCCAAGAGTTGTTTTCTCTGCAAAATGGTTACCCATAAAGTTGAGAATTGCCCTGTCAGAAGGAAAACCTATAGTTCTGCTAGATATGTTGGAAGTGCTGCCCCAGGATTATGTTCACCATTGACAGAATTTTCTACGACACAAAATTAGATAGTTTCTTTCCCCTTTCTAGTTGTAGAGCTCTGCCCAGATGTGGTAGTGACCACACTCCTTTGCTCTGGGACTCTGGTCTTAACCAAACTCCAAAGAGCAATAGTTTTAAATTTGAAAAGTGGTGGTTGCTTAGAGAATATTTTACTGAGCTGGTCAGAAAAATCTGGAATGAGCCTACTGGGAGCAGCTGCCCCCTAGAAAATTGGCAGATCAAAATCAGGAGATTTAGAAGAACTACCAAAGGGTGGAACTCCAATGAGGAAGCTAATCTTAGAAGATACAGAAGGCTTCTCCTCCTTGAGTTTGATTCTCTAGATATTAAGGCAGAAACCACTGACCTCTCTGAGGCTGAGACTAATAGATTAAACTTTGTCCATGGAGAGCTCAAGAAAATTTGGCTTCAAGAAGAAATCAAAGCCAAACAAAGGTCTAGAGATAGGAACATTAAGGAGGGTGATAGAAATACTGCTTACTTCCATGCAGTAGCTAACCAGAGGAGGAGGAAAACCCTCATTCACTCCCTTGATGGCCCTAATGGCCCTGTTACTGAGGTAGATGAGATGCTGAAAGTGGCTAGTGACTTCTACAAAGACCTGTTTAAGAAAGAAAACCTTTCTGGGTTCTCTCTACAAAACAATTTTTCTCTGCTTCTGAAAAAGTCTCTCCTGCTGAAAATGAGCTACTAGAAGCCCCTTTTTCAGAGACAGAGGTAAAGGAAGCCATTTTTAGCTCTTATCCTGATGGGGCTCCTGGTCCATATGGGATTCCCTTCTTGTTTTACCAGCATTTTTGGGACTTGGTGAAAAATGATCTCTTAGATCTTTTCCAAGCCTTTCATAGAGGAGAGTTGGATCCAGCAACTTACTCACGGGGGGTCTGTTGGGGTCAAGTTAAATAACTGTGAAAGTGATTTTTTCCTTGCTGGTAAAGGCCTTAGGCAAGGTGACCCCATCTCCCCGCTTTTGTTTAATTTAGTAGTGGGCGTTCTTACTAAAATGCTGAGCAAAGCTGCTGATCATAGTCTGATTGCAGGGCTCTGTCCTGAGGTCTGCCCTGGTGGCATCATCTGCCTTCAATATGCAGATGATGCCATCCTTTTCTTAAACAATGACTCCACACATGCTAGCAATCTGAAAACTGTTCTAACCTGGTTTGAACAAGTCTCGGGCATGAGAAACAACTACTCTAAAAGTGAACTCATCCCTATCAACATGGATGATCAGGAGTTAGCTGACTTCCTCTCTATTCTAGTCCGTAATAAAGGTAACTTCCCCATTAAGTACCTAGGTATCCCTCTCCACTATGATAAACTAAGGAGAGAGGATATCCAACCCCTTCTAGATAAAATCATTAAAAGGATTGCTAGATGGAGGGGCAAACTTCTCTCTTATAGATGTAGATTGTGTTGGAGAACGTTGCAGAAAACAAAAAAAATTCCTACTCGTTTCACCAAGATCATCTAGGAGTTCATCTAGCAACGAGTCACGAGATGCATCTACATACCTTTGTAGATCGCGTGCGGAAGCGTTCAACGAACGGGGATGATGTAGTCGTACACAACGTGATCCAAATCACCGATGACCAGCGCCGAACGGACGGCACCTCCGCGTTCAACACACGTATGGGATGGGAGACGTCTCCTCCTTCTTGATCCAGCAAGGGGGAAGGAGAGGTTGACGAAGATCCAGCAGCACGACGGCGTGGTGGTGGATGCAGGGCGTCGCAGTAGCAGGGCTTCGCCTATACTATGAGGAAGAGAGACGTAACGGGGAGAGAGGGAGGCGCCAGGGGCTGGTGTGTGAAGTCCCTCCTCTCCCCCACTATATATAGGGGTGTCATGGGGGGGCGCCGGCCCTAGTAGATGGAATCTACTAGGGGGGGCGGCGGCCTAGGGTGGGGCTTGCTCCCCAAGGCAAGGGGGGCCCCCCCTTCTAGGGTTTCCCCTTAGGCCTAGCCGCATGGGCCCCCTAGGGGCTGGCGCCCAGCCCACTATGGGCTGGGTTCCCTCCTATTTCAGCCCATGGGGCCCTCCGGGATAGGTGGCCCCACCCGGTGGACCCCCGGGACCCTTCCGGTGGTCCCGGTACAATACCGGGTACCCCGAAACTTGTCCCGATGGCCGAAACTACACATCCTATATATAATTCTTTACCTCCGGACCATTCCGGAACTCCTCGTGACGTCCTGGATCTCATCCGGGACCCCGAACAATATTCGGGTTACTGCATATACTTATCTTCACAACCCTAGCGTCACCGAACTTTAAGTGTGTAGACCCTACGGGTTCGGGAGACAAGCAGACATGACCGAGACGACTCTCCAGTCAATAACCAACAGCGGGATCTGGATACCCATGTTGGCTCCCACATGCTCCACGATGATCTCATCGGATGAACCACGATGTCGAGGATTCAATCAACCCCGTATGCAATTCCCTTTGTCAATCGATATATTACTTGCCCGAGATTCGATCGTCGGTATCCCAATACCTTGTTCAATCTCGTTACCGGCAAGTCACTTTACTCGTACCGTAATGCATGATCCCGTGACCAGACACTTGGTCACTTTGAGCTCATTATGATGATGTATTACCGAGTGGGCCCAGTGATACCTCTCCGTCATACGGAGTGACAAATCCCAGTCTTGATCCGTGTCAACCCAACAGACACTTTCGGAGATACCCGTAGTATACCTTTATAGTCACCCAGTTACGTTGTGACGTTTGGTACACCCAAAGCACTCCTACGGTATCCGGGAGTTACACGATCTCATGGTCTAAGGAAAAGATACTTGACATTGCAAAACTCTAACAAACGAACTATACGATCTTTATGCTATGTTTAGGATTGGGTCTTGTCCATCACATCATTCTCCTAATGATGTGATCTCGTTATCAATGACATCTTATGTCCATAGCCAGGAAACCATGACTATCTGTTGATTAACGAGCTAGTCAACTAGAGGCTTACTAGGGACATGTTGGTGTCTGTTATTCACACATGTATTACGATTTCCGGATAACACAATTATAGCATGAATAAAGACAATTACCATGAACAAGGAAATATAATAATAATGCTTTTATTATTGCCTCTAGGGCATATTTCCAACAGTCTCCCACTTGCACTAGAGTCAATAATCTAGTTACATTGTGATGAATCGAACACCCATGGAATTCTGGTGTTGATCATGTTTTGCCCTAGGGAGAGGTTTAGTCAACGGATCTGCTACATTCAGGTCCGTATGTACTTTACAAATATCTATGTCTCCATCCTGAACATTTTCACGAATGGAGTTGAAGCGACGCTTGATATGCCTTGTCTTCTTGTGAAACCTGGGCTCCTTGGCAAGTGCAATAGCTCCAGTGTTGTCACAGAAGAGCTTGATCGGCCCCGACGCATTGGGTATGACTCCGAGGTCGGTGATGAACTCCTTCACCCAGATTGCTTCATGTGCTGCCTCCGAGGCTGCCATGTACTCCGCTTCACATGTAGATCCCGCCACGACGCTCTGCTTGCAACTGCACCAGCTTACTGCCCCACCATTCAAAATATACACGTATCCGGTTTGTGACTTTGAGTCATCCAGATCTGTGTCGAAGCTAGCGTCGACGTAACCCTTTACGACGAGCTCTTCGTCACCTCCATAAACGAGAAACATCTCCTTAGTCCTTTTCAGGTACTTCAGGATATTCTTGACCGCTGTCCAGTGTTCCTTGCCGGGATTACTTTGGTACCTTCCTACCAAACTTACGGCAAGGTTTACATCAGGTCTGGTACACAGCATGGCATACATAATAGAACCTATGGCTGAGGCATAGGGGATGACACTCATCTCTTCTATTTCTTCTGCCGTGGTCGGACTTTGAGCCGAGCTCAATTTCATACCTTGTAACACAGGCAAGAACCCCTTCTTAGATTGATCCATATTGAACTTCTTCAATATCTTATCAAGGTATGTGCTTTGTGAAAGACCTATGAGGCGTCTCGATCTATCTCTATAGATCTTGATGCCTAATATATAAGCAGCTTCTCCAAGGTCCTTCATTGAAAAACTCTTATTCAAGTAGGCCTTGATGCTGTCCAAAAGTTCTATATCATTTCCCATCAAAAGTATGTCATCTACATATAATATGAGAAATGCTACAGAGCTCCCACTCACTTTCTCGTAAACACAGGCTTCTCCATAAGTCTGCGTAAACCCAAACGCTTTGATCATCTCATCAAAGCGAATGTTCCAACTCCGAGATGCTTGCACCAGCCCATAAATCGAGCGTTGGAGCTTGCACACTTTGTCAGCATTCTTAGGATCGACAAAACCTTCCGGCTGCATCATATACAATTCTTCCTTAAGGAAACCATTAAGGAATGCCGTTTTGACGTCCATTTGCCATATTTCATAATCGTAAAACGCGACAATTGCTAACATGATTCGGACGGACTTCAGCTTCGCTACCAGTGAGAAAGTCTCATCGTAGTCAACCCCTTGAACTTGTCGATAACCTTTAGCGACAAGCCGAGCTTTATAGATGGTCACATTACCATCCGCGTCTATCTTCTTCTTAAAGATCCATTTATTCTCTATGGCTCGCCGTTCAATGGGCAAGTCAGTCAAAGTCCATACTTCGTTTTCATACATGGATCCTATCTCGGATTTCATGGCTTCTAGCCATTTGTCGGAATCCGGGCCCGCCATCGCTTCTTCATAGTTCGAAGGTTCACCGTTGTCTAACAACATGATTTCCAAGACAGGGTTGCCGTACCACTCTGGTGCGGAACGTGTCCTTGTGGACCTTCGAATTTCAGTAGTAACTTGATCAGAAGTTTCATGATCATCATCATTAACTTCCTCTCCAGTCGGTGTAGGCACCTCAGGAACATTTTCTTGAGTTGCGCCATTTTCCGGTTCAAGAGGTAATACTTCATCAAGTTCTATTTTCCTCCCACTTACTTCTTTCGAGAGAAACTCTTTCTCTAGAAAGGATCCATTCTTGGCAACAAAGATCTTGCCTTCGGATCTGAGGTAGAAGGTATACCCAATAGTTTCTTTTGGGTATCCTATGAAGACGCATTTTTCCAACTTGGGTTCGAGCTTTTCAGGTTGAAGTTTCTTGACATAAGCATCGCATCCCCAAACTTTCAGAAACGACAACTTAGGTTTCTTTCCAAACCATAATTCAAACGGTGTCGTCTCAACGGATTTTGACGGAGCCCTATTTAAAGTGAATGCAGCAGTCTCTAAAGCATAGCCCCAAAAAGATAGTGGTAAATCGGCAAGAGACATCATAGACCGCACCATATCTAATAGAGTGCGATTACGACGTTCGGACACACCGTTACGCTGAGGTGTTCCAGGCGGCGTGAGCTGTGAAACTATTCCACATTTTCTTAAGTGTGTGCCAAATTCGTGACTCAAGTATTCTCCTCCACGATCTGATCGTAGAAACTTGATTTTCCTGTCACGTTGATTCTCAACCTCACTCTGAAATTCCTTGTACTTTTCAAAGGTTTCAGACTTGTGTTTCATTAAGTAAATATATCCATATCTACTCAAATCATCAGTGAGAGTGAGAACATAACGATAGCCGCCGCGAGCCTCAACACTCATTGGACCGCACACATCAGTATGTATGATTTCCAATAAGTTGGTTGCTCGCTCCATTGTTCCTGAGAACGGAGTCTTGGTCATTTTACCCATAAGGAATGGTTCGCACGTGTCAAATGATTCATAATCAAGAGACTCTAAAAGTCCATCTGCATGGAGCTTCTTCATGCGTTTGACACCTATGTGACCAAGGCGGCAGTGCCACAAGTATGTGGGACTATCATTATCAACCTTACATCTTTTGGTATTCACACTATGAACATGTGTAGCATTACGCTCGAGATTCATAAAGAATAAACCATTCACCATAGGAGCATGACCATAAAACATATCTCTCATATAAATAGAACAACCATTATTCTCGGATTTAAATGAGTAGCCATCTCGAATTAAACGAGATCCCGATACAATGTTCATGCTCAAAGCTGGTACTAAATAACAATTATTGAGGTTTAAAACTAATCCCGTAGGTAAATGAAGAGGCAGCGTGCCGACGGCGATCACATCGACTTTGGAACCATTCCCGACGCGCATCGTCACCTCGTCCTTCGCCAGTCTTCGCCTATTCCGTAGTTCCTGCTGTGAGTTACAAATGTGAGCAACTGCACCGGTATCAAATACCCAAGAGCTACTACGATTACTGGTAAGGTACACATCAATTACATGTATATCACATATACCTTTTGTTTTGCCGGCCTTCTTGTCTGCTAAGTACTTGGGGCAATTCCGCTTCCAGTGACTGCTTCCCTTGCAATAAAAACACTCAGTCTCGGGCTTGGGTCCATTCTTTGGCTTCTTCCCGGCAGCTTGCTTGCCGGGCGCGGCAACCTCCTTGCTGTCCTTCTTGAAGACTTTCTTACCCTTGCCCTTCTTGAACTTAGTGGTTTTATTGACCATCAACACTTGATGTTCCTTCTTGACTTCTACCTCTGCTGATTTCAGCATAGCAAATACTTCAGGAATGGTCTTATCCATCCCCTGCATATTGAAGTCCATCACAAAGCTCTTGTAGCTCGGTGGAAGCGACTGGAGGATTCTGTCAATGACCGCATCATCCGGGAGATTAACTCCCAGCTGAGTCAAGCGGTTATGTAATCCAGACATCGTGAGTATGTGCTCACTGACAGAACTGTTTTCCTCCATCTTACAGCTGAAGAACTTGTCAGAGACCTCATATCTCTCGACCCGGGCATGAGCTTGGAAAACCATTTTCAGCTCTTCGAACATCTCATATGCTCCATGTCTCTCAAAACGCTTTTGGAGCCCCGGTTCTAAACTGTAAAGCATGCCGCACTGAACGAGGGAGTAGTCATCGGTACGTGCCTGCCAAGCGTTCATAACGTCTTGTTCAGCAGGGAGGACAGGTGCGTCACCCAGCGGTGCTTGTAGGACATAATCTTTCTTGGCAGCTATGAGGATGATCCTCAGATTCCGGACCCAGTCCGTATAGTTGCTGCCATCGTCTTTCAGCTTGGTTTTCTCTAGGAACGCGTTGAAGTTGAGGACTACGTGGGCCATTTGATCTACAAGACATATTGTAAAATATTTTAGACTAATGTTCATGATAATAAAGTTCATCCAATCAAATTATAATGAACTCCCACTTAGATTAGACATCCCTCTAGTCATCTAAGTATTACATGATCCTAGTTAACTAGGCCGTGTCCGATCATCACGTGAGACGGACTAGTCAACGTCGGTGAACATCTTCATGTTGATCGCATCTTCTATACGACTCATGCTCGACCTTTCGGTCTTCTGTGTTCCGAGGCCATGTCTATGCACATGCTAGGCTCGTCAAGTTAACCCTAAGTGTTTTGCATGTGTAAAACTGTCTTACACCCGTTGTATGTGAACGTAAGAATCTATCACACCCGATCATCACGTGGTGCTTCGAAACGACGAACTTTAGCAATGGTGCACAGTTAGGGGAGAACACTTCTTGAAATTGTTATGAGGGATCATCTTATTTACTACCGCCGTTCTAAGTAAACAAGATGCAAAACATGATAAACATCACATGCAATCAAATAATAAACGTGACATGATATGGCCATTATCACATAGCTCCTTTGATCTCCATCTTGGGGCTCCATGATCGTCTTGTCACCGGCTTGACACCATGATCTCCATCATCGTGTCTCCATGAAGTTGCTCGCCAATTATTACTTCTACTACTATGGCTAACGCGTTTAGCAATGAAGCAAAGTAATTTACATGGCGTTTCTCAATGACACGCAGGTCATATAAAAGAATAAAGACAACTCCTATGGCTCCTGCCGGTTGTCATACTCATCGACATGCAAGTCGTGATTCCTATTAGAATAGCATGAACATCTCATACATCACATATAGATCATTCATCATTCATCACAACTTTGGCCATATCATATCACAATCACTTGCTGCAAAAACAAGTTAGACGTCCTCTAATTGTTGTTGCAAGTTTTACGTGGCTGAATTAGGGTTCTAGCAAGAACGTTTTCTTACCTACGTGAAAGCCACAACGTGATTTGTCAACTTCTATTTACCCTTCATAAGGACCCTGTTCATCGAATCCGCTCCAACTAAAGTAGGAGAGACAGACACCCGCCAGCCACCTTATGCAACTAGTGCATGTTAGTCGGTGGAACCGGTCTCACGTAAGCGTACGTGTAAGGTTGGTCCGGGCCGCTTCATCCCACAATACGCTGAAGCAAGAAAAGACTAGTAGCGGCAAGAAAGTTGACAAATCCACGCCCACAACAAATTGTGTTCTACTCGCGCAAGAAGAACTACGCATAGACCTAGCTCATGATGCCACTGTTGGAGAACGTTGCAGAAAACAAAAAAATTTCCTACTCGCTTCACCAAGATCATCTAGGAGTTCATCTAGCAACGAGTCACGAGATGCATCTACATACCTTTGTAGATCGCGTGCGGAAGCGTTCAACGAACGGGGATGATGTAGTCGTACACAACGTGATCCAAATCACCGATGACCAGCGCCGAACGGACGGCTCCTCCGCGTTCAACACACGTACGGGATGGGAGACGTCTCCTCCTTCTTGATCCAGCAAGGGGGAAGGAGAGGTTGACGAAGATCCAGCAGCACGACGGCGTGGTGGTGGATGCAGGGCGTCGCAGTAGCAGGGCTTCGCCTATACTACGAGGAAGAGAGACGTAACGGGGAGAGAGGGAGGCGCCAGGGGCTGGTGTGTGAAGTCCCTCCTCTCCCCCACTATATATAGGGGTGTCATGGGGGGGCGCCGGCCCTAGTAGATGGAATCTACTAGGAGGGGCGGCGGCCTAGGGTGGGGCTTGCTCCCCAAGGCAAGGGGGGCGCCCCCTTCTACGGTTTCCCCTTAGCCCTAGCCGCATGGGCCCCCTAGGGGCTGGCGCCCCAGCCCACTATGGGCTGGGTTCCCTCCTATTTCAGCCCATGGGGCCCTCCGGGATAGGTGGCCCCACCCGGTGGACCCCTGGGACCCTTCCGGTGGTCCCGGTACAATACCGGGTACCCCGAAACTTGTCCCGATGGCCGAAACTGCACATCCTATATATAATTCTTTACCTCCGGACCATTCCGGAACTCCTCGTGACGTCCTGGATCTCATCCGGGACCCCGAACAATATTCGGGTTACTGCATATACTTATCTTCACAACCCTAGCGTCACCGAACCTTAAGTGTGTAGACCCTACGGGTTCGGGAGACAAGCACACATGACCGAGACGACTCTCCGGTCAATAACCAACAGCGGGATCTGGATACCCATGTTGGCTCCCACATGCTCCACGATGATCTCATCGGATGAACCACGATGTCGAGGATTCAATCAACCCCGTATGTAATTCCCTTTGTCAATCGATATATTACTTGCCCGAGATTCGATCGTCGGTATCCCAATACCTCGTTCAATCTCGTTACCGGCAAGTCACTTTACTCGTACCGTAATGCATGATCCCGTGACCAGACACTTGGTCACTTTGAGCTCATTATGATGATGTATTACCGAGTGGGCCTAGTGATACCTCTCCGTCATACGGAGTGACAAATCCCAGTCTTGATCCGTGTCAACCCAACAGACACTTTCGGAGATACCCGTAGTATACCTTTATAGTCACCCAGTTACGTTGTGACGTTTGGTACACCCAAAGCACTCCTACGGTATCCGGGAGTTACACGATCTCATGGTCTAAGGAAAAGATACTTGACATTGCAAAACTCTAACAAACGAACTATACGATCTTTATGCTATGTTTAGGATTGGGTCTTGTCCATCACATCATTCTCCTAATGATGTGATCTCGTTATCAATGACATCTTATGTCCATAGCCAGGAAACCATGACTATCTGTTGATTAACGAGCTAGTCAACTAGAGGCTTACTAGGGACATGTTGGTGTCTGTTATTCACACATGTATTACGATTTCCGGATAACACAATTATAGCATGAATAAAGACAATTACCATGAACAAGGAAATATAATAATAATGCTTTTATTATTGCCTCTAGGGCATATTTCCAACAGATTGATCCTCATACAAGCTTGTTTGGCTAGCATTCCAGTGTATCTCCTCTCCTTCTTCAAGTTCCCTAAATGGGCAGTGAACCTCATCAATTCTCAGATGTCTCATTGCTTGTGGAATGATTTCGAGGGAAATAGGAAGCTACACCTTGCTAATTGGGTCCTAGTCTATATGAAAAAAGATTTTGGAGGCCTAGGCATACCTAACTTCCAAGAAATTAACATGTGTCTTCTAGGGTCCTGGATTAAAAGATTCTATGAGGAAGACCTGAAAACCTGGAAGCTTCTTATTGCCCATAAATACCTAGGAAATAAACCTAATATTTTTGTCCCTTCCTCCAACCCCGAGACCTCTAGATTCTGGAAAGGATTAAAATCTATTATGCATGCTATGAAATTTGGCTACAGATGGAACATAGGGGATGGGAGCAGAACCAGGTTCTGGGAAGATACTTGGTTTGGCACATCCCCCCTAGCAGTCCAATTTTGGCCTATTTTCTTTGTCCGCAATGAGCTTAACAAAAGTGTCAATGAAGTTTGGGACGGTCAATACCTAAAACTCTCTTTTAGAAGGAACTTTAGTGATAGTCTCATGGAACAATGGTTCCAGTTAGAGGAAATTGCCAAAAGCATTACCTTTACTGGCAAGCCGGATGCCCTGATTTGGCAGCTGGACAATAAGGTGAAGTATTCCTCCAGCTCCCTCTATCATGTTATCAACTTTAGAGGGGTTCAACCCGTGTTTATCCCTACTGTCTGGAAATTGAGAGTTCCTCCTAAAATTCATGTATTCCTCTGGCTTCTCTCCAAAACAAATTGATGACTAGGGATAACCTTAGGAAGAGACACATCATCAATCCCCGTGATTGTGTTTACTGCTTGGAACAAGAGTCTTGTTCTCACCTATTTTCTGAATGTATAGTTGTTAAATATCTCTGGGCCCACATTGATGGATATTTCTCTAGTCAGATTGGCTCATCCTTCGAATCTGTCGCCAGATTCTGGATTGATACCAAAAAGTGCTCAGTTTTAAACATTGTTAGCTCAGCTATCCTTTGGTGCATCTGGAAATATAGAAATGCTATGATTTTCAGTAACACCTCCTGGATTTCCATTTCGCAGGTCTTGAGGTTGATCAGGAACATGGTGAGGAACTGGGCGATTCTCTCCTCCGGATCGGACAAGGACAAGTTGATGAGCTTCGTGGAAACCCTAACAAGATCCCTCCAGAAACCGTTGGCGATCACTTGTGGCTGAACAAGGCTCGACCTGCTCTGAGGCTGGACCCGTGGGCTCGTCTCAAGATCTTTGATGAAGATGATGGGCACCTGGCGCCGAAAAAGAGGGACATCCACCATGCTACGCCTTACAGCCTGGTGTCTCCGCTTGCTTAATGGTTGCCGCAGGTTGATACGGCCCCTCGGCTGAAGACCATGAAGGCTTCGCTGGCCCTCCTTGTGTCATTTGAGTGCTCTATCTGCTCTGCCTTTGGCACCGCTCGGGTGATTTGTGTTATTCATAGAACTTGTTCATCCACCCCCTCTAGTTTGTAGCTTTTCTACATTTGCTTTCGAACTGCTCTTTGAGCTGCTGTATCAGAATATGTTGAGGTTTCGTTCTCAGCAATGGAACCGGGGAGATGCTCCCTGTTTTTCTAAAAAAAATTATTTTATATGTTATTATATATTATTTTTATTGTCATCATATATTTACCAGATACTTATATATGTAAGAAAACAATATCCCACATCTTATTAACTTATAAAAATAATTTCTTAACAAATAAAATCCTGGATTGTTTTGGCACGAAAATCCTAGTGATTGTGTATAAAAGCTTGGTAAGATTTAAGGGCGAATGTAATAATATCACTTATTATTTAAATATATTTATAACAAAATGCTCAACCCTTTTTTATTTTTTGATAACATTGCTGGCCCAACCCAAAATTATAATTAGAATCAGCCCAGCGAAATCGTGTATTTCGAGAAAGTGCAAATGGCCTGTAATTTTTTAGGAAATAAAATAAACGGGCCGCATGGACGCTACATTATTTGTTCACCCAGCCCAGCTAATGGCTGTAATTCAAAAAAAAAGATCAAATTGACTGTAAATTCTACCGCGCAAAAAAAAGACTGTAAATTCTGAAGAAAAAAATGGGTTGAATACGTGCCACATTTTTGGAGGATGAAATGTGGGCCAATAGGTCAAAGCCAATGCAAGTCGTTGTCAATTTAGTTAACAAATGATTCTTACATGTTAGCCATTGGATTTACATCCAACGACCGGCATCCATCTTCAATCTCTCGTCTTCTTCCTCCAGCGTCGCCGGGGCCACCTCCCGCCTCCTACTGCTAGCAGCTCTTCTTAGCACGCTTCGCTATGAAGCGCTACTCCACCATTGGCCAGGCCATCCCTCCACCCCTCCACACTTTTTGTTCTTCTCCACCGACTGCCGAACCACACCGCACTAGAATCAGTTAACCCTCGTACACCTCTCTATCTGCGACTCTACTCCCGCGTCTTCCCATCTCCGGCTCGTTGCTGTCCGGGGCCTCGCCGTCGTCCACCACCTTGGATGCGCTTGGTGCGGCGTGGTCAACGAACGACGCCATCGGAAGTAGACTGTGCGTGGAGAGGCTGACAGCTGGGTCCACGACCGCACACAAGAAAATGCCTCCTCATTACGCGCAAAATAATGATTCCTCCACCTGACATCTAGGACCCACCGGAAGGGCCTCCGTATTTCGCGAAATAAAGTGCCCCCCGCTGACATGTCGGACCCACCAGCTATCTTCGCACACAAGGAAGTGCCTCCTTATTACGCACAAAAAAAATGAATATCCCCCCTACCAGGTGGAACCCAGCATAGTGGGAGGCTGACTTGTGGGCCTACCAAGTTGATGGGGACGGAGGGCTTTGTCAACTTAGTCAATATGAATGATTCTAGCTCCTGTTACCGTACAATGTTCATCCAACGGCCTTAGTGCTTCTTCAACCTCTGGTCTTCTTGCTCCAGCTGCCCAAACCAGCACCGGTCGTGTCGCGTGCTCCTGCCTCCCATGGCCGGCTGTGATGCCGCAAAGGCCTCACCGCCCCCTACTACTCCCACCGTTGTCCAGGCCATCCCTCTACTCACCCACACCCCCTGTTATTCTGCGGCGACAGCAGCCTCACACCGCAACCGAACCAATGAACCCGCGTACTCCTCTTCGTGTGGGCATCCACTGCTGCGTCTTCCCCGGCTCCGAGTCGTCCCCTTCGTAGTCCTCGCCGTCGTCCACCGCCCTGTGCTCTCGGCGCGGCGTGGTCAACGTGGTCAACGATCGACTTCCATCGGAAGAGTACTATACGTGGAGAGGCTGACAGCTGGGTCCACGGCAGCCGCAAGGAAGTGCCTCCTTATTACGCGGAAAATAATTATTCCTTCCCCTGACAGTGGGGACCCACCGGACGGGCCACCAGTATTTTGCGAAAAAATCGTTTCCCCCTGACTGCTGGGACCCACCGGATGGGCCACCATATTTCACGAAAAAAACGTCGTCCCCACCCCCCCATCCCCCCCCCCTCCCCCTGCTGTCAGCTCGGACCCACCGGAAGTGCCTCCTTATTACGCACAAAAAATGAATACTCACCCGGCTAGCTGGGACCCACCTTGCCGGGAGGCTGACTTGTGGGCCTACTAAGTTGATGAGAACGAAGGGCTTTGTCAACTTAGTCAATATGAACGATTCTAGCTCCAGTGACCGTACGATGTCCATCGAACGGCCGTAGTGCTTCTTCAACCTCTCGTCTTCTTGCTTCAGCCGCCCAAAGCAGCGCCGGTCGTGCCGCATGCTCCTGCCTCCCGTGGCCGGCTGTGATGCCGCAGAGGCCTCACCGCCCCCTACTATTCCCACCGCTGGCCAGGCCCTGCAGCGACGGCAGCCTCACACCGCAGCCGAACCAGTGAACCCTCATAGTCCTCTCCGCGCGGGCTTCCACTGTCGCGTCGTCCCCTTCCTAGGCCTCGCCGTCGTCCACCGCCGTGGTGCTCTCCGCGCGGTGTGGTCAACGTGGTCAAGGAACGTCGGAAGAGTACTGTACGTGGAGAGGCTGACAACTGGGTCCACGGCCACAGCCCAGTTTTTTTTGTGATTTGCGAAGTAAGTCGCTTTGTCAGACCTGTTGGGCTGCAAATCTTTTAAGACGAGGAGAGCTTTCATTCGGCTGGCCGAGAAAATGGCCCATCAGTAATGAGAAATGGGTTGTACATTTTTAAAACATATCAAACCGGCAATTAGTTTCAAATATCTTTTTTTCATTTCAAGATTTTAAATTACATTAATTTTTATGCGTGGAGAATTTGTTAGATTTTATATTGATATACATTTATTTTTAAAATCAGTTTGAATGTGAGCCAAAATTTCGGGATTAAAAACAGTTCGGACCGCACCGAAATATGCAAAATTTCATATAATTTTTAACCGTTGCCACAATATGGGTTGCTAACAAAAATAATATGGGCTCCAAAAAAACCTTAAGAATTAGCAAATGGGCTGTAAATTATTAGAAATAATGGCAGATGGGTTGTATGCTGTTTTCCACAGATATGAGGCTTTCCTAAAAAAAGGTTGACGCACAAGAACTGACTGTTGGATGTCCATCCAACGGCCGTCGTGCTTCTTCAATCTCTGCTTTTCCTGATCCAGCCGCTCAAACAAGCGCCGGCGGGACTGCCTGCTCCCTCCTCCTCGCGGCCGGCTGTGCTACCGCGCAGGCCTCACCGCCCGACCGTACTCCCATCGCTGGCCTAGGCATCCCTCTACTCACCCACACCTGCTGTTATTCTCCGGCGACGGCAGACGAACCAGTAAACCCTCGTACAGTCGTACTCCCCTCCGCGTGGGAAACAACTGCCGAGTCTTCCCTGCCTCCGTATCGTCCCCTTCCTAGGCCTCATTGTTGTCCACCGCCCTGGTGCTCTCGGCGCGGCGTGGTCAAGGAACGACTTCCATCGGACATGGACTATACGTGGAGAGGCTGACAGCTGGGTCCACGGCCGCAGCAAGGAAGTGCCTCCTTATTACCTGGAAAATAATGATTCCTCCACCTGACAGCTGGGACCAACCGGACGGGCCACTGTATTTCGTGAAAAAAATGTTTCCCCCTGACTGCTGGGACCCACCAGCTACATCTTCGCACGCAAGGAAGTGCGTCCGGGCAAAAAACGATTTGCCCCCTGACTGCTGGGACCGACCAATTACATCTTCGCAGGCAAGGAAGTGTCTGACAGTCGGGACCCACCTGGTCGAAGCGTACATAGCATTGTTATTCTGGTCGCGAACGTGTACGTACATACTGGTCGATGTAGAGGCGCGCACGTGTCGTAGTAGAGGCGCGCACGTGTCGTAGTAGAGGCGCGCACGTAGAATTTACACGTACGTACAGCGGCCAGGGTGCAAGAAAGAAAATATGGCCATGTACGTGTACATACGGGCGGGGTCTCGAACGCCTACTCGCGCATATGTACGGCCAGGGCTCGTGTACATGGCTGGATCGGAACGGAGAAACAGCGTCATTGCCGTGTTCATGGGGAGGCAACGGAATGCGTCGTGTTCATGGGGAGGCAACAGAATGCGTCGTGTTCATGGGGAGGCAACGGAATGCGTCGTGTTCATGGGGAGGCAACGGAATGCGTCGTGTTCATCAGGAGGGCTTGGACGGAACATGCAATGGAAACGAGGCCTGGCGTACCGCAGAACGGAGGAAACGGCCTTGTGTTCGACCGGCCATGTTCGAAACGGGATCCTGTTCATCGGGAGGGGTCTCGCGTACCGCAAAACAAAGAAAACGGGCCTCCTACGGTCGAAACGTGGGTCATGTTGATCGGGAGGGGTGTGGCATACCGTAAAACGGACGAAAGGGACTTGTGTTGGAGCGCTACGATCGAAACGGGGGTCCTCTTCATCGGGAGGGGTGTGGAGCACCGCAAAACGGGACTCCACGGGATACTGTTCATCTCCACCGTCGACCTCCTCCAGCCTCCACGGGCTCCTGTTCATCCAGCCTCCGGCACCCCTCCACCATCTACTGTTCATCTAGCCCTCCACACCACGGGGTCCTGTTCAACCACCCCTCCACCATCTACTGTTCATCCAGCCCTCCACACCACGGGGTCCTGTTCAACCACCCCTCCACCATCTACTGTTCATCCAGCCCTCCACACCACGGGGTCCTGTTCATCCACCCCTCCACGGGCACCCCTCCACCGTCTACTGTTTATCCAGCCCTCCACCACACCACGGGGTCCTGTTCATTCAGAGGCAACGCCACCGCTCACTGTTCATCCAACCCCCCCCCCCCCCCCGCAATACTCACTGTTCATCCCATCGATCGGCTTCAGTTAGCAGCAGTAGCGAAGGAATCGCTCGATCGGGTTCAGTTAACAGCCATCGATCGATCGCTCGAATTCAGTAATGCGTAGCATGCCGTGCAATCGCTCGGGTTCAGTTAGAGCCCAACGCCTCGCTCAGGTTTAGTTAGAGCCAATGCCTCGAACACACGTGCGTACGTGTACGAGAGAAACGCACATCGCTTGGCCCCCGACCTCCCACAACCGGGAACTCCCCCAAATTTTCCTCCCCCTCGCTTCTACCGTGGTTTTTTCCGTCATGAACGGCCCAAAGAATGTCATGCAGTTGTGTCTCCGGCCCGCCCAGGACGAAAAGCCCATCTTCTGTCATGATTTTTTGTCATAGAAGTAGGAGCCCACCACATCTATGATGATATCGGGTTTTGTCATAATTATCGTCATAGAAGTGTCATATGTATGACAGAAAAAAATTCGTTCGGCCCATAATGTCACGGATGTGTCTTTTTTTTGTAGTGGGTCGGCCTCCCTCCCTAATTCTGATTGGGCTTGGGGGCATGCCCCTCCTCTTGGCCGCCTTCTCCTCTCTTCCACTAAAGCCCATGAAGGCCCATTAATCCCCCGGGGGGGGGGGGGGTCTGGTAACCCCAGTACTCCGGAAAATGCCCGAACCTATCCGAAACCTTTCCGGTGTCCAAACATAACCTTCCAATATATCGATCTTCATGTCTCGACCATTTCGAGACTCCTCATCATGTCCGTGATCACATCCGGGACTCCGAACAACCTTCGGTACATCAAATCACATAACTCACAATACATATCGTCATCGAACGTTAAGCGTGCGGACCCTATGGGTTCGAGAACTATGTAGACATGACCGAGACTCATCTCCGGTCAATAACCAATAGCGGAACCTGGATGCTCATATTGGTTCCTATATATTCTATGAGATCTCTCTCAGTCAAACCGCATAACAACATACGTTGTTCCCTTTGTCATCGGTATGTTACTTGCCCAAGATTCGATCGTCGGTATCATCATACCTAGTTCAATCTCGTTACCGGCAAGTCTCTTTACTCGTTCCGTAATGCACCATCACATTTCTTGCAAGGCTTATAGTGATGTGCATTACCGAGAGGGCCCAGAGATACCTCTCCAATAATCAGAGTGACAAATCCTAATCTCGATCTATGCCAACTCAACAAACACCATCGGAGACACCTGTAGAACATCTTTATAATCACCCAGTTACGTTGTGATGTTTGATAGCACACTAAGTGTTCCTCTGGTATTCGGGAGTTGCATAATCTCATAGTCATAGGAACATGTATAAGTCATGGAGAAAGCAATAGCAATAAACTAAACGATCATAGTGCTGAGCTAACGGATGGGTCTAGTCCATCACATCATTCTCTAATGATGTGGTCCCATTCATCAAATGAAAACACATGTCCATGGCTAGGAAACTTAACCATCTTTGATTAACGAGCTAGTTAAGTAGAGGCATACTAGGGACACTCTGTTTGTCTATGTATTCACACATGTACTAAGTTTCCGGTTAATACAATTCTAGCATGAATAATAAACATTTATCATGATATAAGGAAATATAAATAACAACTTTATTATTGCCTCTAGGGCATATTTCCTTCAGGCAGGGGGAGTAGAAATGTCGAAAACGCTCCATCGATGGCCGCACTCCGACGAAGCCCTCATAGAGATGGGCGAAGATGGCCAAGGCCAACACCACATCCGGGTGGAGGTGCAACATATGGAGTACATAGTGCTCCAGCACTGCCAAGAAGAATTCAGAGAAAGTGGACACCAGACCGGTGATAAGGAAATTGACGAAGATGGGGACCATGTCCGCATCTACTCCTTAATTGGCTACCTTCCGGCAACATTTGCGAGCACCCCCACTGATGCCTAAGGCCACCAACCAAGAAGCATAGTCCCTTCACGCTGTCGGCATCCGCGTAAACCGACTCGTGCAAGGCCAGCTCCAGCGGCATCGCCGCCTCCTTGCTTTTCTTACCCTTATCCGCAACGGGCTTGGAACTACAAGACGCCATGGAAAGGAGATCTCGAATGGGGGTAGAAGCGGGGAAAAGAAGAAGGAATTGTGGCACTGACAGAGGATGGTTGGGGGGAATGGACGACAGAACAAGCTAATGGCGTTCTGGCCCCTCACCTTTATAAACCAAGGGTCACACGGAAGGGAAACCGCCCGCCTCTCGGTGATAATTGCCCATGTTCTCTACTTCCCCAGAACGGGCCGCGAGCATGGTTGGGAATCGAGGCGCTCCCGTGGTCTGACAAAACCACCGACCAAGCCATCCTTCAATGCAACATAGAAAAGTCTCCAACACCCGGTCCCATCATGAGTGGCTGGTCGCCATGTGTTAAGGATCTGGAGTGGCAGGGCCCTGTCCCCCGTCTCGAGCCCTGTAGCTGGTCGCCACGTATTACTAACTCGGTAAAGAGGAGCTTTGACGACGAAGGCAAACACATTTCTCCACCCAGGGGAATACCTTTTGGAGACCCTGATGTGCCCGCTGGACTATGGCCTGGGTTGTCAGGATATAGTTCAAGAGATGAGAGCAGACCATCTCCGGGAAGTCCTTCGCAAGGCCTCCCCAAGAAGACGCGTTGACACACCACCTACCCGTTCGGGAGGAATGGGTCTTGACTCTAGAGGTCGTGCGATGGCCCGTACCAAGGAACACTGCAACCTACGTTAGGAAATTAAGGGACGAAGGGTGAATGAGTAGCCCTTGCGCATGGGCTCCAGAAGAAACCGTGCGAACCAAGTCATCTACAACGACTACAATAAGATTCGCCTACCAATTACACTTCTACACTGGCGATACTTCGCTGCCATCCGATGTATACTGAAGGAGGCAGATAAGTATCTGGGGGGTAACACACTGCCCCGAGAGGATGTCATCATCACTTGTACAAGCGTGACATGGGAGACCATGCCACCATGGTACAGGCTATACCAGCCTACTCCAATGTATATTCAACCAACAAGAACCTCCGGCAGGTCCTCCCCCGACTCTATAAATAGGGGAGACCAAAGCCTCATGAGGGTCGATCTTTTCATCTTGTAACAGACACATTGTAGCTCTCTACCATTGCAATACATAGTAAGGCGAGAGTAGGGTATTACACCAAGAAGGTGGCCAAAACCTGGGTAGTTCTTTGTGTTCATCTGTAGTTCACCCACCACATTTCATCCATGACTTAGGATTGCTAGACGTGTTCAGTCCCTGGCCGAACTCTAAAAGGGTTGTTGCTCACAAGTCATATGTAGGTTCTTAAACCGACACTAGGTGAGTCCCAATCTTTTCCAAGACCTTCCTCGAGGCCCAAGGATCCTCTTGGAACAAACAGAGACAAAATTGGTAAAGAATCATGAAAGTTACAACAATTCTCATTGTCATAATCACTTCCTACAAGCACATGTATGAGTGTGGATGCTCGTACTAGAACCTGCGCATGGTGTTTCATATTTTGATCACCATTTACTCAAACGAACTTCGACTTGGGTGTTTTTTGGCTCACTGGATTCGTATGAATGAGCCCGATAACCTTAAGGTATTGGATATCCCCACTGGGCTTTTTGTGGAATCTCCTTTCCTCAAAATCCATGAAAGGCCTTGATCTAGTGCTTGTAATTCCTCCGTATTCATTCCTACTTGGGTCCATGTGAGTTTCAAATCACCTACACATACAACAAAGCAAAGAAAAAGGTAATACAAGTAAAGATTATTTAATGCTCACATTAAAATGAGTGTAAATAAGAATCATGCATAATGAACATGAAAGTGGATCCATGGGACATGATATAAGGAGTTTTATGCAACAAGCGGCCTCTAAAATGTGACATAAAATGGAGCCATGAATCTACATCTCCAAACTAAAACAAATAGAAGAAGCTTGGTTAGAAGGAACTAGGGGCTCTTCTGAATAAAGGAAAGAGGATAAATTCCGGGGTTGGATTTTGCGTGTTCATGTACCGTCAAAGATAAAGGTTGTTGTATGGAGATTAGCAAAAGATTCTCTCCATACACATTTGACATTTCGCAACATGGTATATCGCGGAAGAGAACAAATGTGCCACATGTGGAATGGAAGATATCTTGAAGACATTCGTTAATTGAATGCGCAATGTCAAAATGTGTCTAGGCATTGGCAGCAGAAGAAGTTGTAGAGCAAGTATATATATGAAATATTAGGTAAAATCAAAAGACTGGAACCTGGAACTTACAGAGAAGATGTTGCCACATGAAATGACATAATTTTAGTCATTCTTTGGGCGATCTGACATGATAGAAAAAAGGCTATTCATGGAAATATTTTCCAACGCCAGCTATCTACTCATAGCTTTAGAGGAAATTATTTAGCGGGAGCTTACTATGCTACATAAGGTTATGAAAGCGTCAGTTCGACAAGACTTAATGTGCTAGCATGGATCCCTACCTCCCTGGCTCAGCAAAGTTTAATGTCGACGCCACACTAGGGAAACCTGATGGTAAAGGAGCTGCGGTGGTGGTGGTCAAAAGCAACTTAGGTCAATTTCTCGGAGCATCGAGTATAGTTTTTGATGGAGTCACCATAGATGAAACATTGGAAGCACTAGCGGGAAGGGAAGTCCTCTCCTTGGCCGTCCAGGAGATTTAAAGTATCAAGTGATTGTTTGAGTGTAACCAAAACCTTTCATGACAAGTGCAGATCTACATACGCTCATATCATCAATGTATCATCGATAAATTCGAACTCACTCACATGCTTTTGATGTTGTGTCTTTCTGCCATGAAGAAAGATTATCAAATAAAGAAGAAAATAGGTAGTGAGGTTCTTGCTAAGCTTGGATATTGGCCGATACGTCTGGCTGTTTTTCACGCCGGATGGTGTTTGTATACCAAACTCAATTAACATTAATTTGAATAATGTGGGGTGCCATTCTAAGAAAAACTCCGGGTTTGCATCGATTACGGAAAGAGGCGACTCTAGTGTGGCCGGACGTTGTCATTCCACCTGCACCTAAAAGCGAAATAAGCAGCATAACTTTTGTTGTGAAAAGGCTAAAGGCCAAGCCCTTACAAAAACACCCTTAAAGAAATTACAAAATGCATCCAAATTCTTGGGGTGCCGAAGTCTTCTTCTTCTTGCATCCACCATCGGCTCGCCGTAAGAAAGCTCGTTGCCATCTCCGGGTCTCCGTCTTAGTGGAGCAAACTTGATTAAATCTAGGAGCTTATAGAAGTAACGACCAAGAAGATCGATGTAGATTAGAAGATGTCGGTGGCTACAATATGCGTTGGAAATCGCCCTCCCAGAGAAGAAAACAACGGAAAGGGCATGTAGAACTCCCCGATTCCAGCCAGACGGAGACGAGGAACAAAACCTTACACACTCTTCGACGAGGCGGAGACTGGTCACATTCATTGTCGGTCGAAACTGGAGGCAGAGAACCAAGAGGTACAACCATGTTGTCCGCTCTACAAGACAGCATGACCAAGAAAAATTTGTAGAAAAATACGCCAGACCTGAAGAACTAGATATGAGAACGGACTATCGTCCACACATCTCTTGGCGATATGAGCAAGCATCACCTAAACGAGGGAGCAACATAACTTGCCAGGATTTCTGTTAAGCGCACGGTAGTGCAGTGGCGGTGCTACATGTTGTTTATGATGTCAACCGACATCACAAAATTTAGGTTAGCTTCCCTAATACAACAGTGTCTTAACTATATAAGTATTATCTACATATATGCATTTACATATAGCTTTAACATCTCTCCTAGTACCGCCTCTGCTGTAGTGGCGAGGTTATAATCATGTCAATGCCTTATGTTGGCCTACAGGTTCGCGTAGGTACTCTTATGCCATGCCTCTAAGGCTGATCATGAATGGTAAGGGCATCTCCAGCCGCGCCCCCAACAGGCCCCCAGGCCACTTTTTCGGTGCCGGCGCCGAAAAAACGGCCCAGTCGCGCCCCCAGGACGCCGAAAATCACCGGTTCGGACCTTTTTTCCGCCCGGCGGTCACAGGCCGAACCCGGCGCGCTGGGGAGCCGTTGGGGGCTCCGGCGCTAGGGAAAAGCACGGCTGGCCCACACCGCCAGGGGAAAAGTCAAGGTTTTCATCCCCGACTCGCCTCGCACCACCCGCGCCCTCGGCCACCACTAGCTGTATCCCGGCGATGGCCGCCGCCCGACTCCGCTAGATAGCCATTCCCCGCTGAAAAATAGCAGCGCTTCGCCGCGGCAGCCCCTCCCGCAACAGCTGGGCGTTTTCGGTCGCAGTTTCCGGCCGCGGAGGCGCGGTTTAACGGCGGGTTCACGGCCACCGAGCGCAAGGTGTTCGGCGATGGACTCGGACGAGGAGGAAGAGCTCGCCGCGCTGCTGGAGGAGGAAGCCGCGGCCGCCGTCCAGGAAGAAGAGCATCTGATGGTGCTCGCCGCCCTCGCCCAGCTGCTGGCGAGCAGTGAAAAGCCGCGGCGAGGTGGCTCGGCGCCGGGGCGGGTGAAAGCAAAGAACCGGCATCGTCTGCAAGGCTACTGCATGCTCTACTCCGACTACTTCGCCGATGCTCCACTTCATGGCGAGAGAACATTTCGGCGCCGTTATCGGATGAGCCAAAAGCTCTTCCTCAGGATTGTGAATTTCATTCGGGAGTTCGACAACTACTTCAAGTGCAAGATGGATTGCACTGGCGCTCTTGGATTCACCTCCATTCAGAAGTGCACGACAGCGATGAGGATGCTTGCATATGGAGCTCCCAGTGATTCACTCGACGACTATGGGCGCATGGCCGATTCCACCAGCATAGAGTGTTTCTACAAGTTCTGTCGGGCAGTGGTGGCAGTGTTTGGGCCACAATACTTGAGAACACCCAATGCGGAAGACACTGCTCGGATCCTAGCCCAGAATGCGGCAAGAGGATTTCCTAGGATGCTTGGAAGCATCGACTGCATGCATTGGAAATGGAAGAACTGCTCATTTGGTTGGCCGGGGATGTACAAAGGCGCCAAAGGCGGTTGCAGTGTGGTGCTTGAGGCGGTAGCGCCACAGGACCTCTGGATTTGGCACTCCTTCTTTGGTATGCCAGGAACTCACAATGACATCAACGTGCTACAGTGCTCTCCTGTTTTTGCCAAGCTCGTTGAGGGCCATTCTCCTCCGGTGAACTTCGAGATCAATGGGCACCAATACAACAAGGGGTACTATCTAGCTGACGGCATCTATCCGAGATGGTCGACATTTGTGAAGACGATCTCAAACCCTGTGGCAGGAGGCAAGAACGCCTGGTTTGCAAAGCTTCAGGAGGCTTGCGGGAAGGATGTCGAGCGGGCATTTGGTGTGCTCCAATCTCGATTCGCTATTGTTCGGTATCCCGCTCAGACCTGGTCGAAAGATCAAATGTGGGAGATCATGACTTGCTGTGTCATCTTGCACAACATGATCATCAAGAGCGAGCAAGAAGACCCAGTGTTTGACACTGAACCATACTACAGGCAGGGTCCTCTAGCCGAAGTTGATCACCAGCTACCGGCAACTTGGACTGCCTATCTCAGTATGCGTCAGGAGATCCGAGACCCACAGGTGCATCATCAACTGCAGAAAGATCTGATTGAGCATCTATGGAGGCTCAAGGGGGACGCCTCGTGATGAAATACGAGTTTTTATTTGTTGAACAATATAATTTGTATTGAACTATTTGTTGTTGTAGTATTTTGTTGAAGTATTTGATTTTTCTGTGATGAAATATGTGATAAGAAATAATTGTGTTGATAATTGAACGCCGAGACACGGCGAAACCACGCCGAATATGGGCCTATTCTCGCCCATATGGGTCGTTTATTCGCCGAAATTGGGCTGCAAAGTGGGCCAATTTCGACGCCTGGGGGCGAGCTGGGGGCGACGACTGGGCGCAAAACCGCCCCCAGCGCCGAATGCATCGCCGGCTCGCCCCCAGGAGGCGATTTTTATGCGTCCTGGGGGGGGGGGGGGGCAACGGGTGGAGATGCCCTAAGTCGTGTGGTACACGAACTGGAGTGAATTCCTTATTTGACCCTTTCTTAAAATCTGGTTCTCAATCTGGCCCTAGAAATTTCATTTTTTTCCTTTTTGACATCATAAATTCATTTTATTCCTTTCATGACACTTCTGTTACTTTTTGCTGTTAACACCGTCAAATGTGACTTGAAAATTTGAAATGTCTTATTTTACCCCTGCTTTACCACGTTGGAAGAAAAAGAAAAATCTAGTTGCGGTGCGAGGCATGGAGGAGGGCACGGCGGCGCTGTGCAGGCCCAAGTCACGGCACCGGATGTCACGCCGAGACCCTCTAGTTGCTGCACCTCTCACTAGTGCAAAGGCCAAACAAACCTGTGGCCACCATGCAAAGTCTCCACGTAGCCATTTGAATGTCCTAAGTATTTCTAGTGTTGCCAGCACATGCATGTACATTCCATAAATATCAGGCCACATAGCTAGCTAGCTACTTCATGATTAATTTGTACTTCTACTTACTTTGTACTACTGCTGAGTTAGACCGACATGAGCCAAGGAAAAACTCCACATCTATTCTTCTCTTCTCACAAGTTTTCTATATATTGGCATCCGTACTACTTAGCTTCGGAGGATTTCCTCCACCCGTGTACATCTTCCCATTATCCATGTACTAATCTTGGTGTAGCATATCTTATTTGCTTAATTATTTATTTAAACAAATAATACAAATTTAATTATCTAACTTAACTCAACAACTTAAAATAAATATCCTTAAAAATCAGGGTTATTACACCCGGAGGTTCGTTGGTGGCAAGGGGGTGCTAACTGGGTTGCCGTGGCTGCGTGCTTTCCATGGTCCAGTGTGTGCTCTTTGTGCGTGCGCGATGTGATGTGTGTGTGCAAATAGAGAAATTGAGAGATGAATCTCTTTTATACGTTATGCGTGAAGAGAGAAACCGTGAAATTATTGTGCATGTCTGTACTGCTCGTACATGTTAATTAGTGCAGTGGTTCTTATTAATATGGGTTTCTCAGTACAATCTTACAATATAATTTTGTTGCAAATCCAAGGCACTGACGCATTCTGTCCACGCGCCCACGTTACCATAGCTTTTGACTTCCAGCTCATAATTTTGATCACAAAATACATCAGGGGTAAAATGGACTTTTCATGTTGCATTTAACGGTGTTAGTTGTCAAAACTGACGGAAATGTCATAAAGAAAACAAAATGAAGTTTGAGTGTCAAAATAGAAAGAATTTTTTTACCAGAGCCAAAAAAGAAACCAAATTTTAAGAAAGGGCCAAATAAAAAATTCTCTCCACGAACTGAGGGCAATGCATACGTCAACGACGAAGTAAAACAAAATATTACAGCACTGTGTATGTGCGGCGGTATATAGTGATGAATGCAGGGGCCGGAACTCGTCATTTCTTGCTGGAACGAATTGACCTTGGCATCTTTTGCGCACATGCTCGGATGATTCCCTTTCGTGCAAATAACAAGGTTACCTCCCATCTGCAACGATAGAAAATACCAGCGCTGTTATACAACCAAAACGATGGAGAGAATATTCTCGTTAGCGTACACAAGAAGAACGAACCCAACCCTGGGCGGGCCGGTTCCCTCCCATGGGCCCGAATCGGCAAGCTGCCTCTCGATGCACTTGGGTCTTTGAATTCCTTCCACCCATTTTTATTCCATGCCCGATCTCTTTCTTTCTTTTTTGCATAAAGGCGGCAATGCAAACCGAGCAACTGGAAGGAATCCCCGCACCGCGATAATCACGAAGCGCGACGCAAGCGCCACAACTCAACTCCCCCACTGACTGCCTCTGTCTCCTCCCCAAACCCCGCGCCGCCCAAGCGCCTCCTCGCCGCCGCCCCCGCCGCCGGACCCAGCTAGGGTTCCGGCGAGCTCGCGGCCTCGCCGCCCCGCCGCGCCTCCTCCCTCGAGGGCTCCGCTCCCCGGTGAGGGCGCCCGCCCCTGCGCCCCCTTGCTGGGTGCGTGTGATCTACGCTGTCCCGTTTCAGTTCACGGCGGGTCTGTTCGGGTATTGGTTCCGTTTGCGCGGGGGGAATCGTTCGCCTGTGTTTGCGCGTGATTCGGGGTCGCGATTTTGTGCTGCTACGAGCTTATTAGTGCTGCTCTGGGATTTTATTTTTATTTTATTCGGGCGAATACCGAATATGTGCTGTCTTGCTTTTTAGCTGGCCGGACCAGGGAATGCTGCTTTGCACATATTCTTCGCTCCAGGGAGGCTCGCATTGTTTAAATTGAGACGATTTCCCGTTGGCTTGTAGTTGTGGACGAGCGGTTGCGAGCGGCACTCAATAATCGTGAGAGCGATGTGTTTGTTTATTGGGTGGACCTTGAATGGTTAGCCTTGTTGATGTGGGGCAACTCTAGGCGCTTGCCGTGACACGACACAGCAAGGAGCGTTGGATTGTTGGCTGGTGGTCCTGCACCCAGTTTCCACTCTGGCCACATATGCTGCTTATCTTGGTTAGCTGTTGTGCCAGTGGGCGACTTATTGTCTGAGTTGAGTTTCATACTCTGCTCTCCGACTAGCGCACAATCTGTTCGTCGAATCATATATGAAGCAGTAACTGAGTCAACGTGCCACTTAGTGACAGTGTGTCCTGTCTCCTCTGTGTTTTACTGCTTGCTATTGTCTACGATTTGCTATTGTTATTGAATCCGGTCTAACCAGTTATTATCTCTTTTATAGATTTGATAGCAGCTATGCAAAAGGATACAGGCTCTGGTGATGTTTCTCCTTCTCATGCAGGACGTGTGAGACATCGGAGGCGCCCTAATGAGGTTAGCTGTGTCCTCGTGATATTTTTCTTTTCGAATTTTGTTCCATGCGTGTCTGGCTTATTTCATGTTTTACCAGTTTGGAAAGCTCTTTATTTCAAAGTATGCTGTTGCATTCACACTATGTGTAGGTCTGTTTTTCAGCAAAGTTGTTGATTTTTTCTTGCAAATTTTTGTTTACTAATGTGATGGCTATGCTACAAACATCTTAGAGCTACACTAAAAGGAAAACACCACCTCAACTTCCTTAAAAGGTGCCTGTACTGTGCATAAAATGTGATGGCTATGCTACAAACATCTTAGAGCTACACTGAAAGGAAAACACCACCTCAACTTCCTTAAAAGGTGCCTGTACTGTGCATAGAAGAAAATCTTGTACTGCTATTGCTCAGTTGCTTTGTTTTACCAGTCATTCATTTATTTCGTTGATAATGGAGTATCTTTTTTGGAGCTAATCTTATATTTTTCTTCAGACTGCCACCGATGGGAATAGAGCCAATGGGACGGTTTTGCTTGTCAGCGACCAGAACAAGTACAAGTCAATGCTTATCCGTACATATTCAACTTTGTGGATGATTGGAGGCTTTGTGTTCGTAGTTTATATGGGTCATCTTTATATCTGGGCCATGGTGGTTGTGATTCAAATATTTATGGCAACAGAGCTTTTTAACCTACTCAGAAGATCCAGCGAAGAGAAACAACTGCCAGGGTTCAGGCTCCTGAATTGGTATACTATTATTTTGAACCAGAAAATTGCTAATGACTTACCTGCCACCAATTTAATACATTTCGAAAGTACATATATTTTTGTGTGAACAAGTCCTATCACTTCTTGGCAGGCACTTCTTCTTCACCGCAATGTTGTTTACTTATGGGCGTTTTCTTAGCCGGGAGCTTGTTAACACAGTAACTTCAGATCACTTGCTGTATAAGCTCGTCAGCGGCCTAATAAAGTATCAGATGTTTATTTGCTATTTTCTTTATATTGCAGGTAAGGCTCAATACATTTTGCAATATGCAAATGATTTCCATTGATGACGATTTGTTTAAAAACTTCCATGTCATTTTAAGAATATTTTTGGCTTATAACATTATTCAAACATACTAAGGGCATCTCCAACGCTGTCGCTCAAAACACCCGCATACGTTAGGACCGAGCTGTCCGGACATAGTTTGCCATCCAAAGCAGACCGGTATTTGTCCGCGGATGCGTCCTTGTCCGAATTCCCGCAAACCGGAAGCGAACCTGGGGAAGGTTTGCGGGAGTCCGGACATCCGCCCGGCCAATCAAAAGCCACCACGTACCCCTCTCTCCTCTCTGTCCGCGCAGGATGGTGGAAGGCCGCTGCTATTTGACTGAAGGAGAACAACGTAAAGCATGTTTGGTGGAAGCTGCTACTTGTATGAACAACGTGATTAGTGTTAGGTGCTTTGGCTAGCTAGGCTATTGGCCAGAAGCTGCTTTTGCTAGCTAGGCTATTTGGCGGAAGCTGCTAGTGAGCAACGTGATTAATTAGTGTTTGGCTGTTTGGCGGAAGCTGCTTTGGCTAGCATGTTTTGCCAGAAGCTGCTAGCTACGTGACTACTTGTATGCATCGGAATGCTAAGATATTTGGCAGAAAGCTGTTGCCCGTTGCCGCTGCTATCTTTTTTAAGTTAATAGAGGCGGACATTTGAGGTATAGGGTTGGATGGCTGACTTCCGTATTCACTCAGCGGACGCGTCCGGAAGCGCCCGCGGATGTTTGCGGTGTCTGTTTTGAGGGATTGTGTTGGAGATGCCCTAATATGTGTAAAGAGCTTATCGAAAACAGAGTAATAGACTGTGTCCTACCCATGACATTTATAGCCTGCTTGGTACTGAATATTGGAGGAATGGAAGTTCTACATTATTTTACCTATTTTGGATGGTTGTTAGGGGTTTGCAAAGGTCAATAACTAAAGTTCTGTGTAAAACACAATTTTCTGGAAAAGCTGGTTTCTTTTAATTTTGTAATTTGCTTGGTTGCATGAGTTTCGCTTAGATATTCCTTTCTTGGAACCTGCTTGTCATATCTTGTTAATTTCTAGTTTATATCTGGCATAAAAGTAATATATAACTCCCATGATCCAGGATTTGTATGGTTTATTTTGACTCTGAAGAAGAAGACATACAATTATCAGTTCAAACAGTATGCCTGGACGCACATGATCCTTTTAACGGTTTTTGCCCAATCTTCTTTCACCGTGGCAAATATATTTGAAGGGATGTTCTGGTAAGCCATATATTTACCTTGTTAGCGTACTATTGTCTACAATTTTGACTTTCTGACTTCACTGAAATGTCTGGTTATTTCTACCTAGTTCTGGCATTTAACATGTATTTATTTAGTCTAGTTCAAACATTGAAGCTTCCTCGCCTAAAAAGCACCCGAAGTTGTTAAAGTAACTTCAAGAGGCCTAATTTCCTGTACAGCCGTAAAAACTATTTTGCCATGAAATCCTGAACCTCTTTAACTTTATAGGAATTTCCCATACACTGGGTTGGCCATATTGACCTATTTGAGATTTGTTCTGGTAGAAGTACGTGTTTGTATCTCTCAACCTACCACTTTAAGAACATTCAGGTCCCAACCAGAAAGAAAATAAAATAAAAAAGGGAAAGAACTTAGGAGTGCTGGCGCAACAGGCAACAGCTATGAGCCTATGATCATACGTGTACCATGTTGCTGTTTAATTTCTGTGCGTTGCTATTTCCATTTTGTACTATATCTATTATGGAGGGTAGATTTTTATTTTTCGTGCTTAAGTTAAGCTACTTTATATATCACACACTGTTGAATAAGTCGTCCAATTTGGTTCTATGCATGCTAATTAAGCGAGTTACTTCGATATTTTAGCCTGTACATTTCACAAACTCCATACATCTTTAATTCTATGCTTGCACAGGTTTCTTCTCCCTGCTTCGCTCATTGTGATCAATGACATTGCTGCGTACTTATTTGGGTTTTTTCTCGGGAGAACGCCATTGATCAAGTTATCACCAAAGAAAACATGGGAAGGTTTTATTGGTGCATCGGTGACAACCATCATCTCTGCTTTTCTGGTGAGACGAAAGCCTTGAATTAATTATGTACAAGATTACTCTTCCCATGCTTACCTTTCCCTTTTTTGGCAGTTGGCAAACGTAATGGGTCATTTTCAGTGGTTAACCTGCCCAAGAAAGGTAAGATGATTTTTCTTAAGAATGCGATTGTTGTGATAAATAGTTAGGCTGTTGAATTTGTTCTTAAATTTATCATGGAATTTTTTTCAGGACCTGTCGACAGGATGGCTTACCTGTGATCCCGGTTCTATGTTTAAGCCAGAGCATTACTTTTTGGGGGATTGGGTGCCACAATGGGTAAGAACACCCTTTCAATTTGTTAAGTTTGACACTGTCTTATTCTACCACAAGCTTATGTGCTTCCCGAGTCAGTTTACTCTGCTTTCGTCCTACGTGGCCATGATATGGGGTTGACATGCAAGTGGTTTTGGATGACATATCAACCAATCAGGAACTAACCAAAAAAAACATGGTGGGTCTACATGCTATCTTGAAATTTCCTTCCATTTCTCCATCCCTTCCTCCCTGCTGCCCTCCCTCACTACCCCACCTTGATCTGCTGCTCCCAAACACCGCCCGAATTGTCCCCATTGTGGCGGAATCTGACCTCGGCACTGCTCTCCTGGTCGCCTTCTCACTCACATGAACAGTAGGAAGGGCATGTTTGCTTTCAGTGTGTGCTTGCTTGATGCATGGAATCAGCAATGACAGGCACTTGTGTGAGCCTTGATTTGCATGGCTTATGCAGACATGATTTTTCCTGGTAACCGAATGAACTTTCCAGCTTTTCTCTTTTTGAAAAAAGGCCGCTATACAAAAGTCCAAATCGGCCGTGAGCAAGTTTAGTGAGTTGTCAAGAAGAGTAATCTCTGGCAGCGGCCACAAACGAGTGGCACTGGCTTATACTCAGACTTCTGTAGATATAGAGAGGGGGGTAATGCTGTGTTTGACAAGAAAAAGAAATGTCTACCTCCCACTTCTAGTACCCTAATATCCTTCAAGCCACGCTGTCTGTCCACCTCTGCACAGCAAGTCGTGACCTGTTGTGGATGTTGATGTATCTCGCAAGTGGCATCCACAGAGTTTGGCATGTGTGCGCCATGTATGCTAAAACCACGGGGATTTGGGTAAGGTTAAACCTGGTACTTGAATGTCCAGAGTTTATCCCCTTTTTGATCCTTGAAACCTTGAAAGGTCAAACAACCATAATCACGTCATGCGCGTGTGATCAAGTTCTTGATTGAATGAACAAACTATTTTCTTCTTCCATATCCATCAAATTCCCCTGCTTGGTGTATTAATGCAACTTGATCATAATAACTGATGTATTTATTTTAGTCTATTGTTTTGTCATTGGGTTTGTATCATGCTTCCAGAGTTTCTGAATTTAACACTTTTCTCCTGGCAGTTTCCATGGAAAGAAGTTTTCCTTTTACCCGTGCAGTGGCATGCTTTAGCCCTTGGTTTGTTTGCATCGATAATAGCACCATTTGGAGGATTTTTCGCAAGTGGCTTCAAGAGGGCTTTTAAGATAAAGGTGTGTACTGCCTGGTTATTTTTCTGTCTTTAGGAATACTGAAGTATGGAGATTATACACTATTTCACTTTGATTTATGTGCAATTTTTGTAGGATTTTGGCGACAGTATACCTGGGCATGGTGGAATTACTGACCGAATGGATTGTCAAGTAAGTTGAAGGAACTTCCTTACGACTCAACATCCTAGCCTGTGCAGTTTAGCTGAACAATGTTGATTTTCCGTGCATTTTCGCAGATGGTCATGGCAGTCTTTGCATACATATATCACCAATCCTTTATCTCGCCCCACAATTTCTCTGTTGACACAATCTTGGATCAGGTCAGTATTGTATCCTGTTTTCATGCCATGATCTTGTTATCCTGGGTGATTCTTATGCATTGCCGACTTTTCTCCATCCAGATTGTAAGAAACCTAACCTACGAGGAGCAGAAATCCTTATACCAGCAACTAGGAGAGATCTTCCGTGAAAGGCAGTTTATGCAAAGCTGAAGATTTATTTGCGTGTGAACCACACAACCACACAAGACAGCTGCGTATGGTTCATTATGTAGTTCTAGATCTATGTACAGCATCATAGCTCCTCTGTACCGTGATAGACTGATGTCCTTATCCAAACCATTGTACAGAACGGAGTGTGGATAGGGTTTAGGTTCTTGATCCGCTCTCCACTTATGTTGCTTCTTTTAATCATCTGCGCTAATCCTCTCCTTGTTCGTTATCATCCGTGTTCTTGTAAAAACAGAGCTGGAAAAGCTTGTTCGTGTATATCACTTTGTTGGTCTTGGCATCAAATATTTTGTAAGGTTTGCCAGTGGCCTTTTTTTTTGAGGAACCTTGTCTTGTTCGTTAAACAGTCACGGACTCGAATTGATCGTTGGGGTACAATGGCAAACGTTTCTTGTCTCGTAATTTCTGCTCCTTGCGCAATTTTTTTTTTTGGAAAGCTTGTGCGGTTGTGCCAAGCATCTGTTGGTCTCGGATAATTCCTGCTCGCGCAGCATGATAGAGATTTTAGTGAGTACTCCAAATGGACGGTGCGCTTTGACTTTTGTGGTCTTCATTGCACAACTTTGATTATGATTTTCACTTGTTGTATGTCCACTAAATTAGTATAAATATACATGAAATAACACTGTTTTGCAAGACAAGTAGTATGACATTACCAGTTATACATATTCAATGCATGCATTTTTAAGTATCATTGTTCAGAAAACTGTGCAAAGTCAACCGTGCCTTAAATTTTGGGATAGTCTTCAATAACATGTCTTTTGTTCACTGGACACGCTTCAAATGCTTCTCTTATGAGTATATATGTAAATTAACATGAAATGTTGTTCTGTGATACTCCTTCCATTTTTATTTACTTCACATATTAGTTTTGGTCAAAGTCAAGCTTTTTAAACTTTGACAAAGTTTATAGACAAAAATATTAACATGTACAATAACAAATCAATACTAGATTCATTATTAGATGTACTTTCGCATCATATAGATTTGTTATGCTAAATATTTATATTTTTTCTATAAGCTTGGTCAAACTTTACGAAGTTTGACTTCAGTCAACTCTAATATGCGGAGTAAATAAAAACAAAGGGAGAACATGCTTTCAATGAACGAGGTGTTCACTTCTTAATTACCCAACGATAATGTGCAAATTTAATTATGTTGAACCGATATGAATATCATGTGTACAAAAAAAAGTCTAACCCGGACAACAAAATAGTAAACCTACATAAATACATCCATATAAGCATATTATTGAACTTAAAATTGCAGCACAACTTTGCTAAGAATGCATCAGTTTTAAGCTTAATATTGTGCAGGTTTAATCGACTATAAAGTGCAAACAGTTTGCATTATTTTTCTAATAAAGGAGGGGATATGCACAAGAAATAAGTGCTTGATTGCCAATTAGATATTGTACACTTCACTGTTGAAAGGTAAGGTATTAGGCCGTCATCAAATATGACGGAGCAAGGATGTCCATTTGTTCTTTCCTCCTCCCCACGAAAAGGCCCGGGTGATCAGGTTTTCTCATCCTCCCGTCGGCGGTGTCACCAGTCCGTCCCGCCTCAGATGGTCTTTGGGCCGTGGAGGTGTGGGGGACCTCGCCCTCCCCCGCCCCCGCCGGTGGGAGGGACCCCACTCTCGTTCTTGTTAGGTTCGACCTTTGGTAGAGGTTGTGTGACGGTAGCGATGCCCCTCAGTAGGAATAATGTCTTCCACGTTTGATCCCCGTCCAGATGATGCATCTAGCGTCAATTAAGGGCGCGTGGAGGTGTATCTTCCTCTGATCGCAGGATTCGGCTGGTTTGGTCTTCGAAGGATCTGTTTAGACATGTTTGATCCTTCTGTTTTATGACTCTCTTCATCAGCAATGGTTGCTACTCTGGTGCGATGGTCCTATGGGGCCTTAATTAGCACGGCGACATTCCGACTATCTACTACAACAAGATTTTCCCGGTTTCAGTGAAGGAGAGGTGATGATGGCGGCGTGCATTCCGCTCGCTCTAGTGCTTGCAGTCGTCGCTAGTTACCCCACGAACCTTCTCCATGAAAGGGAACGACACACAAGGCAGGGCATATCATGGGATTTCGGGGGTGTTTGGATTGCAACCCCAGTTTGCCCTGCCAAATATTTGGCGTTGACCACAGCGTGGGCGTGTGTTTGGTTGGCTTCCGATTATTTGGCTCACCCTCTGCCCTGTAGCTCCTCTTGTTCAATACGTAGCCAATTTTTTGGCAAACTGTTGGCAGCGGAATCCTGCGCCAAATTATTGGCGTGCCATCGTTGGCAGGGCAACCATGGGCATGATCCAAACAGGCCCGACATCCTGAAGATTGGATCCGAGCAAACTTCAATCAACGTGTTCAACAAGGAAGGAGCGTGAAAATACTGACAACAATTAACACCAGACCTAGGGTTTTTACCCTATAGCTTGAGATCGGGTAGTCTAGAAAAGCACCACCAGACACAAAGTCACATATGTTGTCGCCACCACTTGTTGACCTAACGAATACTTTGATGATGGACATGATCCTAACATGGGCATTGCAACGTGACTGATAACCATGTCCACAAAAAACAGTCAACCCGGGTAAGACAAGAGCCAACCGCGGAGCCACAAAACACTCAACGTCACACACGTGATGCCAAAGTCCCACAATGGATGCGATACGACAACCCTACACATTGGTCACAAGTGATAAGTAGTGGTAGATATAGATATGGCTCCCGGATCCTAGATAAATCCTCAACATGTCGCTACTTGCACGACATGACCACAACAACCCCTCACACCAACACGTGATGGTTGACTCGAGCCACGAGTAGCTGAGGGGTTCTGGGCATGAGGTCAGCTGAGACCCGCCATGTCGCCGGTTGTTGTCACCGAGCAACTGCCGTGCACCATCTCCGTCACACCACACCGACTGCCATTGACCTCCATTATCCGTTGTGACTAGACACCACGTTGCAACCCTATCCCACGCCCCTGCCGAAACTCCTGTAGGTGACCATTCCTCCACTCCTAGGAGTCCCGCCGCTCCCTTCATCGGCAGCTACGACGCTTCACATGACATCAACCTCTAGGGGCGGCCAGGAGAGGGAGGTGATGAGGGTGGTGTGTGTGTGTTGGGAGGGGGGGGGGGGGGGGGGGGGGTCGCCCCTCGAAGTGGCATGACAAATGTGCTAGATGCATGTCCTAGTTTGTGGTACTTGCATTGTATATATTGCAAATTCATATCCCTCTCCTTCTCTCAACCCTAGATGCAAATGTTTTTGGAAAAGTTTCCTCTTTCTAGAGGATAATAAACATGCGGTACCTGACTTGTTAGTGTAGTACCAAATGGTAATGGGTTAGTATTACATAGTAGATTATTATTTCTTGCGGGGAACATAGATTAATTTATTGCACGCTATAGCTCCTCTTTTGAGTTGTGATTCGGAATATATGGATTATTCTCGCATTATCCCCTTTTGCGTATATTTGGCGGAAGGAAATTAAGCGGACACTCAAAGCAACTGGTACCTTGTCCAGTGAGCCGAACTCCTTGTGTCCGAGCCATACCCATCCATCCATCCAGTATAAAAATAAATGAAAGGCCACCGTAATCATTTTTACAGGCCTCCCCTGCGGCCGCCACCTTCTCCAAACCGAACTAAGAACCTTCCGGAATTCACACCCTCATTAATCTCCCACGCTTTGCACTCTAACCAAGTGGCTAACTTCCACGCAAAAAAGGGCAAAAAAAAGCGAGCAGCTTTCAGGTACTGGCGTGCGTCCGTATCGCGCCCGGCCAAGAGGCAGGAGGGGTCGTGGCGTGACACCTCGGAGGGAGGCAGAAGCGGACGAGCTGGCCGGGCTGGAGGCCTCTCCGTCCGAGTCTATCAACTCTAGCCAGTCTGCACAAGCGGCCTACTATAAATAGCCACCCGCACACACGAGACACTGCCTCGCCTCAAGAACCACCTTCTCATCAAGAATTAAGCAGCGTTTTGCGTCAGGTTGATCAGAAAAAGGTAGTACACGGGGGGGGCGGCTTTCCTCTTCCCCCTCTCCGTTCCGGCGATGCGGCCGGGGTTCCGCCCCGATTTCGCCTAGGAATCTGTGGCCGGCTGTTGGATTGTGCGGCCAATCTCGTTTATTTTTCTTGGGGTTCGATGATCGGAACTTGGTTCGGGTGGTATTTGGGGGGAAAAGGCCCGTCCTTTCCTGAAATCGCCCGCCGTGGCTAGGGCGGGGTGGCGGCGTCAGGATTTACTCATCGTCTTTGCGCCGCGATTGAGGGCGAGATTTGATCGCCCGCCTGCTGATGGTTTCTGGGGTTTGTTTGATATGTGGCTGCTGTTGCAGGGGCTGACGGCGACAAAGGGGGGAAGAGGGTTTTCCCGTCGGGGGAAATGGCGCGCAATGCGGCGGACAAGGCGACCTCCATCGACGCGCAGCTGCGGATGCTGGCGCCCAAGAAGCTCTCGGAGGACGACAAGCTGGTGGAGTACGACGCGCTCCTCATCGAGCGCTTCCTCTGCATCCTCCAGGGCCTCCAGGGGGACAATATCAGGAAGACGGTAGTGCCCCCTCCCTCGATCCATCCATGTTATCCTGCACTTTCTTCTCAGTTACCTGTTGATTGATTTAGGTGGTGATTTTGATACCATGTCCTGTTTTCATTTGTGCTGCATTGCGCGATTAATCTAGCTAGATAGACATGTTATTTTTGGCAGTGTGGGCTTCACTGTTCCTGTTCTTAAAGGTTTGTGCTCTAAAGGTGGCAATGTTGCACTTGATTTTTAATGCCATGACCTGTTTTCATTTGTGCTGCATTGTACGGTTTGCGCGATTAGTCTAGCTAGATAGACATGTTATTTTTGCCAGTGTGGGATTCACTGTTCCTGTTCTTCAAGGTTTGTGCTCTAAAGGTGGCAATGTTGCACTTGATTTTTAATGCCATGACCTGTTTTCATTTGTGCTGCATTGTACAGTTTGCGCGATTAATCTAGCTAGATAGACATGTTATTTTTGCTAGTGTGGGATTCACTGTTCCTGTTCTTCAAGGTTTGTGCTCTAAAGGTAGCAATGTTGCACTTGATAAAACATAATACTAGTACTAATTAAGTCCTTTGGCAGTAGGTATGATCCTGAGGTTCTACCATTTAGTTATTCCTGGACTACTATTCTCTTTATTCAGTTATATGGTAGCCGTTGTTTGAGCGCGTAAACATGATATTCAAATATTTAAAAATAGTAGGTATGCCGCGACGTGTGGCTCATGCTGTAACATACTGTACAAGCATGCCCCTTTTGTTTTGAACATCACCTTTTTAGATGTCGTTTTCGAACACGGCAAGTCAACCTTTTAAATCTTTGACCGCTAATGTACAGAAAATTATTTGGATCTGTCGTGTGCCTATACTTCTCATTATGTTTTAGTGACATGTAACTAAAAAATGTAACGCTCAAAGGCACCACACGACAATATTGGAGACTATGTCCATCTCCAAAACGACACCTGAAAGAGCACGGAGGCAGTACCGCTCTTTGTCGATATGTGTTAACTTATGGATATGATGTGTTGCGTTCTTCTAAAAATGGACAGTATTCAAAGTTCTGCTTGCAGTATTTTAATTTATGTTGTTCTACATTATTGTGCCAACAGGGACCACTGTCCTCTTTATTCAGTGCTATAAGCCTGTAAACTTCACTGCACTATTTTGATTTTATCTTCGAGTATTTTGGACATTTCTTACCTATGTGATATCATGCTAAAAGCTTGATGCATAACTAAATTTTTGTCGATCATTTGTTGTGAATGGCTTGATTCTATTGATCGTTTTATTGCTGTATCAGCAGGAGATAGGTCATTGGCCACTTTACCAGCTGGTTTTATTTTCTTACTGTTGTTTTACCTAATTTATGATTCTCACTGTTTGTTCTTCAACTTAGTATATGAAGTTTCTTTCGCTCACCAAAACATCTAAACTGAGTTTGCACTTATATTGGTATATGTAGGTCCAGGAATGCTATGAGTTAGCTGCTGAGTATGAACGCACACTTGACCCTAAACAGCTGGATGAGATTGGGAATCTGTTAGCCCGGTTGGATCCTGAAGACTCCATCGTGACAACCAAGTCATTATCACACATGCTTATCCTGGCAAACTTGGCTGAGGAGGTCCAGATTGCGTACCGAAGGAGACAGAAACTGAAAAGCGGTGATTTTGCTGATGAAAATTCTGCAACAACTGAATCAGACATAGAGGAGACCCTAAAAAGGCTCGTTTGTCAGCTCAACAAGTCGCCGCTGGAAGTATTTGATGCCCTCAAGAATCAAACGGTCGACCTGGTATTGACTGCACATCCAACTCAGTCAGTCAGGAGGTCATTGCTCCAAAAACATGGCAGGTCAGTTTTCGAATTTTCACAATTCCTATAGATAATAAGATGGGATTTGTGAAATAAAACTTTGAAGTGTTGCTTGTGGGTTCACTGCAACCTTCCACCACGTTCAATATTATATTGTGCACAGTGCCAGAGAAACATATGTTACTGATATGCATGTATTTATGGCCGTGTATGATTTTGTTTACTTTCTATTTGTAGGATAAGGAATTGCTTAACACAACTTTATGCAAAAGACATAACTCCAGATGAGAAGCAGGAACTTGATGAGGCGCTTCAGAGAGAGGTAATTTTGTCTTTCTAGGAACTGGGGTAGGCACGTTGCTACTCTATTCACTGATCAGTTAGACTCTCATCTTCATTAAAGATTATATAAGAACGTGGTTCTGATTTTATATATAAATTCTTATCTGCAGATTCAAGCTGCCTTCAGAACTGATGAAATCCGACGGACACCTCCTACTCCACAGGATGAAATGCGTGCTGGAATGAGTTACTTTCATGAGACAATATGGAAGGGTGTACCCAAGTTCTTACGGAGGGTAGATACTGCTCTTAAGAACATTGGCATAAAAGAGAGAGTGCCTTACAATGCCCCTCTCATTCAGTTCTCTTCTTGGATGGGTGGTGATCGTGATGGTATACAACACATCTCTCACATCTTGTTTGCAAGATTTTTTTTTAAATATCATTCTAATATGATGTCGATGGCAGGGAATCCAAGAGTTACACCAGAGGTCACCAGGGATGTATGTTTGTTAGCAAGAATGATGGCTGCTAACTTGTACTATGCACAGATAGAGGATCTGATGTTTGAGGTAAAATTTAAAATCTACTATTCAAACGAGTGCTGTAATGGTGTATTGAAGTCTGAAGATTCTTTTTATTATCTGCAGTTATCTATGTGGCGCTGCAGTGACGAACTACGCGTAAAAGCTGATCAATTACACCGTGCGTCAAAGAAAGACACAACAAAACACTACATAGGTACATGTACCATGATGATAAAAAAATACATGCGCTCCTTGCCTGTTATTATATTATACTGTATTATATAAGCAGTGTTGAATGTCATGCATTGCCAAATGTTTGATCAAATTATTTATTAGCCTGTGCATGACAAATTTTAACACATTTATATGTATGCTAGTGTTAGTTATCAATGCGAGTTGACTCGATCAGACTTGCCGCCGCATCTTCTGGTGTATGAAGTGCATGCTAACATGTTGTCCTGAATGCAGAGTTCTGGAAGCAAGTTCCTCCAAGTGAACCCTATCGTGTAATACTGAGCGATGTCAGAGATAAACTGTACAATACGCGTGAGCGATCACGCCATTTATTAGCCAGTGGGTTTTCTGAAATTCCCGATGACGCAATCTTCACTGATGTTGAGCAGGTATCTACAAGTGAATTGTAGAGTGATTTTACTTTTTGTCAGGCTAAATTTATACATTTCTTACTCGCTTGTACGTTCAAGACTGTAAGATATGATATTATTTGTAAATTTATTGGAGGTCAAACTTCTCCAAGATATGCATTACCATAGCCGTTTCATGTATCGTATATCTCACCTTTATTTCTTCTTCTGCAGTTCTTGGAGCCTCTTGAACTCTGTTACAGGTCCCTCTGTGCCTGTGGTGATCACACTATTGCAGATGGCAATCTTCTCGACTTTTTGCGGCAAGTGTCAACATTTGGACTATCCCTTGTTAGACTAGATATCAGGCAAGAATCTGAAAGACACACTGATGTTATGGATGTCATAACTAAATACCTTGGGGTAGGATCATACCGTGAATGGTCAGAGGAGAAACGCCAAGAATGGCTACTGTTTGAGCTCAATGGAAAGAGGCCGCTATTTGGTCCTGATCTTCCCAAGACAAACGAAGTTGCTGAGGTTTTAGATACATTCCATGTGTTAGCTGAACTTCCCTCTGATAGCTTTGGTGCGTACGTGATATCCATGGCAACAGCTCCTTCGGATGTTCTAGCAGTTGAGCTTCTGCAGCGCGAATGCCATGTGAAGAAGCCACTGAGAGTTGTGCCGTTGTTTGAAAAACTAGCAGATTTAGAAGCTGCACCAGCAGCTCTGGCACGACTCTTCTCCGTTGAGTGGTACAGAAACAGAATCAATGGAAAACAAGAAGTAATGATTGGTTATTCAGATTCTGGGAAGGATGCTGGCCGTTTCTCTGCTGGTTGGCAACTGTACAAAGCTCAAGAGGAGCTTATTAAGGTTGCTAAGGCTTTTGGGATTAAGTTGACTATGTTTCATGGAAGAGGAGGGACTGTTGGAAGAGGTGGGGGTCCTACCCATCTTGCTATACTGTCACAACCTCCAGAGACAATCCATGGATCACTTCGGGTAACCGTTCAAGGTGAAGTCATTGAGCAGTCCTTTGGGGAGGAGCATTTATGCTTTAGAACGCTTCAACGTTTTACAGCTGCTACTCTTGAACATGGTATGCATCCACCAATCGCACCAAAACCAGAGTGGCGTGCTTTGATGGATGAAATGGCCGTTGTTGCCACAGAAGAATACCGATCCATTGTCTTCCAGGAGCCACGATTTGTTGAATATTTCCGCCTTGTAAGTCTGCATTCTAATTCGCGTTTCTTTTCATCAGTTTACCTTTTTTTGGCTAAATAGTGTTCTACTCCCTCCGTCCGAAAAAGATTGTCCCTCAAATGGATGTATCTAGCACTAAGAGACAAGCTTGGGACAAGCTTTTTCGGACGGAGGGAATACAATATATCTTTTTAGATAAGGTAATATATATTACATTTAGCACACAAAGTTTCAATTGTAGCTTCTCTTTAGCGCACACAGTTTCACTAGTGTTATGTCAAAGTGGGAACTCGGCAAGCTACATAAGGAAGTTACACCATACAACTATTTCAATGAACTTATTTCTACTGCTTAGTATTGTCTTCATTCGCTACAAAAACAAGGAAACTGGTGTGATAGTCCTTCACAGTTCTTATGCTAATTATTGTTCTAGTGGTATGCACAAGTGATCCTGATTTTGCAATTTCTCTGGCAAATAGGCAACACCAGAGCTGGAATATGGCAGGATGAACATTGGAAGTAGGCCATCAAAACGGAAGCCAAGTGGAGGCATCGAATCACTGCGTGCGATTCCTTGGATATTTGCTTGGACGCAAACCAGATTCCACCTGCCAGTGTGGCTTGGTTTCGGTGCAGCATTCAAACATGTCCTGCAGAAGGATATACGTAATCTTCAAGCCCTTAAGGAGATGTACAACGAGTGGCCGTTCTTCAGGGTTACAATAGACTTGGTTGAGATGGTGTTTGCTAAAGGTGACCCTGGTATAGCTGCTCTGTATGACAAGCTGCTGGTTTCTGATGATTTATGGCCGTTTGGGGAGCGTCTTCGAGCAAACTATGAAGAAACAAAGCAACTTCTTCTACAGGTGATTCGCTAACACCTCTACGCATTCATTGCCATACCATTCTGATTTTAGTATGCCTCTAACCATGGGCATCTATCAAATTTGCAAACCATACAATTTTTTATATCTGATGGCAATTTAGCAACTGTCATCCAAAAAAATTGATGCATAAACTGGAACGGTGTCACCAAAAATTTCACCTATCTTGTCCCTCACTGCCATTTAACTCTGAAAATGTTCAGGTAGCTGGGCACAAGGACCTCCTGGAGGGCGATCCTTACCTGAGACAGAGCCTGCGGCTCCGTGATTCTTACATCACAACGCTGAATGTCTGCCAAGCCTACACACTGAAGCGTATCCGGGACCCTAGCTTCCATTCACAGCCCGGGCCTCATCTGTCCAAGGAGATCATGGAGTCCGGGAAGTTGGCCGCCGAGCTCTTGAAGCTCAACCCGACGAGCGAGTACGCCCCGGGGCTCGAGGACACCCTCATCCTGACCATGAAGGGCATCGCCGCCGGTATGCAGAACACCGGCTGAAGTGCAAACCTGAAACTGTTATGTTGTGTGAGATGGTGTGGTGCAGTAGACGCTTTTGGTGCATCGTTGTCTTTTATGTATGGTCTGGACCAGTTGAGCCAAACTGTGACATTTGCCTGCTTGGCGCGTTCTGTTAATTAGTTTTTCTAATATTATATGTCAAACTCGTCTTTGTTCATACAACCATGCTTTCCCTTTGTGATCGACTAACTATTTGAGGATTTCTCTTTACCTCTGGCGACTGCAGTGGTTAGGACATTCATCCCCTCCAAGCTTCGTCGGAAAATCTGTGGATCCACCTGCTCTCTGCCTGGTGCTGGAGCAGCTGGTGACGGGGATGGGGATCCTGGTGCTTCAGCTTTGACTAGTAGTTTAGGTTGGGTGGTCTTTAGGTCTTTGATCTCCTTAAATTCGTCCATCAGATGGTAGACGTCAGAGCACTAGTGTAGATTTTTGTCATCTTTTTCAGGCGACGAGATTAGTGTTTCTTGGCATGTTCACATGACACTGTGATTTGATGCTAGGCGCTTTAGATTGATTCAATGGTTCAATGACGATAACTGTGGCTCAGGGGGCGTTTGGGGCATGTGCTCGCCGGGCAAAGTACTCTAAACATACGGCCGAATTCCAGTTTTGGAGTACTCTTAACTTGCTTGAGCAGTTGTATCTCTGGGCTGAAATGGCGGTATTATTTCCTGGTGTCTCCGCGAATTATTCATCCTGTGCCCCCAAAGTCTCGTCGGGCCACATCACTTTGGGGTCCCGAAACCCCGTACTACTTGCCATCATAATACCCATGTTCCCCATGTCCTTTTCGGAGTAATAGTTAGATAGATATTTTTGGGATCACAAGTGGAAGTAGGGGGCGGAGAGCATGCATAATCGGGTGGTAGCCTGACAACGGAGCCGCATCGAAGTAGAAGCGTTCAACGGACGAGGAACAAACAACTCTGGTCACGCATCCTTCTTTTTTTTTGAAAAATCAACCGGGGGGGGGGGGGGGGGGGGGGGGTGTGTGTGTGTGTGTGTGTGTGTGTGTGTGTGTGTGTGTGTGTGTGGAGTTCCCCACCTGAATATATATATATATATATATATATATATATATATATATATATATATATATTTCTCAAGTTTGCAATCCATCGTTTGACTGATTACAAAGGGGAATTACATAAGCACGTGTAAACGTGATGAGAGGTAGGAACGCCAAGAAGAGGCGGTCTGTTTCTGCGCTGGTTTCTTCATCCTGTGAGTCCAGAAGCATGAATTCTTCAATGATTTGCTTGAGGGTGAAGTCCTGTGAGTCCAGAAGCATGAGTTCTTCAATGATTTGCTTGAGGGTGAAGACACTGTGGTGGTTTTGCTGTCTGAAAGTCATTGCGTTTCTGGAGCATCAAATTTTCCACAGAATGATCAGAAGCATGGAGTGCCAGATGACTGCATCAACTTGGAGAGGCAGGCTGCAGTCCCATAGTTCATCTATGCAGTGAGGTGGTCGGAGCCCAATCCTTTGCCAAATTCATTGTGCGAGCAGGCAGTCCAAAAAGATGTGCGAAGTAGATTCGCCATCCGAGCCAGATCTTGGGCAGGTTGAGTTGAAGACAATATGCTTGCGAAGGAGATTGGCTTTGCAGTTCAGCCGACCACGAAATAATAGTCAGGTAAAAATCTTCACTCTATTGAAGACGCATGAAAATCATATTGAGATAGTGTGAGCGTCTGAACTGTCAACCTGTACGGACAGATCATAAGCCGCCTTTGTGGAGAAGCGCAGGCGTCACGCATCCTTCTCATTCTCGTTCACGACGTGCTGCGACTGAGCTAATTATAGTGGTTGCCGTTGGATTTTTGAGTTGGGCAGCAAGGATGCCGTCCTTGAGTTTTCTGCTTCTACTGATTGATGATCTACAAAAGGCACCTTTGCCGGCACCTAATAATGGTGGCAACCGCTGTACGGAGCGTAGTGATCCGGTGCGCGTCCTTTGCAGTTCACACGCATGCATTACTGATAATGCTACTGGAAGCATTCAATGTCCTCCAACAAATTAAGCTCTTCTCCCCAAAACAAGAAACAAAAGAGGTCATATACGTTTTGTCAGACATGACACATGGAATATGGTAGTAGTATGTTTTTTTAACCGACTGACCGTAGAGCAATGGCGCCGCCCGCCGGCGTCTGACCTTGGCGCCGGGGTGGTCTGCGCCGGCGCCTGCTGGATCTGAATCGCGCTTTTCCTGTCTTCGCGCTCAGGATGACGAAGATGACTCCTCCACAGCCGCGACATCTGAGGCATCTCGCCGGCGCAAGACCGACGAGGAGCTGGCCGCCGAGTTCTGGGCGGATATCGGGTATCCTACTTCGGCCTCTCGTGTTTGGGAGCGACCGTCTTCTCGGCGAGTTTCGGCCCAGACGACCTGCGCTCTGGAGGCTAGCGGTCCCTCGACCTCGCCGGCTTCTCATTCGATGGGGTCACCGGCGGCTGCTCGTCATCTCGTGAGGGCGCCGGCTACATCCAAATCTCTGGTTCGGCCATGGATCGGGCCTCTTCCCCCCCCCCCCCCCCAGAATCTCTCCCACCCGTACCCTGGGCGATGCCTTGCCTTTGGCCAGTCTGGCGAGGGCAACGGCGTTCATGCAGCCCGCGACATCGACCTCGCCGTCGTCTGGTGTTTCGCCGGCGGAGTCGGCGCGATTGATGGGCCTGGGCCCACTCCCAACCTCAGGTACGTCGCATCCTAACCGTTCGTTACGCATGGTTAATCTCAACCGTTGGCTGTCTCATATGTGGAACAGGGACAAGCTTCGATCCAACCCTAGTCTACCTCGTTCTTTCCTGGCCGCCATCTGCTCGGGGATGGCCCGTGATGCGTCCGCACCGCCAGGCTCCGGGTTGCCTCGACCTGCAGCCGCCGCGCCCAACCCCGCTGACGGTTCCTCGTTGGGCGGCGCCCCTGGCTTCGCGCCGGGGGTGTTCCCTCCCGTCATGCCTTCTTCCTCTTCTACAGGTCCCATGCCGATTCCCCAACAGCCTACAACACTGGGGCAGCAGCTACAGCACATGTACCAGATGCCGCAGCAGTTTTTTCAGCAGCAACCGATGTATCATGCGTCGCTGGGGTATATGCAGCAAATGGCACCGGTGTACCAATATCAACCAGCCGGACCTCCATTGCAACAGAACCAAGGCCCCAATGCTGTCCAGCCTATGGCTTTTAACGCCAGCCTGGCAAACTCAGCGACCGGAGTCCAGACAGGAACTATCCGTCCTAGGAAACCGAAGGGTGGAAAAGGTAACCGGCCTAAGAACCGTGCCGGAAACGCACCGATTATCGCTGCTCCTCCCACTCTTCCTTATCATGCTGTGCAAGGCGCTACGGCCTCGGTCCCGGGGACTATTGTGAATGCTGCTCCTTCTATGGCACCGTCTCAACAGCAACAGGACGCGACTCAGGTTGCACCTGCTCCCGGGGCGAACACGGTACTGACCAAGTTATGGTGTACCAAGTGTCAGTCGGCGGGACATGTGGCTTCAGATTGTGTAACTCAGCAGTTTTGCTTCATCTGCAACAAAGCGAACCACCCGATGACTACTAGGCGGTGCCCAGCTCTCAAGATGCCGAAGCCGGCGGCGATGCTCTGTGGCTATGGGACTGAGAGCATGGCCTTCTTTCAGATGCCTGACAACGTTTGCAGGGCAGACCTCGCACCTCAATCCTCACCAACGGCCATCGTTACGATATCGGGAGGCTCTATCTCTTCAAGCATAGTGGAGGCCGAGGTTGCTAAGATCGCTCAATATCAGTAACAATGGACGTGGGAGGCTATTCCACATGGCCAGAATGCCTTTATCATGTCTTTTCCCAGCGACGAGGTGCTTCTGAGAGTTTCTGGTTTCACGGTCTTCATCAAATCGCACAATGTCACTCTGGAGTTCAAGGCTTGTCATTCCGAGGAAATACCGAATCGTTTTGAGCTTCTTCCAGTTTGGGTGCATGTACATGGAGTTCCTCATGCACTCCGGCATTTCTTGGGTCTCTGGGCAGTTGGCTCTGTCATTGGCGCCACCCTTGACGTCGACCTTCTATGCTTGCGCCGTCGAGGTATCATGAGGATTCAGGTTGGAGTGCTAAATCTTGATGCTTTTAAGATGAGCCCTGTTAACTCCCTCACGTCGGATGTGATTGTTCAGAAGAAGGGCTATGAATTCCGGTACACCCTGAAAGATGATAATTTCTGTGTGGATGCTGACTTTGTGCCTCGTGTGTGGGAACATGGAGATGATATGGATGGGGACAAGGAGTTCGATCGAGAGGACAATTCTGGGGCTGTTGATAAGAGCAAGAGGCCGAAAGCGTCTTCGGCATCCGCCAATGCGGCGGCATCCTCTTCCTCGGGAGGTGTGGTTCCGATGCAAACCACCGCTTCCGTGCCCGCTTATGACAGCACTCCTCCATGCTTGACATCGCGACGTTCGTTGGGGGAGCCTCTGGCGGCTTCGGAGCTTGAGCCGTCCCGCATCCCTTCCCCGCCTGCTGGCTTTGCACCGCCACCACCCTCTCAACCGGAGGCTATGCCCATGGCAGCTATTCGGACACGGGAGGTTGGGCCAGCGACGCCCTTGGCGCTGGGATCACCGGCGGACGATGCTATCGAGCACCTCACGACACCGACATCAGCTTCTTCCTGCTCTTCAGATCGTCGGGGTGTCATCTTTTCTCCGGCGGTGCGTGCAGATCATGAGCGGCGTTGGCGACGCTTCGGGCGATGTCTTCAGTACCGCCGTCGCAGGTTGAGCAGGCTGCTCCTCCGATCGCTGCCCTGGAGAGCGAGCTGCAGCCTTCATGGTCCCCCTCTGCATCGCCGGGGCCATCGCTGTCTCAAGCGTCGCAACCGGGGGACGAGGAGGCTGCTCTTGCTGCCCCTGTTTTGGAGGGCGATCTGCTCTGTTCTTCGATTACCGCTGTGTTGCCGGAGCCGTCTACTCCTCCCTTCCGGTCCTCTGGGATGCGGGCTGCTTCGGAGCTGTCTTCAACGCCTAGACGTAGCGGCCGCCATGTCGTGGGGGCTGATGGGGCCTCTGCCACCGATGAGGATTCCATGCAGAGGGCCATGCGTAGAACGGCATCGCGGAATCTCGACTTTGATGGTACGTCTTCATGCAAATCATTTCTATCTTTTGATAAAGCCAAAATGTCTTCAAATATTGCTAGTCTTGGTATATCTTTGGGTAAAAATGATGCTGTAGTTGATTTCTCAGTTAAAGCTCTTAAGCAAATGGAGGTCGACCGGTTTACGGTTGCTCCTAAAACGCTTCTCACGGCGGACCCATTAGTTTCAGATGAGGAGGATGAGGAGTCCGATGCCAACCCTGGAGGCAGACTTCTCTCTCATCTGGTTAATGATTCTACAGAGGTAGACTTTGAAGACACCATGCGTGATACGATGCTTTATGAGCCCGTTGCATCGGTTCGTAAGAACAAGTCTAACTCTGGCAGTAAAAAGGGTCGCCCTAAGAAGAAGACCAAAGTATCCAAACGTAACAAAGTTTCCCCATGAAAGGAATGTTTTGGAATAGCAGAGATCTTGGGGACTTGGCTAAGTACAAACATATATCCAATTGCATTAGAGATCATGCCCTCGACTTCGTGGCAATCTCTGAGTGCAGTAAGCGCGACTTTCCATCGCGTGATTTGGACCATTTTTCATGTGGCAAAGATTACGAATGGCATATCCTGCCGCCTTCAGGGAGGTCCGGAGGTATCCTTTTAGGAATACACTCTACTTACTTGGAACTTCTGTCAACTTCAAAGGGGGAGTATCATATTAAATTCCACTTGAGAAATAAGTCTGATAATTTCATTTGGAGTCTGGTTGCCGTATATGGAGCCGCTCAAGATGAATTTAAAGCGGCCTTCCTAAAAGAACTTGTCAACACCTGCAGAGAAAATCCTCACCCTATGTTACTTGGGGGGGACTTCAATATTCTGCGGTATAGGCAGGATAAAAACAATGATAGGTTCGACACTCGATGGCCCTTTCTTTTTAATGCGGTCATTGACAGTCTTGATCTGCGGGAACTCTCCCTCTCGGGGCGTCAATTTACCTGGGCCAACAATAGATCTACCCCGACTTTCGAAAAACTCGATCGGGTCCTAGTCACTACAGACTGGGAATTTGAATATCCATTAGCATCAGTAAGAGCTTTGGAGAGAATTGAGGCCTTATCGGACCATGCTCCTTTGCTCACTGATTTTGGCCAACCTGCTACCACGTCGAGCCGCCGTCAGTTTAAATTTGAACTGGGGTGGCTCACTAGAGAGGGCTTCCCGGATTTGGTTAAAAAGGTGTAGTTACACCCAACACGGGGCGATACACCGATTCAGCGTTGGAACAATCGCATTAGGGCGTTGCGCCAATTCCTCCGTGGCTGGGCTAAACATACCGCCGGGATTTATAAGAAAGAGAAGCTGCGACTATCCGTCTTGATAGACTCCTTAGATAAAACCGCGGAGGTGAGGCTTTTATCTGCGGATGAGATTGAACAAAAAAGTCATCTCAATGAGCAGCTAGCCCGCCTCTTACGCGAAGAGGAGATCAAATGGTACCAACGGTGCAAGACTGACTCGTTGGTACTTGGGGATGATAACACGAAGTACTTCCAAATGTTAGCCAATGGTAGACATAGAAAGAAACGAATTTTCACCCTGGATCAGGATGAGGGCCGCATTGAGGGGGACGGTCCGCTCAAGGACTTTATTACAAAATACTATAAAGACTTGTTTGGTCCGTCCTTGGAAACTACGCTGGAGTTGGATGAGTCTCTTTGCCATGACATTCAGCAAGTTTCGGCTGCGTAAAATGAATTCCTAACCTCTGCATTCACTGAGGAGGAAATTTGGACTGTGGTTTTCCAAATGGATCATAACAAATCTCCGGGACCGGATGGTTTTCCGGCGGAGTTTTATCAATTTTTTTGGGATATGTTAAAGTCTGATCTAGTTCAATTGTTTAATGAACTGCATGCTCATAGACTAGACATCTCCAGAATAAATTTTGGTGAAATTATTCTTTTACCAAAGACAAAGGATGCCAATCGGATTCAACAGTATATACCGATTTGCTTATTAAACGTGAGCTTTAAGATTTTCACCAAGGTCGCGACCAACCGTCTGAATGGGGTCGCAGACCATGTAGTGAAACCTTCTCAGACGGCTTTCATGCAAGGACGGAACATTTTAGACGGTGTTGCTGTTCTCCATGAAACAGTTCATGAGCTTCACCGTAAAAAGTTGAATGGTGTCATCTTTAAGATTGACTTCGAGAAAGCTTATGATAAGGTGAAGTGGGCTTTTTTGCTCCAAACTCTTCGCATGAAAGGGTTTTCTGACACTTGGTGCCGATGGGTTGAGAGTTTTGTGTCTGGAGGTAGTGTGGCTATCAAGGTCAACGATGACGTAGGCAATTATTTCCAGACTAGGAAGGGGCTTCGTCAAGGCGACCCCGCATCTCCTATCCTTTTCAACATCGTGGCTGATATGCTAGTTACTCTCATCGAGAGGGCCAAACTAGCTGGACAAATCACCGGGGTCATTCCTCATCTAGTAGAAGGAGGCCTCTCAATTTTGCAGTACGCGGACGACACAATTCTGTTTTTGGATCACGACCTTGAAAAGGCCAGAAACCTCAAATTGGTATTATGTGCTTTTGAGGAGCTCTCGGGCCTGAAGATAAACTTTCATAAGAGTGAACTATTCTGTTTTGGCGAAGCCGCAGAAAATTCACAAGATTATGCGGAGATATTTGGATGCCATTTAGGCCAATTTCCGATTAGATATCTAGGTATTCCTATTCATTATCGGCGTTTGACAATCGCTGAATGGAAACATGTTGAAGAAAGACTGGAGAAACGGTTGGCGAGCTGGAAGGCCAAACTCCTGTCCTATGGGGGCCGACTAGTTCTTATCAACTCGGTACTTACCAACATGGTTCTTTATATGCTATCTTTTTTTCATCTGCCAAAAGGTGTTCTCCAACGCCTTGATTATTTTAGATCAAGGTTTTTTTGGCAGAGTGAAAATGAAAAAAAGAAATATCGCTTGGCTAGGTGGAATATTATATGTCGGCCCAAAAGTCAAGGGGGACTCGGAATCCAGGATCTTGAGATCAAAAACATTTCATTGCTCAGCAAATGGGTATACAGATTACTCACTGAGGATGGTGTTTGGCAGGAGATCATTCGTAATAAATACGTTGGGTCCAAAGCAATCTCCCAGGTTTACTGGAAACCAGGTGACTCTCATTTTTGGAGTGGGGTTATGAAAGCTAAGGAATTCTTCTTCCAATTTGGCACCTTCTCGGTCAGGGATGGCTCCCAGATTCGATTCTGGGAAGACACCTGGCTAGGGACTACTCCTCTAAATGTGCAATACCCAAGCTTATATCGAATAGTTAGACATAAGTTTGTCACAATTAGGCAGGTATTGGGACAAGTAAACCCGGATATTTCTTTTCGCAGAACGATTTCTGGACCTCATTTGAATGCATGGAACGATCTGCTGACTCGTTTGGAAGCTGTCCAACTGTCGGCTGAATCGGACATCTTTAAATGGAACCTGCATCTGAACGGAAGATTTTCGGTTAAATCCATGTACAATGCACTGGTTCATAATGAGGTTCCATCTGATAATAGAAAATTGTGGAAGCTTAAGATTCCTCTAAGAGTGAAGATTTTCCTTTGGTTTCTCAACAAAGGTGTTATCTTAACTAGGGATAATTTAGCTCGACGAAACTGGCAAGGCAGCAAAAAATGTGTTTTTTGCAATCATAATGAATCCATTAAACACCTATTTTTTGATTGCAAATTCGCTAGATCGGTATGGGCAATAGTCCAAATTGCTTCGAATCTATACCCTCCACGCAGCGTACGGAATATGTTCGGGAATTGGCTGAGGGGAATAGATAAACAATTTTCTAAGCACATTCTTGCGGGGGCGGCTGCCTTATGTTGGGCGTTGTGGCTAACCAGGAATGATATTGTTTTTAATCATAAAAGTGTTTCATCTCCTATGCAGGTAATTCATATATGCTCGTGATGGCTCCGTATGTGGTCTATCCTGCAGAGGCCGGAGGACAGAGACTTTTTTATGATGGCTTCTACCCGGTTGGAGTGCTCAGCCAGGGACATTTTCTACCCCCATGGATGGCGGTGTGACCTTCGGATAGGCCCGGCATCACCTTAGGCCTCTTTTATCTTTTTTCGCTACTGCTGGCGTTCCGCCTTTTTGTTTTGTTTTTTAGGATCTGGTAATTTGGCTGTGTGCATCTAGATATGCAAAGGCCGGGTTATCTTTGATGCGGTATCAACTCGATAGTTCAATTCAATGAAAAGCCCTTTATCGAAAAAGGTAGTATTTCCAGCATTGGGGATGTGCAGCAGCTCTTCTGAAAATCTTGTCATTTCTAACACTCTATAGAATCCAGGAGGCGGCCATGGACCGGGACGGCAGTAATGGCTAGGGGTTGCGGCGTGGTCGGCCTCGGAGGCTCGATGGTTGTGCGGTTGTGCTGCAGTGGCTACGACTCCGCGACTACTACTGGATTTGCCGGATCAGATTCATCTCCGGTGACCATGGCGGCAACTTTGACTAGTGCGGATAGCGGCGGCTATACCGCTACTGGTTGCGGTGGTCAGCGATTTCATGAGGGTTTTCCTCTTCAGATCTTGTGGTTGGCTTCGATGGTGTGATGCATTCTACGGACGATGGCTTGACGCAGAGGGTATGGATGTGCAGCGGTGGCGGTTGGTTTTCTAGACCAATGCAGGTAGCTGCTTGGATAGTGGAAAAGTGATGGCAACAACACTTGATTGACTTCGACGAGCTCCGGGGTGACAACCTAGGAATAACATATCTTTGTTATACCTGGCAATGGTGGCGTTGTTTCGTCGTCACCTTGTTGAAGGCATTGCTTGAATATGCTCGATCTCTTTCTTCAGGGTGGAAACCTAGATTCTAGTCTCTAATAGCTGGATCCGGTGACGATAACGCTTGAGTGTCGCTCCCTTTTTGAAGGCGTTGTTGTTGAAGAATTTCGTTGTCCTTGTGGTGTCAGAGATGGTTGGTGTGAATATGGTCATCGTTGTAGTTTGTCGATAGCGGATTTGATCACTTCGAGGTTTTTTCTTTTTCCTCGCTAGGCATGCTTTGGTCTTAGATGACTTTGCTATCTGCCAGCATGGTTTCTATGTGTGTGTGGGTATTGGCTGTGTGCATCCTATCTATACAAAGGCCGGCTGTGTGCTCATTGTGTTTGTATCCTTTTGATGCTTCATTTTGAGTGAATAAAATCCACCCTTTATAGAAAAAAGACTCCAACAAACATGATTATGATGTCAAGTGCTAGAAGAGTGGGTAAAATAGAGATAGCCAAGTAGATCTCATCATAACTTGAAATACCTCTCTTCTTAGGCCTTGTACAATGCAAGGTGCTTAGCGGAGGTGCTTAGAGAAATAAACCAAGCTTTTTTTAAAGCATCGGTGCTTAGTTGTACATGATAGATGCTTAACTAAGCGTCTCTCCTGTAGAAATAGGCATAAGTACTTCAGAAAAACTAGATTTATTTTTCTAAGCATCTCTCTAAGCATCTCTCATTGTACAAGGCCTTAGCAGGCATAATTTCATTCCAGCAGCTAAGGGCAAAAGGGCAGTCCCAAAACAGATGCATAGAGGTCTTTTCCACTTGGTCACTGCAGAGGGCACATCTATAAGATTCTAAGAACACAGTCTTCCTCTGCAAGAGGTTTCTTGTGTTGACTTTGTTATTCGAACATTTTTTTGACAAGGAGATCTTCCTCTTCGATTTTTATTTTACTGAAACCACATTGTTTTTTACAAACTGCAACTAAGAAAGAAGAAGCTTAAAAGTGTTACGATGTATGAACCGCAGGCCATAGGCTTCCACATGTTGGACCTCACGGCAGACAATTCACTTAACAGTAGTATCCCAAGACAGCTACGACACATAAAGACCAAGTTCATAACGATCACCAGGCGCCAAAAGAGCACTATGTAATACCACACAGTAGTAAACAACTAGCATAACAAGAAACCAACAACAACTTTTGCTTGCCACAATTCTGCTCATCCCCATCCGCTGGCTATGCATCACTTCTAGAACTTCATTTGCTATTGGTTCGAACATTTTTGCTCTCATTTGAAAATGTGCGTTACAGTGTAACACGCGGAAATAAATGGAGTACCCTGCCTATCAATGTTGCATGTGATAGCCTTGAGGTAGTCATGATGGTTAAGAGTGGAGATGGCAACAGATCAAAGTATATTTTTTTGGTCGAGAAAATCAAGAGAAGCATGAAGAAACGTAATTCTTGTATTACTCATATATGTTGATGCCGAAATAATTCTAGTCACTTTATGGCAAACTTTGGAAGATCTCAACACCACACTATTGTTAGGCTTGGATCACCCCCCCCCCCCCCCGGTCGTGACGCTTTACAAGTTTTTGAACTAGATTATAAACTTGAGGTTTTGGAGGTAATAAAAGAATTTATTCACAATTATTTTTTAGTAATGATTGTGTTGGTCCTAGAGGCTAAACTCAGCTGGGTGGGAATGATAGTAATTTCTTCAAGCAGCTTCTTTAAGGAGCACATCACACATGCACGTCCCAACTAAGTAACATTATCTACTTCTAAAAAAACTATGGTATGTTCTCTTGAGATTCCAGTTGTGCTCGACATGCTGCGATAATGTCTATCGATCGCAGGCGCAATGTAATTTGGTATTTTGATCACTCAAGCCAAGAAGTCATGCTAGTGAAATTCAAATATTGGAGGGAAAAGTGTTGGAGGAGTTGTTCTAGCCACATCTTAAGTCTCTTAATATTTCTCTCTATACTAGTAAGCGTGCACGTGCAACGCATGTCTTGTTACAATACGTCAATTCTATCATAAAATAGACCTACTTTATGAAAAAATACCTACCTTTTCAAACCTTTACATTTCATACAAATTACGAACAATTCCTAATTATCGAATCACACAAATGACATGATGTTTCATTCAACCTTATGTGTGTTCTCCCTCCCTCTGTTTTAACTTAGTCATTCCTATCTCTGTTTATTTTCATCGGTTTTCCTTGAAGACCACCTTAATTGTTTCACCTTTTATTGAGTTAGCAAATAACATTATATTTTCTCTCATAAGCCAATATTTTTTCCAAATAGGTTATTACCAAATAAAATCAGAGCTCTATCTAGTTAGAAATCTAATCCTAGCCATGATACAACCAGTCCCATGCCAATGTCGCCTTCGGGCCCAACTTGGGAAAGCCTGCCAGACTGCTTGACCCCTCTTAAAATTAATGTAGGCAGGTAAATCACGGACAAGATAATTTTTTGAAAGTTCCAAAAAAGATATTTTTCTGAAACTAATCATGGACATGATTTGATAAATATTAATTTATACAATCACATTAATATGGACATGTAAATTGGCTAACGTACTGAAATATTTATATCCCGAGATGCAACGCATGATCAGTTAAATAAATGTTATCTACTTCCTACGTTCCCCGATATAAGTCTTTTTAAAGATTCCAACAAGTGACTACATACGAAGCAAAATGAGTGAATCTACACTCTAAAATATGTCTATATACATCCGTATGTTGTAGTCCATTTGAGATTTTTAAAAAGACTTATATTTAGGAACGGAGGAAGTAGAAGTGTAAAATTCTTAGTAATGCATAGCTTTGGGTTAGCAAAGAAGTGGGCCACGTGGAGTTGGCTTTTCCAGCATATAAGCTACGTTTCTCGTCACAACAAGCTACATGTACTTGTCTACTAGAAAAAGGGCACGGACGGGCACCAAATGCCTATCTCTTTACGGGCCAAAGGAGGAGATGGATTCTTGTTTTGCATTGTTTTGGAACCCAAAGTAACCAATTGATTGGAAAGTATGGAAGGTGCCTTTTACAAGGTGCTGGTTGCTTACTAAACAAGGCACATTAGCGTTGACAGCATTAGGCTAAAATAGGAGGGGGTTTAACGTTGGGAGGACGATAACAGTAGGTGCTGAGACAGACACATACACACAAAGCTTCTGTCTACGGTTACCCACATGGGCACCTCCTAAGACTGAGAGTTTACTAATCCCTATGTTTTTTTTCGAGTCTGTGATTTTTACGTGGTGCCATTTGAACTGGTGTGGTCTCCAAAGCTGGGGTTTGACCGTAATTTTAGGCTATTTTATAAATATACTTAAGAAATCTCAGTAATGATAAAAACTAATCGATACTAACCTACACCAGTATGAATTTATGTCACATGATCTACCAACTACCATTGTTCAGTTGTGTCGAGGAATTGTTGGTCAAAGTTTCATATTGTGTAAACAGTTGCCAAAAAATCATGTGCAGTACTCAGCAATTTTTTACATAGACGGTAAAAATATCTCGTTTTCATACACGTTATTTGAAGTTTGCAGGGATAATCTTACGTGAGTGCCATGCTTACTCTAAATTTAACTAACTGAGAACCTCTGGGGTGGGAGCAGTTACTGAGAAGATTATTTTATCTCAATATCAGTACGTAGTAGCAGAGCTTTAAACAGTTCTAGTCAATCCCCAAACTAAACATGCACCCACGCTCAGATCGATTCCAAAAGCATAAAGAAAGCTAAAAGTTGGATGGAAATCGATGGACTGTAAAATAAACGACACATCAGCGAACCCTTGAAAAAGAAAGAAAGAAAGAGAAATAGGTCATTGACGTGCTTGGAGCATCTACAAGCCAGACTTTGCAAATCCGGCCTCTTAAACGTCCGCGGACGCGGTCGGGCACATCCGCGGATAGTGACCTAACGCGTCCGTGGACAGTGATCGACCATGTTTTAAATTAGCCACTTTGTATCCGCTCTCTCATATTTCATCTCCTAAACCCATATAAAGCATGCAAAATAAATACTACGTACTACCCTAGCTATTCTTTGTTGTCGGAGATGTCCATGACGACGGTGCTGGGCGCCGACTGAACGGGCGGGTAGGAGGGCTCCGGCTCATCCTCCTCCTGCTCGACCTCATCCATGTAGGTGAGCATCTTCGCCTTCTCCGCGGTCTGCTGTGCCTTCATTTTCTGCCGACGACGGCGGCTGGCCTCTGCAGCCGACTCCGACCGAAGGGAATCGCAGATGGCCTGCTGCTCCGCCTGCAGATCCGCGTCGCCAGCGTCCCTGCGTCCTCCTCCTCCTCCTCCTCCACCACCACCACCTCCTCGTCCTCCTCCTCCAACTCATCCGGATCCACTGCATCCAGTGATAGCCCCGCGGCGATCCGGGCTTCACGCCTAGCCCGGATCTTCTCAAGGAGGTTGAGCCGGCGCTTCGGCGTCAGAAATGGCTTGCCCCTCACCCGGCGGTGTGGGGGCATGGCTACTAGGCGGACGGGTGGAGTGGAAAGTGGCGGCGGCGGCAGACAGGAGGAGAAAAATGTGGATGGATGGTAGGGTTTCGGCGCTGCTGGTCGACTTAAATAGTTAGGCTAGGCACTACGCGGCCCGCCGTAGGTGCGCCACGCGGCGCCACCGGTCCGACGGAGGAGACGAGCTTCGGACGGTCGGGTTTCAGGGCGTTTCTCACCGGGACCCCTTCGTTAGTCCGACGTGGCGGGCGTGCCCGAGAGCCCCCATATCCGCCCCATTTTTGGGCTGGATATGAAGGGTGCCGGTTAGCCCGGGCATTTGAGGCCCGTTTGAGGCGTTCGCCTGGGTCAAAAATCATGACCAGTCAATGACCGGGGGCCCGCCCGGTCATTTGAGGAGGGTTTGAGGCGCCCGGCTGTAGATGCTCTTACTGACCTGTTGCTTTATTCAGTCTAGCAAGTTACTCTACGAGCATGGTTAATAGTATTGCCAGATGGTTATATGATGTTGCCGTGTCATCTATAGTCAAGTTTACAGTCAGCATGTATAATAGTTAGATCTAAATATGTGCTACTTTATTAATACATGACTCATCTCCCACTCTCACATGGTGCCTAGGAACACGTGCTGTCGCTAACTCTTATTTTGTAGCCGACTCCTCTTTTCTCCCCTCCATGTCAGCAAAAAAAATATTCTAACTCATACAACTTGCTTACATAAGCTTATTATACTTGCTCTACATTGACCCCCAAAAGTGGACAACATCATCCATTTTGGATTTCCCGAACAAAGACTTCCCCGGGATAAAGATTATAACCCGACCCATGCAAAGTAGAAGAAAACTACAATCTGGCACCACATATCCTCGCCAACTGGGACAACCAACATGCCAACACGATAGAGGAAAAAAAGATAGGTGGCCCCGCGTCGCCTCTCGGGTGACACATGCTACGAACTCCACCCTTGGAGGCAAAGATGCCCCCTCCTCCGCCCCTTCCCCTCGCTGCCGCCGGCCAGTGCCAACTGGGGCAAAGCCCTGTAAGACGCTTGATGGCGGCGGGGAGGTTCTTTCCCTCCCTCGCCGTCTTGAGGTGCTTGTGGGGATCCCTTGGTGATTTGCGCTCGCCGGCGCCACCGTTGGTGAGTGGTCTCCTCTGGCGACCGCAAGAGTTCCTGGGGTTCAGGACCGTAGTCAGAGGGGCCTGGTCGTCCCTTACATGGACTTGGTGCGCAGGTCTCTAGCTTGGCCCTCTCAGATCCGATCTGAATGAGGGGTCGCTCACTGGGGCTACGTGCCGACTAACTTCGCCCAAGCTGCATGGCCCGAGTTGCATCGGGCCGGTGGAAGGAAGCCTCTCCTCCGGTGGTGGCAGCTATGGCCAGGTGGGATGCAACTACTCCAATGGTGGCCTGACCGCCGGGATTTTGAGCCGCCTCCTCCACCCTGGCATGGTTGACTTGGTCTGGGCACCACGGGTGCATCGACAATGATGTTTTTCCTTTTGTTCTATTCTAACAATGTTGGCCCCTGGGTCGATATGGCTGGGAAGTGCTCTCTTTGGCGAGTTGGTAGTCAATGGCGGCGTGCTTTGTTGTCGGTGTTGGTTCTTGTGGTGACCAATCTGGCCTACGATGACGGCCTCGTTGTGGGTTGTGGTTATACCTGGCCATGGGCAGCCCGGCCCGGTCGGCCCGACCCGACCCGGTCCGAAAAAGCTCGACCCGGCCGGCCCGACCTTGTCCATGGGCCGGGCTCGGGCCTAGGTTTTGAGCCTAAAGCCCGGCCCGGGCCGGGCCCGGGCCCGTCAATTTCACCATTTAAAGAAGAGGCCCAGCCCGTGGCCCGAGGCCCAACGGGCTTTTAGTGTGATGGGCCGGGCTCAGGCCCGATTTTTAGGCCCGACAGCCGGGCCGGGCTCGGGCCTGGGTTTTTTTGCGTCGGGCTTTGGTTGGCCCGGCCCGAAGCCCGGCCCAGCCCGAGGAATGGCCAGGTATAGTTGTGGTGCCATCTAAAGGTCTTCCTGAGGGTTAGCCTCCTGATCCGATGGTAGAGTTCAGTGGTGAGATGCAAACTATGGATGGCGACTTGACGTAGAGGGATGCTTTGTTGGGGAACGTAGCAGAAATTCAAAATTTTCCTACGTGTCACCAAGATCTATCTATGGAGAGACTAGCAACGAGGGGAAGGAGAGTGCATCTACATACCCTTGTAGATCGCTAAGCGGAAGCGTTCAAGAGAATGGGGTTGATGGAGTCGTACTCGTCGTGATCCAAATCACTGATGATCCTAGTGCCGAACGGACGGCACCTCCGCGTTCAACACACGTACAGCCCGGTGACGTCTCCCACGCCTTGATCCAGCAAGGAGAGAGGGAGAGGTTGAGGAAGACTCCATCCAGCAGCAGCACAACGGCGTGGTGGTGGTGGAGGAGCGTGGCAATCCTGCAGGCCTTCGCCAAGCACCACGGGATATGAGGAGAAAGAGAGGGAGGGCTGAGGGCTGCACCAACAGGGAGAGATCAAATCGCGTGTATTGGGCAGCCCCTAGGCCAAGTATATATAGGGGAAGGGGAGGGGTTGAGCCCCCTTTAGGGTTTCCACCCCTAGGGGTGGCGGCCAGCCTAGATCCCATCTAAGGGAGGCGGCCAAGGGAGAGGGGGAGAGGGAGGCGCACCAGGATGGGCCTTAGGGCCCATCTGCCCTAGGGTTTGCCCCCTTCTCCTCTCCCTTGCGCCTTGGGCCCTTGTGGGGGGGCGCACCAGCCCACTTGGGCTGGTCCCCTTCCACACTTGGCCCATGAAGCCCTCCGGGGCTGGTGGCCCCACTTGGTGGACCCCCGGGACCCTCCCGGTGGTCCCGGTACGTTACCGATAAACCCCGAAACTTTTTCGGTGACCAAAATAGGACTTCCCATATATAAATCTTTACCTCCGGACCATTCCGGAACTCCTCGTGACGTCCGGGATCTCATCCGGGACTCCGAACAACATTCGGTAACCACATACAAACTTCCTTTATAACCCTAGCGTCATCGAACCTTAAGTGTGTAGACCCTACGGGTTCGGGAACCATGCAGACATGACCGAGACGTTCTCCGGTCAATAACCAACAGCGGGATCTAGATACCCATGTTGGCTCCCACATGCTCCACGATGATCTCATCGGATGAACCACGATGTCAAGGACTTAATCAATCCCGTATACAATTCCCTTTGTCTAGCGGTACGATACTTGCCCGAGATTCGATCATCGGTATCCCGATACCTTGTTCAATCTCGTTACCGGCAAGTCTCTTTACTCGTTCCGTAACACATCATCCCGTGATCAACTCCTTGATCACATTGTGCACATTATGATGATGTCCTACCGAGTGGGCCCAGAGATACCTCTCCGTCACACGGAGTGACAAATCCCAGTCTCGATTCGTGCCAACCCAACAGACACTTTCAGAGATACCCGTAGTGTACCTTTATAGCCACCCAGTTACGTTGTGACATTTGGCACACCCAAAGCATTCCTACGGTATCCGGGAGTTGCACAATCTCATGGTCTAAGGAAATGATACTTGACATTAGAAAAGCTTTAGCATACGAACTACACGATCTAGTGCTATGCTTAGGATTGGGTCTTGTCCATCACATCATTCTTCTAATGATGTGATCCCGTTATCAATGGCATCCAATGTCCATGGTCAGGAAACCGTAACCATCTATTGATCAACGAGCTAGTCAACTAGAGGCTTACTAGGGACATGGTGTTGTCTATGTATCCACACATGTATCTGAGTTTCCTATCAATACAATTCTAGCATGGATAATAAACGATTATCATGAACAAGGAAATATAATAATAACTAATTTATTATTACCTCTAGGGCATATTTCCAACAGTCTCCCACTTGCACTAGAGTCAATAATCCAGTTCACATCGATATGTGATTAACACTCAAGGTCACATCCCTATGTGACTAACACCCAAAGAGTTTACTAGAGTCAATAATCTAGTTCACATTACCATGTGATTAACACTCGATGAGTTCTGGGTCTGATCATGTTATGCTTGTGAGAGATGTTATAGTCAACGGGTCTGAACCTTTCAGATCCATGTGTGCTTTACAAATCTCTATGTCATCTCCTAGATGCAGCTACCACGTTCTATTTGGAGCTATTCCAAATAACTGTTCTACTATACGAATCCAGTTTACTACTTAGAATAATCTGGATTAGTGTCAAAGTTTGCATCGGCGTAACCCTTTACGACGAACTCTTTTACCACCTCCATAATCGAGAAAATTCCTTAGTCCACTAGTTACTAAGGATAACTTTGACCGCTGTCTTGTGATCCATTCTTGGATCACTCTTGTACCCCTTGACTGACTCATGGCAAGGCACACTTCAGGTGCGGTACACAACATAGCATACTGTAGAGACTACGTCTAAAGCATAGGGGACGACCTTCGTCCTTTCTCTCTATTCTGCCGCGGTCAGGTTTCGAGTCTTACTCAATGTTCACACCTTATAACACAGCCAAGAACTCCTTCTTTGCCGATCCATTTTGAACTCCTTCAAAATCTTGTCACGGTATGTATTCATTTGAAAGTACTATTAAGTGTTTTGATCTATCCTTATAGATCTTGATGCTAAATGTTCAAGTAGCTTAATCCAGGCTTTCCATCGAAAAACACTTTCCAAATAACCCTATATGCTTTCCAGAAATTCTACGTCATTTCTGATCAACAATATGTCAACTACATATACTCATCAGAAATTCTATAGTGCTCCCACTCACTTCTTTGGAAATACAAGTTTCTCATAAACTTTGTATAAACCCAAAATCTTTGATCATCTCATCAAAGCATACATTCCAACTCCGAGATGCTTACTCCAGTCCTCAGAAGGATTGCTGGAGCTTTGCATACTTATTAGCATCTTTCAGGATTGACAAAACCTTCCGGTTGTATCACATACAACCTTTCCTCAAGAAAATCGTCGAGGAAACAATGTTTTGACATCCTATCTGCAAGATTTCATAAATAATGCAGTGACTGCTAACATAATTCCAACAGACTTTTAGCATCGCTACGAGTGAGAAAGTCTCATCATAGTCAACTCCTTGAACTTGTCGGAAAACATCTTAACGACAAGTCGAGCTTTCTTAATGGTGACATTTACCATCATTGTCCGTCTTCCTTTTAAAATCCATCTGTACTCAACAGCCTTACGACCATCGAGCTATTCTGCCAAAGTCTACACTTTGTTTTCATACATGGATCCTCTCTCGGATTTTATGGCCTCGAGCCATTTATCGGAATCCGGGCCCACCATCGCTTCTCCATAGCTCGTAGGTTTATTGTTGTCTAGCAACATGACTTCCACGACAGGATTACGTACCACTCTGAAGTAGTACACATCCTTGTCGTCCTACGAGGTTTGGGAGTGACTTGATCTGAAGTTTCATGATCACTATCATAAGCTTCCACTTCAATTGGTGTAGGTGCCACAGGAACAACTCCCTGTGCCCTGCCACACACTAGTTGAAGAGACGGTTCAATAACCTCATCAAGTCTCCACCATCCTCCCACTCAATTCTTTCGAGAGAAACTTTTCCTCGAGAAAGGACCCGATTCTAGAAACAATCCCTTATTGCTTTCGGATCTGAGACAGGAGGTATACCCAACTGTTTTGGGTGTCCTATGAAGATGCATTTATCCACTTTGGTTCGAGCTTATCAGCCTGAAACTTTTTCACATAAGCATCGCAGCCCCAAACCTTTTAAGAAATGACAGCTTAGGTTTCTCTAAACCATAGTTCATACGGTGTCATCTCATCGGAATTACGTGGTGCCCTATTTAAAGTGAATGTGGTTGTCTCTAATGGCTAACCCATAAATTATTGTGGTAATTCGATAAGAGACATCATGGTATGCATTATATCCAATAGGGTGCAGTTATGATGTTCGGACACACCATCACACTATGGTGTTCCAGGCTGTATTAGTTGTGAAACAATTTCCACAATGTCTTAATTCTGTGCCAAACTCGTAATTCAGATATTCATCTCTATGATCATATCATAGATATTTTATCCTCTTGTCACGACGATCTTTCAACTTCACCCTGAAATTACTTGAACCTTTCAATAATTCAGACTCGTGATTCATCAAGTATATATACTCAACATCTACTCAAATCATCTGTGAAGTAAGAACATAACGATATCCACTACACGCCTCAGCACTCATTGGACTGCACACATCAAAATATATTACTTCCAACAAGTTGCTTTCTAGTTCCATTTTACTGAAAACGAGGCTTTCAGTCATCTTGCCCATGTGGTATGATTTGCATGTCTCAAGTGATTCAAAATCAAGTGAGTCCAAACGGTCCATTTGCATGGAGTTTCTTCATGCATATATACCAATAGACATGATTCGCATGTCTCAAACTTTTCAGAAAACGAGTGAGCCCAAAGATCCATCAACATGGAGCTTCTTCATGCGTTTTATACCAATATGACTTAAGTGGCAGTGCCACAAGTAGGTGGTACTATCATTACTATCTTGTATCTTTTGGCATGAACATGTGTATCACTATGATCGAGATTCAATAAACCATTAATTTTAGGTGTAAGACCATTGAAGGTATTATTCAAATAAACAGAGTAACCATTATTCTCCTTAAATGAATAACCGTATTGCGATAGACATAATCCAATCATGTCTATGCTCAACGCAAGCACCAATCTCGATGGTAGAGGGAGCATACGATATTTGATCATATCCACATTGGAAACATTTTCCAACACATATCGTCAGCTCACCTTTAGCTAGTCTCCGTTTATTCCGTAGCTTTTATTTCGAGTTACTAACACTTAGCAACCGAACCGGTATCTAATACCCTGGTGCTACTAGGAGTACTAGTAAAGTACACATCAACACAATGTATATCCAATATACTTCTATCGACCTTACAAGCCTTCTCATCTATCAAGTATCTAGGGTAATTCTGCTCCAGTGGCTGTTCCTCTTATTACAGAAGCACTTAGTCTCGGGTTTGGGTTCAACCTTGGGTTTCTTCACTAGAGCAGCAGCTGAATTGCCGTTTCATGAAGTATCCCTTCTTGCCCTTGCCCTTCTTGAAACTAGTGGTTTCACCAACCATCAACAATTGATGCTCCTTCTTGATTTCTACTTTTGTGGTGTCAAACATCGCGTATATCTCAAGGATCATCATATATGTCCCTGATATATTATAGTTCATCACGAAGCTCTAGCAGCTTGGTGGTAATGACTTCGGAGAACTATCACTATTTCATCTGGAAGATCAACTCCCACTTGATTCAAGCGATTGTTGTACTCAGACAATCTCAGCACAAGCTCAACAATTGAGCTTTTCTCCCTAGTTTGTAGGCTAAGAAAATCGTCAGAGGTCTTATACCTCTTGACGTGGGCACGAGCCTGAAATCCCAATTTCAGCTCTCGAAACATCTCATATGTTTCACGACGTTTCAAAACGTCTTCGGTGCCTCAACTCTAAACCGTTCAACTGAACTATCACGTAGTTATCAAAATTTGTATGTCAGATGTTCCCAACATCTACAGACGACGTTCAAGGTTCAGCACACTGAGCGGTGCATTAAGGACATAAGCCTTCTATGAAGCAATGAGGACAATCCTCAGTTTACGGACCTAGTCCGCATAATTGCTACTATCAACTTTCAACTAAATTTTCTCTAGGAACATAACTAAACAGTAGAACTGAAGCGCGAGCTACGACATAATTTGCAAAGATCTTTTGACTATGTTCAGGATAATTAAGTTCATCTTATGAACTCCCACTTAGACAGACATCCCTCTAGTCATCTAAGTGATTACATGATCCGAGTCAACTAGGCCGTGTCCGATCATCACGTGAGACGGACTAGCCAACATCGGTGAACATCTTCATGTTGATCGTATCTTCTATACGACTCATGCTCGACCTTTCGGTCTCTTGTGTTCTGAGGCCATGTCTGTACATGCTAGGCTCGTCAAGTCAACCTAAGTGTTTCGCGTGTGTAAATCTGTCTTACACCCGTTGTATGTGAACGTTAGAATCTATCACACCCGATCATCACGTGGTGCTTCGAAACAACGAACTGTCGCAACGGTGCACAGTTAGGGGGAACACTTTCTTGAAATTTTAAAGAGGGATCATCTTATTTACTACCGTCGCTCTAAGCAAATAAGATATATAAACATGATAAACATCACATGCAATCAAATAGTGACATGATATGGCCAATATCACTTTGCTCCTTTTGATCTCCATCTTCGGGGCTCCATGATCATCATCGTCACCGGCATGACACCATGATCTCCATCATCGTGTCTTCATGAAGTTGTCTCGCCAACTATTACTTCTATTACTACAGCTAACGGTTAGCAATAAAGTAAAGTAATTACATGGCATTTATGTTGACACGCAGGTCATAAATAAATTAAGACAACTCCTATGGCTCCTGCCGGTTGTCATACTCATCGACATGCAAGTCGTGATTCCTATTACAAGAACATGATCAATCTCATACATCACATATCATTCATCACATCCTTTGGCCATATCACATCACATAGCATACCCTGCAAAAACAAGTTAGATGTCCTCTAATTGTTGTTTGCATGTTTTACGTGGCTGTTATGGGTTTCTAGCAAGAACGTTTCTTACCTACGCAAAGACCACAACGTGATATGCCAATTTCTATTTACCCTTCATAAGGACCCTATTCATCGAATCTGATCCAACTAAAGTGGGAGAGACAGGCACCCACTAGCCACCTTATGCAACTAGTGCATGTCAGTCGGTGAAACCAGTCTCACGTAAGAGTACGTGTAAGGTCGGTCCGGGCCGCTTCATCCCACGATGCCGCCGAATCAAGATTGGACTAGTAACGGTAAGCATATTGAACAAAATCAATGCCCACAACTACTTTGTGTTCTACTCGTGCATAGAAACTACGCATAGACCTAGCTCATGATGCCACTGTTGGGGAACGTAGCAGAAATTTAAAATTTTCCTACGTGTCACCAAGATCTATCTATGGAGAGACTAGCAACGAGGGGAAGGAGAGTGCATCTACATACCCTTGTAGATCGCTAAGCGGAAGCGTTCAAGAGAACGGGGTTGATGGAGTCGTACTCGTCGTGATCCAAATCACCGATGATCCTAGTGCCGAACGGACGGCACCTCCACGTTCAACACACGTACAGCCCGATGACATCTCCCACGCCTTGATCCAGCAAGGAGAGAGGGAGAGGTTGAGGAAGACTCCATTCAGCAGCAGCACAACGGTGTGGTGGTGGTGGAGGAGCGTGGCAATCCTGCAGGGCTTCGCCAAGCACCACGGGATATGAGGAGAAAGAGAGGGAGGGCTGCACCAACAGGGAGAGATCAAATCGCGTGTATTGGGCAGCCCCTAGGCCAAGTATATATAGGGGAAGGGGAGGGGCTGCGCCCCCTTTAGGGTTTCCACCCCTAGGGGTGGCGGCCAGCCTAGATCCCATCTAAGGGAGGCGGCCAAGGGGGAGGGGGAGAGGGAGGCGCACCAGGATGGGCCTTAGGGCCCATCTGCCCTAGGGTTTGCCCCCTTCTCCTCTCCCTTGCGCCTTGGGCCCTTGTGGGGGGGCGCACCAGCCCACTTGGGGCTGGTCCCCTTCCACACTTGGCCCATGAAGCCCTCCGGGGCTGGTGGCCCCACTTGGTGGACCCCCGGGACCCTCCCGGCGGTCCCGGTACGTTACCGATAAACCCCGAAACTTTTCCGGTGACCAAAACAGGACTTCCCATATATAAATCTTTACCTCCGGACCATTCCGGAACTCCTGTGATGTCCGGGATCTCATCCGGGACTCCGAACAACATTCGGTAACCACATACAAACTTCCTTTATAACCCTAGCGTCATCGAACCTTAAGTGTGTAGACCCTACGGGTTCGGGAACCATGCAGACATGACCGAGACGTTCTCCGGTCAATAACCAACAGCGGGATCTGGATACCCATGTTGGTTCCCACATGCTCCACGATGATCTCATCAGATGAACCACGATGTCAAGGACTTAATCAATCCCGTATACAATTCCCTTTGTCTAGCGGTACGATACTTGCCCGAGATTCGATCGTCGGTATCCCGATACCTTGTTCAATCTCGTTACCGGCAAGTCTCTTTACTCGTTCCATAACACATCATCCCGTGATCAACCCCTTGATCACATTGTGCACATTATGATGATGTCCTACCGAGTGGGCCCAGAGATACCTCTCCGTCACACGGAGTGACAAATCCCAGTCTCGATTCGTGCCAACCCAACAGACACTTTCGGAGATACCCGTAGAGTACCTTTATAGCCACCCAGTTACGTTGTGACATTTGGCACACCCAAAGCATTCCTACGGTATCCGGGAGTTGCACAATCTCATGGTCTAAGGAAATGATACTTGACATTAGAAAAGCTTTAGCATACGAACTACACGATCTAGTGCTATGCTTAGGATTGGGTCTTGTCCATCACATCATTCTTCTAATGATGTGATCCCGTTATCAATGGCATCCAATGTCCATGGTCAGGAAACCGTAACCATCTATTGATTAACGAGCTAGTCAACTAGAGGCTTACTAGGGACATGGTGTTGTCTATGTATCCACACATGTATCTGAGTTTCCTATCAATACAATTCTAGCATGGATAATAAACGATTATCATGAACAAGGAAATATAATAATAACTAATTTATTATTGCCTCTAGGGCATATTTCCAACATGCTTGTGTAGCAAAGATGGTTGCACATCGCATGTAGCGGCTGGGATCACGGAAAAGTGGTAGCAACAACACATAAGTGACGTCGAAGGTGGCACCACTCGAGCACCCCATCCCGAGCTCCGGGGTGAAAGCGTAGGTTTAACCCAAGTTGGTTATACCTGGCAATGATGATGTTTTTACATCGTTACCTTGTTGAAGGTGTTGCTCAGATATGCTTAGACAAGTACTTCAGGGTGAAAATCTAGATTCTGACCTTTGATGATGGGATCCGATGATGACAGCCATTGAGCGTCGAACCCTTTTGAAGGCGTTGCTCTTGAAGACTCCCATCGTTTCATGTGGTGTCATGACATGGTTTTTGCAGATTTGGTCACTATTATAGTTTACCGATCACGGATGTGATCACGTTGGGTTTTTCTTTTCTCGCATATGGATAGATTTGGTCTTATATGACTTTGCCATTTGCTAGCATGTTTTTGTGTGAGTGAGTTTGGTGCTGGCTATGTGAATCCTAACTATGTAGAGGTCGGGTGTGTGCTCATTATATTTGTATTCTCTTGATGCTTCATTTTAGGCCAATAAATCCACCCTTTGTCAAAAAAGTCCACACCAAAAATCTAGCGGCATCATTTAAAATTTCAACATATTTCCTTTGTTTCAAACATGCAATAATGATTCAGGATAGACCATCAACATCTAGCGTACACATTTAGTTATGAGTTTTGCTTCGTTACACCCCTTTACACATTTCGAAACAGATTAAAGGTGGAGATTAGAAGATATCCCTTCAATAAAAATTAGATTGTTCTGATATCTTGTCTAATGCATTAGCACAAAAATGATTAGAATTGGATAATAGTGAGTGTACAAGAATACCCTTTTAAATAATTTTAATGTCCGTGCAAACTTTTAGGGGGGGGGGGGGGGGGGGAGGGGGGTGTGTGTGGAGCACCGAAGCAAAGCTCGTTAGGTATACGGAACCCAACACATTTAGGACTCTTGGTAAGATAGTGTTCGGAAAAGTCCCTAGAACACATTTGTGTTTTTCCTTTTCCTTTGTTCTCATTCACAGTAATTCCCTAGATTAGCCCTTACAACAAACTACTATTGCATAGCAGATTATGCTAGTGTGCACACAATATTGTATACTAGTAGTTGAATTTGATGATGTATTTTTTCAAACTTCAATCTCGTTTGTGAAAGTATATGTATGATCACCATGCCGCATATAGTCTTGGTTGGCAGGCACAAAACCGCCTCCCATTGATGGGGTTTTCCACATATCGATAACACCCTGCCAGTGGTGAAAAACACACCGTTGACATGGTGACGGAGCCCATCAATGGCGGTACAGCCTGGGACAGAAAGAAAGCCCACAAGACAAGTAAATCACGTTCGGGACCACACCTCATCGTTGATGTTGTACCATAAGCCAGTGATTATCCTCGGGTGAAAGGGATTATTGTAGCACTTTCAATATGGATGCGAAATAACGAGTGATGAACCCCTAAGGAGCTAGTAGGTAGATTTCCAATTATGTCTGGCTAAGTGCGCTTACATGTTCTTTTATGCATTTGTAATGTCTACTTTACTATAACTCAAGTTCGTAGGTGTTTACGTAATTTCTACTTTTAATATTATCAAATTTAATTATAGTTATGTGATGTTATTAGTAAGAAGCAATTAAATTTAAAAGCAACTGTGGTGGTGGTGCCGAAGAAGTGCATGGACGAAATTGTAAGAGTCGGTCCTGTAGTTTCAACCATATGTATCAAGGTCAACATTTTTGCTTTTGTTCTAAGAATCATACGGGCTGTAAATTAGGCACCTCAAGTGGTTTTGAGAGCTCCAAAATAGGGAGCATATAGAATTAGGCCTACTTAATTCGCAGTATTTCTAAAACACAGGAGTACAAAAACACAAGAATAGGGTGCCATGCAGGAGGATTTGAAGCATGCACGGGGTGGGGACATGCGCTTTTCTGGGCCATTCTGTTCCTTGCGACGGGGTTTCTGAGGCAAGACCACTCTTGAATACATTTTGAAAGTTTTTGGAACTTCATCAAATTTCAGCTATTGGAACTTTATAAGAATGAACTATGAAGGATAAATTTATCAAATTTCAAATACTAAAACTTAAACCCTAGAGCCTAAACAGGAACTTAATAATACAAATTAAGCTGATTCTTATGGAATTGGTAAAACTTGGCAAAAGCTTAATATTACGATTATCAAGTTTCGATCTTAAGGGGCTGGGGGGGGGGGGGGGGTGTCTATGGATTGCACTATCACGAATCAAACATCGCGCATATGAGAAATCGTAAGGATTAGGATCCTCCAAAATTCTTGAGAGATCTTTTGAATCGAAGAGACCCTTAAAGATATCCAACGATGCTGGGACTGAATTGTTGCGAGTAGAAGTAAAGTTCCATGGTCTGCATATGTTTACAACAAAAAGTTCATTGTCAAAAGCTTGAGCGTGGCAGTTGACAAATAAAAAGAGCTAGCGTGTGTGTGTGCGCGCTGCCTGCAGGGGAGAATCTATGCTTCGCTCACTTTTCGAGATAAAGAGGAGATACGTAGCCTTTTGAAACTGCGATCAGTTGAGACTTTCAATCTCTTCTTCCCCACTTCCCGAACAAGGCTTTCTCTAAAGCACTTTTTGGGATGTGCCTTTTCTAGCACTGTTTTCTCTCTGTAGATATTTGTTAGAGTAAAGGCGCTGGCTGACTTTTGCATGATGGTTCCAAGCTCAAAGCAATCCAAGGAAAGTCTTTGTTAAAGGGACCCAAAATGTACTCACCAGCTGTTTCCTACGAGGTGTAAAAATGTAGTACGACAACTCTGTGAACACCTGTGTTTTTTGCTCAGTCATTTTTAGGTGAAATCTATGTTTTGGGTTTCGTCATTTCTAGGCGATATCTGTGCTAAAAGCTCCCCCTTAAACCTATGTAGGAATGGATGGTATAACTTTTTGTGCGTTTATAAATGTGGCTATTCAGTGCTGAAAATACGGACACTTAAGGGCATCTCCACGGTTAACCCCACATTTGCGGACGCGTCCGCAGACTACGAGAGTTGGCCATTCAACTTTATCCATTAAATGTCTGAACACTGGTCGATTTTCATGCAAACCAGATAGTTTTCATTTAAATTGGGCCAAATTCTTGACATTTCGACATGTTTATTAAACAAAAGTTAATCTAGTCTAAATCTTCGCCGGCCGTGGAGGCGTCAGTGTTCCACGTCATGTTTTTTCCATGTCCAGCAAGGAAGAGTAAGACTTGGATATCCGTCTCTCATGTCCTACTTTTCCTCGCTGAAGTCCGCCACTTGGTTGTGGATGTGGACGTGCCGACCTCATGATTATTGTGGCCCGGCGCGAACAACGTGGGGATGTCGACGTAGGCACCCTTGTTGTCGTGCGCGATCCCGGGTGTCATCTCTGCGTTTGCTGAGGGTGTCCCGGACTAAGGGGTCCTCGGGCTGCCGACCTATCTCTCATGGGCCACTCTTGGTTCATCAATGGAAGGCCAGGCTACAGGCGACCCTGTGCTATGGAAGGAAATCACCAAAGAGTTGACGTATCATCCAAGTCTTGTTAGCGAAATAGGCATGTTTATTCTCTAATGGCAACCGACCATATGTAACCCTAGGTACCCCTGATGTCTATATAAACTGGAGGGTTTAGCCCGTAGGGGAGGAATCATCACAAGTTCACAACCATACCCACCTAGGATTTAGTTCATCCGATCTTGCAGTAGATCAACTTTGTAATTGTCATACACATTCATCACTACAACCAAGCAGGACGTAGTGTTTTACCTCCTTGAGAGTGCCCGAACCTGGGTAAATTGTGTCTCTGTGTTCCCTATTACCCATCGATCCACGATCCATAGTTCGGAACCCCCTATCCGAGATCTGCCGGTTTTGACACCGACATCCGCCTTCATCCGGTCGACGAAGTTCGGGTCCTCTGCGACCATGGCCACCACGGCCTCCTCGCTCGCGAATCGTCGTGGTTTTGCCCCTCAGCCAACTGGTGATGCGTGAGGAGGTCGAGGTTGTACTGTTGGTCCTCCTATGCCATTCAGAACGTCGACACCGACGACGTTGGCTACTCCTCCTGTTGCAACTCCGCTATGATAGCACTAAAGTGCTCCTGCACATGCTCCATGGTGAAGCCAATAAGGACTAGCGTGGACACGGGTGTTTGCTTGTCATCGGACGCCTCATCCAACATCGGATCACTGTCTCTCCCCTCCGACGAGCTCGCAGGCATGTCGCCCTCTATCCGTCGCACACGACAAGCCTGCTAACCAACTACAAGGCCGGCCAACTCATGATTTTGCTCCATCAAGAGGCTCTCCCACAACACGCTAGAGCTCGCCGTCATTGCGTCGCAGGTGCATGAAGAAGGAAGCGAAGTGGACGTGGTGCAGTGTGGATCGTGCTGTGTGCGGCCACATATAAATAGCGGGTGCCGGCGGGGTTTTTTCAATGCAGGCGCCGGAGTGGGTTTCTCGGCCGCCATGCTTGTTTAATGTTGGCGGGCAGACGGATGGGCAACCTGCTTCAATGGGTAGAAATTTGTCATGTCGCTTCGCTCAGTCACGTCGCTCATGCATTGAACAGACGTGGTGATCGCAGATGGTGCACTTGGCTGACGCGCCACTTCAATGCCAGCTTTAATGATCGATCGGCTCCGCTCTGGGCCAACATGAATGCGGCGCGGAGAAAGGAGGTGCGGTCGCACAACAAAGGGTATCAGTGTGGGAGATGGTTTTGGGTGGTACCCTGTTGTCGGCCGTGTATGTGGTGGTGGTTCGAACGCCCGCAAACTTCCCTAGGATTTTATCCGGTTTACAGGAAAATGGATGCGTAGATACGTTCGTGAATAAAGGGTCCGCATTGGAAGGCAAACTGTGTATATAGGTATTGAAAGGGCCCTAAGCATGTATATAGGTATTGAAAGGGCCCTAAGCATGTATATAGGTAGAACAATTATTTATTTGTAGCACGAGTGTACAACGTACAATATGTGTAGTACTCCTATGGTGTATAGTGGCGGAGCACCTTTTCTGGTTGTTTGAATTTTGAAGGGACATGTTTACTTACCTTAAAGGAAGCAACAAAAGATATTTGGTCTTCTTGTTGTTGATATATTCTCTTCATTGTAAAGTAATAGAAGATATTTCCTAAAGTTAAACACCTCTAAGTTTGATCAAGTTTTATAGAAAAATCACTATCTACAATACAAACCAAATAAATATGAAAAATACATTTTATGATGAATCTAATTGTATTGATATGGTATTGTAAATGTGCATATTTTCTTTATAAGCCAGGTCAAACATAAAGGTTAGAGTCCAGATGGTCACCACTCAAGTATAAATGTTGTATTGCTTCCTCTTAACTAGAAAGGTGTTGAGCCCCAAGTGCAAGGGTTTGCAATCAGCAATAATGTTACTCAAGTGGCCTCAAGGTTTATCGACCAACATGAGCTTAGTAACACAATCAATGATCAGCGTCTGCACATAAATACAAAACTTCCTCGCCCCCCAACAGGAGTAGTGAGGCTGCCAATCCCCCAATAGAAATTAAAAGAGCGATGATTAAGATTGTAAGTTGTATAGGAAGAAAATGGACCGGGGTCCATAGGTTCAGTAGTGGTTTATCTCCAAAATAAAACATGACAGGGTAAAGAAATTGCAGTTGAGCATTGATTAAATTGTCATATTTATAACTTATAACTATTCATGGCATAATCAACATGTGAGCGTCACGTCCAAATATCTACAGACCGTATCCAACTACATCTATAGATAATACTCCTAGCTGGGGAATACCTATGCGGTAGGCCCACAGATACGTATGGCCCAACAAAACGCTCAGGCCCATACAGGATACGGCCCAAATGATATTGGCCGAGTGCTTAGTCACTAAGCCCATAAAGGTTCCAGCGCAAAGATATGATAGGCCAGGGGTTCCTCACCAATGGGCTAAGTGCCCATAGTCGGACTCTACACTCCAAACAAATGAGCACTAGTAGTCGGTTATCACCAAGACAAGGGACGCTCGGGTTCCCTATAGTCGGCTGCACCATAGGATATTGCCTCTTCTCTACTAGGAAGTTATTTGCCCCCTCCCTAGTGGAATGGTTAGTACCAAGCAACAATTTCCCTCAAGGACCTGAAGGTTTATCGAACCAATGGGAGCTACGTGATTACAACCAATGACCAATACCTCCACACATAAAACAAACTTTCTTGTGCCCCCAACAAGACTAGTAAAATTGTCGATCTCACTAGCTTTGCTTGTTAGAAAAGAATTGAATGCAACAGTGATAGAAAAAGGTATTGAAAGTGCTAGTGATCGACTAGAGGGGGGTGGGGGGGTGAATAGGCGATTTTTATGAAAGTCTTCAAAACATGGAAGTTTCGAAGACAAACGATAGAAATAAACCTATTACCATGCAGCGGAAGGTAGACTACACTAGGCAAACCATAGTCAAGTATTCAATGAAGTGAAAGCACAATGACTAATAGCAGCTAGGCAGTAAAGATCAGGTAGGAAGATATTGTGAAGCCAATCAGAACAAGCAGTCACTCAGTGAAGACAAAAGATAATGCAATCATACAATGACTTCACAAGGACCAACAGTAAGTAAAGGGAAGGGAAGGATAGAACCAGTGAGCTTGGTGAAGACAAAGGTTTGGTAGACCAGTTCCAATTATGGTGACAGTTGTACGTCTGGTTAGGGCGGCTAGGTATTTAAACCTGAGGACACACAGTCCCGGACACCCAGTCCTGAATACGCAGCTCAGGACACTCAGTCCTCACCGTATTCCCGTTGAGCTAAGGTCACACAAACCTCGCCCAATCACTCTGGTAAGTCTTCAAGGTAGACTTCCAAACCTTCATAGACTTTGTTCACCGGCGATCCACAATGACTCTTGGATGCTTAGAACGCGACGCCTAACCGGCTGGAGGATTCACAATCCTCAAGTGTAATAAGTCTTCAGGTCACACAGACAGGAAGACTTTAGTGATGCCTAACACTCTTTGGCTCTGGGTGTTTAGGGCTTTATCCTCGCAAGGAATTCTCTCTCAAAGGCTTCGAGGTGGGTTGCTCTCAAACGACAAAAGCCGTACTCTAACTCTGAGCAGCCAACCGTTTATGGTTGTAGGGGGTGGGCTATTTATAGCCACCAGGAAACCCGACCTGATTTGTCCGAAATGACCTTGGGTCACTAAGGAACTGACACATGTTCCAACGGTCAGATTTCAAACGCACACGGCAACTTTACTTGGGCTACAAGCAAGGCTGACTTATCCAACTTTGGACAAGATTTGCTATCATAGTCTTCACTCGAAGACATAGGATTTTGGTTAAGCATCACTTCAGTCATTCTGACTGGTTCTCTTGGACCCCACTTAACAGTACGGTAGTTCCTATGACTCAACAAAGAAAAACACAGAACGACGAAACTGCTAAGTCTTCGCGCCATAGTCTTCACACGATGTCTTCTCTTGTCATAGTCTTCAATGTGAATGTCTTCACATACCACCTTTGACTTCAATGTCTTCATACATTTTTAGGGGTCATCTCTGGTAGGAAAACCGAATCAATGAGGAACTTCTATCTGTGTTATCCTGCAATTCTTACAAACACATTAGTCCCTCAACTAGGTTTGTCGTCAATACTCCAAAACCAACTAGGGGTGGCACTAGATGCACTTACAATCTCCCCCTTTTTGGTGATTGATGACAAACTAGTTGAAGTTTTCAACGGGGAATATAATATGTGAAATTGTAAAGGATAGGGAATTGTCTTCATAAGTTGCAAGGGCTCCCCCTGAAGATGTGCATATAGTGATTTGCTTTTGGAATGCAAATGCACATGGCAGGTTGTACTTGTGGAGATCCTCTTCAACTTACGATGACAATTCATCATGCATGAAAAGTATGTGAAGATAATGATATGCATAATGAAAAATGGACGTCTGCAAAATGATCTAAGTGCGGAATTTATCGTCGCACCACAGAATTGCAAATAAGTAGCAGACGACCATTGAGTTTAAGTGTTACAACTCAAAGAACCAAATGTATCAAAACGAGAGTTGTAAACACTAGGCAAAACATAAAGCAACCGCCCATATGGACCCGCTTGAAGACTATCAAACTCATATGCTTCTCCCCCTTTTGTCAGTAAGGACCAAAAAGGTTTGAAGACGTAGAGCATCTACTCGTTCCCATGAGGAGTAGGTGAAGCGGCAAGGTCGTCGGTGTTGTTCGGCGGTGCAGACGAACTCGGGGCAGTGTCGATGCGTGCAGAAGTAGGGGGTGGTGAAGTGGCATCATCTTCGTCCTCGATCACTCTGGCATTCACAGTTGCCACGGAGGAAGAGAACTCAGAGTCTTCAAGAGACGGAGTTCATCGCAGCACAATCCTTCTTGGAGGTGTAGAGTCAAACTTGAAATATTCAGAGAAGCCATCCTCTTGAAGATCATCTTCAGAACACATAAGCGTCAGCCCTTTCCATGTACGCCGACAGGTTTCATGGGCAACAAAGGCATTCTTGGTGGCAAGATTGCGAATGCGGTTGACATCCACCAAGAGGCTTTGCAGTTGGCGCTTCAGCCAGTCATGATGCCTATCATGTTTCTGATGAAGGGCAACCAGAAGCTCTCGGTCATTGAGAACACGAGATTGCTTCTTGGGCCGTTGCGCAATGGTGCTTTCAATGGCTTCAGTGAGGGCACGATGAGGTGCACGTGTAGTACCGGCCAGAGGATAAACACGAGTGACTGCTTCAACTCCTTCAATGTTTTGAGAGAAGCTTTGATGCTCAGCAATCTGAAGACTAAGAGGCTCCTTGGCAGGTTCTGGATAGATGGCTTCAACGGACATATCAACGTCAGGCAGAAAGATCCGATGATTGCGAGCAGAGGGCTGATATGAGACAGCTGAGTGTAGTTTGATCAGCCGCATTATCCATGGGGCATAAAACTTCAAGCAAAAAAGATCATATCCTGATGCAGCAAGTTGGCGGATGAAGAAGTCTTGTGCATTGAAGCATTTTCCATGAAGAATATAAAAGACCAAAGTCTTCATTGCACCTTCCAGCTTTGCATGTGGAGAATGTCCTTTGATGGGCCAGAGAGTTCGCCTGATAATGTGATAGATAGTGTGTGGCAGATACTCAAGGTCTTCAATAAAGAACTCCTTAGGATATGCAGCATCTGGAGGCAAAGGCTTCATCATGCTAAGCATCTGACTCATGTTTGGTTCAGGCTTCTGAAAGATGCTCTCCATAACTGCACTATGAAGCTGACAACCAGGTTCATAAAGATCTCCAGGAGTGGGCAGACCAGTGAGCTTAATGATATCAAAGGCTTTGGCTTCGTGATGAACATTGCCGGTCATCCACTCAAGGACCCAAGTCTTCGGATCTCTATTGTAGCCACGAATGTGAAGAGTGGCATAGAATTGGAGCAGTAATTCTTCGTTCCAGTGCTCTTGGTCGGTGATGAACGGCAACAATCCAGACTCTTTGAAGCAATCCAGAGCTTCTTCCAAGCAAGGTAGACCAGTTATGGCTTCAGTATCAAGACGCATATGAGGGAAAATGTGACCTTGATTGTACAGAATGCATGAGTAATAACTTCGTTGTGGATAGCTCCAGAACCGATCAGAAGATATTCTTTCCCTTGAGTAGGGGTTCTTGGCGCTATTGAAGAAGGTGTTGTCTGCTTTGAAGCTGTTGACATTAAAGGATCCGGGTGCTGATGCAGGACCTGGAAACATGGGCAACCTTGGCATTGGCTTCTGTACCTGAGGTCTGTGCTCAACGTGATAGTCCAACTGAGGACCAGCAACAGGCGCAGGAACAGGAGTAGTTGCATCATTGGCTTCATTGACTTCGGGCACATTGGTTGGTGCAGGCTCCACATTTGCTTCAGCCATGACAACGTCATTGGCCTCATTTGTGTTGGTGGTGGCAGCCTCGAGATTCTTAACCTCCACTTGATGAGCTGGAGGGTCGGGTACAGACACGTTCTCCTCGAGAATAGTTTCTTCAGTAATGGGGGGAGTAGGGACACGTTCTTCTTCTTGTGTGTCGTCGTCTGATGCAGCCGGAATGTCTTCAGCAGCTTTAGCCTCAGACTCGGAGACATTCACAGTAGGAGTGGCATCTGGAAACACTTGACGTGTAACAGATTGGCGGGGCACTTCTCCTTCTGGAACACTCGAAAGAGGGACTTGAGACCTTGGTCCTTTGCGAAGCCTGCGTAATGCTGGTGACGCCGTTGGAGATGGAGTTGGCTGAGCCTCAAAGTCATCTTCTTCTTCTTGCCGGGGTGGTGTGACTTGTTGTTATGGGTGATCAGCCCATGATGCATCCTGTGCAATTGGCGTCAGAGGACGACCAATGCTGATGAGTTCGTTGTGTGTAAGCACAGGCGATGATACCAGTTGGTGCTCGATCTGAGGAAGAACTACATCATCTTCAACATGGTCATGGTGACCAATGTCTTCAGCAGCGGTGGGATCAACTGCTGGAATGTCTTCAACTTCATGAGCCTCTGTGGAAGCAGGCTCATGGACAATCAGTTGGTGCTCTTGTTGTCCAGATGCAGGGCGAACCATTGAGATAGGTTCAACAACTAAGGGCTCTGTGGGAGCAGCCCGATCCTTCTTGATTTTGCGCTTCTTCTTGGAGGGAGCAGCATCAGAGGCTTCAGGATGTTTCCTCTTTCTGGCTTCAGCCTCAGCAGTCCTCGTCTTCTTCAGTTCTGAGGCGGTTGACCTGACCTTTGGCTTCGAGCCAGTCATGCTGGCTGGGAAGACAATGGGAGGTGCTTCCTGCCTTGGGGCTTCGGGTTCGGCTGCAGCTGGGTTCTTCTTCTTCTTTGCAGCCATCCTGGGATCGATGCTAGGACGACCAAGAGCCTTGCGCTTCTCAGCCTCATTGTAGGCTTGCACACACTTGTCAGCCAAGCTCTTCATGCGCTCACGAGAACCTTGAGCTTCTTCACGCTTCTTAAGAAAGGCTTCCTTGAGCTCGTGCAGCATGATCTGGAAGTTTTTGACATCTTGCACACTGAGCTTGGCCATGTGCTTCTTGAACTGAGCTTTCTCATAGTTGATCTTTTGCTTCAGTTCAACGATGCACTGAGCTAGAGCTAGCTCAGAAGCAATGGCGCCAGTGAAGGCGACACTAAGGCCAATTGGAAGTTGCAGATCTTCAAAGGAGGTTGGGCGTGTCAAACCACTCATCGATGACGTTATGAATGATTGCCACATCAAAGAGAGGCAAATCATTGAAGATTTCTGCTTCTTCTTTGTTCTTGATCAGTTGCTCAAGAGTGTCATCTGCAATATCTTCATCGCTGGACAGATCAATAGCGTCGTTGCGCAGAATAGCAGCAGCAGTCAGTTCTTGGCTGGTGTGTTGCAAAGGCATCTTTACTCTCGAGGGCTTGGAGATGCGTGACAAATCTTCAGACTGCACACTGTCTTCAGGAGGTGCAGTAGCTAGTGGCTTCACCCGTGAGATTTTTGATGCTGAGGCATGCTTTGAAGCTTTAGGCTGCTTCAGTTTCTTTGGCTTCGGCGGTGCAGGCGCTTCATCAGATTCAGCGTCATCTACATGCTCATCAACGGCCTCCTCTCCCAGTCCGTCTAGCAGTTCTTTGTGTGGTAAATAAAACTTCCTTTTTTACGGCCCCTTTGATCCTATAGATTCATCACTTTCTGCCACAAGAAGTTTCTATTCACACAAGTTGGATCTATTTCATACTGCATCTCATAATATGCCTAGTATGTTCACTTATGCTTCACAAAGTAGTTAGATTCCTCACTTGTATTGATCCATGGATTCGTACAAATCTAGAACCAACTCTTTATCTATGAGTGAATGTCTTCGCACGTTGAGGTCAATGTCTTCTAAACTGATTTATCTTCAAAATCTTCTGAGAATGCATATGACCTCTTCCCCTTCCCTCGCACCTTAATGCTGTCACATGTACATGTCCGTGGGAGAATCCCTTGGTTCTCATAGTCTGCATTCATTTGCAGAATTCTTACAGCATCATATAAATTCTCCCGAAGCCAGTTCCTGTTTGTCCAGCAAGCGAAAGCCTTTGAAGCCTTTGAACGTGTTGAAGCCATTCAGTTTAAAGTTCATGGCTGCAGAGAAATCAGTAAGGAAGGGTGGCAGAAAGCGTCGAGGTGAAACATCAAGAGATCTGCCCGATGACCTCTCAAAGCTGTACAAGACAGATCCAGAAGAGGATTACAATCAACGCAAGACACGAATCCAATGGATTCGATGATATTGGGCAGAACAGTGGTTCAAGTAGAGGTTTGTGACCAAGGAATATGCTGAGCAGAATGCTATCAAGTGACCATGGGGAGACATCCTATACAAAAATCTTCAACCCAGGTCCAGAGATGAAGCCATTGAACAAGGCTTCTATCCCTGCATGGTCCGTGGACCACAGCCTGCGGATGCACACCCATCGTCATTGCTATGGTGTCGTGACGACAATCTGTTCAAACGCAACTTCCAGTTTGCCAAGAATTCATCTAAGCAAAACAAGAAGTCATTGGGACTAGACTTCAACCCTGGCCCTTCTGCTCCCCGTGCCGATGGCACCCGCGAAGCTGAACCCAATCTTGTTGGGCCCTTCTACAACCTGGAAGGTCTCATCACTCATATCATGGTTAAGGGACAGCCGTGGATGAGCCTGTAGATGACGCTGAATCTGATGAAGCGCCTGCAGATGTGCCCTAACTTGGCGACGAAGGACACCTACGGCAACGGCGGAGAAGACGATGTCCGCGGCCGGCGTGAAGACGGCGTCCGAGAGGTCGCGGCAGCCAAGCGCTTCATCGCCGGCGTCGTCAAGGGCTAGTGGTGGCTCTAGGGTTTGTGCGAGACTGGAAGAAAGGATAATGACTGTGGTGAGGCATGTATTTATAGGGAAAGGGACGGCACAGTGTTATTACACCGGTGCCCCTGGCGATTCACATCTGAAGGACACGTGGCCATCATGCAACATATCGGAGGTTGTTCCACATTCCCACGCACGCCTGGATTGTCGGGTAGTCGTTCCCACTACTCCGGGTTTCAGGTGAAGGAATTAGCATTGAAAGTGGACTTAATGTTTGTCTCTGTATCTTCTGCTGACAAGGACGCAGAGAAAACATTCGACAGTTTCAAGAGAATGCATATGATTTGGAGAGATAGAGTTTGAGATAGAAAGCATAGAGAGGTTAGGGTCCGATCACATTCACTTAGTTCAAAAGATTCAACAAGAAGAAATACCAACATGTCCCTAGTAAGCCTCTAGTTGACTAGCTCGTTGATCAACAGATAGTCATGGTTTCCTGGCTATGGACATTGAATGTCATTGATAACGAGATCACATCATTAAGAGAATGATGTGATGGACAAGACCCAATCCTAAACATAGCATAAAGATCGTATAGTTCGTTTGCTAGAGTTTTTCCAATGTCAAGTATCTTTTCCTTAGACCATGAGATCGTGTAACTCCCGGATACCGTAGGAGTGCTTTGGGTATACCAAACGTCACAACGTAACTGGGTGACTATAAAGGTAGACTACGGGTATCTCCGAAAGTGTCTGTTGGGTTGACACGGATCAAGACTGGGATTTGTCACTCCGTATGACGGAGAGGTATCACTCGGCCCACTCGGTAATGCATCATCATAATGAGCTCAAAGTGACCAAGTGTCTGGTCATGGGATCATGCATTACGGTACGAGTAAAGTGACTTGCCGGTAACGAGATTGAACGAGGTATTGGGATACCGACGATCGAATCTCGGGCAAGTAATATATCGATTGACAAAGGGAATTGCATACGGGGTTGATTGAATCCTCGACATCGTGGTTCATCCGATGAGATCATCGTGGATCATGTGGGAGCCAACATGGGTATCCAGATCCCGCTGTTGGTTATTGAACGGAGAGTCGTCTCGGTCATGTCTACATGTCTCCCGAACCCGTAGGGTCTACACACTTAAGGTTCGGTGACGCTAGGGTTGTGAAGATATGTATATGCAGTAACCCGAATGTTGTTCAGAGTCCCGGATGAGATACCGAACGTCACGAGGAGTTCCGGAATGGTCCGGAGGTAAAGAATTATATATAGGAAGTGCTGTTTTGGCCATTGGGACAAGTTTCGGGGTTACCGGTATTGTACCGGGACCACCGGAAGGGTCCCGGGGGTCCACCGGGTGGGGCCACCTATCCCGGAGGGCCCCATGGGCTGAAGTGGGAAGGGACCCAGCCCATAGTGGGCTGGGGCGCCACCCCCTAAGGGCCCATGCGCCTAGGGTTTAGGGGAAACCCTAAAGAGGGGCTCCCCTTGCTTGGGGGGCAAGCCCCCCCACCCCTTGGCCGGTGCCCCCCCTAGGAGATCCCATCTCCTAGGGCCGGCGCCCCCCTAGCACCCCTATATATAGTGGGGGAGAGGAGGGACTTGAGACACAGCCTTTGGTGCATCCCTCTCTCCCTGTTACGTCTCTCTCTCTCTCTCTCTCTCTCTCGTAGTATAGGCGAAGCCCTGCTACTGTGACGCCCTGCATCCACCACCACGCCGTCGTGCTGCTGGATCATCATCAACCTCTCCTCCCCCTTGCTGGATCAAGAAGGAGGAGACGTCTCCTGTCCCGTACGTGTGTTGAACGCGGAGGTGCCGTCCGTTCGGCACTTGGTCATCGGTGATTTGGATCACGTCGTGTTCGACTACATCATCCCCGTTCTTTGAACGCTTCCGCTCGCGATCTACAAAGGTATGTAGATGCATCCGATGACTCGTTGCTAGATGAACTCATAGATGGATCTTGGTGAAACGAGTAGGAATTTTTTTTGTTTTCTGCAACGTTCCCCAACAAGTACGTCTCCCCATGGTCTCCTGATGGCGTTTTTCTCAGCGTACTCCTTGGTGACAAAGCGGTATTGGAACCATTGCTCCGCCCAATAGCGTCGAATCCATTGGATCCGTGTCTTGCGCTGATTGTAATCCTCTTCAGGATCTGTCTTGTACAGCTCTGAGAGGTCATCGGGCAGATCTCTTGATGTTTCTCCTCGACGCTTTCTGCCACCCTTCCTTGCTGATTTTTCTGTAGCCATGAACTTTAAACTGAATGGCTTCAATACGTTCAAAGGCTTCAAAGGCTTTCTCTTGCTGGTCAAACAGGAACTGGCTTCGGGAGAATTTATATGATGCTGTAAGAATTCTGCAAATGAATGCAGACTATGAGAACCAAGGGATTCTCCCACGGACATGTACCTGTGACAGCATTAAGGTGCGAGGGAAGGGGAAGAGGTCATATGCATTCTCAAAAGATTTTGAAGATAAATCAGTTTAGAAGACATTGACCTCATCGTGCGAAGACATTCACTCATAGATAAGAAGTTGGTTCCAGATTTGTACGAACCCACAGATCAGTACAAGTGAGGAATCAAACTACTTTATGAAGCATAAGTGAATATTCTAGGCATGTTATGAGATGCAGATTGAGAGAGATCTAACTTGTGTAAATAGAAACTTCTTATGGCAGAAAGTGACAGAACCATAGGATCAAGAGAGGCTGTAAAAAGAGGTTTTAATTACCACACTTGGAACTGCTAGATGGAGTGGGAGATGAGGCCGACCAGTTCGATCCTCCGTGCCCTAACTTGGCGACGGAAGACACCTACGGCGACGGTGGAGAGGACGATGTCCGCAATCGGCGTGAAGACGGCGTCGGAGAGGTTGCGGCAGTGAAGCGCTTCGTCGCCGGCATCGTCGAGAGCTAGCGGTGGCGCTAGGGTTCGTGCGAGGGAGGAAGAAGGAGATAATGACCGTGGTGAGGGTGTATTTATAGTTACAGGGGCGGCACTTTGCTATTACACAGGTGCCCCTGGCGATTCGCCTCTGAACAACACGTGGCCATCATGCGGAATCTCGGGGGCAGTTCCACATCCCACGCACGCCTGGATTGTCGGGTGGTCGTTCCTACTTCTCCGGATTTCTTGTGGATGAATGAGCATTAAAACGGTTTTAAAGTTTGTATCTGTGTCTTCTGCTAACAAGGACGCAGAGAAGACATTCGACAGTTTCAATAGAATGCATATGACTTGGAAAGATAGAATTTGAGATAGAAAGCATAGAGAGATTAGGGTCCGATCACATTCACTTAGTTCAAAAGATTCAAACAAGAAGACATAGCTATAAGTGAATGCTGTAGAGGACAGAACACTAGTATATATATATATATATATTATCCACGTAGTGAGGATAATCATGAAGACATGTTGAGATGTAAGCCAAACCAAATGTGAAGACATTGCAAGGTAACGCCATGAGTGAAACACTTCAGAATAGAACGTTTGGTGGTGGCGTTACCCACCGTATAGGAAGTATTAGACCCAGACACGGCGCACAATTATCGTGGCGCTCCGAAGTCAAATTCCACATTGATGTATTCACACTTAGAATGTATGTCTTCATTGATTGAAGATATACGTTACTTCGTGTGTTGCACATCTAAGTCATCAATATGCATAAGTGTTAGGATGTGTGCCTGATCACAGGACATTTGAGGATTCCAAGATATTTAGCTCACACCGTAACTTGCAAAACCTCTTCTCATCCAAGGGCTTGGTGAAGATATCTGCCAATTGCTCTTCAGTGTTGACGTGTATGATATCAATATCTTCCTTCACAACATGATCTCTGAGAAAGTGATGACGAATTTCAATGTGCTTTGTCTTCGAGTGCTGAACTGGGTTGTTGGCAATCTTGATGGCGCTTTTGTTGTTGCAGTAGAGTTGCACTTGCTTCAGATGAATGCCATAGTCTTTGAGTGTTTGCTTCATCCACAGAAGCTGAGCGCAGCAAGATCCAGCAGTAATGTATTCAGATTCAGCAGTGGAGAGAGATACACAGTTCTGCTTCTTTGAAGACCAACATACAAGTGATCGTCCCAAAAAATGACATGTGCCTGATGTAGACTTGCGATCCACCTTATCACCAGCATAATCAGCATCCGAGAATCCAACCAGATCAAACTCTGAGCCCTTGGGATACCATAATCCTAATTTTGGGGTGTGAGCCAAATATCGAAGAATTCGCTTCACAGCTAAGTGATGCGATTCCTTTGGTGCCGCTTGGAATTGAGCACACATGCAAACACTAAGGATAATATCTGGCCTAGATGCACATAGATAAAGTAAAGACCCAATCATGGAGCGGTATACCTTTTGATCGAACTCTTTACCATTGTCGCTGGGACCTAGATGATGTTTGGCTGGCATTGGAGTTGTGAAGCCTTTGCAGTCTTGCATCCCAAATTTCTTCAGGCAATCTTTGAGATACTTCTCTTGAGATATGAAGATGCCGTTGCGTTGTTGACGTATTTGAAGACCAAGGAAGAACTTCAGCTCACCCATCATGGACATCTGATATTGCTCTTGCATCATATATCCAAACTCGTCAGTGTATTTCTGATTGGTGCAGCCGAAGATAATGTCATCCACATATATTTGGCACACAAACAGTTCACCATCATATGTCTTCGTGAAGAGAGTGGGATCGAGGGAACCAGGTTTGAAGCCTTTGCTCTTCAGGAAGTATTTGAGTGTGTCATACCAAGCCCGAGGGGCTTGTTTGAGGCCGTATAGTGCCTTGTTGAGCTTGTACACCATGTCAGGATGTTTTGGATCTTCAAATCCAGGCGGTTGTGCAACATACACTTCTTCTTCAATCTTGCCATTGAGAAAGGCACTCTTCACATCCATTTGATACAGAAGAATGTTATGATGATTTGCATAGGCCACCAGTATGCGTATGGCTTCTAGTCTAGCCACAGGAGCAAATGTTTCATCGAAGTCAATCCCTTCAACTTGAGTGTACCCTTGAGCAACGAGACGAGCTTTGTTTCTGACAACTTGACCATGCTCATCTTGCTTGTTGCGATAAATCCATTTGGTGCCTATTATATTGTGCTTGCGAGGATCAGGACGCTTAACCAGTTCCCATACATTATTCAGCTCAAACTGTTGAAGCTCTTCTTGCATAGCTTGAATCCATTCAGGTTCCAAGAAGGCTTCTTCAACTTTCTTGGGTTCAGATATTGAGACAAATGCAAAGTGCCCACAGAAATTTGCTAGCTGTGTTGCCCTTGAACGAGTGAGTGGACCTGGTGCATTGATGCTGTCAATTATTCTCTCAATCTGTACTTCATTTGCAACACGAGGATGTATAGGACGAAGATTTTGCTCTTGCTGATCATTGTCATCGTTAGAGGGATTGTCTTCAGGCTGAGCATTGTCTTCAGGTTGATCAGGTGCGGAGATGATAAGTTCCTCTTCAGGCTGAGCTTCAGACGGTATGATTTCTCCAGTTCCCATAAGTTTGATTGATTCACTGGATGGAACTTCATCTAGCATATTTGGCAGGTGCTCTCTTTGTGAGCCATTCGTCTCATCAAACCACACATCCACTGTTTCAACCAGTTTATAGTGAAAAAGGTTGAAGACTCTGTAGGAGTGCGAATCCTTTCCATATCCAAGCATAAACCCTCATGTGCTTTTGGTGCAAATTTTGAAGTGTGATGTGGATCCTTAATCCAGCACCTGGCACCAAATACTCTGAAGTAACTGACATTTGGCTTCTTGCCAGTACGGAGCTCATAGGATGTCTTGTTGAGAAGCTTGTGAAGATAAACACGGTTGATGATATGGCATGCAGTATCAATGGCTTCAGGCCAGAACTTTCTTGGAGTCTTGTATTCATCAAGCATCGTCCGGGCCATCTCAATAAGTGTTCTGTTCTTGCGTCCCACGACGCCATTCTGCTGCGGTGTGTACGGAGCTGAGAATTCATGTGTAATGCCCAAAGTATCAAGATAAGTGTCTAAACCAGTGTTCTTGAATTCAGTGCCATTGTCACTTCTGATGTGCTTGATCTTGACGCCATAGTTGTTCATGGATCGATTGGCGAAGCGTCTGAAGACATCCTGCACTTCAGTTTTGTAGAGGATTATATGCACCCAAGTATATCTTGAATAATCATCAACAATGACAAAGCCATAGAGACAAGCAGTAGTAGTAAGAGTTGAGTAATGAGTGGGACCAAAAAGGTCCATGTGGAGCAGTTCGAAGGGTTGAGTCGTTGTCATGATTGTCTTCGAGGGATGCTTGGCCCTCGTCATCTTTCCTGCTTCACAGGCACTGCATAAGTGATCCTTCTTGAACTTGACGCCCTCGATGCCTATGACATGCTTCTTCCTTGCAAGGGTGTGGAGGTTCCTCATGCCAGCATGCCCCAGCCTCCGATGCCAGAGCCAGCATTCAAAAGCTTTTGCTAGAAGACATACGACAAGTTGTGGTCCTGCTGAGAAATCTACCGCATACAAATCATCTTTCCGATACCCTTCAAACACTAGAGACTTGTCAGATTCCATTAGAACAAGGCAACGATATTTTCCAAACATTACAGTCATGTTTAAATCGCAAAGCATGGAGACAGACATTAAGTTGAAACCAAGGGATTCAACAAGCATGACTTTATCCATGTGTTGATCCTTTGAGATTGCAACTCTACCTAGACCCAATACCTTGCTTTTACCAGTGTGAGCAAATGTGATGTGACTTTTGTCAGATGGACGTAAGGTTGAGTCCATAAGAAGGTTTCGCTTGCCAGTCATGTGATTAGTACACCCACTATCAATAATCCATTCTGAAGCAGCTGGTGTCGTACCCTATAGTGCAGTTAGGGGGATAGGCTTCATGAAGAGAATTGTGAAGCATACACATTTGACGAGCAAGTGGATTATGAAAGCTTAGATCGAGGTTAGGACTGATAGGGCAAGTGGCAAGCGACTCAGGAACAAAATACATAATAAGACCATTCGGGCATTTGATCTTGCGCCCTACAAGATGTTTAAGGTCCCCAGCAATAGCGTTAGACGATTTTGGTTTTCGTCTGGAGACCTTTCCCTGCAAAAGAGAGTTAAGCTTTCTTAGCCACCCACATCTTCAAGGGTGGCTTCGAAGCAATGAGTCTAAGTGCAGCATCTGAGAACTTTGGCTTTGGAGCCCTAGCAAAAAGTCTTGTAGGTGGACAATAGTACTCATAAGAATAAGCAGAATAGTTCTTGGTCTTATGAACATGGCGGTTTGATGAACCGCGCTCATATTCATAGGCCTGAGTATGGCTTCCCTGCAAAACATTTGCGTTAGTGCGACTCAGGTGAGTCCTCTGTCTGTATGAAGCCTTTGGACCGTATGAAGCCTGTGGTCTGGGGTTTGTCTTCTTCACCTGTGGTGTCATGATGACATTCACAGGAAGATTCTCGAAACACCTTTTCGGCACCCAGATCTTCTTCATAGGCGGTCCATTCCTGCAATTAGTACCAATATACCTGGCAAACACTTCACCATTCTGATTCTTAAACAGTCTATAGTTTGCATCAAAGGATTCATCAATAACAATGGGATTAGCACAAGTGAAGCCAGATAGGGTGGATGGATCCGCTGAAGGTTCCTTTGCAGCAACCCATGTGGTTTTGGGGTACTGCTCAGGTTTCCAGTAAGAGCCATCAGCATTCATTTTCCTTTTGAACCCAACACCCTCTTTCCTAGGGTTTCGGTTTAGGATCTGCCTTTTGAGGACATCACATAGTGTCTGATGCCCTTTGAGACTTTTGTACATCCCTGTTTCAAGCAGTGTCTTCAACCTGGCATTCTCATCAGCAATAGCAGTGGTATCCTCAGCAGAGAGGTTAGTTACCACATCAACAGTTGAAGATATTGCAATAGTAGTAGCAGTAGAACATTCAGCAACAGAAGTAGCGCTATCACGCTCAAGGCATTTAAGACACAGTGGTTCAAATCCTTCCTGAGCGGGACTGATCTGTTCAGCGCGAAGTGACTCGTTTTCCTTTTGAAGATCTTCATGAGCCGCTCTCAATCTCTCAAGATCTTGCTTCCTTTGAAGATAATCATAGGAAAGCTTTTCACGAGTTGTTGAGAGCGTTTCATGACGACTTTCAAGTTCCTCATACTTAACGTGAAGATTTTTTATGTCTTCAATTAAGGACTGAGATCGAGTCATTTCAATGTCTAACAGATCATCGCTTTTGTCTAACAGTTTTTGAATATGTTCCATAGCTTTCTGTTGTTCAGTTGCAATTTTAGCAAGTGTTTTGTAGCTGGGTTTGGAACCACAATCAGAGTCATCTTCACTAGATGTTTGATAGTGAGTAGTGCGTGTGTTTACCTTGGCACCACGTGCCATGAAGCAGTAGGTAGGAACGGAGTAGTCCTTGTCATTTGCATCGGTGTCGGTGATGAAGTCATTGTCTTCAGTGTTGAAGATGGACTTGGAAACGTATGCTGTAGCCAGACTCGCAACGCCAGAATCGAACTCCTCCTCAGACTCCACCTCCGCCTCCTCAGAAGCGGACTCCTCCTCTGAATCCATTTCCTTCCGAACAAACGCACGTGCCTTGCCAGATGAGCTCTCCTTGTGTGATGAAGACTTTGAGGAGGACTTGGAAGAAGACTTTGAGTATTTCTTCTTCTTCTTGTCATCAGAATCATACTCCTTGCTCTTCTTTTTCTTCTTGTTCTCAATGTCCCACTGCAGACACTCAGAGATGTAGTGGCCAGGTTTCTTGCACTTGTGGCATGTTTTCTTCTTGTAGTCATGAGCAGAAGCTTCATCATTCCTTGAGCTTGATCGTGAAGACTTTCTGAAGCCTTTCTTCTTGGTGAATTTTTGGAACTTCTTCACAAGCATAGCAAGCTCCTTTCCAATGTCTTCAGGATCATCAGAACTGCTGTCAGATTCTTCTTCAGATGAGGAGACAGCTTTTGCCTTCAAGGCACGAGTTCGCCCATAGTTGGGACCATAGATGTCTATTTTCTCAGAAAGCTGAAATTCGTGTGTGTTGATCCTCTCAAGTATGTCAGACGGATCGAGTGTCTTGAAATCAGGATGTTCTTGAATCATCAGGGCTAGGGTGTCAAACGAACTGTCAAGTGATCTCAGGAGTGTCTTGACGACTTCATGCTTGGTGATCTCAGTGGCGCCGAGGGCTTGAAGCTCATTTGTGATGTCAGTGAGTCTATCAAACGTGAGCTGGACATTCTCATTGTCATTTCTCTTGAAGCGGTTGAATAGGTTGCGAAGGACACTGATTCTCTGATCTCTCTGGGTTGAGACGCCTTCGTTGACCTTGGAGAGCCAGTCCCAGACTAGCTTAGATGTTTCCAAAGCACTCACGCGGCCACACTGTCCTTTGGTCAGATGACCACAGATGATATTCTTGGCAGTAGAGTCCAGTTGAACGAACTTCTTGACATCAGTAGCAGTGACACCTTCTCCAGCCTTGGGAACGCCGTTCTTGACGACATACCATAGGTCGACATCAATGGCTTCAAGATGCATGCGCATCTTATTCTTCCAGTAGGGATATTCAGTTCCATCGAAGACGGGGCATGCAGCGGAGACTTTAATTATCCATGCAGTCGACATAGCTAAAACTCCAGGTGGTTAAACCGAATCACACAGAACAAGGGAGTACCTTGCTCTGATACCAATTGAAAATGCTAGTGATCGACTAGAGGGGGGGTGAATAGGCGATTTTTATGAAAGTCTTCAAAACATGGAAGTTTTGAAGACAAACGATAGAAATAAACCTATTACCATGCAGCGGAAGGTAGACTACACTAGGCAAACCATAGTCAAGTATTCAATGAAGTGAAAGCACAATGACTAATAGCAACTAGGCAGTAAAGATCAGGTAGGAAGATATTGTGAAGCCAATCAGAACAAGTAGTCACTTAGTGAAGACAAAAGATAATGCAATCATACAATGACTTCACAAGGACCAACAGTAACTAAAGGGAAGGGAAGGATAGAACCAGTGAGCTTGGTGAAGACAAAGGTTTGGTAGACCAGTTCCAACTTCGGTGACAGTTGTACGTCTGGTTAGGGCGACTAGGTATTTAAACCTGAGGACACACAGTCTCGGACACCCAGTCCTGAACACGCAGCTCAGGAAACTCAGTCCTCACCGTATTCCCCTTGAGCTAAGGTCACACAGACCTCGCCCAATCACTCTGGTAAGTCTTCAAGGAAGACTTCCAAACCTTCACAGACTTTGTTCACCGGCGATCCACAATGACTCTTGGATTGTCCTTGAGGAGCAAGAGGTGTGCAAGGCTACCAAGTCAAGGGCGATTGTCCTCGAGGAGGACCTTAGCAATCATATCCAAGAATAGGATTTGCTGAAGTCCGAGACAGACTCCCTGGCTGCCAATGCCAAGCAGTTCAAGCTCCGTTTTTATGGTTGTAGCCATGACAAAAGGATCGATATGGTTGACTAGAGAGGGGGGAGGGTGAATTGGCAACTACTCATTTTTAGCTTTTCTTAACAAATTAGGTTTAACAACAAATAGGTTGTCTATATATTCAACTAGGTGAACAACCTATATGATGCTAACAACAACAACCACACAAGCAAGCAAAGGATACACAATACAAGCTTGCACATAGTAAAGGTAAGAGATAACCACAAGTGGATAGCCGGTGAAGACGAGGATGTGTTACCGAAGTTCCTTCCCTTTAGGGGGAAGTACGTCTCCATGTGTGGAGGCACAATGCTCCCTGTCGGTGTCAAAACCGGCGGATCTCGGGTAGGGGGTCCCGAACTGTGCGTCTAGGCCGGATGGTAACAGGAGGCAGGAAACACGATGTTTTACCCAGGTTCGGGCCCTCCTGATGGAGGTAAAACCCTATGTCCTGCTTGATTAATATTGATGATATGGGTAGTACAAGAGTAGATCTACCACGAGATCAAGGAGGCTAAACCCTAGAAGCTAGCCTATGGTATGATTGTTGTCTATAGAGTTGATGTCCTACGGACTACAACCCTCCGGTTTATATAGACACCGGATAGGGTTAGGGTTACATAGAGTCGGTTACAATGGTAGGAGATCTTGAATATCCGCACCGCCAAGCTTGCCTTCCACGCCAAGGAAAGTCCCATCCGGACACGGGACGAAGTCTACAATCTTGTATCTTCATAGTCTAGGAGTCCGGCTGAAGGTATAGTCCGGCTACCCCAACACCCCCTAATCCAGGACTCCCTCAGTAGCCCCTGAACCAGGCTTCAATGACGACGAGTCCGGCGCGCAAATTGTCTTCGGCATTGCAAGGCGGGTTCCTCCTCCAAGTCCTTCATAGAAGATTGTAAACACCAAGAGTAGTGTCCGGCTCTGTAAAATAAACTTCCACATATTGCCATAGAGAGAATAATATTAACACAAATCAAATCTGCTAACGTATTCTGCAGTGTGTCATCACACTACGGCCAAGTCCTTTACTCGAATCGTTTTCACTTTTCCACCTCAGTGTGTTTCGTGAGGCGGTTTCCTTGGCACGTCGTGTCAAAGCAGAGATCGTGTACCCCCCTTTTACGGGATTCTCATCAATACGGACGTGGGTAACCCAATCGTGCCCGTTAGCATGTTTTCTCGATTAAAGGCGAGTCCCAAACGGTTACGGGGAGGGCTCCTAGTATTCAACCTCTTATAAAGAGACCAGGGCCTTACTCCTTTTCTCCAATCCCAAAACAAGTTCGCCCGTCGCCTCGAGTTCCAATACCCTAGGCTCCAGATTCCGGGCGCCTCGGACCTTCGACAATGTCCGGTTCCGACCTTCAAGGCCGATGGATGCCCTCCTCCGTCACGGAGGAGGACGTGCTAAAGTTGAGAGAGGCTAAGTTCTTGACCGCCGAAATTTCGCACAGGTTGCCTGCTCAAAGGCAGGCTATCCCCAGTCCCCAGCCCGGTGAGAGCGTAGTGTTCATGTCTCACTTCCTTCGGGGGTTAGGCTTCCCGATGGATCCCTTTGTGAGGGGACTGCTGTTTTATTACGGGCTGGAATTCCATGACTTAGCTCCAGAGTCCATCCTCCATATCTCCTTGTTTATCGTTGTATGCGAAGCGTTCGTCTGTGTTACCCCTCACTTCGGATTATGGCTCAAGACCTTCAAAGTGGAGCCGAAGATGATCAAGGGACGGCACGCAGAGTGCGGAGGCGCTGTTATAAGCAAAAATGTGGATGCTCCATGGCCCGAGGGCTCTTTTCAAGAGGAGCTAGGCTTGTGGCAACGGGAGTGGTTTTATATCACCGCTCCCCGGAGCACCAAGTGGGTGGCGCCTCTTGCCTTTCGCTCGGGTCCCCCACCACGGCTAGCGTCATGGGTCAACAGAGGTTTAGATTGGGGTTTGCCCAAAGACGTGCCCTTGTTACAGGGCCGAATTAAGGATCTCTTGGAAGGAGACCTCAGCTTGGTCAAGGTGACGTAGGTCATGCTGATTCGCCGAATATTGCCAGAAACAAACGTCGCCCCCTTCGCCTGTGGGAGTTTAATCCAGAGGGACTGCGAGCTCTCCAGAACTTTATGGGCGCAACGCCCGCGGAGATGTATAAACTATTCTTCGGATCACAAGAGATGTGTCCGGATTTAACCGAGGACGCAGGCCTAAGCTGCAATCGCCCGGATAATCAAGAAACAACCTTGTGCCCGGACCTTCTATCCGTATAATTGTCATAAACTTGCCCCTAAAAGAGCCGTCCTTTTAAACATGAGTGGATAGCAAAGGCAAAGCTGATCAGGTGTCCGGCTCCCCTTCCCGAAACCAGGCCGGATCCCGTGCTGGCCAGGATGCTGGAGATAATGCCTTTGGAGGGAAGCAAGGGGGAGGACAAGGAAGCTATGGCCTCCTCAAAGGCGGCTGCTCCGAAGGGAGGAACCGACAATTCCTCTCCTAAGGGGAAGAAGAGAGCCGCCTCTGACGACCTGAAAACCATGGCCTCGAAGCGGGGGAGAAAATCCTCATCAGAGGGTCCGACGCCGAGGAGTTCCTCAGCCGGACTACACCCTCAAGGGGATCAGCCCTCCAGCGAGCCGTAAGTAGAGAAAGATTTTCCTTTTGAGGGATGAGGGAAATCCTTGATTTATATTTGAGAAGATTAACCAAACCTTTACCTTGTAGCTCGGACCTCAGCCCTTCTCAGCAGAGCTCGTCTTCAGGGGATCTCCTTCCGGAGATGATGGAGAGCGGGACGCCTCCCCCTGCCGTGCCGCCTAGCGAGGCGGGCGACCCTGAGGTGTTGTTGCGGAGGGTTTCTCCGAATCCGGCAGGGGCGGAAGGTAGCTATGCGCCCCCCCGAGGTTCTCCGCGTCCGGCCTTTGAAAGAGGTCATGGGACGAGCCCGGCACCATCTGGTGCTTGGCCGGAGGAGCTAAAGATTCTGCTGGGGCGAGCTTCTATCTCAGAGGAGCACCGTGCATTGATGGGTATGGTGATTGAAAGGATTTCATCCACAGAGAGCGGATTGCATGAGGTCGTCAAAAGTTTACTGACGGGTTTCGAGGTACATTAGATAATGTATACTTTTGTCAGTTGCGCATGAATAAGATGCACCCTGTGTAGATAGTAGCCCCTGAGACTCGGCGCATCGTCAAGAAATGACGGCACGCGGAGGATCATAATCCCAGGTCTAAGATGTCGCCTTTGAATGTAGGCGGCAGGGTGTCCGGAATCGAGCCGAACTGACGATTTTGCCGAACTAAAGTGGAAACTGGACGTGGCAGATGCCGACATCACGCTTGTCAACAAGCGGCTTGATGAGGCTCAAGGTATGTAATTCCTTGGGCGGCATCAGGTAAGAACAGTTTTATGCCTGTGTCTTACGATGTGTGTGCTTGACGCAGATGGTGCGGCCGCCGTGGAGAGTCTTAGGGCAGAACTTGCCCGAGCTAAAGAACAAGCCAGAGAAAGTGATGCGGCCACCGAGAAAGCCCTTGAAGAGCTGAGAGCCAAACAGGCTGCTCATTGCCGAAGCAAGGAAGAGATGGCCGAGATGGCCGAAAAGTTAAAAAGCGCTACAGACCATTGCAGACTTCTTGAAAAAGAAGACCAGGCGAAACAGACGGACTTAGAGAAGGCCGTTGCCAATGCCAAGGACGCGTGCTCTGCGATGAGAGCTGCGAAGGAGGAGCTGCGTCAGGCCGAACAGATTGCGGCTGGAAAGCCCTTTATGCTGCGAAGGAAATTTTGCGATCCGAAGTTTGCTCCGTTGGACCGGATGTGGAGTGTGGAGGATACCTATCTAGACTTGGCAGCGAGTGCTGCTGATGTGACCGAACACTTTCGAGATCAGAAAGATCGCGAAGTGGAAAAGCTTTTCTGGTCGCAGTTTCACAATCCAGAGCGTCCACTAGTAGTGGACGATCGTTTGGCTCAATGGGCCGAACTGAATAGGTTGTCCGGACTCGCCATGAAGTACGTCATGGGTCACCTGTGGCTGGGGAGATCGGAGCCGAAGAGTTATTTCAGCTTAGTGCAGCAATTCCTTGATGCAGTGCCGCGTATAAATGCAATGAAGAGGTCAGCATGCATAGAGGGCGCTAGGATGGCTCTTGCCCGTGTTAAGACATACTGGGCAGAGATGGAGACCACCGTTGTTGCGTCCCGAGATTCGGACAAAAGCCGAGTACCCTCGGAGCACTATTTTTAGGAAGTTCTTGAAGGCGCTCGTGTAATAGAGACGCAATGCTCGAAAGATGCTATGTTATGATAGCATATGTAATTATAAAGTAATATTTTGATAAACTGTAGTGGCCTTTTTTATACTTGTGCCTTCAAGTATTGGGAACACCTCCTGTGCGGCCGTTTTAAGATATATATATATATATATATATATATATATATATATATATATACAAAATCTGAAAGATGGCAGTCGTTGGCTTCAGCCCCCACGCACATAGTGCGGGGGTGCTCGCAGAAGACGCATTTTCACACTTAACCCAACGTCTTGGTCCTACAAAGGAGGTGATAGCGCAGCGAGCCAGGCAACCGGACTATAATGCTTTAACACTTTCACTTAGACATAGGAGTTTGACAGTGAGACTATTTAGGTAGCCCCTTGGTGGCGACTGCGCTTGTCCGAGTTCGGGGCGTGTATGTGCCTGACCGGGAAGCGGCCCTTCGTTAAAGAGGAGGAATCTGATAGATCCCGATAGGTCATCGAGTGGCTGACCAGTCTCACGCTACATCATGACAGTCAGTTTTCGGCTTTCTCTACTGAGGTGCTCGCCCGGCCGAACCGGGGCACAATCGCAGTAGTTCTCGTGGTGCTACCTTAGCCGATAGAGCGGAACGTAAGGTAGCCGAACTCAGGAGCCGGGCAACCCAACATTTGACCAAAGACATGATTCGGAGTTGATGCATATAATGCCAAAACTCGCGACGCCGAACACTCCCTAAGGTGTGCGGTCTTTATGAGTGTGGGCGAAACAACACTCTTTATTAAAAAAAGCCCCTAGTGTCCAGGTACGTGCAGAAATTCTGATGTGGCCACATGCCAAGACGCCAGCCTCCTCCTTGGTTATATCAGAAAAAACCAGTGGATGTGTAGCAACGAGAGACAGTAAAAAAGGTTTACGCATGGTCTTAATCTAAAAAGAATCCTTTAGGATAGGTCGCTACTGCACGTCTGCGCCTGTGTCTCCGTTGTGCCGTATCCTGGATGGGCGCCGTACGCCGTTCATCTGTAAAAGAGAGGAACTGAGTTGAAAACGGGTCGTGCAGAACAAAAGTTTAAAATAAACAAAGTATAAAGTAAAATATATAAGATTGAGCTTTATTGTCTCTTATTGTATATGCGTGGAGCCCCTAGTGTGGGGGTATATGGCCACTAAGCCTACATCAATGATGATTTTGCACTGAACTCGTCTATCCGCGTTCGTGGTCTTGAATGACCTATTTCGAAGTTTTTTGGCCGGTGAGGCCATTTTGCTGTGGGGCTGTCAAAGCGGCCGCATAGTACTCCACTTGGGGAGGCACACTTTAGTGCTTCCCCTTCAAAGAGATGATGCCTCGTGGACCGGGCATCTTAAGCGTAAGAGATGCATAATGCGGTATTGTGTTAAAGTGAGCGAAAGCTTCACGTCCCAGTAGTGCTTGATAGCGACTTGAGAACGGGACGATATGGAAGGTCAGCTTTTTGCAGCGGAAGTTATCGGCAGAGCCGAATATGACTTCGAGCCGGAGAAAACCCGTACGGTGGGTGTCCGGACCCGGTATTACCCCTTGAAAGGAGGTTTTGCTGCGGCGGATTCTTGCTGGGTTTATCCCCATGTGATGGATTATATCCTGATATATCAGGTTTAGTCCACTGCCGCCGTCCATAAGGACTTTTGAAAACTGGAGTCCGCCAATTATTGAATTGAGTATCAAGGCAGTCCAGCCCGCATTCTTGATATTTCTAGAATAATCTAGCTGATCGAAGATGATCGGTTTTGACAACCAGTGGCAGGACCCTTTGGGGATGGGTCGTGTGGTGCGTACTTTTATGGGCGCTGCACGTTTTGTTATGTGAAGTAAGTTCACTGTTTTTACTTCTTGTGGGAAGTTCTTTTGTTTCCTGGTGCTCTGCTTTTGGGGTTTGTCCTCGTCTTCGCTTGGTGTGCCGAGCCCCTTGTGTTCGGCATTGAGTCTGCCGGATTGTTTGAAAACCCAACAGTCTCTGTGGGTATGGTTAGCAGGCTTCCCGGGAGTACTGTGTATCTGACATATCCTGTCCAGGATTTTATTTAGGTTGGATGGACCGTCGCTGTTATCCTGGGGGGGGGGTGATTTTTCCTGATTTTATCGTGAGCCTTTGAATCCGGCATTGACTGCCGTGCTCTTCGGACTTTTTTCCTTAGTCCGGCGATGGTCCTTGTTGCGTCGCGGTTTTCCATTTCCATCCCTAGTTTCGGATGTACTTGGGTCGCTGGGGCTGCACCTTGCCAACCAGCTGTCCTCCCCTGCACAAAAGCGGGTCATGAGGCTTGTTAGTGCGGCCATTGTTCTTGGCTTTTCTTGGCCGAGGTGTCTCGCGAGCCATTCGTCTCGGACGTTATGCCTGAAAGATGCCAAGGCTTCGGCGTCCGGATAGTTGACTATCTGATTCTTTTTAGTGAGGAATCTATTCCAGAACTGCCGAGCTGATTCTCCGGGTTGTTGAGTTATGTGACTAAGATCGTCTGCATCCGGAGGGCGGACATAGGTCCCTTGAAAGTTTGCTCGGAAAGCATCCTCGAGCTCTTCCCAGCTTCCAATTGTGTTTTCGGGAAGGCTTTTAAGCCAATGCCGGGCTGGCCCTTTAAGCTTAAGGGGTAAATATTTTATGGCGTGGAGATCATCTCCTCTAGCCATGTGTATGTGGAGGATATAATCCTCGATCCAAACTCCAAGGTCTGTTGTTCCATCATATGCCTTTATGTTTACGGGCTTGAATCCCTCTGGAAGTTCATAGTCCAGGACCTCATCGGTGAAACATAGGGGGTGTGCGGCGCCCCTGTACTTGGGTGTGCCGGATTCTGATGATGGCTTCATAGCATTGCTTACGAGAGCTTGCTTTCTTGGCCCATAAATGGACCTGACTAGGCCATGATGTGAATCCTTAAGTGGGTCGCATGCCGATTTAAGTGCGGCACCGCTTGCCTCTTTATTGGGTCGTCTATCCGACCGTGTGGCTTTCTCATTTTTTGAATGCGAGGGCTCTAGGGCCTCTTCGTCGAATTCAGGCAGTAGCTTTCTTTTCGGATAGCTTTTAGTGCGGCGACCATCGCCGTATTTATCTGCGGTATTGATTACTTTGCTCCATCTAATCCGGAGTGCATCTTCCGCTATTTTTAGCTTCCGCTTCTGCTTTTTTAGGCTGCGTGCAGTTGCAACGAGCCTCTCGTGGAGATTCTTCTGCTCCGTGGGTTTATCCGGCGTGAGGTCGTCCGGAATGCCGTTTTCGCCAGAGAGGGGATGTTCGGTTTCTCTATCTGTGTTGCCCTGTTCGGACAGTTGCTCTAAGGCCTGCTCGTCGTCTACCGGCTCGTCTTGCTCTATGGCTGGGTTTTTATCAAGGCGGGGCTTGGGTCGGCATTTATGCCGACGCTTTGATTGCTTTTTGGGGGGTCGATCTCCCGTTCCATCCCCTTTTTCCTCGTTGTCGCTTCCTTTAGGGGTATCCACCATGTACACATCGTGAGATGATGTGGCTGTCCAATGCCCTATGGGCGTTGGTTCGTCGGTATCTCCTGCATCGTCATCCATGCTATCGATGTCTCCGGAGTCGAAGTTGAGCACGTCGTTTAAATTGTCGACAGTGGCTACCAAGTGGGTGGTGGGTGGGTTTTGAATTTCTTCATCGTCCGTATCCCATCCTCGCTGATCGTAGTTCGGCCAGGGCTCTCCTGATAAGGAGAGAGACTTGAGAGAATTCAGGATATCACCAAAAGGCGAGTGCTGAAAGATGTCCGCGGAGGTGAACTCCATTATTGGCACCCAATCGGATTCGATCGGCGGGGGCGTGGGGGGTTCGGAGTTCGGAAAGGAGTCCGGATCCTCGGAGTCACGGATCATGCATATTGCGGGGCTAGCGTTCGGCTCGATCGCCTTTGAGATCGCAGCCCCCGAGGTGACGTCCAACCGCTCATCCTCGATTGGCGCAATAGGCTCCGAGTTAGGGCTCGGAGCCGATGCATGTGCGGCCTCCAGGACACTGTCCGGAGGCAGAGCTAGATCATGCCCCTCGAGATAGTGCGGCGCGCTTGGCCGTGGCTTGAACCCGTCGAAGATCAAGTCTCCGCGGATGTCAGCCGTATAGTTTAAGCTTCCAAACCTGACTTGATGGCCAGGGGCATAGCTTTCGATCTGCTCCAAGTGGCCAAGCGAATTGGCCCGCAGAGTGAAGCCGCCGAAGACGAAGATCTGTCCGGGGAGAAAAGTCTCACCCTGGACCCCATCGTTGTTGATGATCAAAGGAGCCATCGGGCCTAAAGGCGACGACACAGAGGAACTCTCAATGAAAGCACCAATGTCGGTGTCAAAACCGGCGGATCTCGGGTAGGGGGTCCCGAACTGTGTGTCAAGGCCGGATGGTAACAGGAGGCAAGAAACACGATGTTTTACCCAGGTTCGGGCCCTCTTAATGGAGGTAAAACCCTACGTCCTGCTTGATTAATATTGATGATATGGGTAGTACAAGAGTAGATCTACCACGAGATCAAGGAGGCTAAACCCTAGAAGCTAGCCTATGGTATGATTGTTGCCTATGGAGTTGATGTCCTATGGACTACAACCCTCCGGTTTATATAGACACCGGATAGGGTTAGGGTTACATAGAGTTGGTTACAATGGTAGGAGATCTTGAATATCCGCACCGCCAAGCTTGCCTTCCACGCCAAGGAAAGTCCCATCCGGACACGAGACGAAGTCTTCAATCTTGTATCTTCATAGTCTAGGAGTCCGGCTGAAGGTATAGTCCGGCTACCCGAACACCCCCTAATCCAGGACTCCCTCACTCCCCAAGAAGCCCCCAGGGCCAGCGTATTCTCCTCATGCCCTCGCATAATGCAAGATGCCATGATTCCACTAGTGGTGCCCTTGAAGGCGGCGACTGAAACTTTACAAACAAGTTTGGGGCAATCTCCACTACTTAATTGGAGGCTCCAAACACCACGACGAAGCTTCACCATAATGGATTGTGGCTCCGAGGCGACCTCTTCCCTCTAGGGTGCCCAAACACCCAAGAGTAACAAGATCCGCAAGGGATCAGTGGGGGGGATCAAATACCTCTTGGTGGAAGTGTAGATCGGGGCCCTCTCAACCAAACCCTAGAAAACAACAATTTTTGTTGGCTAGGGAGAGAGATCAGGTGAAAATGGAGCTTTGAGCAACAATGGAGTATGGGAGGATAATAGTAAGTATTCTTGGGGGAAGAAGCCCCCTATTTACAATGGGAACAAATCCAACCGTATTTCAGTCCACAACCCGCACACAAGCGGTACTACCGCTCCAGGGAGTGGTACTACCGCCCAGCCAGTAGTTCCACTATTACAATGCATGGGCGAAGCACCCCGAGGCAGTGGTGCCGCAAGAGCGGCACTACCACTCACCCCAGCGGTACTACCGCTGATGTTGTAGTACACGGGAGATAGAGATGGTTGGGCTGAGTACAACGGCAGTACCGCAGCAGCGGTACTACCGCACACTACTACCATCCTACTGCCGCGAAGTGGAAAATGAGCCAGATGCAATAAAATAAGCGGTAGTAGCAGAGGTAGTGGCTCGACGGTAGTACCACTTACAGGCGGTACTACCGGTCTACTGCCGCACTACTTACTCTTAACGCTCTGGGCTACAGCGAGAGCAGCGGTAGTGGAGCGGTGGTAGAGGCAGAAGTACCACAAGCGGTACTACCGCCTTACTACCACTCAAATTCTACTGAGCCCAAATAGACAACAAAAGACCCAAAATAATCGGTAGTGTCGTGGTTCTAAGTCTGACAGTGAGGTAGGGGGGTGTGTATGAGGAGGCTAGACCTTAGCTATTGGGAAGTTGTAAGCACTCAAGGTTTACGAGTTCAGGCCCTTCTCGGAGGAAGTAACAACCCTACGTCTTGGTGCCCGGAGGCGGTCGACTGAATTATGCATGTGTGAATGACAGGGGTGCGAACCCTTGATACTGAGGAGGGGGATGGCTTATATAGAGTTCGCCAGCCCTCTCCCGCCCTCAGTAATGCAGGGTTTAAGATACATTTAAGGTGGGGCGTTACTGATAATGTCCCTAATAAAGTGTCATAATAATCATAAAGACTACTTAATAGCCGACCGTTTGCCTGCGGAGTGACTTTAGGTCTTCTGGCAGTCGAGTGGTTGGCTTCTTGGTCGAGTGACAGCTTCTTGGTCGAGTGTCTTCAACCCGTCGAGTGGGATATCTTCAAGTTGATTGAAAGGTGACTTCTTCTAGGGATGTCCTATGGTAGGGCTCTTTAGGACGGGTCCGTGTCCCTACCGTAGGTACATGGCTTCATCATTAGCCCCCGAACGGATTGAGGCTATAGTGAGAAAAGGGGCTAGGGACCTTTCCGACTGACTCTTCGGGTTATATGAGTGCTTCGTTCTGGGTCGACTGTCACGGATGACGTCATTAACCTCTTTCAGTCGCCTTGATCCGTTCCAGGCCTTTCGTCGAATGGATTTCTTTACCTGTGAGGCATCGAGCACCGGTGCGTGCGGGATTTCTGTTTTTTCAAGTTGTTCTGCAGCCAGCGGAGATTGCGGGATTCGGATTTTTTGGGAAGCGCGCGGAACGGGGGCAGCCGCAGTAATTGGGAGCGACAATGCGAAGGCTCCTCGATCTCCGTGCCGCCTTTTTCGCCACGTACTGCGCGCCTGCCTGCCACGGGATTTGACTAGATAGCTTGGGCCTACTGGTCAGCCACTCGGAAGCGGCCCCTTATAAGTTGCCGGCTCGGAGTCCCCCAACAGTGTGCGTGCTCATCTCTTCTCCTTCTTCCTCTCTTTCTTCGTAGCCTCCCCCGCTTCCTTCGCTCTCGCCCAGCCACTGCAAACTAGCTCGAGATCTCGCCGGCAACGATGGTGAAGGGCAAGACGACCGCTCTGGAGCGCGCGAAGAAGGCGGTGGCGGCGGGGAAGGGGAAGAAGTCTGCGCGCGGCGGATCTTCCTCTCGGACGGCCCTTCCCAAAGGTTGGATCCAGGGCGACTGGATGCCATCGGTGCTCCGGCAGGAGGATCTTGATGACCTGGTCGAGGGGGCGAGCCATTCCTCACAAGGCTGCGCGTCTTCCGGGGGGAGAGATCGAACCCCAACCTCGCGACGGTGAGTGCGTGCTCCTGGCCACTCACATCGACCGAGGGTTTTCTCTGCCGCCCCATTCTTTCTTCCGCAACTTCTTGAACTTCTTTGGAGCGCAGCTCCATCACTTTACCCCAAACTCCATAGTCTATCTTGCCGCGTTCATTTCTATGTGTGAGGCGTTCCTGGGTTGCCGCCCACACTGGGGGCTTTTCAAGCACATCTTCACCTGTCGCTCTCAGTCGGTTAAGAAGGCCAAGTCGAGTGACGAGAGGACACAAGTGATCCAGCTGTGTGGGGGCTTGGTGATCCAGACGAGGGGGAAGAGCTGTTTCCCATCCATTACTTTCCCGGAGTCAGTCCGAGGCTGGCAGGCGACTTGGTTCTACTGCCAGGATCAGGTGACTCCAGGGCAGTCGACTGGGCTCCCACCTTTCTCCCTCGACCGAGCCAAAAAGCCTGCTTCTCTGAAGGTGACGCCTGAAGAAAAGGCCCAGGTCAAGATACTGGCGGGTCGAGTGGTTGAACTTGTCCGTGAGGGCGTGACGGGGATGGATCTGCTGGAAGTCTTCCTCAAGAGGCGAATCCAACCGCTCCAGGCTCGGGACCACCCGATGTGGCTGTACTCTGGCCTTGAGGACACCACTCGGATCCACCCAGAGGAGGTCACCGACGAGATGTTGGAGGGGTGGCTGTCAAGCATCACGGGGAACAAGGACAACCCCCGAGGAGCTAGGAGGGTCATTCCACTCGACAGCTCGTATGAGGTCAACCAGGTGCGTTTTTATGTTTCTGACTGAAATCTCCGTTTTCTGCATTGGTCTTCTTTCGAGCAGGTCAATTGACTTTTCGTTTTGTCTGCTGTCTTTCAGGCGACCACTGAGATGTACTCGATGCCCAATGGGGCACAGGGGTCGACTGAGGAAGGAGAAGGGAGCGGAGGCGAGAGCGGGGATGACCAGGGCGAGTGGGAGTCGGATGGTGAAGGAGAGGGGGGCGATGACGTCTTCTCCAGCGAAGAGGAGGAGGAGGAGACCGAACCCCCCCCGCCCGGAAAGGCGATCCAAGCTCGCACACGACCCGGCGCAGGGACGTGGCCAGGCGACTGCCTCCGTTGGGCCGTCGTCAAAACACCCTCGGACTTCTTCTCCAACACCGACTGGGAAGGTCCCCAAGAAACCACGCACGACGCTATCCAAGCCGCCCAAGACTCTGCCCAAGATGAAGATAACTGTCCCTGTTATTTCCGGGTAATAAAGCTTGTTTTCCTTCATCGATGGAGGACGGATCCTCGGTCGACTCGTTAAGCTAACTGGCTGATTTTTCGAAATTTGCAGCGCTGCTACCTCCGAGGTCTCTGCCAAAGACAACGACCAAGAGATGGGGGACGCTGTTACCTCCAACCCTGGTACGAATTGACGTTCTGTCTTTTGAGTCGACTGGTCGCTTCTTGCAATTCTGGTCGATTGAAAGTCTTTCCTGCAGCCCCTCCTCATGTTATCGACCTCCCGGATGACGACGACAACGAACCGCTGAGGATAGGGAGGACTAAGAGGTCATCGGCTGACAGGACTCCCAGCCTACTCCGGCGCCTGAGACCATGGCTCGGGATGGTGGCGATGCCCCTCGGGCTTCTGTGACCTTTGCCAATCCCCTGTCGAGTGCGCAGCCTTCGGCGTCGACTACAAATCCAACTTCGCTTTTTGTCGCATACCCTGCCCCTGAGGACGAAGTGGCCACTGCGAAGGAGGCTATACGCCAGGCGGGGGTCATGATCGAACAGGTGAAGAAGGCTCGGGAGGCCAGCCAGGCAGCTTATGACGCAAGTTCGGCGCTTCAGAGCAATGTCCAGGTCAGTCAACTTGGTACTTGATTATTTGAAGAGCCTTTCTCCCTCTCTCTCTTTTTTTGAAGATATTTGTATCTGTACACCCACTGGGTGTGTTTTCTCCTTCTTGGACTAGTGGGGGCACGCTGAGTGCACCCACTAGGTGTAGTCCCCGAGACTACGGTGGACTGCTGGTAGTCGGCTGTAGTCTTTACAATGCGTTTCTGAATCTGTATTCTTTTCTTGGTCTGGTCGAGTCATGTCGAATGGATCTGTATTCGGTCGACTGCGGACACTCAACTTTTTTTTAAAACCAGTGGGGGCACGCCGAGTGCACCCACTGGGTGTAGTCCCCGAGACTACTATCGAATGTTTTTGATTCGGCTGTAGTCTTAGAAACGTCACTTTTTTCCTCAGTTACCCGGAAGCAACTTATCTTGGATGTCTGTCGACTGAATTTTCCTTTTGCAGAAATCTTGTGAACTTGCGTCTCGCTATACTGAGTTGGAGAAGTAGCGGATTCAACTGACTCTTGATCTGGAGCTGGCCAGAACGGAGCTGCAGAAGGTCAGAGATGGCGTTGCTGGTAAGACGACCTTGTCGATTGGTTTTGTTTTAGGCTTGGGTATCTTTCTGCTGTTTCTGAACCAATCATCATTTCTTTTGCAGGAGAACTGAGCGAGGCCCTGGCGAAGAAGGATCGGGACTTGGCTGCTGCCCACAAGGAGGCTGATGACAAGATCGCACTGGCTGAACAGAGGCTGGCTTCGGTCAGCCAGATAGAAGATGAGAACACCAAGCTGAAGACCACTCTAAATGAAGCCAACAGGGAGTGCTCGGATTGGAAGAAGAAGCACCTCACCCTGTGCGAGCAGATGGAAGGCATCGCTCGCAGGAGGGACGACCTAGAGAGCTACTTGAGGAGTCTCGCCAAGACGTTGTACACCAAGCTCGAAGGTGCGCATTCAATTCCGAGTGGTTTTCTTTTGTGTCGACTCAGTTTGCGATCGTTGGCTTATCCTTGGGTCTTGTATGCAGAATTTTGTCAGAACTTCGAAGAGGAGACCGGGCGGATTGAAACGGGTTTGGACCCAATCAATTCTCCGGTGAAAGATGATGCTGCCATGAATCTGCTCCGACTGGAATCTCGTATCGACGGCGCCGTGGATTACTTGGCTCGGCTGAAGGTTGCCATGTCGCGGATCGACTCGACACTTTGGCCAGAGTCTACGCTCCAGAATGATCTCGAGTCTCTGATGACTCGACTTGACAGAATCCCCGATCGGGTGCAGGAGTGGAAGAAGTCTTCTGCCCGGTGTGGCGCTGATGTGCCTCTATCTTTAGTCCGCGTCCATTGCAAGGAGGCGCGAGAAGAAAAGTTAGCTGCCATCCAAGTCGCCAATACCAAGAGGCACAGCTTTCACGACTTCATGGAGACCTTCATTGCTGCTGCCACTCGTATTGCGGACGGAATCGACCTGGATGAGTTCGTCGCCCCTGCCAGTCCTCCACCTGAGGAATGAAAAAAACTTTTATGCCTTTCCTTAAATTTTCCTCGGAATGCCGAGTGGATTTGTAACCGTTTAAACTCTACGAGCCAAGGGCTCGAGTACTTTGATTCGGGGCCTGGGGCCTTTTAAGCTTTATCCGAATTTAATTTCTTGCTGAATGTCTTCGTGGTTTTGATGTGTCGTGTAGGACTTTGGTCTTGTCTTCAGACGAGTGCTGGGCTGCAGCTCAGTACTCGAGTGGGAGGATCGCCCTCCACTCGGTAGGATTTTTTGAAACTTAGGCGAGTGCTTGACCGCAGCTAAGTTTCCGAGTGGGAGAACTTAGGCGAGTACTGGACTGCAGCTAAGCCCCCGAGTGGGAGGATCGCTCTCCACTCGGTAGGATTTTTCAAACTTAGGCGAGTGCTTGACTGCAGCTAAGTTTCCGAGTGGGAGAACTTAGGCGAGTACTGGACTGCAGCTAAGCCCCCGAGTGGGAGGATTGCTCTCCACTCGGTAGGATTTTTTCAAACTTAGGCGAGTGCTTGACTGCAGCAAAGTTTCCGAGTGGGAGAACTTAGGCGAGTACCGGACTGCAGCTAAGCCCCCGAGTGGGAGGATTGCTCTCCACTCGGTAGGATTTTTTCAAACTTAGGCGAGTGCTTGACTGCAGCAAAGTTTCCGAGTGGGAGAACTTAGGCGAGTACTGGATGGCAGCTAAGCCCCCGAGTGGGAGGATTGCTCTCCACTCGGCAGGATTTTTTCAAACTTAGGCCAGTGCTTGACTGCAGCAAAGTTTCCGAGTGGGAGAACTTAGGCGAGTACTGGACTGCAGCTAAGCCCCCGAGTGGGAGGATTGCTCTCCACTCGGTAGGATTTTTTCAAACTTAGGCGAGTGCTTGACTGCAGCAAAGTTTCCGAGTGGGAGAACTTAGGCGAGTACTGGACTGCAGCTAAGCCCCCGAGTGGGAGGATTGCTCTCCACTCGGTAGGATTTTTTCAAACTTAGGCGAGTGCTTGACTGCAGCTAAGTTTCCGAGTGGGAGAACTTAGGCGAGTACTCGACTGCAGCTAAGCCCCCGAGTGGGAGGATTGCTCTCCACTCGGTAGGATTTTTCAACCTTAGGCGAGTGCTTGACTGCAGCTAAGTTTCCGAGTGGGAGAACTTAGGCGAGTACTGCACTGCAGCTAAGCCCCCGAGTGGGAGGATTGCTCTCCACTCGGTAGGATTTTAAACTTAGGCGAAACGGATTCGCAGCCAAGTCACCCGCTGGGGGTTTCATATGCAAAAAAAGTGACAACTATTATTGGAACACTCTTGTCTTTGATAAAAATGAACTGTAGAAATTATTCTTCTTATTATATCTCATCTAAAGGAGAACTCAGGTGTAAAAGGGGCGGAGCAGTTCCGCGTTCCAAGCTCGTGCCTCGTCGATCTGGCGATCGACGTTGTAGAGGTGGTATGCTCCATTGTGGAGGACTCTGGTGACTATGAAGGGGCCTTCCCAAGTAGGAGCAAGTTTGTGTGGCTTCTGTTGATCCACTCGGAGGACCAGATCCCCTTCTTGGAAGGCTCGACTTTTCACATTTCGGGCGTGAAAACGGCACAAGTCTTGCTGATAAATGGTCGATCTGATCATGGCCATCTCCCTTTCTTCTTCTAAGAGGTCGACTGCGTCTTGCCGGGCCTGCTCTGCTTCATCTTTGGTGTAAAGTTCGACTCGGGGTGCATTATGAAGAAGATCACTCGACAGGACAGCTTCGGCTCCATAAACCAGAAAGAATGGAGTCCTTCCAGTCGACCGGTTAGGGGTGGTCCTTAATCCCCACAGAACTGACGGAAGCTCGTTGACCCAAGCGCCTGCCGCGTGCTTGAGATCACGCATCAGCCGAGGCTTTAGTCCTTTGAGAATCAGACCATTTGCTCTCTCAGCCTGTCCATTCGACTGGGATGAGCGACCGAAGCATAGTCGACTCGTGTGCCTTGAGAAGCGCAAAATGCTCTGAACTCGTCCGAATCAAAGTTTGACCCGTTATCAGTGATGATGCTATGCGGGACTCCATATCTAAATGTTAACCCTCTGACGAAACTGATAGCAGTGCCAGCATCGAGGTTCTTGATGGGCTTAGCTTCGATCCATTTGGTAAATTTGTCGACTGCCACAAGTACATGAGTGAATCCACTCCTGCCCGTTCTTAGGGGACCAACCATGTCCAATCCCCAGACGACAAAGGGCCAGACGAGCGGGATGGTCTTCAGGGCTGATGCGGGCTTGTGCGACATGTTGGAGTAGAACTGGCACCCTTCACACTTGTCGACTATCTCTTTTGCCATCTCATTTGCTCTTGGCCAGTAAAATCCAGCTCGGTATGCTTTAGCCACAATAGTCCGAGAGGACGCATGGTGACCGCAGGTTCCCGAGTGGATATCATTAAGGATTATCTGACCCTCTTCTGGCGTTATGCATTTCTGGCCGACTCCGGTCGCACTCTCTCTGTACAGCTGTCCCCTTATGACTATGAAGGCCTTGGATCGGCGGACGATCTGTCGAGCCTCCTCCTCGTCCTCCGGGAGTTCTTTCCTTAGGATATATGCGATGTACGGTATTGTCCAGTCAGGGGTGATTGCGAAGACTTCCATGATTAGGTCGACCACTGCAGGCACTTCAACTTCAGTCGGATCTGTGGCACTTTTCGGCTGCGGGGCTTCTTCTGTGAAAGGATCCTCTTGGACTAACGGTGAGTGAATGTGTTCCAAGAACACGTTGCTTGGAATGGCTTCTCTCTTGGAGCCTATCTTTGCCAAGTCGTCAGCTGCCTGATTTTTCAGTCGGGGGATGTGGTGGAGCTCTAACCCCTCGAACTTCTTTTCTAGCTTTCGCACTGCATTGCAATACCCAGTCATTGCCGGACTCCTGACGTCCCACTCCTTCATCACTTGATTAACCACCAAATCTGAGTCGCCATAGACCATGAGGCGACGGACGCCGAGTGAAATGGCCATGCGCAACCCATACAAAAGTGCCTCATACTCTGCTTCGTTATTGGAGGAATCGAAGTGAATTTGGAGAACATATCTGAGCTTATCCCCTCGGGGGGAGACCAAGACTACTCCCGCACCCGATCCATTCAGCATCTTGGATCCATCGAAGAACATGGTCCAGTGCTCCGAGTGAACGTGAGTCGGAAGTTGCTGTTCAATCCACTCGGCGATGAAATCCGCGATTGCTTGGGACTTGATGGCCTTCTTTGCTTCAAACTTGATATCTAAAGGAAGGAGTTCAATCGCCCACTTGGCCACTCGACCAGTTGCGTCTCTGTTATGCAGGATCTCTGATAATGGGGTGTCGCTGACGACTGTAATGGAGTGGTCAGAGAAATAATGTGCAACTTTCTTCGTGGTCATATAAATCCCATATACAAGCTTCTGGTAATGGGGGTATCTTTGTTTTGAAGGGGTCAAAACTTCAGACACATAATATACATGGCGTTGAACTTTGAAGGCCTTCCCTTCCTCTTCCCGCTCGACCGTAAGTACTGTACTGACAACTTGTCCTGTGGCTGCAATGTAAAGCAACAGAGGCTCTTTGCTGATTGGGGCAGCTAGCACCGGCTGGGTGGAGAGCAGAGCTTTGAGCTCTGCAAACGCTGCATCAGCTTCTGGAGTCCACTCGAACTTGTCAGACTTCTTCATCAGTCGGTAAAGAGGCAACGCTTTTTCACCGAGTCGAGAAATGAATCGACTTAAGGCGGCCAAGCAGCCTGTAAGATTTTGGACATCATGCACACATACAGGACGCTTCATCCGGAGTATGGTGCCAATTTTTTCAGGATTGGCGTCGATTCCCCGTTCGGAAACAAGAAAACCGAGTAGCTTTCCACCTGGAACTCCGAAAGTGCACTTTGACGGATTGAGCTTGATATCGTACCTCCTGAGGTTGGCAAAGGTTTCAGCAAGGTCAGCCCACAGGTCAGAACCTTTCCGGGACTTGACCACGATATCATCCATGTACGCCTCCACATTCCGACTGATTTGAGTGAGTAAACACTTCTGGATCATTCTCATGAATGTGGCTCCGGCGTTCTTGAGGCCAAATGGCATGGTGACGTAACAGAAGCATCCGAATGGAGTGATGAAAGCTGTTTTGATTTCGTCGGGCCCATACAGACGGATCTGATGGTACCCGGAATAGGCATCTAGAAAAGACAATCTCTCGCATCCCGCAGTTGAGTCGACAATTTGGTCGATGCGAGGGAGAGGAAAATGATCTTTCGGGTAGGCCCGATTTATATGTTTGAAATCAATGCACATACGGAGTGACTTGTCCTTCTTGGGGACCATGACGACATTGGCGAGCCACTCGGAGTGGTAAATCTCTCGGATGAACTCGGCTGCTAAGAGCCGAGCCACTTCTTCGCCAATGGCTTGTTTCTTGTTGACGGAGGACCGTCGAAGATGTTCCTTCACGGGTTTGAACTTTGGGTTGACTCGCAGACGGTGCTCAGCCAGCCCCCTGGGAACACCAGGCATGTCAGAGGGTTTCCATGCGAAGATGTCCCAGTTCTCACGGAGGAGCTGGATGAGCGCTTCTTCCTATTTGGAGTCGAGCGTCGTCGAGATGTGAGTCGGAGCAGCATCGGGATCGGTCGGGTGAATGTGGACTGTCTTTGTTTCGCCAGCCGACTGAAAAGCTGACTCGGAGGCAGGCTTCTTAGCCCGCAGCAATTCACTCGGGTCGGCAGCCTTTTGGTACTCTTTCAGCTCGACCACTGCCATCTGAGCATCGGCGATCTTTGATCCCTTCTGAAAACATTCTTCTGCTTTCTTCCGGTTGCCCGTAACAGTGATCACACCTTTGGGGCCAGGCATCTTTAATTTAAGATACACGTAACATGGTCGAGCCATGAAGCGTGCGTAAGTTGGCCTGCCCAAAATGGCGTGATAAGCACTCTGGAAGTCCACAACTTCAAATGTCAACTTTTCCTTGCGGTAATTCTTTGAATCACCAAAAACCACATCGAGAGCAATCTGGCCGAGTGATTCGGCTTTCTTCCCAGGAATGACTCCGTGGAAGCTCATGTTGCTGGCGCTGAGTCTGGACATCGGAATGCCCATTCCTTTCAAAGTTTCAGCATATAGTATGTTCAGGCCACTGCCGCCATCCATCAGGACTTTGGTCAGTCGAGTACCTTCGACGACCGGGTCGACCACCAACGCTTGCCTCCCTGGGGTGGCAATGTGTGTCGGGTGATTAGATTGGTCGAATGTGATGGCGGTCTGAGACCATTTGAGGTAACTAGGTGTCGCCGGAGCAACCATGTTCACCTCACGGTTAATGACTTTCAGTCGACTTTTGCTTTCGACATCAGCAAAAATCATCAAGGTGGAATTGACTTGGGGGTATCCATCGTCACTATCCTCCTTGTCCTCAACTCTGTCCGGTTCTTTTTCCTTATCCTTGGGCTGCTTGCCCTGGAACTGCTGAATCAGAAGCCGGCACTGTCGAGTGGTATGCTTCGGGAAAATAAAATTTCCCTCTTCATCTTTCTTGGTGTGGATGTGACATGGCAGGTCCAAAACATCATTCCCATCCCGATCCTTAACCTTCTTGGGATTCCATGTGCCCTTGGGTTTTCCTTTGAAGTTTCCCTGGGCCACAGCCAGGGCCTCCCCAGGGGCGGCTGGCTCGGCCTTCCGCTTCTGCTTCGGACTGGAGTTTCCTCCGGTTTCTTAGGCGACTGATTTGAGTTTGCCACTTCGGAGTCGGTCCTCGTCTTCACCATTAGCGTACTTGGTGGCAATCTCCATCATCCGATTCAGGGACATCTCTCCAGTTCGAACAAACTTCAGATTCAACTCCCTGTATTTGACGCCTTCCTTGAAAGTGCAAACTGCTTGATGGTCTGGCACGTTCTCGACCGAGTGGTGCAGTGTGATCCACCTCTGGATGTATTCTCTCAGAGTTTCATTTGGCTTCTGCACGCAAGACCGCAACTCTGTAAGGCCTGCAGGGCGCTTGCACATCCCTTCGAAGGTTGTGATAAACACTCGGGTGAGATCCTCCCAAGTGTAAATGCTGCTGGGCGCCAACTGATTCAGCCACGCCCTAGTTGAGCCTTCCAACATGAGAGGTAAATGCTTCATGGCCACCTCATCATTGCCGCCGCCAATCTGCACAGCCACTCGGTAATCTTTGAGCCATGTGTCAGGCTTGGATTCACCGGTGAACTTGCTGACTCCAGTCGCCAGCCTGAAGTTGGGAGGGATCACCGCGGCCCTGATGGCTCGACTGAAACATTCAGGCCCCGAGGCATGCGCTCTGCTGCCGGTGGGCGTATCTCTGTTTTGGCCCTCTCGATGAGCCCTGTTCCTGTCCACCAAACCTTGAACGAGGATGGATCTCGCGTCAAAGCCTGGGTCTCTGGGGTCGACTGGGATCCTCTGCCCAACATTATGGGGGCGCCTGTCATCTCGATGTCGAGGTGCATACGATCCACTCATCGGGGGAGGGGACGGCACTCGACGTCTATCATCACGGTCGGGTCGGTGATCATACTGTTCATTCCTCCTGTACTGATCGTGCCGGTCTCCACGTCCCTCACGCCTCAGGGGCAATCTCGGGCTGTGAGCCGACTGGACTGTTTCCGTTGCAACGGATCGACTGTGGATCCTGTCCCGCGACTGAGAGACGGCGGAATTCTGATTTCCCGCCGCTCGGAGCAATGCTCTGATCTGCAACAATCCTCTGCCAGCCTCTGACTAAGAGGGCTGGATTGACTCTGCTATGCGGGCCGCAGCGGCCAAATTCTGAACTGGAGTTCGGTATACCTGTGGTGGTGGGAAGAGATGACGTCGACTGGATTCGGGAGCTTGCTGTCGTCGACTGGACTCGGGAGCCCGCTGACGCGCTCGCTCGTCGAGTGCTCGCTGTAGATTCTCCAGTCGAGTGTGCTCGGCCAGATTAGCCAAGCGCGCGTCCTCCAAGGCCCGGGCCTCGGGGGTTTCTCCAACAATAGGAGTGTAGAGCGTGTCCATGTTCCGGCGACGAAGCTCCTCCCGCTGTAATGACGTAAGAGGTTCGGGGAGGTATTCGTCGTGGGGATGCGACGGATCGCCTCTATCTGCACCACTATCAGCGCGATGGAATCCAGGAGGACTGCGCGTCCCCTCGACCGCCAGAACCTCCGCCAAAGGGTCGCTGCTATCGCACTCGGATGCGGTCTCCGCGGAGCCAGTCGATAGATCGAACATGCCGCAGAGGGATTCGTCGGGCTCGATTGCCGCGACTTGTGGGACCGCCGACTGGCGGGCCGCGGCATGCTTCACCCACCGCTGGAGTCTCGACCGACCTGAGCGCTTGCGCTGGCGGGAGACAGGACGGGGAGATGACACGGGAGTCGACCGATATGGGGTCGACGGCTGCCGCAGGAGGACGCCACGGACGCACGCGTGGAAGTGCGTCGCACCGCGGACGGGGAGCGCGTCAACGTCGAGCAGCGCCTCCTGGAGCCAGGCGGAGTCGTCGGCAATGAAAGTGAGT